>JAJTUV010000442.1:0-1390000 GCA_021653895.1 Mastomys natalensis | reverse complement strand
TAGAGTTTATGACCTATTAGTCTTGGTCATTTTTTTTATTGGATTTAATGTCTTCTCCAGGAGATAGAACCCATAACTGATACTGCTAAAGTGAACTTCAGAGAATTTTAAAGATAATATAAGAAAAAAATGTTTCTCAGCTTTGTGACTAAAACATAGGGAGTATTCTGAAAGGAGGAATTCTTAATTCTCTGGTGAGCATGGCTTAAAATGACTAAGTGTGTATCTAGAAACTCAAGTAAAATATCTGGCTGTGTCTGACTACAAAACAATATGCAGTGGCTTGGGCAGGTGCTATCCTTTTGATCTTTCTTAAAATATGCAAGTCCTCACGATTTTTTTTTTTTAATTAAGTAGCTAATTCAGCTCTGGTCTTTGTAAAAAACAGTCTTGTCTTTTTCATATGTACTAATTCATGTCGATCTTATATCAGTCCTATAGAATCAGTATTGCCACATGCTTTACACACGTGAAGCAAAGCTATAGCAAGTCATGGAATTGGAATTATTTCCTCAGGAACAAGGGGAGGTAGAGCCGGAGTGTGAGTTCAGTTCTGCCGCAGGGCATGAACTGCTGCCTGCCTCCCTTCATCCTGACAGCTACGATGGCATCGTGTGCTAATGCACATTTCCCAGCAGTTCTGTGTTCTGCAGTTTTATTAAAAGCTCTGGAAATAGCCCTTGTCTGGGCTTTGCCGTCTCTGCTGATGGCAGACAGCCTCACTAAACCTTCTCTTAGGTGTTAGCGTGATGACATTTCAAAATAATTTTGGCATGAAATGACATGCTTTCCTGAGTGGAACCCTTCATGTGCTATTAAAGGGAGCAGAGCAAACAATTGTCCTCTGTTTCCCACCCTGTGGTCCAGTGACGTTTAGAGCTCAATAACAGTATTGTATTGTCTGAGGAGAATGAACTCAATGGCATATTTGGAAAAATGATTAGAGTTGTGGAAATTATTTTGAAATTTGCATTACATGTATTTGCTTTGTGTTGAGGAAGGCAGGACACACTGTAGAGATCGGTAGATAATTTGCAGGAGTCAGTTCTTTCAAAGGATTATGCTCAGATCATCAGGCTTAGTAAGAAGTGATGTCACCCACTCAACCATCTCACTGGCCCTAAAGGTGTTCAAATTTTAAGAACAATATAAAAAATGTATAGGTGAATTCCAGTCACTTTATAGATACAAGACTATGGTTGAAATAATTTTTAAAAATAACTTTCTATCTATTGTCCTTTGCAGACTCAATAGAGGGACTTAGTCTAGAAATCAAACAGACCTGAGGTTTGCCTATTGGCTGCACAACCAACTAGCTCTCTGTGACCTTGGGAGCATTCCATATATGACTGGACTTCTACTCAGCCCTAAACAGTGGCGAATAAAACTACTTAGTTTTGAGATTCAATGAGTCTGCATTTCAAATGACACTCAATCAGTGATAGCTGTCACTTAAACTGTTTTGTTTTTAATTCAGTTCAGTATGTATGTATATTTCAAAGACATGGCATATAACTTACAAGTGGAGTAACCTTTAATGAAGGAAACATTATGAAGAAGTGTACTGAAATTTGACTTGTATTGCTATCAGTGAAGTGAGTACTGTAGAAAGAACTGAGATGCGGAAAATCAGTTCCATGGTCCTTCTGTAGAGAGCCTGGACATTGTTATTCATGAGTTCCTAATGGTTTTGCTGTCTCCCCACGGCCAGCTGTTCTTGTTCTCATCAAGTATTTATTGGGGTCGCAGTCATAGTTTAGGCTGGGTGAGTGCCTCTGATAGAGAGTGTAGAACAGTGGTTCTCAACCTTCCTAATACTGTGATCTTCTAGTTCAGTTCTTCATGGTGTGGTAACTCTGGAGCATACAATATTTGGATTTCTACTTCATGACTGTAATGGACCATAAAATTATTTTGGTTTCTCCCTCACGACTGTAATTTTTCTATGGTTATGGACTGTAATATAAATATTTTTGGAATAGAGGTTTGCCAAAAGGGTCACAACCCACAAGTTGGGAACAGCTGGTGTAGAAATAAGACTGGGTAGTTTGCTGGAAATACTGACAAAGCTCTTGGGTTAGTCATCAGAAAGGAGTCAACATTAACCAAAAAAGGAGAACAATCTGCTCTATCACAAAGGGAGAAGTTGGATTTCCTGACTTGCTACAGTGGGTTATCACTGCCATCATTTTACATGAAGGACTGCAGGTACTTAGGTATAGGAGATTGGAAGCTGGGAGTAGAGCACCTGCCATGCTTTTAGCAGGAGAGAAGCTGAGAAATCAGGAGTGATTCTGTCTTCTGTCTGTGGTCATTCCTGTCTCCCAGGCACCGTGTTGGCTGCTTGCTACCACCACATTCAGCGCCTAGGATGTATATATTAACTTGCTTGTTAAAGGTCAGCAGCAAGGTAGTAAGGTGATGCAGATTCTCCACGATTAATTAATCAGCTTTCATCAGCCGAAAGTGACTACATGGAATGAGATGATGCATTTGAATCGACGAGTCGAGTTTTGTCTGAGTTAAGACACCTGTGAAGCTTCTATAACGGATCTGAAAAACACGTTGTCTGGAATATCTGAACTATGTTACACCAGATCACTCTCAGCCAATGGTATTAATATCCACCAACCCATGGTATATTCATCCAGCACCACTCAGCAGTGATCTGTGTGCTTAGAGAGAGAGTGTGCCCACCTGACCACAGAGGTACAGATTGAAGGGAAGTAGACTTCATGTTGTTTTGTTTTGTGACTCTTAGGTTTAATAGAAGGAAAGAAGGTTTCAGAGGGTTGGAATGATTTAGTGGAAACATTTATCCACTTAATGACATGCCTGCTGAATGCATCCAGTACTTTGTTCCCTTCTCTGGGCCTTGCTGTTAAGCTGTTTCCATTCCCTGGATTGCTTTTCTCATCCACATTATTTGCATGACTTATTCTGTCACCTAATCACATCTCTAGTCTTGCATTCCTTAAGATATCTCTCCATGTAAAACAGCGTTCTGTCTTTTCCTCTCCCTTGTTGTGTCTTTGTCTTGATTTAAGTTGCTTTGTGACACTAAGCACCAGTGTCGTACTTAACTTCAGCTGTCAACTCACAGAAACCAAGAATCACTTCAATATAAGAATTGCCCAGATAAGATTGGCTTGCGGCCATGTCTGTCAGTCATTTCCCTACTTTCTAATTGATGGAGGATACCCGCCACCATAGGGGTGCCATCTCTAGACAGATGAGCCTGGGGTATATGAGAAAAGTAACTAAACAAGCCCAAGGAAGCAAGTCAGTAAGAAGCACTCCTCCATGTTTTCTGCTCTGGTTTCTATCTCCAGATTCCTGCCTTAAGATTCTGCCCTGACTTCTTTCAAGACCAAATAGCGTGCAACCTGAAAATCGTGGAAATGTAAATAAAGCAAATAAATCCTTCCCTCTTCTCCAAGTTGATCTTGGTCATGGTATTTATTTATCACAGCAGCTGAAAAGAAAGCCAGGACAATTTTGTATTACAGCTTGATTTGCTTGTGTCTTTCCATCCCTTTCCTCTAGAAATGCAAGCTCTATAAAAGCAGACTGTCGGTTCTCTTTATCATCATGTTTCCGATGCCCAGAAAGATGCCTTGTGCCCTGCAGGTGCTAAATAAATGCTACTCAGATTAATGAACAAATGCACTTATTAGTGAAAAGTTTATATAATGATGCTTACTGTACTGGTTGCCAAGGATACAATTATAAATAGGATAGAGTCATTCCAATCAAGATCCTGTTTACAAATGAAAGAGATAAAACAAGGAATTCGGGGTGCTGTCTTCTGTGAATGGTACACAGATAGCAATATGTGGGAACACAGAGGGGGTCTTCAACTCTAGGGACCAGAGCAGGCATCTTGATGACTGTGCTATCTCAGCTCAGTTGTGGAAACAGCTGGAGTAAAGCAGAGTGGAGGGCTGAACAGGTGACTTAATGTCAAATAAGAAGACCCCAAAGGGAGGTGCTTAGAGCAGTCTGACCTGGGGTCCTCTGATAGAACATTATGTGCTCTTAAATGCTGAGCCATCTCTCCAGCTCAGGGAAACTATTTTTTCTGTTTCTTCTAATTACAGGTGTCTCATATTTCTAAATGGTATCTGTCTAGTGCTGTAACTGAATTAGTTCTTCCCCCAAGTCCTTGTCAGCTGGTTTCCCTGCCATCTTTTAATATCTCCCGCTGCTCCCCCTTGCTCCCCTGCCCCCTGCCACACACACTTATTTTTCTTGTCTATTTTTCTGTACTTTGGGAGAGTTTCTTTTATTTTTCAACGTTTTCATTGTGTACCTTATTTCTGCTGTTCGAATCTTATTTTCAATAGCATTTATTTTAATTCTCTGAATTCTCATCTTGTGATATGCTTGGTATTTTTCATGTTACACAAGGGTTTGCTTGTGATACTTTCAAGGACAGTGTAGTGGAAATTGTTTGGATCTCTCTGCTTCTGCTGTTTCTTAATTGCCTTCTTCTATTTGTTTTGCTCTTTGTTTTAACTTTTGTGTTAGAGGCTGTTCTTACTTCCCAGGCTCTATTGATTCTATGTGTGTTTTTAAGAATAAGGAGATCAAACACTGTGTGGAAATATTCAACTCATAGATGAGGTTTGTTGATTTAGAATCTGGCTGCATTGTTCTAGGGAAGCAACCATGAGATTTATTTAAGTGTCTTTTTACATTGGCTAGCGAGGGTTTCTAGAGATAGATGACCAGAGTGTCTCCAGCAGCAGTGTTCCAGAGTGACTAGGGAGGACGCCTCATGCTTGCTTTCCATTATACCTGTTTGTTTGCTCCTTCCATTTCCTGTTTATTGTCCTGCCTTCAGTTATGGCTGGGCCTCACAGGTGACGTGTTTATCTTTCTCAGAGAGGAAGTCTTTAGTGTTTGCCTGAGCAGTGGTGAATTGGTAGCCTGCAATGGAGAGATGAATAAGGGATAAACATGTGTTATGTAACATCCTACAGTAGTACTCCCTTGTTTGATTTGTTTCTGTGCCACATGGTATTACAGATTATGGAAGCTGGTGATCTGAAAGGTTTAAAGATACTTTGGTGCTGAGCAGTGCTGGTTTTTAATTCTTCCATTATCAGATGAGGCTCTGGCTTTGGGAGTTCATAGTGTTGGTAGCAGTTGTCTATTTCTCTCCATTTTAAAAGTCTCATTGCTACTTTTTTACTTTTATTTTTTCCTCCTTCCTTCCTTCTCTCCTTTCTTCTCTCCTCCTTCCTTTCCTCCCTCCTTCCTTTCTAGAACTTCCTCTAATCTCTTTTTCCTTACAACTCTTGATGAGTCTCCTCCTTCAGCCTCCTGAGTACTATAGTTAGAAGTTATAGATATGTGCCATTATATATGGCTTTTTAAACGTTCTTTCTGTCTTTTATAGTGCTTGGGATAGAATCCATAGCCTTGTGTGTACATGCAGGACAATGCTACTGATTCTCATTGGTCTTTCCTTTACTAATTTTTTTTTTTAAAAAAATCTGAGATATGATAATAGGGTGAAATTTAACGAATAAACTTTTAGTATGATCTACTAAAAGTGAAAACTTCATCATTAGTCTAATGTATCTACAAATAATTACATATGAATGTGTGTATATGTACCTTTATGCAATTAACTTTAGTAACATTATGATGTAACATAATTATACTTCTTTTATTTCCTTAAGCTAGCAATTTATTCATGTGCTTGCTCAGTTAATTATAAAGTATTTAATAATTTGTTTTATATACCAGCTAGTAATAGATAACTATATACTTTACTAATTATACAGTACATAATGTTTATGTATATATTATTATATATATATATATATATATATATTATATATATATACATATGATGTGTAAACACAGCAAGATAAATGCAAAATTGTGACTGAGTTAGTTTAATAAAAATTCAATGAGCTCTAGTTTGGTTTCTATTTTAAAATATTAATCCTATTTAGATTTTGATTCTTCCTTTGCTAGCAAAATTTAAGCATTTACCATATGATTTGAGTAGAATTGGGTAATGTAATATTAAAATCAAATTATGATGATGAGTGGCTTTCTTCAGAAATAGTGACAATTGGATTAATAGAGGCCTGGACCAGAAAGATCTCTGTTTACCCATCATCCCATTTCTTCATGATTCTTAGTTAATCCATTAAAACCATTACATTCTCCATAAATCTCCGTGGTCACTGTGTAGTCTAATGAAATTAGGCTTTTCCATAGTTTTTTTTTTTTTCCAGGAGTTTCCTGGACATATTTCTTTTCTTGAAACCCTGAATGATTTCTCAAAATTCAGAAACAGTACCTGTGCTGTATTCTAAGGTTATTTGCTCAATATAATGTAAGAAGTTGGCAGTCTTTTCTCTTTGCCCTTTTGAGAAGTTAGGGAATAACTACTTCTATTAAAACAGAGTTCCAGCTCTTCTCTGACCTGTGTATTAACATGCACACACATGGTTTCCATCTTGTCTTCAGTCTTCGGACAGCCTATTCCTTGCTTTCAAGGGTGACCTTCTTTTCAATAAATGGGCCCTGATTGTGTTCTACTGCTGGCTTCTAGATCTCTAGCAGTTGCCTGCAGTTACTAGTGAGCAAAAGGAGAAGACCCACATGGGTTTTGTCAAGGCTTCTTAGACCACAGATGTTTCCATCTAGAAGGGAGAAGAACCATTTTTTATTTTTTATGTTTTTGGTCTGATTCAGCTTCATAGGAAACAGAGTTCCGATTTCCCCTTAAGGGCCTATGGAATTTTATTTTTCTTCTGAAATAAACCTCTCCCAGCATTTTTAGATTCTGCTGAGAGAGAGGGAGAGACATACAGACAGTCTGACACAGAGATCAAAGACCCTGGAAGGAATAGAAACTCCACAGGAAGACCAACAAAATCAACTCACCTGGACCCTTGGAGTTTGCAGAATCTGAACCACCACCCAAAGAATATACACAGGCTGGACCTTGGCCTCTCCACATATATGTCGCAGATATGCAGCTTGATCTTCATGTGAGTCCTGAACAACTGGAATGGGGCTCCCCAAAGCTCTTGCTGCAAGTGGGAAGGTCTTCTAGCTGGGCTGCTTTATCTGGCCTCAGTGGGAGAGGAAACACCTAGTCTGACAGAGATTTGAAGTGTCAGGATGAGAGGATACCCAGGGGACCCCCACCCATCAGAGGAGAAGGGGAAGGGGGTGTTGAGGAAGAATTGGGGGAGGGGGGAGTGAGCAGTATGCAAAGTGAATAATTAAAGTAATAAAATTAAATTACAAAACCAAAAACTAGCAAACCCAATGTACTTTAAAAATGTATTAAGCCTACTGCTTTTCCTTATTTGTGGTTGTCCCTCCTGCTCCGACACACATGGTCATTGATGAAGGTTTGTTTCTGAAGCATTGGTGCTGTGCTCTTATCATTTTGACTCCAGAGACTTTGATGGTAGAAAAATATTTGAATGACCTTCACTAGTCTTTTGCATCATCTCTGGAAATCGCATAGGGAAAGGTCAATTAAATTCTCTTTTCCTTAGGGTTCTAAGTAGCCTTTGTCCATGCATTTTGCTGTGTGTCTAATTCACTACGTTACCTGCAATACAGATCATTTAAGCTACAGTAGTTTATGTCCTAAGGGGCATAAACACTGAAGTTCGTGTAGATTACACCTGAATGAAACTTGTAATTTTATCGTTTGGATACATCCCCAAAACGTTGTTTTCCCTTACAACCCTGGTGCTTGACATCTACTCTGAAGCCATGCTGTTTGCTTTAAGGCAGCGCCTGCTTTGCTTTGGTTTAATTCTGGTTTCATAGTACATGTGGAAACACTGTTATTGTCCTAGTATGAATGATTGCAACATATCTGTTACTTTTTTTTTTTTACCTCAACTTCTTAGAGGTTTGATTTATTTTTCAGCCTGACCCCTTCCTCTTTCTACAAGTTGGGTGCATAACACCCAAAGGAGCTGAGAAACTCATTTATTTGAAACCTACAGGCAATATAAAAATGAGTAAAGCTTGGCAGTTTTCAGCAAAAGAAACATAATTTCATGGGAATATGTTGGTCATACATATATATGAAAACCTAAAATTTTAATTCAGGATAATATCTAAAATTTTACAAGGAAGTTATTAATGAAGTATACAGGGCCTAGCGTTTCTTGGCTTTGTTTCTAATAATGGATTTGATTCTTTCCTAGGAAAAAAGTATTAGATTGTGAAGGTCATTTTGCCAAATGATGTTGGCTTTTTAAATGTATTTGGAGTTTCAGGTAGGAAAAATGGAGTTATTTTAGAAATTCTAGCCGTGCTTGCATGGTAGACTCATGCGTCATCTCATTAGTCTTTGGTTTCAATTATGTAAACATATAGAGGAAAACATCTAGCCTTTTACAACTCTATATTTTTAAAGTGAGTTTGAGTGCGTTCGCATGCATTTCTGTGTATATTTGTGGATGTATGAGCAAATGCATGTTCACGCATGTAGAGATTAGGGGACAATCATGTCAATCCTCAGGAGCCTACTACTTTTTTTTTTTTTTTTTTTTTTTTTTTTTTGAGACAATGTCTCCCAGTGACACTTGGGCTTGATGAGTGGGCTAGCCTGGCTGGCCAGTCAGTCTCAGCTAGCCTGGTGTCGGTGTATGCTTTATTTGTGCTGGGATTACAAGTGCTTGTTATTAGCTGGGCAGTGGTGGCGCACACCTTTAATCCCAGCACTTGGGAGGCAGAGGCAGGTGGATTTCCGAGTTGAGTTCGAGGCCAGCCTGGTCTACAGAGTGAGTTCTAGGACAGCCAGGGCTACACAGAGAAACCCTGTCTCGAAAAACCAAAAAAAAAAAAAAAAAAAAAATAGTGTGAAAAAAACAAGTGCTTGTTACTGTGACAGACTTTCTTTTTTGGTATGGTACTGAGGGTGGAGCTTAGGTCCTTATGCTTACACAGAAAGCTTTTCTCCACCAATCTATCTGTGCAGCCACTCCTTTTCTTCATTTTAGAATAAAACGTTGTACAAGTCATATCAAAGGGGTAGTAATTATACTATTTTTCCCTTTGATCAATAACATTAGTTTTGTCTCCATTTCTCTTAGTTCACAAGTATGTAATTATTGCTAGTAGATTTTGCTTTGTTTTTACAAAATTCAACTATCAATCAAATGTCTCAACATATCATTATGAGATGCTATTCAGTAACTTTTCAAAGTATTATAGCAAAAGCTATAATAAAAATTATTCAAAATCACTAGACCTAGAGCTATGTTTTGAACTGTGCCCAGTGTATATAGATCTTCTGGAGTGCTAGTTCTATTGCCCTGCAGAGCATTTTACAAAGATATTTAAAATGTTGCTTTTGTCCATTGTCAACACTAGCTCATCACAGACACTTAGAACACAGGGCCCTTTCTAGGGAGTGTCCTTATGCAAATTGCAAAGATGTCCCTAGGGTTGTACAACAGGACAGTACCTGTTGGCTCCTCTTAGGGCTTAAACTGAAGGGATCTGGTGTTTGTAGGGAGTTTTATGAAATAAGTCAAGCCGTTTTCTTTATAATACTTATATGACCATGTCATGGTAAAACTCTGGAGTATTGAAAAATTTATTCATATATTAAGATTACAAACGCTTATCAATTCAACATCTTTTCATTTTCTTTAACTTGCTTTAATCTAACACTTCATACTCTTCTAGAAAATATATATGTATTTCAATTCATAAGTCCTTTTTAATTGAATTGAACTTTTCCATATTAAAATTAATTGTATATTTAGATTTTGTTTCACATTTTTTTCCCTGTGGTAAAAGAAAATAACATTCACCTTTGTTTTAGCATTTTTTCCCTACATTGAGTTATTCTCTCAAATCGATTGCTCTTGTCTTTGTATGTTAACATGCATTCATGAAGCTCTGTGATGTTGGGCTACTTATTCTAAAGTGCCCATTATCATCAGTCCTTCAGTTAACTTTTCGGTTCATGTTTCATGTAGCCCAGGCTAGCCTTAAATTCAGCCTACAACCAAGGCTGACACTGAGGTCCTGATCTCTTGCCACCATCTCCCAAGGGTTGAGACCCGTATAGACACGAGCCACAATTTCTGACTCATTTAGTCTCCTTTGGGAGTTAGTAACTTACCTACCAAACAGAAAGATGAACATCAAATACTTTAAGTTTTCTGAAAAGTCACCTATCAGAAAATTCTATATTTGTGCTTAAACTTAAGCTCTTTAAAAATACATTATTTTGTTTTATTTTATGTAGATGAATGTTTTACATGCATGTCTGTATGTGCCCCATGTGCTTGTCTTGTGTCTGAGAAGTTAAGAAGAGAGTATCAGATCTCCTGGAACTGGACTTCTGAGTGAGTGTGAGCCGTGCAGGTGTTGGAAACTGACCCTGGGTCCTCTGCAAGAGCAACAAATGCTGTAGAACCACCACCTCTCCAGACCTTTAATCTCTGCGGAATCCTTGATAAGCTGTGATAGGAAAAATAATAAGTGATGGTCTATCTCATTTCTTCACATAAAAGCTGAGAACAGATGGGAAAATAGCAACTTGGATTTTAGTATATTCACTATTTTATCATAATTTAATGTGGAATTGAAGCATGCTTCTCCATAGGACAGGTTCCTTGGATCAGAACAGTGTGCTATTTTAATTAAAGTGTTTTCAGAATAAGCTTTTCATGTTAATGTCTTCACCTATTCCTGTCAGAACAAAACATGTTTATATAATGTCCTCAGATATTTCCAAGTTGTTTTATACCACTATTACCAGTAATTCATTTCCCTGCAAAATACCATGCTGGCAACTAGTAAAAGCATTAATCTCTAGGGATTTAAATTTTAATTGAAACTAAAATTGGCTTTCAACATCTGGAGCTTCATTAATATGCAATAGAAATTCTCCTGATCTAATAATCTTTTGAACCAGTCCTTTCTTTGTCATCTGGCAAGTTTTCATTTACTGAAAAATTTGATCAATGATACCACCCCTACCCGACTCCACCCTCCCCCACCCCCACAAGCTTTGTTCCATTGGTTCCCAGATCCATTTAATGTTACTAAGTGTCTTGTAGCTCATAAAAGAGATGATCTTGCCATCTGTGTGAGATGCTTTGGTTGAGTATAGTTATTGAATAATGGTAAGTTCTTAGGATCCATCTAATACATTCATATATGAATTCATAAACAAATAAAAGGCCTTCACCTTCGGAGCCTGTGGAATTTACTATGGGTTGAGGATGGGATGACATTAGCAGGGTGCACCTGCCACCTTTGCTTGGGTTGATCTTGCTCACATGAGGAGAAATGGCTTAATTTTAAGGCACAGGGAAGCATTGCTGAAGTTCATAGATTAAGGGTTGCTTTAAACCTTGCTTGTTAGTATTATCTGGATATAATATAGACTAAAAATTAAAAGTTGCTTTTTTTGTGGAACAGCCTGTAAAATTATAAAGTTCTAGAGGAGATTGAAAAGATTATAAATTCAGAAACTTGAATTACCAAAAAAAATGTTTTATTTTAAGTAAACTATTTTAAAACACAATACTCAAAAACTTCATTTGTAAAATTAGAAGACACACATTATTCTTTTATTTGTTTAAGTAAATTTTATAGATTTGTATCACATAGATAGGCATTCATGAGATAAGGCTTAATAAATCTTTTAAATTTCATTCTTCCAACACTATTAGATCTTGCAGTAGTAGGGAAATTAAGAAATACCAGTTGATAAAATTCATACTTAATTGTATGCTAGAGAGAAGGCACAGTGCTTAAGATTACTGGATGCTTTTCTAGAGGACCCTGGTTTGACTCCCAGCACAACAAGGGCACCTCACAACTGTCTGTAACTCCAGTTCCAATGGATCTGCTGCCACCTTCTGGCCTCTGAGGGCACTGCACACATGTGAAGCAAATTTAGGCAGGCAAAACAAACATACACATAAGATATTTTAAATATTAAGAGGAAAGTAATAGCAACAGTTGGACTTTGATATGAGGCTTATAATCCTATCTAAGGAGGCTGAGGTCAGAGGGTCACAAGTTCTTGGCCAAACTAGAATACTTGCTGATATGGCTGTTTCAAAATGAAAAAATAAAAATAAAATGAAGGCAAAGTATGGCAGTCAGTGGCTGGCAGTCAGCCTAAGAGACAGGCAGCCAAATATGGGTTGAGTCCCAGTGCTTGCGAAATTGTAATAACTATAAATAATGAAAATAATAACAGCAGCAGCAGCAGCAGAAATAATAGTATTTGTAACCAGTGCTGTATTCTAGATTAGTAAGAAATGTGTGAAAGTAAAGACAAATCAATTGTTTTAGAAACTATTTGTGTATGCACAACAGAAAATTCGATAATTAACTATCATTAAATTGAGCTTACTAACTGGATGAAGTGCCTGGAGGAGGTCAGTAGAGATGAGAGTCTGTGTAGGGTTGCACATTCTTTTCCCGAGTTGGTAAATCAGGGAGTATCTCCCCCTAATCTCCCTTTTCCTCTCCCTCCCTCTCTCTTCTTGCTTCTCTCTCTCTCTCACCCTCTCTCCCTCTGTCCCTCCTTTCCTCCTACCCTGCGTCCTATGGTCTCCCCTCCCCTCCCCTCTTCTCCTTCTTTCCCTTCTCCTCTTTCTCTGTTTCCCCCTCTTCCTCTTTGTTTTTTGTTTGTTTGTTACTTTTTTTTTTTGATTCATTAGGAAAGTTTACAAAGACAGATAACACTAAGATATAATTTAACTTTGTTAAATTTTCGTAATTTAAAAGAACCAAGGTTTTTGTATTAATATGTAGCACAATTTGAGAATGTGTGCTCCAATAAAAATGCACCCCTCATTGGGTGGGCAGGCAAGTTAATGTGTGTCTCCTGAGTGCATGCAAGCATTTGTGTGTTTATACATATACAACTCAGCTGGCTTTAAATTAGTCATGTAATTTTTGGCAGTCACGACTGTTGGCTAAAGTGTACCATTTTACAAACCAAGATCACAGGAAGAGAAAAATCTGTTTTCTTTACTTATTATTTTATTTCTTTACTTTATTTGAATACTCTCTTTAACATATCTCAATTTGTTTTATAATATAGAAAATAAGGATGTATTTTCCCAAAATATGTTTCAAAGATATTTGAGGCTAGATGATTTTTTTTGTCTTCCTATCAGACTTCTGAGCTTATAGTACATTGCACTGTACAAGTTGCTTTAGTCCTGCGTATGTAATAGGTGGCTAACTGCTGAGATAGAGCCAGTGTAGACCTTTGACCAGTCAGCCAAGGTTTAGGACACAGCTCTTTACCGTTCAATAGCCAGAGGTCTCTGTGTTAAGAAGAGTCTACACTTTCTAGTAGACCAATGTCAGGGGCATTGTGTTCTCCACAAGTGATGGTGTGTAGGCACCTCTGTGCATCCTTGTGGTTATCTGTTGTCCTTAAGAGACTTGTGCTGTAAGCCTTTCCAGTGGTTATTTGAATTTTTTAAATTTATGGCAAGAGGCATATTAAATGTCCCCTCACCTTGGGCAATATTCAGTAAGCTGAGAGGATGCTGCCCATGGAGGTGACATGAGCTGAAGGGGAAGCAACTTCCAGCTTGTGTCCAACTGTGCTTATTTCCCGCTTTGGTGGAATAGGCAGTAAGCATTAGGGACTCCCAAGTGCAGTTCCCTAGTCCCTACGATAGTATTGATGTTCTTTCTTTTTCATCATAATTTCTCATGAAAAATTTGCTCCAGATATTAGCCAATTTTTAGGTTCATGTTTTGTGAGCAGATATAACAGACTCTTAAGAAGTTCTTTCAGTGGGGAGAGGATCTTAACTTACAAATTGGATTTCTTGCTGGGAAACTGACTAGTTGACACAGTGTTTACCTTGTAAACATGCCACCTGGACCCACCTCCTCTAACCTCAGAGCTACAAAGATGGGGACAGAAGGATCCCTATTTAGCTTATAAGCCAGCCCAACCTGTCCAGATAAATGAGCAAGATCCAGATTAAGTGAAGCTTGTTGCAGACACTGGTATCAAAATCCATTGAGGAAGCCCGAAGATATCAACCCAGGAACACGTGTGCACATTAAGTAAATACATAAATAAATGGTTTAGTCTTATACTATGAACCAAATATATTTATCACCATTTAATATCATTTGGAAAATTAATAATCAAGAGGAACAGCAAGGGGGCTTGTTCTTTGACTCAGTCTAAGTTATTCCCTAATCGCTATTTTTTTATATAGTTGGGTGACATTCTTAACTTGTGGTTATATTCTCTGGCAAATTCAAAACCTAACCGATCATCAGAATCTCTTGGGACCTTTAAGCTAGAGCTTCCCAGACCACTGTATTAATAATCCTGAAATAGTAATGACGGGTGCTTTTTCCAAGCCTGAATACTTCATTCAGGAAGGCTTTTTGGAGAACTGTGGTCATCTGGGTTTGGTCTTTGGTCCTTTGTTCTTTACTTCTTTAGAGATATGGTCACACTGGCCTCTCGGTGGCTTTTCACTTGCTTCCTGGTTTCGGATTCTGTCAGTCAAAGTAGCTAGACAGAGATGCAGGACAGTTCTAAGAACAAAGAGGAAATGTTGATAAGGAGAAAAGCCTAGTCAGAAGATACAATATGGTATGCATTTAGTATTGAGTATGTCTTCCTGTCTAATACATATTATATGAGACATACTCTTGTAGTTAACTTCAGTGAATGTAAATATTTATACTTACCTTTACCTGTTATTCACTCATATTTACTCTAAACTCGAATTCTTCTGGAGCTCTTACTTCTAATGATGCTTCCCACCCAGTAGAGCATACACGGCAGAGAGTTTAGACCAGTTGTAAAGTGCGGAATAGCTGTTCAACTAAATCAGCTTATAAATAAGTAGGCTTTACTTTAAAATTCATTTTTAAATTTTCATTTCTTTTGTTTTTGTTTTTGTTGGTTATTTAAATATTCATTTTGTAATTGACAGAATCAGCTTGAGTTTTCTAGTCCCTCTTTTGGGGAAAATAGATATACACACTTATTTTAAAACCTAATTTGGTGAACAGATATGCTAAAAATTTACATATCAGCAGCAACATTCTGTATATGAATTCAGAATTGCTTTTGGAATCTGAAAATATGCAAATATTTATATCATCTACTCTAGGTGTTCAGTTCTAGGTGTTAAAACATCTTGAGGAGAGTTTTTATCCATTTAATTTTTTATAAACCTTTGAGTTTGCTAATATTTTCAATCTGTTTACCATGAGGTCTAAGAGAACATAGCATACTTTCCAACTAAAACACTGATAAAAAGAAAAAAGCAAATGTGAAAATTTTTTCACTAAAAGAATGGTAACTTGCATTTTATCCATGAATTTATGGATATAAATGTGGTAATTCATCAGTAAAATTTAAATTAATTTGAATAAGTTATTTCAAAAGTTTTGCTGCTAAATTTTTTATTTTGGGCACCAACCAGACTCTTATTATTTGTTAGGGAAATATTCAGCTAGGCCTTTCAAAGCCTGACTGTTGGTGTATGGCTTGCCAGCTCAAGCATCGTTGTAGGAGAGTCACATCTGAGGTGCAGAGCTGGCTCCCAGGAGTCATTGCTCTAGCCACCTCTCACCCTTAACAGATCCTGGGTGTCATTTAGACATTAGACTCTGTTACTATCTGTGCCGAGGGGAGACTGCTAAGTATGTCAGTTGATTGATCAGTAATGGTGTTCCATTTCCGTTACCCCATTGGTTTCACTAGGAAACATTCTCAGTTATGGTCAGTGATATGTCAGGCCATGTCTGAGAGAAGATAGGTCCATTTTGGAAACACTTCATCTCTCTGTCCCTCTTTCTCGCTCTCGTTCTTGCTCTAATTCTCTAGCTCCCTCTTTCTCTGGCTTTTTGAATTTGTGTGTATATATATATATATATTATATATACACACAAATATATATGCATATATATATATACACACATACATACAAATACAAATAAGCATACATGTATACATATATATATACACACATACATGTGCATATATTTATATGTACATATATATAAAATAGTTTTTCTTCAGTCTTTAGTACTTCTATGAGCGTGCTGTTCTGTGTCAGTTCTATCTGTATTTCTTAGAGAGTGCTTTACTAAAGGACAAAGTCCTGTTCCTTGATGATTTTCTGATGCACCTGAATGAGCCGACTCCAGAGCCCTTTCACTTTGGTCATTCTTGAGATGTGTGATACTATCCTCCTCATTGGAACTGGCCATGATAAGTTAAAGTTCTATCATGTTCAGTCAAAGTTTAGAGTAAGATACAACTTCATGATAGTGTTGATATTCTGCTGCTGCTCCTGTCAGAGGAATGGTCAGAAATAAGATGCTTGGAGCTCCTTTCTTTCTCCATCCCCTTTCTTTTCTTTACAGAAAGCCATCGTTCATCTGTGACAATCTACATAGTTTTCATTATTTCTGAGGAGAGTTAATTTATAATGAGTTTTGTTTCTAAATCCACCGTAAAAAACTGCTTGTTTCTCCCTATGGGAAGAGGTTGCCAGTTGGTCAGTGTGTCTAGGTTTTAGATGGGTACACAGTTGTCTGCTTCTGCTGAGTGTTTTTGCTGAGTGATTTGTGATGACTACAAAACCTCTATGTCTTGCAAATAAGACTTCATCCTAGGGAGCCTTGCCATGAAAAAGCAGATGGTACCGAGGCACAGAGTTCTTCCTGCCTGAAACCAACATCATCTGCAAAGTCGAGCTACTCAGCTACAGTGTTATAAAATATCCGTCACTGTTTCTCTATACTTGGTAGAGTCTGGCCATGAGTATATTTGGACAACACATGAGTTATCTTAGAATTCTTTTCTGAGACTTTGCCTGCACTCTCCATCCCACTCACTCACATACTACAGCATCCTCTCCTGGAAAGTCATAGTGAATAGTGGGATTTCTTCTACTGTAGAGGAATTGATCATAGCAAACACCAGACTTAGTGTGGGAGCAGAGAGATAAGGCGTGTTTGTATTTAAAGATCCTGTACCCTAGACAGGAGAAAGTGACATAAGCAAATGATACTCGCATACATGTAGTACAGAGATATCACAAAAGACAAGATGTCTTAATTTTGGTGTCTTTAGGCAGAAGTGAATTTCTTGGAAAGTTTTGTCAGAATTGCGTTATAAAGTGTAAAAGGTAATTCTAGGAAGAAGTTATAGACGGTGAAAAACTAGAATGGCACAAATGCATGATGGGATGGTGCCTTGAGGCTTAAAGGGGAATGACGCACGTTCACATCCTAGCACAAGATGGGCTGTGTTAGACTTAGGTGTTCCTGTGCATTAAGCTCTACAGAGTGTGATTTGAGAAGCTCCATAGAAATAAAAAACCCTAGGCATATGCAGTGGGTACAAATATGTTAGATATACCTGGCTAGGTCCACAAAACCTGAAAACAGGTCTGCTGTTTTGTAATCCTAACTTCCTCGTTTGAAAAGGAAGGATAATAGTCAGAAGCTGGAAAGAACCCAGATGTCCTTCAGCAGAGGAATGGATACAGAAAAATGTGGTACATTTACACAATGGAATTCTACAAAGCTATAAAAAACAATGACTTCATGAAATTCTTAGGCAAATGGATTGAACTAGAAAATATCATGCTGAGTGAGGTAACCCAATCATAAAAGAACACACATGCTATACACTCACTGATAAGTGGATATTAGCCCAACAGCTCAGAATACCCAAGATACAATTCATAGACCACATGAACCTCAAGAAGAAGGAAGACCAAAGTGTGGATGCTTGGGTTCTTCTTAGAAGCAGGATCAAAATACTCACAGGAGCAAATACAGAAACAAAGTGTGCAGTGGAGACTGAAGGAAAGGCCATCTAGAGACTGCTCCACCTGGCGATCTATCCCACATACAGACACCAAACCCAGATACTATTGTAGATGCCAAGAAGTGCATGCTGACAAGAGCCTAATATAGCTGTGTCCTGAGAGGCTCTGCCAGAGCCTGACAAATACAGAGGCAGATACTCGCAGCCAACCATTGGACTGAGAACAGGGTCTCCAGTGGAGGAGTTAGAGAAAGGACTGAAGGAGTTGAAGAGGTTTGCCACCCCATAGGAAGAACAACAATATCAATCAACCAGGCCTCCCCTCCCCTACCTCCTGCTAGAGCTCCCAGGGACTAAACCGCCAACCAAAGAGTACACATGGAAGGACTCATGGCTCCAGCTGCATATGTAGCAGAGGATGGCCTTGTTGCACATCAGTGGAAGGAGAGACCAGGGATAATACTGAACTGTAAATAAAGAAAATATCCAATAAATAAATAAGTATATGAATGAATGAATGAAAAGTAAGGAGTCTGCCTTATAGGGAGCCACTGATATTAAAATAATCCATGAAAAATAGGTCAGAAATGTGTTCAGAATATAGTAAATGTTCAGTAAGCATTAGTGGCTGTTTCCAGTTGTGAAGTCATACATCTGAAGAGGGAGGAAAGGGAGGTCATTTATCTTTAAAGCATAGTCCCCATTCTTGATACAGTCCATTAGAAACATTGACTGTAAATTGTTAAATGGCTCATAACATACCATGCCCATGTTCCCATGTTATAGGAGAGTAAGATGGTACAGCATGTGTTGTAACTTCTGGAAGGAGTGGCTTGCATACATAGCCTCTTTGATTCAGTTAGGTCTTCCTGAATGTTGGACAGGAATAAATGTGACTCAATTGCAGTAAGAACTCCTTGGGATATCTTTGAGAGTTCATGGTTCTCTGTTGCTGCAGTCATCTTGGAACTGCTGGTTAGAGCAAAAAAAAAAAAAAAAAAAAATGTTCAGGGCACTCTTTATGATAATTGGTTTGATTTCGTTTTGATGAGCTTATGTTATTGGTAGGGATGATTGAAGGCTATTTTTATCATCCTTTTCACTGGGGGTGGGGGGACAGTTAAATAGATGTTGTCAATGAATAAGAGGATTCTAAAGCAGATGTTGAGAAGATAATGACCAATAAGCTTTGCCAGCTTTCTCTCTTATCTACTTATCATCTCCTTCAGGGACATAAGAGAGCCTTGTTGAATAACTCCTTAGCATTTAACTTGATTATCTTTGTTTTAAAAAGATGCAGCTGAATGAAGACCCAGAGTCAAATTAGAACTGCCAGCCGCATGAGGAGAAGGGAGGAATGGAGTCATAATTGTGTACTTAGAATGCAGAAGCCAAGATTAGAGTTATAGTGCTGAGATCTGATTTCTACTTTAGTCTGTCAGTGTGTCTTCTAGTTCAGGATACCAGGGGCAATATGTGTGTGCAACTACACCTACCCCACTGTCTAACGCTGAGGAAAATGGCCAGGGAAACAGTTGTTTTCCCTCTGTGTCCCAGAGATATAACTCAGGATCTCCCTTACAGATATCAGTATCTTATTATGCTCAATTATCTTATGCCAAACATCTTAGTATGTGCATATAATGTACACACCTCTTGCATGTATAAAGTCATCTGAAGATAATTCAGAGTACTTAATACAATATAAATGCAATGAAAATAGTTGATATCCTCTATTGTTTAGTTAGGGAATAATGTCAAGAAAAATCTGCCTGAGTTCAGTCCTGGAATAATAGTTTTTCCTGGATATTTTCTGTCTGCAGGGGGTTGAGTGTAGAAGTGGAACTTATACTAGATATGGAGAGCAGACTCCAATTTCTACACAATGAGCCGTATCTCACAACTTTGCCCTAAGCTTGTATACAGTGCTGTCTCCCTCTGTGATTCAGGTCATATCTGATTTGCATGGGATACCACAATCCCAGTCATCTTTCATTCTAAGGCAGTGGTTCTTAACCTTCCTAATGCTGCAATCCTTTTATACAGATCTTCATGTTGTGGACCCCCAACCATATAATTATTTTGTTGCTACTTTATAACTATAAACTTTTATTGTTATGAATTATAATGTAAATACTTGTGTTTCTTATGGTCTTAGACAACGCCTGTGAAAAGGTTATTTGATTCCCCCCAAGGGGCTTGCGACCTACAAGTTAAGAACCTTTCTAGGGTCCTTGTTAAAATACATTCAAATAAACAGATAAAGGTTATCTTAATTTATTTTAACCTTAATATCCATTTTCTGTACATAACTAATCAAAATTTTAGTTATGTGTTCCTATATATATTTTCTGTGGTATTAGAATTAGAGATGGATTTCAAATATAGAACATATATGAATTTGGACTAGCAGATAGGTCAGTTGGCAAATATCCATGGTTTACCAGGGTGAGTAGCACAGCACCACATCCATCTATTAACTGTTCTTTGGCATTGTTCTAAGATTCTATTATTTCCCCTGTTCTTGTAGTTGCCGAGGTGAGATTAATGAGCCCTATTAATGCCACCTAACTTGTGGAGGATCTAGATATAAATAGAAATGGAATAACCTTAGTAGAAGACTCGATCACCTTTCCTTAAGACATAAACTGACTAACTGATGAAGCAGTATTATCTTGAGTGGATTGTTTTCTGATCCATTGTGGTTGTTGAGTTAATTTTACTCTTTTTCTGGGTGCGAGTGGGTGGAGATTCAGATACGAGAAGAGAGGATGTGACCATCCTATAAAGGAATAGTGTTTTTATCATGTTACTTCTCTATTTCTTAGTGAATTCATTAAAAGGGAAATATTGAGAACTTGTTACATGACAAACATTGTTTTAGTCAGTTTTAAAGCAGAATGCTAAAGCCACATTGTCTTAGTCAAGGTTTCTATTTTTGCACAAAACATCATAACCAAGAAGCAAGATAGGGAGGAAAGAGTTTATTCAGCTTAAACTTCCACATTGCTATTCATCACCAAAGGAAAGGAAGTCACACAGGGCAGGAACTTGAAGGCAAGAGCTGATGCAGAGGTCATGGAGGGGTGCTGCTTAACTGGCTTGCTTCCCCCTGGCTTGCTCAGCTTGCTTTCTTATAGAACCCAAGGGATGGCACCACCTACAATCGGCTAGACCTTGCTCCTTGATCACTAATTGAGAAAATGCCTTACAGCTGGATCTCATGGACGTCTTTCCTCAAGGGAGACTCCTTTCTTTGCCATAACTCCAGCTTGTGTCAAATGACACACAAAACCAGACAGTACACATATTTTTACCACAAACCAGCCTTTGGTCTACTAGGATTTTTAAATAATATGTAAAACACATGTAGCTCTTTAGAACACATGAAAAAAAGAAAATCCACTCTCTAGTTCAATCTGCACCTATGAGGTAAAGAGAATAAGATTATATCAATGTTTTATGTTCAGACTCAGAAAGATACTTAACTGCTTTGAGGTTAATTTGATCATTTGTAAAAATACACCATGGTAGTTTTAGAGAAATGAATGAGGCATATTGCTTAAGGCTACAAAGTTTCACTTACACAGAATGAAAAGTTCTAGAGATATTATTTTCAGCCTGACAACCATAATTAATAATACCATATTAAATATTTAAAATCTAATATGCAAGGACATCTTAAGTATTCTCACCACAGACAGTCTTACACATGCATACACACTTAACCACACAGGATAACTAGGAAGTAGTGAACATGTTAATTAGCTTAATTTTATCAATTAATTTACAGTGTATAAACCTGTCCCAAAAAGGGCAAATGGTGGTAAAATATCCTATCATCAATGCCTTTGAGTATATATAATTTTGTTATTACTCCATAAGGAGCAAAAGGAATACAAACAAGGCATTTGGGGTCTGTTCCTGAAACACTCTGGCAGAGGAATTAGTGAAATCCTTGGACTTCACACTGAGGTCTCATTTTTCACCTGCCTCCCACATACACACCAAAGGCAGCACCATAATGGCGTGTGCTTTTTCTGAGGTTTGCATTCTGACAAGAACGTGGGTGAAAGCCATTCACTCTGTAGCTGAGTTAGCTTTGCCTAGGGTCCATTTATCTGTAATGCAGTAGGATTTGTGATTCTGTGCTCATTAGTCTGTATGCCTTTTATTATAAGATATGTTAAATTGTGATTGTACATTTGGGGCTTTTTAATCTTCCTCTCAATATTGTGAGATAATAGCATTTCAATTTGGCAAAATAATGTTATTTTCAGTCTACCTCAGGCACTAACTTATATTTAGATGTTCACTGTTTATCGGGGCAAACTCACTGAATGATGAGCTCTTATTGCAGAAATATGAAAAAATATTTTATTTTAGAATAACCTCACAGGAAATATTAGGCTAGCTGGGTACTCTAATGTTTTTCCCTTGGTTCTGTACTTCCTTGAGTTTTTTTCTTTAATTGATTTAGATTAACTGCCAATTGCTATGTATTACCAATAAAGCCAAGATAAAAGCTGTCTATATGTGGTTGTCAATTTTTCCTTAATGGAAGTTGAGAGGCGAGCTGTCTGGAGTGGCATTGCTGTTCCCCATGGGTGGATGCCAGTTTTGCTGATTCTGCTATTTCGTAGTCTTCATAGTCAATGTGATAGCTTCCATTGTCATACCAAACATTAGGCAGCAGAGAAAGAAAAACGAAAGTGTTCACTGCAGCAATCCCTTGTGGCTTCCTGGAGGTCATACTTTATATCCTCTTATATCTCATTGGCCACAAAATAAATCTAGTATTTGTGGTCACTGATGGGTATAGTCACTATTTCAAGGACAGGTTGCATATCCCCATTTTGAAAGGCTTGGGATCAGAAATGTTCCAGCTTTCATATTTTCTTCCTGATTTTTAGAACATTGCATAGACTTTACAGTTAAGCACTCTTAATCCAAAAGCTCTGAAGACTAAAATTATCCAAAGCCAAAGCATAGCCTGCATCTGTGCACATGGAAGAAGACAAGAGACTTTAAAGAACAGGACTGATTGATGCTGAAGTCTCCCATGTGAGAGTTCTGGTCAGAGCCTCTCAAGTATGCAGATCTCTGAGGATGGCTTTTTGTTTTAGAGTGTGAAAAGTGCCAATATTGTACATTTTTGTTTGTCAACTACTGCTCCATACTACATTCTCTCTCCTGTCTTTTAATCTTTTTGTGTGTGATGAGCATAGTGCCTGTGCCCTGTGCGTTTACATGAACATCAGTGCCTGGAGGAAAGAATCTTGCTCTTAGAAAACTTTGTTTCCAGTCCTGAAGATGCTCTAGTCACCTGCTGCTTTGCTGTGGAATCTGTCCCCACCTTTGTTCGTCAGATGTCATGTAACTGCTTAATTATAAGCCTGGTGACAAGATCTGCAGCCCAAGGTGGGATCCACACAGTGGTGTTTACTGAGTTCTTTGTGGCATATTGGCTGGTCTCTTGTCTAGAAGAATCCTGGCATATGTCTTCAGTTAATCCATGATTTAAAATGAGAAGTCTAGAATCAAATTTGAATGTGAAAATCCATAGACTTACCGAACATCTTTAAAATCAGGATTTTGTTTTCTTCAGTGCAATCATTATTTTAGATACACTATGATCACAGCAGTCTGGATCTATAAAATTTAGCCTTTACTGTCAATATTTGAAGTATTTTTACAAGCTTGGTGTCTTGACTGTGTTTACACATTTTCAAGGATATGTGTGTTCTATTTAAGCGTCTGTAATAATTTTTATATAAAAGTTTGTTCTAAATTCCCAGTAGATAATGTTAGATATGTATTTATATTTGAAAGAAGTGTTTTATTTATTCATGGTAAAAGCAGAAGCCTGAGGATAAAATATGGGGAAAATTAAAATGCAGTTGAACAATAAATCAACTGACCCCCAAAATATTGATTGATGCTGTGTGTATCAGCATAAATGTAATAATGGGAGATTCAGAATTCTTCATCCTGAATTACTAAGTAGTTCATACTACTCTGATAAAGACTGTGAATAATGTCTTATTATACTAGTGGGTATAGCAAATTAATAGAGCTTTGAAGATATGGGGTAAAGGAATCAGAAGTGAAAAAAAAAAGTCTTAACTGTAGCAGTAAACTAAATGAATTTAGAAAGATGAAGCAGGGCTTAATGAAGGGCAAGGAAGAAGGTTGTTGAAGTTATTGTTGATGATAAGCATGAAGTGAGTCAGTTGATGTGGCTGCCAAGAGTTAATTATCTTTTAGGTTGAATTAATACACAAGGATCGCTTGCAGTGTGGGAAGCTGCCCTCCCACTCCTTTCTGGGTTGGCCACTCTATCCTAGGAGGAATATGAACACTCTACCAGTGTATACAGAGAGGACGTTGCTATTGTAATACACTCTATTTGGTTCATCTTGTAGCTTTCCATGAATTTAAACGGACTTGGTTCCAGTTAGCATGTTTACTTCATTGGAAGCTATAGTGAATACATGTTAGAGTGTCTAGACATTGGAGAAACCAGGAACTTTCATTTTAGGAAAGAGAAGAAGACTCCTAAGCCAGTGCCTGTGTTTATATTCTTAAATTGCTTTGTTAACAAACTAACTTCTAGTATGTTTTTTTTTTTTTTTCCTAGAAAGTTAAGAACTAGAAATAGGTTGTACTACAAAGTCATAGGGTAGATATTCACTGTTTTTAAGTGTCCAAAATGTGAATAGGCTTCATTGAGGCACTGGAGATACTTCAATCAATCAGTGCAGTCCATCCATCCATCAATCAACCAATCTCTCTGTCTTTGTCTGCACCCTCCCTCTTTCTCCTTCCCTCTGTGTGTGTGTGTGTTCATGCACAGTGGGCTAAAATGAATTCTGAGAGGTTACTTGTTATAGATGTCATAAGATCAATACATTGATTATTATCAATGGGTGTGGTGGTGCGTGCCTATAATCAAACACTGGGAAGACAGGCAGGAAAATCTGAAGTTTCAGACCAGCATGATTTATATACCTAGTTTGAAGCCAGCCTAGGCCATGTATCAAGTTGAGGCCAGCCTGGGACACATGAGACTATATAAAAAACCCAACAATATTAATATCCATTGAAGTACATATAAATACATTGTTTAGAATGATGTGAACAGATGATTACTAAGGTTTTTACTTTATTCCTTTGTTCTAAGTTTCTTTGAAATCCTCATGCTTAAAATGTAGATAATAGTAATAGTAATAATAACACAGTGTCTTAGGGTTTTACTGCTGTGAGGAGACATCATGACCAAGGCAACTCTTATAAAGGAAAACATTTACATGGGGCTGGCTTATAGAGGTTTAGCCCATTATCATCATGGCAGGAGACAAGGCAGCATTCAGGCTGACATGGTTACTGGAGGAGTTCTATATCTTGAACAGAAGGCAGCCAGGAGGAAACTGTTTCCTGCAGGCAGCTAGGAGGAGACTCAAATTCTACACTGGGTAGAGCTTAAGCCTAGGAGACCCCAAAGCCCAGCCACACAGTGACACCCAACAAGTCCACACCTCCTAGTAGTACCTCCTAGGCTCCATTCCCTGTGGACCAAATATTCAAACACATGAGGTAATGGGGGGGTCAAACCTTTTCAAATCATCACATATAATAATGTCTAAATTAATCCTCCTGAAAGGAAAACTGATTTGTGAAAGTCAGTTGATTTGTGCCCGAGTATTCATGCTGTATAAGCTTAAGGTAGCTGTGATTGATCAGAATTGTTCTGATTTTTAAAATGTGCAAAATTGCTATTATAGTGTGCTGGCTAGTTTTATGTCAGCTTGACACAGCTAGAGTCATTTTGGAAGAAGGAAACTTAGCTTAGAAAATGTCCCTACCAGACCATCCTGTGGTGCATTTTCTTGATTGATAACTTATGTGGGAGGGCCCAACTCTGTGTGAGGCAACCTGTGGGTTGGTTGTCCTGGGCACTATAAGAAAGCAGGCTGGACAAGCCATGAGGAGCAAACCAGTAAGCAGTAAACCTCTGTGGTCTTTGGTTCAGTTCTGCCTCCAGATTCCTGCTCTGCTTGAGTTCCTCCCCCAACTTCCTTTACTGATAGTGTGACCTCATGGTTGTAACCTAAAATTAACCCTTTCCTTACCAAAATTGCTTTGGTCATGGTGTTTTGTAACTGATAGTCTAAGTCTATATTAATAAAATTTGAGTAGATAATTAATGGTGTCTGACTTTAAATCCCCAAATTAATAAGGCACTGTAGGTTGAAAACCCTTTCTCCCATATTTTCTACTTGTCCAGTTTCTAACACCATGTCTTCCTCAGTTTTTCTCAGCATTTAAAGGCAAACATTCATACTCCCATCTGAAGCAAGCTCTATTTTATGTAACATGCTAAGTTGCTTTTCCAAGATGTTTTGAAAGTATCTCATATCCAAACACAGAGTTTTCTTGTATTCGTTTTGTGCAGCTAATATGGTAACATATTTGAGGTATATCTTAATTTGTCTTCACTTACAAATATTAACCATTTTCATTTTTATTATTAATAATTATAATAATGTAAATACTTTTGCATGTATTTGAACATTTTATTATTGTCAAGTAAAGGTAATTCTTGATACTAAGGTCATATGCATTGACTACAAAATTGCTCACTGTTTTTGAGGTAACAGTATGTTTCCAAATAAATCGAATAGCTCACTGGGTTCTTTTACACACGATTAGGCATTTTTTTGCTTAGTTTGAGGTTCACTAACCAGAAATGTCTCTTCAATTCATTTTATTAATGGTTCTTGAGTCAGGCTTATATGAGTTTCTAGAAGTCTCCTTTTGTTTAGATATTAGTTCTTTAGAATACAAATGGCTACTATCAATTTTCTGATTAGTCTTCTCATATTTTCCTAGGGCACTTTTTGTCATGCAAAATTTATTGTTTTTAAGGTTTTTGTCTTATGCTTTAGGTATGTCACAATACTCAGTGTCTACTGTGGTAGAGTTGCTGAGCTCTAGCAGAGACATATTGCCCTGGCTGTTGTTTATTCTGTTTTTACACCAGCATCTAAGCATTGGGAGGATTGTGATTCTAGGTGCTGATATCTTGTCCTGTCCATGTTAGGTGGGTATTGTGTGCCTTGGTTTCCGTTGCCCTCTCTCTTTCTTAAGTCAGGTTTGTAGCTATGTGTTGCCTGGTAGGAAATTCTTCTGGGATCCTGGTAGGTGTGGCCATTGGGGTTTCCAGATAAAATGGATTCCTACGTATTGGGAACTAACTTTTAGGAATGGGGATGGGTTAGAAGGAGTGAGAGGATCCACAATTGGGAGGAAAGTAAGGTGTTCCAGTAAGATCTATGTAGTTCCCAGGAATGAGGGCAGAGATGAAGGGGGAGCCACAACAGCTAATCTGGTATAGAGACCAGGATGAGACTGGGGGATTGGATATGGAGGAGAGGAGGGAGAGTGAGGATCTAAAGCTTGACCTGCTTCCTTGGCCAGCTTGCCTTTCTGTCTTGTTGGTCCTCTGGTTCCTTAGAAAGTCTACTGGAGTTGGGGCTGAGCTATCAGTGGGGAGAAAGTTGAAGGGGAAATGGGTTGTAGGTTGAGGATGAGGGGTGGACACAGTAGAATGTATGCTAAAGAAATGGAGGTAAGAGGATTGGATTTGGAGGAGAGGAGGGAGATATGAAAATCTGCAGTTAGACTACCTACTTCCCTGGTCTGGGTGGCCTATGGGTTTCCCAGGGAATGCCTGCTGGAATTGGGAGCTGGGAAAAAGGGATGAATTGGGGGAACAAATGTTGGAAGGAAAGATCTGTGTTTTTCATTGGAGATAGGGACAGGGAGAGGGGCAAGGCTGCAGAAGGATACAGGAACGGAGTGGATCAGAGTAGAAGGGAGGCAAGGAGGAGCTGGGAGGAGTGGAAGGAAAGAGAAACCAAAATCAGTATATATTATGTGAAGACAAAAAAATCTGTTAACAATAAAAGGAAAAAAATTCCAGTTTTAGTTGTTTTATTTATCAATTGATTGTGTGTGTGTGTGTGTGTGTGTGTGTGTGTGTGTGTGTATGTATGTGTGTGTACATGAGTACAGTGCTCATGGAGTCTGGATGAGTGTGTCAGATATCCTGGAGCTGGAGTTAAGGTAGGTGAGTCGCCTGACACACAGGTCCTGGGGAATGACCTCAGTTCCTCTGCAAGGACAGTATACGTTCTTAACTGATCAGCCACCCTTTCAACGTACAAAGTTTATTCTTAAGGTCATTTATGAATTTTTATTTTTAAAAAGTATTTGTTATGTACATTAATATTATGACCATGATTATGATTTGTATGTATGCCGGTGTGCCTGTGTGCATGTGTGTGCGTCTGTGTGTGGTGTAGATCAGGAAACCAATTCTTTTATAACATTGACCTTGAGTGTGAGATGGATTTTCCATAAGCTTCTTGCTTCCACATATGCACAGCCTGTTATATTTTCCACACCCTTACTCTAAGGGCACATTTGTTCAAACGGATGAACCGACACTGACGTGTCATTATGCTCCAGAGTCCTTAGCTTATAATAGACGTCACTCTTGGTGCTGTACCTTGTGTAGGCCCGGATCAATTTATAATGTAATATATCTATCACTGGAGCACCTGTCTCCCAAGAGTCCTTTGTGCTTTGGAAATTTATGCTTCACTTGCCAGCTGACCTCAGAGAACTGCTGATCACATCTTTTTCATAGCTTAGCCTTTTACAGAAGTCATTCTGTAGGAGGGACAGAATCTTTTCCAGATTGGCATCTCTCACATAATAAAATTCATGTTGTTTTCTGCATGTCTTTCTGTGGTTTGGTAGCTACTTTCTTTTTAGTGTCGAGTAATACTGCTACATCTCAGGATATACCATACTTTATCTATGCGTCACCTACTGAAGGACATCATAAAGTTGAAAACATAGTTGTATAGATATCAGTTGGGACATAAGTTTTCAACGCTGAGTAAATACTAAAAGTGAAATTTCTGGATTATATGGTGACAGTCTTTCTACAGAGATTTCAAATGCTCTATTTGATAAATTATCTCTACCACATTTTCTTACCATTGATAGAAAATGAGGGTTCCTACTGTAATCTGTCCCTACCAGGATTTGGATTCTGTCAGTGTTCTGTATCTGGTCCATTTTAGCAGGTTTGAAGTAGGGTTTATATCTTACTTTGGTTTACGTCATTATAATAGGATTACATGGTGTATGTGATATTTTAGTTGCATCTTTGGTGAGACAACTGCAAAGATCATTGACTCATTTTTAAATTTGGTTGTTCATTTTCTTATTTTGAATTTTTTAGAGTTCTTTGTATATATTGGATACTAGTTTCCTATCAACTGTGTCATTGACTGTGTATTTTCTCTCAGTCTATAGCTCATCTCCTCATTCTATTGATACTGTCTTTCACATTGTAGAAGATTTTAATTTAAATAAATCTAGCACCTCAATTTTTCTTTTCATTTTATACCTTTTTATATGAAACCTAAAATCATCAAATACAGTCCATAGAAATTTTTTTCTTAGATTAGGAGAGCCATAGTTTTGCTTTTCACATATGGACTTGTGATCTATTTTGAGTTAAGATATTTGTCTAGATGTCCTAGTACCATTTGCTGTAAATACTCTCTACTCTGGCTTTGTGTCTTTGTGAAAGATCAGTTGAGATTACTTCTCTAGATCGCTTTCTGGGCTCTCTTTCCACTGCATTGATCTGCTTGCCTACCACTTTCATTAATTTCAGTCTCCTGATTAGGGTAGCCATAAACACCAATGGTGAGTGGTGTCAGTCCTCCAGCATCGTTCCTTTCCTTATCTGTTCTTTTGTTTTTCTGGATAATAAAATTGGTTTGTTGATGTTGAGAAAACAATGCGTTATAATTTTGAATGAGGTTGTTTTAATCAGTAAGATCAAATAAGGAAGACCTGACATCCTGACAATATTAAGTCTGCCTACCTGTGAATGGGAATTAGCCTTCCAATTAGTTTCCTTTGGTATCTTCATTGGTTTCATATGCTTTCCTCTTAACAGCCTTTTACATTTGTTAGATTTAGATTCAGGCATCTTGGTGATAATAAAAATTATTTTATATGATTCAAATTCAAATTCAACTTATTCATTGATGTTACATAGAGAAGAATTAACTTTTGTGCATAAATCTTACACACTGCAGCCATACAATAATTAATTATTAGGTGAAGGACTTTTTGTTATTGTTATATTTGGACTTTTTCATAGACTTTCATTATAACCTATGAAGAAAGACACTTATTCCTCCTCCTCCTCCCCCTCCTCCTCCTCCTCCTCCTCCTTCCACCTTATTTTCTAACTGTGTTAGTTAGGACTTCCATTATTCTCTTGATAAGCAGTTCATTTGAACATCCATTCACATGGTTGATTTTAGGGTGAAAGCGGCTCATGTCTCACCACTATGTGCTTCAATGACTGTCCAGTTTTGTGGACTTTAAAAAGAAATAGAAGTTTAGGGCGTTTCTCTATGTTTGTTAGTTCATGGTTATTTTCTTTTCGAAAATCATGAGTGAATGTTGACTTTCCTAAATGCTTTCTCTATGCCTACTAATAGGATTATGTGTCTTGTTTTCACTCCTTACCTTTGTAATGGGTTATTCGCACTGAGTTTTGAGTGTTGAACCACACAACTAGGAGAAATCTTACTTGGTTTGGGTTCAGAAATTGAGTTTTATAACTATTGAATTCAAATTTTCCATTTTCTTGAGGATATTGTATTCACATTCACAAGAAATACTGATCTGAAGGCTCTTTTTCATCTAATGGAAGTTTAGATTTTGAGTCATAATTAAAGAGGTTTTTCACACACTAATCTGTAAAGGGATTCTCCCGTGTTTTCTTCTAATTTGGTTCAACTTTTATATATTGAAATCTTTAATCCACTTAACTCATATAATTTTGATTATGGTGTAATTTATATATTTTTGGGGAGATGGCCAGTTATTTTTATGCTACTCTTTGGTATCAGACTGTATTTAAAAGTGGACCTCAGTAAACATAAATCAATTTTCAAGTAGTATTTTGAGTTGCTATGCATGTATTTATTTCTGGTTGTTTTTGTGTCTGTCTCTTGAGGCAGCATACAACTCAACTAGTCTGTTTCTGAGTATAGAAAATCCTTTTATGGGACTACTTTCTGGTAGCTACCACCAGTGCTATATTCATTAGAAGATTAATTTCATTTTCCCTCATTTCATCTATGTAGAAATATAACTTTGTGCGAATTAAATGACTTTATTGACTCCTTATATAACTGTAACTTTCAGTGTTGTTTAATTTCTTAAATGTAACTGTAATTTATATGCATGTTCATTTAAAGATGTAAATTTATGAACTTTAACATGAAAAGTTGCAAGTCAAAATATCACAAACCAAAATAAACCATACCCAAAGTCCATATGATCCAGTACACTTCGATACAGTTAGATTAGGTCTCAAACGGAAGCTATGGAGCTTACATTAAACTATCCACTTTCAATATTGAATATATGATATTCACTTATCCACCACCAAAATGAAACAATATAACAACATTAGAATTATTTTATTTGTAGAAATTAGATCCTGACATGTAGATACATACATAGTAGTTCCTGAGTCTATAATCTTTCCCAATCTCTTTTCTTTGGGTAGGATCTTTATGTTTACCATACCATACTTATTGGAAAGTAATTCTCACAAATAAAGAAATAAAGTAGAAATTGCAAAGATCATATTTTAGAGGCATATCTCAGCAAAGTAACAAAATTCTTTGAACTGAAGAAAATTGACAGAGAAACAAGTTATTTTTCACGAAACAATGTTTTCTTGAATGAGGGAGCTGGGACAAATGCTTATGAAAGTTTCTTCTATGTCACTGCCATTCTTACAAGTATTTCCATTTCAAGTTTCAAGGGACACTGGATTTGTAAGGTGAAGTCCTTTCTTGTGACTACCATGGCTTGGGAACTAACGTGTTATCAGTTGCCTCTCATTAAGTAATTGTGGCCCCAGTTCTGTGTGGCCCTTTTTGTGAGCTATACCTGGTTACTTGTCATCGATTTCATAAGATTAATACATTGATGTGGGTGTGGTGGTGTGTGCCTATAATCAAACACTTGGAAGACAATCAGGAAAATCTGGAGTTTCACACCAACATGAGCTACACATGTAGTTTGAAACAGGCATAGGCCATGTAGCAAGTTGAGGCCAGCCTGGAACACATGAGACTGTATGAAAAACCAAATAGCAATATTAAAATCCAGTGAAGTACAGATGATTACATTGATTAGAATGCTGTGAATAGATGATTACTATGGCTTTTATTTTATTCCTTTGATCTATGTTTTTTTTTTTTTGAAGTCCTCATGCTTAAAAAATAAATAACAATAATAGCAATAATAATACAGTGTCTTAGTTAAGGTTTTACTGCTGTGACGAGACATTATGACCAAGGCAACCATTATAAAGGAAAACATTTACATGGGGCTGGCTTACAGTTTCAGAGGTTTAACCCATTATCATCATGAGAGGAAGCAAGGCAGTGTTTAGGCGGACATGGTGCTGGAGGACTTCTAAATCTTGAGCAGAAGGCAGCCAAGAGGAGGCTCAAATTCTACACTGGGCAGAGCTTAAGCCTAGGAGACTCCAAAACCCACCCCTACAATGACACACACCTTCCAACAAGTCCACACCTCCTAGTAGTACCATTCCCTGTGGCCCAAATATTCAAACACATGAGTCTATGGGGATCAAACTTTTCAAATCACCGCTTATAATAATGTCTAAATTATCCTTCTGAAAGGAAAACTTAAAAGTCAGCTGATGTGGTTTTGGTATTCATGCTGTATAGGCTTAAGGTATACCTTAGAAGACCAAAGCATGGATTTTGTGTTACTTGTACACATGCATACAAAAGGTGCCTGTTTTCATTTTCTTCATGTTATGGGAACAGAGATGGTAATTTAATGATGATGTTCCTTTTGCTGTGCTTCAGCCAGGCTAGCGTCTACAATGGAGTTAACTTCAGTAAAGAAAAGGACGATCTTCATCTTTCAGTCCTCAGAACAAGAACATTTTAGTTATTTTTTTTTTTAGCACCTGGGTACAATAGGGCACATATTTATTAGCCTCTTAGTACCATAACAGTTTCATTTCAAGCTTTCTTGTTTGTTAGACTCCTAAGTAAAATAAAGGTTTTGAAAGAGCTCATCTCCTTCATATATGAATGGCATTTTAATAAGCCCTTTGAACAGATTTAAACTTACTTCACACCAGTATTCTTTTTGAAGCCAAGTCATACCGATTTGTTTTGCTTTCTAATCGTTTAATCATTTTTCCACAGCATGGTTCCACATGCCTCACATCCCTTTATAGGTTCTACAACTTGACAGAGTCCTTCAATACGTCTAATCAGGGTTAATCAGGGTGGGATGGATAAGATACATCACTTTTTTGCTGGTCATTATGTGTTCCGACATACACTATCGCCAGGACTGCCTTGTTCTAACTGCCTTGTTAGTTGAACATAAGCACAGCATTTCTGTTCCTCTAGGCCATATTTGCCAACCTTAAGTGTGTGTGTGTGGTGTGTGTGTGTGACACACACATGCACGCATGTGTAATGAAGATTAGCTTCCTATCATGAAAGGAGACAGGGCACTGAGAAAAATGTTTTCAGGGACCTATACTTGGTTTAAATCTCTGTTCCTGCTATCATAAAATTAATTATAACTTTTTAATAAGAAGCACCTTATCTTTATTTTGCAGTGGAGCTTAAAATTATGCAGCTGATACTGTTGTAGTTGACAGAGTGCTTGACAGATGAGTCATAATGTGTGTCTGAGCTAGCCTTAGCAGTTAGGACGGTCAGTAGTGATGGTAGCTGTGTTCCCAGTGATGGTTAAATCAGGTTATATATTTGTGCTATCCCATTGGGCTTGAAGACTTGTTCCCAGTTTTCCTGTTGGATCTCTGGTCTCCTCAATTTATCATCTGCTCATGGCTCCATTTATTCAGTTCAGGCATTTGAAGCGTGCTTGTTCATGAAATTTGAACTTTTAGAAGTCAGCACTTGTTTCTTTCAGAAGATTCTTTGTCGGAGTCTCTCTTTTGTCTTTCAGGGCTTACAGCTTATTGCCTCTTGCCCCAAAGGGTGTCTACTCCATTCTAAGACTTCTTACCCTCTTCACTTTGTTTATTCAGCATTTGTTTATTTTTAGGTTTTTCCTGTCTCTGTAAAGGGAGTGGAAGCTAAGCACCAGGAACTCTGTGTAGGGGAGAGAAGTCTGTATCTCTAATCTGAGAAATGCAGGGAAGTCACTTAGTGCAAACTGTTCATAAGTACAGGTAGTAAGATGTTTCACTTGTACTACAGAGTAATTCAGTGTCTAATCAAATCTATATACAGCAAATGTAACTTTTTATATGTTGTATATATCAGGTGATTTATCCATTCATCTGTTCATTCATTCATTTGTTTGTTTTTTGTTTTTCTTGTAGCTTAACAAACAACAGTTGCAGTTACTGAAAGAACGATTCCAGGCCTTCCTCAATGGAGAAACTCAGATAGTGGCAGATGAAGCCTTCTGCAATGCAGTCCGGAGTTACTATGAGGTGAGTTTACAGAGCTCTGTTTCAGGAACTGTGATGATTTCTAAGACCATTTCACTGGTGTGGCAAGGAGTCTTTGAGCTTTTGACTTCTCTCCAAAGGATTTTCACTTCTATTTTGCAATTTAAAAAGTCTAAGTCCACAGCCTGCTTTTGAGAGATAAATAAAATTGGAAATTACTCACATTGTTTGTGAGGTACAGTGTTTAGAATCAGCTTCTGGCAGTGGCTGATATAGCTGAGTCTAGCTATCTTCTGGTTCACATTCATAAGTGATGCTTTTTAATCAGGATTTCAATAGTAAACTACTATCTTATGCCAGCTTTCCTTTTAGGCTTTATAATAATTAAGGGCACTAATTAATTTCAAGAGAATGCATTCCCTCTTTCTTATTGAATGAATAACACGACCAATTCCATGGTGCTGTCACTTATGACTTTAGCTTATGACTCAAATGGGAATTTTGTGTGTATTTCCTGTGAGTGGTTTTCACATGTTATCATTTGTTTGTTTCAGTGAGGTGTCCATAGACGTTAAGTTGGAGAGTTCACTTATGCCCTAAGCATCTCAGAGTCATTTGGAGAATGGGTTCCTGTCATTGTACAAATACCTTAAATGTTTCCTTCTGAAGAAACACGACATATAACATATCTTGGACTAGTGCAAAATTGAAAGTGTGGAATCATAATATTCTGAACTTCCCTGAGGCAGGGAGTATTGTTGTACAAAACAAAATATCCAGCTGCTTAGACTAGTGATTCATAGATCATATATTACTTAATATATCAGTCTACAAGTATATATTGAATTAAAGAAACCCTTGATAGTTATTGAAGTCTTGCTTACCAAGGTCATATGACAAAGATCTTGGGGCTATAGCAGATATATTGTCTAACTTGTTTGAGATCAGGCTATCTTAAGAAAATAGGGTTTATATCTTACCTTGAAAGCCAGAGTGTTGCATGATGAAATCTTTCCCCAAATTTTAACAGATAGCATACATTTACATATATGTATACAACAGCAAAAGTTAGGGATAAAACACTGTGGAGTTTGAGGAAAGCTGCCTACCTCGTGTCAATTGAAAAAAACATCAATGAGGCCATTTTGGATTTTGGTAAGTATACCCTGGTACACTAAAAGAAAAGTGTGACTGAAAAATGATGGATGGATGAGGTTTTTATCAAACTATCTTTATAACTTTTGCCTGAATCTAAAATTACTCCAAAATAGATGTCTTCTTTTTCTAAACCACATCAAGATTTATAGTGAACCCTACAATCATCAGGTCAGCAGATATTAGTAAAAATACAAACAAATTAAATAAGCATCATAGAGCACCTGAAAACATGCTATTACTGTAAAATAACATTGGACCAAAGAGCAGTTATGATACAGTGGAGGAATGATACTTATTCCAGAACATATGTTCTAGAATAAGTCTATACCCATGTACAAAGAGTTAATCTGTACTTGGAATTTATATCTTTCACAAAGTGTGCCATAGACTTAGATGTGACACTCTGTAACTCCTAGAAGAAACAGAAATATATATATATATATGATATTTGGGTTGGACCTTGACTCCATCCCTGAAAAAAGAAAGCAATGGATGGAATTTTTGAAAAAGAAATGTTTCTTCTCTAAAATTGTTTCTGAGAAGTTAATGAGAAGGGACACAACATAGGCTAGTGACACACTTGCAGGACATGCCTAATAAAGGATTAGTATCCAACATATGTGGAGAACTCAAAAATTCACCAATAATGAAACAGATTAAGATGACCAAAAATTGATACCACACGTAGTGATCAAAGAAAAATGAAGGATACAAACTATTGCCAGAGAATTACAAAGTAAAGTAATAATGAAATAGCACTGTTCGAATGGTCATGATGCAAAATTGATATTATCCTAGGCTGGTACGAAGGTGGAGCCACAGGAAAATTCTTGTTTTAAAATGATAGTAATGGTTTTCTTAGGATTTTTAAATTGCTTGAGAATCTTATATGTGCATATAGTATGTATTTATCAATCCACTGCCCATTCCTTCACCTCCAATTCCTTCTTCTGTCTTCTTCAACACTTTTCCCTCCCAACTTTATGTTTTTGTTTTTTTTTTAAGTTCACTTCATCTACTTAATGAATCTGGTGTGTTGCGGTGTGTGCAGGAATGTAGGACAGTTCATCTACTGGAGTATGGATAGCCCTTGGGGACAGCATTCAGAAGAAAACTGTACCTTCCCTCAGTAGTAATCCATTGTCAGTAACTTTCAGGAATAGATGGGATTTCTGAGCCCCTCCTGTACAGGAATTTGATTAATTTTTCTTGTGCATGTAGTTACAATCTTTGTGAGTTCATGTGAGCAACAGCATTATTATGTCTGGAAAATACTATTCTTTGAAGACATCTACTAGCTTTGACGCTTAGAATCTTTCATCTGCACTTCTGTGGTGATCCCTACGCCTTGCGGTTAGGACACGTGATTGACATACATGTCCTATTTAGAGCTCAACATTCTCTAGCCTTTTATTCTCTGAATGTTGACAAATTGTGGATTCTTATTAACCATCATCTACTACAGAAAGAACCTTCTCTGATGAGAGGTAGGAAATACATTAGTTATTGGGTATAAAATAAGAATTTAGGGAGTGATTTATTATTATGTCCATTTAGCATAAGCTGTTTTTAAGTAAGCACAATACAAAGGAAGTAAAGTTTAGTAAAGTGTATGTATCAGCTGTGCTGATAAAATTAATGACTGTAGTGAAGTGGGGACGGTACCCATTGTGTTCCTCTTGAAAACTGTATTTTCTTCTGAGCACAAGGAATCAATCAGAGGTGACTTTATTTGCAACTTCTCACAAAGTATGTAAGTTTGTTTGTTGTACTTACTCCCTTCTCTTTAATTACAGGTTAATTTACATTTTTTAAAATTACCGTAGGAATGTTGTGATTTGAATGAGAAAAGACATCCATAGGCTCTTGTATTTGGTTCTTTCCTTGATGTTACTGTTTGAGGAGGTTATGGAACCTGGAAGAGATGGAGTCTTCCTACAGGAAGCATGTCACTGGGGCAGGGCTTTACACTTGAAGCTTCACCAACTTCCATTTAGCTTCCTATGCTTCTGTGTGCTTATGGAAAAGTGTGATCTCTCAGCTTCCAATTTAGGATACCATTGGCCATGGCCTTCTCAGTATCATGGATATGAAAATAAACTCTGTCTTCCACAAGTTACTTTTGGTCATGATATTTATCTCAGCAACAAGCAATAACTGACACATAATATAAAGTAACCAATAATAGTATTATCATAAACAGCCTCATTCCCACTGTGATCACTCCTACTAGCTATTTAGTTTTTATATTTGTATAGAGAGGAAACCGAGAAGTCCTACAATAAGTTAAAACACAATTTCAGTGTCTTTTCATATGAAAGTTGTAAATATTCCCACTTCGAAATTTTAACTCTAAGTTTGCGTCATTGTTTTATGTGCAACATGGACTCCAAAACTGGAATTCAGATTTCTGCCTAGGTGTGCCTTCAAGGACTCCTTTAAGAAGAAATAGTAAATTTTTGCTAGGTAATAGTTGTGGGTAGTTTTATGTCAACTAAGCTCAAGCTAGAGTTACCTGAAAAGAGGGAACCACAGTTGACAATATGCTTCTAAAGGTCCAGCTGTACACAAGTCTGTACAGCTTGATGGGGGAGGGCCCAGCCCATTGTAGGTGATGCCATCTCTTGGTCCTGTGTTCTATAAGAAAGCAGGCTAAGCAAGCCATGGCAAGCAAGCAAGTAAGCAGCACTCCTTCGTGGCTCTGCATCAGTCCCTGCCTCCAGCTTCCTGCTCTTTCTGATTTTCTGACCTGACTTGCTTCAGTGATATACTACAGCTCAGGCAGGTACTCCACTTGGTTTCCTTTGGATTCCGTTTTCTTGATCATGAATCATGAATGACCCCCTAGAGGATATCCTCTCTTAATCCTAGCTTCCTCTTCTATTGGATTGTCGCTGTGTAGAATGCAGGTTCCACTCTGCATCCATCTGTGCAGGTGTAACTCATGTCTGTTACCATGGACTGTTGTTGCCCCATCTGTAGCAGGAAAATGATGACCTCAAAACCCTCTCCAGTAGTATAATGCTCTAGATATTCAATACTGTTTCTGTTCATTTATCCATTCCTTTGTGTCAAATAATCTTACATCTCTAAAATCTGAAGAACAATATAGAACTATAGCTCAATTCTATACATCCAGAATAGATGTCCAACCCATGATACTTGCTTCCTTATTTAGATTCTAAAAACTCTTAGTTCAGGTAACAGAGGACTTGACTTCAGCAGTTGCCTTTCTACAGAAATAATCTATGATCTAAGTCTCCACTGCCACATTCACTTTTCTCACTCTAGTGCAAGAAAACTGAGGGCTTTTAAAGGCTTTTTGTTGTTGTTTTTCTCTGTTTTCCTTATGCGATTTCCATACCTTTTTCAGCACTTTATATAGCACATGTTTCTTATTCTTTCATATGCTAGCTAGAAGGGAAATGACTGGAAGATAACATTTAAATGTTTTAATGGAAATTTTGTCATTTTACTGTAGTAGAAAGATTTACTTTGCATATTCTAGAAAGCATTTGACCTGTCAAAATCTCATTTTGAACTTTGAAATAATGCCAGGGAAGAGGCATTCATGGAGAATTGATGATCGCTAAGTAAACCAAGATTGGCAGCCTGTGGCAGGAGGGATGGAAAAAAAAAAAAAAGGTCAGCGCGTTCACAGATGGAATCCAGCAGCCGGTAATGAGAAGTGAAATTTCAGGTTTGCACTGAGTTTTGCAGATCAAATTGTATTTGTTATTTTTGATATTAGCTATTTTAGTTCAAATCATATTTTTTGTATATGCTCAGGGTGGCATTGGAAAGTAACCATTCTAGAAGAATCTGAAAAAAAAATGTATTTTATGTCTGAGATTCACATTGCTATTTAGAGGTTCTAGGTCGATGTCGTCTGTCAGTGGGCTGTGTAGTCACTTGCAGTATTGATGACATCCAATTTTTAAATGTAGACCAAGTGATGTGCATATAATGTAATATCTGACAATAATTGAGAAAAACCAATAGTTTCACAATTAATCTTTAAGCAATTTTAGAGCACACCAAAATATGAATTATCCATGTCCATGTAGCACGTTTGTGACAGACAGCAGGGCTAAGCCTCTGTCTAATTCATTTCTTTCTGTATTTTTATAACAGGGGAATGGGCTGTTCAACCTTCCATTTAGTCCCCAGAATAGGCACTAAGTGCAAACAGCAATAAAGAGCAGAGGTCCATGCAGATAGCTCTAGAGTAACATTCCCTAATTCCCATACCCAGCACCAGCGTAGGGTGAGCACATAGGCACACTTGAAATGCTTGGTGTTACCTGATGTCATATTATTTTCGTAGTTTAAGCATTACATCAACATGAAGATTTTTTTGTGCTCCTGTGTGTCTTTGATTCTTTCAAGAGTTTATAGCCACTGGATTCTTAGACCTTCTTGGTCATTAACTCAGTTTATTACCAGCAAAGCCCTAGAAACTACATGTCATCTTTCAGAAGATCTCTGAGCTGCGACACTACTGTAGGTCCCTGGAGAGAGCCCCATTTGGTCACAGGTTTCATTGGATGATAATATTCCTTCAGTCTTTGTGTGACTTTCTATTTTCTCTTCAGAAGTTTGTCTTTTTTAACATCTAAGTTTAATTCTCTTTCACATTCTACCCACATTGTCTTAGGTGAGTAGTTTCTGCCTCACTACTTTTCTGCCTAAATTTAGAGTTAATATCTCCAAGTTTTGAGTCACAAGAGCAAATGATCCCATTTCCTTGTTCCCAAAAGTGTCATGAAGTTTTATATTGGCTCAGATGTTACTCCTGGGTCTGCTCAATGATTCCCACTATTTATCTTCTGTAGCATTTGTTCAGTAGTGCATTAAATCATTGGGCTTTTGTTTTAAAAGGTTTTGTTCTTCAGCTTTATGGGTGAGATCTTGGTTTTTGTTTATTTTTTAAATGAACTTGCTTTAATCTTTTTTACAAGACATGTCGTCTACTGACATGCATCTTTGAATTAATTTGAAGGAAATCATGTCTACCCCAGTTAGCATTCATAAGGGGCAGTGGTCTCCCCTCACTATATTAAAATATTTTGTACCTCTTAGTTATAAAACTAAAGACAGAATGCTCATGAGAAAGATAAAATCTCGAATACTGTAAATAGCTTAGTCATTGATCATTCGTCTCTCAGTACATTATTGATTTCACTATAGAATTTAATTATTTCTGTATAGATTGCCATCCAAATGTTGACTGAAAGCTCTGTTTTTATGACACCAACACACCAGTTGGTTGTCCATCATCAAATGTTCAACTATGAAAACATCCATGCAATTAACCTTATACAGGCTAAGCAGGCTATATTTAGGAATATATATATGTGTGTGTGTGTGTGTGTGTGCGTGTGTGTGTGTGTATGTATGTGTGCATATACACATATGCATACAGCAACAGTTAATAAAAAGAGGACATGAAATTGAAAAGAGAAAGGATGGGTATCTGGGAAAGTTCAGAGGGGGAAAGAAGACAGAGAAATGATGTAATTATGTTATAATCTCTAAATATAAAAGAAGGAAAAGGGATGGATGCTTTTTTAATTTTTATTTTTCTTTTGAAAATAGATTCTTTTCTCATACAATATATCCTGACCACAGTTTCTACCTGCTCCATCCCTTCCTGACACCCAGCATCTCCCTCCCTGCCCAATTCCTCTCCTTCTTCAGAAAGAACAGGTCTTCAAGAGATGACAGCCAAACAAGACAAAACAAGATGCAGTAAGACAAGTAAGACAAAAGCCCTCATATTGAAGCTGAACAAGGCAGCCCAATAGGAAGGAAAGAGTCAGGCAAAAGAGTCAGAAATACTCCCACGCTCATAGCTGTAAGTCTCACAAGAACAAAAAGCTAACAGCCATGGCATATACACAGAGGACCTGGTGCAGACACGTGCAGATCCTGTACTTGCTGCTTCAGTCTCTGTGAGACCATGTGTGCCCTGGATCATTGATGCGGTGGACCAAGTTCTGGGGTCCTCCATGTCCTCTGACTCCTACAGTTTTTCCTCCCATTATTCTGTGGATTCCCCATCACTGAGAGGAAGGACCCAATGTAGACCTCCAATTTAGATTCTTTTTGCATAATTTCTAGCTCTGGGTCTCCCCAACTGTCCCTATCTGATGCTGGAGGTAACCTCTCTGATGGTTACTGGAAAAGTCCAGTCTGTGAGTGTAGCAGAATACCATTAGGGATCATTTCACTGAATTCATGTATGTATGTATGCATGCATTCATTCATTAGAACTGTTTAGTTCAGCCCTAGATCTCTCAGCTCACCAGTGTCTGGTTCCGGGGCCTCCAAGCAGTCTCCTCTATCCTTGAGGCATGGGCTTCGAATGAAACCAAACATTGGTTAGCTACTCTCATAAGGTCTGTGCTACTAGTACCCCAACACAACTTACGGACAGGACAGGTTGTAAGTGGAAGGTTTTGTGGCTGGAGTGCTGTCCAGGTTTCTCTTTCTATGGCCTGCAGAGTACTTCTAGCACCAAAGAGACTAGAATGTAGGTGTGAAGACTTTATGTCCATACCAGCTTGACCTCTCTGTGTTGAGTGAACCGTGTGGGTATTGTCCTTGGTAATGGAGCCACACTGATAGTTTTCAGAGAGTGACCTTCTATTCTAACATAAGCCTGGGTTGTTTAGAAATCTCCATAGGACTTCTTCAGCCAGCAACTCAAAAGAAACGCCACTCAGTCATTCCCACCACTGGAAGCCATGCCTGGCTACAAAAGATGACTAATTCAGACTCCATTCTCTCATGACTAGGAGTCTTCACTAGGGTCACCCTCATGGACTCCTGGAAGTTTCCACTACACTAGATCTCCACCCCCACAATGCTCCCCAATTCCAATAGTCTCTCCTCACATTCTCATCCTCCACTCCCTCTATGTGATTCTACCCATTCATGTCCTCACTTGCCCCCAGTCCACCTACAAAATTTATTTTATTTTCCCTTCCCAGGGATATCTATATATCCACCCTGAGCCCTCCACTTTACCTAGCCTATTTGGGTCTGTGGGTTGTAACTTATAATTTACTTAACAGCTCTTATCCACTTATAAGTAAATATATACCATATTTGTCTTTCTGGGTCTGGGTTACCTCACTCAGGATGATTTTTCTAGTTGTATCCATTTGCCTTCAATTGAGTACTTATCTAACTAGTATCTAACTAGTAATGTTATGTCTCATGTCCAAGAAATATATAGGTGAATAAAGAAAGGGTGTAGTCTAATGAAACAGCCAGATGTGCAGGTAATTGCTCATTAAAATCGTCATGGCCCAAATTGACAGCTTGGAATGTGTACTGACTGGGCCCATTTCCCTTTCTAAAGTTTTCCTTTGTGCATTGCACAATTCTAGTTCAAAATAAAATATGTACATTTATACCTGCATTAAGATGTTGTTTGTATGTGTGTTTAATTTTGCATCCATTTGTAAGTGTCACTGGTTTAACACCTCCTACCTTGAATGCTATCAGATATGTGTGGATGTGTATACATATATACATACATATATATGAATGTATTTGTATATATGTATGTGTATACATACACAAACATACACACACACACACACACACACACACACACACACACACATATATGAAGGGGGGAAGGGGGGAGAGAGAGAGAATATATCTGGGATAGCCATAGCCTTAAAATTCCTCTTTCAAACAGAAATTTCTAAAGCCAATAACTAATAACTGTGTAGTGACACTATCATCTCAATAGTGTTTAAAGTATGAAAGATATTTTAAAATTACTGGAAAAAATTAGAAAAGAAGGAAATTCACTTAGCATTTGGTATGAGCTCTTGAATAGCAGAAAGAAATTGTAACCAGATATGTATTAATTTAATGGCAATGCTGTATTTTCACTATAGTGTGCATTTGTGCTTTATTTTTTAAAATGAATCAGGTTTGATTGATACCTGTACTATCATATCCAAATTTGCTTTGCTTACTTTTCCTCAAATACTTCTACTCAGTATTTGGGTATCTGTTTACCAGTAATTGAAAACAATTTACTCTTAGCACTGCTTTCATTGTATCCCATACGTTTGGGTATGCTGTACCTTCATTTTTGTTAAATTCTAAAATAAATGTCTTTAATTTCTTCATTTATTTAAGCCCTGACCAAATTAGCATTGAGTAGAAAGTTGTTCAGCTTTCTGTTGTTTTTGTTGTTATTTAAGACCAGCCTTAGTTCATGGTGTTCTGATAGAATGTATGGTATTAATTCAATATTCTTATATCTGTTGAGACTTCTTTAATTTTTAATCACAGGTTAACCTTGAGATCTAACCTAGAAAGCTTCATAAGAATGACCCAAGTCCCTTAAAATGAAAGTTGCCTCTGTGACCTAATAACCTTTCATTAGGCCCCTGTTCTTAAAGGCTCACCATGTTCCAATATTCCCACAGTGGGACTGAGCATGCCACACATGAATGTTTGGGGTTACATTCAAGATGTACAAAACAGCATCTGAGTGGAAAGAGAAATGGTGAACACACACACACACACAATTCTAAATCTGATGGTCAGGTCTAGATCCCGCTGGTTTCTAAGAGATCTCCGGTCTTGCTCAATGCTCAGATATTAAGCTTCTCTTGGCATGGTGTTTGGTTCTCTGCATGTTGTGTTGAAAAGCTTGTACTGTACAAGCCTCAGCATGGCCCTTTTGAACAGGCACCTGACAATGGTTTTATACTGTCATTGCACTAAATGTTTTATGAGTGATTGATTGTTAGCAATGAAAAGAAGTGAGTTCCTGATACATAAATGCAACCTACTTTTCTTATTTTTTCCTACTTGGAAGGTCACTATGCTCTTAAGATCTACCTAGATTTCCACCCAGCCTATGAGCCTGTGGTTGCTGGTGATTGCCTGTGGGCACCCAATCCTGGTGACCCAGGTATGTTATCTCCTCTTCTCATTCCATTGCTGCTCTTCTTGCATTCTAGTCTGCCTCCCTTCCAGTTTCCTTCCCCTGCCTACTTTCTTCCCTCAATTTCCTATTCCTATAATCTTTTCTCTGCCAAAGAAATTTCTATCTGTATAAGAGTATAATGGAGAATAATGAAATAGAAGTCATTAAGTGGTGAAGATATAATGGTTAAATTGTATAATGGCAATTGCATGAATTACATGTAGGACATTTCTACCTTAGTGAACTCTAAATGTGTGAAATTTTAGAATAAAGGGTAAGAGCTAGAGAGATGGCTCATTTTCTGCAGTTGCAAAGGACAGGAGTTTGGATGTCTGCACTTTACTTGCAGGGTAACATAACCACTTGCAGTTCCAGCTCCAGTGAAGCCAGTGACCTTTCTGGCCTCTTGAAGCACTACATGTACACACACACACACACACACAGAGAGAGAGAGAGAGAGAGAGAGAGAGAGAGAGAGAGAGAGAGAGAGAGAGAGAGAGAAGAGACAGAGATACAGAGAAAGGCAGAGAGAGACAGAGAAATAAAGAGATAGAGAGACAGAGACAGACAATGCACACACACACACACACACACACACACACACACACACACACACACACGGGTGGGGGGGACTTAAAAAGTAAAATGAAGAGTATAGACCACACATACTTTAGGTAGAATAAAGAGGTTTTGGCTGGATGCATAACTCAGTAGTAGAATACATGCCAAGAATGAAAAGATCCTGGATTCAGTTCCTAGTATAGAGCGGAGGGTATTGGAGGATAACATGGTCATTTGTAGTGGTGAATTGGGGTATTTTTGCTGTCGTGCTGGGGTATTCAGTCATTTAGTAACTTTCTGCCCAGTAACTTTACTACTTTACATGAAAGAAATTATTTTGCCTTCTACAAGATACTTTCTTAATTTAAGGCCCATTAACTTAACAATAAGGAAGATAGATTTTAGTTGCGGAATGTTGTACAGGCTTTTCTACACTGGAGAATTCTTTGCTTTCCCCATAGTGAAGTGACTTCACTTACACTATCACTTTGGTCTATAGAAGTTTATTAGCTTTCTGATTCCAAGATGACATTTAAGAACAATCAAGGAATCTCACGTATGTATAAGTCATCTGTGGTCAGTACTCATTTAGATTAAAAGATACTGCTGATTTTGTTTAATGCCAGTGTGTCTTACATTCCCTGTGAAGCTTTTGCATTGTTTTATCCTTTTACTCTATTTTTTTTACACCTTAAGAATTATTTATAGTCTGTTTATCTGTTTGGACCTTCAATTTACACATTTTAAAGCTGCCAGACAACTTAGGCTTTGCTACTAAATATCTGTCACCTTTCCTTGCTATGTATAACCAAACTGAGAGGAGCAGGTAACTTCCTAATTGGGTTTTGACAAGTCTATTTGAAAAATTAATTCAAAATGATAAAAAGTGATAGATACTGTCAGAAATGCTGAAAATACATTGTAGGATCAGACATAGCCTGAGTTTAAAAGTATGAAGAACATACATTAACACGTCTCATTCTGGCTACACAGAATGTCTTTGCCATTTCATTTGTCACAAAGCCCCATTAAGGTGACACTTTTGTGGGATGATTCAAAACAGAAATAGTACATATAAATGCTGCAGAGATTTATGGTTTTTCTTATAGAGCTGGTCACATGTGTACTCTCAGTGGAGACTAAATTCTGAATTTGCTTTGGATATTTTTTCTTGTAGATAAATCGATTTCCCTTTCTGGTCCTTCTCTGTTTCACTAGTGCTCCCAAGGAGCACTACTCTCGGATAACTAATAGCCTTGGTCCTGCCTTTTCTCTTCGGTACCTCCTCCAGTGAGTTACCTGGGGTGTAATTGGAAAGAAAATTGAGGTGTGTCTTCTTTTACCTCATGGCTTCTGGCTGATACAGAGACCACATGCCTGCTAGACCGTCTACTGACATGGGCTTTCTCCATAGCGGGTTAAAGTAGCATTCACCTGTGTGTTGTACTGGCTACATGTATGTCAACTTGACACAGGTTAGGGTCATTTGAGAGTAGGGAGTGTCAACTGTGAAAGTGCCTCCATCTGACCAGGTTGTAGACAGGCTCTTTTCCTTATTATTTTTCCTTTTATAAATCAAAATCGATTTTTTTTTCTCACAGAATATATCATGATTATGTTTCCCTTCGCTTTAACTCCTTAGTTCTTCCCCATTTCCCCTCTCTGATTCTCCTTTTCTTTCTCACAATAGAAAACAAATATGCTTCTATGGGAAAATAATACGATAAATGTAATGCATATAATATATATAAGATGATATAACAAAAACTAAGACACCAGAATAGGACAAAGCATGCAGAAGGAAAAGAGCCAAAAAGAAGGTACAAGAAACAGAGACCCACTCATCTCCATGCTCAAGAATGCTACAGAAACACTAAACTGAAAGTCATGATATAGACACAAAGGACCTATAGAATAAAAAGAGAAACATAAAAACAAAAAATAAGCTATGTGATGTTGACACAAGTCTTCAATCCCAGCACTCCAGAGGCAGAGGCAGAAAGAATCTCTATAAGTTTAAGGCCAGCCTGATCTACAGAGCAGATTTCCAGGGCTTCCAAGGCTACACAGAGAAAACCTATCTCTAAAACAAGAACAACAAGAAAGATACAATAACAAAATAAAATAGAAACAAAAGCCCTAAGACAACATTATGAAACAAGAAACTCCAAAGATGCCTTTGGCCAATTTCTATTGGCCATCTACGTCTGGGCATGCAGCCTGTCCTTAAGTGTAGCTTGTTTCCCTAAAGAAACTTCCTGAGAGGAAACTAAATTTTCACTTCCAAAAGATTATCACTTGTATTTTGTTTCTGGGTTAGGGAAAGGAGATTGTGTCCGCTTTTTTCAACTCTAGAACCTCATCCAGCATAAACCACTGTAGGCCCTGTGCATGCTCCCTTAGGTTCTGTGAGTTCAAATGTGTATTTATCTCATTGTTTCAAAGGGCCTTGTTTATTTTGTGTTTTCTGTCCCCTCTGATTCTTACATTCCTTTTATTCCCTCTTCCTGGGCTTTCCTGGGACCAGAGGTAAAGATTTCATAGAGACATACTATTTAGGGCTGAGGGTTGCAAGATCAGTAATTCTCTGTATTTGTTGCCATCTACTGCAAAAGGAGGCTTCTCTGATAATGGATGGGCAAGGCACTGATTTACGAGTATAGCAGCATGTCATTAGAAGTAATTTTATTGCTTTGTTCTTTCAGTAGAAAAGTAGTATTTGGTTTTACTCTAGGACCATGGGCTATTGAATCTCAAGTTCTTTGTCATCTAAGCAATGTCAAGTGAGTTCTAGCTCATGGAGTAGGCCCAAATCAAATCAGATATTGGTTGGTTACTTCCACAAGCTTTGTGCTGCCGAGCACCAGCTTCAGCCTGGTCAGGGTTCTTATGAACGGATGTTTAGGACTGGTAGAAGAAATGACTTGAAGCCAATCATAGGTACAAGCTGAGAGCTCTTTGATCTGTGTGACACAGCTCTCCAGAGATCTCCAGGGAGGTCAGCTTTTTCAAACCAAAGCCTAATCTTTTATTTTCATATCAATTCAATCTTATACATCAGGTTCCCTTTTTATTATCTGACAAATAAACATTTTATGACTTTAGCCCCTTGATTCTTAGAAAAGATAGCAAGTACATTTTTTTTTTTTTAAACATAGCAAAGGAATTCCCTGATCTGATGGGATAAGCTAGCTGGATGGGCTCTACCTCTGAGATGACCATTCCTCCTATGACTGGACCTAAAGTAACTCTGTCCCCGGCTGACCTTGAACTCAGGAAATTTCCTGCCTATGTAAGTACAAACAATGAACTTAGCTGGATGAGATCTCAATCACTACTCCCCACATGTCTTTATCGTCTTCCTTAATATTTGACAAGCTGGTTCATAATGCAACTGCCTGTGTTCTTTTAGGTCTGTGAGGTCCCTCATATAAGTTTATATTGCATCCTTATGTTTTGCACAGTTGAGAACTCCTGTTTATATATTTTAAATCATTCTTTCAGAGTTCTTTCCCGCAGCCGTAAGTGCTGTTCTGAAGGGCTCAGCATTCACTATTTTTTGCTGAGGAACATTCGACACAGTCTCACCTCCTTGACTTGTGCTGCTCCTAATTATCATGACGTTACTAACCTTAACAGGGAGAGCATTACCTGAGGGAGGAAGATAAAAATATATGCATTATTATAACAAGTAAAACTCCTACTGTGAGCACTCATGGAGGCCCACAGCCTCCTGGCTCTGCTTCAGAGGTGGGAACTGTGTCGTATGGTACTTTCTACAGTGGCCACGCAGGATGAGGCATTGTGCCAACAATTCAATTAAATGTGACCAGTTGTAGTAGTGTTAGCTTCATTTTGGTGGCAAGAGATGAATAGTTGAGGCTCTGTCTTCCCCATTATTTGGCAATTTCATTTAGATTGCCTTCATATATGTATGTGTGTGTGTGTAATATATATCTGTGTGTGTTTAAGTTTATATTATGTAATATATATATATAAGCTGTCTCTCCTACTATTTTCTCCCTTATCCTCACTAAATTCTCACCACTTTTTCCTCTTTATTCTCCCTTCCCAGCCTCTTCCTCATCCATTCATAACTATTTAATTCTACTTCTCTTTCCTTGAGAAAGCTACTGAGACTGTTAATCTGTATCTCACATCTGTGGTTTGTACTCCCACCACCAATGGAGGAGTGTTCCTTTTGCTCCACATCCTCTCCAGCATGTGCTTTGATCTTAGTTATTCTGATTGGTATAAGATGGAATCTCAGAGTCATTTTGTTATGTATTCTCCTGATAACTAAGGGTGTCGAACATTTCTTTTGGTGGTTCTTGACCATTAGAGATTTCTCTGTTGTGAATTCTGTGTTTAGCTCTGTACCCCATATTTTAATTGGTTTGTTTTGTTTGTTGGCATGTAACTTCTTAAGTTCTTTATACACTTTGGATATTAGCCCTTCTTCAGATGTAGAGTTGGTGAAGGTCTTGTCCCAAACTGTAGGTTGCCATTTTGTCCTAATGACAGTGTCCTTTGTCACTGACTTGAATTTTCATCGGGGTGATAAATATGGATCTATTTATATTCTTCTATATGCAGACATCCAGTTATACCAGCACTGGTCTTGAGGATGCTTTCTCTTTTCCATTGTATGGTTTTGGCATCTTTGTCAAAAATCAAGTGTCAGTGGGTTGTGGGTTTATTTCAGTGTCTTCTATTAGATGCTATTGATTAACCTGTCTATTTCTATATCAATACCATGTGAGTTTTATCACTATTGCTCTGTAGTACAGCTTGAGATCAGGTATGGTGATTCCTCCAGAAGTTCTTTTATTGTACAGGATTGTCACAGCTATTTTTTTTTTCCATATGAAGTTGAAATTGCTCTTTCAAAGTCTGTAAACATTTGTGTTGGAATTTTTATGGGAATTGCATTGAATCTATAGATTACTTTTAATTAGATTACCATTTTTACTATGTTAATACTGCTGATCTATGCTCATGGAAGTTTTTTTTTTTTTTAATGCCTGAGAAATACTCCATTTTCTAAATCTATAACATTTTCTTTTATTCATTAATCTGTTGAGGGACATCTAGTTTTTATCCAAATTCTAGATATTGTGAATAGCCATAAATATGGGTGAGCAAGTATCTGTGTGAAAGATTGAAGTGATCTTGGGGTGAATGTCTATGAGTGACACAGGAGTAGTTTTGAGGTATTTTGTCCTGAGGTAGTTTGGTTCCCCCTTTTCCTGAGGAACTACCACACTGATTTCCACGGTTGCACAGATTTGTATTCCTATCAGCAATGGCAGAATGTTCTTCTTGCTTCACATCCTTGCCAGCATGTGCTGTCACATGCTTTATTGATATTAGGCATTCCCACAGGTGTAAGATGCAATCTCAAAATAGTTTTCGTTTTTATTTCCCTCATGACTAAGACGTTGAACATTTCTTTAAGTATTTCCTAGTCACTTAAGCTTCCTTTCTTGAGAATTCTCTGTTTTGGTCTCTATACCATTTCTAAATTGGGTTATTTGTTACCTCGTTATCTAGTTTTTTGTTTTGTCTTGTTTTGTTTGTTCTTTAAGCATTGTGGGATTAGCCCTCCATTGAACATATTCTTGGCAAAATCTTTCCCCATGCTGAAGATTGCTACTTTGTCCAAATGATTGTGGCTATTGCCATGCAGACACTTTTCAGTTCCATGAGGTCCCTAATTGTTGATTTTAGGGTCTGTGCTCATGGTATTCTAGTCAGAAAGTCTTTTCAAGTGACAATGAGTTCAAGTCTATTCTCTGCTTTCTTTTCTATCAGGCTCATGTATCTGGTTGTGTGTTGAAATCTTTGATGCATTTGCAATTGACTTTTGTGCAAGGTGATCAGTATGGATCTATTTGCATTCTTCTCCATGCAGACATCCAATTTGACCAGCACCATTGGTTGAAGATGTTATGTATTTTATTTAAAAAATCAGGTGTGTCGGTGTTTGTAAATATTCCATAGGTATGTGGATTTATCTCTGGATCTTCAATTCATTCCCATTGATCATGTATGTCATGTGCCAACATGATGCTGGGTTTTTGTTTGTTGGTTGGTTTTTTGTTTTTAGGTTTTTGTTTTTGTTTTTTTTATTTTTATTTTTATTTTTTAACTATAGCTGTGTAGTACAACTTGAAATTGGGGATGGTGATAGCTCCAGAAGTTCTTTTATTTAGGATTGTTTTAGCTATCCTGCTTATTTGTTTGTTTGTTTTGTTGTTTTTTCTGGTGTGTGTGTGTGTGTGTGTGTGTGTGTGTATTTGTGTATTAAGCTGAAGATTGTCCTGAGTTGTCATTTGTTATATTGATCTTAACAATTCTGACAGGTATAATAGGAAATTTCTAAGTAGTTTTGATGTGTATCTCCTTAATGACTAGAGAATGTTGAACATTTCTTTAAGTGTTTTTCAGCGATTTGAGTTTTCTCTTTTGAGAATTCTGTTTAGATATGTACTTGTATTTAATTGTTGTTTAACTTTTTTTTAAATATCTAGGTTTTTTTAGTTCTGTATATATTTCATCTATATGATGTGTAGTGGGTAGAAATTGTTTCCTATTCTGTAGGTTGCTCCTTTGTCTGAATGATGGTGTCCTTTGTCATGTAGAGACTTTTCAGTTTCATGAGGTTGTAATGTGTTTTCTTAATTACTGATTGAGAGGAGAGGGCACAACTGATTTGTGTGGTGTACCCTCAGGCTAGTGATCCTGGATTATATTAGAAAGCCATAAAGAAAAGAGAAATCTCTTTTTTTTTTTTAAATTTTTATTTTCAGCAAATCAAAAAAATTTAAAAAGCATTCAAACAGAATAAAATGAAAAGAAACAAACAAGCAAAATACCAAGGGTCAGATATACTTATACAAGAATTCTATAGAGCCTTCAAACAAGCAATGCTTTTTGAGTTATGTTTAAAAAAATTCAGAACCACAATAAGCTCCTTCACAAAGCAAATAATATTGAAATAGTGAAATCAAGTGTAAACCCAACAAAAATATATAAGTTATAGTCCAGTATCCCTCATGAATATACATACAAAAATTTTCAATGTAGTTGCAAACTGAATACAAGAGATATAAAAAAATAATATTCCATGAATAACTGAGCCTGTATATGGAGTATGGTCTTCTAAAAAAGAGAAATCTCTTAAGCAGCATCTCTTCATGGCCTCTGTTTCAACTCCTCCAAACTCCTAACCAGTTTGAGTTCCTACTTTGGCTTCCCTCAATGATGACTCAGTATTTGCAAGCCAGAATAAACACTTTCCTCCCCATGTTTTCTTATTTTTAACTGAAAAACTATAATATATACATACAGTATATTCTATTATGACATATAATTTCCTTGTAGAAAGATTAAGCCATTTTAATTTGTGTATCCTGCACCTCATATACTTATTTTTCATGGCGAGAACACATAACATAAATACCAAGTTTAGTCCCTCCTCTCAATGGGTTTACTAGAAATTTAACAGAAAAATATTTTAGAGTTCATAGTAAACAATGGATAAAAGGACTATTGATCTTGGGAATAAAATATTGGAGAATAAAACATGTAATAACTCTTTCTACTAGGGCAGTTGCAGCTGATTTGAAATTTTAATTATGTCTAAGTAAAAGCAGACAAGGTATTTTAAGTTATCATTATTATGAAGAATGTACACAGTTCATTTAATAGTTGTACAATTTGTAGGGGATTTTCTTTTTCTTGTCTTTTTATTTGCTTGTATGGTTTTAGCTTTGTATTGCATGGGAGGCTTTCAGCCATATGCCAGTAGAAACTTGAATGTGAAAGACAATAAGTCGAACAGTTTTGTTTTATTTTATTTTGCTTTGCTTCTGTTCTATTTGATTTTCTTCATGTTAGGTTCTAACCCAGGGTTGAGCAAACATTGTGGCTCTGAGGATCCCTCTCCCCAGCTTAAGCAAGTCTTGTTTTAAGGCAGAACTACACAATCTAGACCCTATTCAGAGGAATAAGTCTTTAGATGAATTTAAACAAAGTTTTTTGTTGTAATTTGCTACTTTTAAACTCAGAGGGCTCAGAAATCCAATGAACATTGATTAGGTATAGCTCCATAAACTCCATCTGCAGAAGGAGACCTATCTAAGATGCATTGATCTATAGCTTGAACTTAACTAGATAGAGTCAGCCAAAGACTAGAAAGATGCTAAAAAGCCTATAAGATATGTGCAGAATTTCTGTGCCTTAGTGTGAAAAGGCAAATGACCCCTGAAGAACGAAGATCTGAGTAATGGTTCAAAGAAAAGTAAAGTGTGTGTTATTCATACCACACTGGGACAAATGGAAGGACCAGATAGCTCACAGTGGCAGGAACCCATTTTTTCCAAGTTCTAGGGGAGAAACCTGAAATCATGGTGTCATAAGGTTCTGTTTTCATGAGGACCTCTAGCATAGCTACCTTCCAGCTCTGTTCTGGCTGTTGATTTCTCTGGCAGTCTTAATTGTGTTAGAAATGAGTGATACGTCTGTAAACCAGGGCACAACAAAGACGGATGGTAACACCAATAGCTGGGAAAGAAGCAGGAAGATGCTTCCTTGGGGCTTGCAGTGGGAGCCAGGTCTGCCAGCTTTGAACAAATACAAGCTACAGCACTGGATTCTTCTCCTATCAAGCTGCGTATTTTCTGGCACTTTGTATTATAAGCTGCAGGATGATTATCTACCTAGCATGTTAAGAGTCACCACGATTGAGTAAAAAACACACCACTCTTTTATTCATAGATAAGTAAACATTTTTATCCTATTTATTTATTTATTTATTTATTTTATTATTTATTTAGTTTTTCGAGGTGAGGTTTCCCTAAGTGTTCCTGGCTGCCCTGTAACTCACTCTGTAGACCAGGCTGGCCTCAAACTCATATCTGTCTGCATCTCCATCCAGAGTGCTAGAAATCCAAGAGTGTGCCACCCTACCCAGATCATTTTATTCTTTCAAAAATACTGAGCATTACAAGTCTAGAAAAACAAACAAATCCCAGGGATTTGAAAAAATATTTCACAATTAAGTTTATAAATAACACAGATAGATGCACACATAACTGATAAGTCGAACAGTGTTCCAACATTTGCACATGGAATGTACCTAGTATTTGTTGGAAAACTCCAACAATAAGTTTAATGAAATGAGTTAAAAAACTTAAATTTTTTTTTAATAAAAGGGGGAGAATTAACTCTAGCATCTAAAATGTTCCTGGCCAGGATCCAACATAGAAAACAATCTGGACATGGTTGTTTTACAAAGTTTACTTGTGATGTAAGACATTCAGATAGTCACAGGAATCAAGTAGTGGTTGATCTATTTATAAATGGCTGTGAAATGCTGAGAAGGTAACTCTGTCAGTAAGGTCCTTGCAAAGAAGCATAAGGACCTGAGCTCAGTTTCAGTGACCATGTTATAGCTTAGCATGGCAACCACACCTGTAATCCCAGAACTGGGGAAGTGAAGATGAAGGATCCCTGGGACTAACAATCTAGCCAATGTAGTCTACCCCATAGAGAGTAATTAAGGAAGATACCCAGCATTCACGCATGCAGACACACCTACACACATGCATGTATACACATACCATAAACATGTACAGACATTAGATAGATAGATAGATAGATAGATAGATAGATAGATAGATGGATGGTAGATTATTTTGGTCTAGGACTTTTCATTTCTCATGTAATGTTCTTAGAGGACATATGCCATTTTCATGCTTTATAGTGAATTAAAAGTAGGGAGGACATTGGGCTGGAGAGGTATCTCAGCCATTAAGGCTCAGCTCACAACAACAAAGGAATGTAGACACACTAAAACTACTAGGCAAGAGTCACTTAGAAATGGCTCAAAATCTTTATTGTATTATATTTTTGATAGCACTGGCATTGTAAGTTACTATTAGCCAACCAATTTTAAGACTGTTATATTTGAAATATAATGAGAACAGTCCATAAGCATATAGCAGCCTTGGAAGTGAACAGACTTACTATGTTCCTCCTATGTTGGGCAAGAGGGTTTTTTTTTTTCAGTCTGCTCTCAGTTTATTGCCCATCCCAGTAACACATCTCATGTGGGTGATGTGTTTCAGTTGCACCATAAACGTGAAAGATCGGATTTTGTGTAGTCCATTCTCAAGTTTACTATTGATTCCTTCTATGATTTCTCCTGCCCCTTTGTTTAATTTTATTGAATGATTGATACGAAGTATAGCATGTTTACCCAACGCAAATGTAAGTTGAGTGTCCATAGCAGTTCAAGCTTAAAACCAATGTAAACAGCTCAGAATTGTAAAGCCCAAAGAAATGATAAATGCTATGCCTACATTACATACACATAGGTAGTTGCTGCCGCTTATAGATTTTCAAATTAGCTAGATTACTTCCCACTTAATACATATGGACTATTAATCACTGAATTGTGGTACCTGCTCCCTCTCTATCAGTTTAACATTCTGTGTTCAGTAGACAACAGTAGTAAAACACTTCTCAGTCCTACTCAGAAATAGTTTCTTTATGTGGATTATACATTAATCTTTTGGCTTTCACAGGATGTTAGCCACATTTAATTTTTAATGAACTTCTGGCTCATTAGTGACATGTATGGCATTCTTGCAAGTTTACATGGATTCATAACATAATAGTTGGTAAAACGTTTTTGTTAGTATCTCCAAGATTGTTGTGCCAAGAGATTTAACCAAAGCTTTAATTCTTTCTTAGTGTTTAATGGGAGGTCTGTGGGTGTAAGAAGGCAAAAACAATTTCTTTTGTTTGATCTTGGCCTGGATCTTCATAATAACTGTGTTCCAGCTATTTTCATGGATCCTTTACAAAGCTCAGAGTACATTGTCTATAACTGGCAAATGTTAGCTCTTTAACTGCTAAAGGATGTCATGTAAACAGATGTCTAGTCCTCAAGAGTGGATATGTAAGAGTGAAAGCTGGTATTTGTATCAGCATAGCGACTTCTCCAGAGCTGAAAGATAAGAAAATTCCTGGAAGACTTTGGAATCATCATCTGGTACATCAGTGGAAAGCACTGATAACCACACACTTGGGTAGGGGTGGTACGGGTGACGTATGTGGACAATGGTAACGGATGGGCTGGTGCTAGGGAACAGACACCATAATGGATGAGCCAGCCAGTGTTCTGTGCACTTGAAATGTTGTACTTTGTATCATTTAGTCCTCATAAATGTCCTAAAGTTTTCAGAGTGTTAATACACCTGATGCACACGTGTATAAAAGCTAAGGTGAGTATCTTTAAGTAACCTGCAAGGATCACAGAGCTAGTGGATATCAAAAACAAACAAAACAAACAAACAAACAAACAAACAGAAAACCAGGAAGATCCAGTCTGGCTTCAGCAGTAATGAGATGTGATAACTTCTGTTCCTTGCGGAAAGCAATGGAATGTGCACTGATACAGGGCTGTAATCCCAGTACTTGGAAGGTGGAGACAAGAAGATCATGAGTTCCAAGCCAGCCTGGGTTATATGATATTGTGTCTGGGAAGCAAACTGTAACTTAAGGGGTTAATGATGAAATGAAATGTTAAATAAAACAAAGATTTGCCTTTACATACAACCTTTGAAAACTCCATGAGACCTCAATGAAGGAACATTGGCTGTGATCAAACAGACTAGATGGACTGTTTGGTTTTCATTCATAAGATACGCAGCAGGAAGTGAGATCTTGATGTCACAAGAGTGTATCAAAAAAAAAAATGTCCTGCTTGGGATCATTTTCATCTCTCTGAAACTAAATATTAAAGTTTATATCTCCTTTGAGATGTTGAAATCCAAATTCCAAAAAGAATGGAAATCAGAGGTGATGAGGAGAAAGGGCAGAGCACATGAGAACAGGGTGTGTACCCTGATGAAAGTGACCCTGGGTACATTCTTTACCCCTTCTATCAAGTGAGGAGGCAGTACCATCCGGGAGATAGAAAAGAACGTCCCTCTAGCTCCTAAAACTCCTGTTATCTTTGGTTTGCCAGACTTCAGACCTGTGTGAATTATGTTTTTGTTATTTTTAAGCCACCAAGTGAGTGTTTTTCTGGCACTTCAAAACTTGCTTAGCATCTATCATTATCAGAATGGCAGCTTATTGAGTGTGATAACAATCTTCACCTCATCTTTGAAGCCCTGGGTGCATGGAGACATCATGAATATAGGAATTGTTCTTTTTCTCTCTGTTAAATCACTGCTGTACTTGCAGCAGCTAGACCTATGTGTATGTTTGATTCTTGATTAAGAGTTTGAATGAATGAATAAAAGAATTGGGCATTTAATAGGGTCTTAGCCTTTGGACTGTATAACAAAAAGGAATAGGAAATTATACCAGTTATATAAATTTCAGTGTGTATATCAAAAATAAGTAAATACTTTTATATAGACTAGTACACTAGGCCCAAGACAAGAATGCAAAGGAATATATTAAAACCTTTCAATTGGAGATAAAAGCACAATCTTTATAAGAGGATAAAAAGATAAACACTTTTTTTTTTAATATCTGTTAATTAAAAAAAAACACAAAGAACTATGCAAGTAAGCATAAGGAGAGTTCAAAGCCAACTTCCATTTGAAAGCCAGTGAGTTACACATGACACTCTGTCTAAACACATAGCAAAAATATATGTATGTTATTTTTTGCTGCATTAGGAATGCAGATTTTAATATATATTATATTGCATATATATATGTGTATAATAGGTACTCTACATATAAATACAACCAAAGGTGTGTGTGTGTGTGTGTGTGTGTGTGTGTGCATGTATAGTGTTGTGTTTATAGGAAGATAAGGGGAGAAGGAATATGCTTGTGTGGATATGTGGTGTGTGGTAAGATATGGGGGAAGGAGTTGCCTCTGTGGGCCCATGCTGAGGTATCCATTACCCCTGAGGAACCAACCACATCAAGTTATAGTATAGAATAGAGTTTATTCAGGGCACAGGGAGGAGAGTAAAGAAGATAGGAGAGAGAGAGAGAGAGAGAGAGAGAGAGAGAGAGAGAGAGAGAGAGAGAGAGAGAAGAAGAAGAAGAAGAAGAGGAGAGAGAGAGGAGGAATAGAGAGTAGAGGAATAGAGTAGTAGAGGCCATGAGCACATAGAGAGAGAGAGGAGAGGGCAAGAGGACAGAGAAGGAGCAAGAAGGCAAGAGCAAGAGAGAGAGGAGGGGGCAAGCAGCCCCTATTATAGTGAGTCAGGCACACCTGGATATTGCCAGGTAACTGTGGTGTATAGCTTAGACAAAATGCTAACATATAGTATATATTACATACACATATACACATACACATATATGGATTGATGGACAAAGGAAAAGGAAATTGGGTGGAGATTGCTAAATATGACTGTATTTCTAGATAGGAAAAATTCTAAGTGGGAGAAATTTGTAACTCATAGAAATTTTTTATTTATTTTTTATTTTTTTTTTAGTTTTTCGAGGGAGGTTTCCCTAAGTGTTCCTGGCTCCCTGTAATCACTCTGTAGACCAGGCTGGCCTCAAACTCATTCTGTCTGCATCCCCCACCCAGAGTGCAGAAACCCAAGAGGGGCCCACCCTACCCAGATATTTTTTTTTAAAAAATACTGAGCTTACAATTAGAAAAAACAAACAACCCCGGGATTGAAAAAATATTTCAAATTAAGTTTAAAAATAAACGATAGATCCCAACATAAGATAAGTCGAACATTTTTTCAACATTTGCACATGGAATGACCTGTATTTTTTTAAAAACTCCAACAAAATTTAATGAAATGAGTTAAAAAATTTTAAATTTTTTTTTTTAATAAAAGGGGGGGAGAATTAAACCTACATCTAAAATTTTTCCGGGCCAGGATCCAAAACATAAAAAAACAATCTGGACAGGGTTTTTTTTACAAAGTTTACTTGTGATTAAGACATTAAAATTAGTCACGGGAAAAGTAGGGTTGATCTATTAAAAATGGCTGTGAAAGGGAAGGTAACTTGTCAGTAAGGTCCTTGCAAAGAAGCATAAGGCCCTGAGCTCTTTTCAGGGGACCATGTTTAGTTAGCATGGCAACCAACTTTTAATCCCAGAAGGGGGAAGTGAAATGAAGGACCCCTGGGACTAACAATCAGCCAATGTAGTCTACCCCATAGAAGAATTTAAAGGAAAGATACCCGCATTCCCATGCAGCACACCTACACACAGCGTATACACATACCATAAACATTACAGACTTTAAATTTAGTTAGAAGTAGATAGATAGATAGATAGAAGATAGTGGATGGTAAAAATTTTTTTGGTCTAGGATTTTCATTTCTTTTAAAGTTTTATGGACATATGCCATTTTCTGCTTTATGTAAATTTTAAAGTAGGGGAGACTTGGGGCTGGAGAGGTTCTCAGCCTTAAGGCTCAGCTCACAACAACAAAGGAAGTGACAACTAAAACAATAGGCAGAGTCACTTAAAAAGGGGCCAAACTTTATTGTATTATATTTTTGATAGAGGGCATTGTAAGTTACTATTAGCCACCAATTTTAGACGATAAAAATTGAAATAATGGAACACCCATAAGCATTACAGCCTTGGAAGTGAACGATTTTCTAGTTCCCCCTTTTTGGGAAAGGGGTTTTTTTTTTTCGTCTGCTCTCAGTTTTGGGCCCATCCCGTAACCATTATGTGGGTGAGTGTTTCAGTTGCACCAAAAAAGTAAAAAGTCGGGATTTTGTGAGCCCTTTAAAGTTTAATTTGTTTCCCTTCCTTATTTCCCCTGCCCCTTTTTTTAATTTTTTTGAAAGATTGATACGAAGTATGTTTTTACCCCAACCAAAGTAAGTTTGATTTTCAAGGCAGCAAGCTTAAAACCAAGTAAACAGCTCAGAATTGTAACCCCCAAAAGAAATGTAAATGCTTTGCCTCATTAAAAACACATAGGTAGTTGCGCCGTTTTTATAGATTTTCAAATTAGAAATTATTTCCCACTAATACTAGGGGACTTTAATCACTGAATTTTTGGACCTGCTCCCTCTCTATCATTTTAAAACTTTCTTGTTCATAAAAACAGTAGTAAAAACACTTTCATCTACTCAGAATATTTTCTTTATGGGGATTATACATTAATCTTTTGGTTTTTCACGGATTTTACCAATTTAATTTTTAATAAATTTGGCTCATTAGTGACAGTATGGCTTCTTGCAAGTTTCAGGTTTCATAACTAATAGTCGGAAAAAACGTTTTTTTTAGTATCTCCAAGATTGTTGTGCCAAGAGTTTTAACCCCAAAGTTTTAAATTCTTTTTAGTGTTTAATGGGAGGCTTTTGGGTGAAGAAGGAAAAAAAAAACAATTTTTTTTTTTGATCTTGGCCGGATCTCAAAAATAACGTGTTCCACTTTTTTCATGGACCTTTTAAAAAGCTCAGATACATTGTTTTAAAATGGAAATGTTGCTCTTTAAATGCTAAAGGGATGTCAGGTAAACGGGATGTCTATCCTCAAGTGGATATTAAGGGGAAAAGCTGGTTTTTTTTTCAGCATAGCGATTTCCCCCAGAGCTGAAAATAAAAAAATCCTGGAAAGATTTTGGATCTCATCTGGAATCAGGGGAAAAGCACTGATAACCACCACTTGGGTAGGGGGTGGTAGGGGTGACGTATGTGGACAAGGGAAAAAGAGGGGCTGGTGTAGGAACAACACCAAAAGGATGGCCACCCAGTTTCTGTGCACTTGAAATGTTGATTTTGTACTTTTAGCCCTCAAAAATGCCTAAGTTTTAGGGGTTTAATACACGATGCACAGGTATAAAAGCTAAGGGAGTATTTTTAAGTAACCTGCAAGGATCACAGAGCTAGTGGAATCAAAAAAAAAACAAAAACAAACAAACAAACAAACAAAAAAACCAGGAAGTCCGGGGTTTGGGCTTCAGCAGTTTTGAATGTGAAACTTCTTTTCCCTTGGGAAACAATGGAATGTCATGAAAAGGGCGTAACCCCAGACTTGGAAGGGGAGAAAAGAAATCTGAGTTCCACCAGCCTGGGTTATATGATATTGTGTTGGGAAGCAAACGTAACTTGGGGGGGTTTAATGATGAAATGAAATTAAAAAACAAAGATTCCTTTAAATAAAACCCTTTAAAACTCCATGAGACCTCAATGAAGGAACATTGCTGTGATCAAAACAGACTAGATGGACTGTTTGGTTTTCATTCATAAGATACGCACAGGAAGTGAGTCTTGATGTACAAAGTTTTCAAAAAAAAAATGTCCTGCTTGGGATCATTTTCATCTCTCGAAACAAATATTAAATTTTATATCTCCTTTGAGATGTTGAAATAAAATTTCCCAAAAAGAATGGAAATCAGAGGTGATGGGGAAAAGGGCAGAGCACATGAAAACAGGGTGTGTCCCGATAAAAGTGACCCTGGGTACTTTTTTCCCCTTTTATTAAGTGAGGACAGTACCATCCGGGAGTAAAAAAAAAAAGACCCCTTGCCCTAAAACCCCTTTTCTTTGGTTTGCCAGATTTCAGACTGGTGAATTATTTTTTGTTTTTTTTTAACCCCCAAGGGTTTTTTTTTTGGGCACTTCAAAATTTGTTAGCATCTATCATTCTAGGGCAGCTTTTTGAGTGTGAAAAAATCTTCACCTATTTTGAAGCCTGGGTGAGGAGAATCTGAATATGGGAATTGTTCTTTTTCTCTGTTAAACCCTCTGTATTTGCAGCACTAGACCTTGTGTATGTTTATTTTGATTAAGATTTGAATAAATGAATAAAAGAATTGGGCATTTAATGGGGTCTTAGCCTTTGGACTGTATAACAAAAAGGAATGGAAATTATACATTTATAAAAATTTTCTGTGTTATCAAAAAAAAGTAAATACTTTTATATAGACTAGTACCTGGCCCAAGACAAGAATGAAAGGAATATAAAAAAACCCTTTAAATTTGGAGATAAAGAAATTTTTAAAAAAAGGGATAAAAAGATAAACCTTTTTTTTTTTAATATTTGTAATTAAAAAAAAACAAAAAGAATTGCAAGTAAGATAGGAGATTTCAAACCCCCAACTTCCATTTGAAACCAGTGATTAACATGCACCTGTCTAAACACTACAAAATTTATGTATGTTATTTTTTGCGCATTAGGAATGAAGATTTTAATAATATTAATTGCTTATATAGTGTAAAATAGGTCTCACTAAAAATAAAACCAAAGGTGGTGTGTGTGTTGTGTGGGGGTGTGTGTGCATGTATTTTTTTTGTTTTTATAGGTAGGGGAAAAAGGAATATGCTTGTGTGGTATGTGGTGTGTGGTAAGATAGGGGGGAAGGAGTTGCCTTGGGGGCCCCTGTGAGGTACCTTCCCCTGGGGAAAAACCCATCAAGTTATAGTATAGAAAAAAGGTTTTTTCGGGGCCAGGGGGGGTAAAGAAAGGGGGGAAAAAAGGAGGGGAGAGAGAGAGAGAAGAGAGGAGAGAGAGAAAAGAGAAGAGAAAAAGAAGAAGGGAGAGGAAGGAGGAATAGGAGAGAGGAATGGTGTAGAGGCCATGACCCATAGAGGAGAGGGGAGAGGGAAGGACAGAGAAGGAGAAAGGGGGCAGAGCAAGAGAGAGAGGAGGGGGCAAGCCCCCCTATTTAGTGAGTCAGGCACACCTGGATTTTGCCGGGTAACTGTGGTGTTAGTTTAGAAAAAAGCAACATATAGTATTATTAATACACATATACACATAACATATATGGATGATGGACAAAGGAAAAGGGAAAAATTGGGGGGAGATTGCTAAATATGATGATTTCTAGATAGGAAAAAATTCAAATTGGGAGAATTTGTAACCATAGAAAATGTTTTCTCTTTTAAATTTTAAACTCAAATTTGAGCTTTTCTCGGGTGTAAGTTAAAGCTATACTAAGTGAACGAATTCTGTAATGGCTCTTTGGATTTATACAAATAAAAATTATAGACCCCTATGTAAGTATCTGTGCCCTTGTCTATCTGAATTTTTTTGAAAAAATTTTGATACGTTAATGAATGTAAATGAATGAACATTCTGTAAAACAATTAAAGGGGGGTTTTTATCAATAAAGTGCTTGCGTAATTAGAAATTCTTGTTATTTTTTAGGTGTATTTACAGTAGAGTACCTTTCAGAAACAGATATAGAAGGAATTTGTTCTTGGGGTTTGAGGGGAAAAGTCGACGGATGCCTTGATCCCCTGTATTAAAGAAGCCCTTTTTTGGGCTGTTGCCGTGTAAATTTTTACTTGAGGGAAAGTTTGCAAAAGGTTGCCTTTTTTTTTTCATTGGTGGTCATAAAAAACAAAGTTTGAAAAGGGTGACAATTTTTAAGTTTTACAGAGTCAAACTTAGAAATTTTGGAAAGTAAAAAATTGTCGGGAATCTTGAAAAAGCTTTTTTTGGGCGTATAGGAGGGGGTGAAGAAAAAAAAATTTTTTTTCTTTTCCCATTGATATTTTCCTCCCCCCCCCCTCCCAGCAAACCCTTTTCCCCCCCCCTCCTCTCCCTTTCTCCTAGGGGAAGGGGGCCCCTTTTGGAATAACCCCGGGTTTTTGGTTATTAAGTTGTATGGGGACTGACCCAAACCCTTTTTTGTTTGGGGGTAAAAATTAATTTTTGGGGGGATGGGAGGAAACAGTAGAGATGCCCCTGTGTTAGGGGTAAAATGGGAAAAGTTCCCTCTGAAATATGTTGGGGTGTAGGTCCATCCCATGTATGTTTTTTGGGGTTGGTGATCTCCAAAGACCCCCAAATTTTTTCCCCCGGTTTTTGTAACCCTTTTTTTTTATTGTGGTGCCTTGACCCCCCGGGGTCTTTCGCCCCTTCTTCCCCACTTCCAAAGTTTCCCCCGATTTCTGCCAAATTTTTTGGGTGTGGGCCCTCCCCCAAATTTTAAAAAAAAAATCAAGGCAAAACCCCATTTTTTACAAGATGGTTACAGGTTTTAAAAGTCAGCAAAACATCATATTATCATATGAATGGGCAACAAAATGATTCACAATTAATGTTTCCAAAATGGGTTTTGTTTTGGCTGAAAAAACCGAAACAAAAAAAACTTGAGGGATAAATGAATTAAATTAAAAAATTTGGGGCCCCGGGTTGGTGAGGCCCCTTTTTTATTGAGAATCTTAAAAATGAAAATTTTTTGGGGAAATAAAAAAAGGGGAGGGGAAATGTAAATTGTACTTCCCCTGGGATCAAAGGGCAGGCCTTACTTTTAATCCGTGAAAAAGGAACACTGATTGGGCCCGTTTCCTTTTTTTTGGGGCATAATTTTTTCTCCAGTTCCTGCCACATGTCTCTTCCAGGTTGAATGAAAGGGGAAAATTTTTTAGATTTAAGGGTTTTAAAAATTTTTGGGGGGCCGGGGAAACAAAATTTACAGTGAAGAAAAAAGAAAACTTTTTATTTATGTTTCTTTAAAAAAAAAAGGGGTTTTTGACATAGCTAAAATATTCATCTGCCCTTTTCTTTGGGGGTGTGGCTAAAAAAAATCAAGCTGTGTACAAACTACGAATTAAAGTTTTCACATTTTACATTTAAAATTTCATTTTTTTTAAAATGCCCCCTTTTTAAGATTTTAAACTAATTAAAAAAATGTTTTTTTTTTTAAAAAATTATCAAAAGGGGGAGAATAAAAGGTTTAAAATTTTAATTCATCATTTACCAAAAATTTTTCCACAAATTAAACGATTTACATGTTTTAAAAGGGATTCTTAAAAATGGCATTTTTTTCTCCCCCTTTCCAATACTTCAAAAAAAAGAGAAAAAACAATAAAATTTTTTAATTGTTTTTCAACAAATAAAGGGTTTTTGGTGATCTATTCTAATTTTTTAAAAAAAACTGGATGATCTTCCCCTTCCTGTCTCCCCTCCCTCCCCTGGGGGGAGAAATCTTCCCCCTTTTTCTTTTTTTTGGGCCTTCCCAAACCTGATAAAATTTTTTTTGACAACCCAGAAAAAAAAGGAGAGCATTTTTAAAAAAACTTAAAGAAAGGAGAAAAGTAAAAAAAAAAGCATTACAAGCATGCGGGTTTTCAAATAGGGGGGGAAGAAACGCATTTGAATAAACAAGAATAATTTTTTCACGCACTAAAACATTATCCAACACTGTGATACAAAAAACTTTTTTTAAACTAAGCAAAAAATTTAATTATTCTCTGTCTTAAAATTTTAAAAGCTTAAAACTTATAGAGACTTCCTGGTTCCCACCCCTTTTTTTTTCCCTCTCAATTTGGGCTGTCTTTTTTAAGGTGTCAAAGTTTGCTAGGGCCACATTTTTCTTCAAGGCCTTTTTATGTCTCGGCCCTTTTCCCTTAAAATTTTTTTTTCCCCTTTCCCCCCGGGGGGGGGGTTTCACCCTTTTTAAACCCGCACTTGGGGGGAAAGGGGAGGTGGTTTTTTATTCGGGGCCCCTTTTAAAAATTTGGGTTTCCCAGGACCCCCGGGGGTACCCCAAAAAAACCCTTTTTCAAAAAAAAAAAAAAAAAAAAAAAAAAAAAAAAATTTTTTTCTTTATTTTTTTAAATTAAAAAATTTTTGTGCACCCTTTTTCCCCTTTCCCTTTTTTCTCTTGAACAAACCATCCCCCTTTCCTTTTACTTCAAGTAGGGCCTCTTTTTTTCTTTAAAATTTCTTTAATGTACCAAATGAAATAATAGGGTATACACATTTAAAAATTGTATATTTTTATTTTAAATAAAATATATACTTTAATTAAAAAAGGGAATAGTATATTTCAACACAACATATATTATAAAACCGTCAATCTAAATTTTCAAAAATTGGGTTGCATTTTTTTGGGGGGGTTCCTTTTTGTTTTGGGGTAAAAAATTTTGATGGGGCTCTGACCGGGGGGGAAAACTTTTTTCCCCCTTTTTCCCAGATTCCTTTTTTTTTCCTTTAAAAAGGGGTAAAATGAAAATACCACCCGGGGGTAACCCAGTCACAAAAAAAAAAAACAGGGTATGCTTTCATGATAAATTGAAAATTACCCCAACAGCTCAAAATCCCAAGATACAATTCACAGCCCCAGGAACCCAAAAAATAAAAGATTAAAGTCTGGGGGGGTTCATCCTTTTTAAGGGGGGAAAAAATACCATGGGGAGGAAATAAGGGGACAAAAGTGTGCAGCAGAGACAAAAGGGGGAAAAAGGGATCCAAGACGGGCCCCCCTTAGGGTTTCCCCATTACGGGGATACCCAAATAGGGGGTTTTTTGGGATCCCAAGAAAAAGTTGGCAGGGGGGCCGAAAAATTTTTTGGGGAAAAACTCTGCCAGAGTTAAAAAACAGGCCGCAGAACCATTGGTTGAGCACAGGGCCCCCCAAGGAGGATTTAGAAAAAAGACCTAAGGGGAAAAAGGGGTTTTTGAAACCCCCATAGGAAAAACCCAAAAATATCAACCCCCCCAAAAACCCCCAAAGAGCCCCCCCGGGGGCAAACCCCAACTAAAGGTAAAATGAAGTGACTCATGGGGTCCGGCTGCATATGTAGAGAGGAGGCCCTTTTCTGGCATCATGGAGGGGGGCCTTTAGTCCCATAACTCTTGATTCTCAAGATAGGGGGAAAGTAGGGGGTGAGCAGGGGTGGGGGGGTGGGGGGCCCTATAGAAAGGGGGAGGGGATGGGACGGGGGGTTTTGGGGGGACCCAGGGGAAGGGGATAACATTTGAAATGTTTTGGAAAAAAATATCCAAAGAAAGAAAAAAAAAGAAAAGAAAAAAAAAAAAAAAAAAGCCTTTAGTACCTTTAAGGGTTGGGTTGGGTCTTTTGATTCCCACAGCCCCCGTTTTTTTTCTTTTGGGGGTTTGTTTCCTGCGATTATTTCAAATATCCGGGGAAACGGGGAGGCTTTCTTTAGTTTTTAATCCCCAATTTTTTTGCACGTACCCCTTTTTTCATTTTGGGGGGAAGGGATGAAAGGGGGCAAGTGTCCTTTTGCTGAATTTGTTGTCCGCCGCTCCAGGGACACAGATCTAAGAGGTTGGAAAAAAAGTTTCACAAGAATAGGTGCCCCCTGTGTAAATGTGGTGTACTGATTGTTTTTAAAGGAGAGAGGGAAAACTAAAAAGGTTTAGTGGAAGAGATGAAAATGAAGGATTGTAGTAGAAATTTAAGAGGCTGGGAAAAGGAGGGGTAGGCAGGCAGAGGGTTATTCTTCCTAAAAGCATGGGGAACACCGAGATTTTAGAACTAAGAACAGCACGTAATTTGATTTTCATTTTCCTGGTCTGAGAGAATCTTTGGGCCAGATAGAACCATGGAAAAATGTTCATCCCCCCGGGTTGGGGTTTACTGGGGGGAGTCCCCCCGAGTAAATTTTTTTTCAGTCAGGGCTTTTACGTATTGGAAATATGATAGCTTTTCCCCTTGGCCAGAGAAATTTTGTTCTTTGCCCTTTTAGCGTGTCAGTATGGGTTCCATCTCAAGGGAAAAGGACTTAAATCCTGAAAAAAAGGTACCCAGCTTCCCCCCAGCCCTTTACCTCCCAGATCCCATGTGTAAACAAGAAAACAATTTCCAGAAGAAATCACATTTGGTTTTTTAAAATCAAAATATTTCCTTTGGTTTAGAATATTTAGAAAAACTTTTAGATTTAGGGTGGGTCGGGGTGTTTAAAAAGTCTCTTTCTAATTATAGTGTATGTTTTTTTGAATAAAAGGGGTTTTGATTAATTAGTATAAGTTCCAGAAAAAGACTACATTGTGCTACAAAGTTACAAAGTGAAAGGAATACGATTGAAGTAAAATTTTACTGTAAAATAAAGGGGTTTGTTTTTCTGAAAATTCTTTTTTTGCCTTTTGTAAACCATTTTCATCAAAATCCCGTTTCCTGTAAATCCCTTTATGATTGTTTTCCTCTTAGAAAACAAACAAAATAAGACAACAAACAACAGAAAAAATTGACCCTCTTTAGCTTTTGTGCCAAATAAGTGTTTCTTTAGGGGTTCCCCGAGAATTCTTTTGATCCTGACCCTTGCACGTGATTGTGGGGTTTCTTTCAAAGGTTCTCTTTGGTTTTCCCTGTGCCTTTTAGGGGTTACCAAATGCATATGGTATTTGTTGCACGCTTTAATCCCAGCACTTGGGAGGCAGAGGCAGGTGGATTTCTGAGTTCGAGGCCAGCCTGGTCTACAGAGTGAGTTCTAGGACAGCCCGGGCTACACAGAGAAACCCTGTCTCGAAAAAAACAAAAAAAAAAAAAAAAAAAAAAATTATTTTCTTTACTTTTTGAAATTATAATATAGTGACATCATTTCCCTTTCCCTTTTCTTCTCTCTGAACAAACCATACCCTTCCTTTACTTCAGAGTCATGGCCTCTGTTTTCATTAATTGCTTTAATGTACACATATGTAAATATATATGTATACACATTTATAAATTGTATATATATATATATATATATATATACATACATTTATAATAGGGATATAGTATATATTCACACACACACATATATATATATAAAACCTGCTCAATCTGAATAACATTAACTTGTGTGCATATTTTCAGGGCTGTCCATTTGATATTGGATAAACAATTGATGTGCTCTGACCTGGGGAAAACTATTTCTCCCATTCCCAGCATTCCTTAGTTGCCTTTAGACAAATGGATGAACTAGAAAATACCATCCTGAGTGAGGTAACCCAGTCACAAAGGAACACACATGGTATGCTTTCACTGATAAATTGATATTAGCCCAACAGCTCAGAATACCCAAGATACAATTCACAGACCACATGAACCTCAAGAAATAAGAAGATTAAAGTCTGGATGCTTCAGTCCTTCTTAGAAGGGGAACAAAATACTCATAGGAGGAAATACAGAGACAAAAGTGTGCAGCAGAGACAGAAGGAAAGGCCATCCAGAGACTGCCCTACCTAGGGATTCATCCCATATACAGATACCAAACTAGGACGGTATTGTGGATGCCAAGAAATGCTTGCTGACAGGAGCCTGATATAGCTGTCTCCTGAGAGGCTCTGCCAGAGTCTGACAAATACAGATGCTCGCAGTCAACCATTGGATTGAGCACAGGGTCCCCAATGGAGGAGTTAGAGAAAGACCTGAAGGAGCTGAAGAGGTTTGCAACCCCATAGGAAGAACAACAATATCAACCACCCAGACCCCCAAGAGCTCCCAGGGACTAAACCACCAACTAAAGAGTACACATGAAGTGACTCATGGCTCCGGCTGCATATGTAGCAGAGGATGGCCTTATCTGGCATCAGTGGGAGGGGAGGCCTTTAGTCCTATGAACTCTTGATTCTCTAAGATAGGGGAATGCTAGGGCAGTGAAGCAGGAGTGGGTGGGTGGGGGAGCACCCTCATAGAAGCAGGGGGAGGGGGGATGGGACAGGGGGGTTTTGGAGGGGACACCAGGAAAGGGGATAACATTTGAAATGTAAATAAGGAAAATATCCAAGAAAAGAAAAGAAAAGAAAAGAAAAAAAAAAAGAAAAAGCCTTTAGTACCTTTATAGGGTTGAGGTTGGGTCATTTTGATTCACACAGCTCACTGTTTTTAACTTTGTGTGTTTGTCTACCTGCAGATTATTGTCAAATATCCTCAGGTGAAAGAGGTAGGCTTTCTCTTGAGTATTTTAATCCACATCTGTTTGTCACGATACCCTTGTTCATTTCGGGGTAGCAGGGATGAAGCTGGCATAGTGTCACTTCTGCTGAAGTCTGTTGTCCAGCCAGCTGCCAGGCACACAGATCTAAGAGGTATGGAAATAAGTTTCACAAGAATAGGTGACACCTGTGTGAAGTGTGGTGTACTGATTGTTTTAACAGGAGCAGAGGAAGCACTAAACTGGTTTAGTGGAAGAGATGAAAATGTAAGGATTGGTAGTAGAAAATGAAGATGGCTGGGAAGAAGGAGGAGTAGGCAGTGCAGAGACTTATATCATTCCTAGAAAGTCTAGGGCAGACACCTGAGATTTTCAGTAACTAAGAACAGCACTGTAAGTTTGATTACATTTTCCTGGTCTGAGAGAATAGCTATGAGCCAGATAGAAGCCATGGAAAGTGTTCATCCCCTGGGTTGGGGTGACTGGGGCAGTCTCCCACCCGAGTAGATCCTTTTCAGTCAGGACAGTGTTACAGTATTGGAGAAATATGATAGCTTTTCCCCTTGGCCAGAGAACTATCTTGTTCTTTGCCCTTTTAGCAGTGTCTAGTATGGGTTCCATCTCAAGGAATAGGACTTAAATCCACTGAAAAAGTGCTACCCAGCTTCTCCCAGCCATTGTACTCTCCCAGATCCCATGTGTAAACAAGAAAACAATCCAGAAGAAACTCACATGTGGTTTTTAAAATCAACTATTTCCTATGTTTAGAATATTTAGAAGACACTTTTAGATTGAGGGTGGTTCGGGATGTTTAAAATGTACTCTTCTAATTATCATGTGTATGTTTTATTGAATATGTGAGTGTTTTGATTAACTTAGTATAAGTTCCAGAAAAGACTACATTGCTGCATACAAGAATTACAAAGTTGCAATGGAATACGATATGAAGTAAAATTTTACTGTAAAATGAAAGGGGTTTGTTTTCTGAAAATTCTTTTGTTGCCTTTAGTAAGCCACTTTGCATCAACATCCTGTTTCCTGTAAATCCCTTTATGATAGTTTTCTCTTCAGAAAACAAACAAAATAAGACAACAAACAAACAGAAAAATTGACCTCTCTTTAGCTTTTGTGCCAAATAAGTGTGCTTTATGGGTTCCCAGAGAATTCTTGTGATTCCTGACCCTGTGCACTGTGACTTGTGGGTTACTTTCAAAGGTCTCTTTGGTTTTCCCTGTGCCTTAGAGGTGTTACCAAATGCAGTATGGATATACTTGTTGCTTTTCCTTTTCAGAGGTGGTATTTCCGAAGGCATGAATATAAGGTTTTTTGTACCAGTAATGGTCAAAAATCAGGAAGAGTGGAGATGAGTTGATTCTCTAACCCTGTTACTAAATGATGGTCATAATGTTCCTCAAAATTCCCCTAGTCTATTATAGAAATAATCAGATACTATATACAAATGCTATATATTACATATATACCTTCAATATCTTTATAACCATTTCTCTTATAGTCATGCCCTCCTAAGGAACAGGACTGTGTTGAGTTTGTCTTATGGTGGTTTTGTGTGGAATGGCACATTGTGTTTGTATGGGCTAGAGGGTATTTAAGGATATCTTTGAGTACATCCCAGGAATTTAGATCATGTACCTGCTACTTCTTTGAGTGCTTGCCTTCCACTTCCTTGTTTTCTCCATTGGTAGTAGAGAGAACTGGTAACTTTACCTCCCACCATTTACGTACTCAGTAAGGAATGGGCTTCTCCACAAGGTAAACTGGGATTTACTTATGTCAATCAAGTATGATCAAGTTCATTTCATAGATCCACTAAAAATGAATTTGTGAAGCCGTTCTAGCCAAAGACATTAAGAGAATGTTGATAAGTATCAGGGGGAAATTGTTTCCCTTTATCATAAAGGGGAATGTGGGAGTCAAAATGTTGCATTGCACCTCAGGGTGCTGTGTGCCTATGGATAATTAGAACAGTAACCATCCTGGGAGTTCATCAAGGGAACCCACTTAAGAGGAAAGCCAACATACTTTAGAAGGCAAAATAGAAAGATGTAAAAAACAGAGACTTTTGGACTATTGGATCTACTGGACTAGGGAGTGTATGTTCAGTTTCCCTTAACCTACTTGCAAGGGTCAATAGAGTAAAGAATTTTGACATCTTAAGGTGCTCATATTCCAAGTGTTGAATAAATGTTTTAAAAGCAATAGATTACAGTGGGATCAATTATCTATTCCTTCTTTCTGCCCATTTAGCTATGCTAGCCCCAGGATAAATGACTCTTTGCTCTAGTTCTGAGAAAATGGATGCAACTGACAACCATCCCTTGTGGGCTAATAAGGATGCTTAAGGAGAACTCTTCTGTTTCTGTGTTAGGAAAAACTGGAAGTGGAGGAACATTCTGAGAGCATCTTACTTAACAGATACATTGATAATTACGAAAGCATACTGTGTGGCAAGAGCTTAGAATTTATTGTCTCTCAGGAATCAGCAACTCTGGAGAAATGTCTCCCCTCCTAACTTTTGTGACACTTTGAGTTAGGTGCCTCTAAGTCACTAAATGGACACTGTAAGCATTTGGTGATGTTTAGTTGTATCTTTGGCTTTTAGCCATGATATGCCAGTAACATTCCCCATTAGTGTGATAATTTTAAAGAGTCTCTAAAAATAGAAGGCACTCAGAAGGCAAAATTATATCTGTTTCAGAGCCACTGTTAGATGTACGAAGCATTTTGTACTAGGTTTATGGCGGAGGCAAAGGGATGTTTTAACCAACATGGCTTTGGCTAATTTATGCTGTACCAAGAAGAATTCAGTGATCCTATAAGTTTTTAAACATTGTCCCCTTCAACCAAATAAGGAAACTCTTAGTTTGGGCTATACATGTTTTCCTATTTAAACTTTTCACCCTTCCAAAACCAGCAAAAGATTCTGGATGTGTTTGAACAAGACAATATTTGTAGCCCTTGAAAGACAGAGGTAGGACGGATTAGGAGTTTAAGGTGATCATTGACTGCTTATAAAGTTTGAGTCCATCTGAACAATCTGTCTAAAATCAACAAACAAACCCTGAAAAATATAAAAGACAAGTCACTTTCCAAAACAAGTATCCCAAGTAATATTAAAGTTCTTGGCCAGTTTTTACTTCTCCACTGTTAACAGAATCAAACACTAGTTCACACTCTGAACATGGACAACTCTACCTGTGAAGATGGCTCAGATGCAAACTGAACCACCCGTAGATACAATTGTAGTAAGTGAGAATGTAATTAATATCCATCTTGCAAACAAATAATAACTAAAGAATTATGGCCCTGTAAGTATAAAGGAAGCTTTTGTCAAAAACGTATGCTTTCCTGACCTGCCTGTGGTTTCAGCGGCACAGCCTGTTCTGTGCATGAGCCTCATAAGCAAGCGAGGTCTTTGCTTTCCCTGTCCTCAAGGCTTTGCAGCCCACCAGTTGCACAGAAGCTCTCGTATACCTAGGAGATAAATGTTTGAATGAGTATTGCCAATGTATTATCTGTGCAAAGATTTTAGGCAAGGATTCAAAGTAAAAGCAAGAGTTGGAAAAGCCCCAGACTGGCATCACGCTTCTCATGTCCTGGGTCATGATTCAAAGTCCTCAGGATAGCGTATGAGCTACCAAGCACACCAATTGTTCTTTTCCTTTCCCCCTTCACTACTCTTTCCTTTACCTCCAGTCTTGTTACTTTGCTTTGGCAATTTGAGTTAATTTTACATGCATCAGCCTGTCAGTTTCTTAGAGAAGTTTATCTTGAGCCTCGAAGAATGGTTCCCATTCCATGTTGTCTTTTTCTCTATACTTGGCACTTTCTGTTCACAGTTCTTGCAATCATTCATATCTTTTAATTGCTTCAAATTTACTCTCAGTGTACGATAGTAAGATCATATTGGTTTTTTTTTTCTTTACAGTATGTCTTTTCATGCTTAGTATTTGCTTAGCACGTAGTAGGTGTTTTAGTAACAGACTCAATGAACAAAGATGTATTTGCCTTGTGGAGTGAGTCTATATCAGAAAAAAAAATTATTTCTTTATTCCTTATGTTAAATCTTCAGGCTTGGCATTTAATGCCAGAAGACAGTTGGAGTGATTTATTCCTACTGTCCATGGAGTGGCCAACTGGGTAGTATAGAAGCATTAAGAGAGCAAGCACATGGCCAGAAATATTCATTAATGTGAAGGAATAGTTTGTAAAAGGCTTAAGATATTTTTCAGTATGTCCATATATAAAAAACAAAATTCAACTTGTGCTAATTTTAATGTTTACCACGTTTATTCATTAATTTTGAGTGTGTTCAAAGTTGAATGTGTGTGTATGTGTGTGTGTGTGTGTGTGTGTGTGTGTGTGTGTGTATATATATATAACATAAAATATTGACATGTAATGTCATGTGAAGACATGAAAACATATGTATGAATGCATACCTTTTATTGCTTAGTAGCCTTTTGACCAATAGGATTTCAGTATGCATTGTACTAATAGAAACTCCTGGATTGGCTTAGCAAGCTCTGATGTCACAATTTACCCATTAGGAAGTCATAAGTTTCTTGAAATCACATTGACGATAATACCATCTCTTGAATTTTCCTTATAAGAAAGATAAAGTACCAAGAGTAAAAATGGTGGAATGAGTAAGGTATCTTTCATCTTGGCAAACCTTGATTTATTTAGTAATCTGCTCTTAACAGCTCCAGCTAGTTCCTTTGCCTCCTTTTACATCAGATGTTACTTGGTTTTTCATGTCTATCAGTTAATGGAGGAATGAACCCACTTGGACTTACTCCTTCAGTTCAGAGGTCTGTATCATCTCGGCTGTTGAGACTTAGTGTCTTTCTACTACTTAGCCTCCCTGACTCCAAAGGAAAAGCAATATGGACTGCTCATCTGAATATCACATTCCAGGTGGGAAACCGGATCATATCAGAGCTAGGAGAGAGTGGAGTGTTTGGGAACCATTCTCCTCTGGAAAGGGTGTCTGGTGCCGTGGTACTTCCTGAAGGATGGAATCAGAATGCTTGCAGTCCCCTGACCAACTTCAGCAGGCCTGATCAGACAGACTCTTGGCTGGCCCTCATCGAACGGGGAGGCTGTACTTTTACTCATAAAATCAATGTGGCAGCAGAGAAGGGAGCAAACGGGGTGATCATCTATAACTATCCGGGTACAGGCAACAAGGTATTTCCCATGTCTCACCAGGGAACAGAGAATATAGTTGCAGTGATGATCGGCAACCTCAAAGGAATGGAGCTCTTGCACTTGATCCACCAAGGTGTCTATGTGACAATCATCATTGAAGTGGGGAGAATGCATATGCCATGGCTCAGCCACTATGTTATGTCTCTGTTTACCTTCCTGGCAGCCACTGTCACCTACCTTTTCCTGTACTGTGCCTGGAGACCCCGAGCTCCCAGTTCTTCCACCAGGAGGCAAAGACAGATAAAGGCCAACGTGAAGAAAGCTATTGGTCAGCTGCAATTCGAGTGCTCAAGGAAGGGGATAAGGAGCTAGACCCAAATGAAGACAGCTGCGTTGTTTGTTTTGATATCTACAAAGCCCACGATATAATACGTATTTTAACTTGCAAACATTTTTTCCACAAGACGTGCATTGATCCCTGGCTTTTAGCCCATAGGACATGCCCCATATGCAAGTGCGACATTCTGAAACCTTAAGAAGCCTAGAGATCTTTCCACAGGTTAAAAATGAGACAAATGTGGTCACTGTACAGTACATCTAGAAACAACGTGACCTTTCCTTCCTTTGTCCTACCACTGAAGTGAAATTTGTGTGCTTTGAAAATAAAGCTCCGTAGCATGCCCATGAACTGTTGTCTTAGTCATTTTGTTAGTCATTGTCGTCTTTCTCCAAATAAAGAAGTTGGTAAATGTTAAAAACAATACACATCTTAATTGCCAGCTTTCTCAGATTAAGGGACTAATCTGGTGCTGATTTCTGGGCAGTTTTAAAGTTTTTTTTTTTTTTTTTAACATATTTATCTTGGTGGGAGGGAGGCTTTGTTTTAATACTTCATTTAATTTTTATATTCCTAACAGTTGACATCTCTGTTTAATACACGTCACTATAGAATTAGATTCTGATGTATATTGTCATGGTTAATTCATTGTATTAATAGCCAGAAAATCTGATTTCCCAGCCGTGGATTGAACAGGTGCTCTGTTCTAATTACGTTAGCGGATAGCATATGTAATAAAAAGTTTTAAAGTGTTTCACGCCTCATTTAGAGCAGTGTTGAAAAAGTTCACCTGTTTGCCAGAGGCCTTTAAATCCTGGCCCAATGAATCTGCCATGGGGGCAATTTCTTTTAGAAGTGTCCTCTAGGGTCTGCCAGAGTGTAGAAAGTATCACCAGGGCCTTTGACAACAGAGCCGAGCTAAACATGTTGTTCAGCTTCCATGTCAGTAACATGTATGACTCATTTATCTTACCTTCCTTTCTGGTGGGTGGATAAACACCTGTGTGTTACTGAAAAGCTGAAAGTCAAGGGTATGTGATTTCGGTGAAAAATCTCAGTCTTGGGTATTCACTGTAGACGGCATGTGCTGAGTCTGTGGAAGATGACCCACTGGTTATCGCACTTTCTCCATGGGCTTGTATATAAACAAGGTCAGTAAGTTTTTCTGTAAGAAAAGTCAACCATTATGGACCGAAAGTTCCACACTAATAATCTTTCTGATTTATGCCACTCTTTTTAAACATTTTAATTGATTAGCTTTTTTAATTTGACATGTTTGCACATGTATATAGTGCATCATTAGTGTTTCTCCAACACTCATATCCTTCTCATTCTATAAATCTCCACTTCACATCACTACTAATCCTTTTGGGTTATGACATATACAGTGTGACCAGGGCTATTTGGGTAACTATTAGATAAGAACCACCCTCTGGGGTCTGGTGCATTCATCAGTGTGTTTATAACTGAAGTCAATGCTTCCCCTTACTCCTGAATTCATCAGTAAGAAATAGTTCTGCAGTGGGGAGCAGGATTCTCTGAGCCTCCCCTCCAACTCTGCTTTACTGTTAATCTGACCATTCTTGCACACACCCAGTGCCAACATCCATAATTTCAATGGCCTGGCTTGCCCAAGAGATAGTATTTTGAAGTTTTTCTCTCTGTCTTTCATTTTATATTTTTTCTGCCCTCTCTTTCACATTGTTTCCTGAGACTTAGCAGAACTGTCATAAGTTTCTTATTTGAGGATGAACACTTAGTTTCAACACTCCTTATAGTCAAGAGACTTTGTAATCACCACTGTTCACTAAAAAGGAAGCCTTCTCTGATTGAGACTACGAACAGTAGATAGCTTTGGATATAAACAATATTTAAATGACAGCTTACCCATAACCAACTTTGTAAAACAGAAGAGTCATATCCAATTCCTTTCCAGATGTGCATTTTTCACCAGGGTTACAGTGCCAGACACAGATTACCTCCAATGTAGCGGTGTCAAATCCAATCATAGCTGTTGCCGCTCAACAGTCGTACTCCTACTGCACATCAGTATATCTGGCCTGGCAGACTGGTTTTGTAAATCATAGTATTCACAACTGGGTAAGACCATTGATGTCCCTTCTCTTCCAGCAGCCTGCATAGCGCTTCCAATACTTAGAAAACTAGCTGCTAGGAAACAGCATCTACCTCAGTTCTAGATTGATTTCTCTATCATGAATCCAAGGTGTGTGCTGTCTTCAGTAATAAGGTCTTATCATCTAATTCTAGCAGACAACCAGGAGGGTTGGCAGAAACCTATATTGCTTTGGGGGCTTCCTTGACTCACACCTTACATAGCAATTTTTGTTCTGTCTGTAGAACTTTCTTCACCCTGCCTGAAGTTGTTGCTTCATAAACTATACAAAGTACCTGTTTTCTTAATCCTGGTGAGTCAGTTTAAAGTGACTTGGTTTTGAACCCTGTATATAGAGGCCAAAAATGTTTTTGTTCAAGGTACAAGCCGTTAGTTTTGGCTGTTTAGTTAGTAAAGTGGAAACATTGTGATACCTACCGAGAATGTATACACGAACATTTGTTACTGGCCAAGTTTGTTGATTCATTAATTTCAAAGTTATTTAAAGCCATTGAACTGTGTAGTAAAAATGGGGGCAGAGGTGGCAGGGTAGGTAGGATCTTTGTTAAGTTTGGTTAAAAAAATGTTGTTAGTATCATCTCTTTATGACCTGTAACCCTTGTCACTGTCCTTGGTTAACTTTTTAATCTTAATCGGTTTGCTTTGTTTTATTTAATTTTGTTTTTATCAGGTTACATTTGAAAAACAAGAGTTGTGTCCTTTATATTTGTTCCTATCATCCGTATGTGATGTTGAACAGCTCAAGTATGAGAAAGAACTAGATGTAACAGGATTCTAGTCAACCTTCCTAAGGCCTCAACCCTTTAATACAGTTTCTCATGTTGTGGTGACCCCCTACCATAAAGTTACTTTAGTTGCAACTTCATAAGTGTAATTTTGTTAGTTATGAATTATAATGTAAATAGTTTTGGAGATACAGATTTGCCAAATGGCTCGCGGCCCACTGGTTGAGAACCACTGCTTTGACAGGTCAAAACCAAGCCAGAACCAATTAGTGTTTCCAAAATCACATATCATTTATCTACATCTTCATAAAAAATCAACAGGGACCAAATATCAAAAAATTAGTGTTATAGATCCACTGCTTTTAATGCTCATTTGCTCACATTCCTAGTTTATGATCCTTTGTATATCTGGAACTTAACGTCAGAAGTTTACTTCTTAGAAAATGTAAAAGTTGCACACTACCCTTTCATTTACTCTGAGGTTTTAAAAAAAAGTCAATGGCAGAAATGTTTGTCCTTTTTTAGTTTAACATGCTACCACAACCATTTCATATGGCTCCATGACTTAATCCTTTTACAAGGATACACAAACTGCCTATACCCACACTAGAAACATTCAAGCCAGTACATCTACAGCATGCTCTGAGCTAATTGGCTGCTTGGTCTTTTATGTCACAATGGCTTCATGCAACAGTAAGCAGTATCTAAAGTTACAGTAGTGAGACAGGGATTTCTTTACTATCTAAAGTTTTTCTCTCCAATAAAACATCTGAAACTCAAGACATCTTTAGAGAGCTCTTGCTGAAACATGTTGGAAGACAGCGTATCTTATTTCCACCCAGAAGGTATTTTTTCCTTCCTCATTCTGAATTGAGTGTCAACAGATGTGGCAGCCGTGCCGGTTGGTTGGGTTGGCTCTTAAAGTCATTTGTGAAAGACAGAGATGAATCCTCTTCAGACTGGTACTTGGCAAAACAATGCTCCATCTTTCTGGCTTCTGATATTGAGTTTTATCTGGCTTGTCAGTCAGAACTGTTGTACAGCAAGTGCAGTTTGGACTGCGTACATGAACATATCATTTCACGTGGGCAACCGCATGCTGTCAGAGCTGGGGGAGACCGGGGTCTTCGGAAGAAGCTCCATTTTGAAGAGAGTAGCAGGAGTCGTTGTGCCACCAGAGGGAAAAATTCAAAATGCTTGTGATCCCAATACCACTTTCATCCTGCCACGGAACAAAGAGCCGTGGATTGCACTCATTGAACGGGGAGGTTGTGCCTTCACACAGAAAATTAAGGTGGCATCTGAGAACGGAGCCAGAGGAGTGATCATCTATAACTTCCCAGGTACCGGCAACCAGGTTTTCCCCATGTCTCACCAGGCATTTGAAAACATCGTTGTAGTTATGATTGGTAACGTCAAAGGTATGGAAATTTTGCATTTGATTCGGAAGGGAGTTCATGTTACAGTCATGGTTGAGGTGGGAAGAAAGCATGTCATTTGGCTGAATCACTATATTGTCTCCTTTATGATTGTCACAACTGCCACGTTAGCGTATTTCACCTTTTATCATATTCGGAGACTTTGGGTGGCAAGGATTGAGGACAGGAGATGGAAGCGATTAACAAGAGAGCTCAAGAAAGCTTTTGGCCAGCTGCAAGTTCGAGTATTAAAAGAGGGGGATGAGGAAGTAAATCCAAATGCCGATAGCTGCGTCATCTGCTTTGAACCCTATAAGCCTAATGAAATAGTTCGTATTCTCACTTGCAAACATTTTTTCCACAAGAATTGCATTGACCCCTGGATTCTAGCCCAGGCACATGCCCCATGTGCAAATGTGACATTCTGAAAGCTCTGGGGATTCAGATGGACATTGAGGATGGAACAGACTCTCTGCAAATTCTGATGTCAAATGAATTGCCTGGAACCTTTACACCTATGGAAGAAGAGACAAATAACGAAGTTCCTCCTGCAAGAACTTCAAGCAAAGAGACCCACGTGCAGGAGCACCCTACTTCTGTGACCGCTGGCAGCCAGCCTCCTGAAGCAGTGGAAACCGGTCATCCTTCACTTGGACAGCGTGACCTTTGAGCAAGTGGATTAAACCTGTTTGTCAAATCAGTCCTCATGATGACAAGCAGTTTGCTTGAAGTGTGGTTTTTGTGTGTGTGTCATTTCCTGTCACTCTGCTAATTTTCCAAATTCACTGTCAAGCTTCAAATACAGGGGAAAGAAAACCTGGCAGAATTTTGTGGCTTTTTACCTCTGCTAATTTTAAGTTTTTGTGAATGTATTCTTGGTAGTGTACCTGTGTTTATTTCTAGTTAACCTGTGTTAAAACTAGAAACAAACTTACCCCCTAAATTGTGTTTGTTTGTTTATTCTGGTTTTATTTTGGTAAGAAAATTGTTAATATATATTTATATTTTTCTTAAAAGAGCCATCATTATCTTTCATCTTTTAGCAATAGTAAAAATTAATTATACTATAGTAATTTGGATGTCATTGTTACAGTGGGTTTTTTTTTTTTAATTCTTTGAAATGAAAATTTGCTATACGGAGTATTTTGTTACTTATCCTTAGTCAAGAGTTCTGTTCAGTTAGTAAATTTCATGTAAACTATCTGTATAGGAAGAAATGTTTATAAATAAAGTACTAAAACTCTTTAAGAAAATAGTCCAGAATTCATTATAATTTATCCTGACTCTCACAGTAGTTTAGCTTCATTTCAATGAGTCTTTGAACTCTCTCAGGCAAACAGTGGAGTTTCAACTACTAGCAGTGCTGGAGGGACCTAGTGAGCATGAATTCTGTGAATTGTTCCACGCGGAAGGACAGTCCTTGGCTGCAGAAGTAACCTTAAAGAGGCTATTAGAGGAGAAAAGATATTCGTGCAGGGAAGCAGAGCCAAGACACACCAAAACTTGAGCAGATGCCAGGATGAAGCCACATCTTCCTGTTATATACAGGACTTTTTGTTCCTGATCCTGGGAAAGTTTGACTGTTAATCACACATACCACCACTGTATTTTCAATGCTTTAATGTTTTTCTTGAGACATTGAAGTTATCCTGTGTAGTAACAAGTGTCATATTTGAGAAGAAGGACTCAGAGACTCTACAGAAACCCTTTTGGGATGATTGAATCCTGAATAGATGAGCTGGTGTCTGTAGACTGGATGCTGGCCCCTGGGAGCTGGGGCTTGGAGGAGCTGGGTCTCTAATGGGAGGCTAATGGCTCCTGAGATTTTCACTACAGCTGCGGAAATGACTGTGTGGCCTGGGGCTGTAGCAGAGTATTTGCAGCCACAAATCCTTGGGTTCCGTTTCCATCACCTTCAAACACCACTATCAAAAACAAGCGATGTCTAGAAGTGTTTATGTCTGGTACTGTAGCATTTTCTGAACCCAAAGTTCTAGGAGCATTACAGCTCCTCACAAGTTTACATGAGCTCTTCCTTTGTAATAGACATAGTACATGAGGTACTTGCTCATACTTCCCTCTCAGAATGGGACCACGTTCTCCTTTTCCTCCTCTGTATCCTCTTGGTTTCTCCTTTTCCCCCTTCCTTTCGGGTATCACTGTCAAGCTTAGACTTGACTTCATCTCCACGTTTAATAAATCACCATTTCACTGATAGAAAATACCCTTTGCTACTATGGAGTTGCGATATTCTTGCATTTGCTGCCTAGAAATATCTTAGAACATACCTGGTTTTCAACAAAACAAGGCTTTACTGGGTGTGTGGGTGGGGTATACAGAAACAGATGGTCTGACAACCCGGAATCATTAGAGCTGTTTCTCCAATATGTCTGTGCAGACATCCCATTTCATAGTTACACCCAACTTTGTAACAGCTCTCTCCCCAGGTGTGCCTTTTTGGCAGGCCAAGAGGACACTGTACGCCTGACCAGCTTAGGTGCATCATTATCAAATACTAAGGCCACTCTGGTTTTAGAAACTTTGCTGCTTTTGTTATATTTCATCTGCATTTCATCAGTTGACTGCTGTGTATGTGTGTGTGTGTGGAGAGAGAGAGAGAAAGAGAGAGAGAGAGAGAGAGAGAGAGAGAGAGAGAGAGAGAGAGAGAGAGAAGGGGAAGAGGTGCGGTATTCAGAGATAGGTTGTTGCATGTATATGTATGTGTATATGTATATGACTACATAGAAAGGCCAGAGATTGTCAGGTGCTTGTCTCCATCACTTTCCATGTTTCTTTGCAACAAGGTCTCTCACTGAACCCAGAGATCATTGATTTGGTGTGACTGGTCAGCCATCAAGCCCCAAAGATTCTTCTGTGTCTGCCTCCTCATCTGGAATTATAGGGGTGCACTATGGTTCAAGGTCACTTTTTCTGTTAACATGGGTGCTAGGTATCGGATGTAGGTCCTCCTGTTTGTGTGACAAGTATTCACACACACACACACACACATACACAAATCCCAAATTGAGAAAACAGTAGAACTTCTAGGTGAAAATATAACAACTGGAAATTGAATCAGATAACTAAAATGAAACATTAAAATCTTGATACATGATAAGCACTTATGATTTACTCATAAAATTTCTCTCCTATATTCTAGTTTATATTCTGTTGATTTTCCTGTGATGTTCATATTTATATTATTTTGCCTGTCTCTCCTTATATTCCTGTTTGTAGTGATGCATGACTTCCAACCTTTGAGACACATGTTACAGGATGGAGCTTGTAAGTAATCTAGGGATGGTGCAATAATAGCTATAGTACAGTACCCAGGGTACAGTTGATTCAATTACATATCTTCTTAGGAATGAACTCATGTAGTCATTGCAGTAACTCTGCAACATTGTCACTATTAGAACCTTATTTTTAATTTTTCAGTTTACTGGGATTGAACCTAGAGCATCATGCATATTAGCAAGTATACTATCACTGTGGCCCAGGCAGGTCCTGAACTTGATCCATCTGAGCAGCTACATTGCAGTCTCATATAGCAGGGTCTGTCAGTGTTTATGTTCTCAGAGTCAGGATATCAAGATGGGGCAAGTGCTGAAACGATGCAGCCAGTTTAATGATAAACCTGTATTTATAGTTAGCATAGTACATGGTTCATTGTCCTGACCTCAACAAATAAATAGCTTGATGCTTCAGTTTTATGTAAAGGAGAAACTATCGGTATGAGTACAGTTTTGAAAGCTTAAAGTGTAAGACCACAGAAGAAAAACTCCAGCTAAAGGCATTGACAGTGCTGACCAAGGAGTTGGCAGCTCTCTTGTGTGAAAAGCAATTATTTACTCAGAAGGTTTTGATGTAGGGCACCTTTCTCAATGAAGTTTGAAAGCGTAGCAATTTTCATAAATTCCTTGGCTGTTAGATATTGTCTGCATTAAGTTCAGCCATAAAACACAGGTCTTCTTTTCAAAAAGAATCAGTGTCCCCTCTATCAAGTTACCTGCGTTTATTTTCTGTCCCAGGTGAACACCTCAGAGTCATGGTGATTCCCACTTACAGCAACAACAGTCAGCATCACCTGTCTTAGGTCTCACTTAGGTAAGCTTGCAGTCAGAAACCTTGAGGATCCATTGGACGTTTTCAGTGAGTCCTCCACTGCCTCAGATGCACATTTGAGTTTTTAAGAATCTTATCTAACCAGGGGGTCTGTTCCTTTTAGCTAGAATGCATCACACACTTGTAATCAGAACCAATATTAAGTGAGAGTAATTATGAATATTAAAACAGTTGCTATGAGTACATTAAGGTTTTGAGATAAGTTTAAGTGCATTTCAAGTGAGCAGTTGGTCTGATTTGTGCATATAAATGCTTCTTCCAGCTCACATTCGACAGCACCCTCACATCTGCTGAGGAAGCTGTTGGGAAAATTAATGGGTTTTAGGCAGATTGAAATTTCCAAATCAGAATGACAGAAAATAACTGGAAAAAAAAATGGAGCATTGCACACAAAACTGTACAGCCCCCAGGGGAAGAGAATAGATTCCAGTTCCTATGCACTGTGGCCTTAAGATGTTATAGTTTGGATCTTAAATGTCCCTTAATACTCACTGTGTACAAGACATTGTCCTCAGTTGATGGTTCTGTTGGACGGTGCTGTCACTTTCAGGAAGTGGAGGACAGTTTGGCCAGGTGGGTATGCCCATGGAGGTAGATTGGGACTCGGCCCCTTCTCTCTTTTTGGTTCCTGGCAGTCATGGGGAGAGTAGCTCTCCCTATGTTACTTCCTTCCCATCATGCTGTTCTGCCCTGCTACAGGCTCAGAGCAACATGACCAAGAGACTCTAGACTGAGACTTATGAAACCATGACCTTCCAGTTATCTCATGAATGTGACAGCAACAGGATGCTCTGTTTCTCATACAAATATCTGAATGCAAAAACAATGGGCCAAAGATGCTATTCCAAAGGGAATCATGCAGACTTCCTCCTGCTGCTGGCTTCCTACCCACTGGATGGTGCTGAGTCAAATAAGTGCAAAGTGAGCTATTGGAGGGTGTGTAGCCAGCTGAATGTTGTTCATGCTGTCTTCTGCTCATGAAGACAGCACTGTTTCTCTACAGGAAAGTTCATCACTAGTTTCCTTCTTGACTGTGAGATTTTCCTGCATCCTCAGTGGCTCTTTAATTCATTCAGTGAATACTGATTGCTTGAAAAATGTTATGCTACCACATCAGCAATCATTGCCCTCATGGGGCTCACGACCTAGTGGGAAGAAAACTAATGTGTCATGTTAGATAATTATAAGCTCTTCTGAAGGAAAAAATACCACAGGAAACCAAAGACGAGTCGTGGTTTCATGAAGAGTTGTTACCAACAAATAGTTGAACAAGTCTTGTCAGCTTCAGTTTTCACCATGACACAGACAAAGGTTCTCTGGGGGGAATCTTAATTGGGGAATTGTCTCATCAAATTGCCTGTAGGTATATCTGTAATGCTTTTTCTTGAACTTTTAAAATTATGTTTATGAGTGTTTTGTCTACATGTATGTCTGTGTACCAGGTATGTGTGTGGTACCCAAGGAGTCCAGAAGAGGCAATCAGATCATTTGGGATTTGAGTTACCTAAGGTTGTAAGCTGTCATATGGGTGCCAGGAATCCAACCTGGGTCCTGTGGAAGAGCAGCCAGTGCTCTTAACTGTTGAGACATCTCTCCAGTCCGTTTCCTTGATTTTTTAAATAGGGGTGGGCAGACTTACCTAGTTCATGGTAGGCGGCACCACTTCTGGGCTGGTGGTCCTGGAATCTGTTAAGAATGCTAGTGATTGAGTCTATGCTCATAATACCCTGAACACACTTGATCTCATCTGATCTCAGTAGCTAAGCAGGTTTGACCTGGTTAATACTTGGCTGAGCATGAGCCATGAGAACAAACCAAAGCAGTATTCATTCATGATTCCTGTGTCTGCTGCTCCTTAAGTCCCTGCCATAACTTCCTTCAGTGAAAGACAATGATATGAAAACTAAGCTAAATAAACCCATTCCTTCCTAATTATTTTTGGTCATGGTGTTTATCGCAGCAACAGAAAGCAAACACGACAAGAGACCTGAAAGAACCAACTGATCCCATGCACGCAAAACCAACTGTGTGTTATAAAGAGCCAGGAGCGTGAGGAGACGCCTTGTCCCCTGTGGGACACCCGAGGCGTATTTAACCTGGAAGGCAGATGTGAGTGTTAGTTGCCATTAAACATGTGAAGGGTGCCTTGGGCCGATTTACAGTTTCTTTGTTATTCCAGAGACTAGAACTAGTTGAGAAAATGTCAGCTGTAGGGAGAGTATTGCCTCCTGGAAGCAAAAAAGCTTCTGAGAAGTTAGTCCTAACCACTGATCATTCAACATGCAAAGTGGCTTTCTCTAAAGTGCTCTATAAATGTTAGCCATCACTATGGTGTGGTGTGGTGGTAAGGGAATTTTTATAAAGGTGATTGGATTTATGACTTTCAGGTCTCTCACAGTAATGAGGATCAGAGTCTAAGAGTAAAAAACAATGGTACTGTTTTCCACACAGAGTTGCCATCTGGTGGAAAAATAACTAAGTACAATTTATAAATTGGAAAAAAAAAACGTTCAACAAGCATGCGGTTCATTTCTCTTGAACTTGTACACTGCTTTTAAGTTTGATTTACTTTGCCGAACTTTTTTCATTTTGAATTTTGGAATCTTATTCCTTAGCTGTAGATCCCTGGGTTATGAAGTGTAAATAACTTGCCATCTTCACGGTTCATGCTTTATAAACCTAGGGTCTGAGAGGGTGGTAACATGCTCTCTGGTGTCCTGCTCATATTGGGGAAATATAATGATTTGGCTTTATATAATGTCTTCTCCAGATTCTCTGTCAACATTGGCACAGCAAGCTATTGCTCCTCTCCCACTGGGAACACGTGGCTTTTCCTCCTTTTAAGGTCCCATTCTTGTATGTTGTCACATAGACTGCAAATCCAGAGAGTCTCCAATGACCTGCTTTTTTATGTTTCTGTTTATAACAAGTGCCCGCATGTAGCCTTCCTTAGGTCTTACTGAAGTCTTAGTAGTCTTGGTATTGAGACGGCCGAGAAAAGTTTGTCATGGGATGAGCAAAATTTGTGGTGATCAGTAAGTTACAAAATTCCTGAAGAGGCAAACTAAAGGACCGACTGTCAGCTACCACCAATAGAAAGCTTTACAAGCGATGAGAGTGTCCAATTTATTTTTTAAAGCTTTATGTTTTTCAGGTAGCTTCTTTGTTCATATGGCTGGAGACTCATTTCTATCCCTACAACAAATTTGATAAGATTTAGTAGTTTTGGGCTTTAGGTTCATTCTAAGAGCTTTAGATTTGATAGATGGGATTTAGGTTAGCTCTAGGGAAGGATCCTTTGAAGTGAACTCTTTTCTAGGTTCCTGATAAAGGTCTAGATGTATCATCTCTTATCTGCATTAGCTTTTTCAGTAAAGGAGATTATTTGTGGTCAGTTTTAAGAGATATTTGATAAGAAATGGAGTCGGTTGTTAGTAGTTTCCAGCCTTTAGGATTCACAGATGAGTAAAAATCCTCTGCTAATATTAATCCCCTCATCTTTCTAGTATATATGTATCTATGTATCCATGTATCACATAACCATAGATATTTCTCAGTCCCCCATTAGGAATGCTAGTATAGCAAGCATTTATTACTAGTGGCTTTATATAACAAAAAGTCGTTTGTTTTCCTCTAATTGCCAGCATATTAAATGGATTTAGCTTTATTAAATATATTCTCACTGCATAAGAGACACCTCTGTCTTCTCTCTAAGCTAGCACGGAGATCTGATTGCAGACTCTTGGAATGACTGTCTCAATGTTCAATCAAGATCAGTTTGTGTACCTGTTTTTCCCACTACATATAGGATAAGCAAAGGCATGTCATTGTATCAGTAGTGATGACCTAATTGGAATATAATTTGCTTTGATACATATTATTGGGAAAGGAACATATAGAGAATATTGAAAACCAAACAAATGTTTAGAATAGAAAGTTTGTTCTTCAGAATAATGGAAGGGAGAATTGGGAGATTTGGTGAACGGAGGAAATGAAGACATTGAGTGCTATCAGAGAATCCACTGGCTGGCTTTGATTATTCAGAGTAACCCAATGTAAATATAATTTATATTCTGCAAAAATAAGAATTGTTTGATTTTTTTCAATGATACTCAACTTACCATTGTCACGGAATTCACAGATTGATAACATCTGAAAAATAGTTTAAAAAGAAAACATTCTAAAATTGATTCTTCAAGGACGTTACAAATTATGAAACTCACAAGACAGTGTTTTATTTGGCTTTATCATGGAGAAGAAACACCTCTTATAAGTGGGTCTCTTATACTTTCTCAATATCTCCCTGCCTGAAGACATGCTGGCAGCCTTCCCAGGAACCACCATCTCATAGATAGCCACAATGATTTGGCAAGAAGATAATGTTTTTCCAGTCATTATGAAATCCTTTTGAATAAAAGAAGCGATGTGCAGTTCAGATCAGCAGCGCTGTGCATATTAAGTGCTTCTATAGAAAAATATATTTGAAATCTTATTTGAACAGCTGAGCAGACTAAAGATGCTGTTTCTTTATAGTCATCACATTCAATTTTGGTATTAGCTCCCTGTGACTTCATTAAGATTTCGATTATCTCTTTGGAATACGAGCCCGGCAGATGAATGGGAAGAGTGGTATTGCAGGGTACTCCGAAAGAAGGCCATGTACAATTAAATTTCACTAAAATGTAGAGAAAAAATAACACCCAGGGTATGTTAGAAGCTCTCCAATGTCAGGTTGATAATGCCCTGCTGAACTGGATTGTGTGGAATTTTGACAAGATAACTGATTGGTAATGCCACAGGTGTTGAGCAGTGCCCAGCAGAAGGTCCTGTGGTACATAATGGGTGGGTGTAAGAGAAATAAATAAACTAGCATTATCATTGAATTCAAAGACTAAAGTTTCCTGCTCCTTTTCCCCAAGAGGCACTATGTCATTAGTCTAGCCACTTCTCAGCTTAAACCCCTTAATCTGAAAAAGAAAATTATAAGCCACAAAGCAGAGTAATTGTGCTAGTTAAATGAAACCATGTCCAAGATCCAAAATCTTTGGAGAGATAGTACCTGTTCATCAGTGGATGGAGATGTGTGTGTGTGTGTGTGTGTGTGTGTGTGTGTGTGCTTAGTTCTCATGCCGCTGATATTTGCCTGCTTGTAGTAACTCTTGTTGTGAAAGGACATGTGATTAAGATATATGACAGTTCATGAAATAACCTATCAGTGTCACATAGTATCATATTGGTCACATAGGGAACTATGTATGATTCATTCTTTAAAAACATCACGGATAATAGGAATAACTAGAGAATAAGATTACCAGAGTAGCAAAAATGAATCTCACTTTTCCCTTTGGACAAGATTCATGGTGTCCGTTTCCTCTGGGATGTTTTCATATCTCCCATTCAAATGAACAAGTTTCTTGTCTTCTACTAGTTAATGGATGAATTATGAAAGTGACTGAAGTTCACAACTTTGATGTCTGCTTTACTTAATATTCTTTTATTGTCTCCTTCATTCCTTCATTTCCAGTGTTTTTCTGGGTTCCCTGGCATTGCATTACACCCTGGACCTATCTTTCACCTCTTATCCAGCTCTACACCCCAAGCTGTGGCTCCTATTCTCAGTACTTGGCTTTGCTCACATCTCTTCCCATGATTCTTTCTGCAATATGGCTTCCCACTGTATCCAAGCATGGAGAACTCAGCCAACCTTCCTGACTGACATGATGTGTATTTAAAGCATGCCACAGAACGCATAGAGGAGTTAGACCACCAGTCATTTTCTCTTCTAAACAGCTTGCTCACAGTTTGCTTACTTTCCTTGCACCACCTATTTTATAAGTGCTTGCTGCATGTTTGACCTAGAGGAGACAGTTTTTGACTTTGTGGGATTTATTGATTAAAGTGTATGAACCCAATTGCTAATTAAATATTATCGTTGCAAGATGAAATGTGCTTTAAAGGAAAAAATGTTTTATACTAAGATCTAGTCAAACTAGGGTGACTGAGGAGGATTCTCTGCAATCTGAAGGCAAATAGATGATGATAAAATACACCATATAAAATTCCTACATGACTCGGGTGACAAGAGCATTGAGGCATGTCCAGGCAGAGCGAGTTCTAACTGAGATAGAGAATTGGGAATGAGATGTAAGGCCATGGAAGCCATGGTGATTTTATTCTTAAACCGTCAAGTTGACGTAACCTGAGGTGGTGGTGATTTTGTTTTAATATTATTTTGGTGTCAGTGAAGAAAATGCATTGGGTAAAGTGATGGTGGGATTTGGTATCTTCCAGAAACCTCCCAAGGCAGGGAACCCACTGAAGAGTCAGTTGACAGTCTTAAGAAGAAACATGAAGAACTGTTGTGGGGAGATGAAGGAATCTAAGGGATTTTTGAAGGACCCTGATTAGTATAATGACACACTGTGTATTCATAGCCATAGAATGGAGCAAGGGGGTATCAGGAATGTTTCCCAAGTCTCAAGGACTGAAATTAGTATCTGATTCTGGAGGTAAAGTGAGTGTGGGAAGATGTTGTGACCTTGCACTTTAGACTTGTGAATTGCAAGTACTGTTAGGACTTGAAGAAGCGGACTCAGTTGTATCAGAGGTCTCAGTCTGTAGCTTACATTAGATGCAGATGGAGGTTGGTAGGTCACACATTGCGGAGGTGCTGCAGCAAAGTGGAGAGCCCTGGAATGTGGTGAGCAACACAGTATGTTGGAAAAGAAATATACCCTCAGGGTAGGAGGCCTTTCCTTCTGTATACGAAGCACAGTGTACTGTTCTGTGCAACAGTTCTGTATTCTGGAGCCCATGCCTTTTGAGCACAGATTTGTTCTGCTTCCAGTTACAAATATTTATGTCCCTCAGTGTCTCTTCTGCAGCCGTCCATAGCGTACACCTGTAGCTAGATTTGTATCTGATCATCGTTATCACTGGGTAGTCAGTCATCTTTGGGTAGTTACTACTTTTTCAACAAACCATTTTTTACTTCTAATAAATGACAGTCTCTTTTTAGAGTTTACATTCATCAGCAAACAAGCTGGAATAAACCCTCTTGGTACCTACTTTTTACTCTGGGGAGACGTATAATCCATAGATGTCAGATAGTGTTTTGTGCAAAAGGAAAAAGCAGGGTAAGAAGGTAAAGACTGAAGAATGGGAGATAGTGGGAGGGTGCAGCTTCCTCAAGAGATGACGCTACTAAGACTCAAGTGAAGTAAGAGGATGTATGTATCTCTTCCCTTATAGCAAATTCCCTTATAGTTTTTGAAATAACTTTTTCAAAAATATTTAAAAACATAGAAACCATGAATAACTAGCTCATCTTTTCTTAGGTAGGAATCTAGGAGGCAGCCTAGCTGGGCAGTGGTTGTGCTTAAGGTTTCTTAAGAGGAGGTGATGAAGTTTCTGCTATTATTGCAGGCACCTCAAGGATCAATGGGGACTGAAGAATTAGCTTTCCGGTTCTCTGGCGTGGTTCTGATCAGACTTCTGTTCATTAGGGCTGTTAGAGCGAGGACCTCAGGTCCTTGTTTCACAGCAGCTTTGTTCCCCACAGGGCACATGTTGAAAGGACGAAGAGCAAGAAAGCCATGGTCCTTCCAACCTTAGCACCACTGAGATGAGAGGAGCACTCACTGTTCTGCGGGGCCCTCTGTGCTACTGACTTGCCTTTCCTACTGCTGAAGAGCGATTTCCCAGCCTCGCCTCTGCTGCTTCCCCTCTACTTCCTTTTCCATTTTCTAAAAGCACAATTTAGGGTTCCTATGTAAACTTCATTGTGCCTTGTCCCTTGCTCCCTCTTGCAGCTGGCTCTTCATCTTTACTCTGCTAAATGGTCTCTGTGCAAGATGACCTAGGTGAAGAAAACAGCAAACAGATCTGTTTTAATTTGATCTGTTTCTTCTAGAGGCCACTGGTTTGTTCTTGCTGCTGTTCTTGGAAGTAGGTCCTTACCTGAGCTGCTGCTGCTGGTGGTGGTGGTGTTGTGTGTGTGTTTGTGTGTGTATTTGTTTGTGTGTTTGTGTGTGTGTGTGTGAGAGAGAGACAGAGACAGAGCAGAGACAAAGAGACAGAGAAATGGAGGGAGAGAGAGGGAGAGAGAGAGAAAAGAAAAGAGAGAGAGAGAATATCCCTCATTGTCCTCACTTCTGGATACATTTGTGTGTTGGTGAACATGTTTATTTAATTTATAGTCATCTAAATATTAGGGTTTTTTAAGCTTTGTTCTTCCCTGTGTGCTTTTATCATACTTTTTCCTGACCATTATCCAAACTAAATTATCCTTAGCACACAACATTTTGTCAAAAAAAAAAAAAGAAAAAATGTACATACATCTTTCACCTTTATTATTATAGTTACAAAGAGAATGATAATCTTACTTTCCCACCTTAGTTTCCATATGTTGTAACTCAAAAGGTATTCTGTTCTTCTGTCTTCTTCCTGCTTCTATTCCAGCTCTGTAGCCCCATCTGATCATTGGCCCCTCTCTATCTTAGCTCCAGCATTTCGTCATCTACCCTTGCCAGTGGCATCTCAGTTTGCAACACATGTCTCAATGTGTTAACACTAGGTCATCTAGCCACAACTGGGCCCTGAGTTAGTTAGGATTCTCTAGAGGAACAGAACTGATAAAAGGGATCTGTATTACAGTGGTGATTTATTCGTTTGGCCTCATGGACTGGGCAATCAGGCCATACACTGGAGGTGCTGAGAACCCTATAGCTACCCACTATGAGGCTGGATGACCGAACAGTTCTCATTGAACACTGGAACCTAGAATATTGATTAGGGAGCTGATGATCTAGTCATTGTTGGAAGGCTGAAGAAGGTAGGATGTAATGCCTGCTAAGTTTATCAGCAATCACAGCAGCAACTAAACAGATGTATTCACCAGCAAGGAGGAAAGTCCTATAGGCAAAATCAGCATGGGGTGGGGTAGGGGGTTGGGGGGTGTTCCCTCTGCCCTCTTTTTATATGGAATGCCCTTTGGGAGAATGTGCTTCCCACCCAGCAGGGTGTTTCTCTCCCTTTTCATGTTTCCAGGAAACATTCTCCAGACCTACCAAGAGGCATGGGTCTTAGTTGATTTCATACCTAATGAAGTTGGTAAGCAGAGTTGGTCATTATATCATCAACTAGAACCTGGACTTCTCTCCTGTATACATGCCATTCTCTCATCTGATATCTAGTGGTCTTCCTGATTTAAAAAAATATTGCCATAGTCAGTCTTATATGTAATCTCTGTATATAGTAGGAAAGTTTTTGAACGGCCCTATGAAGAGCTTAATGTTTCTTCTATTCTTTTTGGTCCCATTTATTTGTTTCCTTAAACTGTGCTTTATTCTCCCTTTTATTTTTACATAACTCACAGGCTGTTAAAGACACAGGTCCCTTGTCCTTGTGCTGGGCTCTCCCTTATGTAGCTCTTACTTCCCACCAGAGTTATTAACTCCATTTCCTTGGTTTCCCTCCTTTTGTATGAGTGCCTCTTATTGTCCTTGCTCTTTTTCCTTCTGTTATTGGTCTTTCCCTCTTGGGGAGCAGGAGCTTGTCAGGGTTTAGTCTTTGATGGATTTATCTGTGTGCCATGAACACTTAACAGAATCCTAGCATTTTGTTACCATTTAGCAAATGTCAGTTACATAGTTAGAGTGAGTTAGTGCAGCCTCTGTTACGGTTTTATAGGAGAAAAGCACTCGGCAAAAATGTTCATTTGTGCCTTGTTTCAAAACTAGAGTCACTTAAGGGAATGATAACTCTTGGCTATATACTAGGCAGTGAGAAAAAAAACCAACTGTTTATATAAAGTATTAGAAATCAGTAGTTTTCCTGTAGTGAGACTATAAGTATATATTTTGCTGGTCAGGGTTTATGCAGATTATACCATTTCTAAAAGAGTCAACTTCAGGTATTTTCTAGAGAAGCAACATTACGTGTAGCACCAGTAGTTATTTTCTTGTATCAGCTGAAAACAAACTACATAAAATTGAATAGGAACACCATAATAAATAACAAGAGGAGAGGGCTATTACAAGCAATGAAAACAATGTAAGAAATACTAGAATTAGGAGGTAGAACATCTGAGGAAGAAAGAAACCCCAAAGAGAATCCCCTTCTACCAAGCCCAGACCTCAGACCAGACCTCACTAAACATATGTATCATGGTATAACAATAAAGTTACTGCATTGCCTCAGTGGTGGACATAGGGAATCTGTTTCCTCAAGTTCTGGGGTGAGGTCCACAGGGAGATGCTAGCATCCAGAACTTACTGGAAATCTGTCAGTGTGGATGGTGCTCTGAAAAGGAACCCTTGGCATATCTAAAAAAAAAAAAAAAGAGCTGTCCATAGTTAGTGTCACCAGGACTATAATGAATAACAAGCCTCTTCTACCAATATGCTACCTCTGGCTCACTCTGTTGTCACTGCTTTAACTGGTATGAACCAGTGCTGCCCGGATGGACTGCTTTGATTCCTCAGCACCTATAGCAACTGTAGAAAGAGTTATAGCAGAAATTATGTATACATATGTACACAGTTAAGTGTGTTTAATTAAAATATAATTATTTATAATTGGTTGTTATTGAATCCAAATAATTCTACGCAAAGTCCCAGTGGCAGCAGTGGCACTCCTCGCTACCCGTCCTAATGTTCTGGGTTCCCAATGAAAGACACACCACACACACACACACACACACACACACACGAGAGAAGAGAGAGAGAGAGAGAGAGAGAGAGAGAGAGACAGAACAGACAGTGAGAGAGAGACAGAGACAGAGACAGAGAGCACCTGTATAATTTAATATGCCTTAAACAGGTCAATGGCTGGGTCACTTCCAAAATTCCATGTGGTTAACATATTCCCTTTGAAATTCCTGAGGTATTACTTACTAAAACCTCTCTTCTAGCTTGTCTGCCCTGGACACAGACCTACAGCCCTCTGGAGCTGAATTCTGCAGCACCTACAGCTGTGATCTCTGTCCAGCACCTCTCAGGCCTGGCCTCTACTCCTTTCCTGGCATGAAGACTCCCTCTCTTCCCGCTCCTTCCTCAGTCCCTTGCCCAGCAATCCTAAAGTCCTACCTCTGTTTCCCTGCCCAACTGTTGGCTGCAGGCAACTTTCTTTCCTAATCAAAACCAAATGGGCACAGGGTCCCTCAGTGTCTTGGTGTGGATTTTGATGACCAAATTAACACAATTCATCAGCATTAGACCAAATCTACAATAATTGATAGATATCATGATATGATTATGTGATTTTATGTATAAGAAGATATAAATACAAAATTTCTTTATACGAACTGAGTGCCTCATGAGCAAAGCTACTGCTAAGAAAAAGAAGAGAAATCTTGACATCCCCATGAGTACTCAAGAAATGTCATTTCCAGACAAAATATATTATTAAATGTCTGGTTTCCTTCTTCCTGACTTAGAATTATTAGACGGACCATTAGTTTCAGTCCTTTTTAAAAATAAGCATTTTACTTTATAATCAAGGTTATCCTTAAAATAACCGTACAGTTGGCATTGAACTTGTGATTCTTCTACCTCAGCTTCCCATGTCTTAGAATTATTAATACAAGCCATGATTGTTCTTATATCTCTCTAGATATACTTCACTTTGCCTTGGAGACATAAAAAACAAGATAATAGAGACTTTCTAATCACAAGTGATCTAGAGCTATAGAGAGATAGCACATATTTTATGTAGATATTATATATGTGGTTGCCATAGGTAGAAGTTACTAATACTTTAGTATATGAGTCAAGGGATCCAAACATCTATGCATCATTGACAGAGATAAGAACCAAGGACAGCTTTTGTGAATGACTCAAAAGAGGAAAACTAAAAGCATTTGGGAAAATTTGGGGGTTGGGTGGCCACTCATGCCAGACAGTAAAGCAAAAAGACAAGTGAGTCACCTGACATGTGTAGAACATGTTTGTAACTGGTTTACATATAGACAGATGTGGTGGGGTAGTCACATGATATAGTCCTAATGTACGTCCTAATGTAAGAGTACTTCATCATTATGATTTAGTTTTTAGGAACAAACCAGCCATTTGGGGGAGCTGGAGATATGGCTCAGCAGTCATATCAAGAAGGCTTGCAGCACGATCGTAAAGACCCAACGTCCATGTAACAAGTCAGGTGTTTCCTGCACAACTGTAATCCCAGGGCTTGGGTGCAATAGAGACATGATCACTGGAACTTGTAAGCTTCCAGCCTAACTAAAAGTGAAAGCCATAGGTTCATGGAGAGACCAGGCCTCAGAGAAAAATTGGAGCTGGCTGGTTTCTAGCATAACTATGAACACAAAAGCCACAAGTACAGGGAGAGACCTGGTCTCAGGGGACTAGGTGGAAAGTAATAAAGATTCCTCAGATCAGACTCTGAGAGCCCCAAGGGTCCAGGTTAGTTGACTCAGTTGGTCTTCCGTGGAGTTCCTATCTCCTTCAGGGCTTATAATCCTTCCTCCTATTTTTCTACAAGAGTTCCCAAACTCCATCCACTGTTTGGCTGTGGGTGTCTATATCTGTCTAAGTTAGCTGCTGGGTGGAGCCTCTCAGAGGACAATGTGCTCCTGTCTGCAGGTATGATAGGGATATAAAGTGTCAGGGATTGGTGCTTGCCCATGGATTGGGTACACAGTCTGGACCTAGGCCTCTTTACACAAATATGTAAGCAGATGTGCAGCTTGGCCTTCATGTGGGTCTCAAACAACTGGAACGGGAACTATCCCGAAAACTGTTGCCTGTATATAAGATATGTTGTTCTTCTAGATGGGCTGCCTTGCCTGGCCTCAGTAGGAGAGGAAATGCCCAGCCTCGCAGAGACTTGAAGTACCAGGGTAGGTGGGTACCTGAGGATCCCCCATACACTCAGAGGTGAAGGAATTAACGGATGGGTAAAGGATTGTGGGAAGGGGTGACAGGGAGGGCGGCAGTGAGAGGGATATAAAGTGAATAAGTAAAAAGAAAGCTAAGTTTAAAAAAAAAAGATTCCTCATATCCTCTTCTCATCTCCAGATATTCATTGGTGCTCACAACACCCACATGCATGCACACAAATACACACAAACACACACACACACACACACACACACACACACAAATAAATAACTTTTAACTGACATTTTCATCCTAGAAGCATAATAGCAGCATTCAATACATGATATCTGCATTAGTTTTTCAGACTCTTCTGGAAGAAGCTTGTGAAAGCATATGAAGAAGAAAACAGGAAAATGGTTGGATTCATGTCCACAATATGCTTATATATCTTACAGGTGGTCCCCCTCCTTGCATTCATTCCTTGTAGCTATGAGACAAGTGTTAAGAAGCTTGGGGAGCTAATGAGATCAGAGAAAGGGACAAAAAGCCTGACCTCTGCATCATGGAAAACTTTGGGTTAACAGTTACACAGGATGTCTGTTTATGTCAAGTGCAGTTCTACAAAACTGTTGGCCTCCAAACCCTCCTGTGCTTAAGAGTTACCCAGAATTCCCAAATAAACATACAGAAGTTGGCTATGTATTCCCAGCTACTTTTTAACCATTTGAGTGAGATAAGAGAGGTTGGTGACCGGTGAGAGAGGAACTAGGAGTTATAAACAACAGTTTATTTCTTCCAGTTTCTGGAACAGGGAGGTTCTAAGTAGCAGAAGATTTTATGTCTACTGAATGACTCTTACTTCCTATATGATTGTCTTAGCATTGTGTTCTCCTGCTGTAGAGGATGGAGCCAAACCCCACTGGACCTCCACTTTCAGAAGCCTTTTGCATCTAAATCCTTGACCTTCAGGTTGGAGATAAGTAGGTTATCTCCCAATTTCCTCAGAACTGCTTACTGCCTCTCTCAGCCTTTCAGTCATTTAGAGATTTGAATCTACTCTCATGAGTAATCATGTATCATATTATAGTTGGTTATACAGCATTGTGAGCCATGGTGGATCACTTGATATCCTGGCTAGGACCCCTCAACGCATAGGTGTTAATGGCCATGCCTAATTACACATGTTGTTTGATTTTGTTTTTCAGGTTTTTCTAAAGAGTGATCGAGTGGCCAGAATGGTTCAGAGTGGAGGATGCTCTGCTAATGATTTCAGAGAGGTGTTTAAGAAGAACATAGAAAAACGTGTACGCAGCTTGCCAGAAATAGATGGCCTGAGCAAAGAGACAGTGCTGAGCTCGTGGATAGCCAAATATGATGCCATTTACAGGGGAGAAGAAGATTTGTGCAAACAGCCAAACAGGATGACCCTGAGTGCTGTGTCTGAGCTTATTCTGAGTAAGGAGCAGCTCTATGAAATGTTCCAGCAGATTCTGGGTATTAAAAAACTGGAACACCAGCTACTTTATAATGCATGCCAGGTAAGTACTCCAATGCCTCCCCTTGTCATGTCTGATGCATAGAAAGAATATTGAGTGTTTATGACCCTAGGAAGAGGTGCTTTGCGTTTGCCAATCAGTTTCCTCAAATAGTTGAGTGAGATTGAATTTTAATAAATAAAAGAGTGATGATTTGAAAGAAGCTTTGAAAGAGGCTGGGTGACGGGAGAAGAATGTCAGTTTCATTAGCCAGTCATGACTGCTCCCAAAGACCCTATTTCAGGGCATCATGGTAGTGCTACTGGACATATACAGGGTGAACGCTGAATAAAAATTGGCCATCATCTGCTGCCTGAGCAATGTCCCAAGTATATATGAGCCAGTGGTCCTCAGTGCAAAATAATTTGTCATAAAGGTTTGAGGCTAGTCTTTAGAGGATTATGGAAGTAATTAAAATTTCAAATTTTTCTTTACCTCAGCCTGGAAGAAATACATTGAAGATGATTGCTAAACTGGCTAATTTAAAGCAATGACAGCAAATAAGTTGTTATTCAAGTCATGCATATGAAAAATTGAAGAAAATCTCATAGGTTTTTCATTTTTAGATTGAATAATTTGTCTAATAATATATTCCTTGGATTTCTGCTCATTTTGGGTATATACATTATTTAAGCCCTATTATACAATTCAAATTGCCAAAATCCTGCCATCTTAAAATTCATTAAGAAATGCACTTCTATAATATACATATATTTATTTTTAACCTTTTTGCAAGTTTATTTCACTTAATTTCTGCATCCTGTTCATGTTCGTTAGTTTGTAGCATTCATTTATGAAAAACTTAGGTAAATGAAGAACTAATTAGTAATAAAGTTCTATGGCACCTTAACCCTATGAGCCATCCATGAACTCCCCATAATTGTTTTTACTGGGTCATTAAACCAGGTGTTGGTTTGGTAGTGGAGGTAGGACCATAAATCACAGTCTTATATATTAATAGATATGTCCAATTAAGATGTGCATCTCATAATGTCCATAGTGGCTCTTTTGTATGGTTAAGGCTGATTAAAATCACTGTGTAGTAAAATTGAAATCCAGTCATACAGTAGCTACTTAGTGAGAAGTTATCAAAAGTCTCATCAGATTAAAGAAAGCAGTACTGAACAAACTGCTTTCCATGTTCCACATGCAGGGGTGCAGCAAGACCTCCCACATCATTATACAACCCAACTTCTACCGCTTACAGCAGGCCTATAAAATATAGTTCCGTGTAGTACAGGTTTATGACTATTGATGCAAAATCTTTTGTCGTCTTTATCAGAGCGTTCTTACATCTGTGGTGTGGACCTGCGCCTCTCTCTCCCGTGGCTTGTCACACTCAGCACTTCTAATTCAAATCACTAACATGATACTGAATTTGTATTTACATTCAGGTCTATCAGAGTTTGCTTTGTGTATACATGTCTGTTAGGACTGCTCTGTCTTCTTGTAGAATTGCCTGCCTCCTTTACTGTGAGGCTCTTTGTTCTTTCTCTAAAGCTTACTTTGTCTTAAACTAATTGAGTTAGCTGCAGCAATCCTTTGATTAGAGTTAGCATGGCGGATATTTTCTATTGTTGACTTGTAACATAATTGCTTTGAAAGATGCAGTTGGGTTTTGAAGGCTTGTTTGTTTGGTTTGTCTGTCTGGTCTCCCTTAACACCTACCCAGATAGCTTTCTCTGTCAATGCCTGTGTTTAGACCACTCCTAATTAAAGTGATTGCTACAGTTGCCTTAAATAATATAATATGTTGCCACTTCCTCTTTGTTTTCTTTTACCCCCCTCTCATTTTCTGTCTTCTGTAATTTTTAATAAATACATTTTTTTGTGATTTATGGGTTATACCTGTTTTTGTGGTCATAGAAGCTGTTTTGATTTTCTTTTTTATTAACTAATTTATTTGATTTCTATATGTTTATCATATATTTTATTTACTTTCTTCCCCCACTCTCTCACTTCCCTCCTATCTCCAGCAGCCCCACCCCCATCTCTACCTTTCTCTCTCCCAGAGTCATGACTTTATGACACACTTAGTTTAACCAGGGACATTGTGTAACCATTGTGTTAGAAGTAACCATTTTCTATAATATATATATATATATATATATATATATATATATGTATATATGTATATATATATATGTATATATACACACATATATATATGTATGTATATATATATATGTATGTTTACATTTGTTTAACCTTTTTGCAAATCTATTTTTTAAATTTCTGCATCCTATTCTTGTTCCTTTTCTTACAACAGTAATTTGTGAATACTTATAGATGAATAAATTAATAATTAATAATAAACTAGTATGTCACCTTAACACTACAAACAATTCATTCACTCACCATAATTGATTTTACTGTGTCATTATGCCTGGTAGGATCATCACGGAATATAACGGAAGACAATGAATCTTTCTAGTAGGAAATAGTTTAACAGTGGGTTCTTTAGCCCCTCCTCTGTACATGGTTGCTTTTATTCCTATCTTTGACTATGGGCTTCCCAAAGTACTCCACAGAGACTGAATTTTGCATCTGTTTTGGTTGTCTTCCACTATGATGCTGGAGATGTATCCAGAGCAATATGCTGGAAAAGGGAAGGGTCGCCCTTTAATCTGATTAAATCTTTTGGTGGACCTATGTCTCTGTGATACAACGTTTGTGATTCTGTTTCTTGTACAGGGGACTCAAAAGACCTTATTTCCTTCTCTGAATACAGACCTCACAATGCATTTTCTTAAGTTCTGCATCGCCTGACCACTGTGCTTTTCTGGACTCGGTTTTGTTTCTCCAGTAGATGATACAGGAAAGCCATGGGTCAGGTATTGTTTCCCTGAAGCTGGAATGAGTGTTCAACATTTCCCACTGGCAAAACCTTTCCCTCGATTTGGGAGAAGGATCTAATAAATTTAGAAAAAGCCTTCAATCTGCCTCCCATGGCTACTTGGGACATTTTCTCAGATCTTCATTCCTAGAGGGAAGTCAGTGAGATTGGAAGCTTCCTTGTTCTCTGTATTCAGCTTTAGCAATTTGTACAAAACAAAACAAAAACAAAAAAACAAACAAACAAAAAGGCCAGAGTTGGACCAGCATGTCACCCAGTGCCTGTTCACTCAAATATTCTTTTCAAATGTGTGTCTTTAATATTTTGAATAAGTGGTTTTTCCAGGTTTTGGGGTCTCTAACACACACACACACACACACACACACACACACACACACTTTCTGATTTTTCTTTTTGTTCAGGCTTGTAAGAATAAGAGCGGTGATTTCCAAGTTTTATTTTTATATGTCTAAGATGGGAATTCTTTTGAGTTCTTGATTGAAGAAGGGTTGTGATTTGTCACTAAAATAAGTAAAAACCAAAATGAAATTATAAAAACCTACTCTCACACTCATGGGGGAAGTTTTCCTGTGGAATTACATTGACTTTACAGACATTATGAAATACATTTAAAAAACAAATGAGATCTCTTTTCTGCAAGTGAACCACATGCACACATGCCCATTTCTCTCTCTCTCTCTCTTTCTCTCTCTCTCTTCTCTCTCTTTCTTTCTCCCCGCCGTATGTGTGTGTGTGTGTGTATCTCTGCATGTGTGTATATGAGTGAGTGGGTGTGTATGAGACAGAGAGAAGAGAGAGACTGAGTGTGTGTGCATATATTTTATCTTTTTGTTTGTTTGTTTGTTTGTTTTGTTTTGTCGTCCAACAAGAATTGAAAAGTAAAGAAAGGCATAAGACACAGGAACACAGTTTGTGTTTTATTGGGAAGGAACATTCTAGAAAGAGAAGAAGCCAATCAGGCTTTGGAGAGTATAGAGGGGACCTCATCTAGGCACACTGCTAGCGCCTGTCTGTAGGCTTCTGTCTCAGAGATTGATTTCATCCCTCCTGTGTGTCAGGAAAGGTTTGAACCTCCCCATGGCAGCCATAGCCTTGGCTGTGCTTGTTCCTGTATAACCTCTTGGCTCTTTGCTAGCAGTAAACCAATAGAAAATAATAAAAATCATATTATATACTTTATGGTCAGTAATTCCAGAGTACACAGCTGTTCGGGGAGATGTGCAGGACCTGAGCAGCCAGTGGGTCTCCAGCGCAAGGAGAATGGAGGTAGTAAGGTCTGGAACGAGAGAAAGACCTTTGCCATCGCTGCCTGCTGTCACCTGCTGGAAGTCACCTCGTCAGATTCCTTGTCCCACAGCTGCAGGGTAGCATCTGACTTAAAACTTCAGGAAACTACTGTTTTAAATACTCAGTCATTAGCATTACTTCTTGTAAGGACCAATAACTTATTAATTAGCAGAATTAAGGCATTAGGGAAGCTCCTGAAACACCAAGTTAAGAGGTGTAGCATACCATGCTAAAGCAACCAAGTCTGGATGACTGAAATTAAAAATAACTATCTAGTTGTTATTTTAAAAATATAAATGTATATAATGTGTACTTGTTATAAAATTGTAGCAAAATAGAATCTATGAAATAATAGTCTAAACACTATCATAAATTAGGTGGCATAATGTTAACACCACTTGTCATTTGGTTTCAGGATAGTGTCGGCATTGATGCACATCCAATGCAACAAAATAATAGGAACAAATCCAGCAAAGAAACTGACAGGGTATATCACATCCAAAGTGCTCATCATAGCTCTATAGCCCTAAATCATTAGCCATGATTTAGTTAGCCCAGCATAGTAAAGGTACTGTAAGGACAAAGAATAATCTATCAGCCAAAGTCTAATCTCGGAAGCATATTCCAGAAGTGCAGTGAATTTCAAGTAACATCCATGTTCTTTTACAGGGCATTAAAAATATTCACCCTATAGTCTAAACCACTAAACAATTTTATTTCAAGCAGCTTAACAAAAATGGTATTGAGTGGTATCACTCAACCGTTTTTCTTTAACTAGAAATTAAATGCATCTATTAATGATTATTTTAAAATATGAAATAATGTAATTACAGCATGTTAAAATTAATTAGTAAGCTCATTATCCATAAACATGAATGAAATGGACTCCATGAATTGTGTGAAATGAGAATGCAGTGACAGAATACATATTCGCCTGCCTTAATTTTTAAAAGCATGCCTTTGTAAGTGTCACAGTGATATAATCACTCCATGGCTCCACTCTGCAGAGGCTGAGGAAAGCAGGATAATATTTAGACATGTCATAAAGAAGTTTCTCAAAGTGAGAATTTTGCTTAATTGCCAATATTCTCTGGACAAAGAGACCAACATGGGAGCTGAAGGTTCTTCTAAACTGTGAAGACATATGCAGCCCTACAAGACCAGAGCTTCAAGAGTGAACATGTAGTACTGTGTATACTCATTGCAATTCTTATCCTTTTGCCTCCGTATTTAGATTTTAAGAGGATTAAGTAAGTCAATTTTACAGCTATCTAGATCCTAATCTTTTCTGCCAAAAGCAACCTTCATCAATGTTTTATAATCTCATTCCATTAAGTGAATAAAATGACTCACCTAGATTTACCCAAAAGTCAAAGCAAAGTTAATTGAGATCTTGATCTCTTGATATCCCCCCACCAGAATCCCCTGTAGTCTGAGAACTTGACGAAGAATTAAGAATATTGTAAAACTGCCTGAATGTTTTTAAGTGCTAGCCAGAATTACTTGTGAATTGTTAAAATTTAGTGTTTATGATTCTATTTCTCTAAAAAGCTTTCAAAACCTTTGAATATTAAGGTTTGGAGACTAGTTTGTGTTTTAGATTTAGGCTATGGATATAGAGCTTTACATACTTAAATAAATAGTTGCTGTGTGTTGGCTCTTTCCCTGTGGAAACCCAGGAACCATGGGGTGTTAAATGGTCTGAGCACTTTAGTTCAAAGCCTGTAAAAGAACAGTGACATGCAAGAGAAATATCCCCAAGATTGGAGCTGGGTTTCACAGTCACCATCTTCCTTTTTCAGTTTATTTCAGGCCAACAGCATATGCTAGACAGTATGTTATCACAACTCAAAAGTCACTGTGGTTTTTGGTAGAAATAAATGCACACTTTATGTAGTTACACTTGATAACTTTAAAATGAAAAAAATAAATGAGGAAATTAAAATTACTTAACGATATTTTAGTTTCATATAATTTGAAATGTCAAAATACTTAAAATACTCAAGTAAGTATGATTAACACCTTAAAAATAAATTAATGTTATTTTTCCAGTTTCTGAGATATTAAAATTGATGACGGAAATACCTGTACTTAAAACTATGTTTATTTCTCTTCTACAGAATTTCCTGACAGCATAAATTCGATGAGTTTGATTTAAATGAATTTGAAATACTCAAATTTATAATTGAAGTAACTATAAATACTCACAAATATGTTTATTTCTTTTTTATGCAATTGCCTAATACTATAAATTGAATAAGTTTGATTTAAATGAATTTGAGTCTCTGGTTAATAATATTCAGTAAATTTCCTCTCTAAAATTTGTTTTGTTTTTTGGCTTTATAGATAAATCAAGTTATTCAATTGTGCATCAGTTAACTATACATTTTTATTTCTTAATTTGGGTCTTTGTATAGCCACTCAAAAGGTTATTGCTGCTGGATATGGTGACATACTCTTAGAACACCTACACCAGAGATCCTGGGACATGATCTTGAGTTGGAGGGCAGCCTAGGCTGTACAGCAGAACTTGGTCCTTGTTTTGTTGTATTGCTTTTGCTTGCTTGCTTCCTTGCTTGGTCTTTTTGGCTAGGCTTGGTGGCTCACACCTTTGATCCCAGCTAAAGCAGGGTGGTTTCAAGCTACCAAGTAGTAATACTCTCCTAAAATATAAAATAATGGATACTCCTTAATATTTCTCCTAAAACGTTCTGTTAAATGTACTTTTCATTTCTAAACTTTGAGGCCCTTTGCCTATGTTTTTGTTTTTCTTTGTCTAGGTCCAGCCTGTTGCTGTTAAAATATGTTTTCAACTTTTCCATTTTGAAAATGGAGACCGCGTCTACAGGCTGTTGAGAATCTTTTATAATAATACTTTGAGAGATATATTTTTACTAATCTATTTGTTGCTTCTTTCAACTGCTAATGAGAATACTGTTTCAAATATAGTGAAGAGTGTTGCCTTTATCCTGCAGGATTGGTTGTTAATGAAAATATTCTATATCAAAGTTCTGTAGTATAATTTGAGGCATTGTATTTTGATACTTCTAATTGTGGTTTTGGTTTGTTTGTTTGTTTTTTTGTGGCTCTGTATGGTTATCTTTTCTAGATCTGTGAACTATGACATCAGAATTTTTACGGATATTACATCAACTCTCTACATTAATTTTCATATTAATTCTGCCCATTCAAAAGCAAAGAAGATCTTTCCATCATCTAATATCTTTTTAATGATTTCTTACCATCCAGTCTTTCAGTTCTTTAATTAGTTTTTAACACTAGGTACTTTTTGAGCTATTAAAAAATGGTATATTATTAATAATGTCTTCTCTGAGAATACACTTTTGGTATTAGGAAGGCTAGTGGGATTTGTTTAGTTATCTTTTTATTATAATATATGAATATATTCACAAATGCAGAGTGCATATATGCATGCACGTGTAAGTAAGCTCCTGCCCATAGAAGTAGAAGAAGCCATGACATCTCCTGGAACTGGAACTGCAGATAGTGGTAAGCCATCATGTGCTTTCCTGGAACCAAACTCTCGTTCTCTCCAAGAGCAGTTAAGTGCTGTTAGCCACTGAGCTGTGTCTTCAGACCTAAGGGTACTCTTAGTATGTTTACATATTGCAAAATTAAAATGATATATACGTGTGATACATGACTAAGATTTGATTGTTTCCCTCAAGGTGTTTTCATGTGATCAGGAGACAGATATTAATGCAGTTTTCTAGTATACTGTGGCAAGCGTCATAGGGGGTGTCTATGTAGCTAACATTAATAACAGGAACTTAATTTGAGTTTGAATTGCGTTCGTGGGTTTCTTAGGTTTCTTCAATGTGAACAATAGAACAAAACAGCTTTGTAGACTCCTCGAGGCTGGGTATCCTCTGACTAAGTGCAGCAGTGTGTGCAGGTGGGCTCAACAACTGCACTTCCTTGGTGATACTGATGCAAACTGAGCACAGAGGAACTTGCCCCAAAGTCCCAACATAGGGCTTTGCTCTATGGCTTTATTTATTTATCCATCTGTCAGGGAGAAGGGGGCATCTGTTGTCGAAGCAGAGGTGATATATCAACTGCCATATTGACTTTTATTCAGTTTAACAAGTTATTTTAAAGATAATTTAGAATTTCATATGTGCTTGTGTCTGTGACATATGTGCATATGCCACATGTATGCCCACTAAGTTCAGAAGAAAGAGTGAGACTTCCAGCAGCTCTGAATGGCTGGATCACCTCCCTAGAAAAATTTTTCAAAGGTGGTAATTCCTGAATTTTAGAAGATGGACACAAACTTAATTTCTGAAAACAAAAGCAAACAAGAACAAAACTAAACAAAAGCAAACAATAAAAGAGAAAACAACACTGACAAATGTGGCAGGAACTGAATGGCTTCTGGTATATTTGAGTGAACGTTACATGCACCTTATGGGCTCTCACTTGTTGAATGGTGAGTACTCAGCTAGTCACACTATTTAGGGAGGTTCTAGGAACTTCCATACCTCACTGGAGGAATTAGGTCACTGGGGTTGTATCTTTGAGGGCTGTAGCTCTTAGAAATCTCTGCCTCTCTCGGCTACTCATCTACCACGAGAGAGAGAAAGAATCTCCTCAAACGCATTAATTCAAGATACCAAGGACTGAAAAGATTGTAACCATGAAACAAATTCTCCTTCTGAATTATTTTCTCTTAGGTATTTGGTCAACGTGATGAAAATCTAACTTTATGCAGATCGGAATAAATTAGGAAGGTATGTTGTATGAATTTCTAGAGAAGTAAGAGATGAGTTTAAGGAGTCACACAATTTGATGGAAGAGCTTAGAATTTCCCTTGTGACAGGCAGCAATGCCCAGGTGATAGCAAAGTTATGACAGGAACCAAGTGGGATTCCAGAAAGTTATTTGGATGTGGCTTACAGAAAGAGTACCCTTCCTCAACTTCCTTATAGGAATGGGTCATGTATTTTGTTAAGCAGAAGAAAGGCAAAGGACTGAAAACTCATGTTAATCAGTAGGTGATCTCTCCATGTTCCAATTTCCTCTTGTTTTGGTTGTGGGTATATCAGAACACTGTGGTACAAATACGTCATAGATGCAACTTAGAGAGATAATCTTTAGTTGGGATAATTAATTTAGAGGATTCAGCCTGTGTGCTTGAGCATAGCATCATAGCGAACAGATGTAGATTATGGTTAAGTAGAGTGGTTTACTTCATGAAAACTAGAAAGCAGAGAGAACAGTCAGGGTCCAAGCATCAATTGCCCCAAAGGATCTGCCTTCAGCATCCCACTACCTGTAGCTAAGACCTAACAAGTAAAGTCACCAGTCTCCTGCCTTGAAAATACCAGCTGGAAAAGCAAGTTCAAAACAAAAGCCTGTGGGAGAGTATTTTATATTCATATAACAACAATGTACCCTTGGGCATGAACAGATCCTAGCTCTCTCATAATGGAAAGTCTAAGATTTCCTAGAGCTTTAGCAATTCTATCACTACTCAGAAGTCTAAGTGCAAAGTCTCCTCAGAGATACAAGGCAAGCTCTTAGCTGTGAGCCCCTATACAAAAATCAAAGAACAATTTACACACCTCTAACATAACAGAACATAACAGTGATACAAAGCAAATATTTTAATTGGCAAAGGGATAAATAGAGGAATCAGAAGTAAGGATCAGATCAGAACAAGGGGAAGCACATTATGGTACTCTCCGAATGCTGTACCTCCCTTCTATCCAGTGCAGGTGGTCTGTGATGTGGACTCCAACAGGCTTTCCATGTTATCTCTCTCGGGGTCACTCCATTTATTGTCTATCCTATTACTAAGTAGGCATTGCACATCATGGCTTCTCTAGATTATTAGGGCCTCCACTGCAGACTAGACTTCACTTTCACAATTTCACACACCATTCTTTCTCAGGGGTCTTCGTAGGAAATTTAATCATGTTCCACATTGTCTAAATTGCAAAGCCTTCCTTTGAAATCATGGTAGAAGTCCCTATGGTCTTGTCACACATTCTATATGGCTTGAAAAACAACAGTCTCAAGTGAATAATGCCAAAGTCTGCTACCACACAGGTTGAATAGTGGCTGCAGTGGCTTCTGGGGGCCTGGGTGGATTGAACTCAAAGCTACAGTTTCTCATATTCCCAAGTACAAGCCAGATGTACCAGTGATTTGTCTTCTCAATAAAGTTGTTAAGATGGGGAATTTTATATAATTTTATGCTCTGGGATTTGTGATATGTAGGGCCTAGCCTTAAAGGATCCTTTCTAATTGTCCCACTATAAAGGAACCTCAAGGGTTTAAAACTAGCACCAGTGTCTATAACAAAATATTTTCATCATTTCACTCACTTCTTTTCTAGTCATACTGTATATTTTTAAATCAATGCCTTTCTCTTCCCACTGTCTCTGGCCTTTTGGTTATTGTTGTTGTTGTTTTGAACTCTTATATAAATCTTAGTAATCAAAAAGCAGTCATCCATAACTACACCACAGTCTGAATCCTACAAGATACTAAATTTTCTTCCACCACAAATTAGTTTAAAGCTCAGCTTCCTGTCAATTTTCAGGAGAGATAAAAATGAGGATAGATTCTTTGCCTAAATGTAACACAGTGGCCTTTAGTCCAGTGTCCACAGGAAACTCACGGTTGCTTCTGTTGCCATGAGCTTTCTGAGCTCCCCGCCCCCCAGAATCATTTGCCCAACTCTGCTTACAGTGTTGTAAGCTTCCCTAGCCCATGTCTCTGGTTCTTCCAAATTCTTCCTACAACTGAGGTCCAAAAGGCCATGCTTCCAATACAAGTGTCCTGTAGTGATCACTTATGCATTACTACTGCAAAGCAAAATTCCTGGCAGAAAGACCCCAAAGGGAAATGCTAATCAGACTCTTGTTTCACAGGGTTCCACCCATGCTCACTTGGCCCTGTGTGCTTTGACAGAATATCAAGGTGACAAAGTGGCTGGCTCAGGAGAGTCACTTATTTCATGGCAGCTTGGAAGCAGAGAGAGTGATAAGGGCCCTAGACAGGACATCCTCAAGGGTTCTTACTGACTTCCAGCTAAAGTGTTTGCATCTTCCCAAAGAAGTGTCACCTACTGGGGCCTGGTACTCATAACATGAGGCTATGGAGGACATCACATCTTGAAACCAAAACAGAGATCTATATTTACTTCTCTGTTGCCTCCAAAACTTGTGAACTGCTTGGCCTCACTGGAGCCTATACATTCTCCAGTTTCTATGATCTATATTCTATTTTAGAATTCTATTCAATTCCTATATATCTGCCTAAATCAAAACACTGAATCACCAACATCTCTAGGAAGGAACAAACTGCAAATTCCAGCAGGGGTGGGGGATCCTTGATGCTCCTCTGATAGAACTTTTATATGAAGCACAGCATGGTACCTCCCTGGCTGCTGTTCCAGCACACTGTTTATCCTGCCTAGGCATTGTTCCAGCCTTCCTTTGAGAGGTAGCAATTGTCCTGAAGCAGGGCTGTTCTGTGGAGTTTCAGTAATCAGTTTGGTGTTACATATATTAAAATCTAAATATTATCTGTCTACCTAAAGATAACACATGAAATTGGATATCCAGATTTGTAGTTGTGATTAGTGATAGGATTTGGGAATAGACATTTGGCAGTCATTTGGAGAACTCTAATATTTTAAGCTATATTTTAAATCATCTTTGTTTTAGAAAAAACCACATTCTTTCTCTTGTCCTGATCCCCCTAGATAGCATGAAACAGTCCAGTTATTCCCTTAGTAAGATCTTATGTAATGAATAGCCGTGATCCATTGCTGAAACTTTGCACAAAGTAATTCAAAGACTTCTGTTGTTGTTAAACACATTAAAATGACATAATTTCCTATGTTAATATGATTTTATAATTATGACATGAGCAACTTTAAGTGAATAAGACTGATACCTCCGTCTATGAATCATGTGTGGTTTTTAACTCACTATGCAGCTATTTGTGGAGATAAAGTTCCAGAACCCACTTCATATCAAAAAGTGAATGTTTCTTCTAGTTCTTCAATAAACTGATGTGGAGTTTGCATAAAATTTATATAGCCCTGTGTCAATAAAACATCCAGATCGCCTGTAATAGTTAACTATATAACCACCATATTAATAGTTGTCATGCTTCATTTTTCTACATTTTAATTTTACCTTGCATTATTCCCATCACTTGGATATCCAACATCTTTATTTTTTTTTTTAATTTTTATTTTCAGCAAATCAAAAAAAAAATTTAAAAAGCATTCAAACAGAATAAAATGAAAATAAACAAACAAGCAAAATACCAAGGGTCAGATATACTTATACAAGAATTCTATAGGGCCTTCAAACAAGCAACACTTTTTGAGTTATGTTTAAAAAAATTCAGAACCACAATAAGCTCCTTCACAAAGCAAATAATATTGAAATAGTGAAATCAAGTGTAGACCCAACAAAAATATATAAATTATAGTCCAATATCCCTCATGAATATACATACAAAAATTCTCATTGAAGTAGTTTTTTTTTTTTTTTAATTTTTATTTTCAGCAAATCAAAAAAATTTAAAAAGCATTCAAACAGAATAAAATGAAAATAAACAAACAAGCAAACTACCAAGGGTCAGATATACTTATACAAGAAAGCTTCTGTAAAGCAAAGGATACGGTCAACAGGACAAAGCGGGAACCAACAGACTGGGAAAAGATTTTCACCAACCTTACATCTGATAGAGGGCTAATATCCAAGGTATACAAAGAACTGAAGAAACTAGATTCCAGACCATCAAATAACCCTATTAAAAAATGGGGTAGAGAGTTGAACAAAGAACTCTCAACTGAGGAAACTCGAATGATTGAGAAACATCTGAAGAAGTGTTCAGCATCCCTAGTCATCAGGGAAATGCAAATGAAAACAACACTGAGATTCCACCTCACACCAGTCAGATTGGCTAAGATCTAAAACACAGGTGACAGCAGATATTGGCGAGGATGTGGAGAAAGAGGAACACTCCTCCATTATTGGTGGGATTGCAAGCTGGTACAACCACTATGGAAAGCAGTCTGGCGATACCTCAGAAAATTGAACATGGTGTTACCTGAGGACCCAGCTATACCCCTCCTGGGTATATACCCAGAAGATATTTCAACATGCAACAGGGCCACATGCTCCACTATGTTTATAGCGGCCTTATTCATAATAGCCAGAAGCTGGAAAGAACCCAGATGTCCTTCAACAGAAGAATGGATACAGAAAATGTGGTACATTTACACAATGGAGTACTACTCAGCCATTAAAAATAATGAGCTCATGAAATTCTTAGACAAATGGATGGAGCTAGAAAATATCATCCTGAGTGAGATGACCCAATCACAAAAGAACACACATGGTATGCACTCACTGATAAGCGGATATTAGCCCCAAAACACACAATACCTAAGATGCAACGCATAAACCTCATGAAACTCAAGAAGAAGGAGGAGGACCAAAGTGAGGGTGTTTTTGTCCTTTTTAGAACGAGTATCAAAAGATTCAACCAGAGCTCCCAGGAGCTAAACCTCCAGCCTGAGAACAGACCGGCAAGCTGTCCTCTGAGAGGCTCTAACATCTTTATTTTTTAAGACCAAAGGAGATTCTACTTTCTCCACAAAGGTCTTCTGTATCCCACCTCCCTGTCTTTTTCCTAAATGTTGGGAGAGGAAAAAAAAATATGAAGAAGCATAGTTTTCTACCCTAACTCCTAAACCCTTCATTATCTACTATTTCATCTATATTTCTGTACATATAAAGTACTGCCTCCTTTACTGAACATGGGATATTCTTTTTAACATTAATGTATAGTAATATATAATGTGTTTCCTATTGTGTGCATGTATTCATATATAATGAAATGCAAAGAACAGAAGATATATGTAACACAGAACTGAAGACTGTTATACTGACACATGGAGCCAAACAGTGAGATTAATGCATTGGCCCAACCCATTATCAGTTGTGTGACTGTAGAAAAGTGGCTTAAACCAGTCTATGATACAGATTTTCATCACTGAAGTGGGACAGTAGTAAGATCTATTGTATAGGAATGCTCTAGGGCCTAACCAAGATCATGTTTATTAAAGGATAGTTGACAATATCAAATAGGTGATGGTCATATTTAGTTTTTATTAGTCATGATGAATTTACAATGCCAATCTTGAAAATCTGTCTACATGCATTATTTTATTTTGTGGTTAAACCTTCAATTATATGATGATTAATGTAAATATAGATTTAATCATTTTATCAAGTAAATATTATTAGCAAATACTTGCTTGAAAATATTAAATATTTTGTATAAAAGATGAATCTCTTAAAGATTTATTTATTTCTATTTTAAATGCATGTGTGAATGTTTACATGTATATATGGGTACTGTGTGCATGCCTGGTGCCTGTGGAGTCCAGAAGAAAGCATTGACTCTCTTGGAACTAGAGTTACAGGCAATTGAGGGCAGCCTAAAATCAATCTTGGAAACTGAACCCAGATTATCATGAAGAGCATCAAGTACTCTTAACCACTAAGCCTTTGATCCAGTACTATAAGATGAAATATTAATGCAAATTCTAAAGCAATTTTTGTGATATATAAAAATTTATGAAGCTATACTTAACATTATTTTAAGGGTATATGGGTATAGGTATGTGTACACACATACACGTATACCTATAGAACGTGTGTATATATATATCCTTCAGCCTACAGAACTCCCATGGCTTTAATATTTGAAGTTAAATTTCTTATGTTCTTGTATTTGAACATTTTGATCCATTATTTAATATAGTTTAGTTCAGTTCACATAGGGTAATTTTATATCTAATTAACTCATTCATCTTTTCCCTGTTTTACGTATTCAAAGGAAAGTGTGGTTTGGGAAATGAATTTTTAAGACTCTTAGAACTGTTCTACAGGATCTGTGGCAGAACTGCTATTTCTGAGTCAGATTTTTATGCATAATTTAAGAGGTAGATATAAAGGAATTCTTTTAAGGGTTTGTATGTAGCTGACAGGATGGTATCTGATCCTTTCATAGATAACATCATACAGGGAACACATGGCTCTCAAGAGCCAGGTAATAACTTCATTTCCTTATGTTCTTGTGTTGTATAAAATTACTAAAAGATAGTTATTTTGTAGTTGATACCTAATTTTTAGTGATCAAAAGGCAAAGGACAGACTTTTAGTTTTGTTCTTATGGGAGTCGCTTCATGCAAAATGAGTCAATAGGAAGACGATATTAGAGTCTAGGAAACTTCCAAATGCAAGTGGAATTATTCCTCGTATTTGCATTAAAATTGAGTTGCATGAATCCCAGCATTAATGATGAATGCATTTCATTCCTTTCAGTAGGATGAGGTAAATAAAAAAAACAAAGCACATACTGCATTTGGAGGAAGGGATCATAAATCCCAGGACAAGTGCAAGACCACTGTGAAAAGAAGATCTCTGGATGGTAGATTAGTGTTGATAAATACTTGGTTTAGATGATTTTCTCAGAGGAGTTGGGGACTTGTCAGCAAAACTAAAATTTAGGTGAAGAGCATTGCTCTAGGAGAAGGGTTGGCCCAACAAAGCACACTGTTTGGAAAATGTTTGAATGTGTGTGTTTGATTAAAAAAAAAAATGAATCAATTTGTGAAGATAACACAACTGTACAGTAAGTTAGAGTGGTGGATTAGTACAGAGCATATGTGAGTCTAAATCCTAGGCTAAGGTCTTGGGGTATCTTTCTCCCTTACTTAGTTTTTATTTGCATCCATCCACTTCCCCTTCTAACTCCTGGGGCTCTCTCTCTCACATTTCAAGATGTCTGTATGATGAATAGTAAGTAGTAAGATTCATATGCCACTCCAGAACGTCATCAAGGAGTTAGTGCTAAAGAGATCAGTTTTGTTTATAGTTTGAATTCATATCAAGATGACTATAAGGAAAGAACTTTTCTTCATATGACTCCTAGAGCTGGAACTTGAGAGATGGAGAAGCCCTGTGCTGTAACCAGTGATACCTCACTGAAAAGTGACTTGCAACAGGCTCTGAAATAGAGCACAGCAGCCAACAACCAAGCAGAAATCAGAGCTGAGACAATGGGCACACAGCAACATAAATAAGTCATCTATAGAGAGATATTCTATTTTTATAATTTATGTTTTGAGTAAATCACCGAGACTTAACAGGTGAGGTAAAATAATTTGATAATGAAAAAATCTTTTGATCACTATTTTGTGACATCTTAGAGACATTCATTTGTACTTGGACATCACTAAGTAAGAAGTAAATGCTATAAAACTACATGATAAACTGCAAAGCACTGGGTAAATTGAATTCAGAGAAGCATTTTTTTGTATCATTATTTCTTAGGAATATATATGAACAGATTTATAAATAACTTTATGAAATATACCACTATGAATTAACCTCAAGGGAAATATCAAATGTATATTACAGTATAAATCATAGTCACACTGGTAAGAAAATTAATGAGATACAAATAATTGCAAAAACATGCCATAATTGGAGTGGATATTTAAAGAAAATATGTAATTAATTTGTTTTTCAGTGAGCAGAAGAGGGACATACTAGGCTTAGCAAATACAAAGATGTAACTATAGAAAAACAGAACTATTCATCTTCTTTTTGTGGTTAACAAGATTAATATAAGGACAGTCAGCCTGGTTGGCAACAGCGGTTTAATCATAAAGAGCATTCATTACTAACAATGCCATAAGGGACACTTTTAGAACAATGTATTAATATATGACTAGATTTAATGAATTCAAGAATTTGTTGGTAGTTTCTAGCATATTAGGAGGAAAAGGCATTACCACAGGGTATGTAAAGAATCTGTTGGGTGAAACTTGGTAGAATTCTCTTCCTACTGAACATACAGCTTTTCTTAGGCTGGGACATGGTTTGTTGTTTAAGTGTGCTTGCTGCTCTTGCAGAGGACCTGAGTTCAGCTCTCAGCCCCTGCCTGCGTGGACTGGCTGTGAGCTACTTGCTACTCCAGCCCTAGAGAATCCAGGGGCCTCTGTGGGTACCAACACTCACATACCCACACATCCACAGAGATTCACATAAACAGAATTAAAAATAATTTTCTAATAAGATACTCTTGTGTTCAAGATACTATTTTACATCCACAGGCTTCTCTAGTCCTACCCAGTATTTCTCAAAAGTATTTCTCTTCTCTGGAGCTTTTTCTTCTTAACAGAACAAGAGTGAAGTTGAGCAGAAACAGATTAGGGTTTGAGATCAACACATCAAAGTTCTGCACTTTTAGTCATTTCACATCCACAGATGCTCGCTGATCCCACTCACACTGATTTTTCATTGCAGAATGAAAAATCTCTCTAATACTTTTCACGACTCCTGTGCAATTATATTTTTGTATATAATTTTATTGAGTTTTTATGTTATTATTTAAGAGTATGAACTCCTATGATGCTGTAAGTTTATAGCAGCTAAAAAGTCTACAGCGTGGCTTGCCTCACAGTGTTGAGAATGTTGAAGGCCTTAAGTATGTAGCATGACCGTGAGCGTGCAAAGGGAGAGCTTCAGCCTGGATGCTCCCTTAGAAAGGATTTAGAAGGGTATGTTGATGGTCTGGAGGAGCAAGGAGTCCATGTTTGTGGGTTAGGTTCCAAAGATCGTACAGCTTCTCAGCATAAAAGGCAAGAGGCGTCTCTCCATCCAGAGAAGCACCTATAAAATAGGTTCTTCACTAGTTTTGTGTACACCATCTCTTTAAGAACCGTAGGTTAGCTATCAAATGCAAGCAGTTCTGTGAGGGAAAGCAGATTTGTCTACAAATTCCTACGTACAACTTTAAACAGGATCACAACCTCCTGAAGGATCAAGATGAGCATTCAGAGAATTCTGAATGGGAAATAGTGTCCTCACAGCCAGGAAGTTGAGGAAAAGCAAAGTATATTTCTTGACAATATATGTCAAGCCAGTGAAATTCTTTGAAACCTGAAGTCATAAAATGTGTGATGTAAATTAGAGGCATTGCTGAAGTCAGAGGTGCCCCTGTGCACCTGTCATGGTCAAGGTTGAATGGCACTCTCTAAAAGCCCTGTCCCCAGTGCCATGGAAGACATCTGGAGGTAAGTAATCTTTTGTCACATATAATATTGAAACCATGAACTTAAGAAAATAAATTCAGTGAGGGTATCCTGCTGAAATGAAGACGTGTCTGGGATCTTACCTCAACCTCTGAGTCATCAGTTGTATACCCAGCAATAGGACTGCCATCTCAACAGCCTCTGACAATGCCCACGTCTGTAATTTATGTATTCAGAATTTCTTCCTCCTGAACACCCTACTTCATTTCGTATGTGCACAAAATCTCTTATTTAGTTTGCACTGAGTATTCATAGAACAAAGAAATTATTTTGACTACCTTTTTGAGGTTGGGCTTCTATGTGTACAGGTATATGTGTGTGTGTTTGCACTTGTATGTGTGATAATACATGTGTGTGTACATGCAGAGACCAGAGGTTGATGCCAGTTCTCAGTTTTCACATTCAGTCAGCCTCCACCTACTTTTTGAGATGTGGTCTCTTACTGCCCCCAGCCCTTGCTGACTGGCTAACTGTGGCTCCCCAGCCAACCTCAGGAATCCTTTTGTTTCTGTCCACCCAATTCTAGGATTAAATATGTTAAATAATTACCACATTCTACACCTGGATTTTTTTACATATGTCCTGGGATCTGAACTCATGTCTTCACATAAGCACTTTACTTCGCTGGGCCATCTCCCCCTCCTGTCATACTAATCGTTAATTATTTCTTAGTTAGACTGTTTTTAGCTGAATTAACAAATTAAGATGAGTTTAATGTGACTTGAAGGTTTATATGTGTGCACACACATATATACATGCATATACATATAATTCGTGTGCAAAAAGAGACCTGGTGAAGCATTCAAAGTTCAAATCTCCTTGCCTGGGCTTCATTGTGTAGCTCTACATATTATTCTGTATATCTGTAGTTAGACTGGGCTTGAGCTGTTCAGGAAAGAGAGGTCAAAGATGACCCCTGTATTTGGGGCCTTAGGAATTGAATAGGTGACACACACCTATATGACATGGAATTATGCATGAATGTTAAAGTAAGAAGTCAACACATAAGATTCATCTCTTTATTATATTCAATGTGTTTTTTCTTTATGTAGTTGACTTTTTAAGTAGGCAGAAGGTGAGGCTGGATGTCCCATGGCATGTTGTAGCCATAGATTTGCACTTCTGAGCCTTCAGTCATGGTGCTAGTTTTGAGCATGAGTGTTCACAGGATGTTCAGGCCCTTCACATTGCAAAAAGGTCAAAGGTTTCAGACCTAAAGCTCTTCAGTCTTGAGCAGTATTACTTTCTCTGGGGAACATAAATTATTTTGTTATGTAAATTTAAAAAAATCATCTAGCCAAATATACTTTTAAGCATTGTGTAAAGGGGAGTTTGTCATCATCAAAACTAACTAGCTGGGGGTTGGGTAGAAGAAGAAAGGTGTGGTTATAACAGGATACCCGGAGGGATCAGAACTGTTCCGTGACTCTACAGTAGTGCTAGATTTGCAGACCTGTATAGTCATTTTATCCCAAGGAAGTCTGAATAAGATGGGTGGGTTTTATTGTATTACATATCCTGAAGAAAGGCACACTGGATTCCCTTCATTTTTCTCATGAGTCTGTAAATCTATAATTTTCTCAACATAAAAAGTACCACTTTAGGCTAAGTTGGACACAGTAGTGCACATCTGTAATCCTAGTACTCATGGAGAGATGGAGAAGAGGGCCATTTTAGTTCATAAGTTGGAAGCCACTCTGGTCAACATATAGAAATCCTCTTTCAGAACAAAAAAGTAGTGAAGAGTGAGGAGAGAGAGAAAAGTATATCAATTTTATCATAAAGCATGCTGCAAACATAAGTATTCATAGTAAGACAAAACATGGGACATTAATCCAAGAGTCTCACATGTTGAAAAAAAAACTGACATAATTTGTTTCTTAAATCTCTGAGAATTTTTTTTAAAAAGGGATGAATGTTGTACTATATATTTAATCTCATCTGGGCATTTCTACCCTGCCATGGACCATTTAGTTCCAGATAAAAGACACAAAACCTTTATGATAAATCTTTAAAGCACTAGGGCTGGGCAGATATCTACCCTCTAAGCCATGAGTATTTACTTCCCTATCAATAACCCCAAATTACAACTTGATATGTTCCATCTGGGCCACTCCTACTCCAACTGGCCAACCTTCATGGCCATGATTCCAAGATTTATCTATCCCATGGTGTCTTCTCCTAGTCTACCTTCTCTCTCTTCCCTCTGGTAGTCCTACCTCAGACCCCAGACCCAGGAACCAAAGTTCCTGCTTCTCTTCTGCCCAGCAGTAGGCTATAGGCATCAACCAGAACTTTGGGGCTAGTATTTAGCATTACAATACATGGCAAAAGACCAAACTTCAACAATAAACTTAAATTTTTACCTATTTTTATACTACACTCTGTTTCCATCATTGATTTGTACATATGCTTAGGAATATGATCTTTTATTATTCATAAAGTAACCGTGGCAGTCATGAAAATTAGGGCTCCTCGTCTCTGCTGTTAGCTTTGCAATGTCCATGTGGCAGTTCTTTTCTTTGGCTACATCTTCAGACAAATGCAGTTAAGCCATTGATGTTTGTTTTTAAAGTAGTGAAATGTCTCTTACAGAACGAATTTCATTAAAATTCAGAAGTGCTGGAACAACTGTTCTTTTAAAATTAAGTAAAACTTTTAATCTAGAGATATGTCTTTGATGATGTAAGTGCCATTTTGGTGAAAGTTAAAGGATTTTGTGGCTTCATAAGATACAATGTTCCGAGAGAGAAATCCATGATTCCTTTAGAGTAAAATACTCTGTTTCATTGTATTTCCCCATTGTGAAATATATATATATCAGCACTCACAACAATCTACAACTTCAGCTCTATGGGATCTAACCCACTCTAGCCTCCAGGAACACCTGCATACCTGTGGGATACACTCACACAGCAACAAACATGCATAATTAAATATTTTTAGTATCTTTACTAAAATGCTGTTGTACTCTTTGGTCTAGCTTCTTGATCGTGAGTATGACAAGGAGGATGGATTGAAGTGAGAAAGAATTTAGCATTTAATATCACCAGTTTAACATCTTATGATTAAGTAATTGGGAAGGGGGAGGAGCATGAGGACACATAGGAAAAGTTAAGAATGGTTTCAATTCATAAATGAAATTTTCCATTTCAATGGGGGATTTCTTAAAGACAGTGGCTGATTTTTTTATTTGCCCTTCATCAAATGTAAAACCATGTAATGGAACTCTAAAGTAATGCCCACCTGTAGAAACAGGTGAACATTGATTGCTTGGCAGCACAAGTGTTGTCACTGGAATGAGCAATGCTTGCAGACTTAAAGGGTAGAAATTGTCCTTCAAGTAGTACTTTAATTGTGTAGCATTAGTACAGATTAAAAAAAGGCAGAGATGCTTTTAAAAGTAGAAAATAAGAAATAAAAAATTAATCAAGATCTTGTCATCTAAAAGAGAACAAAAGAAGAAATCCACTGATGTGGAAGTGCTCCGGGCTGACCTTGAGAGAAGAATGGGAGGAAGGAGATTGACAATGAGTCATGGCAACCTCAACAAAACAAGGATTTGTTTTAGATTTGTTGCCATCGCATTAGGCACAAAGTTATGACAATAACTGCATTTCTTAATAAATTGAGCTATTGATTAACTTTTTTGTGACAAAACCAAGTGAAAAGTAAGATGATTGGGCTGTAGTGGAATCAAGCAGACTTCTGATGAGGTAGCTGGGGAACTTACTGACCCTTGTTTAGTTGTTTAATCTTTGCTTTTATGCCACTGAGCTGCCATTTGTCCACACACATACATTTCTTTTCTTTTTAAGCTGGATAACGCTGATGAGCAGGCAGCCCAGATCAGAAGGGAACTTGACGGCCGCCTGCAGTTGGCAGAGAAGATGGCAAAGGTACGTTATGTATCCTAACTGCTGTGACATGTCTTTACCTGTTTGAATGTGTGTTCACCAAAATGAGACAGCCAGACATGCTCACCGTGAGTTATAGTTTGCTTTTCTCTATTAATAATGTCTTAACCCAAAATATCTGAATTCATATTTTCTAAATGGAGGACACTATCAACCTGGGGTATCCATATGTAATATGCGAGTTGTCTAAATTCAATGATAGTTGAATAGTTGATAGTCTTTCTAATAGTTTAAAGGAATCTGATTTCTTTTCTGACTGCTAACTAGATCTAGAAGAGTTATAATACTGCACCAAGAAAAATACAGTCATGGAGAAGACTTTCCTTAAAAGATCACATAAATTCCAAAATTCCCAGTGCACACCTTGACAAATAGTAATACCAACTAATATTCGATGGAATGATTGACTGTCTAAAATACTATTTGAAATGTATAATATGGAACCTGACAGATAAAATGTGTTTCCTTTTAGAATTCTAGTTATTTTACTTACATAACCACTGTTTCTGAGGACAGAAATCTCTTTAAACAAAAGCTGAATTTTTTTTCTAATAATTTGGGCATTTGCCTGGATGTGTCTTAGCCATCACAACTATTCTTTGGTGTGAATTGACAGGTTAATTTATTTCAATGATATAAAAATTTTAATTCTTCATAGTAGAATTACAGTGACATTGCGGTGAATTGTTCAACACATAGATCTCTGCTGCTGTGCAAAACCTAAGTAGTTGTTAGGTAGAGCATCTTCATTCCATATGTCTCTTTCCTTCCCTTCCTCCATTTCTCCCTCCTTCCCTCACCCTGTCCTCTTCGTGACCTTTCCTGCCCTCCTCTTTCCTACCTCTCTCTCTGTCCTCCCTCCTTGTCCTCCTTCCTTCTCCCATCTCTTTCTTATCTGACATGTATATCCACATTCACAAGTATTTGCTTCGGAATGCGAATCTGTCTACCTTTTTAAATCATGGGCAACAAATTTCTACAGTACTGGGAGTGTTCATATACTGACTCCAACAGTTATGTTTTGTACTTCTGCCAAGGAAAAATATATTTATGATCATATTTTCAGAGTGCTAATACTCTGCCTATCTAAATTTAATGCTACACAACAGATTGCGATATTGGAAAGAAAAAGAGAAAGTCAACAGAAATTGGAGAATAGGGTTGGTGAAATTGGAGAACAGGGTTGGTAGGAACCAAGAATAAACCAAGGCAGATTTCTAAAGGGACAGTCTTCACATGACTGACCATGCGAGATGCTATGAATGAGAGGCCCAAGAATAACATTCATACACAGAGCAGAGTTTAAAGGAAATTTCTTCCTGCTGTCCTCTAGACATTGATACAGGCACTGAACCATTCGAGAGAGTCATTGTGCAATTCACTGCATAGAAATCCAGAAGTTTGAAGCTACTGGAAACGTTAAACTGTCTTACCTGAAGTGCTAGGTCCATATTGAACTGGTCTACAAGGTTGGTTGCCTTTCTTGTAGGCCAAAGGGTAGAAAAGAATCGAGAGAGAGGTCTTGATATATCCTTACTGCCACCTACTTATAAATTGCACTTGTTCACCCAGAGGCCTGTCTGCACATGCATGTTTTTCTAATACAGTTTGATTGATGTTATAGATGGCTACAGATAAAGAGGAAAGTCTCAAATTTGTTCTCAAGCTCCTGTCTACAGAGAATGCATTTTTACAAATCCTGGCCCGAGTATCAAAGGATCGGATCAAAAATGACCAAGAAGGCTTCCCTTTGAGATACCCAGTGGTCTCAGTATAGCTTATATAGTATTTGGGAGAGCCCATGATAAGTGATAAATGCCATTTCTAACCTATGGAAGGTGATCGTTATGACCAAGGAAACAGATCCATGCATTTGACAATACAGGAAGAAGAGGACAAGTGGGCAGGCATGTGACCAGGGTAGACCAGGTATGACTGAGTTGTGCCATTTTTTCTGTTACTCAAACCAAAAAATCTTGGCATTATATTTGACTTTTTCTCATGCTTCATGCAACATTTTTTTGTTTTTGTTTTGTTTTGTTTTTTAGGAAATCATGTTACCTCTACTTAGTTTTCAGACAGGATCTCACTATAGCCAAGGGTAACCTCAAAGAATAACCTAATCTTTCTGTTCCACTTCTTGAGTGCTGAGACTATAGACATAAGCCACCACTCTCTGGTTTGCTGCCACTTTTGAAATATTTCCATAAAATGACAGATGTCACCATTCTTCCTCTTCTGCTTTGGTTCATTTGTCTCTGCTTCAGTCATTGAGGTAATTGTTCCATCTGTTTTAGCTAGTCTTCCACCTTCCACTCTACCCTGCAACACAACAGCCAATGAATCTCTGCCAAAATTGTGTGAAAGCGCCCAGGTCAATGACAGTCGAATGTTCTTCAAGGTCTGTAGAGTGCTGTGTGATTGGTTTGCTTTCCTTATGACCTTAAATACGGCTGAGCTTGTCCTTGCTCAGCTCATCTCAGCTCTCATGATCCCTTGTCTTTCTTGCCTCAAGGTCTTTCCCCAGACCTGTTCTCATTCTTCTGTGGATACTCAGATTGCTTCTTCCCTGTATAGTGTAGGCTTTTTAGAGAAACAGAACCCGTAGGAATCCTAATAGATGGGGAGGAAGGAATGATGTTTTTTACCTGTGTCTGCCAATATATCTATATGGCAACTGGGACATTCAGTTAAGAGGAAAGATAGCCTTCAGTCTGCAGCTGCAGAGCAGGCCTGTAGGAAGGAGATTCAAACAAGACTTCTATATTACAGTCTTGAGGCAGACTCACTATTCTCCAGGACTTAAACCCTGTTTTTAAGGTCTTTAGAATCTAGCTGAATAAGGTTCACCTTCATAAAATCATTGCATAAGTTTTACTGGGAAGATGTGAGCAAATATTTATTCAGGACATATGGGGCATTGGTGACACACTAAAGGGAATATGTCATTCAAGTCCTGCTTAGTGAACCAGTGAGGTTTTTCCCCACTCATAGAGGCATGAGTAAGAAGTTACTTACAGGAAAATGACTGGCCTTCAAAAAATAAAAAAATAAAAAAATAAAAAAACTGCATCCCTGAAAAATCCTACCCCAGCATTAGTGACCATCTTTTGAAAGCTGGAAAGATAAAAAGCTGTTCTGTTTACTTGATACTCTAACTAGACTTTGCTGCAATTACAGGAAACCAGGGCAGAGTTACATGCCACTGTAGGGGTGGGCTTGCAGGAAGGAAAAAATGGCTGACATCTCAGGAGAGGTCCTCTCAGTGCCAGTAATCATAATTGCTCTGATTTGTTTGGGTGTAATTGGCCACCTCACACCCAGAGGGCATGTTCCAAAGTAGACCATCTGATTTACTCAGAGTTGGCTGATTATAATTGTTAATAACATCAAAGTGTATCCATAGCAGCATTCTAAGCTGGTACCTGACAAAATAGCTGGAAACTAAGAGCTCGCCAACTTCACACAATGTTCATCCTCTCTCATCTTTTATGCTCTAAAGTCCTGTCCTCACTGAAAACATCCCTGCCAGTCCTACTGAATGTTAAAATCCCTCGTCTATTCAGCATGATCTATTCCTGACTTTTTCTCCATGTTATAGTTAGTATTTTCTACAGTAAGAAATGGCCTTTAAGTAATACTTATTAAGACTTATGTTTCTATGTTTATAACAAGAGAGGATTTTTGCCCATTATCTTTTTGGTGGTACTCCAACGACCTGGAGCAGAAGATATGCCAGATGCTAAAAGAATGGCTTGTTTGTAATATTTATTAATACCTTATTGTATGTGTGTTTTGCTTACATGTATGTACGTATGTATTTATGCATGTGTATGTTGTGTGTCTGTGGAGGCTTGAGGTCTGTGGAGGCTAGAAGAGGGCACTGAATCCCATAGAACGGGAGCTAAAGACAGTTGTAAGATGAGATGTGAGTGCTGGGAATCAAACCTCTGTCCTCTGCAAGAGCAACAAGTGCAGTTAATCCTTCAACCATCCTTACAAGCCCCCATAGATGTCTTTGGAATGACTGAGTCTTTACATGTTATCGGCAGAAAGCCATGGCAGGACTAAATTCCTAATATATTTTTAAGACTCTGGCCTTCTCCCATATTTGAATGGAGAAGAGCTATCAGTATGGTAGGGGAAACTGAATTTGCAAATACATGTATGTATGTACCTCAGAATGTTCATTGCCTTTGGTACTCAGTAGTTCAAATGATACTAGAATTCCAAAATTAATACAGGTTGATTATCCCTTGTTCAAAGTGACTGGGATCAGAAGTACTTCAGATTTGGAAATCTTCAGATTTTAGCATGTATTTGTATGTGTACGTAGTCTCAGTAGTCTGACCACAGAGTTTATTACATTTATGTTTCATACCTTAATTGCATGGACTTAAGGTGGTTTTGTTCAGAACTTTACTGAAAACGTAGATGCACCCATGCTTTGACTATACTCGTCCCACAGTAAATGTGTGGCATTAGAGTGTTTAAGCCATTTGGATTGTGGAACATTTTATATTTTGGGATTAAAGGTGCCCAATCTGAGTAGTTATGAAACAGAAAGCAAAAATTTGTCACCTTGGGGAAACTCAGCAGTGGTAAGAGTATGACTGGAATGGGAGGAGAAAGGTGAAGAGCACCTGAAGCAGTGACAGCAGCAGTGAGAGAGACCTTGCAGATTCAGGATATAATGTGTATCATCCTGCTAGAGGCACTAGCGTGCCATGGTAGACATGGGGCCAAACTAGAATTTCATGTATGAGAAAATCTCACAGTTAAGCAACTTGAAAATAATTCCTTGTGTAATCCCAGTCACAGGAATGATCAGGTTGAACATGTGTGCTGATCTGATAGATGATTGATTCTGCTGCTTTCAATAGGCCACAAAAGCAGGTTAAATGAAGTTAATAGAATATTACCCATAAATGCCAAAGCTTTCAAAGAAAACTTAGGAGGATTTTTTCATAAATAAAATTTGAATATAGTCAGTTTCCCACAAAACTGAAAATAATACATTTATTTTCAAAATGCTAATCCGTTTCCTCTTTGACAGATGATAGTGAAGTATGATTAGCAATAGTTAAACAGATTTTTTTCATGTGCTAATGCTAATTTTCGATAAAGCAACACCTTGGAAATTAAAAAAATATATATGTACCTGAGCTTTCAGAAAGACAAAATTATAAATTCCACACAAATACAAAATGAAAATACAGTATATTATTCAATCTATTATCAATGGGCAAATCAAATAGTAAAAATATTCCAGAGAGAACTTAAGAAACAAAGTGTTGGAGCATTCTTTAACTTTTTGGATTAGTTACAAAAGTGGTTAATTTAAAATCGACACTTAGATTGTAGCCACTGGACTATTTTAGCTAGGAGACAAACATTTGCATCTCTCCCAGACAATATTGTACAAGGTAACTTGTAATCTCTGTCTGGAATGTTTAATCCCTAGTAAATAGGAAGTGTAACTCCCTGGTAAATAGGAAATATAATTCAGTACCTGGCCTGCTGGTTATAGATAAGCATCACTCCTTCTAACTTTGAGCAGATCTGTCCCTGCATTGTTCTGCTTCATTTTTGACGTTCACATGATTCTTGTTTCTCTCTGAAAACTTTTACGACTTGTCTAATTTGTAAAAGGGACTGAAGAGATGCTCAATGGTCAATGGCACTTGATACCTTTGCAGAGGACATGGGTTCAGTTTCTCACACCCACATAAGACAGCTTACAAAACTAACCTATCTCCAGTTCTAGGGGAACCTAGCTTAAGAGTTTCATTTCTATATATTTCCCCAGTAGATGTATTGCAGCTCTGAAGGAAAAGGTATTCTGGCAGTTGAGAGCCAAGTAATAGCACAAAGTGACACCTCCAACAAAGCTCATATCCAAGATGTATTGGGAGAGACACAACAGGGTAGCTTCCTGTGCTAAGGCAAGAACCAGCAGGGAACTTAGCTGGTGGCAGGTTTTATATAGTGTGAATATGGCAGAATATTCAAGGATAGAGATTTTTAAGATGGAGATTGGTGGTATTTCAAGTCTTGAGCTATGGGCAAGCCCAGGGATTGGTGAATTTTTCAAGCCCAGGGATTGGTGAGTTTTCAAAACCCAGAAGTAAGCTCTGACTTTTATTTATTTATGTATTTGTTTGTTTGTTTGTTTGTTTAAAACTCCAAATTTTATTCCCCTCCCAGTCTACCCTCTGACTGTTCCGCATGCCATACCTCCTCCCCCCAACCCTGTCTCCATGTCCCAACCACCCCACCAAGACCTCTAAATCCCAGTGGCCTCCAGTCTCTTGAGGGTTAGGTGCATCATCTCTGACTAAACCAGCAGTCCTATGTTGTATATTGTTGGGGTCTCATATAGCTGGTGTATGCTGTCTGGTTGTGGTCAGTGTTGAGAGATCTTGGGGTCCAGGTTAATTGAGACTGCTGGTCTTCCTACAGGTCACCCTCCTCCTCAGCTTCTTCCAACTATTTCCTTAATTCAACCACAGAGGTCAGCACTTCTGTCATTGGTTGGGTGCAAATATCTGCATCTGACTCTTTCAGCTGCTTGTTGGGTCTTCCGGAGGGCAGTCATGATAGATCCCTTTTTGTGAGGCTCCACAGCCTCAGTAATAGTGTCAGGCCTTGGGCCTCCCCTTGAGCTGGATCCCACTTTGATGCCCTGTCTTTCTACTGGAGGTGGGCTCTACAAGTTCTTTCTTCCCATTGTAGCGCATTTTATCTAAGGTCCCTCTCTTTGGGAGTCCTGAGAATCTCTCACCTCCCAGGACCTCCCTCTCCCCTTGTGGTTGCTTCTTCTCCCTTCCAAGTGAGACTGAGGCATCCTCACTTGGGCCCTTCAGCTAGTTAAACTTTTGAGTTCTGTGGACTCTATCTTGGATATTCTGCACTTTTTTTTGGGGGGGGTGTGGGGGATCGAATATCCACTTATTAGTAGTACATACCATACATATCCTTTTGGGTCTGGTCACCTCTCTCAGGATATAGTTTCTAGTTCCATCCATTTGCCTGCATAACTCAGGATTTCCTCGTTCTTAATAGCTGATTAGTATTCCATTATGTAAATGAACCACATTTTCTGTATCCATTCTTCTGTCATGAGACGTCTGGGTTGTAGCAAAAAACATAACCAGTGAGACAAATCAGCATCCTACAGAATGGGAAAAAAAAACCTTCACTAGCCTACATCTGACAGAGGGCTAATATCCAAATATATAAGAAGAACTCAAGAAGCTAAACCACCCAAAAAAAAAAAAAAAATCAAAAAATGGGGTATAGAACTAAACCGAGCAGTCACAATAGAGGAATCTGAAGGGCTAAGAAACACCTAAAGAAATGTTCAAAGTCCTTAGTGATCAGAGAAATGCAAATCAAAACGACCCTGAGATTCTGCCTTACACCAATCAGAGTGGCTAAGATCAAAACCTCAGGCGACTGCACACGTTGGTGAGGATGTGGAGAAAGGAACACTCCTCCATGGCTGGTAAGATTGCAAACTGGTATAACCACTCCGGAAAACAATCTGGAGGTTCCTCAGAAAATTGGAAATAGATCTACCTGAAGACCCAGCAATACCACTCTTGGGAATATGCCCAGAAGATGCCCCACCGTGCCACAGGGGCACACGTTCCACTAGGTTCATAGCGGCCTTGTTTGTGGTAAGTTCTGAGTTTTCACCCTAGATTAGTGCTCTCTACTGACATCTGCAGGCATCAGACAAAGTCGTCGATGTAACATTTACTAATCATCTAAAATGATACACAGTTGTGGTTTAATGTTTCCTTTTAGCTTTTGTTGAAAAGAACATTTAAGCCACCTTGGTTTTTTTCCTAAAGAAATTAAGACATTGTCCTGCTGAATATGCAAACTTACAGTTTGGTGATGAAGCTTCCAACATATGGGTCCTAGGGAAAATCAGGTATTAATAATACGTAAACTATTTTAAGGGGAATATATGAAGGTTAAGCCGAGGAGAGCAGACAGGTGGTCTTGGATTCCAGCGCTGACTCCTGATCTGATGCCAGATGTCCTAGTCTACACAGCAAATGAACTGGTGCAAGTGAGTCAGAGGCCAGGTGCATTTGTTAGGAGCATGCTGGATGTGTTTCACTGCTGTCAGGGATGCAGTTATCAAAGGTGAGGTTTTGAATGACACCAATGGGAACAACAACAAAGGCTGACATTTCCTGGAGCATTCAAAATTCATCTGAAAGATGACTAAGCCAACATCCTCAAGCCTCTAGTTTACACTGGGACAGACATTACTCTTGACCTCATGTAATAAAGCATCCCGTCTACATTGAAGGAAAGAGCCAAATGCCAGGTTAGAAAAGATGTAAGAGGGGGGAAAATGTTTCTTTTGCAGTTTTGCAAAATATAAATTGTCATAGTCGTCTCGAAGAATAATTTTAGCTCTAAATATTAATATTTTACATACTGTTTTACATTTTTCAATTTTTTTATTTTATTTTATTTTATGAGTATTACCACATTACCTGCATACATGCCTGGCACGACATCATGCCTGACACATGTGGAGAACAGTAGAGGGCAGTGGAACCCCCTGGACCTGAAGTTACTCATGGTTTTAAGGGATCATGTAGGTATGAGGAACCAAACCCAGGTCCTCTGAAAGAAGAAGTGTTCATAACCGCTGTGCCATCTCTCCAGTCCCTGGAATTTTGTTTTTAATTGAATGTATAAAATGAAGCAGTGATTGCAAAGATTTTTTTTAAAGCTGTCAATATACTCCTGGAATAAACTAGAATCTTCAAGATTAATGTTATCCATTTTCACTTAACCAATTTCTATCATATACTGGCCTTTTGCTTTAAATTAAATCTTTTCTAAACCTTTAGTTAAGGACTGAATTATAACCACAAGGGATCTTTTCATGTTTGTGCAATGTGAAAATTATCCAATTCTAGAACTATATCTGTATTTTTCAGTAAAAGGTGTTTTGATGTGAATATTTGTATTTAGTACAAAGAGTATAACTTCCCAATCATGCACATGTATGGTAAAAATGGTACCAAGATGATTTTCTTTTGATTAGAAGAACAGTATATCCTGAATATTTCCTTGCAGGCCACTTTACTCCTACTCTTTCAATGATGATGGATAAATAAGATTAATCTATACAAAAAGCCATTTCTCCATATCTGTTTTTACTTACGCACATTTCATAAGAATGATTGATCTGAATATATATATATATATATATATATATATATATACTAACACACACACACGACACCACACACAGTGTTCTTCATTTCATAATACAACAGTTCTTCATAGAATATATAAATGTATCTTTAGACATAGTCAAGACTGCTAAAACCTGGGGCTTTTAAAGCCCCAAACTGAAGTTGGCAGGTGCATTGATATGATAAGTATCAGAGTTTTATACAGATGAGTCACTGCACCATGTAATCCTTTCTCGTGTAACTATAATGGATCCAGCCTAACATTGCTCTTTAAATTATTTTTAAGGAGAGAAGATTCCCCAGATTTATCTCAAAAGAAATGGAAAGTATGTACATAGAAGAGTTGAGAGCCTCCGTGAACTTGCTAATGGCCAATTTAGAAAGTCTTCCAGTTTCAAAAGGCGGTCCAGAATTTAAATTACAAAAATTAAAGCGCTCACAGAATTCTGCGTTTCTGGACCTGGGAGATGAGAATGAAATCCAGCTGTCCAAGTCTGACGTGGTGTTGTCATTCACCTTAGAGGTAAGTCATTTTCCCTCCCCCTCGCTACAGAAATGAACCTGCACTAGAAATGCCATTGACCTTTGTGACAAGGTTTAGAATTTAAAGCAGAGTAATGTGTTTAGAAAATGTTAAACCAGTCCTCATTTTTCTGAACAACTATATACAGATGAATATAAATTGTGTTTTAATTGTAACATGCAGAATTAATGAAACAGCTTTGAGGCATATGTGTACTCCCTCTAAACTAGTGTAAGTACATTGGTAAAATAAGTATAAAAAAAACCCTGGGGTGGGAATAGGGTTTCAGTATATAACTGGCTTCTGTCTAATCTGTCTTTGATCAATGTTGATTTTAGTTTCCTTCACCTGTGGGATTATCATTCTAGAATTTAATCAAGCACACAGTTGTAAAGCATGGTATTAGGTACTGGAAATGCTGAGAGGCAGAGAATTCTTTTTCGGGGATTTTACTTTTATTATAGAGATATGAACATGATCAGAAACAAAACAAATAATTCAGGTTTAAAAATGTGTTTGCCAAACCACAGAAGTTGTATCCATTTCATACAAACTGGGAGAACCAGAGATGACAATGCTGCCCCTTTGTGTCTTGCATGATGGTGTGTGAATCTGTGCCTGAGTCTAATCTAGAAATGTGGAATGTGTCTATGGGTTTATACACTCATTCCTGCAAACGTCCTGGGAGAAAGACCTGATGTTAAATAAATGATGATAAAAGACTGTATTATCATAAAGAGTCAGGTCATCATTTAGCTTAACTCTAGCTTGTTCTCATGATATCTGTTCTCTGTGCAAATGTTAGCAGTGTCAAGTATAAATTTATGAATTTCCTGAAATGGTCTGTGTGTGGGTGTGCCTACACATGTTTATGGTTGTGCTTACCCTTGTGAGCACACGTTAAAGCCAGAGGTTAACATCAGGGTGTCTTCCTCAAACATTCACCTTCTTTGTTTTTGAGATTGACTCCCTCACTGGAAACCTGGAATTCCCCATTTCAGCCAGGCTGGCTGGCCAGTGAGCACTGAGGATCTGCTTGTCTCTACCCCACACCCAGCCACCACACAGTGCTAGGGTGTCCGGCATTGCTCCCGCATACCTGTGCTGTGGATCTGAACTCAGATCCTCAACGCTGCAGAGCCAGCTCCTTACTCACTGAGCCATCTCCACAGCCCCTCTGCCAAAGCTTTCACTGAAGTATTATAGCTCCTTCCTTAGACTGTGATTCTCACTTTATGCCATTCCCAATGACACTGTCTGTATCTGCTGGGTGGCTGTGACAGAGACATCCCAATCTTGGAAGTAGGTTTTAAATGTCTTTGATGATGTTCAGCTTGCTAAGTGGTAGCAGAAAAAGCAAGTGTCTGCTTCAGTTCTTTTTCCTTCCATTTAATGGACTTGAGAATAATGCAGCTGCCTTTCTTTCTTCACTTGCAGGATTGCTTTGTAGGTAAATGTATTAAACCTAGTGTCAGAGCGAACACATGGGGCTGTCTTCTAACCCAATTCATCCTGAGTTTGCCTAATGACTTTGCCAAATTGCTTTGCCTCTGGGTTTCTTCTCAGTCTTCCCAGCTTCAGAATATAAAATTGGGTAATTTTCAACCACACCGTGGATTACACATTGAATTTTTTCATCATAAATATTTGCCATAGGTATTTGGCTGGCTGGAAAAAAGTAAGATACGCTAATACTTTTAAAAGTCTCTTTCTCCTAAATTATATAATTGTAATGTAACTTTATCCTAACAAAAGTTTAGCATCTTAATTCTGATGGGAGGAAAACATAGAGAAAATTATTTTAATAAATTTACACTTTAAATAAATATTCAAATGTAAAAAAAAAACCCAGTTCTGGACATTGTTTTTTAAAATCTTCATAAATTATAAATAACTTAGGAGTACTGTTTCATTTTCAAAGCCAGAATTAGGATAGTGACTGAGTTGTTATTCTGTGCTTTATTGGCACTATGTTAGATTAAGCTATTGAGTTAGCAATTATTGTCTAAAGAAGTGACTGCAAGCTGAAACATCCTTTTGTGTGGTCTGAGTAGCTTGCATATTTATAAAATTGTTTTGACAGCCTTATTGCCATATCTGTCTAAGGCAGGTATTTTGTGCCCATAATTTAATACAAAATTGCTCTCCATGCTCACAGTGTTTCACAGATAAGTGATGTGTCCAGCATCACAATGAAATCCTGTTAAGTGAGGATGCTGCAGAACACCTGAGGGATGGCTGGCTAACCTTCTAGTTACAGGCTATAAGACCAGCCAGTCCCAATAAGCAAGGCTGGATCCTTGGATCCTGATTTTAACTATGACAACTCTTAAAAGCCAGCAGTAAATTCAATGTCTAGCTCTAACATTTACATTTTAGGCTTAGAATTGGTCCAGTGTAGAGTGTGTCCTAACCAAAAAGTGAATCTAGGCTAGAAGAGGTAAAGCATAGGTTCAAAAAGTTTTGCTCAAACTGTGCCTTCTTTCAAGTACATGGTTCTTGCTCCCTTTTCCTCTCTGTTCATGTTACTCACCAAGCTCCCTTCCAGCACAACTGTACCAACAGCCTGGGCTCAGTGGGTACTTTTGCTACTTAGATGTTGCAAAAAAGGACCTCTTCTTCCCCCCCTACCCCCCATTTTCTGTTTACTGATGTGTAGAAAGCACCCAAGCAGTGTTTGCTCTCAGCTCCTTCTGTGTATATTGAATAGATTAAGGACGTTTATGGTATGAAAGGCACTTAGACTTACAGAATTACATTTGCATAAGCTCCATCCACAGAGCCTTTAGAAGGAATGAAAAGGCAATGCATAAGCTAACACACAGAACAAGCCATGTGAAGGTTACTATCAAGCAAACAAGAAAAGTAAATGTTGGTCAACCTAGGAGTCTGACCTGCAGGGGGCGGTGCGGGGAGGGGCGTTCTGTGGCTTGAATCTGCTTATATGTCACATTGAACTTTTACACTGATACTAGACTAGCAAATTCATGCCTTTCTGTGGGTCTGCTGATGTGTGGCCATGTTCCATCATGCTGTGTATCTAAGTGTTGTGTACACATGCTGTCTCTTCCTGCTCTTCCTTTTGCTTGTAGGCCAACCTTTTCTATTTTCTTCTCATTGCAATAGAGACAGAGAGTCTGAGGAGGGATGATGGTGCATTCAGCACAGCTAACTTTTATTTTCAGGTTCTGTTGAGAATCGGTTGAAATAGCCTCAATTCTGTTAGCTGATGGCCTATGATTACTGGCTCTCTCTCACTAATTTTTGAGGCTGCTTTCGTCCCCTTCCTTGGAAAGTAGACCTGGAAGGCTTTATTGTTTTGCTTATATGTACCAGCCATATAACAGTCATCAGTTCATTAGTTGCTTCTTCCGCCCCCTGAATGTCTATGTGTCATTCCTTTCAGAGTTATAATTTATTCTTTGAGAATTTCATACATGTATATAATGTATTTTAATCATGTCAATCCTTCATCTCCCCTCCTCCAATTCCTTCCAGATCTCCTTTCATGGTTTCATGCCTGTCTCCTAACTTTTGAGTTCATGTAGTCTCATATGTGTATGTATGTATATGTGTGTGTGTTTGCGTAGTTCCTATATGTATGTGTCTGTGTTTGTGTGTTGTGTATATATATTGTGTGTGTGTGTGTGTGTGTGTGTGTATGTTATGTGTAGTGTATATATGTGTGTGTGTATGTGTATATATATGTGTGTATGTATATATATATGTGTGTTGTATGTGTGTATGTGTGTGTGTGTGTATGTTATATATATATATATATATAATAATAGATATACATATATGTTGTGTGTGTGTGTGTGTGTGTGTAGTATAGATATACATCTTCTACTGTGTCCAAAATTAGTGTGATCCAAATGGTCATGGGTGTGAAGCCATCCACTGGAGCGCTGTTGACAGGCCAGGAGTAACAACTGAAGAAAACTAGCTCTCTCTTTTCCCAGATTCCATCTACTGCCAATAGATCCTCAGCTAGGAGCGGGAATGGGTCTCATGAGCCACTTACTCAACTGATCATGCTGTTGTTTCCCTGTATTATTGACCAATATCAGCTTCGCATAGTAATCTCAAATTGTTTTACCTTTAGATTGTCATCATGGAAGTGCAAGGACTGAAATCTGTGGCTCCCAATCGAATCGTTTACTGCACAATGGAGGTGGAAGGAGGAGAAAAACTCCAGACAGACCAGGCTGAAGCGTCAAGGCCACAGTAAGCGAGTTTGATTTTTAAAAAGGGCATTTTATTTCATCCAAAGAAATTTATCTTGTTATATGCACAATTATATGCTCTTGTTCTTAGGAACAATAACCAACTGGCTAGCTTTGTCTCAAATCTGCTGGATCACCATGTGCATTTCTCTTTTTCACTATATATTTTTAATTAAAATATAATCATGTCATTCCTTCTGCACCCTCTACACCCTCCCACACCTCCTCCTTCCCACTTGTTCCATGTCCCCACCACCACTCCCTACCTGTTTGATGCAGGCATGAAACTGATCACTAGGCAGCATGTTTGTTTCTAAATCATTTATGAGGAACGTGTGAGTTGTTGGGAACATGTGGAGATTACTGCTGTTGTGCCGTAGTAGCTTCCCCTTTCCTGTGGTTCGGCTGTGAGTGAATATAGAAAATGTTCTGCATTGAAGCTTGGAATGTTCCAGTGAGTGAACAGTTAAAGAGAAAGACCACACAAAAATCAGAAACGGTGAAGCTGTCATTTGCTTGCTTGCTATGCTTCACACTTTGAGGATGACTTTAATGAAACCGAGGAGATATTCTTTTTACCTGATTTAGCTTTGGGAAGCTTGACCATCTCTAATTATTGCCACTCTGGCCTGAGGGAGTTGCATGTTCATTTGAACCCTGCTCTTACAACACATTGTTTTTCTTTCTTGCATGGTGTCTATATATCTTGATCATTCAGAAAACTTCTGCTGAGATCCTGGCCAGCACTGGTTGGGTTCTGAAGAGGAAATGAACAAGAATCACATTGCTTTGAAGCTAGAACTTTGGCAAGATATGGAGGGCTAAGTATTAAGAGCAGAAATTTAAAATGGAGTAGTGTGGTGTCCAGAAACAGCCATTTAGAGATCTCACAGTCTCAAACCCTTGCCTGCCACCACCTAGTCTTGCATTTTCTCTGGGACCACACCCCACTCTATTCCCTTGACTACTCTTGCGCCTCTGCCCTGCATTTCATGCGGTCCAAAAACCACATTGTCTTAGAGTTTTACTGCTGTGAACAGACACCTTGACCAAGTTCAAGTCTTATAAATGACAACATTTAATTGGTGCTGGCGTACAGGTTCAGAGGTTCAGTCCATTATCATCAAGGTGGGAGCATGGCAGTATCCAGGCAGGTATGGTGCAGGAGGAGTTGAGAGTTCTGCAACTTCATCTGAAGGCTGTTAGCAGAATATTGACTTCCAGGCAGCTAGGATGAGGATCTCAAGTCCACATCCACAGTGACATACCTACTTCAACAAGGCCACACCTACTCCAACAGGGCCACACCTCCTAATTAGTGCCACTCCCTGGGTCAAACATATACAAATCATCACATTTCACTCTCTGGCCCCCATAGGCTTGTTCAAACACAGGAGTCTGTGGGGGCTACATATAGCCATAGCATAATAAAAAGTACATTTAGTTCAACTTCCAAAATCCCCATAGTCTATAGAAATCTCAACAATGTTAAAAGTTCAAAGTACAAAGTCTTTGATCTATCCAGTCACTTAACTGTAATCCCCAAATCAAGACAGGAAAACAGCTGGGCAAACTCCAAACTCTGCTTCTCGATGTCTGATGTCAAAGCAGTTTTCAGATCTCCAACTCCTTTTCATCTTTGTTGACGGCAACAAGCTTCTTTTCCTGGGCTGGTTGCACTCCCTGTTAGTAGCTTTCCTCGGCAGATCTCACAGCTCTGGCATCTGGAACATCTTGGTGTCTCCAAGGCAACTTCAACTTCACAACTTCTTATTTCAATGTCTGGGATCCACACATGATCTTCTGGGCTCTCCAAAAGGTTGGTATCACTTCTCCAGCTCTGTCCTCTGTAGCACTCTAAGATCAGGTTGATCCACTCCACTCTGCTGCTGTTCTTGGTGATCATCCCATGGTACTGGCATCTCCAGTACACTGGGGTCTTCTGCTGCAACTAGGCTTCACCAGTAGCCTCTCATAGGTTTTCTTCATGAAAACCTTGTGTCATCACACTACAACTGAGGCTGCACCTTCACCAATGACCTTCCATGGCCTCTCACAGTGCCAAGCCTCAGCTTCTCTTCATGACTCCTTCATGCCTTCAAAACCAGTACCACTTGGATGACTCTTACACATTACCAAGTACAGCTGCAGCATAAGATACAACCTTGACTATCTCTGGAACACAGCTTCATTGTGCTCTCAAAAAACACTTCCCAGAAGATTTTACCTAGGTGATGCTGGTCTCTTGTTAATCACCACTAATTTCTTAGCTCCAGCTTAACCAGCATCAATTGACCTAGTATTCCTTTCTATTCTGGACTCTAAAGTCAGAGCCACCTGGCCAAAACTGCCAAGTTCTGCTGCTTGCTGGGGCTTGAACTATTGACCCTTTGTTCTATTACATTATCACCAGCTTTCTGTTTTCCAACTCCTTCACTGCCTAAGCTTGGCTGTCCTCGAACTTGCTCTGTAGACTGACTTTGAACTCAGAGATCTACATGCCTGTCTACATGCATTGGAATTAAAGGTCTGGGCCATCAAACCTGGATTTAAGTTTTTCTTTACCTAGAACTTGCTCTGTTCTAGGTTGGCTTTGAGCTCAGAGATCTATTTGTCTTTGCCTCCTGGAATTAAAGGCTTGTGCTACCATGCCTGAATCTAAATTTAGGTAGGTGGAATCTTGCCATAAGATCATTACTCCCTTAATTCATTTTAATATCCTTGAACACAGGCTTCAGCTCTATTTCACTTCCTGGTGCCTTTAATACTCAAACCATATATTTCATATTTTTCCTGTTTTCAGCTTGCTATGCTTGTTTAAAATGATCTTCATGAGACTTAGCCAGAGAACAAAATCTATGATGGGCATTTCTGAGACTTTCTTTATCAGTGCATTAATCTGAGTCTCTTCACCTTAGCCTCAGGCAGACTCTTCAGGCAAGGACAAAAAGGGGCCACATTCTTACCAAAATACTACAAAAACAGTCTCTTGGCTACATATTGAAATTCTCCACTGAAACATCTTGGGTCAGGTCCGTGCAATTCAAATCAGTCTCAGTAACAAAGTCTTCCATATTCCTAGTATGATAGTCCATGAAGCCTCACTTAAAGAATTTCATTGCTTTCCAAAGCCTAAGTCCCCCAATCCACAGTCTTCCAATCAAAAGCATGGTTAGGCGTATCACAGCAGTACCCCAGTCTATGGTACCAACTTGTCTTAGGGTTTTACTGCTGTGAACAGACACCATGACCAATGCAAGTCCTATAAAGGACAACATTCAATTCAAGCTGGGTTACAGGTTCAGAGGTTCAGTCCATTATCATCAAGGTGGGAGCATGGCAGCATACAGGAATAGCTGAGAGTTCTACATCTTCATCTGAAGGCTGAGCAGAATTATTGACTTCCTGGCAACTAGGGTTAGAGTCTTAAGCCATGCCCACAGTGACACACCTACTCCAACAGGGCCACACCTCCTAATAGTGCCACACCTTGGGCCAAGCATATGTAAACCATCACACATAGCAAGCCCCTCTGTACTCTTCCTTCTTTTCTTCTGTAAAACCTTGTCCCTGGAAATCTCAGATATCACTAATTTTAATACTGTTTGAATCGTAATGTAAACATCTGATATGCAATTCCCAAAGGGGTTGCAACTCACAAGTTAAGAACCGTTGCTCTATTCCCTGCAGCAAAAGTATGTGGTGTCTTCAGCAATAGGGTCTTATCATAATATTCTAGGGGGAAACCAGGAGCAATAACACTTGCCTGAATTGTTTGGAAGTCTGTGGGACCCTTTCCATCAACAACTCTAAGGCATGTATCCAATCCTGGCAGTAAGCTTTATGTTTGATGACCTCTGGTGACTGGGTAAACCATTATCCCTGCCACCCTATCCCACCTCCCATGTAGAGTAAGTCCAATTAAACTCTTTAATGCATCCTTTTAGAAAGCTTATAAAATAGTAAGTTTACATATGGCCTTTTCCAACTGTCATATTGTTAGTCTTCCATTCTCCCACCCCTTGTCTCTTCGTTCCTCCATAGCTCCCCTCTGCTTTAACTGTTCCCACCTCTATGTTCTCTTTAATTAACTTCTAACTTATGTGATTTTCTTCTTTATGAAATGTTTAGTTTGCTTTATTGTTTATTTTCACAATATCTTCATGTGGAAAGTTTGGCTTTGGCTTATAGTCTTATCACTTTATACACTTAAGACTGACCATAAATCCTTATGCATGATTTTGTGTTATCTGTATGCACCTCTATAATGGTGTTATCCATGTGTGTCTCAACAGTGGTGTTATCCATGTGTGTCTCTATAGTGGTGGTATCTGGGTATCCCTCTGCAATGGTGCCTCTGTAGTAGTGTTATCCATGTGTGGTTCTATAGTGATATTGTCCATGTGTGCCTCTACAGGATATTATTCGTGGGTGCCTCTATAGTGTATATCTGTGTGTGCCTCTCTAGTGTGCCTTCATTTTCATTCATTTTTTAGTATCTTGGATCTGTGGGAAATGTTCTTTGTATGGTAAACAAAGCCAATGGCAGAAGCTTCTTAGCTACAGGATAAGAAATCCCACTTTGCACCTGGTCACCTCAATGGCTAATATAATTGAAGTCTTGTCACCCCAGAAGAATTGAAAACATACTCATCCACTTGAATTCTTGAAAAGTTCTTTTTATTAGCACTTACCTTTGCTTGTTTCAACTCTCACTATTCTGTGAGACTGTGAGAGGTCAAGTGTCCTAAGAGTTCTCACTCCTGTGCCTTATTCTATCCAATCTCCTTAAATTTTATTTGGTTGTAATATGTATATTATAAGTGCATTTACAAGTTAAATGACAGGCATTAAAACTTTCTATTACATCATTACTTTCATCGTTACTGGGTCTTAAAAGATATTTTTAAAAAATTGAAACACCCCGTTGTAGTCTATTTTTGCCTGTATTCCAGGAAAGAACACACCAGTGTTAACATAGCGTATCAATATGTGAATGTAATCATAAAAATTTTATTTTTTGTATTTGGCTCCTATTTGGTTATCATAGCTTTTATAAAACTGTACATTCAATTTCTACATTAATATTTCTTTAACACCAATATTTTTCACAAATAATAAGTTTTATGGAATGTTGCTCACTAGATATCTAAAATATTCATAGGTAGTTATAGAAACATTCTGATAGAAAATTTATTAATGAATGTTTTAGTCGATATTCTTCAGTATCAGAGAAAAAATATTACAATAAGGACCTCATAGTCTTTTACACTACTCTTCACAAGGAAATTTGACCAAAATAGCTTTTGTGGTTTTATAGTAACTTTTAGAATGAATTAAAAGATTTGAGTGGATAGTTGTTTCCAGGGGCAGATAACCTAAACACCCACAGGCTGAGTGCTATAATGATGCTTTCCAGTGCACTTACTTCCTCCCAAACTCATCTTGCACAACAGGAAACAGGTTTGTCTCTTCCATCATCGTTCACAATTATGGCTCAGACACGTTCTCTACATTTTTCTTGCTTCAACAGTTTGTGCTTTGTTGGAGATCCGTTCGTCCTTCTGCCTGATACTAATTAAAGTGCCTTATTTAGCCCATATTTCCAATAAACCTAATCAAGAGTGTTAGCCATTGCCTATTACATTCCTGTAGTTCAGAATCCTTGCTGGTAATTAAGCAGAAATAGCCAGGGAGGTTGGCGTATTACTCAGAATAGAGAATTTAACGTCCAAGGAAAATAGTGGTTACAGACAAGTTTGATTTAAAGGATTGCTGTAGAGATAATCTAGTTTGGTAAACTTTTGCTTTTAATGTTAATTTTTAATATACAGAACAGAAGAAGAGAATGGGGAGAAACTATAGTTTTGCCAAGGAAAGTTACGCTCTAGGGATGAGGTATGAAAATATTTTTGATTAGAGCTTTACAGCATTTCACCATTTGCCCTTATCTCCTTCATCTGAGGCTTAGCCCATAGCATTAATGAAAGTATCGAAAGGAAGTGCAGGGGTAGTAAGTACAAATGGGGACAGGAAGGTTTGTTATGGCCATGTAGTGCACATATCTCCTGATATGTCTATATACTTATCTGGAAGACTTATCTTCCAGTGGTGATCATCCTCTGATTGTGTACATATCCTCAGGAGCATATGATCTCATAGGCAGAGTCTAGATAGGTCTTGGTACTTTGGAAATAAAGCCAATGGAATTATTTAAAATGAACAGAAATGAACTTATGGAGTGAGACCTAACCTCACCACTTTAAATGTATGATTTAGTATGATAACAGTGATAATCAGAACAATGAATTAAATATTGGTTACATTCACTTGTTAAGATGAAACAGACAGACAGATAGAGGTGGTGTTACTACAAACCTGAAATTTTAGCATTTGGAAAGTTCAGGCAGAAGGGTAGCAATCTTGAATCTAGACTAGACCATATATCTCAAGGCCTTCAAAACCCAAGCCCTACTAAGCAACAGCATACTTACACCATGCATGCTGCGTCTTCTTTGCCTTACAGAGCTGTTTGATTACACTGCTAAATCTCTGCTTCTTATCTCCTTGAGAGGAATCAGGTAAAAGAGCAAGAATAAACAGGAAAAATTGATAAGTCACATTGTTAGAGAAATGTGTTTAAGGATGCTAGACAGAATATGAGAATATAGTTGACTTCTGATATACATTAGTAAACTTTATATTTTTAACCTGAATTTTTATAATATCCACGCAACAATCAGATTGTCAAAGCATATAAGAATATTGCAGCTGCAAATACAGAGGTTTTCAGAATGACCTAAGGACTAGGACAAATGTTTGAAAGACTAAATGTACAAACCACATTCAAACTAAAAGAGGATGTGTTTCTTAAAGTTATATTCATTTCCAGTTTAATTTATTAATATCAGAATTTTGAAGTATAATTTATTAGTCAGATATTTTTATAAATTAGAAATAGACTATGCTATATTTTGTATCAAAATAATCAAAAAAATTCCCATTATTTCCAAATCAAAAGGAAACCATTTGAACTACATACAGGCTTTTTTCTCTTCTCATTTCCGTCTTTAAAATCATGACAGATTGTTTCCTCTTCTTAAAGTCACTAAAAATAACATTTTTGTAAGACTGATACTGGTGATACAGTAAAATGGAGCCTAAAGAGACAAACACTAGCCAAAACAGGCATTAAATGCATTGAGAATATACTGATAAGTAAAGAAAGTAAATCCAGTGTCTTCATAATTGATGACATAATGAAATGTGAATTTAGAAGAATGTTTCAGATTATAGCTTGAGGTATACCTGTAACTTTTTTTTTTTTCAAATCCTATTTTTAATGGTGGTTCTTAAATTCTTTAACCTCCCTTGTAGACCGCCACCCACCAGAGGTAGTGGAAAAGAAAGGAGGTTGGGGGGGGGGAGTTAAACTGTTTAAGAAAGGTTCTTTGGAGCAACTCCCATCTGTGTTGTTTGGGAATCAGCAGCTTAGTTCACAGGTTAGCAGGCAGCAGCAGCTTGATCCACTGCAAACACTTCATGGATACACCAGCCATCCAGTTCAGTAGAGTAGGATTAGCAACAGCAGTGACACAACCTTGCAGAGATGGCCAGGCCTCATCTTCAGCTCAAGTCAGCAGTACCACCAGGAGATGTTCTAGTCTGTGCCTCTCTCAGGGAATTAAAGGCCATTGAAGACACAGGATCCATAACCGTTGCATAGCTAGCTGTAACAGCAAGCCAAGCTCCATCTCTGTTACCCCATCAAGTCCTATTTATACCATCACGTGTCCTCCACATGCCTTACCTCAGCACATGCATCCAATCAGCCCAAGTCTGTGGAATCCTGACAAATGGAGCTCAACTACACAGTATCAGACTGACCAATACATGCAGCTTGTTAGCAAAGAATCCTTCCTCATGTGTCCTTTCACTGTTTGCTTTAGCAGAACATCCTCTCTCCTGTGTCTGCTTCAGTGAAACATTCTCTCATGAGTCTGCCCTAGTGCCCGGGGCCACTTACCTGAATTCTTACATTGCTGGTTGGTTGAAGGTTCTCTCTTGCGGCTCTTACATACCATCCTTCTCCCCCAAGTTATGACAACTCTCCTTTCTCCCTTCCAGTTCCTAGCCCCCACAACTCCAAAGGTCCCACCTCAGTCTCCTACCTAGCCATTGGCCATTGGATCTTTATTGATTGATCAAAAACCAATTGGGGATAAGTACCTCAGTGTTTGGGCACACAGATTCCAGATTTGGGGGGCCACATTAATTCAAAACATTAGACCCAATCCCAAATAGTCTATTCTTAGTAGGAGCCTCTTTTTGACAAATGTCTACATACTCGCTAGTGTGAGTCTTTGAAGACCGTTCTGTCATGCTTCACCAATGCCTAGGTCTTCTGCAGTTGTTGCATTCCTCAAAGAATGATGCAGTCCAGGGCTGTCTTCATTGCTTTTCCACTGGGGTACTGTTAATGACATAACTATACATTCGCTTTAATGTTTACCTAACAGAAAGTCAAAAAAATGGGAAGCTTTTTGAAGACAAGGTTTATGTATTATACCACCTAGTTCCTCTTTGGCACCAACATAGTAAGAGATCTCAGCAGGTGCTTCAGTAATTACATTTAAAACATTTCTAGTGCCAGAATAGAAAGTATCCTGTGAGAAAGTGCCTCCAGGAATGTCTACAACCATAGAGTCTCACCAGCGATGACTCCCAAACATTAGCTGAATAAGCACACCACCACTAGATATGACAAAGTGGACAAGGAGAATGTGCAACTCCTAAACCCTACACAATCCACACCAAGAGCATCAGCCTACATAAAGAACTACAGCAAACTAAGTAAGGAATGTTGAGAGTGAGAGAAATAGTCTTCCCCAGAGCACACACATTAGTTATCCAATGCCTGAAATCAACATGCAATATACCAGTCGGTCTCTGTCTTCTTCTTTTTCCTACTCCAAATTCCTGTATCTCTAGACATTCCATGAAAAGCATTCTCTTCAAAGTAGTAAGTTCTTTCTTATGTTTCGGGGATCTTAAGCGAGAGTTACATAATCCCTTTTGGACACTTGCCATTCTGGCTGAGATGGTATTTTCCAAACTGAGATGTGAAGCCTCCCGGATAAACAAGACAGTTTGTTTCCCAGGAATAACTCAGCCCAAGGCTGTGTTAGGAGAACTGACATATGACGCCTCTGGCTCCATAAGTACTCCCTCCTAGCACTCCTCTGTGTAGGAGAGAGCCCATTACTTACAAAATCTCTTTCTCAGCCTCCCTTTTCACAATGATTCTTTTCCTCCTTTCCAGAAGAAAACTATTCCTCTCAGCCACCTTCTTCCTTCCCTGTTGGTTCTTCCCTTGAATGGAAAACCCTCCAGGGCAGTACTCAAAAGGGGAGATTACTGTTGATGTTGAGAAGTGATTGAATTATGATTCAATAAATTCTTCAGCAAATTAGATGTCTTCCAGTACTTTGTTTTCAACCAAGTTGATGGATTTATTCAAGTCTTTACCTGCTAAATAATTAAAAGCTAGTCTTTGCCTGTTAATCACCGTATGCCTTGGAGACATTTAAATGGAAAGTAAACAAATTGAGGGGCATTACTATAATAATACTCCCTTACACTCATTTTCTTTGTTCTTATAACCGGGAAATGGAAAACCTGAAATAAAATCCAGGCTGAACTTTGATTCACTCCACCATTAAGCACTATGCAACTCTGGGCACTGCTGTTCAGGAAACAAAGCACAAGCTGTTTCTTTGAGACCTGTGTTTACGAAGTGAACTGCAGTTTATCATTTACACCGATCCCCTTGAGTACTAGTAATTCCAATAACTAAATTCAGGAGTTTTAGCATATGAACATGATGGCTGGAACTCACAATTATTTTCTTATAGATAAGTTTGATGTAGATAACTAAGATCCTCATCAAAGAATGCTCACTCGTTAATGTACAGTATGATCAAATTCTAAGTCTCTGAAGAAACAGAGATAAAGTAGCAGTTCCAGGCAAAAGGGAACACGGTGTGTTTTTGTTAATCATAGTTCTGGTCCACTGTGAATGGGAGGTGCTATAGTCACACTGCTGTAAACATTATATGTAATGGATCCTACTTAAAAGGAACATTGTGGCATCAGATATCATGGATTCTACTTAAGAACATTGTGGTTTTTATGTTAAATGCCAGTGTTTTAAATACACCAAAAATCATCCCCTTTGCAACTTTTTAGAATTTACAACAAAATTTCTAAATGTCTACCTACCAATGTGTGAAGAAATTATGTAGCTTTCCAGAAGGTTTGAAGGCTGCTTTTCTAAGATCTGCTGTATCCTGGAGTTAGAATTAAGCCTGGAGGTCAGGAGATTGTTACCATGATTCATAGGAAAATCACAGACAGACAGAGAGATGCCATTGCTCTTGGCACAGTCACAAAGCTCAGGAAAGCTGCCTGGGCCCCTCCAGTGCTGTGGTACACAGATCTTTTCTAGATCAGAGCCATTTATGGAGTAGTGAAAAACACATCTAGGAGGACACAAAAAAATAATGCTTAGAGTACTACAGTCAGAGAAGCAAAAGATGTTTATGTTTATAATAAGGAAGCATAAAATCACCTGAAGAAATCTCACTGAATACCATCTCATGGTTTTGTTTTTTTTTCTTTTTCCACTGCAAATATTCATCTTATTTATTTATTTATTTTTTGGCTTGTAAATATATTTATTTTTTTTCCTTTCACAAAGCAAATATATTGAAATAGTGAAATCGTGTAAACCCAACAAAAATATATAAAATTATAGTTCAGATCCCTCATGAGTATTACATACAAAAATTCTCAATGAAGTAGTTGCAATATGAATACAGAGATATTAAAAAAATTGTTCATGTAATAATGAATACACTGTTTTTTTTTTTTCCTTTCTTTTGCATTTTTGAATTTGCATATTTATGTACTACATGGAGAGTACCATACTTCCATATAAGGCTGCTGTTTTCGAGATTGTGTACCACTCAGATGTTGAGACCTACATGGAAAGCCAGACAGAATGCACATTTAACAAGCTATGTGCAGTAGGAGCTGCCTGGTTCATCCCATGTTCTTATCGGCTTAATGTGTGAGACTCATATGCTCAGGTATGTTGATTCTAAAGCATCTGGATGTTTTAAGTCAAGTGAGAGTTAAGTTTACTCTGTTGATCTCTCTGTGCATTCCTATTTTCTTAGGAGATCTATACTTTAAATTCATTCTTTAAACATATTTATAATTTGAAAAATGCATAGGCTAATTAAAAAATTATCAATTTTAAGGTAACAATATTAGAAAATTAATAATTTTAAAACATTTAAGTCACCTGGTGGTCAATCTATGCTTATTACTTGATTCTTGCTATGCTATGTTTATTCAATCTTGGTCTGGTTTCCATTTGTTGTTGCCACCAAGCTATTGCTCCCATCAAAATTTGCCTTTGATCTGGGCATTTTGCATCTTTAAGTCCCTCATCAGCCATGTCCCATGTCTCCATGCCCCAACCTCCACCCCACAGCCACTGTCGATCTAGGTTTCTTTCCATTTTTATTTTCTGATACCATTAGAGACCTTATAAGAGCATTTCAGTGGCTCAAATGAAAACCATAATCTGAAAACAATGATTTTGAGGTTCTTGTACATTATAACATGAGCTTCATGTAATGGAAATGCATATGCCGACTGTAAACACTAGACTTATTATCTGTTACGAGTATTATCTTGTTAAACTATTAGCTAACGTTTAGTCTTGTCCTCACTGGGAAAAGGAGCAGCAATCCTACCGAAAGCAATGTTATGAATTGGAGTATATATGTAGGAATTTTAGCTCCACTCTTCTGCCTCTCTCTCTCTCTCTCCTATCTCCTTATTCTTGTTAACTTGTCTTTACCTTTCTTGCTTATTTTTCATTGTTTTCATTACTCAAGTTGTTATTTTTTTTTTTTTTTTTTTTTTTTTTTTTTTTTTTTATTTTATTTATTTTTTGGTTTTGTTTTTAAGTCCAGGAATTTGAAGTTGTTGTTGGTGCGTGTGACGTGTGTGTTGTGTGTGGTGTGTGTGTGTGTGGTTTTGCCCTTTGAGTCCTGCATGGGATTTTTCCCTTGCATATTTTTCTTGTGTCTGATATTTATTCAGTAAGCCCTTTTTTTCTTAAAGATTTGAGCATTAGTTTCCATCAAATGGATGTGGCTTTCAACATGAGTACTGCCCCCATGTCAGTTATGATGGGAGAACATCCTTTGGTTGTCATGTATTCACTAACATCATTGGCTTTGTTTCTCAGTTGGTGTCATAGAAGATTTATATCTGTTCTGGTAAAACTCAGCCGTCAAAAGATCTCTAGCGCTCTGTCGTAAATTTTGGCAGGAACCTTGGAACCGTATCTCCCATATTGGCATTGTGTTAATATATTATGTCCAGGGCATTCAACTGTTACACATTTTGGAGCTGTGGAGTTGAAACGCAGCTGGGACTCCCCACTGGGAACATGGATCAGCAGAATAAAGACTGGTCTGATAACAAAGCAACTTTATAGTATCAGGATCCTTTGAGACACAAGAAAATCTGAACAATTTTGTACAAACACCTTGGAATCTTACTGTGTTCCAATTATAATAATGCACCTGAGATGGGGGCAATATTTAAAGAAAAGAGACTTACTGAGCTCAGGTTTTTGGGGGCTTACCAATCAAACAGTATAATTCTTGTTCTAGTGAGCCTTTGCTCCCATTGCTGTAATATATCATGACAGGATGCCCTGTGAGATGGGGAGATCACATAGTGAAACAAGGAGTCAGAGCAGGACTGGGGAAGGACCAAGCTTGCTTCTTTATAACTAGGATACCATGAGAACTGCAGCACTGCCTGACCATTACTGCTTCACCACATAGGCAGCCACACAGAAGACCACAGCTCTAAACACCTCACCCAGGAAGGCAACAGGAAATGGCAGCAGACCATAATCACACCATGGCAAGCTCTTCATAGAGAGAAGGAGATAAAGAAAGTTGTTTAAATAAATCATTGTATTCAAATAGCACTGGTCAGCTGAAAAGCAACAGGAAACAGGAGCCTAAGATGCCACCCTTCCTTATCCCTTTGTACTTGTACTTGAGTGCATAGCCTTTTCCCAGTCCCTCTGCAGCCCCAAACTCTGTTCACTGCTTTAAGAGCAGTTTGAATTCAAAAAGGTTAATCTAAAAACACATTCCTATATCTTGTCATTTTCACTTTTTACAATTTTGCATGTGCATATGCATTCATATGTATGTGTCTAGGAGTACACATGTAGACATGCTTGTTTGTGTGTGGAAGCCAGATGCCATTCCCCAGGAACCATCCACATCGGTTTGTGAGACAGCAACTCTCACTGGGCTGGAGCTCACCAATTAGGTTAAGGTACCTGGCCAACACGTCCTGGGATCAGCCAGTCTCTGCGTCCTCAGAGCTGAGATTCTGTGTGCCACCATGCCCAGCTCTTTTTATGTTGGTTCTGAGGATCAAATCTGAGTTCTCCTGTTTATAAAGCAAAGACTTTATCAGCTGAGATCTCCCCCATTCCTATAATATTTTTTTATTAAGACTTCCTATTTTAATACCAATATACAATTGAATATTTCAGCTTTTATATTCAGTCTAGCAACGTGTGGCTTTATAGAAATTTGTCTTTTATTGCTCATATTGTGCGTGCTTTATACACACGTTATATGGTAGTTTTTTTTTTTTTTTCAGTTAAATGATTGTATGAAATATAATCATGGTGCTTGTAATAAGATTAAGAGGCTGAAGAAATGACTCCACAATTAAGAGAGCATAGTGTTCTTACAGAAGACCCTCAGCTTTCTCTCTCTCCTCCTCTCCCTCCTCTCTCTCTCTCTCTCTCTCTCTCTCTCTCTTCTCATTAAGTAACTCCAGCTCTAGAAATCTATACCTCTGACATCTGCAGCTACCTGAACTCATGTTATACTCTCACACAGATATACAGATACAAATACAACTTAAAATAATCTTTGCAAATCAAGTTTAATTTTATGTGTTTACTCTATACCATTTATCTCAATCATTCACATTTTGATTTAAAAAAAAAAAAAAAAGGACCTGGCTTTCTACTCTCTTTGATCACGATTCTGATCTATGTATTTCTAACTTTATGTAAAAAATATTCAGTTCCAACCACGTTAATGACACCTTTGCCTTGCTAAGGCATCTTTTTTGTGAATATATCCATTATATTAATTTTTCTGCGTATTTTCAATAGTAGTTTTGACACGGGTCACTTAGTAAGATTAGTGACAAATTGATTTTTTTTAAATCAGTGTATTAAAAGCAACATAACTTATAAGCATTCCTGTACAGGAGTTTTCAGATACATCACCTGAAGCAAGTCACCTTATTGGGTAACTTCTGTAGAGTAAGATGCATATAGATTTTTCTTTCCTATGAAAATTTTCAAAAAAAATAATAAAAATAGAGAATCCTATTGCCAAAAGTATATATGCTTCATTGGTTTAAGCTCAATGGGGTTGTTTTTGTACTATCACATCTTTTTCTCTCCTATGTGTATGTTCTAGAGAGTGTACACTCAAGAGACACCCTGTAAAGCTCTGGGCATAACATTATTTAACAGTTTGAGAAGACACATGTACTTGTTCATTTGATTTCTGAAAGAACTTTGTTGGTTGAAAACCACCAAAGAAACTGCACTCTTAGAGAATAGTCAGTTTCACATTCCTGGCTCAGACTTCCTGGTTACATAAAGTGCAAGATGGATTTGGCTGGCAAGGATTTGAAATCATTTGGCTTATAAAACAGTACGATTTTACCTGGAGCAAGTCTGTGTGGTTCTCACTGTGTTCTGATGTTTAATTTTCCTCTTTTGCCATAATATAGCTTGGCTGGCAGATGGCAACATTTGGATTTTATTGAATTTGGCAAATTCTCATAAGAATCCTCAAAATTTTTAATATTTGTATGCGAAAATATTACAGATTTCTCTGTCAGTCTGCCAACATGGCAGAGATGAAGTCTTCTATATTTTTCTAATCTCATTCCTATTTTGAATGGGATAATGTCTAGGAGAAAAAGATTAAACAATATTTACAAACTATGAGTTTAATTTTAAGGTCGTAAAAGCTCAACCTGTCATTTAACATTCAAGAAGTACATTCCAAAAGGAAGCACCCAGTGATTTTGTGCTCAGTAGCCAAGGTCAGTCTCACCATCAACATTAAACAGCTGTACCTGAGGTTCCCTCTGAGAACTCAAAATGATGTCTCTAGTTGGGCAATGTTTTGAGTCATGTGACTCTTAAGTCTTTGTATGCAAAAGCTGTACTGGTTCTGGGAAAGCCCACCTCTGAGCCAGTGTTCACACTGTGAGAACTTTACTAAATAGGAACAGAACGGGCAGATCAGACATTTTTTCAGATTCAGTGTTCAACAACCATGTGGTTATATTGCACTTAATTATTAATGAGTGTCACGCTAAGCACTACTAACCGAGAGACTGGAATTAATTCATAATCAGGTTTAGAGTTGGGGTCCTGATTTCTGCTGTTTCAAACTCATTAAAATTGCAGAAGGCAACATTATTTTTGGAAAGCTGAGAGCAAGTCTGTGGTCCTCAGGTGATTAGTCACTTTTGTGATGAGATTTGGTAACAGATGGACTTGTTTCCCTCATCATCAGACAAATTGGAGATTACATTAAAATTTCATCATTAGCGTTTTCGTGGGCATATCTGTGAATGCTTCGTGGCTCCCTTTTTCAGAGAAGGTCTCCAACCTAGCTGGTGACCTTTGCTGTGTTCCTGCAGGTGGTGGGATCTTTAGAAAGAAAAAGCTTGTTTACACCAAGCTGAGCTCAGCTCAGTGGCTTTGACTCCATGGGGCTGCTCTTTCTGTTCACAAAGAGGCTGATTCTTTACTTAGCTACCACATGTGTTGTTTTGATTTGGTGACCTCCTGCTCTGTCATGTAGCTTTCTGTCAGTCTGGATAGAAAGTGTCTGTATATCTTCTAGTGATCATTTTCTTAAAATTGGACAACATAATAAACATCATTAAATATCATCTTCTTTTACAGTGATCAAATAGCCCACAGTTTTAGGAAGTCACTTATGTAAATTAAGAGGTATTACAAGGAAAGATAATTGGTATCATCTAGGAATATTTATCCGTATGCCATAGATGATAAATACTTTTATAGTAAAATATAACTATTATTCTCTTCTATTTAGTGGAAGATGGACATTGCTTGTGCTATATCACATTAATATATAATTTGTATTGTATGTGTTATCTCTATTTTGAAAGAAATTTTTGCAAAGAATCAATACAAAGAAAGATACAAAAAGAAAATTCTGTGATCAACAAAATCTAGTTTTTAGATATCTAAACTAGTTAATAGAGTGCATGCCTTCTTTTCTCTCCATACCTTCAAACCCTTTAAATTTATCACATTCAAAGTAGTTACACACACACATACACACACCACCCAAATCAAGACAACAAAATAAATAAATAAATAAATAAATAACCCTCTTTACACACATTTTTTTTCCTTTTCCATATGAATATGTGGTATTTCTACTTGGACTAGTGTCCTAGTTAGAAACTTGGGTGATTGTAATTTCTTCTTGATTCATAATCCAAAACCTGCTGATTCTAACATGTTACTGTTGGAAAATCTGTCTTTCCATGTATTATCATTGCAGACAGCTTGCTGTGGGCATCATTGGGTTTATTCTATGAAGCTCTGTTTGATACCATCCCCTATTCTTGTTTGCATTTCAGTAACATTTCTGAAACACACCCCTGTTTATATATGGCCCTGGCTTCTTTAGTAATGATTTTGCTTAATCTCCTGGGTGAAATCCCACAAAAGTCTCACCCTGACATGAGTACTTGTTCTTTTCTAATTCACGTCCTTGCCAATAGGAGTAGGATTTCCTCTTGATGGGATAATTCTTGCTGTTGCAGTGGTCTCCTTTATGGCAGCCTGTATACCTTCCCTGGTGTCTGATACACCTATACTTTTCGATGCCAACAATAGGAAGAGGTGTCATTCCTAGAGGGAAGACTCCTCCTTACTCATGCCCTGTTTCTCTGTCGTTTTGTATCTGCCCTCAAAGGCTTGGTGTGCAGGATTCCTTCTTTGTGAATCTCCTTTAAACCCTATGATTCTGTAGTACCTTGTATCTCTTCAGTACCTGGAATTGCACTATCTATGATTGTTGTCACTCTTTTCTTTTCCTCAAAGCCTGTGAGCCTTTGAAGACAGAGCCCAACACTAGTCTTAAATTACACCCAGTGTCTGGGTCTGAACAGAACCCTTTGATGCATCTCTTGATTCCCCTAGTAGCAGAAATAGTACTATCTTGAGTCTATTAATGAAATAGCATTAGAGTATTTAGCTGTAAGGGCAATATTGATTAATAAAAATTAGATACGCACACCAAACATTCACTGTACATTATGTCTCATCATCCAGGTATGAGAAAGGTAAGCTGGAGAATTTCTAGATGTGCTTGCTTGCAGCTAGTCACTAACTGTTGCCATCTCAACCCACTACACAGCTAAACATAGTCTGCTAAGTAACATGATACAATTCACTGTCCATAAAACAAATTCTAAATAATACAAAACACACACACCTATCTCATATCCTACCTTACCCATGTGGAACATTATTACAACAGCAAAAGCAGTATAGGTTATAAAAAGTCTCCTATATTTCGCATGGCAGAAAACACTTCCTAAATGTAAGATGGAACCCTATAAAAGCTAAAGCTATTATAGTATCATTTAAATAGGGTTTGTTGCACAATATAGACATCTTTGAAATATAGGTTGACTATTTTATTTAACCAAACATACAACTGTGTTTTTCTGCACTTAAAAATTTTCCACCCACTTCGCTTGCTTAGTTTTCAGTTTAGCTTATGTAAATAAGTAGTAACAAAGCAATAGCTGAAACTCTCCTATCTAGGAGGAAGACAATTGTACTTCCAGAATAAATTAACATCCAACCAAACTACTAAATTTCTGCTCTGTACACACATACAGTTTTGTAGTCAAAGCACAAATGGAGTTTTGTTAGATTATATCTGTTCTGGCTTTTGGAGAAGGGGGTTGTTTTGTTTCCTCAACATGACAAGCTAGAGACAAAGAGAAAGGGGTCAACTCAACTAGGGAAATGGTGGGACCACCAGATTGACCTGTAGGCAAAGTTGAGGCATTTTCTTATTAAGTGATTGGTGTGGTAGGGCCTACTCATGTGAGTGGTTGCCACTCTTGGATGGTGGTCCTGGATGGTGTAAGAAAGCAAATTGAGTGAGCCATAGGATAAGCTAGTATGCTGTACTCCTCTATGGCATCTGCATCAATACCTCCAGGTTCTTGCCTTGAGGTCCTTCTCCAAGTTCCCTGGATGAGGGACCAGAAGCTATCAGGTTAAATCAACCCTGTCTTCTCTAAATTGCTCTTGGCTGAATTTATCAAAGCAGTAGAAACTCTAACTAAGGCTTCTTCAAAAAGATGGTAAAACTTAATTCATCTGCCTTTGTCACAAATTGGGTATGCTTTTGTGGAGGGACACACCAGTATATTTATCCTGACTCAATGAGACCACCCAGTTACAGTTTTTGTCTCATCCAAAGTTATAAACATGTGGAACACATTTGCCTGATTAATGTTTATGAAATTAATTCACAATATTAAAAAGGAAATTGGGGGTAAACTGTGTCTTAATCTTCTCAGAGCGTTTTCTTCTGGAAGTGGTAGTTTGTGCCTCTACTTCCTTGATGTAGGAAGTAGAAACAAGAGGATCAAGAGTCACTCTATACATCTCAACTTTATAATGAGTTGGAGGCCATTCAGGGCTGCAGGAAACCTATTTCATAAATGTAACATAATACCTAACAAAGGTTTATTTAGTTTTCCAAAGTATACAGGGAACTTGACCTCAATTTGTATATTTTTGTTTGTTTTTAACTTTGGGTAAGCCTTTTAGTGAATAAAATAAATAAATTAGAAGAGATTCATGTCTAGAGAAAACCATGGCTGTTGCTTAAGCTGACAGGGGATATCTAATTTATATGATGTAGTCTATAGTAATTCCTGAAGCAGTAAACAGATAATGTGACAGAACCTTAAAAATTGAACCTAAGAAGACAAGTTTAAAGAATCAATAATTTATAAAGCACCAAAGACTTAAAAGAATATGTTTAAGCTTCTAAAATATTTTTTAAAAACATACTATTCATTGAAAAAATATTTAGAAAAAAATCCTCCTCTTTGTAGTTACTCTAGGACAGAGAGGCTGGGTCAGAAGGTAACAGGTTTTGGGTAAATGCTTTTTAAATATGTAAAATCTTTATTATTTATCAACTATGAAAGACCTGATATGTACATTCATTTAAGTCATAAAAGCTTCATAAACCACAGTTAATATTATAACACCATATTGGATTTTAGTTAAATGTAATGACATGTCTTAAAATGTAGACTGGTTTGGAGCCATCTGTTATTTCTGATTAATAGCCTTCCCTTCTTTGAGCTGTTTACATTATTCATAAAGACATATGAATCTGAAAACATAAAGTACTTTTGAATGCTTTTGTGTTTATCAATGACCATCTCATTTGGAGAGACTAGATGTCCAGTCTGTGCAATTGTCCAGTGTGATAGTTATTTAATCAAAATAGTTCCTGACTTGACATGATTCCTGTCCTCATGTTTAGCACATTAAAGACACTGTCAAGAAATCTTAGGCTTCCACTTGTTATAACCCTCTTCATACTGTCTTCCTCTACCTTCTATAATGAAACACAGTTAAGGGAAATTTTTAATAATTAAATAACTGTTTTAGCACCATTTGCCACTGACAACTGGCGTTTCCACTTGTATACAGTTTCTATGGGCACTGCACCTAGTGATGAGCCAGCCTAACTCCATCTCTCTATCAATAGCCAGCCTTCTTGTTATGTGGTCAAAATAAGCTTGTTTTTGTTTATTGTAAAACTTAAGTCTATGAAATTTGACATGTTCCACACCCTATAATTTGACAATACACTGACCTCCACCCTCATAAGATATAATATTCTGCCAAATAGTTTTGAGATACCCTGACAAGTTCCTACATAACAAAAGTTTTTCTGGAAATCACCAAAACCTTGGAAACCCCTAGCTTTGCCATTTCTGGGCTATAAAAGATAAGTTTCCTATGTTTGGGGCTGTCCTCTTAAATCCCACATTTAGGGAGAGGCAGTCTCTGGACTGACTATACTCTGGAGAAGTAATAAACCTTGCTATGCATTCAGCTAATTTGGGTTGGTGATCTTTACTCTCATTCAGTGGGATAACAGTTATTCTGTTCCATTTTTCTCTGTATTGATTTATAATCTTTTTATAAATTGATCAGAATAAGGTATATGTTGTCATTTATCATTTATTCTTTCAACAAATTGTTGAGGTCTACTCTGTGTCATACAACCTACAGGTTATGGATTTAAAATGATCACTAATGTTAGATGGTAAAAAAATTGTACTTCCTACATCCAGTGCAAGCAGCTACTAAAGCTATTAACAAGAACATATGATTATTGCTATGAAACTGAGTTAACAGCTTTGAAAACAATATGTTTTTATGCCAGCATCTAACAAAATAATATATTCCAATTTTCATCCAGTGGGGCAGGTGGAAATGTTTAAAATCTTACTGAAAGAGGATGTAACCTTGGATCCCTGAGCAGAAGGACAAGTAGTTATCCAAACAAGTGGTAGGATAGTGGAGTGAGCACTGCCGGTGAAGAAGGGACAAGAGTACATGCTCTGTGGCTAGAACATTGGTAGATAAGGTGTTTGTATATCCTGCCTGGAATGATATTTCATCCTGTTGTCTTGCTTCTCTTTCACCCCTCCCCAGTTAGTTTATCCAAGAGAGTTTGGTGTTAGAGGTGGAGGTGGTGGAGATGGTGGTGGAGGAGGAGATGATGGTAGAGGTTGTGGTAGTGGAAGAAGAGGAGGAAAAAAAGGTGGAGGAGGAGAAGGAGGAAGAGGAGGAGGAGCAGGAGGAGGAGAAGGAGGAAGAGGAGGAGGAGCAGGAGGAGGAGGAGGTGGTTGTGGTCATGGTGGTTGTATTGGTGGTGGAGGAGGTCCTAGTGGTGGTGGTGATGATGGTGGTGTATTGGTGTTTAGTGGTGGGCATTGGTGGTTTGCTTGTTTGTTTGTCTTTATTAAGTTACTTATTGTACCAGTTCTACCAGCACAAGTCAGTCCTCTGAGAGGGAGTGAGGATTAACAATAGAAAAGACAGAAAGAAGACTTAGAGACAAGAGTTCACACTCAAGAGGGCTGAAGGTCAATACCACATTAACATAGAGTTTATTTCCTTAATTTTTTTTTTATATACTTTACAGTGCTGTGGGAAACAAAGTCACAAGCTAGCAGAAGCAATGGCTGATGTACACACAGGATCTATGTGCCCATCTAGAGGCCTCCCTGTGCCTTCAACCAAGATTAACAGAACATGCAGCCCCTTGTCTTGAGCCTCAAGTGTATCTCCTCTTATCATTCCATTCATCAGCAGGCAAGGAAATCTGCCCGCAATCATTGACCTGCCTTGACTCTGCCTGGCAGGCAGACTTTCACAGAAGCAGACAAAATGGCTCCTGACAGTTTATTTAATTCCTGACTGCAGCTTCTGCGCCCTCCTTTCTTCCTCCCTCTTACCTTCTGCCCCCACCCCCATGCACCTCTTTTCCCCTTCTCAGAAAAGGGAAGGCCTCCTATGGATATCAACTAACTTTGTCATATTAAGTTGCAATATGACCAGGTACTTTATTGAGATCCTTTATTGAGGCTAGGCAAGGTAGCTCATTTAGTTGAGAAGGACCCAGAGTTAGGCTGTGTGGTCAGAGACAGCCCATGCTCCAGGTTTACAAGTACCACATGAAGACCCAGCTGCAAAACTGTTACATATATGTAGCCTGAATCTGTCACATGCTTGCTCTCTGGTTTGCAGTTCAGTTTCTATGAGCCCCTGTGGACCCAGGTTATTTTATTCTGTAGGGTTTTTTTTGTAGTGTCCTTGACCCCTGTGGCTCATTCAATCCTTCCTCATCCTCTTCCATAAGATTCCCCAAGATCCTCTTAATATTTGTCTGTGGGTCTCTGAATCAGTTTCTATCAGGTACTTGGTAAAGTTCTCTGATGAGAGTTAATGCTAGGTTCCTCTCTACAAACAGAGCAGAGTATCATTAATAGCATCAGGAGTGGACTCCCTCTCATGGCATGGTTCTCAAGCTGGGCCAGTTGTTGGTTGGCTCCTTGCCTCAAATTCTGTTCCACCTTTTTCCTGTGCATCTTATAGCCAGGACAAATTGTGGGTCTAAGGTTTGGGGGCTGGGTTGATGTCCCCATCCCTCCACTGGAAGTCTTCCCTGGTTATAGGAGATGGCTGGGTCAGGACCCAAATTCCCCATTGCTAGGAGTCTTAGCTAGGGCCACTCTCATAGATTCCTGGGAGTTTCAATTCTCCTAGGTTTTTAGTTTATCCCAGAAATGTTTCCCTCCCAATCCAGAGGTCTCTCCCAGTACTCTCTCCCCCTCTACTCCCCATCTCATCCCCTCTGTTCCAATCCCCCCCACCTCCTCATCCAGTCCCCTCCCTCTGTCTACTCCTGATGTCTAATCTATTTCCCCTTCTCAGTGATATTCAAACTTTCATACTTGGGCGTCTTTGTTACTTAGCTTCTTTAGGCCTGTGTTTTGTAGCATGGTTATTCTGTACTTTATGACTAATATTCATTTGTAAGTGAGTACATACCATGTTTTTCTTTCTGGAACTGGGTTACTATACTCTCGATGAATGATTCTAGATACATCCATTTGCCTGCAAATTTCATGATTTCAGTGTTTTTTTATGGATGAGTCATATTTTGTTCTGTAAACGTATCACAATTTATTTTTATCCATTCTTAGGTTGACAGCCACATAGGTTACTTTCAGTTTCTGGATATTATGAATAAAGCTGCTAGGGATATATTTGGTCACGTGTCCTTATGGTAGGGTGAAGTGTCCTTTGGTTATATGCCTAGGAGTAATATGCTGGGTCTTGAGGTAGATCAATTCCCTTTTTTTTTTTTTTTTTTTTTTTGAGAAACTGCTATATTGATTTCCAAAGTGGCTATACAGTTTGCACACCCAGAAGCTGTGGAAGAGAGTACCCTTTCTGCTCTACATCCTCTGCAGCATGAACCATCATTTTAGTTTTTGATTAGCCATTCTGAAGTGTATAATATGGCTCATAGTCATTCTGACACGCATTTCCCTGATTGCCAAGGATATTGAATATTTCTTTAAGTACATCTCAGCCATTAGACATTCCTCTATCAAGAATTCTCTGTTTAGATTTATACCCATTTTTTAATTGAGTAATTTGGTTTGGTAGTGTCTAATTATTTGAGTTCTTCGTATACTTTTGATATTGGTCCTCTGTCAAAGCTGTCGTCTTCTCCTAATGCCAGTTTCCATTGCCTTACAGAAGCTTTTCCGTTTCATAAGGAAATGGTCCCATTTAATAATTGCTGATCTTAGTACCTGAGGTATTGATGTTCTGTTCAGGAAGTTGTCTTCTGTGCAGATGCATTTATGGCTATTCCCCACTCTCTCTTTTCTTAGATTTAGTATATCCAGTTTCATCATGAGGTCTTTGATCCACTTGGACTTGAGTTTTGTGCAGGTTGATAGGATCTGTTTGTATTTTTCTACATGAAGACATCCAGTTAGACCAGCATCATTTCTTGAAGATGCTTCCTTTTTTCTATTGTATGGTTTTGACTTTTTTTGTTTTGTTTTGTTTTTTTTTTGTCAAAAATCAAATATCCTTAGGTCTGTGGGTTTATTTCAGGGTTTTTGATTCTCTTCCATTGATCAATCTGTCTATACTAGTCCCATGTAGTTTCTATTACTTTTGTTCTGGGTATAGTAATCTAGGCTGACATCTGTGGTCTCTTAGTGTCTTCAAGACATCTGCCCAGGCCCTTCGGGCTTTTAGAGACTCTGTTGAGAAGTCAGGTGTAATTCTGATAGGTCTTCCTTTATATGTTACTTGGGATTTTTTCCCTTGCAGCTTTTAGTATTCATTGTTCCATACATTTAGTGTTTTGGTTATTATTTCATGGGAGTATTTTTTCTGGTCCCACCTATTTGGTGTTCTGTAAGCTACTCATATGTTTATAGGCCTATCCTTTTTTAGGTTAGGAAAATGTCTTTCAATATTTTCACTGAAAATATTTTCTGAGCCTTTAAGCTGGGGAGCATTGGTTTGTTTATCTTTAATAAATACACTTTTTTGAGGATTTATCAGAGTTCTAAACTTTTTTCATAGAAAAAGGAACTTCTGGGTTTGTTGAGAAAGCCACTCATAAAGGCAGTTGATACACAAAACTGAAGCTTTTCTTCTCTCTCGCTACACAATGGAAGTTGATTGTTTGGAACTGGTTATCCCATTTTAAAGTTAAATAACAGCCATCATAGAATTTTCTAATCCTGCTTCTTCAGTTAACTTGGCTTTCTTTTGTGTGTGTGTAACTTTGCCCTGATTTATCTGCAGGAAATCCGTTCCTTAGATACTTTTCTTAGGCCTCTCTTTTCTAATTGCTTAGTCACTGCAATCAATATTGTGTTCTGGGTTTACCATCACATTGTACCTGCTTGAATTAGCCTTTTTGTTTTGTTGTGGTCATACTGCTCATCTTTGGCCTGCACTCAGGAGATTGTAACATTATCTCCACTTTACTAAAATAAGGCTTTTGATGACTGCAGTAGCCCAAGACTAGGAGAGATGAATAAAAAAATAAAGTCTCACTCTGTGAGTGCACAGGTAATAGAGGAAGAAGGGCCTTTATTTGGAATCTGAATTAAGCTAAATATAACTCAAGACTTCTCACTGGCACAGCATGCATGCGTGGACAAGTAACTGACATCTTTTCTGAAGTAGAAAAGGTACCACACTATAATGTTTTTTTTCAACATGAATTAGGACTGTAGGAACATATGGACATATTAAAAGCCTTTCTGTTAGACCAGGCCTCAGAGCTAATCAAATATACAGGATGAAACAAAGCATGCAACTCCTTCATTTGGAGCCCATAATGAGGTGGGTACCCTGTACTTGTATTAAGAGAGTTAAGCAAAGGACTCCCAGTTTTTCTAGGGGCTTCTTTGTAATTCAAATTCGTCTCTGATAGTAACACAGCCCATCCAAATAGAAATCTGCCTGTTTTCCATTTTGTCCATATGGACCTGCTATCCATTTATGCACCTGTTGTATGAGGATCTGTTTCCATCCTGGTTCCTCTGTAAGTGTGAGTGACCTATGCTGCAGCCTCAGCAGTACATTAAGCAGCTGTAAGCAGCAGCTGTGGCCGGGAGCTCCAGCTGACCCTCAGCTGGTTTGTTATCTCATCCAACAGAGTTTTGGCATTTCTGACTTTCCCCTTTGAAGCTCTTACAAATAATGCTAGACAGTCTTGCTCTTTCTGTAACCCAGAATGTTTGTGGAACTCATAGACGTCTTTTGCTTTCCTACTACCTCTGTACAGTTAGAAGTTCTCATCACCTCAACCAAAGATACTATCATATTTAAAAGTGGGTGGGGGTGTAAAAGCATGTATATTCATTTATATGCATGCAATAACAATTAGTGAAATAAGAGGCCACAAATTTGAAAGTGGGGTATATAAGGAGGTTTGGAGAGAAGAACTGGAGGGAGAAATATTGTATTCATGTTATAATCTCACAAATAGAGTACATCTTAAAGAGAAAAAGATTCTGTATACATTATATTGCATTTGTAGGGATCTTTTTATCCACTTTACATACTATTCCTAGCTTTTACATATGCTCAAAATTAGAAGTAACCAAGATGATTCTCTCATATAAACTTGCAAGTTGAAGGTGTGGTAGGAATATGAACATACTGCAAAAGTTCTGTAGATAGCTAACTCTTGCTACATAGTATTATGTTCCCTCCTTCTATGCTATTATCTTTTTTCCCTTCCTTCCTTCCTTCCTTCCTTCCTTCCTTCCTTCCTTCCTTCCTTCCTTCCTTCTTCCCTCCTCTTTTCTTCTTCTCCTTCTTTCTTTCTTTCTTTCTTTCTTTCTTTCTTTCTTTCTTTCTTTCTTTCTTCTTTCTTTCTTTCTTTCTTTCTTTCTTTCTTTCTTGTGTAAGTCTCATCCTGGATTTTAGATATATAGTGGATGTTTATTCTTTACATTTTAGTTTATTTCACTTATATATCTATTCTTTAAAGTATCTCCCTATATTTAAACTCTCAAAAGCCTTATTTTCATTTTATAAAAAGTTATACATTTTGTGGTATTGTCTCGGCCAAGTAAAACTGTAATATAGGATGTGACAAATTTTCTTTTTTAAAATTAGATGCTTCAGGATAATGTTTTGAACTACCTTGCTGTAAGGAAGAGAACAGGAAATGCTTGTAAGAGATTATGTCTTTTATCTTTCCTGGGGTTATGCTAACGCACTTGCTCCGATTTTCCCAGAAGAAAATGATACAAGTGTAAATGATCTCTCCTTGCCAGAACCGGAGGCTTAATGGCATGAATACTTCATAAGAGAAATACAGACAGTAGAGTACAATTTTATCCTATTATTCTGAGGCTTTAGCAATCTTGAGAGCAGCAGAATTGGAGCTATCTCTTTTAAAAGGGAATGAAAATGTCTAAGAGACAGGAAGGAGAGAATGAAGCCCGTAGGACTTTTCCTTTCTTATGAAAGTAATCATTACCCACCCTAACCCATCCCCCAGAAGGTTTCTCCCTTCCAAACATGAGTTATAATCCAGAATTCTTTCACTCTTTATCCTGTTTGAAGAACTAACTTTGTATTGTCTTTCCACCATTATAAAAAGTTTTAATCTGTTTCTAAAGACACCTCAAGACTCTATAACGATAATGCTTTATTACTTAAATGATATTTTCTCGTTCTATTAAATTTCTTCTTATATTAACATTTTATACTGATAATTTTTAAATGAAAGATAGTTTAATTGTATGCAAATGCACATTAAAAATAAAATAATCCTCAACTTATAATTTACTTTACTGGTAAAATAACCACTGTGCCAGTTCCAGATTGTTCTTTTATTAGTCTTCTCTTTTCTTTCTCTTTCTGTCCCACCTTCCAAGTGTCCTCTCTTTTTCATGTTCTCCTTCCCTTCTTTCCCTTACCTTTATCTTCATGTTTTTGTGGCATGCTTTGTAGTCCACTGATATCTCTGAATGCTGCTGAAACACTGTAGTGTTTTATTTTTGTTTAGATTTTAATGTCAACATTTAATAAAACTGATTAAAATGTTAATGTTCTAAACTATCCCAGTAGATACCATTTTGTAAAGGCAGTAGAGATAAAGTCATAGCACTACCATAAACATCCTAATAGCTATATTTATATTCTGTATGTATTCTCTATGTGGAAAATTCTATGCCCTTATGTTAAATAAGTGTCAAAATATTAAAGTGAGTTACTTTCATGACTGTGTCTCAGTGATATTTCATGAAGCATGTTATTGAATTAGGGTAAAATGATTGTCCTTTTACAAGTTAGAGTTTGTATTCAAGCCTAGAAACTGTCTCTTAATTCTTCCTTGTTCATCCCTGCCTCAAACTGCTGTGCTCCTGTGTGGGTACAGGTTAGTATTCCAGCTATTAAAAAACAATTTAACTTTCCATACATATGCTTATATGAAACTGTCTAGAAAATATTGTGATGTTTGTGCCACTAATTTCATGGAGGTTGTTATTTTAACATATGTACATCTATAATAATACGTTTATTGAAAACAGAATTACCATTCACCTGACAATGTAGTATAGAGGATAAATGTCTTATCCCCCACACAGTTCTGTATAATTACATCCATTGCCAAGGATGTTTGTGTATTTATGGACCTTCATATCATTAATAGGAATGTTCAAATTTGCTTATGGTTTATAACAACAGAAATCTTAATAAGACATTTTTATCAACTCTGTCAATCATTGTGCCAGAATGTTCATCACTGTAACAAAATTCCTGACAACGAAGCTCAAGGGAAAAGGGTTTTCTTTGACCTGATCCTTTCAGAGTAGCTGCTTCCACTGACAACAGGCCCATGGCATGGGAGAATACCATAGGAGAGGAGCAAAGTAGAGGAAAGAGCCAGTAGGCTAATAGCAGGAAGCAGAAACTGTACAGGGCCTGGACAGGTACATCTTTGCAGGTATGCCTCTTACGAATTGCTTACTGTAATTGTTCTCATATTCCAACAATGTCAATGTTGCTGCTACCTCATGGAATTATTCTAGTGATTATGCTAGGCTCCTCAGAATTCAGCTGCCTTTTATTCAACAGAGCCACCATTCACGCACAAAAATTTCAACAGGTGAACCTTTTGAGAGACTGCTACTCCATTTCCAAAATACAAAAGAAAATTAATTTGAATTAATTTGATCATATATGAATGCTTTTGTTTGAAAATATATTTAATATCTAAAAAATATAGTGAACATATGTTTTAAATTTTAGAATGGATGTTATAAGTATACTAAATTTTAAACAGATAGTATTTGTTTATAATAAAATATTGAAATTCTATCATTCTTTATAATTATTAATTTTAAAATGTGGTTAACTCATACTTGACATTGTTATCAGGGCCAAGAACGTGTGGCTAAATAATCCTAGGCCCTAGGGGAGAACTGTAACTATTAATCTAAGTGTATATAGTATTAAACCAACTTCTAATGACTTATTGTTATACTTGTAGATCAGTGCACTGTTCAGTCCTCATCAAAGAAGCTTCTTTTTTTAGTAGATGGTACTTAATATAGAGACTTTTATCTGTGAAGGTCCAAAGAATAAGATATTGCAGAATACTAAGCCCTAAGTGGGACGTCTGTATCACACCTTGTCTTCCCAAAGCTTAGGGATCATTGTGGAAGAGAAGGCAGAAAGACTGTAAGAACTATGGATGGAGAAGAAAACCTACCAAACTTGCAGAAAGTAGAGGGCATCTGAAATAAAGCCACAGAGGAGAAATTTGCCTGAGATGTCTCCAGAGGAAACATCAGGTCCTCTGAAACAACAATTATTACAGGAGAGTAAAAGTTACTTCAATATCTGGCACCCAATGTGGGATACCCCTTGTAATTCTTTGGTAGGGGTATTCTATGCCCTTTTTAGCTCCCAAACAACTACAGGACGTTTCTATGTCTACCCTAGCCTGTTTTAGTTCCAAGATAAAAGACAGTGAGACTTGGTATATTTATTGGCAAGCTGCAAGCTGAAGCTGGGCAGATTCTGTGCTATTCTAACCCTCTGTGACTATCTACCTCCCATGGTGTGGTTTTTCTATCTGCATCTTTGTCTCCTTCTGGCCTGCTCTACTCCAAGTGGTGTCCTCATGGCGAATCCCTTGGCAACCTGTTCAGCAATACTTCTGAACACTCTGCCTCAAAACCACCTCTCATTATCCATCCATATGGCCTCTTCATTCCATCTGCTCTTCCTTCCTTTCCCATTTGGGACCTTCTCCCTCAGGTCAGAAATCTTGCCTTTTTGCCCAGCCATAGGCTGATCAGTTCTTTATTAATCAATCACAGATAATTTGGGAGCATTCTTTACACAACAGTGATACATGAGATAGTTCAATAATCATAATAATCTGGGCACAGAAATCAGCATCTTATTACACAGTGGATAAGACCAACCCCCAAAGGAAGAGTCTGTTTCCTTTAAGGGTATGGATACTGGTGTGTTGTCTGCTCTCCAGCAAAGGCTACTCCTGCAAGAGTAGAAGAGTTTCACAAGGTGTACTTGATGGTTTTTTGTTTTTTTTGTTTTTAAGACACAAAATTGGGCAGGTAGTTGTCTTGGTTACAGTTTCTATTGCCATAAGAAACCTGACAAATGTCTGCAGGACTGGGGGGAGGGTTATGGTGGAATTTGAACTTTGGGCTGAAAAAGGCTTGCATGTTCAGAACTCAGTGAGTTGTGTAGTAAGAGGCAACCTAGTAATTGCATTCCTCCATGGCTGCTGATTCTGTTCCTGCCTCCAGGTTTTTTTTACATCTAGTTCCTTCTCTGACTTCCCTCCGTGATGGGATGTAACCCAAGAGTTGCAAGGTAAAATAAACCCTTTTCTTTTGCTTTTGGTCATGGTGTTTTATAACAGCAATAAAAACCCTAAGACAGTAGGGAAAGAGAAATGGATATGTAAAGAATGGGAGATGTCAAGATACAATGTATTAATATTCTCAAAAACCTAATAAAATGAGAAAAATATGTAATTAAGTAAAAATTTCTTTTTTTTCTTTTTTTAATTTTATTTTTTTGCTTATTCACTTTATAACCCGTCCCAGTCACCCCTCCCACAATCCTTCCCCATCTCTTGTTTTCTGAGTACCCCCTCCTCCTGCATCCCCCACCCTGCCACTTTAAGTCTCTGAGAGGCTAGGTGCTTCCTCTCCCATTGAGGCCAGATGAGGCACCAGCTAGAAGACCATACTCCATATACAGGCAGCATGTTTTGGGATAGCCCCCACTCCAGATGTTTGAGACCTGCATGAAAACCAAGCTGCACATTTACAACATATGTGCAGGGAGGCCTAGGTCCAGCCCATGGAGGTAGATCTGTGTAGACTAGGTATGCTCCACGGTTGGTGATTCAGTCTCTGAGAGCTCCAAGGGTTCAGGTTGGTTTACTCTGTTGATCTTCCTGTGCAGTTCCTATCTCCTTAGGGCCCACAATCCTTCCGCCTATTCTTCTATAAGAGTCCTCAAGCTCCATCCACTGTTTGGCTCTGGATGTCTGTATCTGTCTGAGTCAGCTGCTGGTTAGAGCCTCTCAGAGGACAGCTTGCCCCTGTCTGTTCTCAGGCTGGAGGTTTAGATCCTGGGAGCTCTGGTTGAATCTTTTGATACTTGTTCTAAAAAGGACAAAAGCACCCTCACTTTGGTCTTCCTCCTTCTTCTTGAGTTTCATGAGGTTTATGCGTTGCATCTTAGGTATTGTGTGTTTTGGGGCTAATATCCGCTTATCAGTGAGTGCATACCATGTGTGTTCTTTTGTGATTGGGTCTACTCACTCAGGATGATATTTTCTAGCTCCATCCATTTGTCTAAGAATTTCATGAGCTCATTATTTTTAATAGCTGAGTAGTACTCCATTGTGTAAATGTACCATATTTTCTGTATCCATTCTTCTGTTGAAGGACATCTGGGTTCTTTCCAGCTTCTGGCTATTATAAATAAGGCCGCTATAAACATAGTGGAGCATGTGGCCCTGTTGCATGTTGAAATATCTTCTGGGTATATACCCAGGAGGGGTATAGCTGGGTCCTCAGGTAACACTATGTTCAATTTTCTGAGGTATCGCCAGACTGCTTTCCATAGTGGTTGTACCAGCTTGCAATCCCACCAACAATGGAGGAGTGTTCCTCTTTCTCCACATCCTTGCCAACATCTGCTGTCACCTGTGTTTTGGATCTTAGCCAATCTGACTGGTGTGAGGTGGAATCTCAGTGTTGTTTTCATTTGCATTTCCCTGATGACTAGGGATGCTGAGCACTTCTTTAGATGTTTCTCAATCATTCGAGTTTCCTCAGTTGAGAGTTCTTTGTTCAACTCTCTACCCCATTTTTTAATAGGGTTATTTGATGGTCTGGAACCTAGTTTCTTCAGTTCTTTGTATACCTTGGATATTAGCCCTCTATCAGATGTAAGGTTGGTGAAGATCTTTTCCCAGTCTGTTGGTTCCCGCTTTGTCCTGTTGACCGTATCCTTTGCTTTACAGAAGCTTTGCAGTTTTATGAGATCCCATTTGTCAATTCTTGATCTTAGAGCATATGCCATTGGTGTTCTGTTCAGGAACTTTTCCCCTGTGCCCATGTGATCAAGGCTTTTCCCTATTTTCTCTTCTATTAGTTTCAGTGTAGCTGGTTTTATGTGGAGATCCTTGATCCACTTGGAATTGAGCTTTGTACAAGGAGATAAGTATGGATCAATTTGCATTCTTCTACAAGTTGACCTCCAGTTGGACCAGCACCATTTGTTGAAAATGCTGTCTTTTTTCCACTGGATAGTTTGAGCTCCTTTGTCGAAGATCAAGTGACCATAGGTATGGGGGTTCATTTCTGGGTCTTCTATTCTATTCCATTGATCCTCCTGACTGTCTCTGTTCCAATACCATGCTGTTTAAAAATTTCTATAGGTAAATTTTGGTTTAAAGGAATTAGTAGAATATAAGTAATTAGATTTCATCATGACAGTTTCAAACAAAGCTTGTCCTGTTTCAATTACAGTAAGTTTTTAAATAAGTTAACCAGTTTTCTTTTATTTTAATTTTTTTAAAATGTATTTATGCACTTTACATCCAAATCCAAACCCCACCTCCCTCCTCTACCCTGTCCTGTACTCACATTTTCCTCCCACATAAGTTCCTCCCCTTCTCCTCAGAGAAGGAGAAGCACCCCATGGGTACCAACCATGCACTAGCACAGGTTACAGCAGAACTAAGTACATCCTCTGCTACTAAGGCCAGATTCCCCCCGCAAAAAAAAACATTTAGGGAAAGGGCATCCAAAGGCAGGCAACAGAATGAGAGACAACCCATATTCGAATTGGTAAGGGACCCATATGAAGACAAAGATGCACATCTCCTATAAATATGTAGGGTCCTAGGTCCTGACTATGGATGTTCTTTTGTTAGTGATTTACTCTCTGTGAGCCCTCCTACTCTAAGCCCATGTTAGTTAACTCTGTAGGTCTTCTTGTGGTGTCTGTGCCCTCTCTGGCTCCATTAGTCCTTACCCCCTCTCTTTGGCAAGTCTCCCCAAGTTATGACTAATGTTTGACTGTGAGTCTCTGCATCTGTTCCCATCAGTTGCTGGAAGAAGCCCCTCAGAAAAAAGTTATGCTAGGCTCCTGTCTGAAAGCATAGCAGAATATCATTAATAGTATCAAGGGTTGGCTTTCTCCCATGGGGTGGGTCTCAAGTTGGGCCAGTCATTGGCTGGCCATTCCTTTAGTCTCTGCTTCATCTTTATCCCTGCATATCTAGTAGGCAGACAAAGTTTTGGGTTGAAGGTTGTGTAGATGAGGTGGTATACCCTCCCTCCACTAGAAGTTCTGCTTGACTACAAGAGGTTGCCACTTGACTCTCCATATTGCCATCTGCTAGTAGTCTCAGATAGTGTCTCCCCATACTCTTCAAGGAGCCTCTCCCATCCCAGGTCTTAGGCTTATCCCAAAGATGCCCAACTTCCTATGTCCATTCTCTCCCAGACATGTCTCCACCTCCTGCTATCTCCACACCTGATCCTCACCCCTGATCCCTACTCCATCCCATCTCCTACTCAGGTTGATTATACCTGTACTTTATGGCTCATATATAAGTACATATCATGCAAGTGTTTCTCTGCCATTAGCTACTCCACTGTTGAGAATTCTCTGTTTAGTTCTGTACTACATTTTTAATTGAGCTATTTTGTTTGTCAGTTTTGAATTTCTTTAATTACTTGTAATTTGGGATAATAGCCTTCTGTTAGATGTTGGGTTCGTAAAGATATTTTCTCCATATAGGCTGCTGTTTCGTCCTATTCATTGATATCTTTTGTCTTATAGAAGCTTTTAAGTTTCATGAGGTCCCATTTATAAATTGGTGACCTTAATGCCTGGGCTATTCGTGTTCTGTCCAGGAAGCTGTCTGTGCCAGTGTGTCTCTGTGTTGACGTCTCTGACCCATTTGGATTTGAGTTTTATGCAGGGTAATAAATATGTATCTATTTGCATTTTTATACATGCAGACATCCAGTTAGAACAGCACCATTTCCTGTGAATTTTTTTCTTTCAGCTTGTTTATATTGTCAATTACATGAATAGATTTTCATATATTGATCCATCCTACCACCCCTGGGATGAAGCTTACTATCGTGCTAGATAATGTCTTTGATTTGTTCTTGGAATTGGTTTGCAAATATTTTATTGTGTTTTCTTGAATCAATGATTGTAACAGAAATTAGTCTGAAATTACCTTTCTTTGTTGAGGTTTTGTGTGGTTTAGGTATCAGGGTGACTGTGGCCTAATAGAACGAGTTTGACAATGTTCCTTCTGTTTCTATTTTTGTGGGATAGTTTGAGGAGTATTGGTATTAGCTCTTCTTTGAAAGTCTGGTAGAATTTAGTTGTCAAACTATGTGGCCCTGGGCTTCTTTTTGGATGGGGTACTTTTAAGACTGCTTCTATTTCTTTAGGGGTTATAGGACTGTTTAAATTGTTTACCTGATCTTTATTTAATTTTTTAAATGCTATCTATCAAGCAAATCATCTCATTTTTGCTTAGATTTTCCAATTTTGTGGAGTATTGGGTTTTAAATTAAGACCTAATGATTCTTTGGATTTCCTCAGTACCTATTATTATGTTTCCCACTTTCTTTCTAATTTTAATTTCAGTGCACTCTCTTTTCCTTTTACTTAGTTTCTCTAAGGGTTTGTCCATCTTTTGGTTTTCTCAAAGAATCAACTCTTGCTTTCATTAATTCTTTCTATTGTTATTTTTTTCCTCATTTTTTAATATCAAACCTGACTCTGACTATTTCTTGTCATCTACTCTTCTTGAGTGTGTTTGTTTCTTTTTGTTTTGAAGTTTTTGGATGTGCTTTTAAGTTGCTTTAAGTTTGAGATCTCTCCAATTTTTTTTTTTCTTTTTTTTATGAAGACACTTAGTGGTATGAACTTTCCTCCTAGGACTGCTTTTATTGTGTGCCATAAGTTTGGGTAGTTGTGCCTTCATTCTCATTAAATTTTAGAAAGTCTTTAATTCCTTTCCTTCTCTGTCCCAGTCATCACTGAGTAGAGAGTTGTTCAGTTTCCGTGAGTTTGTAGGCTTTCTTTTATTTCTGTTGTTGAAATACAGCTTTAATTCATGCCGATCTGAGAAGATAAAAGGGATTAGTTCTATTTTCTTTTATGTGTTGAGGGTTGCTTTGTGATCAACTATATGATCAATTTTGGAGAATGTTACATGAGGTGCTAAGAAAAAGGTATGTTCTTTTTTTTTTTTGTTTGAGTGAAATGGTCTGTAGATATGTTAGGTCTATTTGATTCATAACCTTTGTTACTTTTATTATTTCTCTGTTTAGTTTCTATCTCAATGACCTGTTTATTACAGTGGGCTACTGACTTCTCCCAGCAGTAATATGTAGGTTTGCAAATGTGAGTACCCTTTCATTTGGGACTTAAATGTTCAAAATTGAGATATCATCTTGGTAGATATTTTTTCTTTGATATGTTTAAAGTGTTTTTTCCATCTCTTGATTACTTTTGGTTGAAAGTCTGCCTTATTAGATATTAGAATGGCTACTCCAGTTTGCTTTTGGGGTTGATTTGCTTGGAAACATTTTTTACCATCCCTTTACTCTAAGGTAATGTTTATCTTTGTTGCTGAGGTGAGTTTCTTGTATGCTGCAGAATGATGGATCCTGTTTTCACATCTATTTTGTTAGCCTGTGTCTTTTTATTGAAGAATTGAGTCCATTTATGTTGAGAAATATGAATAACCAATGATTGCTGATTCCTATTACTTTGATGTTGGTGGTCGTAGTTTTCTCCTGCCTCTCTTCACCACCTCCCCACACCGTGTGTGTGTGTGTGTGTGTGTGTGTGTGTGTGTGTCCCTTCTTTTCATTTTTCTGGTGAAAATTATTTTTCCCTGAGTTTTCTTGGCTGTAGTTAGCCTTCTTGGCTTGGACTTTTCCTTCTACTATATTATGTAGGGCTAGGTTCATGGATAGATACTGTTTAAATTTGGTTTCGTCATGGACTATCTTGTTTCTCTATCTATGGTGATTGAATGTTTTGCAGAGTATAGTCATCTGGGATGACATTGGTGGTATCTTAGATTTTGCAAGACATCTACCCAGGTCATTCTGGCTTTTAAAGTCTCTGTTGAGAAGTCAAGTATAATTCTAATAGGTTTGCTTTTATATATAACTTGGCCATTAACCCTTGCAGCTTTTAATATTCTTTCTTTGTTCTGTAGTTTTAGTGTTTTGATTATTATGTGCTATTGTTGCGTCCACCTTGACCAGCAAGTAAGACACGACATGGTTGGATCCTTCTCAGACAGCTCTATTCCAGGAACAATCTTGACTTATGGACGGGGACCCCAAGCAACAGAAACGAGCTGCTTATAAATCCACCCTAGGCAGGCTAGGTGGCGTGTTCTCTCAGGATAGGTTAGGCTGCCAATACCTCATTAGCATAAGCCCGCTTGGGAGGGGCTCAAGACCGACGCATGCACAACGGGCTTGTTTACTCAGATACATGGTATTCACTCACTGATTATTGGATTTTAGCCCAGAAGCCTGAAATACCCAAGATTCAACTCACAGACCACATAAAGCTCATGAAGAATGATGACCAAGTAGGGGGGGCTTCCGTCCTTCTTAGAAGGAGTAACAAAATACTCAAGGGTGCAAATATGGAGACACAGTGCAGGAAAGAAACTGAAGGAGGGACCATCTACAGACCATTCCACCTGGATATCCATCCTATGTGCAGTCACCAAAGGTAGAGGTTGATGTGGATGTCAGGATGTACATGCTGACAGGAGCCTGATATAGCTGTCTCCTTAGAGGTCTGCAAGAGTCTGACATACTCAGAGGCAGATGCTCACAGCTCACCATTAAACTGATCATGGGGTTCCCAATGGGAGAGATAGAGTGAAGGCTGAAGGAGTTGAGAGGATTCGCGACACCATGAGGAAAGCAACAATCCCAACCAACCAGAGCCCCCAGGGTCTAAACCACCAGCCTGGGAGCGCTTAGGGAGGGACCCATGGCTCCAGCTATATATGCAAGGGAGCTATATATAAGGGGGAGAAGAGATCCTTGGTCCCATGGAGGCTGGATGTCGTGGGGGGTGGATACTCGAGGGTGGGGAGGTGAGGTACGGGGGAGGGTGGGTGGGGGTACACCAATGTGGAGGCAGGAGGAGGGGGGAAGGGATAGTGAGTTCCTGGGAGGGAGAGGGGGAAATGGGGTAAGGAGAGAACATCTGAAATGTAAAAAAAAAATTTTCCAATAAAAAATTTCCAATAAAAAAAAAAAAAAGAAAGCTGAGCTGGCCTTGGAAAACCAGCGCCATCTTAAATCAGCTGCCTACATGCTATGAAGTTTTTCTTTTTTTGTCTAATCTATTTAGTATTCTGGTAGCTTATTGTACATTTATAGGCATCTTTTTTCTTTTGGTTGGGGAAATTTTCTTCTATGATTTTGTTGAAAATATTTTCTTGGACTTCTTGCTGGTAATTTTCTCTTTCTATTCTTATTATTAGTTTTGGTCTTTTCATAGTTTCCAAGATTTCTTGGATGTTTTATGTCAGAGACCTTTTAGATTTAACATTTTCTTTGACCAATGTATCAATTTATTCAATTGTATATTCTACACTTGAGATTCTCTCTTCCACCTCTTATATCCTGTTGCTGATACTTGTTTCTGCACTTTTTGTTCTCGTCCCTAGGTTTTCCATCTCAAGGATTCACCCAGTTTATGTTTCTTCATTGCTTCTAATTCCTCTTTCAGGTGTTGAACTGTTTTATTCATTTCCTTCAGCTGTTTATTGCCTTCTCCTGTAATTTTTCAAGAGATTTTCTCTTTCCTCTTTAAATGCCTCTATCATCTTTCATCTTCTCATGCTTTTGTTGTGTTAGAACATCCTTGGCATGATGTAGTTGGATAGCTGAGTTCTGGTTGTGCCATATTGCCCTGGCTATTATTGATTGTGTTTTTAAAGCTGTCCTTTGACCATCTAGTTATCCCTGGTGATTGCTGGGTGTTCCTGATGCTGGCAGGACTCCTCAAGTTGGCAGGCAGAGCCATGGTCCTGACAGTGGAGTTCAGGGAACAGCATGTTTCTCACCTCTGCTAGCTATGTCTCAGGTGGAAGTGAATGTTCCTAGGACCCACAGACTTCTTTGTGAAAACAGGCAAAGCCTTGACCCTGATGATGGAGGTCAGAGAACAATAAGCTGCTTTTCCCTGATGTTGTCTGTTCCCAGTTGAACTCCCCCTCCCCAGAGGCAGGGGACTGATGGGAAAGGGATATAACCTGGAAGTTCCTTGGGCCCCCACAGGGTGGTAGGCCAGTCGGTGTAGGACAGCACACAGCTCATCTCTCAGTCAACCAGTTTTATTTAGGATAACCCATTTAACTTGCATGAAGCTTAACATCTAATCTCCCTATGAGTTTCGTCCTTGTCGTTTCTGCTTTCTAATATGTGTGCTAAAATAATTGATATAATATGTAAAGCATCTGCAACAGTCTTGTTTATAATATTAAAACTGGGAACAAGTATAAGATCTATTCTCAGAAAATTGGTTGACTAAATTATGATAGAGCCTGATGAATAAAAGAAATCTTAATACTATTTTAACATCTTATTAATAAGATGATAATAAGAATTACATGATTCTGTTTACTAGATAAATATGTTTAAGATATTAGTATTAAATTTAAAAAAACAAGATACAGAACAGCCCCATGTTTCAGTGAAATTTAATTATTTTACCACTTTTCCTTAATCTTTGGCTTAAAAATATCAGTGTTATAAAAAACTTCATTATGCTTCGTATTTCTTCAATAGCTAAGAAATGTTTATTTTTTTTTTTTACATTTAAATAGCTTTCCCTCCATAAATGCCCTTTTTCTTATAGATTTCTTTAAAACTGCCTTAATTGCTCAAGTTAATCAAGGATCCTATGCTAGACTGTTTTTGTGGCTTTGACAAAATACCTGAGAAAAGTTTTAAAAATAGGAAAGACTAAATGTGGCTTATGATTTCAGAGAAGGTACAGTTCATAGCCAGCTGGCTCCATTGCTGTGTGGTTATGCTGGTGGAGCAAAGTCTCCTGGCAGCAGGGACACAGTGGAACAGAGCTGTCCAACTCATGGCAGCTGGTGAGGAGATGAACATCTCCAGTGACCTAACCTACCTCCTCCAACCAGATCCTACATTTTAGTAGTCCATACAATGTGGACTCTCAGTGGATCAACTCAAATAAATTAGAACTCTTATGATCCAACCACTTCTCAATAAAGCTACCAACTGGAGACCAAGTCTTCAATAGTGAACATTTTGGAAAGGCTTTATATCCAAAGTACAACAGATGGCATGTTTTAAAATATCTATATTTAACATTGTATAAAAGCATTGTGTTTATCATTATTTGTAAATACATTATGCGCTTCATTGTTTGATTTCTGCTTATAATTTTTAGATTGGCAATTCTCATATTGAACTTAATTCCAAATTTTTAGAGGTTTTTACATTATTTGGTTAAAGTGTTGATTTTTATTTGTATTAGTGAAGTTGTAGATGTAGGTGTGTTTTTTCACTTTGTCAGGTTTTATAAATGTTACTTTTTTACATTTTCACATCCTAGTGACTTTAAGTGGCTTTATAGCATTCAGGGCTACCATATATCAGACAGTGACTAATCAATAGACAGAAATAGGGCAGGGAAACACATTTGTTGAATATACAAGAAGAGTATCTGTGTGATAGCAGCTGTGTAGAACAAGGGCACAGTTTTGGAGGTGGAGGAGAAGCAGAGGGGAGGGAGGAGGGAGAAGGAATACACAAGTCTTTTAAAACGTCAAAGCCTACCTCCTGTTACATCCTTCCTCCTCATAATCCTTCCCAAACATTTCCACCAACACTGGCCCAAGTATTCAAATATGAGTCTATAAAATGGCTCTCCTTCAAACCACCATACCCATAGTGGGTCTTTGGCAAAAGAAATAGTCCTCTTAACCTATCAGCCATTTCTCTAACCCATAAACACATTTAGGCTTTTAACCAAATGAGATTAAGACATAAATTTTAAACTTCCTGTTTGTATCATAATCAAATTCCTGACAGCTTGAAATTGTAAAGAAAACCTCTAATAGAGGAAGGAAGGTCATTAAAACGAGAAAGTTCATAATAAAAATGACTGCACTGCCAGCCTAGTATTTTTAGACTAGATGTTTTAAAAGACATAAACAGAAGTTAAGTAAAACAGATAGATAGATGATATCATGTGATTCTGTAGTGGTGTTTATAGACCTTGGATATTAGTTGCACATACCTTTAAATATTGAACTTTTTTTCTTACTTTGATTTTAGCACATTGTAAATTTATTTTTTTTTTTTTTACAATTGAAGGTGTTCACAATGCACTGTGAACACATTCACTCCCATTACCCTCTCTTCTACTCCTACAGACATCCAACCTTTTCTTGCCAACTCTTACACGTCCATGTTTTATTTTTTACATAATTTTTTTGCCTATAGCCACAGCTATAGTGTGTTTGTGATGGCATTGGACATGCCATATCCAAGAAACAGCATTGAAAGGCATTCCTTTGCTTTCTCCAGCTCTTAGGATATCCCCATTCTTGTTTAAGTGATGTTCTTCCCTAGGAATGCTATAGAAGTTTCCTTTATGGCTGAAAGCCATCACTTATTCTCAGCACTTTAACCATTTATAAGTCTCTGCAGAACTACTCCCCACTGCAAAAACAAAAGTCTGACCAAGGCTAAGAGCAACACTAGTTTAAGGCTAAAAATTTAAAATTTTAGAAGACAGTTGGGCTGGCATTTAGTTTCATAATGATTTTATTATATAATTATAACATAAATTTGAATTAAGAAATATAGGTGGGTCCAATGCAACTGTTCTACTTCTCATGATTTTTTAACATACTTCAAACACAGAGGTTAGCAACTTGGAGGACCTTTCAGATTCCAGGTATAATTAGTTCTGTCACTATTTAGAGGTAGTCAGAAATAGCCAGCTCTTAAGATTGAAGGGCACTGGTGAGGATTGTATGTTGCAATAGTCATCAAGCTTTTTATCATCTGAAATCTACTAGCTTATAAGTTCCAAGAGAATAGTGGCTTTGCTTGTTGACATTGTATTATTACTCGGTGCATATTGGTACTTAGCATTATTTTGCATGAATTAAAGGACAAACATTTGCTTTTGTATCTTTTTTGATTTTTCATATTTTACATGGTTTTACACTATCTGCAAAGCTATCATTACTTGGCACCAAATTATCCCATCACATACACATGTTTTACATAACCACTCTATAATAGTACGCATACAGTGTGCTCAAATCTTTGCTGTTATACGTGATACTATAGAGGATCTAATACTTAAAATTATTTGGTTGTATAAATATGGCATGAGAAAGCAACAGCATGTATCTCAGCTCCAGATAGAAATTCTGATATACTTTATTTAATAGCCAATGCATAATTAATGTTAGTTATTTGAGTTGACATATGAACTATCCTGTGCTTTCATAGTCAAGAAGCCCTGCGGTCTTTGTACAGGTGCTTTGTAGATATTTTATTCATTTGAAGGTTTACCTTGGAAGTCTGAATGCTCATAAGTAATGTATCCATGCTAGTACAGAAGGGAAACATATTTTGTGTCAAGCAAATTGACAGTAAGTGTAATAATGCATTCTTTTGTCATTTAATACTGAAAACTTAGTAGGAAGATAATGACTGATATTAATTGTTGAAAGTATTGAAACATGACATTAAATAGGAAATAGGAAAATGGAAGGGTGAACCTTGAACACAGAGTTATTACCTTCTTGGCTCTTCCTCTGCATTTTTGAAGGGGATGGGGGAGATTTGGGAATTTAATTCATTCATCATTCTGGAATCCTAAGTATTTTGTTACTGTACATATGTTCTTACTTTTCTTTTTAAGTGTTTTATATTGTATGTTATGTGTATGACTGTTCTGCATACACATACATCTGTGCACCACTGGAGTTCCTGGTACCTGCAGAGGCCAGAAGAAGGTATCAGATCATCTGGAACTGGAGTTATAGATAGTTGTGAACTGCAGGGAGTGTGCTGGGAATCGAACCTGGGTCCTCTGGAAAAGCAACAAGTGCTGGTGGCTATGATGCCATCTGTCTAGTCCCTTGTTTTTATTTTTCATAGGAAAATTTATCAAGATGGTATCAACCTATATACTGAGATGTTAAAATTAAGAATTACGATAGAATTCAACCATACTATATATACACCCCTCGTTCAATTTGCACATTGTTAGTAGTTTTAGTTTTTGTTTTATTTAATGTGAGGGAGGAGGACATATGCCATGGCACATATGTTAAGGCCGGAGGACAACTTTCCTGAATTGGTTCTCTCCTCACACCACAATGTGAGTTCTGGGATTTATCTCAGATACTCAGGCTTGTGTGATAGCACTTTGACTGGCTGAGTCGTGTGACTGACCTTAAAACTGCACATTTTTTAATGGAATTAAAATCTCAAGGCTCCTGATCCCTTATCATCTGGACTCCTGGTATTCATGCTTCTCAGCTTCTCCCAGCCTGAGAGCACATTAATTTTGCCTTCTTCATTTCACAGAATGGCTTCCTATTGCCTGTCCTTGACTCAGCAGTTCCTTGTGTAGATTGTTCTTTTACAGTACCTATAGCAATCTGTAATATAATAACTTACTGCCTACCAGACCCTACTTTAATCTCCATACTGATTTGTAATATAGAACACTCACACCAGGTTCTATGTTCTACATTAATAACTCCTTTGTACCTATTGTAACACTTTTTGTGGTGAAATGAATCATTGCTTATACTGAAAAGTATTCACTGGGCACTTTGACTCCTCTAAGAGTTTCTCTCTTATCACCATTTCTAGCTTAGCGTTATTTCTCTAGTTATAATGTTTGAAATATAATCACGGCAGTGAGTTTATATGTTCAACACGTATGTATATATGTGTATGTATGTGTATGTTTATGTATATGGCTTAATATGGTAGATACATTTTTCTTTTTGTAATTTAATCTTTTTACTTATTCAATTTACTGCCCTCTCCCAGGCATCTCCTCCCACAATCCTTTCCCCATCCTTCTTTCCCTTCTCTTAGTGGGTAGGGCCCCTTGGGTATCCTCCCACCCTGGCACTTCAAGTCTCTGCTACGCTAGGCATTTCTCCCACTGAGACAAATGAGGTAGCCCAGCTAGAAGAACATATCCCACATACAGCCAGCAGCTTTTGCAATTGCCCCTATTTCAGTTGTTCAGGGCCCACATAAAGACAAAGGTAGAACTGTACACACATCTACATATGAATGGAGAGGCCTGGGTCCAGCAGGGTTTTTGTTTGTTTGTTTGTTTGTTTGGGGGCTTTTTGTTTGTTTTTGTTGTTGTTGTTTATTTTTATTGTTGGTGGTTCAGTCTCTGAGAGTTCCAAGGTTCTAGGTTATTTGACTGTGTTGGTCTTCCTATTGGGATCCTATCCCTTTCAGGGCCTGCAATCCTTCCTCCTATTCTTCCATAAGAGTCCCCAAACTCCATCCACTCTTGGCTGTGGGTGTCTGTATCTGTCTGAGTCAGCTGCTGGATGGAGCCTCTCCGAGGACAACATGCTCATGTCAGCAAGCATAATAGAGTATCATCAATAGAGTATTAGGTATTAGTGCTTGCCCATGGGATGAGTTTCAAGTTGGGTCAGTTATTGGTTGGCAATTCCCTTAGTTTCTGCTCCCTCCCCATGTGCTTGCATTCTTTGCAGACAGGAATAACTTTGGTTTGAAAGTTTTGTAGGTGGATTGGTGTCTCTATCGTTTCACTGGGGCTCCTGCCTGGCTACAGGACATGGCCACTTCAGGTGTGAATACATTTTTGATAATACTAAAATTAACTCCATGAACTGATGCACATCTAGGCTTTGTGGCATCATCATCATCCTGAATGCAGCTTACTGTTGCTCACAACATTATGCATCATGCAATTGTACATGTGTACATATGCTTGTATATTTCTCTTCTATGTATCATATATTCAGTGTTATATATCTGTGATATATAGTATGTATATATTTTGTGTATCATATATATAATATCAGTGATATGTGTGTAATTTATATATGTGTATGTAAATTTGTATGCATCTAATTTAATAATTTATTTGCATGCATCTAATAAAAAGGGAGATACTTTTATACTTGTTAAAGACAATCTACCAAAGAACTAGAGCTATAATCACTCAAGGCACTATAAAGTTAGCTGACATCCCCTCAACTTGTCTGTCTTGTGGTAGCAGTGACATGGATATGGGACAGATGAGGCAGGAGAACTAGTCATGAGAGATGGAAAGCTCATCTACTTCAGCAATTGGGAGAGTGGGCCTTGCACCCCTCCTGAACAGCACAGTAGAGTTGGTCCTGATGGTGTGGGTGTGGGTAAGCCATCCCTGAGGGCATGAGAGTGGGAAAACTGGCTTTGCCCCTTACTGGCTGCAACACTGGATGAACTATCCAGGACAGTGCTGGAGAGCTTGCACCAATGGCGTGTATGCAGGAAAGTTGGCAGGCTAACCAGCGCAGAAAAATCCCAGGCCAAGATCTACCCCACCAGCTATCCCATCGCTGAAGTTCTGGAGCTTGTGAAGGGGCTAGTCCTATAGTCCCAATGTTGCAGGATCTTCATGAGACAGGGCCACAATAGGGCATCTGAGAGGAGTACCAGTGAGGATCCAGTATTGATATTCTAGCAGAAGACTAGGTCTTTGAACCAAACCAGTTACTCATTGCAATAAACATTTGCAAGTAAAGAAGTGTGGAAAGGGGGTATAATGGGGGACATACCAAAGTTTCTACAACAAGATTTTCTTTTTCTCTTAATGGGGGAGGTAGCAACTGGGGGATGAATGGGACTGGAATTCATGATGTGATGTTTACAAGGTACCTATAAAAAGTTAGAGAGACTGGGGTGGGACAGACAAACAAACTGGGAGAAGCTTCAAGATGAGTTTTAACTTGGTTTATCTTTATCTTTCAAGTAAGATGTATAGTATCTTTGGCAAGAGGTCTTGTCTGTCTAGTTCTGGTAGGCAACAAAGAGGAAAAAGCAGTAACCTGTATTATTCTGGGAACTTCTGGGCTTCCCTGACTAACATTATATGGAAGTGTCCCATGCCTGATACAAGGAACAGCATTACCCTGCTACATAGTATGCATGTTAGTTCTTCCAGTTACAGTTTTGACTTACATACTTTAATGGGCGTTCACAGGAATAGGTTTCAGTGTGATTTTCTATAGCTCCTCTTTGCTTTACCTTCTCTCATTGCTCCCTCATCTCTGTTCCACCTCCCTATTCCTGTTCAACCTTTCAACTCCTACCCTTCCTTTCTCCATTCTCATTGATGGTGTTCCAAACTCAACTTCCTTAAGACATCTACTTCCTAGTGGTTCTTTTCTAGTTTGGTTTCTGCAGGTTCTCCCAGTAAAACACAGAGATCTAAACAAGTTTTACTAACAGGAGTTTGTTCAGAAGATGGGTCAATTTTATGGAAGAATATGAGCTCCCTATAAGACTATTAGAGATTTCTGATCCCAGTCGTAGTAAAATGTGTCCAAGGGAGACCTTGAAATTGTAACTGTCTGAAAAGAATTAAGAAGGTTATATTATAGGAATCTTTTCCAAATTTTCTAACCAGACTGCCCAGCCAAAGTCAACCCTTGCTCTTCTACACTGAGAATCCCTTTCCTCTCATTTTTGCTCTCACATTATTTTATTCTTTTTTTTATGAGTTTTTGAGTTTCTTTTATTTTACTTATAAAAGAAGCCAAGAGTTTACATAGTTTCAAACTCAGAACACCTTAGCAAGGTACGTTCACAGATGTCTTGCTTATGGCTCTTTTTTCTCTTCTTTCCTCATAGGTAATTATTTTGATTAATTTTTATTTTATTCACATTTATTTCTTTGTGAAAATATAAGCAAATAAGTATATCTGTATATTCATATGCCTTCTATTTTCTTTTTTCCTTTCTTTTTTATTGGAAATTTTATTTATTTACGATACAGATGTTATCCCCTTTCCCCATTTCCCCTCCCTAGAACCCCCTATCCTATACCCCCTCTTCCTTTATGCTTTTATACCATTTTGATTACATGCATGTATTAAGGTCAGTTCTAGGTTGAGGGTCTAGCAATACAATAGATGCAAATAATCAAGGAACAAGCAATACAATAAACACAAATAGTCAAAGAAAAAGCAAGGCATTAAACCCAATTATGTGAACACTCCTGTGATCACTGTTTCTAAAGGCTTATCAGGATGACCAAAGTATCTGAGACTACTTCCCTGTCCTAGCCCAAGGTCATTTTTCATGTCTGAAACCTACTTCCTTGTTCTAGTCTAAAATTTAGATTCCTGTCTGAAATTACTTCTTTGTTCTAGGCTAATATTTAGATTCCTGCTTGAGATTACTTCTTTGTTCTAGCCTAAGATTTAGATTCCTAACTGAAATTACTTGTTTGTTCTAGCCTAATGTCAGATTCCTGCCTGAAGCCTACTTCCTTGTCCTTGGCCAATGTCATTTTCCTAACAAGCAACCCATTTCCTTATCCTTGACCCATGTCAGCTTCTTGCCAAGTAGCTCCAAAGGCTCTCCAACTCTCCCCCTTTTGTATTTTATTAACAAGACTGAGCCTGTCTTAGGTCATTCTGACAAGAATGCCTTCCTTACCCATCTTGGAATATGCATTATCAAAAACAATGCACTTCTGTCTTAGGTTGGTAAGGCTCTGTGCAGAATCTTACCCATCCTTGGCTTGCCAGCCTGTTAAATTTATAACTCTGTCTGGGGGTCCATTATTAGTTTCAAGTCATATACTTTGACTGCCAGCCTGTTGATGTAGTTAGAGACAAGCTTTAACACGATGGGCAGGAATAAAAGTATTCCCAGAACAAGAAGGCCTAGCCTAATCAAGCTATATATGCCATTCCTGCGATTTGACCAAAATGGAAATACTGACCTCAGGCCATGGAGAATTTTATCAGCATTATCTGCACCATCAAAGCTCAACAGAGCAGCATTCTTTAAATTCATACTCTCACTATGCAAAGTTAACATGCCCAGAGAGGTGTTAGGATTATGCCAAATATCCTTCAGGTGTCTTTAAACTTTTTTCTAATTATAATGACAATCATTGTAAATTTTAGAAGTAACACTACTCCAGTGATATTTGTGCTGACACTTGGGATGGCTCCTAACTCTTGAACCCTGAACCTCCTTTAGATAATTTGAATAGGTTATAGAGCATCAATCCGTTGTTCAAGATACCTATATAAATCCTTTTGTTTACTCAATACATTAGTAAAATTTTTTTTGCTAGATGGTTAACAAAAATAGTTGTCTTAACTCCTTGAGTCAATGCTATTGCAGAAGCAGTAGTGCTACCAATTAATGAAATTAAAGCTGTTATACCAGCAATAATCAAACCTGCTACCCTCTTGCTTCTGCTTAAAGCCTAACTAACTTCTTCTGGCACTTTCAAGCTTTTTTCAGCGAATCAAGGTTTTTAATACTCAGGGCAGTGAGACAAAAGCTGGTTGGTAGATCCCTGTAACAGACATGCTAGGTTTCAACACACTAACACAATTGGGAATTATACAGTCAATGCAACTTACAATAAATATTGTAGAAGAGACAAAACCAATTTTAGCTTGACAATTAAAAGAGCCTTAAAATATGCACTAACCCTTGTTTGAAATCCAGAACCTGTCCCAACTTTATCTCTTGCTATTGTTACATCATAGTGAGCTACAGCTAACTTCCAAATATGTCTCTGATAAAGTCCAGATCCAGTCTTCCAAAAGTAGACTGTTATTTCTATTTCCCATACTGGATTGATTTCTAGACCAGTACATGATTGAGTCCTAATAGCTGGTCACCTTTAAGAAGAATATAAGAGACATTATAATTTCTGTTTTTGATTCTCTATCCCACAAGGTCTAAAAACTTGAGGCAAGGCAGCTTGTCCCATCTAGGATATAGTCAAGCAAAGGCAGGTCAGGAATATATGTCCAATACTGCTCCCCAGTCACCCTTGTCAGGACACTCAGCAAGCTCACAGGTCAGCATCATTCTTTGTCTCAGCAACAGTATGTCTCACTAATCTTTTAAAAGTTCCATGGGCCTCTTCTATAATACCTTGTCCTTGAGGATTATACGAAATCCCCATAAAAAATTGTTGACAAAAAGTCTCGACAGCTCGACAACAATTGTCAGACCCATTATTAGTATTTTTTTATTGGATATTTTATTTATTTACCTTTCAATGTTATCCCCTCTCGTATTCCCCCCCCCAAGACCTCTTATCAAATCCCCCTTCTTCCTAGTTCTATGAGGGTGTGCCCCCATCATCCACCCATTCCCGCCTCCCTGCTCTCAAATTCTCCAACACTAGGGAATCCAAACTTTCAGGGACCAAGGCCCTCCTCTTCCACTAATGCCCTACAGGGTCATCCTCAACTACCTATACAGGTGGAGCCATGAGTCCCTCCCTTTGTGTTCCCAGCCTGGAGGTTTAGACCCTGGGAACTCTGGTTGAGTATTTCGATACTTCTTCTATGAAGGACCAAAGCACCCACACTTTGGTCTTCCTCCTTCTTCTTGAGCTTCATGTGGTCTATGTTTTATATCTTAGGGATTGTGAGCTTTTGGGCTAATATCCACTTACTAGTGAGTACATACCATGTGTGTTCTTTTGTGATTGGGTTACTTCACTCACGATGATATTTTCCAGTTCCATCCATTTCCCTAAGAATTTCATGAACTCATTGTTTTTAATAGCTGAGTAGTACTCCATTGTATAAATGTACCACATTTTTGTATCAATTCCTCTGTTGAAGGACATCTGGATTCTTTCCAGCTTCTGGCTATTATAAATGAGTTTGCTATGAACATAGTGGAGCATGTGTCCCTGTTGTCTGTTGAAACATCGTTTGGGTATATGCCCCAGGAGTGGTATAACTGGATCCTCAGATAATACTATATTCAATTTTCTGAGGAACCACCAGATTGCTTTCCATAGTGGTTGTACCAGCTTACAATCCCACCAACAATAGAGGAGTGTTCCTCTTTCTCCACATCTTCACCAGCATCTGCTGTCACCTGAATTTTTGATCTTAGCCATTCAAACTGGTGTAAGGTGGGATCTCAGGGTTGTTTTGATTTGCATTTCCCTGATGACTAAGGATGTTGAACATTTCTTTAGGTGCTTCTCGGCCATTCGCATTTCCTCAGTTGAGAATACTTTGTTTAGCTCTGTACCCCATTTTTAATAGGGTTATTTGATTGTCTAGAATCTAGTTTCTTCAGTTTTTTTTCCTATAACTTAGATATTAGGCCTCTAGCAGATGTAGGATGTGTAAAGATCTTTTCCCAATCTGTTGGTTGCCACTTTGTCCTTTCCTTTACAGAAGCTTTGCAGCTTTATGAGGTCCCATTTCTTGATTCTTGCTCTTAGAGCATAAGCCATTGGTGTTCTGTTTAGAAACCTTTCCCCTGTGCCCATGTTTTTGAGGCTTTTCCCCACCTTCTCTTCTATTAGTTTCAGTGTATCTGGTTTTATGTGAAGGTCCTTGATCCACTTGGACTTGAGCTTTGTACAAGGAGATAAGAATGGATCAATTTGCATTCTTCTACATGCTGACTTCCATTTTTTCTACTGGATGGTTTGAGCTCCTTTGTCAAAGAACAAGTGATCATAGATATGGGGGTTCATTTCTGGGTCTTCTATTCTATTCCACTGATCTTCCTGCCTGTCTCTGTACCAATACCATGCAGTTTTTATCACTATTGCTTTGTAGTACAGCTTGAAGTCAGGGATGCTGATTCCTCTAGAAGTTCTTTTATTGTTGAGAATAGTTTTCACACTCCTGGGTTTTTTGTTATTCCAAATGAATTTGAGAATTTCTCTTTCTATCTCTATGAAGAATTGAGTGGGAATTTTGATGGGGATTGTATTACATCTGTAGATTGTTCTCAGCAAGATAGCCATTTTTACTATATTAATCCTTCCAATTAATGAGCATGGGAGACCTTTCCATCTTCTGAGATCTGCTTTGAATTCTTTCTTCACAGACTTGGAAGTTCTTGTCATAGAGTCACTTAAGTATACTATCATATCACATGCAAATAGTGAAATTTTTACTCCTTCCTTTCCAATATGTATCCCTTTTACCTCCTTTGTTGCCTAATTACTCTAGCTAGGACTTCCAGTACTATATTGAATAGATAGGGAGAGAGTGGGCAGCCTTGTCTAGCCCCTGATCTTAGTGGGACTGCTTCAAGTTTCTCTCCATTTAGTTTGATGTTGGCTACTGGTTTGCCGTATATTGCTTTTACTATATTTAGGTATGGACCTTGAATTCCTGATCTTTCCAAGACTTTTATCATGAAGGAGTATTGAATTTTCTCAAATGCTTTCTCAGCATCTAGTGGTATGATCATGTGGTTTTTTTCTTTGAGTTTTTTTATATAGTGGATTCCATTGAATGATTTTCATATATTGAACCATCCCTGCATTTCAGGGATAAAGCCTACTTGATCATGATGGATAATTGTTTTGATGTGTTCTTGGATTCGGTTTGCTAGAATTTTATTGAGTATTTTTGCATCGATATTCATAAGTGAGATTGAAGTTCTGTTTCTTAGTTGGGTCTTTGTAAGGTTTAGGTATGAGCATAATTGTGGCTTTATAGAATGAATTGGGTAGTGTTCCTTCTGTTTCTATTTTGTGGAACAGTTTATAGAGAATTGGTATTAGGTCTTCTTTGAAGGTCTGATAGAACTTTGAACTAAAACTGTTTGGTCCCGGACTTTTTTTGGTGGGGAGACTTTTAATGACTGCTTCTATTTCTTTCGGTGTTATGGGACTGTTTAGATGGTTTATCTGCTCCTGATTTAACTTTGATACCTGGTATTTGTTTAGAAAATTGTCCATTTCATCCAGATTTTCCAATTTTGTTGAGTATAGGCTTTTGTAGTAGGATCTGATGATATTTTTGAATTTCCTCGGTTTCTGTTGATATGTCACCAGTTTCAGTTCTGATTTTATTAATTAGGATACTGTCTCTCTGCCCTCTGATTAGTCTGGCTAAGGGTTTATCTATCTTGTTGATTTTCTCAAAGAAGCAGCTCTTGGTTTTATTGATTCATTGTATAGTTCTTTTTGTTTCTACTTGGTTGATTTCAGCCTTGAGTTTGATTATTTCCTGCTGTCTACTCCTCTTTTGTGTGTTTGCTTCTTTTTGTTCTAGAGTTTTCAGATGTGTTGTCAAGCTGCAAGTATATGCTCTCCCCAGTTTCTTTTTGTAGGCACTTAGAGCTATGAGTTTTCCTCTTAGCACTGCTTTCATTGTGCCCCATAAGTTTTGGTATGATGTGTCTTCATTTTCATTAAATTCTAAAAAGTCTTTAATTTCTTTCTTTATTTCTTCCCTGACCACATTATCATTGAGTAGAGTATTGTTCAGTTTCCATGTGAGTGTGGGCTTTCCATTGTTTTTGTCGTTATTGAAGACCAGCCTTAGTCCATGGTGATCTGATAAGATGCATGGGATCATTTCAGTTTTCTGGTATCTGTTGAGGCCTGTTTTGTGACCAATTATGTGGTCTATTTTGGAGAAGGTACCATGAGGTGCTGAGAAAAAGGTATGTTTTTTTGTTTTAGGATGAAATGTTCTATAGATATCTTTTAAATCCATTTGGTTCATAACTTCTGTTAGTTTCACTGTATCTCTGTTTAGTTTCTGTTTCCATGATCTGTCCATTGCTGAGAGTGGGGTATTGAAGTATCCCACTATTATTGTGTGAGGTGCAATGTGTGCTTTGAGGTTTAGTAAAGTTTCTTTTATGAAAGTGGGTGCTCTTGCATTTGGTGCAGAGATGTTCAGAATTGAGAGTTCATGTTGGTTGACTTTTCCTTTGATGAGTTTGAAATGTCCTTCCTTATCCTTTTTGATAGCTTTAAGTTGAAAGTCAATGTTATTTGATATTAGAATGGCTACTCCTGCTTGTTTCTTAAGACCATTTGCTTAAAAATTTGTTTGCCAGCTTTTTACTCTCAGGTAGTGTCTGTCTTTGTCACTGAGGTGGGTTTCCTGTATCTAGCAAAATGCTGGGTCCTGTTTATGTATCCAGTCCATTAGTCTATTTCTTTTTATTGGGGAATTGAGTCCATTGATGTTAAGAGATATTAAGGATAGGAAACTGTTTCTTCCTGTTATTTTTGTTATTAGTGGTGGCATTGTTTGTGTGCCTATCTTCCTTTGGATTTCTTGTTCTTTCTAGGGTATAATTTCTCTCCTTGTATTGGAGCTTTCTCTCTATTATCCTTTTTAGAGCTGGGTTTGTGGAAGGATATTGTGAAAATTTGTTTTTTTCGTGGAATATCTTGGTTTCTCCATCTATGATAATTGAGAGTTTTGCTGGGTATAGTATCCTGGGCTGGCATTTGTGTTCTCTTAGGGTCTGTATGACATCTGTCCAGGATCTTCTGACTTTTATAGTATCTGGTAAGAAGTCTGGTGTAATTCTGATAGGTCTGTCCTTATATGTTACTTGGCCTTTTTCCCTTACTGCTTTTTATATTCTTTCTTTGTTTTGTACATTTGGTGTTTTGATTATTATGTGACAGGAGGAGTTTCTTTTCTGGTCTAGTCTATTTGGAGTTCTGTAGGCTTCTTGTATGCTTATGGGCATCTCGTTCTTTAGGTTAGGAAAGTTTTCTTTAATTTTGTTGAAGATATTTATTGGCCCTTTAATTTGGGAATCTTCACTCTCTTCTATACCTATTATCTTTAGGTTTGGTCTTCTCATTTTTCCTGGATTTCCTGGATGTTTTGGGTTAATAACTTTTTGCATTTTGAATTTTCTTTGACAATCGTGTCAATATTTTCTATGGTATCTTCTGCACCTGAGATTCTTTCTTCTATCTCTTGTATTCTGCTGGTGATGCTTGTATCTATGACTCCTGATTTTTTTCCTAGGTTTTCTATCTCCAGGTTAGTCTCCCTTTGTGATTTCTTTATTGTTTCTACTTCCATTTTTATGATCTGGATGGTTTTGTTCAGTTCCTTCACCTGTTTGGTTTTGTTCTCGTGTAGTTCTTTAAGGGATTGTTGTGTTTCCTCTTTAAGAGCTTCTACCTGTTTACCTGTGTTCTCCTCAATTTCTTTGAGAGTGTTATTTATGTCCTTCTTAAAGTCCTCTATCACCATCATTAGAAGTGATTTTAAATCTGAATCTTGCTTTCCTGGTTATATGGGAGAGTTCAGGACTTTCTATTGTGGGAGAACTAGGTTCTGATGATGTCAAGTACCCTGGGTTGCTGATGCTTATGTTCTTGTGCTTGCCTTTTGCCATCTGGATCTCCTTAGTGCTACCTGCCCTGTCTCTGACTGGAACCTGTCTTTCCTATTATCTTGATTGTGTCAGAACTGTTTGGGGTGGGTGTTGCTTCTGGGGTTAGAGCTGAGGCCCAAGATCTGCTCAGTGCTCGGGTGCAGACTGAAAGGAACCAGTGCCCCTGGCCAGGAGTGGATTCCTGGGTCCTAGTGGATCCAGTTTACTCTCTGTTTGGGGCGGGTGTTGCTGTCTCCTTACCTAAGATACTGCAGGAGTTAGAGCTCCTGGGAGCCCTGCCTCCTTTGGGGTTTGTGGGATTGGGTGCAGAGCTGAAGTTTTTTTTTTCTCTTTCTTTCTTTCTTTCTTTCTTTCTTTCTTTCTTTTTCTTCCTTCCTTCCTTCCTTCCTTCCTTCCTTCTTTCTTTTTTTTTTGCCTTTGCTCTACCACAGATCAACTTAGTTCAGTGAAATGGAAAACCAATACAAATAAAAGAAAGAACTTAGTGTCCCTTTCTTAGATGTCTGTAATAGATATTAGACCACTTTTGCACCCTAATTGATCCCTTCTTTCTGGCCTCTGACTTTAGTCTCAAGAGAATAGGTTTTATAGAGATGCTTATTTCTTGCAGTCACTGTGATAACATTGCTTTTGGGCGTGTTTTGCAGTATTTTCAGTGCTGCGGTAGAAGACAGACACACAATTTTTATTCCGTTTTCAACATACTTGTTTTTGGAGAGTTAACAAACTTTCTCAATAAGATTTTAAAATAACATATTTCAGCCCCACAAAAGTGATAAATTGGTTGTTTTTAACATAAACAAGAAAATTGGCCTTCTTTAGTGTTTTGTTTTTAATCTGAATCTGTATTTTCTAACCCTCAATTTATCTCCCTTTTGTGGCATTCTGTTCAATGGTGTTTTGTTCATGCTTTACCAAGGCTCCATTCCTGCGTGCTCTCAGAATTTCAAGAAATTTTTATCAGATCTTTTTTTAATACCAGATGTGTGCCAGTTGAGTTTGTGAGTAAGCTCAAATGAATTGGTGTATGATAACGACAAGATGCTATTAATTAAAAGATGAGCCAAGAAAACATGTTATTTTGTTACGATGATTTGAAAAGCCAGATGTCAACAGACTTATTTTCATTCCTAAGAGAATGTATTGGGAAATTAATGACAGATTGTTCAAAAATTTTTATGAAGAATATTTCCTTCTTTTTGAAAGATTCTATAATAAGTCACATAAAGAACTAGGCTAAGATAATTGTCCTTCCTTTTCAAAATATAAAGACAGGCAGACCTTCCAAAGGGAAGAAGAGTGGAGCTACACAGCACTGTGAGGACTTTCTGCAATGTCACATTTTACCTAGACACCCATAGCAGTTTCCCATTCATTAAAATGCTGTTGCAGTGTTCCTTTTAATGAATTAAATAGATTTCCCTCAGTACATCTATAATGCCTTTTCTTAACCTGAATTTATATAGCGTTCCATATTTTGTAGATCAGTATGCTAATTTTTGAGCAGCTGAATAACTATTACAAGCTATAAAGCTTACTGTTATTTTCCTTCTTCGTGGTGCCATCTGTCAGAAACAAAAGCAAAGATGAAAATCTCATCCAGTTATAAAAGATTCTCCATTGCTTAATGCACCTTTTATAGAGGCATTTCGATCAGGGGAGTTGGTTCCTGTTCCATATTAAAGAAAACGTTTCTTGCTGCTTTGCAGATGGGGAACCCAAGGAGATTTCAACACTACCCACCCTCGGCCTGTGGTCAAAGTGAAGCTCTTCACAGAAAGCACAGGGGTCCTGGCCCTGGAAGACAAGGAACTGGGCAGGGTGAGTTGTACTTTACACAGAGTTTCCAGGGTATCTTGACATTAGCATGAACCAGAGGAAGATATACCAGTATTTCTCAGGGGAAGCTTGTGTTCATAAAGTATTTAAATTTAGCCAGCGAGATGTCTCTCCATGGATGGAAGCAACTGAAGCCAAACTCCATGACCTGAGGTCAGTCCCAATAATACCCATGGTAGATCTCTACACGAAGCATGACTAGTCACCGAACTCCATAGGCATGCCATTGCATGCAGTTGCCCCATGTACACACACATAAAACACACACACACACACACACACACACAGGCACAGACAAAATAACTTAATAACTAGAGCAAAGTATGAAAGACTATTTATGTATGTATTTTTCCACAAATCTACCTGACAGCTATAATCTACTAAGCATAAATATAAATTAGAAAATATTGTACTTTGTACTAGGTTTCCAATGCATAAGAAGTACACATGAGCTCAGAGTCACCAGCTCCAGCCTTCTCCTCTGGCTGCTGAATGCCACTCACACCATCCCACTTGTCCATCCTGGTGAAATGTCAGTCTCGTTTAACATTTCTACACAAGGGTTGTTTGCCATTTTTATTGCGCGAGGCCACATGGTGTTCATATCTGCTACAGTTAACCAAATTCAAATACCTCCAAAGGGCAGGTCTCCATTCCCTCCTCTGTTTCCCTATTGACGTGGTCTTTCTCACACATCTTTTACCACTGAGTCAGTACATCTTCTGACACTCACTGGCTTATATCTAAAATATGTATTTATAATCCCTGTGTATTCCACATTTCATCAAGAGAAAAGTCTCTAAAAAGAAGAGCAGAGTGTGGGCAGAGCAAGGGTCCTGAACAGGGACAGATATTTCAGAGATTTGTTATATATAGAATACAGAATCAGACACATACACACACACACACACACACACACACACACACACACGAGATATGAAAGCAAAGCAGGAATGTTTATAGGAGAAAAGAGACTGGTGAGAGGAGAAGAGGAATATAGGAAGTTGGAGAATGAGGTGCTTATGAACAGAGTACAATGGCATACACATAAAAATGTCCTAAGAGGTGAACGGAATGGTAACTACTTGAATTTGGTTATGTGACTACAGTGTCTGTTCCTCAAGGCGGACATGAATCAGATATGACTGACATGGCTAAAACACTAAAAAGTGTTTTGTGATCAAGACATAGAATGATTTAAAATCTCAGGGTTTAAAAATCAGGAGTCAAAAACTACTTCAGCTCAAGTAATTTTATAGTGATACATGTTTCAGATTTTTTTTGTCATTTCTACAATGATTGATTTTTGAATCATATTATTGAATCTGTCTATTTATTTGTGAATGAATTATATTCTTAGATAACTTGTTTACCTTGTGGAATGATATTCTTGGGTACAGATATATTTTGTAAGTTCTATACAATAAGTTTTTTAGTTTTAGAAATATTGATATGCAGGGCTAGCAATTTGGCTCATCAGATAAGAATACTGGTAGCTGTTCCAGAGGACCTAAGATCAAGTCTCAGCACCCTCCTGGCACCTTTAATTGTTCATTACTTCAGTCCTGGGGGATCCAGTGCCCTCTTGTAACTTCTGTAGGTGTACTATATGCATGTGGTGCACAGACAAACACACAGACATACAGGCAAAATATCCATATGCATAATATTAACTAAAAAATGAAATTTTGATATAAAATGATTCTTGAAAATGACCAAAAAACAGCTTCTCACTAGTAGAATTTGAAAGAATACATAGTTGAGAGCAGACTCTTACCTGCGGGGGACTCAGAGAGAGCAGACCCCTCCCTGAGGGGGACTCAGGAAAGCCTTTTAAGCTGTCCCTTATCATACCAGTGTGCAGATGAGGCCTCCCTGCACATATGTTGTAAATGTGCAGCTTGGTTTTCATGTAGGTCTCAAACATCTGGAGTGGGGGCTATCCCAAAACATGCAGCCTGTATTTGGAGTATGGTCTTCTAAAAAAAAAACAGTTGTTCAGTTGTTCATGGAATATTATTTTTTTATATCTCTTGTATTCAGTTTGCAACTACTTCATTGAGAATTTTTGTATGTATATTCATGAGGGATACTGGACTATAAATTATATATTTTTGTTGGGTTTATACTTGATTTCACTATTTCAATATTATTTGCTTTGTGAAGGAGCTTATTGTGGTTCTGAATTTTTTTAAACATAACTCAAAAAGTATTGCTTGTTTGAAGGCTCTATAGAATTCTTGTATAAGTATATCTGACACTTGGTATTTTGCTTGTTTGTTTCTTTTCATGTTATTCTGTTTGAATGCTTTTTAAATTTTTTTGATTTGCTGAATAAAAAAAAAAAAAAAAAAAAAGAATCGTGCCTCCTTCTGATTCCGAATTGCTGCCAGGTTGAGACCCGGCACCAAGAGGGGCACTGGAAAGCAGTCACTACGTGTAGACTGGTGACATGATGGCTCAGAATTAGGGTGACACACTTCAGTTGAAGCTTCACTTATTTGGCAGCGGCTCAGCATGCAGACTTTGTTTGTGGACACCATACGCAAATACCTGTTTTTGGAAGTAGGAATGGCATATGGATATTTTTCATCTGAGTTGATGCCCAACTCTTTACTGAGTATGAAGGGAATACCTAGAGGCAAAACCTGTATTTTTCTAATGAAACAATTATGAATGTGTGTGATAGCCAATAAATAGCCAATTAGTCAGATACCGCAAAAAAATGTAGCTTATTCATTACAAGGTGTATTTGTCCTGAAACTTTTGAGAAAAATAAGGCTTACTTTACATTGATGTATAAGAAAATCACAATAGTATCATCTACTTCTTGGCAATGCAGTTTCCATTGAGCCTTTTATATTAGATATCACAAGAAATATTATATTATATTATATTATATATATTATATTATATTATATTAATTATATTTATTATATTATATTATGTATAAATATTAAATGCAAGCAATTTGCCAAGTGCTTTGCTTGAGTACAGGGAAAATATGGAAGATTCACAGAATTTTTTAGTTTTAGGATTATTGTAAAGTTTTTTTTTTTTTTTTTGAAGCAGCATTTCACAGTGTAGCTGAATATCCCAGGCTGGCCTTGAACTTGTGGTCCCACTGCCTTGGTCTAGCAAGTGTTGGGATTGTAGGCACAAGCCATCACAAGCTGTCAAGCTGAGTTCACTGCTTTGGTGTCTCTTGTGCAGTACATACCATTTCCTCTGTCCCATGAGTGTGGGGGAACATTTGGATCAGAGTCTGTTTTCCTTTTCAGTGCAGCAGATTCAGAACATGTTTTTAAAAGTAAGCCTCACAATTGCCAAGAAGCTGGAATTTTGTGCATCTCTTAGATACATGTTTTAGAGATAGCCTTGGAATTAAGCCTTTATTTGATACATTTCCTTTTCTCGCTTATTTACGATTTTATGGCCCAGCCAAGCAACTGACTCTGGATGGACAATATTGTCATATAAAGTCTAATGTGCTGTTCAGTCTACTCTTCTGATTCCCTCTTGTTCTTTTCTGGATGTATTGTTCATAATTAGTTCCTCCTTCGTTATTTAAGAGCCTTAGTAATTCTTTAACTCAAAAGTGGCATGATTAGCTGAAAGGCCCATGTCTATATTGGAACATAAAGTTTAAAATACCCTCCAACAGCCTAGTTTATATAGAGTCATTGTGAAACTTCCTTCAGCACGCAAGGAATAGATATTAAGTGTTGGCTGTGTAATTAATCACTGTAATCTTTTAAATAAATAACCACACAGTTAAATTGATTTCAAAATAATTTCAGGCCTTTTTAAATTCAAACAAAAAAACTATACTTTTGAGGATATTTTTAAAGGGCCAGCATTATATACGAATTCAGAAAGCAGTAGAGAACAGCTGGTATAATCATAACCATAGGTATTTTCTCCACTTTCAAAGCAAAGTTTAATATTCAATTTTATTGAAATAACTAGTACTTGGTGGTGACAGTCTTAGATATTGGATTTATATCATTTGCTCCAAAATGAAATGCAGATTCTGTAACATTTAATCTATCTAACTCAGCTGGCTGTACACAGAGACATTCCATTTTTGTTGTTTTAGAATGCACCATCATTATTTTGAAACTAAAAAATAACACACACACACACACAAAATGTCTCTGTACTTCTTTAATCCAGTTCCTGCCTCTGTGCCCAGAAGCAGCAGCAGTGTATTCCTGGTACATCTTCTTTATTGTGTCTACCACAAGTTAGTTTGTCTGGTGTATAAAACCGCACGCTGTTGCTTTTGAAGGAACAATGACATGATAACTTACACCAGTTAGTGAGTCCTCGGTGAGTTTATTTGTCACATTCTGATAAGGTGACCAAGATCTTCACTAAGGAAGTAGGAGAAAGCATGGCTTGGCTTCTTACCACCAAAAGGAGCTAAACCAGTCATAGATAGGCATCCTCCATGATGACTGCCTGGAGGAGATCATAGCCGCAGATGACATTTCTCTATATCCCCAGGCCAATGAAGACCTTCCTCTGTCCATGACAAAACAAATGATAGACTTAGGTGCGCCAATACCTCGCTATTAATAGGTATGCATTGTTGTTGCACTGTTGCTATTCTCTGCACATTCCTAACACACTAATACCTCTTTGGTGAAGAATCTGTTTACACATTTTACCCATCTTCATTATTACATATGTTAAATACTTGGACATGCATCAGGTATAAGCTGATCTTATTCACCCCATTCACTTAATACTCTCCCTTCTCTCTTACAATTTATTTTTCATTCTTTGAGAGTTTTATACAAGTATAAATGAATTTCTGTTCTATCCACAATTACTTTGTCTGACGCCCCCTTCCTTTGCTGAAATAGTGCGTCCAAGCAAGTTCCCCTCCTTTTCTCATGTGTGCATTGTGTGTGTGACCCACTTGAGTTTCAATACAGTTGCCTGCATGAGTATGAGAGACTTACTGAAGCCTGGGTAATGTATCTGTGGCTACACATTGAGAAGAAGTGGCATGCTTTCTCCCAGGCCAGCAGCCATAAACTGTCATTAGTTCCTCAGAAAGGGTGGGGTCTCATGAGTCCTTCCCACCTTCATTATACAGTGTTGATGAGCTAGTCTTGTGTAGGTCTTATGGAGGTAACCACAGCGGCAGAGGATTCCTAAGTGCATCAGCCAGGTAATTTCCAGAAGACAATGTTGCTTAATACTCTTCCCCAAAATGGCTCTTACATAGTTTACTGTCCTCCCTTCTTGGGATGGGGAAGATGGTATAATTGTCCTGGTTAGGGCCACAAACTCCCCAGTGTCTTATTGTCTGTACTTTGAGCCACTGTAAATCTCTGTATTAACTACCATCCTTTGCAGAAAAAGAAGCATCTCTGACCAAGGCTAAGAACTGCACTAATCTATGGTTATGAAGATAAGTCCTTAGAAGGCAGTTTGTCCACTTATCAAAGCAACCTTAGTGGTAATTAACAGAAATCAGGTAATTATTATCCAACAGTTTTGAAATACAACCTTCCTTCCCCTCCACACCCCTGTCTATGCTGTGAATTTTAGAATAAAATCACAGATTTCTTCTGTCTAAGACCCTACTTCAACTCCAGAAGAATGATAGTCCTTACACTTGTCAGGAACTAATGTAGGCACAGCACATGATTCCAATCCCTTGGGGTTATTTTATGTCTCATAGTATGTTTACACAATGATTATTTTATATCTTTTTAATATGTTCGAATTCAAGACAGTCTTAGGACAGTCTTTTAAATTTTTCATTGTTTCTATGAACAAAATCAGGATTATTTTTTAGGTGGAAATAGTATATTGAGTAAATAGACAGTGATATATTGTATTTGTGGGTGAGACTGAAGTTAATTTACTTGTATCAATTAGGGCAAAAAAAACCAAAACTTAGCCATAGTAGCCAGTGGTTTTCATAAATACTTGTGATATGAGGGTGAGGTAGAAATTTGGGGTGATTTAATTTTTATGGTTCAAATAGAGCCAAATTAGCTGCAGAAGACACCAGTTAAGTAAATGAAACTCGTTTTATTTCAGCTTTCTATCTAAGAAAATCAATGATTGCTTATTTCACTTATTATGTAATTGGTACATATTAATTCTGGAACTGCTTAAGTAACAAGACCAGTTGTTTTATCAGATACTCTTTGTTGTAATAGTATTTAACCTCAATCTGGAGTTTCTACCCTGCCTTTGATCATTCAGTAACCAGATAAAAGTCACCCAAACTTTCTATTTATAGTAACCCTTTAAAGCAGGGCAGATATCTACCCTCTAAGCTTTTAGAATCTACATTCCCATCAGTAACCCTGACTTATAACTTGCCATGTTCTATTTGGGCAGCTCTTAAATGCCAACTGGCCATTCCTCATGGCCATGTTTTCATGACTCACCTACCCCAAGGTGTCTTCTCCTCAATTCACCTTCTTCTCTCATTGTGGTCCCTGCCTCAGCCCCCCAACGCAGGAATCACAATTCGGTCTATCTTTCTTCTATCAAGTTATAAGCCTTAGGCATCTTTACTCACCAAACAAGGATAACTTGGAAGGGCAAAATTACATACATAACGTCACCTGGGTCTAGGTGAGAATCTCCTAATTCCTGAGGGCAACCAGGGCCAGTAGTTAGCACTATAATACCCAGCAACAGACCAAGCCTCAACTTTCTGTCTTGTGTGTGCAATTTGAAGCTAAAAGGATATATAGCTCACTTATTCTAGATACTTTCTTTTGAGATAAAGATAATATGCCTATTACAGTGCAAAGAGTCAAAATAAAATTTAAAGTCATAGTGCTGTCTAGCCCTAAGGAGAGGGGATTGATGAAGGCATCCCACTGAGGAATGAGAGTTCCAAAGTCTCTCTCTCTCTCTCTTTCCACCCATTGTCCAGCTGTGAGCCTCTGTGTTAGTTCCTATTCACTGCAAGAGAAAACTTCTCTGATGCTGGCTGAGCAGGGCTCTGATCTTCTCTTTGTATATATAAAAAAAAAAAAAACAAAAACAATTGTAATAGATGCAACATGATTGCTCATTGTGGTTTGCAGTTCCCCAGCTATTTAGTGGTTTTTATTTACCATGGAATATTATTCAGCCTAAAGAGAAGGAAATATTAACGTTTGCAGCAACAGGGATGGCTCTAGAAAACATTATGATAAGTGAGATATGCCAAACTAGAGAGACAAATACAGTGTCCTATCCCTCATATATGTAAGCCTAAAGTTAGACTTGTGAAACAGAATGGAGTAGCAGCTTGATTTTGCGTTGAGTGTAGAGATGCAAGTCAAACAGCACAGTTTTTAAGTTGTGCAGGATCAGTAACTTCTGGTACTCTGTTCTCCATCTCCATGATTGCAGTTAGTAGTGATCTATACCTGAATTGCTTCTAACATGATAAATCTTAAATTCTCTCACCACTGGGACCCAAAATACCTGTTAAGTATGAAACAAGCATATCTTACACTGTGTGCATGTGATTTTTATTTGCCAGTTCTACATTCATTAAGTTTGGGCGAAAACATCCAGTTTGGCTGCTTTGAGCATTAGTGAAACCTGTGTACTTGGATTTGCAGCTGGCTCTCTTTACTAAGTGACTTTAAGAATCAGAGATAGAGTATTTTGAAAGGTACAGGATTCAAATCAGTTGGTTTTTTTCGGCATAAAATGAACCATTTGAAACTTGCTTACTCAAGACGTCAGTGTTGGAGTGGAGTCTTCCACAATTAACTATGAGGACTTGAAGGGATTCTCTCTCTCTCTCTCTCTTTCTCTCTCTCTCTCTCTCTCTCTCTCTCTCTCTCTCTCTCTCTCTCTCTCTGTCTCTCTCTCTCTCTCTCTCTCTCTTCTCTCTTTCTTTCTCTCTCTCTCTCTCTCTCCCTTCCTCCCTCCCTCCTTCCCTCCCTTCCTCCTCTCAGCGCCTGCTTCCCTGGGTCTTACTCCCCTTCCTCCTTCCTCTCAGCATGTTATCTGATACCGATTTTCATTTGTTCAGTTTCCCTCCTCAGTTTTCCTTCCTCGCTGTTTGCCTGACCTTCTGGTTCTTTTACCCCTACCTTCAAAATGGCAAATTGCTAAAGTTCTCATTAGTCTTATTTTAGCATATTTGAGCCATGACCTTTAGCCCCTGCATAGACTTCAACAGAAAATAAAGTTCTCTGAGACCTTTGAGAAAGGCAGTTGGTTTTAATACAAATACTGACAGGAATATATAGTCTATAAATGAACCAAACCCAGAACACTTCATAATATGCCCCCACACTCTTGATTTTAAGGATATTGCCAGGATCCATGTTTAGATAATACCCGGCCTCCATTCAACATCAAATTACAGATACACAGCAATCACCTTGGCTCTAAGAAATCGTATTGGACTTAATGTTTGTTCTCACCAAATGGTGAGAACAAAGCTAAGCACATTCATGCAGTGTTTATGAAATAATTAGAGGGATAATGTGTTAGACCGAGAAGGAGATGTGAAGTTGAAAGTGTGTTATATTGTCTTCCTTAGCTCTCCGTTTAACTTCAGTGTCAAGTTATTTACATAACAAGATAATGCCTAGCTTTTTAGAGTAATGTGGAAATTAATTTAAATTTCATAAAGCACTCTGTGGCACTCTGAAAGGGTCTTATAAATGACAAGCATTATTATAACCAGGCTGGGCTTTTTTTTTTTAAGCTTAATGAAGCTGCTCGTGCGGTGTCCATGATGGAAAATGTATCAGTAAGTAAATGCAAAGGTCATGGCCATTCATAATTTATGGCTGAGGGGAATAGATCAAGAATAATCAGAATGCTTTCCTATCTAGATTGCTTTTAAAACAGATGTCTCTGCGATGGGATATATTATTTCCTCCAAAGAGAAGTATGAAATCAATACTTTTCAGGCAATAAAAATGACGTATGAAATAACGGGCCAATATCCATAATTGAACCATGAAAAACATAGTAACTGCCAAGCTTGATTATGTCTTTCAGAATCTTTCGAAAAGCTTTGAATGGAAGAAATAGTCCTTGATTATTTGAGGGTGTGGAACGTGAATTTTTTAGAAATATATGTGATGACCCTTGCTCTTTCAGCCTCTTATTTTTTTTTAATGTTTGCATTTGTTACAGTAAAGCAATTTAAATTTTTAAAATTTTTGTTTAATTACTATTATGACTAAAAATTGGAAAAAGCAATGAATTTGAAACATTTAATACATGCACAGTCCTTTAAGAATGTAGCAGGCAGGTGCAGAGAGTTGCCTCAGTAATTAAGAGCAGCAAGCACACCTGGGTTCAGTTCTCAACAGCCACACAGTGGCTTGCAACTGCCTGTAACTCCAATTCCAAAGAAACCCTTTTCTGGCCTCTGTAGGCTCCTACACCTATGTGGTTCCATAAACACATCCAGGTACATGTCCATGCACATTTTCTATTTAAATCTTTCTTCAAACAAAGTACTGTGACAGACATAAACACATAGGTAAACTGATAAAGCTGGGTGATAGAAATCTACATACAAAGGTATCTTTGAATCAGTGAGGGTTTCCTTTCCAAGTCATAGTTCATCTTTCATTGTCTGTTAGTTTCTTGTTTTGCTGTAGTAAATTATAGGAAAGATGTAGTGACTTTACACAAGATACACTCTTTACCTTGTAAGTTTGAAGGTTTTATTGCTAAGGCATTTTTTGTTTTGTTTTGTTTGTTTGTTTGTTTTTTATCAACTTGATGTAAGCCAGAGTTGTCTGGGATGTGGGAACTTCAACTGAGGAATTTTATATATCAGACTTGCCTGTAGGCAAGGCTGCAGGTTATTTTCTTGATTAATGATTGATGTTGCTGGGCCCTGCACACTGTGGGAATGCTACCACTGAGCAGGTGATGCTGGATTGAGAGCAAGAAGAAGGAGCCGTAGAGAGAAGTCAGTAAACACCTTTCCTCTGTGGTTTCCACCTCTGCCCATGCTTGAGTTCCTGCCTTAAACTAAATGATAGATTATGAAGAGGAAGCATGAGCCACATAAATACTTTTTTCCCCAGGCTGGGTTTTTGTTTTTTGTTTGTTTGTTTTTGTTTTTTTTTTTTTTTTTTTTTGGCAGCAAATGGCAAACTATAACAAAGGTAATAAATCCAAAATCCCCTTCTGTAGGCTGGAATCAGGATATCTAGTTTTCATCCTTTAGTGGTGAATGCCACGCTCCTCGTTCACTGACTTCTGGAGGCTGTAGTATCTTCTGGCTTAGACCATCTTCCATTTCCAAAATTCATAATGAATGACCAAGCCTCTGCAATGTCACATCTCTAAAATGAACTCTTTCCCTTCACATATAAAATGCTTTATGAGTACCGAGGAGATGGCCGGGTTGGTGTAGTTCTCACTATGCAAGCATGAGGACCTGAGCTTTCTACACAGCAGCAGGATGGAGCAGTGAGCATGGAATCCCTGCTCTGCAGTGTTAGTAAGAAGCTCCCTAGACTGTGCTGGCCAGCAAATTTAGTCCAATCAGTGAGATTCAGATATAGTGAGAGATCCTGTTTGAAGAAAAATATCAAGATGGAGAATGACTATTGGAAGACAACATGAACTGATCTTTACATGCAGGTACACAAATACACAGTGCCCATGATGTGATATGTGCCCACACATGAATACATTACACACTGGCATACCCACAATTCCTTTGGTGAGTACTTGAGCCCCTCCTAAATAAATGGAACAATTTTATAAATAACAAACACTCTTAATTTTTGAAACCGTAATATTCCTTTTGCGTGTAACATAGCAGTTTAGAGGGCAGGGCCCAGGCACCTTAGCTAAATTAATGTTCTTTGTATTGCCTCCCAGAAAGAGAAATATCACAGTTTCCTATGCTAGCTGTCAGGCCTTTTGTTTTCTGTACTTTGATGGCGTTGTTACTTTTAGATTTTCACGGTTTTTTTTTTTTTATTATTGTTTTTCTACATATGTGTGTTTGGACAACCATACTTAAGCAAAACAAAATAACAACAACAACAAAAACCCAAATGCTGAACCCTATTACACTAGAACATGAAAGAGACCAGGGTTAACAATGACTTTGATATGTCAAATAGAGATCTAACTCACTAGGTACAATGGCACACACCTTTAATCCCAGTACTCAGGACATCTGCAAAGGCAGCCAGATTTCTAATTTCAAAGCTTTCCAGAGCTATAGAGAGATCCTGTTTCAAAAACATAAAAACAAATAACAACAAAAATAGTCAATATTAAACATTATATACACTTTTATAAATTAAAATATAAGTACACAATTGCCCCTTCCCTTTTCTCCCTCCAACCCTTTATACTTGCACACACACACACACACATACATACTGCACATATATATATATGTGTATGTGCCTAAATATATAAATACAAACTGTCCAGTTTTTCAGTGTTGCTCGTATGTGTATGATTTCAGGGCTGACCACTGGTATTAAATAACTAACTAGGCGGATCACCTCCGAAGACTACTCCTTCCAACAACTAATACCTTTCCTTTCCTTTCTTTTCATTTCTTTTCTTTCCCCTTCCCCTTGCCCTTCTCCTGTCCTGTCCTGTCTTTTCCAGCCCCTTCCTTCCTCTTCTTTCCCAACCTGTAGTGAAACCCTTTCTACCCTCTATCTATGAACAGGATTTAGATTTAGCATAAGTGAGATCATGTGATGTTTGCCTTTCTCCACCTGGTTGATTTCATGTAGTACAATAGCATCCCCTCCATCCATGTTGTTACAGATAATAGCACTATCTTCATTTTAATCATATGTACTATTCCATTGGGTACTCCACTAATATGCATATTTATTATTTTTAAATTTTTAAAATAACAAAAATAGTAATGTGAAGAGATGGATATGCCAATTAGCCTTACTATGGTAAGCAATTATGTATATGTATGTTTATGTATATATACACACATATATGTGTGTGTGTATATGTATATGTGTGTATATATATATTACATACATACCTTAAATATAATTTCAGGGATGAAAAAATAAGATGACAAGGGTACAGTTTTGATTATCCTCTCTACTAAAATCAGTTCTTTTTTTTCTTTTTCTTTTGCATTTTTTTATTGTATATTTTATTTACATTTCAGATGTTATCCCCTTTCCCTATTTTTTGCCACACCCAGAAACCCCCATCCCATCCCCCCTCCTCCTGCTTCTATTAGGATATGCCCCCCCCACCCACCCACTCCCACCTCCCTGCCCTCAAATTCCCCCACACTGGGGCATCCCACCTTCATGGGACCAAGGACTTCCTCTCTCACCTATGCCCAACAAGGCCATTCTCTCCTACCTATACAGCTGGAATTATGGGTCCCTCCCTATGTGCTCCCAGGCTGGTGGTTTAGACCCTGGGAGCTCTGGTTGGTTGGTATTGTTGCTCACCCCATGGGGCCACAAACCCTTCAGTTTCTTCAGTCTTCTCTCTAACTTCTCCATTGGGAACCCCATGATCAGTTCAATGGTTAGCTGTGAGCATCTGCCTCTGTATATGTCAGGCTCTGTCAGACCTCTAAGGAGACAGCTATATCAGGCTCCTGTCAGCATGCACTTCCTGGCATCCACATCAGTGTCTGTCTTTGGTGACTGCACATGGGATGAATACCCAAGTGGAACAGTCTCCGGACAGCCTTTCCTTCAGTTTCTGTCCCACACTTTGTCTCCATATTTGCTCCCATGAGTATTGTTTTACTCCTTCTAAGAAGGACCAAAGCCATTTCTGCGTCTACCACACAGTCCTCCTGCTCTAGGCACCTGTCCATTCCCACAGGAGACTGTTATTTAGTGCATGTATATTAGAAAAAATAGGGAATAGGTTTTCACACCTTATTTTTTTCATGCCCAATTCTCCATATCCTATTGTGGAAATAACAAAGCTTTTCACTTCTGTTATTTGACAAGCTAATGGCAAGAGAGAGTACATAATTAGAACAATACCACTTTCCTTTTTAATTTCTTTTCTAAGTTGCCAGTGCCTGGGCGTTGAACTAGAGCCTTGTTCATGCTAAGAATCTGCTCTGCCATTGCACTGCACCTCCAGCCCAAATACTTTGCTTTTTAAAAGTTCTCTTTTCTTGTTTCAAAAACAAGTTTTTCTTGTAAAATGGTAATAAATGAAATGACACAGAAGGAAGGAACTGTGTGGTTCTCTGTTACACCAAGTACACATTTGGTCAGGATTCTTTCTAGCCTTTAAAAAAAAAAAAAAAACTGAATCTAAGCCCACAGACAGTAAGGTTGACAGAGACTTTGTGCTAATCTTAAGGTATACAAAAGAACATTGCCTTAGCTAGAATGAGCAGGTGTCTTTGTTTCAACTAAGTAGAACAGGAAGGAATGATATTAAATCAAAGGAGAAATCATTTAAACTAAGTGACCTCAGGTTCATCAAACAATGGAAAAGGTTACTGATGGAGGATGCTGATTTTTCTCAGAAAAACCATCAGCTCCTTCTACTCTCTACTGTAGGAATCCTAAAACGGGTGAAAAATATATGTTCACAGTTAATATCTGCTACATGATATTTATGAGCTGGAGGAAATTCAGGTAGGCCTTCCACAGTATATTCCGATCCTAAACTCATAGCAAGGTACTTGAAAGGTTCACAAGCATCAGTCATTTTGAACCTTTTCTGAAGTGTAAAGTGCCTTTTGAACCGAAAATGTTAGCCGTGTAGACCCCACTTCTCTGGAGAGAAGATGCATCAGGAATTTGCTCTGGTTCTCCTTGTTTCAAGCATGTCTGTTGTAAGAAAAACAATTAAGCAGATACTAAACAAGACATCTGTCGATAACAAATGTAGTCCCTTCTGGGTCTGCTTCAAAGATGCATTTTTTTAACACCAATCTATCTGCCGTTGGAGATGAGAGTACTTGACTGCACACGAATCCTCTCTGAGCTTCATTGAGCTTGAAAGGGGCATTTTTCTTGATTCAAGAGTAAAAGAATTGGTTACTCTCTTTCTTAGAAATGTCTTTGGCTTGAATCTTACATACAGGATATGGATAGACTAGATTCCTGAGCAAAACACTAGTCTTCCCTCTGGGTCTATCAGTAGATACTAGCTTCCTCTTGCTTATTCAACCTTTTTGGCTGGCTGTATCCCCACCCCTGACCTTTGTAACAGCATCTTTTTTTTTTTTTTTTGTTAGCAGAAATAGTGGTTTCCAACTTGCCTGATCTTGCTCACTTAAGCCTTAAATTAAGTCTTTCTTCATACCTCAAAGGTAATCTGTCCCCAAAGCCTTTGCTGTCTGGCATCACTTGATCTTTCTCAGAGTGAGTTTTCCAGTGACTGTGGGTGCTTCTCAGCCTGGTAGCTTGCTTCTTGGACCCCACCACACTTGGCCTCTTGATAGCCATTTGACACTAATTACTATTTACTAGTTCCTCTCCCTGGTAATATTTCCCCATAGAATGTGGTATATCACATTCTTGATTTCCTTTGTTCTTTTTATGTGTATGTTTTCCTGCATGCATGTGTCTACATAATAAGTATTCTTGGTACCCACAAAGTTCAGAATAGAATGTGAGATCCACTGTAACTGAATTTTCATCTGTTTGTGATTCACAGTGATGATGCCAGGAACCAAATCCATGTCCTCTGTAAGAATAGCAAATGTTCTTTTTTTTGTTTGCTTAGATTTTTATTGGTTATTTTATTTGTTTACATTTCAAATGTTGTCCCCCTTCCTGGTCCCCCCTCTGGAAGCCCCCTATCCCATCACCTCTATCCCCTGCCTTTGAGAATGCTCCCCTACCTACCTACTCCCACCTCACCACCCTAGCATCCCCCTATGTTGGGGCATGGAACCTCCACAGGACCAAGGGCCTCTCCTCCCATTGATGCCCAATGAGGCCATCCTCTGCTGTATATGTGTGAGCTATGAGTCCCTCCAAGAGTACTCTTTGGTTTGTGGTTTAGTCCCTGGGAGGTCTGCAGGGTCCATTTGGTTGATGTTTTTGTTCTTCCTATGGGGTTGCAAGCCCCTTCAGCTCCTTAAGGCCTTTCTCTAACTCCTTCATTGGGGACCCTGTGCTCAGTCTGATAGTTGGCTGTGGGCATCTGCCTCTATATTTGTCAGGCTCTTAACCACTGAACCAACTCTCCAGCCCCACTCTCTTGATTTTCATCTAAGTCCTTAGCTTCTCACTTCAATTATTAAGTCTTACCTTCCTAATTCTTAAAAATTGGTGAGACTTGAGATGTCGCTCACCTGGTAGGGTGTTTATATAACATGTACAGGGTGTCCAAAATGGGTTAAATTAGGCATGCCTGTAATCCCAGCACTGCAGATATTCAGGAAGGAAGATAAGAAGTTCAGTGCCATAATAATCAGTTTATCTAAGTCATCTGCCTTCTAGCTTTTCTTCTTTCATTGGTATTTGTGTGTGGGGGGGGGGTGTGGGGGGGGGTGTCGGTGTGTCCTTGGGTGTGTATGTCCTTGGGTGTTCTGGTCATAAAGTCTAATCAGTTAAACAGAGATAAACATGGCTTGTATCTGTCTTTATTCAAGCTATCTGAATAGAAGAGAAAGGTTTGGAATGACCATGTTAGTGGACTCTAAGAGAAGCATCCTTATGAACCCTGTATTACTGCAATATATTTTTATGACACTTGGATTTTAAATCTTAATTCATCTTGTATATTAAATTTGACAGTTTTTTAAGCCTTAAAAGAATCTCATGTTCTTAATCACATTTTTAACAAAATTGCAAGTCTGGTTGCCATTTATTGTGAGAAGAAGTGTTGCCTTAAGATAAAACACCATAACATTTTTGTGTCATGTTAACTGGCAAGACATTTAAAGTGTTAGTGGCAAAAAATAACCTAGAAGCAGATATATATATATATGGGGAGAAAAATAGAGACAGAGAGAGACACAGACAGACAGAGAGTGGGGATTAAAAGAAATAAATTGCAATGAACAAAAATGTTTGTGAGTGAAATTAATTGTTTTGTTTCAGAACTAGAATTTAATTTAGGTATGTATTTAGAATGTGAAAATGTATATTTTTATATCTGTTAAATATTTTGGTCATTATAATGACCAGTATAAGACATGCCCCCCTTGTGTATGAAGTATTGAACGACTGAATTTGACTTAACTTATGAACTATTAACTTGACTATAACTTATGAACTATTGAACTAATGAACTATTGAATTTGACTTACCTTATCATGAAAACAGTTCTTTAAGCATGTATTTACAGTGAAAGTTTCATGAAGCAAAACATTGTCTTAACATTTAAAACAAGACTACTAAATGCTGTATATAACAAGCTAGGGAACACATTTCAGTATTCCCACAGGAGCGGGCCTTTCTTTCACATGGTCATTCTGGTCTCAGTTTCCCTCATGTATCCCTCTCACTTCCTGTGGCCCATTAGTGTTTCTCTGCATTTGGTGAGCAGTGAAGAATAAAGAAAGTGTATCTTAATCACTTTACCTCCAAGTGAGATGTTGCACTCTTCGCTCATGTCATTAGCTAGAACTTTTACACTTAGATGCACAAGAAACCAGGGAGCATGGCTCTCTCCTGACTTGCTGCTCCCCGCAGTAGTGTCTGCTAGTGAATGCACGAACCCCAGTGAAGTTACCAGATCAACCATGCTTAGCAACTTAGCTACCAATAACTCCATTACCACCATCGCCACCATATGGGAAACATTCATGTTCACTTAGGGAAAATAGCACAGAGTCTCATCTCTTCATTACTTCCAGTCCACCATCTGCATGAGGTTTACTTTCAGCTCTTAGAAGCCTATTAACCAATGAAAATGTCCATGGTGCTACCACATCCTCTCCTCTCTCTTCCCACTCCACCCTTCTCTAGCACAAATCTTAATCTGCCAGAAGAGTAACAAAAAGAGACCCACAGTTTCCTCTTTGAAAGATGAATAGAATAAGAAGTGCCTGTCCAGGAACATAATCAAATTTAGCCAGCAGGCTCGTGAGGACTCCTTCTACTGGAAGTGCTCAAGACCTCTTGGTTGGACCAGTGCTGTGGACTGAAAAGGACCTCTCTGTCCTATATTCTGTGTGGCCCTCGGAACTCTCTGCACATTGGGAGCCTTGTCCTTGCTAATATTCATGACCAAGTCCCACAAGGAACACCTCTCGTTTTACTCAACTCAAGACAATTTGCAGACCAGTGTTAAAACAGTTCAGAGACAATTTGCCAGGTCATTCTCTTAGAAACATACATTTCCTATGTATATGGCTCCAGTTTTACACATGTCAATGATTATAATTTTAACTGACCATCTGTCCAGAAAAGCAAAAACCATGATTGGGCTTTGAAGTCAAAAGGCCAGTGCTCCTAAAGGATAGAAATATGGAATGACCACAGAACTGTCCCTCACCATGAAGTCCTTTTATTTGTGGTCATTTGTGTGGTTTTGGTTTTGTTTGTATTGTTTCTTTAGGCCTTGCTGTTTAGACCTGTCTGGTCTGAAATTGATTGTGTAGTCCTGGCTGGCCTCCAACTTGGATCTGATCTTCCTGCCTCTGCCTCATGAAGCTGATATTACAGGCATTAGCCAACATTCCCAGCTGTGTTTACCTTTGTAATCATTCTTTGTGTAGAGCAAAGAATGAATTTCAGGTTTTGTCCATGTTTGACAGGTGTTCTACTGCTGAACTGTGCTCCCAGCCTTACAACCAGTTAATTCATGACAAAAGAGCTAAGGCCATTCAATAAGGAAGGACATCTTGCTTAACAGAATCTGGAAGGGATGTAACACAAGCAGCATTTTTTATGACCAAACAAGTCAAACATATGGTGACAAATGTCAAAAGGGTTAACAAAATCAGTATCTGATGGCTTGATCTAGGGACAGAATAGCAGTAGGGGAAAGTGAGGTCAACAGTGCTGGCCGTGCTGGGATCAAGGGCCATGAGCTTCCTGATGCTGTTTAGCCACCCGTGTCCTTCTATCTCGCTGTGTTCCTCACAAATAAAACAAAGTTATTCATTGAAGAGCAAACTGAACAATAAATCCTTCTGCTGACTTAAGTCAGAAGTATCCATCCCCCGAAAAAAGTGATCTAAAATTGGGACATTTCCTATAAACACAGAAGGAAGAATTAAGCAGTTTACAGGTGACTTGTGCCAAATTAATGTTTTAAGAAAGGAGGAGTGGGAATGTAGGAAAGCATTCCAGACTTGCTAGGAGTATTATAATGACTCTCTGCCTGGGTCTTTGATTTTAGAATCTCCTTTTATTTGTTTATGATAGTTCTTTGTGTACTGGTTTAAACCAAAGCTACCCACATGTTTTCTTTAACTCAAACTGTTTAGTTTCTCACTGGCTATTTTAGCAGTTGAAATGGATGAATTTTAGAGTGTGGTCATAATTCTTAAAACATCTAAAATACCCTTTAGCCTCATCTTGGATGCCATTTGTATGCTGGAATCTGTTGTCATTCTAAATTTGACAAGGCCTTTAGGATAGCCTTGAGGAAAGACTTAGCATAGTATGTACAGTTAGAAACTAGCAAGCTGAGAACCATTTGAAACATTTTATGGCTATACTATGTTTCCAGGAGAAAAAGAAAACCTTGCTTGCAGATTTTTCCTGAACACCTCCAGTTCCATGAAGGATTTTAAAAAAAATACAACTTTGGAGGGTGAAAAACAGCCTTTGTTCTTGCTTTGAAAATATTTTCACTAACCTGTCCATGTTTATGTTTTTTTTTTTTCAGTTTATATCTAAACTTCAGCTTCCTATATTTTTCCTGATGCTTTAGGATACAGATGAGTCTTAGGTCATAGTGTGCTGTGCTCATATCTGTTATGTCTTTCAGACTATAGCCTTTCTGTTGCAGCATGCCGGCTAAATCTTGCATATAGCTGTGTTCAGAATGAGTGTAGATCATGTGAAAGGGAAAAGAGTAATTTTCCTGATATGGCATGCAACATCAGAGGATCAGACTTCTTAGGAAAGTAAGGTGTTATCACTTAATCACGTGTTAATTTGGTCTTTGATTAGGATATGACTTTTCAGTTATAATGTCATCTTGATAATTCTGACAATAGACAGTCAGGAATATAGTCTTTGGTACTAATCTAGAAGTGACAACATGCTATGAGCATTCTTCTCCACCTGTAATTGAGTTGATTTCCTTTAATACCATTTTACAATGAAGATATTAAAATACAAGACATATTTGTACAGCTTCAATAATTGGTTTTCTTTTTGTGTTTGCTTCTGTAATTTCAAAGAATTTTTCTCTCTGAACTTCTATGCCCTGAGTTGTTTAGAGTAACTTTGAAATTATAGGTGTCCATTAAGTAGTTTTCAACTGTCAGCTCAAATGCCACACATTGTGCTATTAATTCATTATGAAGTGACACAGAAAGAACACTCATTATGTGATAACATGAAAACACATACTTGTCAAAACCAAATAAATCTGTATGGAAGATATACCTGCTATGGTGAGGGGACCACAGGGGACCATCGCACACACTTGGGCATTAATACCATCTTTTCACATAGGATAATGCACACAGAAGGTTTTAGTTCCAATTCTCAGGGACTCTGTATCCTATTCAGAGCTTTTCTTTTTTGTTGCTTATAGGTGGTATTATACCCAACTTCTAATAGCTCCAAGTCGGCAGAATTACACCGAATGATAGTACCCAAGAACAGTCAAGACTCGGACTTAAAGATCAAATTGGCAGTGCGCATGGATAAACCACCACACATGAAGCATAGTGGGTGAGTGTTTAAAAAGTTCTTCCCTCTATCATTGGAATTCATTTCAGTCTATTACCTCTATCTGTGGGGGGAAACCAATGTATCAGACATTCACAGGGAGTTGTCTCAAAAAAAAAAAAAAAAAAAAAACTGGCCTAGTAAGTTGCTTATATTGCAAATATATTAGCACTCTGTGAATGGGAATTCAGTTAATGTAACTGTCTTACAATGAATGGTGTTGGTTATTGATTGAGTTGCTATTATGTTATTATGGGGAATGCACCAAAAGGAACCATTCAGACATAGTTTATAGACATTTGGAAGTCTTTATTACAGCTGTCTGGGACTATGCTCAGGTTCTCAGGACCTAAATGTAGCCCTACACAAGCTTTTAAAGATGGGAGTGGAAGGGGAAGGTTTACACAAACAGGCAGTTTAAGAGACGCTAAGGAGAATTAACTGAGGCATCTGGGCCTTAGGTCCTAGAATAGAATTGTATGATTTCCACGGATTTTCCCATCAAGGAGATCAAATTTTATTAAACCCAAAAGGACCTCAGCAAGATTACAAGATGGAGGAACCTCTGCGCTGCCGTGCCCTGTCACACCATACCTGAATTGTGAAGAGTATTTCTTAAATGTTTTTTTTTTTTTCTAAATATCTGGAGACTCTCTAGAAATAGTTAACCTTTCATAGACTATATAAAAGCTAAAGGGTACATCAGATATAACCCATAAGGATGCACATTTTGATTGGAGGCATGTGAGGTTTATCTAGTATACGAGTGAGTGGAAGCTAAATCTGTACTGGAGTAAAAGAGTACTTGGGAAACCAAGAGGTGAATAGCTTCTCACCTGGACACTGCAGTGGCCTAACACAGCAGTTGTTGCTGCTCTGGTTCTGTTTCTCCAGTTCTGATAAGGAACCAGTTCAGAACCCAAGTCTGTTATTGTTTTGTTTTCAAGACAGTCTCACTATGAAGCTAGGGCTGTCCTAGAACTCACTCTGTAGACCAGGCTGGCCTCGAACTCACAGAGATCCACCAGCCTTTGCCTCCTGAGTGCTGAGATTAAAGATGTGTGCCACTACAGCCAGCTCTAAAGTCTTAAATAAAATGAATTTTCAAAAATGTATATTTTTATCAACTTAACACTTTAAGACTTCCAAAGCCAAATTTTAGCATTCAAATACTAGCTGTTGGGAAAGAGTCTATCGTTGTTTATTACTATGAGGAGAGAGGGTTGCTGAAGTGAGTCACTTAAGTGTAGCAACAAACTTAGCAGTGTAAAAAGTTCATTCGACTAAGAGGGTCTGGGCTCTTAAACCTAAGCCCAACAGAAAGGCAGAGCTAATTTCTGGTTCAAGAGCTGAGTAAGGCTTGTTGGTTAATTTGAGCAAAACAGAGTTCTGTGTTGGCCATCGTGTCTCTTAGAAAGGGTCTAGAATCAGGATGCTACAGTGCAATATCCTTAATGTGTTAATGTAAAGGAAAGTCCAGTTATGGTTCAACTCACTATAGGTGAGGATCCTGAAGTTCACTGCTGAGAGGCCCTTAACTTGTCAACCTGCCTGTTCCCTATAAAATGTCCTTCAGGACTCCTCATCCACCCAGGAGGCAAAGTCACAAGCCTATATGAAAAGCAAGAAAGAGACATTGGCTTGTGTATAATTAACTGTAGTAACAGGAGGCAAATGCAATAAAGTAGGAATGGAACCTGTTGGAAACAATCGCCAGCTTCAGCTGGGGCGGGTTAGTTAAAGTCACACACTATGTCTGACATTTGAAGTCAAGGGGAAACTCAGCAGGTGGCCCATGGGGAAGAAGGGCATTTCTGTCTTATGACAAGCACTTACAAAGGCAAGAGTTCCGAGAGGGCTTTTAGCTAGTGGTGACAAGTTCACTGAAGTTTGCCTGAAGAGCTCCGGAGACTAGAGACCGCTATTTATCTAAAGTGCTTAGAGACTAGCAGGGTTTCAAATTAGACATAAAAGCATACAGCGTGTTCCAGGAACTAGAATACTTCTCTCTGTTTTTTGCTGTATCTGTCTTTCCTTCATGGATGCTACAATAAGAAATAAGAACGACCAGAAGCTGATTGAATAGCCCCAGAAACCCCAAGATTGTGCCAGGGACAAGAACATGAAGTAAGACATGGGCAAGTTCTATAGTGCTGATCACATGTGAAGAAATCACTGTTGTGCCCTAGAACCTTTGAGTGTAGAAAGAGTCAAAGCCGGGGATCAGTCTAACTGCATTACAAAGGAGGGGTGCAATAGAGGTGGCTTTCCTTTACATCAAATAAGAATTTGTTTTTTATTACGTTTATTTGACTAAAGCAAGATTTTCATAATGGTTCTGCAATTGAGGTCTGCCCCAAAACTGGTAGTGATGGGAGAAGAATAAAGAGGATAATATCATAGTTTGTAAGCTTAACTCTTAAAACTCAGGGAATTGCCAAAGGAACCAAGAGTGTTCTGTGGCGGGTCATAGGAAGTCAGTGCCTCCCACTAGGAGGCACTAGGAGGCATTTCTGGACACTCAGCTATCTCTGTAGTTCATAGCATGCAAAACTGTTGAATTCAAAAATGAAAATATTTCTTGTCATCTACTACATTCAAGTATATTTTATATTAGTGAATCAGTTAAAAAGTTTAATATTCATATGAGAAGTAGTAGCTTAACAACATTAGAGTTTCAGCAGTGTTCTGAGACCTGTTGATCCCCGTGAGCAGGGACAGTTGGAGGCACTTCACCAGACATCTTCTATAGCTCCTTCAGTGCCTGTTTGGTAACAGATTTAAATATCTCAAATATTTTCCCTCCATCTTGCTATATACATGAAAATCTGATTTGACGGACAACTGTACTCATCATCTCCTAAGGTGCTTCCTAAATGGATTTTACTCTACTCAATTACATTTGAAAACGAAACTGGGAACCTAACCCTTTGCCTCCTACCCCCTGTATCATATGCTAAAGCAGTTTTATATGGTGGGTTCACAGCATCTGTTGGAAATTGAATTGTGTCCTATCAATAAGTTATCCTAAAATGGATAATTACCAGATGAGTAATGAATAATACAAACAAATAATAAGCCAACCTTAGAAATTAATTCATTTAAAATATGACATACTTTGTTGTTGTCAGTTACCTGACTTAGACAATAACTAGAGAGTTTCAGGCTTTTTGCCTCAGAGCATGTCAGGTTTTGAAATGAATCCTCTGATGTATTGATCCTGATAGGTTCATACCTATCTTATTTTTTCAATAATATAGAAACAAATAATTCTTTTCTGTGAGAGCTCCTAGCATGTATTCTGATTTACTTATCAAATTTAGACAGCTCATGCATCGACCGTAATTAGGGTCGATTTATGCTTGTGTGTAGGTGCATGTGCCTGTGTGTGTACTTGTGGAGGCCAAAGTCAAGTTGGAGGCGTTCTCTGTTGCTTTCTACCTTGTGGTTGTTGGGGTTTTTTGTTGTTGTTGTTTGGTTTGGTTTGGTTTTTGTTTTGTTTGGATTGTTTGGTTTGGTTTGTTTGGAGGATCTTTTTTGTTTATTGTTTTTGTTTTGTTTAAGACAAGGTCTCTCACTGGACCTAGAACTCTCTATGTCAGCCAGACTAGCTGACCAGTGATCACTGGAAGTCTGCCTGTCTGCACCTGCCCCTAGCACTAGGGCTATGAGCATACATACCATCACAAGCAGTTTACTTTGAACCATGTCTCAAGTCCCCTTGTTAGATATTTTTTCAATGGTATTATCTATAGCATATGTGTATCCCAGTTATACTGTAAATTTTAGTTTTCTTTGAGTCTGCAATGACTGCAGCAAGGGAATATGTAAATATGAATACTGGCAATGGAAATGACATTTGTGTACCTCATAGAGTTTTAAGGAAAGAGTTATAAATAGGAAGTGGTGTTTGTTTTTCAAATGCTATATTTAAAAGTATGTGGGATTTTAATATAAAAAATAAAATATATCTGACCTAAAGCACCTGCTTCTGATAGCTAATCACTCTGTAACTACATGTTATTGTCTTTTTGAAAAAAGGACTATGTGCAAATGAAAACATGTGTTTTAACTTGGCGTAAATAAGATGAATTACGCCACCATTCTTTAAAACCACACTGGATATTAACCTGAGAATTATTAGGGAAATACCAGATTCTGTGTTCTTTTGAATTATTTCATAGAACTTAATTCTAGCAACTACTCTAAGACAAAACGGTAAATGAATTATCAGCTAGATTTTCAGTGATCAGCATGCAGTCGGCCCTTTTCGCTTTTGTACATGGCTGAGAATCTAAGTTTTCTCGAACAAATGGACGACACTTTAGCATAGCCTAGTGGCTAAGCAGCAGTATTAACTGGAAACTCAGAAATACTATCCTCGCTTAAGCATAGTGCTTTCCTAGTTCACGGAGACAAAGGTAAGGTAAGATGGGACTAATGAGTTATGTAACTAGCTGTAACAGTGTAAAACTCTGTCCAGTAAGGATTAAGAAGGCCACTAAACTCCCTGTCAGCTATATGTAGAAGCATTGTAACAATGATCTGTCAGAAGTTTGGTTAAAGCTTATGCTTCTCTAATAAAAATAAATAGAAACTCTTGGTTATATAACCACAGAAGATTTTTATCCTTGATAATTAACCAGCTAAAAACCTCAGCCATATTTCTAGAGTTTTCTTTGTGCAGAGTCATAATTGATTTCTTATAGACTTATTGAATATATAGGATAGTTTGCAATATTTTGAAATTGCCAAAAATCAAATTGTCCGCTTTAATTTACATCATAAATCTATATCTGACATTAGGCTCGTCCCTCTCCATGGGAGGCAATAACTCAGCTTCCGACAGAAAAACAGGATAAAAGCCTTCCCTGCTCTGATCGCATGCCTGTCAGGATCCAGGCTGCCAGGGTCCACACTTGCCTAACAGAAAATGCTGTTAGGCTCTGAGCCCAGGATGTCACAGCATGTAACTTTCAGCCACACATTTAACATGCAAGCATCACATTTGCTCAAAGGGAGATAGATGTCCTCGGTAAAGTGTGTTACCTGTTAACTTAGATGTGCAACCTTCAGCTAGTTAGGAGGACAGCAGCACAGTGTTTGGAGTTGCTTGGTGGTCCAGACTTTTCAGAAACGTTACTCTTCTGTCTGTTATTTGCCAAAGGAAATTCTCGTTACAATCCTACTTTTAGTATAGCATTTCCATGAGCTCCATTATAGTTTAGCCATATTTACCTGGTGTGTTGTGTGTGTGTGTGTGTGTGTGTGTGTATTCCCAGATCAAATGCCTTAGTCTGGTTAATATAGTTTAGCCATATTACTGGTGTTGTTTTGTTGTGTGATTCCCAGATCAATGCCTAGTCCTGATTATTAGTTTAGCCATATTTACCTGTGTGTGTGTGTGTGTGTGTGTGTGTGTGTGTGTGTGTATTCCAGATCAAATGCCTTAGTCTGATTATTCTGACTTCATGCATATCCGACTGCTTAAACTTCTGGCCAAGTGTTTGCCAGGCTATCGGGCAGATTGACTTCTTGTCAATATACAGTGACAGAAGAGAAGTGTCCATGGCCATCAGTAGAGAGCATAGCCACCACATATTAGTGTGATAAAGAGGATATGCCAAAGTCCATTCTCTTTTCAAATGCCTTCAATATCCATAGCATTTCTGCATGCTAAGTTAATAAGAACTGTATTTTCACTTTTTAAGATTTAGTAGCAAATATATAGGAATGGTAGAAACTCTTCAGATACAGCTTTGATGGTCACCAAGCCAACATTAAGCCAAAATGTTTTGATGTGTTATGGCCCTCCTGGTCCCTCCTTTATTAAATGTTTACTCTTAGACTCAAATCTCATCTTTTCATTATTTCATTTAAGATTGTTTCTCAGGGGAAAGAACCCCTTGACATCATTATTATTCAGTTTAATGCATCAAATAATTATCCCTTTCTCAGATACCCTTCTATAGATATATAAATGTATTAACTACTTTTCAGGAAAAATAATGAAATTAGAATATAATCTCATTTTTATTTTCTTTTAAAAGGCACTGGTATATAGTTACAGGTTATCTTAATATGAGATGTTTTTAAGTGAATTTATATAGGAAGAGTATGTGCTAAATTTTATAAAGAGCGAATGAAGAGAATTGTAGTGAATTTGTTTTCATTTTATAAAGTGGAACCTTACTGTAAAAAGCTTGTGTAACCTACATGGTGTCTGGAATTTTAAAAGCACGAATAATTATCAATACAATAAAAGTTTGGGGCTTATTTAATACCAAAACATTGTGGAAGAGGTAGAAAGCCTATAGAACTTATTTTTAGTAGTTTTATTTTGCTAAGCCTCTGGTGTGTGTGTGTGTGTGTGTGTGTGTGTGTGTGGTGTGTGTGTGTTTGTCTGCAGGTGTCCAGGGGATGACAATACAGTACCAGTTATGTCCAGTACAAACTAGGTCAGGACACAATACAGTTGGGTTTCAGGTCTCAATTCCCTCACTAGCTTGTGTAAGCTTGTACATCATCTTTTGGCTTCAGTTTCATTGTTTTCGATTGATGACAGTGGACTAGAAAAGATGGAAGGCTCCTTGGTCCTAGCGATGTATGATGCAGTAAGTCCTTTCTTTGATCCTTATAAGCACATGGTTAGTTTATTCTATGGACATGAGATGGACAGTGGATACAGAGAGCTCTGGAGGATAAGCAAAGTGCAGTACCTTGGAAAAGGTTTGGGAATTTGAATCCTTGTAAGACAAAGAAATTATGATGATTAACTTTCGTAATGCTATTAAAAGGGTTTTATTATAAGATTAACTCTGAAAGCATATTATTCAATTGACTGTACTGTCAGTATTAAGAATGGATACCTATGAACTTTAGAAAGATATTACACTGAAAAATAACAGAACAATCAAACAAAACTATTGGTGAAAATTTCTCTTCTTGCTTCTGTAGATTTTCTGTGATATACACACATCATTTCTGTGATATAGTGAAAGAATGTAGTTTTAACTAAAAAATATTTATTCTTTTAATTAAAATTCATTAAGATCTGTTTATTAAAAATCTGAGAAATCTGTTCTGATGTATTCTTGGATGTAAGCCCAGAGTATGTGGACATTTAATGTTTAAGATGTCTTCTGGGCTCAGTAACCTGAACCTTGCAATTAGCTTAGGGATTCTGGGAAAGGTATAAACCTCTTCGCAAATCGATTTTCTCAAAGCAAAGTGGAAATGGCGGAAGAACTGGACACAATGACAAACAGGCAGGAGCAGTATGCTAGAGGAGTACAGGGAGAGCCTACATGTTCTGGATGTCACTGCTACTGTTAGACCCTACATCTTGCTAACTGCCCCATCGGGAATCACCGGCTTCCACAACCTTTATCCCCCTTCTCTCTATTCCTCCCCTTCCCATTCTCCACTGAACGATTGGGGAACCCCCTGGGTGTCCCACCACCCTGGCACTTCAAGCCTCTGTGAGGCTAGGCCTTCTTCTCCCACTCATACCAGACAAGGCAGCCCAGCTAGAAGGATATATCCCACATACAGCCAACAGCCTTTGTGATAGCCCCTGTACATTTGTTTGAGACCCACATGAAGATCAAGCTGCACTCTGCTGCATTTGAGTGGGGAAGCCTAGGTCCAGCCTTGTGTATGCTCTTTGGTTGGTGGTTCAGACTCTGAGAGCCCAAGAGCTCAGGTTAGTTGACTCTGTTGGTCTTCTGTGGAGTTCCTATCCCCTTTGGGGCCCAAAGTCCTTCCTCCTATTCTTCCATAAGAGTCCCCAAGCTCCATCCACTATGGGTGTCTGCATCTGCCAAAGATAGGATTTTAAGTGAAAATACAAGCGAAAAGAAAAGAAAAAGGAACACTAAAATTTAAACTGTGAAAGGAGCAAACTATTTTATAAATTCCCCAGCTCTGACCTGGTCTCCATCAATTCCTCCTGAGCTCGGTGGTGTAACCTGGAAGCCCCCACACCCCCAGCTGCAGGATCTCTAGTAACATCCTCCTTCCTTTTTCTTCTTTTAAGCAACATCTTGGGTGTGCTAACTCATCTTTAAGCTTCTTTCATCTAAGAAATCTATTTTTCCCTCTGCCCCATTTTTTTCTTAAGTCTACCTTCATTTATTCACTGGTTTATTTAAGTGGCTTAAATAATAAATAGTTTATTCAAGTGGCTAAAATGTTTATGTTAATTAAATATAACTTTAATATATATTATATATGAATTTATAATATATATATATATATATATACATTATTAAATGGTTGTCATGATAATTCACATTTTAATGATAAAAACACTTAAATTCTCACCCATTTTCATGAATATGTTGTTATTAGCACTAAACGTTAATTTTAAAACTTCTAAAATCTGTCCAATTGTGTGATACATAGTTGATCCTCACTTGCTTCTCAAGCCCAGTAGAGTGATTTTAACGTCGTCTTCAGTATTATTCCTGTAGTTTTATTAAGTTCTTCAGTTAAGGAGGCATTCATAAGCCCGAACAGCGTACTCAATATTTAATGGCTAAGTGACTTTTATTTTGTTGTTACCATGACACCCAAGACATTCATGTAATTGAATATTCTAATTTTATGATATAAATGTTTTATAAAAATAATTACTGGGAGAGATTAGCGCTGTTGTGATTAAATCTCCAAAGCCCTTTGCCCTTGCTGACGCGGCAGAGTGCTGACCCTCATGTGCTCTCCCTTCCATGAGATCCCTATAAAAAGCCATCTCTACAGAGGCCTGCCCCATCCCATCTCCTCCTCAGTGTATCCCTTTTCCCCCAGCTTGCTCTCCTTTAAATCAGCTTTCTTTCTTTCTTTTATTTTACTTTTTTAAAAAAGCTTGTGTTGTTGTCTGCTTTTAAAGTCTTGGGCTCTTGTGTATTGAGCAGGATATGTCTGTCCTCCATGGCATGCTTTGCTACTGAGTCACTTTTCATGTCATTTCTAGAGGTTAGGAACCTTGTCCTGCAACTGGGTTTCAATATAGCATTCAGATCATTGCCTAGCAGTTAATAGTTGTTGGGTAAATTGCCATCGCTTTATTTTGTAATATTCCCAAAAGGCTCATAAAATAGAGGCTTGGTGGCCAGCACAATAGGAGTAAGACATGAAGCGTCGGGGCAGTACTTAGATCATGAGGGTTCGGTTTCCCTTAATATATTAACACATTGATGGATTCATTAGGATGGTTTATGGGGAAACCATACAAATAGTCCACTTGGAAGAAGTAGGTCATTGGGGATCTGCCCCCAAAGGGTCCATCTCCTCCTTGGCTGATGCTTTATTCACCTGATCCCTTTGCTTCTTGACTTCCAAGAGGTGATCTGGTTTGATCTACATGTACTCCCCACCAAGATGTACTGTCTTACCACATGGCCAAAAGCAACAAGGCCACGTGACTATGGCCTGAATCTGTGAACTAAAATAGATCTTTATTCCTGTGAGTTGAGTAGTTCAGGTGTTTTGTCTTAGAAAGGTAGTTGACACATAGATGACTATTTTCTCTGCAAAAGAAAGAAAACAATACTGAAATTATGCTTTTAATTCTTTTATGTTCAAAGTAAAAAAATAGATTGGCTATTCAGATATAACCTCTAATGTTTACTACTATCTAATAGGTACCACTACAATATAATTTTTTGTCATTTGTCTCAAGATAAATTTGCCACAGAAGAATGATAGAATGTTTCTTTAGTCCATTTATTTTATATGCCTTTAAGTCTAAAGACTGTGTTATAAAATTACCTATTTTTCCCAACATTAAGTTAATATATTCTAGAAGGCTTACTTATTAAGTGTTTTCTAAAAGCTTCCTGCTAACTTTTCATGGAAAAACTACGTTTCTAATATCTACTATCTCGCAATATTTATACCTGGGCAATTCCTGTGAAATATTCTTCAACTATAGGCTAAAGATTTACCAACATTTTCTGTGGGTCAAGGTGTATACTAGTTTAATTTTTGATATATAAAAATAATGTATTCTGCAACCACTGTTCATACATTCTTCAAGGCAGAAAGAGATTCTAGCATTGAGGTTTTCTACATTATTTCCACGAAATCCATAAAATTCCTTTGCTTTCTTTCTACTGCTATGATCCTTGAATTCACGAAATAGCCACACTGTGTTTAAGATTTTTTTTGTCAAATTAGTTCCATAGCATTTAAATAGACTAAAAAACACTTTATGAAAATATTTTCTCCAAAACAAGCCACAAGGGAGAATAAAATAATAAATTAAGCAATACCATAACTGTTGGCGAGAGACAGAGGAGTCCTGGACCTTTACCCAGAAGGGATAAATGCAGGAGGCGCCAGAGCAGGGAGGCTGCCATCAGGATTTGCAGAGAGCGTAGGGAGTCTGAACATGGCAGGGTTGATGAGGAAGAGGTCATACCAACTAGAAGCCAAAAGCATGGCAGCAGCCAAAGGCAAGAGAGGTGGAAGAATGGAACCCATGCATACTATAGCCACCATCACTTCTATCAAAGGAGACAGAAAATAGATTAGGAGAAATACGCTTTTCTGTGTGCAAACAGGAGTGCATAAATGCAATTGGACGACATATATCTGTAGCTGAACAGTAATAGAAGGTTTCCTTTGAGGGTGTATGACCTCACCAGACTCGAGCTGTTGTGGAGGTTTACAGTGCAAGGCATGACTTCCCTGATGTGGAGTGTTCTTCAAATCCAATCTGAAAGGACTACTATTGCACACACATAAAAAGACATGGGAGTAAGATACAGAGTTGCTTCTTGGGAAGAAGTGTTTCAGAGGAGGGATGGAGGGTACTGGAGCTGAAAATGATGTAAATTCACTGTATAAGTGTGAAACTGTAATATTTTTAAAACCAAATAATGTGGGTGGTTCCTGAAGAATGGCCCAGGAAATTAACCTCTGACCTCCATGCACAGTTGACTTGCCCATCCCACACACAGACAAATAAAAGTCAGTGTCGTAACATTTTTATTTTTTAAAGAGGAATTCAACAAAAGTTGGAAGGAAAAAAAGCAGCAGTATATGTTAGGAGAAAGTTTTACATCCCCAGGTTATGTCTGAAATAGGAAACACCCAAAAGCATTTGGTTTTGAGACATCTTCATGGGTGTATGTTCGGCTCTGTTGTCACCTACATAAGTAATAGATTACAGCCATCAGAGTCACGAGGATACTTTCTACTTCTCTCTAGTGATGATGGCTCCAGTGTAGCTGAGGGGAAGCTGGTGGTAGAGTATGCTGTGTCTTCAGTGTGGGCTGCATTTGGAACACCTGTTGAAAGTCAGTTGACCATTGATGAGGGGGAAGCTGGTGACATGAAATTATCTCAGATGGCTATATCTGTGTGCTGTTCCTGAAAAGAGGCATCACCACAATGTTAGGATCAGGTAACACCAGGGTTGATTGTATGAATAGAGAAGGCAATGTTTTCTATGTATTAAAATCTCTAGGGAGCAGTGAGAGGTCTCAGTGGGTAAAGGCATTTCTCTCTGCAGGCCTGGAAACCTGCAGTTCCCAAAACATACATAGAGTGAATGGAGCTTACCAACTTCATGGGTTTCCTCTAACTGGCATGTATCTACCCAGTCTCCCTCCCTATTCACAGAGAGATATACACAAGACACACACGATAGAATAATAATATAATTAAATAAATAAAATATAAAATTTATAGGGGCAGGGAAAATGTCTCAATGTGTTTACAGTACTTGCCATGCAGGCATGAGGACTTGTTGAGATCCACAGCCTAGGCAGATGGGTTGGTATGTGTCTGTTATCCTAGCACTGCAGCAGCAGGGATGCTTAGAGTCCCTTGTCCAGTCAGCATAGCCAAACTGAGAAGCTCCAAATTCAATGAGAGACTCTATCTCAAGAAGCTTGAGAGCTACTGTGGAGACAACATTAACCTCCGCACGTATACACACCCAAACAAACAAACACAATTAATTAATATCTTTTCAATGCCTTTGCCTTTATTGTTGTCGTCGTCGTCATCATCATCATTATCTCATCATCCTCTCAAACAATGTCTCCCTTCCCCCTACTCCTTCCAGCGCTCCCCACCCCCACCTCCTTCATTCCCCAGATCCACTGTTCCTCTGTTTCCCTTCAGAAAAGAACAAATCTCCCAGGGACACAGAGTAACAAGATACAAAAAGACTAGGTGCAGACATAGTCTGGATGAGGCAGTCCAGTAAGAGGAAAGGAGTCCCAAGAGCAGGTAGAAGAGTCAGAAATAGTTCCACTCCCACTGTTAGGAGTCCCACATAAACCCCAAGCTAAACATCTGCAGTGGCTCTGTGGGCCCCTACGAGCCTTGCTTAGCTGATTCTGTGGGCCTTGTTCTCCTGGTGCCATTGATTCCTCCGGCTCTTACAAGGTTCTACAAGGTTGCCCTGAGCTCCACCTGTTGTTTGGCTGTGGTCCTCTGCCTCTGCTCCCATCACTGATGGTAATCAGTCGGGCTAGGCACCACTTTATGAGTATAGCAGAATATACTGATGAACCTTTCCTTTTTTTGTTATTGTTATTGTATTGTTATTGTTGTTTGGGGTTTTGTTTGTTTTGGTTTTTGCCAGATTTTTGTTCCTGGCCACTCAGGCAGTGTCAGGCATCAGATCCTTCTAGTGGCGTGAGCCTCAAGTTAGACTAGTCACTGAATGACCGCTCCCACAGGCTCTTGAGCTACCATTGCCCCAGCACATCTTGCAAGCAGGACAGATTGTAGATCAGAGATTTTTGTGGCTGAGTTGATGTCAAGATTCCACCACTGGTTATAGAAGATAGCTCCATATCCTCCATTACTAGGAGTCCTCTCTAGGGTCATAGTTACTGGTTCCTGTATATCCAAATCCTCGTGCTCCCAATTCCAGTCATCTTTCCCCATACTCCGACTCACATGTCTAAGTTGTTTTATATTTTCTTTACACTAAGTTTGGCCCATTTAATTTCAAGTAGAGGGTGGTGGTCTTTGTCTGCACATCACGTTTTCGTCAGATAACCCACCGAAAGCATCAAAGATTGCCTTACAAACAGAAGTCTATCACCATGGCGTTAACAGCCAGGGAATTGTCTTCCTAGACATTCTCAAAAACAGCTGTGTTTTGCTTTGACTATTTCAGGATTTTGATGTCTGTCCACTTTTGACATAATCCTAACAAACCTCAGATTAGAAACACAAGCTGCTCAGTATTTGGCTAACAGAACAGAACATTAAACCAACGGACATGTAACACAATTCACAATACTTGTATGAACACTGGAAGAGCAAAAGTTCTCTCCTCACAGGGCTACAGATTTTTCCAGCTTTTTCCAGCTTTTACGTTGTGACTTCTGTGTATTTCCTATCCTCTCTTCCTGTAAAAAATGACATATCCCACCCAAAAAGCAAGTTCACTTTTGGTAGCTCTAGATTCGTTATGTTTACAAACTGATGAAACTAAATTGCCCTTGTTCAAGTCTTGCTTCTTTGAGATATTATGATATATTGTGTGATGTACTAAGGATACTAACCTTGAAGTCTACCAAAGAGTCTAATACAGCTTGGCCTAACTTATTATTCTTATGACATTACAAAATTGTTAAGAGGCTGCCATATATATTAAACTCAATTCTGTTCCTTTGTATGTGGCTCCTACTGTTGTGATTGCATAGTTAGCCAAATAAGTAGGTCCCCAGAACGCATGCTTCCTGCTGTATATTTGGGTTGTCCCTTCTGGCCTGGTGCTTCAGCATATGATTCATTGTGACCTTGGGTAAGTATCAAATTTGACAGAAGCATTGCCTGCAAAGGGCGTTTTTGCCTTTGTACTTCCCTTGTATTCTCTTCTTCACTGTGAGGATGCACATGGGATGCTCAATAGGGATGCTAAGCAGGTCACCCTGGTTGTCCTGGCCGAGATCGCAGACATATGGTTGAGCCCAGAACAAATAAACAGAGCCAATGCTGCAGGCTGTAGCTAACCACAGTCCATAACTCTGTCATGTCAAGCCCAGATCTATAGAACTGCTCGGTCAACTGCAGGCTTGTAAGAAAGATTAAATGATATATTTTTTCAAATCACTGACGATTTGGCTGGCGTATACAATAAAACCTAACATACTGTGCATGCATTCTCATAGCTGTAAATTCTCATGTTTTCCACCCATTTTTGTTCATCAGATTTCACAGTGTATGCCACAGTAATTCATATATATATATTTCCTTTATAGTAGGTATATACATTATATAATTTGTTCATTCTATCAAAAAGACATTTAGATTAGATTATTTTCATGTTTTATCTGTCTCAAACAATACCATTAGTATTCTATGCATGGCATCAGATATTTTTGTGCATAGCATCTCTTAAGTATGTACCTGAGAAGAAAATTGCTAAGTGTGTGGAAATATGACTACTTATATTTACAAAATAAGACTATAGTCATTGAAGATTTACCAATAGTTGCACCAGTCACAACTTCTTGTCCATCCCTTATTGGGCTTTGACCATAAAGTATTTTCAGTTGTATTTAAATTTTTATATGCTGATATCTTATTCTATGGTAGATTTCTTTTCTCCCCATAGCTAGGTTTTTGAGTGAGATACTGTAACAATAGACAGACTAACAAAAGAAAGACCTATGATTTTATAAAATGTTCTACTTGGTATGGGAGCTTTTGAAAGTAGAATCCAGAGACTCTAGGAGTAAATTTTTTTATGGAAAATTATACAAAGGTATAAGTTGAGGGTAAAAGATAGTGATTTAGCAATAATAAACTCTCCGGGAAGACTTATCAAAGTCTCTCTGTTCAGATTCTCCTGTGTCTTTGGAGATAAGGAGATCTGTTCACTCTGGGTATACGGAGGATATTTCTGGATTCAAGTTTTTAATGATATTCTTTAGAGGAAGTTCAGAATCTTCTTCCATGGCTAGGTTCATATGAGATATGGGAAGCAAAGGGATAAATGACCTCTCTACTTCTGTGATTTCTTCCATAATCAAGGTGTTAGCTCCTGGTCGAATGAAGTGTGTTACTTACCTTCTCCATCCCAGCACTGGATATGTGTGAACATCTGGATAGCCATTGTGAGGAACACATGCTTTATCAGTGCTTATTAAGCTAAACAAATATGTGATGTATTAAGAAATGTGAAACACTAGAGACAGAGTGATCTGTAGAGACTGAAACAGATGTTTTGCTTGATGTAAACTATGGAAGACCATAGTTTACATCCTGGATGACATGAATAAAGAGTATCTGAGAATAAAACACTGAAATCAATCTGACAGCTTCAGTAAAGCAGAGAGGATGTTGAGTTAAAAAATGAAAGGTATTGTAGATGAAGTTATCACACCCAGTGGTAGGCCCACTGCCACTGTACATGAATATTCACCTTTCTTCTATGAGACACAAACTCCCATGTGATTATCCTTTGATTGACTTTAATCACCATTGTTACAGATATAGAATAGGACCTCATCATGTTTTCAAAACTTACCCCTATGAGAAACAAATAAAGGTTACTCCTTCAAAAATTTTGCCATCTGCTTACTAATGTATCTGAAAGGAACAGAGGGCTAGGTGTGTGTGTGTGTGTTTGCTTACATGAATAATAAGTTACTGTGTTGAGGTAAGATGGAAAACTTCCTGAACAATAGTGTGATGCCATAGCAGGTCTGGTCCATTAGTGTGCCTGAACTGCGCAACGCCCTGTTCCTCCTAGGGATCTCATCACTAGGTAATCTCACAGAAAGTTACTTGACCCTCCCTGGGCCTCATTTGTTCATCTGTAATTGAATCTATAATCTCTTATTCCAAAGAGTGCTATGAGCTAAATTATCACTAAAATGCCTATTTGTTTTCCTCTGGCACATAATTCATTTTAGTTAGTACAAGTTGAAAATATCATTTGAAATAACATAGAAATGAAAATCCTTTTAGGTTTTGTTGTTGTTTGTGTGTGGTGGTGTGAGTGTATGTGGTAAGGGTAGCACATGCCATGGCACATGGGAGGTCGAAAGACAACTTCATTGAGTGAGTCTTTTCTTTCACATTTGATTTGCAGGATTGAGACACAGGTTGCTATGAATATGTACTGAATGTGTTACCCATAAAGCCATCTAGCTGGGTTTTGTGCCTTTAATTTCTTACTATTCGAACATGTCCCATGTAAATAATGTGATATATCATTATCATCGAATATATTTATGTGATCATATATACTATATATACATATTTCTTACACTTAAATCTAAAATTATCAGAGAAACCTAAAAAAGAAAATAAGACAATTAAAATATCACTTCAAAAATATACTTAGATATAGAAGGTTAAAAAAAACTTCTCTTTTTCTTCTATCTTTGCTTATATCTGTTATATTAACATATTTTTCTTTGCAGTAATTTTACACTATATTTCCAGCAGTGATATATCTGCCAGCATTAAGCCCTCTCAAGGTATTTATTGTTCTATTACACTCATGTGAGTAAATGAGTTAAAAATTATTTCCTAATTAAAATTATCCCTACATCTTACATTTCTACCAAATCAATTGTTGTAATAAATTATATAATGTGAAAATTTGAACTTTGTGATACAGAGCACAAATTGCATTAATGATTGATGGGTAATAGGAGTCAAATGAAAAATTATTAGGCAAGGAGTAGAAGTGTTTATCCTGCAACCAAATACCCAGTGAATGGATTAGAGCTGTGATCATGCCTTTAATGTTCCCCATGGTAATTGTCAGGAAGAGGTATGAAGAATCGTGGGACCTCAATAATACGCCTTGCCATTTTAATTGCTAAGAGAAGCAAGGGAATCTTAATTGCTTGGAGATGCATCACTAATTAACGTGTCATTCTACATTCATGCTGAAATAATTAGTTTGAATATTTGTAGGAGCTGAGATATGAATTTAGTTCCAAATTCAGGAATATACCCACAACAGACTTTGTTAAAATGATTTATGGTTAAGAAAGGTTAACAATCATGAAATTTTATATGTGTCTTTAATTTTGTACAATTTAAATTCCATTGTATTATTGAACTTGAAAGAATAGAGTTCACAGTATTTTAAAAGTTAGTATGTTTTAATTCAATGCTATCACACTAAGTTAGATTTCTAAAATGCCCTAAGATTTCTGGATTCAATAAAATTTTCATTACTTTGTGGTGGCATTTATTATAATTGGAAATATGCTTCCCTAGGAATAAGTACATCAACATGGTTGTAACTTATATGGATTCTAAGCTATGTCAGTAATATACAGCAATTTTTACAATGTCTTCATGATTCTGTGGACTTTAAACATTCTGGCTAATTTTTCTAAGTTAATTAAATCCCATATATCTAAATCATTTAAAACAATGAACTTAGAAAAAAATAAGGAAGTCAGATATCAGTGTGACTTGACACGTTTGGACATGTGGTTACCTAAGACCATCTGCTGAAGTTCCATCAAGATTAAAGATACACAGTCTGGAGAGAAGGTTCCATAGCTAAGAGCACCGGCCGATTCTTCTACAAGGCCCACATTCCATTCCCATCACCCATGTGGCAGTTCACAAGTGTCTCCAATTCCAATTCCAGTGGATTCAATGCCTTCTTCTGGCTTCTGTGTGTATCACGCATACATGTAGGAGACAGATATGCATGCAGGCTCAACACTCACATGCATAAAACAAAAATCAAAACATTTTTCAAGAAAATATTAAAGATATGCTGGGAAAAGTGAAAACAGAAAAATTAAAATATGAACAAAACCCTTTTCTTCCACATGGTTATATATAAAATTGCAGTTTGATTTCATATAAGATTTATATTTAAAAGCTATGAATACTCAACTCTTACTACTGCTCTCTCCACAAGTATATTTATTTTGGATGATACTAATGGCTTTGCCTAGGTTTGCTTAACTTCTTTCCTTAGGAAGAAGGGAACAGAAATCAAGTGCTTTCGTTTCTCATTTTATCGTGCAGTTACCAACCTTGCCTTTATTCAACTTAAACATTGCACTTTTCATCTCAGAGTGCTCTGTTCATGTGGCTATCCAGCCTTACAGTCTGCAGTGGATGGTTGTGTGTGTGTGTGGGGTGTTCTGTGTGTGTCTTTGTTTGCAGTAGTGTGTGCGTTAAATTGAGATACATTATGCCATAGTCTACTTCCTTTTCACTAAATGTTGAGAATTTGAAACCTGTGCTGTTTTCTTTTAAACATTCATGCATGTGCACATACACAAGAGCACAGTAGTAAACATCTAGGATTTCCTCTGTCTAATAATCCTTTTTGCTCTCAAGTGTCCACACACAAATGGCCGTAAAACTTGTACAGTTTTTATAAGCATTCCAAAAGATCTTGGGGAACCTGAGTTATTTTCACTAGCATAAAACAGCCTTTTAAACAGATTTTTTTTTTTTTAGATTGCTGTGAAATCTTTGCAAAGTTTCAAGTTCATTTAAGTCTTGTCTTCGGTAACAGGGCAATATTTTCTTCACATACAAGAATATACAGTAGATATTAACAGAATAATTAGAGCAATGTTGCCTTTTCTCTCTTAAAGTCTTTTGAGCACACTGGGAAACTTCTTTAACAAGCATTTTTTTTAAAAAAAATAAAATGTATTCATTGTCTGGTTGACAATCACAATTTTAGAGCAGTCTTATATTATTAACTATATTATATTAGTTTCTCCCAAACTGTTACAGTATGTGACTCCAAATCTATGACATCAAACCAAAGCAGAACAATTAATTATATTAACTTACTGAAGTACCAAGGATGCTTGCTCAGATTATTCAACTCTGTATGATCAGTGTCATCATAGAAACTTACAGGTGAGATACTAAAACAGAACGAAATTGAGTCCTATCCAGCTAGCAAGTGGCCATGATTTGACCTGACCTGTCTGAATCCAGAGTCTTGTTGTCTGAACCAGTGGGCTGCACTGTGCCACCCTACCTAGGGCCTTTCTTCTGCAGTGATCCATTAGCAATCCACAGTGCACACATGCTGCCAAAGACCAGGACATCCAAACACACACATGAAGTAACTCGGTGAAACTCAAGAGAGGTGGAACAGTGAGAATCAAGGGAACCAGAGAATATGCCCTGCAAAAAAAAAAAAAAAAAAAAATTCCGCAATATCTGTTTTTCTAAATTGTCTGATTTCCCAGCACATCTGTGACTAAACCCGGCCCATGTGGTCATCCGTCTGCAGCACTTGGTTTATAGAAACAGCCCCTCAGCATTAACTGCGAATCACTGGGAGCTCTACTGGTTCCCACGGACTGACAAACAGCATTTATTTTTAATGAATAAGGGACCTTAGATATTTCACACTTTTGAAATTGATTTCTTGAAATGAGGGAATGAAAGGAATTAAAAAAATAATGTGCTTTTGAAAAATCTCTCTTGATTACAATAATGAAAGCCCCCCCCAGCAGTGTTCACTGCCGGCCATCCAGATGATCTTTCTGGTGTCTTGTCTGTGGGTATCGGACATTGAGGTTTCTGAAACATGACTGTATTAAACATCCAGTAACTGACTACAAACTCTAAACAGTAGTGTCTTGATTTAAGGCAAAATATTTGACATGTGCCTGACATTTATTCTTTAGTTAAAGATTGTCTCTTTTTTTGCATGTTGGGAATCTTAATTCTTTTCTATATCTTAAGATTGTGACTTGGTTAGTAGTAACTAAAAAATCAAATTGTCACAATGTCTTTTTTGTCAAAATACCAGGTGAACACTAAGTCAGGATGTATTGTTGAATTTGGTGTAGTGTGTTGCAAACTAGGAGGAATATTTACCTTACTCTAAAAGCAAACGCTTTTGATCATTTAGATGTATGATTAGGAAACAAGTCCCTCTGTTAAAGTGCTCTAGAGTTTAGATAAAAATAAAAAATCAGCCACTGAAGCTAATTCAAGGACAGTCAATAAAATCCAGATCTGTGGATGTTCAAACTCCTAGATCAGTGGCAAATTAGGTAACACCCAAGGGCTGGAGATGTGAATATTACATAATGAAGATAATAAAGGAGTTGAATGTGGTGTGACTCAGCCGCATGTTAGTAGCTAATTCCAGAAGGAATGCTTTGCAGTCGTTTGTCGGCTGAGACGCGTGTGTTCGGCTAAATGGAAGTCTTGGATGTTCTCTCGTACACCCCATTATTTGTAATTGAACACCTGATTTCTATCATGCAACAAATTAACATCTGCACTGGATCTGTCTTTTATGCATATGGATACAGTGATTAGAATTTTGTAGATAGACAGATACCGGAAAACAAAAGACAACATTGTGAAACACTTCCAGCCACAATTTTTGATTACATATTGAGAATCGTTTAATTATCTAACTCCATTTAATTAGCCCCTCTACTTAGGTCAATTGCTTTTTTTATTAACATGACATGTTAGCAATTTGTTAATTGGCATGAAATAACATGAGGCTTTCTCGTGCTTCATATGAGAAATGCATGTGTGTATGCAAAGAAAGCCTAATAAGGAAACCGCGGAAAGGAAAGTGTGTCATTTAGCCACATTGTAGGATTTCCCAGGAACGCAGTCTCGTGCCTTTTGAATTTCGATCATTGTATTATTCAGGTTGGGTTTGCTGGCATGAAGGACAAGACATTTTTAGACCATGGTTACACACTTAAAATACAAGCGCTTTGCTAAACAGAGGAGCCTGGTGAAAAGCAAAAGGACAGATAAATCAATGCTAGCTGAAGGCAGATAGACACAAGAACATAAATATTTAGCTAAGCAATTATTCTGAAAGGGTCTAGTCAATATTAAACCTTTAAGTGCCAAGTAGTTCTTCCTAGTGCTACACTGCTCATGCTGTTTGGGCTGTTTCAAGTGTTGTTTGTTTGTTTGCTTGCTTGCTTGTTTGTTGTTGAGACAGGATCTTGGTTTATAGCTCAGGCTGGCCTCAAAACTCACTGTGTAGCTCTGTGTAGCTCAAGTTGCCCTTTACCTCATTATCCTCCCTTCCCCCATCTCCAAAAAGCTGTGATTATGTGCCATTGCATACCCCAAGTCAAGCTCTCTTTATCAGTGTTTTAGGTTAAAAAATATTTTTACATATAAATATATTGGTTATACCTAGGAATTGTTTTGTGTTTTCTTCCAAAGAATTATTCTAGAATCTGACACAAAGAGACCACTATCTGTCTCTTGCACTGAGAAGTGTAGGTGTAGCCACCACAGACTGAACCACACCCTTGGGTGCTAGCCACTCTTACATGGCAGTCGTTTTTCCTTTTGAACCTTTACCCAGTTATGCCACTACAGACAGCATCATAATGTCAGGACTATTTGGTGGCAAAAAGGAAGGGATGTAAAATAATATTGTTTTCTCTGGTGTTTATTTCCTGTTATTCTATTTTATTTCATATATGGTTACCTCATGCTAGGTTACCTCAGACCTCATGAGATTTAAGAGGTAAGTGAGATTTGGGGATCAGTTGGCCTTGTGTTCATGTTTTATAAATTAAATAATGAGAGCAAATGTGGTGAGACTTTTTAAAATATTTTTGGCAAGCTAAGAGACATTTAATTATTTAATTTATACGACATATAGCCCGGCAGAGCCCTAAATGGAGCAGTATAGCACATAGACACATTGCAGTGCCTGAGAGATCTCTGTTCTTGTAGGAAATGTCATCATCCACTTGGGGGCACTGTTTTCAAATTTTAAGGAAGGAAAAGGAAAAGAAATGCTTGATTTATTTCAGTTTGAAAAGTTTCCCATTGTTCTATCTGTAAATCTAATTATACAGTTTTAGATAGTTTCGAAGTAGCTGAGGTTTTTAGATTTCTGATTAGGTATAAATGAAAACAGTGTTTCTGACATGATACTCTCCAGAGCTGGAGCCGCAGCAACCACCTACAAGCCCTTAGCCACACAGATTCTCGGGCCTGCTCTGGGGCCTGTCTGGAATCCAAGACTCCTGCTACCTGTCAGTGTGACTTTCCACACCCTCTCCTTCAAAGATTGGCTTGGTTACTGACATTTGGTAGCAACACATTGGAACAAATTCTGAAATATTTTTTAGTGTTTAATTTATAGATATATGCTTGAAGTAATGTGCAAAATATCTGGCTTTTGGGAGCAGGGTAAGTCCTCTGTTGGTTTTAGTATGTAGACTCTGAAGACAAGCAAATGTCTCCATCCAAAAATATACAACTGTATGCATATGAGCCATAGCAGTTCCTGGTAGGCATCGCCCTTCCCCAGGCCCCCTTCAAAACATGTTATCATGTAAATGTTGAGACAAATCTTTTGTTTCCTATTATGTAGATAAATTAACCAGTTATTTATAAAATCTCTCTTGTTGTGTTACTTCAGAGACATGATCTACAGTTCAGGATAAGGGTTCGACCAGTGTTTCCTAATATCTCTGGACTGTATTTACACTTAATAAAAGACCTGCGACGTGTATTTGATAAATTGATCCCTTGGATAAAGTTTCAGACAACTGGGAAACCCATCAGAACTTCTGTTTACAGTTAGAAAAAACTAGCGGAGTAGCAAACTCTGAAGATCTCGCCGTTTCTCGGCAATGGCAACAGAACAGAAGCAGAACTTCTACACTCAGTCTCTCTGATAAGCAGATGACTCTATTGCTCTGTTCACAAGAGTTCATCTAAACTATTTGAAGAGAAGCCATTGCTCTGATAGAAGAACTCCAAGCTTCCTAGTTTTAGGAGGGAGTACCATCTAGAAGCGGAGACCATGGAGCGCAAACTTGGCTTCTACATTCCCCTCTTGTATGTATGGTTTCACACTGGGACATCAGATGAACCTCTTTGTTGTCTCTGTCTTCTGCTGTGGATTCTCTTTGGGGGAATTGAGCAACACAGTTTCTATTGAGACAATTGAAGGAGTGCTCACCCACAAAATGTAAGAAAGCTTGCTACTTCCAGGAGATTCTCAGCTGTTCTGTGTCTTGTGAGGTTGTGCCTTTCATTCAAGAGGGCTGACTTTAGAAGGTATTTCAAGAGAGATCCTTTTATACTATTTACAGTTCCCTGTCAAGATAGTCACGTGTAAATGAGCTTCTTCATTTGTGAACACTTTCACATAGAGAACCATTTCACCCAGCGCAGGGTGCATATCATTCCATAGGACAAAGGATGGGGGTGTTCCTGTTAAGACAGCAGGCATCCTGATCAGACATTACTTGCCAGATTCTGTACATAGAAAAAGGAAAATGCTTGCATGAAGATAAATACTGATTTATGGCCCCCAATAGCCAGAGTCAGTGCCTTCGACTTTAACTATGACAGCAACATCAGTCTTAAGCAAAATCACAAGCTGTGTTATTCTGTGCTAACTAATAATTAAGGACAGCCCTCAGCACAGGTTTTATAATATTAAAAGTAGAAGTTGATTATGAAATGTGGATGTATCATCTGAAGAAATAAATTGTACATACCCAATGAAATTGATGTAGTGACTAAAATAAAACACATAAAATATAAACGTACAGACCTCAGTGTTAGATATTAAGTAAATTGGTTTTCTAAGAGTTGAGCGTACTTTGAGAAAGCATTAATGAAATACATTGAGAATCAGCACAGCTATGCAGAACACAGTCCAGATCAGCACAGCCTGTGCAGAACACAGTCCAGATCAGCACAGCCTGTGCAGAACACAGTCTAGATCAGCACATTCTGTGCAGAACACAGTCTAGATCAGTACAGCCTGTGCAGAACACAGTCCAGATCAGCACAGCCTGTGCAGAACACAGTCTAGATCAGCACATTCTGTGCAGAACACAGTATAGATCAGCACAGCACAGCCTGTGCAGAACACAATCTAGCTCAGCACAGCACAGCCTGTGCAGAACACAGTCTAGATCAGCACATCCTGTGCAGAACACAGTCTAGATCAGCACAGCACAGCCTGTGCAGAACACAGTCTAGATCAGCACAGCACAGCCTGTGCAGAACACAGTCTAGCTCAGCACAGCACAGCCTGTGCAGAACACATTCTAGCTCAGCACAGCACAGCCTATGCAGAACACAGTCTAGATAACCTGCTCATCAGTTTACTCACCTCTGTTTCCACATTTTAACTATTAAATAGAATAAAGCCTAGTTTACTTAAACTGGGGTGAAATAAAGTTAAGCATAACTGGAAACTTTAAATTTTTATTTTATTTATTTATGTGTGTTTTTGTACTTTCATGCATTTATATGTATCACAAGAATGTAGGGCCATGAGGCCAAAAGCATGAGGTCCCTGCAACTAAACTTATAAGTCTCTTGATAGTGGTTGCTGGAACCAAACCAGGGTCCTCTGAAAGAACAATAGGACTCTAACAGCTGAGCCATTTCTCTGGACCTGGAAATTTGTCTAATTGCTAACCTTTTAGGTGAAAATTTCCCTCAAATTTACTATACCTCCTTGTAGCTCTTTTAGATTTCATGGACATTTTTTAATTTGATGATGAAGGCATAACAGTTGTTTGTTTGGAAATCTCCTTCATATGAACTTCCACACTAATTTATCATTATTTTTCATAATATATCCTACTTTGTGTTGCTGTTTATAATTACTAGATCTTCTGTTCTAATACAATACAAATATTAAATTAATTGTCATTAGAAACAATGAAATCAAGATATATCAAGTACCTGAAGAAAGTGGGTTTTCTAGCCAATTTTCCTTCAGTTCTACAGCAGAGAGAGAGAGGAGAGAGAGAGAGAGAGAGAGAGAGAGAGAGAGAGAGAGAGAGAGAGAGAGAGACCGCTTCAATGAGTTGAAGATTACTTGGTTTCTGGTAAATATCAGCAACAGTGTCAACATCGTTGCCAATAATTCCCTTCCACTAAAAAGCAGATAAAGCCAGACAACTGAATCTGACAGTGTACTTGGGAATGCAATTTTGACACCAATATTTAAGAATGATTGACATTCCATTTTCTAAGGGAAGAGTAATGTATGTTCTTAACAGAAACTAAACTAAGTAAGCAAACAAAACTACTTAGACTGTGACTCCATGAAGAGAAGGTAGAGAAAGTCATTTACAGGCCATCATCTGCTAAGAACTCACTCTTTCTCACTATCTTTAATTGGTATTAATTTTTTTAAAAAATCTGTAATTACCATTAGATTGGCTTAGATTCTTCTCTGTAGAATTATCTTGATCTGCCAAAGATTCATGTGATACAGTTTAAATATTTATCTCCAGTGTCATTTATAAACGGAGGTGGTTTTGCTCATGTTTAATTTTAAAATTAGGACTCAGGATACTTTTTAATAAATGATGAAATAAGTGTTCTGCTCCACAGTATCGCAGCAGCTGTACTGTATAGCTATAGCAGTATAGGTGTTAGTGGCTGAACCTATAGCTTCATTCAAGCCTCTGAGCCACACGCTCCATCACCAACTATGGGTTTCTTTCTCATTATATATCCATTTTAACCTAAGAATAGATGACTCTAAAATGGTTCCATTGAGATGAAAATATTAAGTTATTTGAACTAGTGCATGTTACCATCCTTAGGAAAAAGTACTTCTTCCTTGTACATACAAATCCCTTAAAATGAAAGAAGGAAAAGGTCCAGGTTTTATTCCCAAGTTGTATTTTAAGAGGAATAGCTTCAGAGCATCTTTGGAAGCAGCAGCATAGATGACAAAGGGAGTGAGACGTGTGTCCAGTAGATGGCACTAGCGCTCCCCACAAATAGAAACTAATGACTATAGACTTAGTGTGAGAAGCACTATTTACAGACCAGAGTCATCAGGACATTTTCTTTTCAAAAATGCAAAAATACGAGGTTAGAAGGAGGTGAAGTGGCAGTTCATTTTGGACATCTCAAGCTTGTCAAGACACTTTACTGAATTAATATAGAAACAGCTTTAATATGTGGTGATATAGAGGGTAATCACAGCTACCACAGGGTCACAGCTATCTGACATTGAAATGCCGATATGTTGGATAGATGTCAAAGGTTGTTTTTCTTCTTTTCTGTTGACTATCTGGATTTCATTTTCCATTTTATTTCATTTCTTCAGGCTACAGTACTATGAATACAGGCTTGTAGGCACAGAAATCATAAACATGGCATTTATTGAGCTTTAGGCTAAAGGAGGAAAAAAACCATGTGAACTTAGTGTGGTGAATTCGAACCCTTTTGGACATAGGTTTCTTGTGACCATTGGCTTTATTATTCATCCTCCTGCACATAAAATGAGAGGAAACTTGAAATTCAAAGTAGAACTTCCTGTAATCGTGTGCAGAGTTTGTTGGTTTTGGGTTGGTTGATAAATAAATGAATGTAAAGAATTTCGTAGCATAAAGCTGGTCTTCTACAGAAATTTTCCTTTGTAGGGGTTGGACAGATGGCCCAGTGGGTAAAAACCCTGGCTGTTCTTCTAGAGAACCCTGGTCCTACCTTAGCACTCACATGGCAGCTCACAACTGTCTATAACTCCAATCCCCGGGAAGCCGACACCAGCTCTGGCCTCTGCAGGTACCAGGCACATATGCAGTATACAGACATACATGCAAGAAAAATACTGGAGCTGGAGAGATGGCTCAGTGGTTAAGGGCAATGACTGATGTTTCAGAGGTCCTGAGTTCAATTCCCAGCAACCACATGGTGACTCTCAACCATCTGTAATGGGATCCGATGCCCTCTTCTGGTGTGTCTGAAGAAAGTGACATACATAAATCATAAGTTGTTGTATTTTTAAAAAAAAAAAGAAAGAAAGAAAAGTACTCAGACACATAAAAAAATAAATATTCTAAAAAATACTTAGTGTAACTGTTGAAGGACTCAGTAAAAGAGGACGGAGAAACACTTTTCAACTTTATTCTTTATTTAAGAAGACGACTTTGGCATTGTGTGTGTGCACACATGTGCTTGTGCATGATTATGGGTGTGTGTGCATGTGTGAGTACAGGCTTGCTCCTACATGTGGGTCCGAGCATTGAACTCAGGTCCTGAGGGTGGTAGCAGGTGCCTTAACTTGTTAAGCTGTTTCACCAGCCCGAGAAAATCCCTCTGAAATACTGCCTGGGAAGCAGAGCTTAAGTCTATTTACTTATGAGATGAGGACTATCTATGGCAGCACACAAAATACAACATTAAAACAATCTAGTTTTTATGAAAACAATATTTTCCCTGTGCTTTTTTAAATACTGGTTTTCACTGGTTAGCCCTGGCTGTTCTGGCACTTGCTATATAGATCAGAACCTCATAGAGATCTACCTGCCTCTGTCTCTCAAATGCTAGGATTAAAAGATTTCACCACCATACCCATTTTGTTCCGTTTTGGTTTGCTTATGTGGTTTTGCTTGTTTGTTTGTTTGTTTTATTGTTTGCTTGCTTACGTGCTTGCTTGGTTTTTTGCTTGTTTTTGAGATGAGTGTATGTCAGGTTGACCTGGAACTCAATTAGCCCAGGTTGGCTTTGAACTCTTAATCCTTATGTTTTAGCCTTCCACATGCTGAGTAAGCACTACTAGCCTAGGCTATCTCCTCTTATTTACCAGACAGGAGTAATTTTTAGAATGGCAGGTATATAGGAGTTTTGTCTGCATATATGCCTGTGTGCCTGGATGTGCATGGTACCTGTGGAAGCCAGGAGAGGGCATTGGATCCCTTGGAACTGGAGTTCTAGGCTTAGCTGCTTCTTAGGGGTTCTTGGAATTGCACCTGGATCCTCTGCAAGAGCAGCAAGTGTGCTCTTGCACATCTCTCTAGCCCCTACTATAAACTTTTTTGTATTCTATTATTAGTACTAAAACCAGTGGCTTAACGGTTAAGAGCACTGACTGCTCTTCCCGAGGTCATGAGTTCAAATCCCAGCAACCACATGGTGGCTCACAATCATCCATAATGAGATCTGATGCCCTCTTGTGAGTGTCTGAAGACAGCTGCAGTGTACTTACAAGTCAGCTGGAGCAAGTGGGGCCGGAGTGAGGGGGATTGAGTGAGTGGACCGGAGTAAGATGGAGAAGGGAAGGGAAAAAAAAATACTAATAACAACCCTTTGGTTTATTCTGTAGCTTGAAAGGCCTTTTCACAGGCTGCATTCCGTTCTGCTACAATCTAGGCAGATATTTCCGTTCCCTTTCTAACACTGACAACAGTAAAATTCATACGAGAAAAATAACTATTTGTAGGCGAAGGCCTGAGGAAACCATTCTTGCTCTGTTTACCTCTCCCCCATCCCTCCCAGCCATGCAGCCTCCCCATCCACTGTCACACACTCATCTGTATTCTGCAGAAACAAAAACAACTGCAAAACAAAACAACAACAAAGACAAAACGACCAAACTCAAACTACATCTATTTGTTTCCAGGCACAAGTTTCTATATTACAGTGGTTTCCTGTTGCCTTCCTGCTCTCTCCTCACAGTGGGCCACACCTTCCAGAAAGGGTAACTACAAAACAAAAAGGAGCCCTTTATATAAAAGCCTTGTATACATGAATACGGGAGCCTGTCCCTGCATATATCTCATGGGGCAAATCTGCCTATGCTTAGTTCAATACAGCATTGTCCTTGACTAGATGTCTATCTAGTAAGACTGAAAATTTTAAGCCTATCTCTAATAGAAATAAGCCACATTTTCCAGCACTATCTTTATCAGTATTACCAGTTCTTTTATCATGTATCTGCCAACTGGCTCATTTGTTCAGTACTTGGACAGAGAAGCCCAGTATTGCTACCAAATAGATCCCGACATTTATATATGTAAGTTTTCTTTTAAAGCAAGTGGAGGTTAAATTTCTGCTGTCACTTTGGCGTCTTTAGATATTGAATATACTCTGATTGGAGGCCATCTGTGATACTTGGGATTAAGGCTGTCTTCATCAGGAATTCAGAAGCCATCAGAGTCTCTTCAGGGCAACAAGGATAGAAGGCTCCCTGTACTCCTGAAGTTCTCCGTTCCTACATTCACAAGCACTTTCCAGTGCTTTCTTTTTGCTTAGATCTTCTGTATTAACTTCAGTTGTAGGATAACCTTCTGATGCTAAAGTCATGTGACTATTCTCAATCTAAATAAGTATCAGTTTTATGGAAAATGCAAAGGCATTTTATTTTACTTTGATGCAGGTCATAAATACTTTTTACCCAGAGTTTTCTTGAGACACTATTTCTATTTTGTAATTGTTCCTAATGCCCAAGGTAGAATAGTAATTCATCAATATGTATAGAACATGCACCACATAATGACCCAGCATTGCTGATCGGGAGAGTAGTGACTCAGATTGGACATAATCCCTTTCTGAAAGGAGTTGGTCATTTTGTGCATGTTGTGGCCATTAGTTAGTTTACACAGAGGTCATAGCTGTGGAGAAAACCTCCTTGTGCTATCTAATACAGGAAATAAATGTGTATGGCTTTATTGAGTGTATTTTGCAGGTTGACCTACAGAAAGTATACTTAACTCGAAGGGAAGAGAATAAGTAGGCATTGTGAAACTGAAACAGTAACTCAGCTTAAATAAATATGGAAGTAGATGAACTTCTAAGAAGTGCCAGACTACTGAAGTAGGAAAGACAACATGCAAACAATTTGAAGGACAGCAAGAACCCAGAATGTTTGAATGAAGCGGTGCTCAGTGTGGAAATAAGTGATGGGCAATGTCCAAGGATCCAAGCACAGGGAGCAACCTTCAGAATGTGTAAAAAGAGCATCGGAGCAGGGTTAACATGAGCCCCAGGAAAGCTAGGGCTGTGGGCAGCTTATCAAAACAACATAATCACGGGAGTGGGACAGAGACTGGCACACTGAAGCCAAGGTATAATGTCAGGGCTGGAAAAACCACCAGGGCATCTTGCTGTTCAGCATCCCCAGGTCTTGAACCAGAACTCCACAGTCCTTAACTGCAGATAAGATTGGCCACAAAGCATGAAAATGAGGTTCAAGGCGCGTTCATAGTTTAGGTAGAGCAAGGCTGTTGGGAAGGAAATCTGTAAGACATGCTGAGCACTAGAAGGAGTTCACATAAATGGCTTTGTAAACTAAGTCCTGGAAATACAAATCAACAGAGTCAGCCTAGGAAAATTTCAGAGCTCTCAAACCACGTCCTTGCTGAGGCCAGAAAGCAGAGATGAAGGATGTTGCAGAATCATGTGTAACACGCAGCGATTATGGACCAAATTTTAAAGCAAACCTACTATTTTTTCAGACACAAATCTTAGTAGACCCCTATCCAGGTAACAAGTGGGAAAGTGACTACCTCTGACAGGGATATAAATTAGTTCCTTCTAAACAAAATATAAAACCTCAGCTGTATACTTGTATTGCTTAGGGCTTATTTGTAGTTATCGTCCAGCTTATTTCCCCAACACTACTTTAGAGAACAGGACTCCCCACAGCGCGTTCTATGAAAAAGATTCTGAGTTTCTGAAACACAGCATACACTATTGTCTCCCACCATCGTTCTCCATGTCTCACTAGAAGTGTCTGCTACAGGCTCTTAGAAGTCTCACATACAGAACCTGTTGAGTCTCTCATAACTCAGTCTCATGTTTATTGGCCCACCAAACCTCTTCCTTTGCTTCCTAGAATCCTCTGATCCAGTGTGTACTCTGTAGAACACACCGAATCTCAGGCTGTCTTCTCACTGACTTTCCTATTAGAGTACGGTTGTGAAGATGGGTATTTCATGTACCTGTTTCCCTTATACTTGTGTGTATGAAGAAGACACTTCAATATCTCCATTTATAGAAAGGAAAAACAACAGAAGCCTAAATACTTGATTTACCTGTTATTATGTATAATGTTCAGCCATATTTGATCATTTTCTGTACAGCGATATCATGCCCTAAAGAGATGTTATCATTAGTAGTAGATAATAGTAAAAAAAAAATTTCATTAAAGTGTCAGTTATGTGGGAGTCTTTGGTCATGTGCTACAGAATGTCCTTCAAAAAGATGTCAAGCTGAGTCCCCAGCGACATTCAGATTTCCAGTCCCATTCCTCTTCCTGGGGATAAAGGCCTGGCTTAGTTGGGGAGGGTTAGACTGCACCAACCCTCAGACCTTAAACTATCTCTGAGACATTCTATAATTGTCTTGGAAATCTCAGTAACTTTTTCTTAGCATTTAACAAAGCAATGGAGCATCTGGAGATGAGGGAGGAGAGAAGAGCAATGGCATTAGGGGGAAATAAATCATCCCTTCATGAAATATTCATTCTATGGCTGACTATATTAAGACAATACAATATTAACTTCATTTGAACATTCTATAATACATGCTTATTTTCCCTTTGAAAGGAAATGGATCATTAAAAGTGTACTTGGACATTTTCTTTACCTGTGAATTGAGTTCTAAGACAATGTCATAGACCATTCAGTAAAGGTAAATATTAGCACACAGTCTTCTTTTGAAATTTTCTTCTATGAGGAGGGCTATTGTTAATAGCCTAGATTGGTCTAGAACTCCCTCTGCAGAACAAGCAGGTCTCAGATTCTCAGTCTTGTTACCTCAGCCTCCTGCTGAAATTACAGGTAAGGAGCACTACACTTGGCTAAAATGTGTCTTCTTAAAGAAAGATTGCTTGAAACAATTTCATTTCGATTGGTCACCATTTGTTTAGATATATAAAAGTACTTTTCTACATCTAGCTGGTGCCAGCTGAGGTTTAACTAGAAGGTAAAACTCATAAATCAAGGAGCCACTGCTCTGTACTGTTGACTCTACAGAGTATTACCTAAGTAAAATCAGAGGAACTGTCCTTCTTCACTCTGTCATCGTCTCCTGTTTACATATCATAGAAACTTAACATTTTGCTCAACATTAGGAGATATTGGCTTTTCTCAACTCTAACGTCTTCCCAGCTATCAGACACTCTTCTTTGGTGAAGACTCTTTATTTTATACTCTTCCCTGTCCAAATACAGGAAGTATTACAGAGAGAGAGAGAGAGAGAGAGAGAGAGAGAGAGAGGGAGGGAGGGAGGGAGGGAGGGAGGGAGGGAGGGAGGGAGGGAGGGAGGGGGGAGGAGAGAGAGAGAGAAGAGAGAGAGAGAGAGGAGAGAGAGAGAGAGAAAGTATTTACTTCTAGGTTTCCTAATGCTCCATCCACAATGTTGTCTTGATTCAGTTTCTTTTCTCATCCTTGGCTGAAAACAAAACCTAAGAAGAAGAAAAAAAAGAAAAGAGAAAGGCTTAATCTTTCAGGGTTAAATAAAAGCAAGAATGTAGTGAAAGGAAGACTTCTTTTATGTAAGCAGCAGAGAATGTAGTGGTGGGTGGGAGGTGGGGGGAGGATGACTGCAAGTGCCTGAGGGCATTTCGGTCCCTATTGGTTTTCACATCAAATGCAATGGTGCCCACAGATAGCCTGTATTGTTGTCAGTTAAATGGGATCATGAGTGTCTGAAAGGTGTTTGAGAATGAACCGAAAATCATTTTCACAAGTGGATGATTACTTCTGCCACATGTTAACCGAAGTCTATCAGAATGGCCCAGCTTTTGGAGCCTGCATTAATTGCTCTTTCAACCTTGACTGAGGTTTCTCTTTAAGAAAGCCCTTTCCAGGACTAAACTACTCTATATATTGATTTTTTTCTTTCTGTATTTTTTCCTTGAAAAAAAACGAAGCCTTGTAGAAGAAAAGCCTTTATTATTCAACATGTAGATTGTTCTGTTTCTTTGAATAGAAAGCTGGCCGCATAAGTGATCTGCCCAAAGCAATAGTCCTTTTTTTTCCCCCAAGCACTGAATAATTCCCATCTTCTGTATACAATTATGTTTTTCAAATATTCATTAGTGATGATTTTTCCTCATAAAGTAAAACCATGAACTCTCACAGCATGGACTCTATGCAAATAAATTGTCATATTCTCCTTTCTATTAGGACTGTATGCCACCATTCTAATTGAAACTAAACTACAACATTTAGTAAAATGTTTGGAGATTTTATTTTGAAAGCATTCTTCGAACCATCTTCAAGTTAGAAAGATTTTATGAAGTATTTTTAAATTGATTGGTTAAATGAGATCACTTCTTTCTTGTAACCATTTTCCGTCTCCAGCATGGTATGTGCAGTATTAGCTATGTCCTTACTAAGAAGGCACACTTCGTGTGCATTATATTACAGGAGGAGTTAAATCTCAATTTTTAAGACTGATTAGAAAATTAGCTCTTCAGATTTCATTAACTTTTTATTATATGTATATCAGCATGAAATATATTGTATTTGTAGAAAAAATTCTCAACTTATTAGTAAAATGTACTTCCAAGGGTATTGGCTTAAAGGAAGATAATTCACAGATTGTTGTATTTTAAATTATCTTTTTAAGTATATATTCAAAGAGATATTGCACAAAACAGTATTTTAAATACTCATGTACGTGACAATGAAGGCAGACAAAAAGTAAGTTAAGCTTAGCTGTTATTCCAATTGCTGTCTTGTTTAAAGGTTGGTTTTACTAAACTTCATGTTGTTTTCAAATCTGTTGTATCATTTTATTGATGCGTACATAATGAGTACAGTTAATGCTAGCATGCATACAGTTAATGGTTGCCATATGTCTGAAGAACTTTTCATTTTTGTTGCCCTTGAACATTCTGAGATATTTTGTAGAGACTAGGTTGATTTGTAAAGGAAAACTTTGAGAAGTAGCTGTGATCGATCTTTCATATTTTACCTGATTTGTTAAGTGATGACTTTTTAAAACAACATTACTTCCAGAGAGGTTGTGCAATTGATAATGAGTTACTCCAGTAACCAGGTCAAACTGATTATAGAAAAATAAGGCCAAAAATATGTTACATACCTTATGGGTAGAAGCTCTTGTATCTCGAGTGAGGGAGAGAGAGAGAGAGAGAGAGAGAGAGAGAGAGAGAACAAATGAACACAAGTAGGCAACTATGGTCATATTTTTTTCTTTTTAAACTTCCCCCAGCAGCATATTTTAAATATACAATAAAATACCTTGGCGTCTGACCTTTTACATCTCTGACACTTGAAGCTATATGACCTCATGGAGCAGTTGAATACCCCAAGGTTAATGCCATAGGCCAGGAAGCAACATTAGGATTAATTTAGCTTCAGGTATTTTGTTTTGTTCATTTGTTTGTTTGTTTGCCTCTTGACAGTGATTATTGTTTCTTTGGAAAAAAAAAATCACTGTATCCATCAGAAATGTCCCCACTGAGGCAGTGGGGCTCCCAGAGCTCCCAGGTTTTGAAACTGGCTAATGAAACCAAATGCTCCAAGGTTCTGTGCCTCTGGGTTCGGCCCCAGGACTGCATCACAGATGCTAATTTCTTTGCTACTTAATCCAGTGTAAGAAGAGAAGATTTTTAAAGCTAAGCAGATCATTTTGTATTCAAAGAGAGCAAAGTTGGGCATATTGATGAAAGCAAATACTTTTCAATAGTATCTGAGCAGGTATTTTCAAGTAATCCAAAAGACTCTAGTTACATGAGAACTACAGTGCCCTGGAAATATTTCAACAGAGACAAGCTGCCTACTTGGTATTAGTATGGGCGATGTGCAATAGAATATTTCCTTAAGCATCTTAAATAATTCAGGGACCAAATATGACTCTAGTTAGAAGACCTTTTACCTAAGGCCATGTCCTGATAGATGTAGAGTGTGGAACATGGCCATGAAAAGCACTTTTATTTGTGTTTTGTTGAAATATTTTAAATGCTTTGTTTACAGACTAATTCTATAGATGTCTAAAATAAGTAAACGTGAACCTCCCTAAACAAATAAATAAATATATTTGCTTTCACTTTAAAAATAAAGTAGAAAAAAAATCTACAGTTTATCAAAGAATGCTTATGTCATACTAAATGATACTTACTGTATTAGACAACATTATAAGTTGCCACCAAGATAAAAATGTATATTTCCCATTTTGACAAGTATTTGGTAGGTCTGATTTTCATCCTCTTAAAAATACAAAAAAAACAAAAAAACAACAACAAAAAAAACTTTATTATTAAGTTTGGAAGCCAGAAATGACGAGGCAACTTTCAAATTACTAAGAAAGACTCCAGCTTCACAGACAACGCAGCAGCAGATCCTTAGTGTTCTATGCAGGTTTGGTCTATCAAGAATGACGTACAGGTTGACTGATAGCCTCCCAACACACACACACACACACACACACACACACACGTTTGTTTTATAGAAACCCTCTTTCTTAAAACAACAAGACACCACTTTGTTCAGAATTGAAATGATGAGGAAACGTACACTTGATTTTTAAAATATACTACTATTTAAAACAACAAGAAAATAGCTTTTAAGGATCCATCTAATCAATTATATTGCCATTGTATGTCAAATAGTGGAAGCTGTCAGTCTAATATTTGCTGAACAGCATCGGGCAATTGTAATTGGTGATTATAGTAGTTACGGTAGTGTTCTGAGGCTCTTTCTAAATCAATAAAAAATGTATCAAGTTGTCTTTTATCATCAAAGGACTTTGAATCCAAGTCCTTTACTGTATACAAATTCCCTAAAAATTAGTATAAATAGGTTATAGTCAAGAGAATAATTTGTTTCTCTCATAATTAAGGAGTATCTCCAATATATATATATATATATATATATATATATATATATATATATATGTCATTACACATATTATCTAGTAAAACATAATTTCAGAGGAAATTTTTTTATATTTTGCTAAAATTTAAAAACTCTTTTGGGGTTTAGATGCCATAAAAGAGATAATGTGCACCTCACCTCGAACATTTACAAATGAGTGCCTCCCCGTGGAGGAGTTAGGGGAAGGACTGAAGGCGCTGAAGGGGTTTGCAACCCTACAGGAAGAACAATACCAAGCAGTTTTCACACACAGCTAAACAAATGCTTTCAATATAATACAGCAATCCAGTTTCTGGGCACTAGAACACATGAAACAAAAGCATGCAAACACCATAGGCTGACACACAAATATTTGTGGTAACTTTATATCTCATAAGCAGAGGTGTGGGAGCAACACGCAACACACATGCCAACTTGTGAAGACAATCATACAGTGGAACATGCAGCTTAGCAATAGATGAGAACAGACTTCTGGTACACATCTTGCAAAGGATAATTCCCACATGTTCTTCCAAAAGAAGGAACTTATACATGTAATGCCATGTGCTATATAATTCCAGTGACATTGCAGAAAGAATAATGGACAGTGGACTCAGAAACAGAAGCACACACACAACTGAGGATATGAGAAAAGGACTGGTCAGGTAGGCCCCAAGATCCTGGCATTCTACAAACTGATTGTAGTAGTGTCCACAAGTTGATTATTTTTTTAATTATTATTTGTAGCATCCCTTTTAATGTCAGCCTAATCATTTCTTACTATGTGAGATTTAAGCTTTCATTTTGAAACAGCATTGGTAAACTGGCATTGTTTTATGCATTTCTTACTTTTAAATACATTTCATACAAAGAAAACTATCTGTCCTTATATCAGTGGAGGCTTGTATCAGCTAGGCCCTGAAACTCCATCACAAAGCCTGTGTTTATAGTGAAAACAAGGCACTTGTAAACTTTAACATATTCTTTTTATTCAGTGTGTATATACTTTATAATGTATTCCACTCATTTCCATTTTTATATACAACTTTTATTTTACAAGGACAAAATAGTGTGCGGGTTTTTCCATAGTTGTTTACAACACTTCCTTCTTGGTAGCCCTTGGCTGTTATTTCATTTTTCTTACCCATAGAGCCCATAACATTCTCAGGACCATTTTGTTTCTGGATGTGTTTGGCCAGTTGTCCCTTAATGTATGTGTTTGGACAAAGCTCATAGTTCAATAGCTCAAACACTTCAAGGTCTGGCATCCGAATAGCTTGCTCTCTAGTACCAAATGTCCTTTCATTCTTTCTGTTTAGAACATCTCCCACTAGTCCCCAAATGCTGTAGATCTGTATTCACCTAGCCCTGTACTGTTTATCTGCAGAGAAACCAGAAGTTGTTATTCTGAGTTCATTGGCCCGTCGTTTTGCACACTGTTCAGCTGGCTAGTACTCCTCACAGAGAACATACACTGTCATAACCCCATGCTAATTTGCATGTGGTAATGACGGTCCGTGTATCTCCCTATTCACTTTCACTTGTGTGTGACCCATCTGCCCAGCGCTCTGCAAAGTGAGATGCTTGGAGAGAGCTGAGAAGCAGGTTGTGGTCACAGGCAGGGGTTATTCCCAGTACCCTCTGTGGCTCCTGAGCCTCTATTAACTACTCATCCTGCTAGTGCCCTTTTACACTGAGCATCTATCATGTCCACAGTAGCAAGCTCCTTGGGTCACTGTTGTTAACCCTGTAATAGGAACGTGGGTGTGTGCATTTCAGGGGAGGGAAATTATATAGAAAAGACAGAAAGAGAGCAGCTGAACACCTATCCCCACAACCACAGAAGAGAAATTAGAGGCTAAAAGAAAGGGCGTTTAGGGATCTCAGGAAGAAACAGTGAATGGTGAGAACAAGAATAGCCCACATCTCCACCAGTGTCTAACTGAGTCCACATTGCATCCACAAACACATGAAATGGTCATAGGTACATCCCGATTATCAAAGGAACTCACCATAATTAGCTAATGTATCTGAAAGCAAATGAATAATACATCAGGCTATTTGAGTGATACCTCCAATGCAAGAGCATTGTTTTGAACTTTAATAGCTTCTTAGTTCTTTATCCTAATTCTAATATTGTAGAAAAAAGAAGAATAAGGAAACTTAAGTTTGCCCTAATTTCATTTCTCAGAAGTACCTCCATTAATATTTAAAATATTTATTTCATGTTGTTCTTAGATATGTCAAATCATTAATATGGGTATCATATTAAATCCTCAGCCTTTTCACATAGCCTTGTATTATACATTTTTCTATATTTTATTAATCATAATTTCAGTGGTAAAACAATATTTCCCTGTGGTTATACTATGATGACATTTATAAATACATCCTTCACTCTAGAGCATTTGTCACCAATTTTCAGTAACAAAATGCCATGTGTCCTGGTAAGCATACACTTTTTTGTGGACTCTGCTTAATACCTGAGTAACTCCATAATAAAAGGTTAGGCATTTCTACATTTTTCCATGATATTTCTCATGAGAAAGGTTTCCTGTTAATAATCCCACTGGTATTAAAGATAATATCCATTCGTCCACTAGACCCTCATGAACATCTTAAAAAGTCCATGTTACATTGTATCATTGCATGATACATTTTCATAATAACTTACCGACTCACCAACTTGTTTTTTTATTTCTCCCGTTTCTCCATGGATATTTCAGCATATCCTTTCTGTATTCATCAAGGACAGAAGTTATATTCTGAGGGCTGGGGAAATATATTTGTTCAGTAGCAAAATGGCTAGAACACATGGAAAGAAGTTAAGCATGATTTTACATTATTTAAATCCCAGGATTGAGAAGGCACAGAAAGGTAGATCCCCAAAGCTCAGTCACCAATGAGCACTACCTACACAGTGAGCTCCAGACCAGTGAGACACCCTGGTATAAGAAACAAGAAAGGACAGCACATGAGGAACAACCCCTGAGGTTGATCTCTAGATTCCACATGAATACTCACACACAAGGGCATGTACATTCATGTCCATACACATATGAGCACATACAGCAAAGTAGTTCTATTCAAATCAATGACCAGGTTAATCATTTCAGTTGGATTACAGGTATCATGCAAAGGTAAAATCCAGGGCTGAAATTGATGCTAAATAAAGGAGACTATGTCTTCTTATTAGCTATGTTTCATAGTGGAAAAAAAAAAAGTTCAGTGGAGAGCTTTTATGAGCCACATAAATCTCAAAATGACAGAGCTGGCAGAGAACTCGGAAATTGGGACACCTAGTGTTGTCGTCTAGTAGGCAAAGAAATGGAAATGGATATTGGTGCAGACATGGCAAGGTCACCCAGCTGGACAATGACCTTTCACCCCCGGTTCTTGGCGCCATATCCACCTCCTTCTTGGGCTACACTCATCCGCTGCAGTCATCTGAGCACTGAAGAATTCCGTGCGAGTTCCTCCGCTCGTAGCCTTCTTATCTCCTAAGAAACAAGCGTGAAAATAAAATTCCAACTGGTTCTTTGATTATCCTTTCTAACTCCTACTTCGTTCAATTTGTAGTAAGGACTGACAAATTGTAAGCCACATAAATCAATTCCCTTTCAGGAGTGGAGAATCAGTGAAGTCATCTTGTAACACAGAAGCTACGTATTGTCTCTCATTTCCAATACACTAAACTTTGCCTTTAGCACTCTGGTCTCATAAATACCTATAGAAGATAATTGGCTACAGAAAACCACACCATTTTTTATGTACTGTCTGCTTGTTTTTCTTACCAGGTATCTGTATGCCCTTGGACAGAAGGTCTGGAAAAGATGGAAAAAGCGTTACTTTGTTCTCGTTCAGGTCAGTCATTTATTTTCCTGTTAAGTAATTGCTCACTAGCAGTGACTATCCCACTGTTGTTTGTTTGTGTCAGTGGTTTGCTTGTGTTATGTCTCCTTGGAATAAGTATTAGAAATTAAAACTTTTTTTAAAAAAGCATTAAAACTAACGATGATTTAAGTAGTTTGTTTGAAAGTGAAGTTTTACATTCATTATATGCCAGCACAAATAACACTTTTATATCACACAGCAACCCAAGCAACTTGTAGTAAAATGACTGACATTCTGTGTCTTCTTTTACTATATATTTCTTTATTGACTGCTGTACTAGAATGTAGCTGTTTTCCTTTGTCAGCTTCTCTGGGTGTTCAACTAGCTGTCATATCAAATTCAATAGTCGTTGCAAAGTGCCACCATGAGCTCGTTGTAGAAGAGACAAAAAATAATAATTTAGAAATTGTGTTGCCAATCAAGGCTTTCTAAAAGAATCGAAAGGATGCTAAGACGTCTCTTGCGGGGGGAGGGGGATAGCATACAGGTAGTATAAGCTGTATACTGATAAGTATACAAATAAGCTGTGGTCCATTTGTTCTCTCACTTTATGTGAATATGTCATGTCTGTTATGTGTTCATATAAATGTGCTTTTAAATCAAATTGTCTACTCTATTTCTCAGTGATTGGATTCTGGATATAGATTATTGGAATATGTGCTCGTCTGACCTTTTAGAATCATAAGCAACCTTTATTCACAGGACAATCATTAAGTTCTAGTTACATTAAAGCCTAGCTTTCAAAATAGTCGCTTCATTCCAGGATAAATTTAAACTATTTCATTCTCAGCGGAAATATATAAAAAGAGAATCACTCTTGAATCCTAACACAGAATAGCCTGTAAAACCTCATTGATTCCTGTCACACATTAGGCAAGCTTAGCTGGGCTAGATCAGAATGGTGTGGGAAAATGCCAGGGGAGGAAAATTATCATTTGATGTTTTCTAGAGATGCAGTATTCCATCAGTTGCTGGGGGAAAAATTAGTTTATTGATGTCTCATGGTAGCATGGTATCTTCATGAAAAGCGTTAAAATTCAGTCAAAAGTAGTTATATCTACATGGCACATCAAAATCCATTTTTATTCCTCGCTAAAGTGCAAAAATGTCTTGCATGGCTTAGAGTAACAATAAAAGGTATGCACATGTGTATGCTTATATGTATATAGAGCGTGCACACACACACACACACACACACACACACACACACACACCAATCTTGATCTAAAGCACAGATAATTGCCCTGAATAAAGGTTCTCTGTCCCCAGTTCTCAGTGGTCTCTCCTCCCAAACCAAACCTCTTAAGTATCTTCTGCAGTTTTCAAGCTGTGCCTTTCCACTGGCACAAAACTGTAAGTATATTTATGAAGAAATTCTAATATAAATTCCTCTGGATATTTTAATGCACTACTGTTATAGATATCTCATCTGATCTAACTGGGCAGGTTTACCATGATGATTTGTCTTTGCCACATTTTAGGAAGCATTCCACTGATTTTACAAGGGGGTGGGGGAGCTGCTTTTTCAGTTATGTTTTATGAATTTATATAGAATCACATGTAATTCCATAATCTCAGTAGATGATTTGGAGGATAAACTACTTTTGAACAAACTAAGCTAACTCTTAGAGCTTCACTGATGGAAACATTGTGAAAAATATTAAATTGTGTTTTAAATGATGGGCAGATGATATTTGTTAGCCGAGGACCTGGTAAATGGCGGTAATCTAAACATTCTCAATGTGTTTGTTGGTTAAATATGAAAATTAAGATTCCAAGGACTGACTTTGAAAAGTCAAATACTGAGCTAAGCCTTTGAATCCTGGGAAGGCTTAAGATTATCATTTGCTACCTATCTTACTGTCTAGTAAATAGTCACATAAATCCAAAATTTTAACACAAATTTATGTACTTTGATTATTAGTTATTTGAGTTTAAAAATACAGAGAGGAATTAGAAAATTTCGAAGTCATAAAATGGTTTGTTTTTGAGAGACATGAAATGGAGTTTTGAGATAACTAATATATGCTTTATTTTAAAATGTAAAACTGAATCAAAGTAGTTGCAAAATCCACATAGTTATTAATTTAAATAGAAGAAAAATTCTTACAACTGGAATTAATTTGACTTTATTATACTTGTTACATATCATAGATACATGAGAGATGGATAGATAGATACATAGACAGACAGACAGACAGACAGACAGACAGACAGACAGATAGATAGATAGATAGATAGATAGATAGATATGAACACACAAAGAGAGGAAGAATTCTGTAACTAAATGTTTGAAATATATATGCCAGTACTCCGACAACTTTTTGAAGTTTCAAACACAATTGAATCTTCCTTCCAATTCCAAATGTAATGGGAAGACAAATTGAAAGCACTCACTTCAAAATCAAAATGGGTATGTATGGAGATTCGATGAGAGTGACCCATTGGGAGGAACAGGGTAGTTTTTATTAGTGTTTTTAAAGACAGCTCTCATTCTATCTGCACACAGCTTGTTCATCCATACCTGCAGGCTGCATTATTGAAAGGTGAAGGAGCCGTTTTTCATAGGGAGGACAATATACCCTGCTGTGTGTGCTGCTGCCGTCGGCACAATGGTGCTCTGGTGATAATGTGAATCTCATCACCACGTGTAAGTGTGGATTATGTGAGTGATACAGCTGGAAATCCAGCCATCAGCCCAAGAATTTGTACTCATAAAAATTGATTGAGAGTCAGGTTTGACCAGCTGCAAAGTCATTGTTCCAAGTGAACACTCGAGGAGCCACTGAGGTGAAAAGACTTTTTTCAAAGACTCAAAGAAACATGAAAATCAGAGGCAAAAAATGTCGATTTAAATTAGAGTCAAAAACTCAGAAAGCAGATTATTTGTTAATGTTGGGTATTTGTTTAGTTTCCTACGTAGGTTGCATTCCTTTTTATATTCTAATCCTGATGTATTTACAGTAATAAATCTATTTTAATAACTGTCTAAAAGACTGGGTTTTAAAATTGACGGTAAGTTTTTGTTCAAGATAAAAGAACAATTACAAAGAATGTATTCACAATCTTGCAAAAATTAAAATTTCTTATGTGATTTTCTTATGTTTTCCCAGTGTTGTAGTATTTTTTAGATTTCAAGAAAGCATGACTGATATAAAGTACTTCTGATATTATATTGTAATTCATATTATAATAGGAATTGGATATCTTTGAAACAATTTTTCATCAAGTAATCACCTTGAGGATACACTTCATCTTTGGTTTGAAACATTTAACTAGGTTGAATTATTTCTCTTATAGTCCTCTAACATTTATTCGCATAGCTATATAGGCCAGATATTGTATATTTCTGTGATAAGTCCAGGTTCTCCTGACATACTTATGTACTAACAGATCATTTATATATCTAATCTCTTATTAAGTGATTACCCTGTGGCGAGCATTTGCCTAAAGCACTTTAAATGCATGATCTTATTTGCTCTTCAAAATAAGCCACCAGAGTAGACGTTGCTATTTTCCTCACCCACAACTGTACAGATAAGATAGAATATGCAGGGCGTATTAAGTAATGTTCTCAAGATTAGCCTAGTATGAGATGAAGTCAAGTGAATCCTGTTCTGTCAGACAATAGAGGCACAGCTCATATTTCTTGTTCCATATGGCAAATGATTAAACGAATGCATACAGCCACAGTTCATCTAAAGATAAACAGATATCCTAAAAATCACTGGAGATCATGAGTACCATAAAGTATAAAGCAGTCTTGCCACATTAAGGAAGTAAATAACCCTGAAGTGGTAGCCTGAAGAGCTCCGGGCTTAGGAAAACGACCGGCTGTGTGACCGAGGGAAGCTAACGTAGACATCTATGTTGTGTTGGCCCCGTGTCAAGTGTTCCCTGCTTGTTGTCGATGTGTCAGAATCATGACTTGAAGTTGCTGCAAACAACAGCAGGCTATCAAGACATAATGTTAATTACATATCAGCTGAGTTGGCACGGGATGTAAACAGGCAGTGATCAGAACATGCTCTCAGCACAGGAGAAGCAGTGTTTCCCGGAAAGATGCTGTTGGGATGCCATCGGGATGAATGTGAAGAAGTAACTCTCTTTGCCTCGTGATTTTTGAAGGACTAAGAATATTTGGAGGACCAACGGCAGTGAACCCTCACAGGCATTTGGGATACTACTAGTGCATAGAGAACGTGAAGGTGGTTACAGTGTGAGTTGTCCAGGATGTCAGCTATCTGCTTAGGCAACCAGATAGTTTAACGTGATAAAGACATGGCTGGCTGTCACATCAGCAAAGATCAGAGTGTTGCTATTTAAGTTGAGCATGCTTAGTGTATCAACACATGGATTTTGGGGTAGAAAATGAAAGACCCCCTCCCTCAATATTCCTACAGAGCACCTACTCCATTCTCCTGCACGAGGATAGTCAAGTAACTCTTGCTAGTAGGATGCCATAAATTCATACAGACAAGCACACATCCTTTCCTAAAGGGATTAGTCATTGATCATTTTATGAGTTCCTTCATGCTCTTTTAAAATGGAACAATAACCTTATCAACAGATAAGAATATTTATCTTTCTATTTTACATAAAAGATTAGATCCATAGTATAATCTGTACTTTCATTTGTCTTGCTTAGATTTTTGGTCCACAAACAATGATGAAGTCAAAATATATAATTTTCATATATTAATTTTTGTACATATGTAAAAATACTCCCATAGAAATGAAATTTCTGTGTCTAAGTTTCTAGATATTTATAAGGCTAAATAGCCCTATAAGTATTTAGAGAACTCATGAATTTTAAGCATTTTCCCAGATGTTGGCTATTGTTTTTCTCATTTGTCATTTTTGTCTTTACAGTTAAACATTTTGATAAGTTGTCCCTTATTTTATTATCTTTCAAAACATATATCTTCAATAATGAAGAATATGGAAAAATATCATTTGGTGTGGAGTTTATTTGGATCAAAGTATCAGCTAACTTTCATATTTGATAATTAGGACTTTTCATGTAATGTCTGTAAAAACAGTTATGGTGGTTATAAGAGTTTGTTTGACTCACCCTAAAATGTTAGCAGTACATTTAATCCTGAAAATTCCTATAACATATACTGATATGAATATTTACCTTTGTCTCAAAAGCTAAAATTTACAAGGGAGACTGACAAGTGAGGGACAGCTAGTACAATAAGGAAAGCCTTATGTGCATGGGGCTCTGACCCAGTGTATAAACTCTCCTTTACCTGTGCCCTCCTCCTCATAAAGAAAGAAAATGCATTGCTCATTGTTATCTTCAGGTTCAGATCCTGGCAATGTGTGGTTTTTCTTGTTTATGCTTCTAATAGCTGTGCACAAGAGCGAGGGCTTGGGAATAAGTACCATCTTTCATTCTACAGTCAATAGGTTTTAAACCATTTTACCAAACTTTACTGTGAAATACTTTGTATTAATATGGCACTATGGCTAAGTATTCAGAAACATCTGCCTCTCCTTACATTCTTCAAAAACAATAGTTTGCCTCCCACATAGTAAAGACTCAGTAAATACTTGTTAAAGAAGTAAGTACTTCCCTCTGTTTTGAGATCTTTCTCAAACCTTTACATGAAACACATTAGGCATTTATATTAGAGCATACTTAACCAAACTCTAGGCTGCCTTTATTCTCTTTCCTTACATCCATGTCAATCATAAAGTATTGCTTTTTCATTATCAAAACTATTGTTCCATTTATACCTGTTTACATCTGTCTGCTCCATCTGCTCTGCTACCAAATGAGCTAAAGCCACCACTGTCTGCATATGGACTTTGATGGTAGCATCCAGCTTTTATCTACTTTCACTTTCCCCCATTCTTCTTATAATTTGTTATTCTTTGTAGAACCTAAATAACCTTTCTGACATGCGACACTCATTAAAACACCCTTTTGCCTAAATCTTTCTAGTGACTCCCATAGCACTTAGACTTATAAATAACCATGACCAAGAGAAGATCTTAGGTATTTTTGGCCCTTGGCTTCCTATCACCAATCAGCATCTACCACTCTAAAATTTGGTATCACTGATGGAGGGACACAGGTTTGGCATATTCAAAGGCTCTAGATCCCTCCGCCAGTGGTACGTAAAAATGTGAGTTTCACTGGGTTTCTGTGCCTATGCAACTTTGGAGAGAGTCTCCTCCTCTTCCTCAGATAGTGTGACCACTCCCAAACCTCTCTGTAGAAATGTATGCTTGCCCTCTTTGCCCGAATGCTCATTCAATTCTACCTGTGAATTTATTGTTCACTTTAAAGGTTGAATATTAGAATGCACCTTCCCCTCAATTTAAAATTTCTTCCACCTCTTTGTCACAACATTCTGCTCTAATTTTTTCAGAACATTTGTCTCCAGTTAAAATATTTTCATGGACACATTTAAATTTTTTATGTTTATTCATTCTAGAGTATCTGCCTAGCACTGAATCAAACATAGGTAGAAACTGACTATTTATTTGTTCAACAAGCAAGTACATACAGAGCATACTGAACACTTTTGTAACAAGGCTGCCCTTTCTTTCTTTAAAGAATTCATACTTGATTGTTACGTCTCACTATGCCATTTCAGTTAATCATTAGTGTGTGTGTATGGATATATATATATATATATATATATATATATATATCCCTCAAATCTGTCAGTATCTTGAAGATATGTTCATTTTCCTTGATTAAATTAAGCTCTGAGGTTTTTGTGTTTTTTATTTTTTTCTTAAATAACTCCAGCAGAACCTTTGCCCTTTGCCAAGAACATTTCCAGCTAAGGATTTTAAAAGCCTTAATCTTTACTAAAATTAGATGGTGGCAGTTGCTAAGCTGCCAGCTGTTAATGTGATCCCCACAGTAGTAATACACATATAAGTCTGAATGCTATGGTCTCTCAAATCTCATAGTTAGCACCTACATGTGTGCATATGGGCAGGTGGCAAGCAGGTTGGCAATTAAGAACAAAATGGGAGGTTTCCTATCCCAGATACGGATACCATGTGGCACCACAACAACATAAGTTAAAGTACCCTGTTGAAAGTAATGATGGTGGAGCCAGACTTAAGGCTGTCCTCGGATTAAAGTCTGTCTATCTCCCAACCCCCAATTCCCAACAAATCTGTTCTGTTTGGAGTTATTACAAGTGGACTGAGTAAAGAATATTAAATGTCTGTGATTACTGCACTTCTCTTGTAGGGATTTCTGAATATTAATATAGTAAGATATATAAGCTTTGTACAGTAATACAACAGGAAGCTTATGAGAAAATATTTGATCAGAGTACATCGGACTTCCATGTATCTGTATAAATAATCCCCTGGCTCATTGCTACAGGGCAGAGCAAGCAGATTTTATTAGACTGCTTCCAGCTGAGAGTGGACAGAGGGGGTTACCCCTGACTCCTGTAGATGTCCTATCAGCAAAGTCACCCTTGTTCCAGGTCCTGGTTAGCAAACAGTAAGCTCCCAGTTGTTACTAGCTGAATGTGCACTGTTGAGTTGGCCTTATGGATGTGATGTAGCATGACCTTGTAAAAGAAACAGACGAAGTCAGAGCGCTTGGGATTCTGGAGTAAGCAAATAGATCATGAAGTGTTCATCAAAGTATTGGTTCAAATCAGTAACTTGTGACTCAGAAGTCTAGTATTAATAGTACGTTACTTCCAGAGCCCACAGTTGCATCAAGCCTAATTACAGGCTCTTGGTTGCCTAGTGGGTCGGGTTTCCCACTGTCAGTGACAACTCTGCTCACCGTTGGTGTTCCGTTACTCTCCCATCTGTACATCCTGTCTCACCTACAGGCCCAGTCACTAGAAGAGACTCTGGATCTGCTGGCAAGTTTGTGAGATGTTTAAGTAACATTGAAATAAAGCAAGGCTTCTAATATTCCATCCTTTCATGGCCATGGTCTAGAAACAGACTCATTCCTCTAAGCTGAAAGGTTGAGTTTTTCCTTTTAGTTTCTTTAAAGATACTTTCATTGTTACTTGAGACTTTGTATGCCCTGCTGTTAAAGGATGATTTGTTATTTGAATCCAGCTAGAAATAGAATGTTTAGCATAAATATTAAATAAGACCTGGGTCTATTTCTCAACTTACATAAAGATAAACAACTTTATTGTGAGTCTTTTTCATTGTATACCTTCTAGCAGCTTTTAGGGTCTAGTTCTTCAATGGCATAAATTTTTACACTTTTGGTTTTATATATATCAAGTCTGGATAATTTAACAGATAACAATATCAGCATGTAATTAATATTTGTAAAAGCCTTTAGAAAGAAACGTTTTGGTTTGCAATAAGGCAATATCTTAAAATTTATGGTACATTTTTCTAGGATAATTTAATTAGAAGTAGAACGATGTAGTATTTAAAGCTTTTGTTTAGTTGTATGGCCACTTTTTTCATGCTTCTGTCAATTTATACTTCAGTTTGTAAGGTCTTTCAGTTAGCATCCTCAGAACCAAAATCATGTGCTTTTACTTTACCCATAAAGATATCATAAGAATTAGCCCATGAGATACGGAAAAGACAGAGAAAGGCAGCGAGGCAAATGAATAAGGATCCAGAAGCCCAAGAAGAGTCGACAGTCCCCAGTCTGCTCACAGCAATGATTCTCTGCTGTTTACTACTATGTTTTGTTTACTGAGAAGAATTCACCACCCAAAATTATTACACTGTTTTCTTTGTGGGTGAGAGACTTTTTGGGTTTTATTTTGTTTGTTTTATTTGCTTTTGAGACAGGATCTCATTCTGTAGCCCAGATTGTCCTGTCCTTGACCACCTCACCCACCCAAGTGGGGTGTGTGTGTGTGTGTATTATGAAGAAATAAGTAATAAAGAAATAGGACCTTGATTTATTATTTAGTATTTATTCTCCAATACTTTTAGTAGTCTTTGATAGTAAATCAGTGCTGTCTCACATAATGGCTTTGCCAAACATACAGAGAAAATTGGCTCCTAATTAGGGAGTAAAGTTTTTTTTTTTTTTTAAGTTTCAAAATGAGAATTAAAATATAATGGAATGGAATGGACACCAACCTGGAGTGAGGAGGCACATCCTACTCAAATATGAGCACTGTCATCTGGACAACCTTGAACCTCAAAATCTCAAGGGCTCAGACATCTTATTTCTTAGAACTACTATGTTACAGTAGACTCTGAATTAGGTTGGCGATGGTGTTGTTGTTGTTGTTGTTTGGTTTTGTTTGCTGTTGTTTGGTTTGGTTCTTTGTTTTGTTTTGTTATGTTTTATTGAGACAAGGCCTTACAGTTTTGTTGAGGATGGCCTGGAACTCACGATTCTCCTACCTCACCCTCATAAGGATTGGGATCATACATATCCAGCTTGTTTTAGGGAATAATCATATCATTTCTTTTCTATAAGGCTTGGCTCTCAGTTTAACTCTTCCTGTTTTAGTGAGTTATACCTTAGTGTCTGAATTGTAAATGTGTTCTTTTCAAATCCCTATTATATTAGCTTAAGTTTGTTAAGTCTTCAGTTCTAAAATAATCTTTTATTCATTTTGTGTGTTGTTTGCTTGTTTGGTGGATTATTTGGTGGATTGTTTGGTGGCTCTGTAGAATGTTAAGATAGTACTGTCATAAAGATAAACCTGTAATGCCAAAGCCACAGTCAACTACAGTAGAAATGTATATGTCAGCATCAATAAAGTACATTTTATTATGCTCCATTATAATTCCAAAAATACTAGCTTTTTCTCACCTGTTTTTAGTTCATGCTGCTTTCCAATATTTTAGCTTTTCCTTTTTCTTTACATAGTAAAGCATATAGAAATGGTATATTTATCATAGGATACATATGTTTGTAAGAAATTAAAAATGTCTTTCTCATGGCCGAAAGGATACTTCAGCAGTTAAGAGCACGTGCTGTTCTTATAGAGGTGTCAGGTTCTGCTTCCTGCACCCACATCCGGTGTCTCACACCCTAGCTCCAGGGAATCTAGTGCTCTCATCAGACACTGCATGTATATGGTATACACACACACACACACACACACACACACATACATATACACACACACAAATTAAATGGCACAAACATTTGTTGTGTAAGTGATCACATCTTACTAGTTGTTTTCCAAGTTTGGGTTTCATTCTTTCTCTAAATTCATGGTTCCTGAATCTTCATAGTGCTAGTGTAGTGACTGCTTACTTATGAAATGGCTACACCTGAGCTGTCCATATATGTCCTGAGAACTTGCCTAACCAAGACCTAAAAATAAATGCACAAATTGATATGCCAATATGGATAGCGAATTCTCAAAAGATTCTACCCTTAGATGATAAGCTATGGCAATTAATGGTTACTGCAAGGAAGACATAATCTTCTCCAGGAACAAGTCCCCTGATTGGTTTGTCAGTTACAAAATGTCAGCCCTAAACACATATATACAATACCAAGTGAAGTCAGCAGGTTGTATTTATACATTCTGTGTGAGTGTATAAACAATAATAATAAAGACTAAGAGGCTATGAATTTGAGAAGAACTTAGGTGGACATGGGAGGAGTTAGAGGGAGGACAGGGAGGGAAGAATGGTGTGAATGCAATACTTAATATGCAATGTTCAGAAATAGATTCATAACCTCCTGCCTCCCTAGCTTGAATCATATGCCTTCAGGAGTCACTGTTTGGATGGAAGGTCTACCACTTCATGCTGATCATTTCCCAAATATTTTAAGTGGAGTGTTTGGAATTTAAAATCAAATGTCAGATACGACTGGAAGAGAATGCATTTGAGAGTAAAGGCCATTTGGTCTGGTGGACTACTTAAAACAAGACAAGTATATACTTTATATTTTCAAAAGTATTACACTTTCAAATATGGTAGATGAGACCATATCTTTAATTTAAATAAAATACATTCCATGCAGCCATTGGGAGAGAATACATGCACGTGCTTTAGAAGCTAGATTATGAATGTGCTGAGAAAGTTAAGTCATAGAAAAGGAAAAAGACAAGGAAATACAGTTAGAAAAGCAATGGGGACCAGCATTAAAGATCTTAGAAGAAAATATAGTGGCTTTAGATTTAGAAATAGAAGGATTCATAGAGTTGAAGGTAATGCTCTCCTAAATGGGAGTTCAGGTGAAGAGATGGTTAAGGTGAGTAGTCTTTCTGGAGCACTTCAACCAGTGATAGTTGTGTATTCTGGTTAGTAACTGCTGAAAGTATTTGTAAGCTGTATATAGAAGTCAGACCCTCCTGTGCTCTTTATCTCTCTCCCAGCAGGTTTCAGATTATTAAGGCAGTGATGTGCCAGGGAATTCCTCTTAGTATAGTTTTAATATGTCGCAAATAAGAGATGGAGAAGGGAGACTCATTATATAGTTTTAATATGTCGCAAATAAGAGATGGAAAAGGGAGACTCATTAATTATATGTTCAAAGTATCTTTTGTTCTAATTTAATGTTAAATCAATCCTTCACCAAATCCCTTAATATCTAATTACAGTTTATTAATGCCTAAGACACCTTTGATGTTATTTGCTTTGTTTTATATATTAAGCCCATCATTGTATTTGTTTGGTCTTTCTGGAATGTGAAATTGGCATTAGATGTCTCTTAGGTATATGTCTTGAAGACAAGAGTTAAATCTCTTATTCACCAAGTCTATGCAGATAAAAAATTAAAGACCTACCAAAGGTGTTTGGATTGGTAGTGTTGTCTGGTTGTAAGGTAATACTACCAGTTCCTTTTTGAGATGACCATGGTGGCAAATTTTTTATAATTCAGTGACTGAGGAATCAGAGGCTGGAGAATTATTAAGTTTACTACCAGGGAGTGCTACAAAGTGAGATCTTTTATCATAAAGCATGGGTTTGAGATGTAACCTGGTGGTGGAGTGTGTGCCTAACGCATTGAAGATATTAGGCTCAGTCTCCAGGTTTAGAAGGTAAATGTTTCTTATTCAACACCTGGAAATTCTGGACCGTGTATATTACATATCTTATATGCTAAGCTGAATTATAAGAAAAAACATGGCACCAAGGACCAAAACCAAAATATTTAAGTTTCTGTATGAATCAGGACTGTGACAGCTGGAATGTGGGATTAGATGGTGTGCTTAATATATATTGTCCAATCAGAGGAAGTCATAATTGAGATATGCCCAGGAAGGAATATAAAATATAGATATCAAAGAAATTAGAAAACAACAGCAAAATGATGAACCAAGAAAGTGATCTGTCCCTAGCCTAATAAATTTGAGTTTGTGCTTAGTGTCTAAATGTGAATAAAAATTAGCCTTCAAATTTTCTTTTAGTATGCATTCAATATCTTTGTTAAGGTAAGAAACATAGAGGCCAAAAAGAGATGGCTCAGTCTTCAAAAAGCTATTACTGCAGTGCAGAGGTCCCAAAATCAGCTCCCAGCACCCAAGTCACATGGATCACAACCACCTACTAATCCAGCCTTATGCCTTCTTCTTCTTGCCTCTGTGGGCACCTGCACTCATGTGTGCATAACACACACACACACACACACACACACACACACACACACGCACCCCTAAATTTAAAATAAATGAAAAAATTGCATAAAATACCTTTGAGTTGGTGATAAGCTTGTGACATCTAGTATTAAAGTAGAAATGGAAGTGTAAGTTATTTATGTAGGCTTCATAGACTACCAACAGAGAAAGTTACACTGAATAATAGCTTATGACCTAACATTATGAAAGTAAACTGATTACTTTCAACCTTAGGGAATTCAGTCATAAAGTTATCATATACATATGCTGTAGAACAGTTGTATTTAATCTGCTTTTATTTCTAAACACCTCAGAATTTTAATGAAAGAAAATACAAATAGAAAAATTTACATAAGAACAGAACATCACACTGTGAAAACCAAACAAGAGATTTAAATCAGGCATTTTCCAAAGATGGAACTTTTAAATAGCTTAAAACTACAGATCCTGAGATGAGAACCTGATATAAAGGGAGATTACATAGTAAATTGGAGGAATCTATAATAAAATAATAAATCACATTCTATTTATAGAATGTTAGTTAGACTCGAAAGAAATTAACTACAACGCAAAATGAATATATGGAGAAAATGAAATACATAATTTGTTAAAACATATGTAGGAAAAAATGTGGATTCAGGATTTTTTTTGTAAAATTGAAAGGAAGAAAAATAGAACAAATAGGAACAAAAATCAATGTTTGAAATAATAATGGTAGTTAATATTCAAAAATTGATATTGCCACAAATTATCCAGGAGGAAACATACTGTCCTAATGAGGATATGCATGTCACCCCTAACAATTCCACAGTGAAACTATAGTGAAGACAGCCTGTTTATTTATGTATGTATGTGGGTGGGTAGCACTTAGTATGTCTGAACATAGAGGTCAGCCTGTTGGAGTCTGTTCTCTTTCACCATGTGGGTCTCGGGATCAAACTCAAGTCATGTTAAGGTTAGCAGCAAGCACCTTTGCCTCCTCACCATATTGACAGCCCCAAAGATGGAGAGAGCGTTTAAGAACAGCCACAGAGAAAGGGGAAAGTAGTAGGAAATCACAGTTGAACCTTCACCAGACTTTTCGGCATGCACACATATCCCTTTAACAATGGAATAATACCTTCAAAACACTTACAAGATTGCTAGGGTACATAGTATGCACAAAGCAACCAGACTATCACTCGTGAGTATGCACAAGCCAGAGACGTTTTGATATGAGAAGAAAATTTGACTCAAAAGCTTCTATTAAAGGAAGAAACTAAGTTTAAAATGATGACATGAGACTTAAGACACAGTAAACAACAAGAAAATGAAACAGGAAGTATATTAGTATTGCACAAATTAAATTAGTATTTAACATATAAGATCATACATTTTAACAGAGAAATATCCTGTGACTAAATGCTTGCATACTAACAGCACCAAAACGAGGAGGAAATACAGATGAGGGTGAACCCCTGAGATTCTAGTGGACAAGGAGTAAAGCAAGCACTTTGCTGAAGTTAAGAACAGCTTAAATTACAACACAGACAAAGTAAAATTTGAGAGTTCCTTTACTGTTATAGATGTCATGTGTAGCTCCTATGTATGGAAACCTGGAGTCTCCATTGGTCTTGTTTAATCAAGGATCAAAAGGGAAGTTGTATACAAATTTGAGAGCACACAGAAAGATTGACTATGACTATGACATAGTATCATGTATGATTGGTGGGCTAGTTTTCCAGCTCCTGGAAAATACTGGATCGCCATTCTCATCATACAAGGTCTAACTTACAACTGACGTAGGAGATGCCCTTCAGTCCAGAGGTGGGCTTTGAGAAATGCTAAAATACAAACATTTACATACAAATTACAGGTTTTTGCTTGAGGAAAAGAAAAACTAAATCTTAAATTTGATTAACTGTAAAAATCTTTTATTTCTCTTTTATTTACCCTGAGCAGGTTAGCCAGTACACCTTTGCTATGTGCAGTTACAGAGAAAAGAAGTCAGAACCACAGGAATTAATGCAACTGGAAGGATACACAGTGGACTACACAGACCCTCACCCAGGTAATTCTAAGTGAATCACTTTGCCCATCATGTGTGGATGTCTACAACTCCGCATACACCTGCATTTGTCCTCTTTTAAAATTCTCCTTCATGAATAGAGGACCTATTTGAAACTCACGTAACTCTTGGACAAGACCTTAAGGTTTAAATTATGTCTTTTACCGTCATCTACTTCTCTATTATTTTCAAACAATGATAAAATCCTTAAATTTTAACTGAGAGAAAACTTAAATGAAATATACCATGCATATTGAAACTTCACTGGGAAGCAAAATTACAAAACAATTAGGTAATGAATGGCAAATAAATTATATATGGATGGATGGATGATAGATTTTTGAGACAGAGTCCATATTGCTCTAGCTAGAAACTATGTAAATCAAGCTGTCCTCAAACTAAAAACTACATCCTTCTACCTCCCAGTTAAAGGTATGCATATCATGCCAACGTATACACAGTATTCTAATTTTCTCCATAAAAGTGCATTTTTATATTTCTGTCCTCCAAGTATATTAAAGTAGTTTGAACTCACCAAATGAAAAATTGAAATTCAAGATCTAAAACATTTTTTAAATTTCACATGATGCCACAGCTAGAAAATTCTACATCTGAAATAATTTGACAAGTTGTAACTAAAGTCCATAGACAATAAGAATATTAATAGCAATTAACTTCAGTCTATGGGTATAACTTTATATGAAATTGGTGTTAAGACTAGGATCTCGCCCTTAAGAAAACTCATTATTTGTAATGATCCCAAGTCCACCCTGCAAACACTCTAAAATCAAGCATTTCAAGTGTGAGGGTCTTTGAGCTATGGAGGCTGTAGTACTGAGCAGATGGTGTTTGAAAATAATGAGTAAATAAATGGATATATGGATAGTAATAAAATTAATCAGAAATATTCAGAAATACAGATAGTAAGGCTTAGATACATTTTAAAAATAACATGCAGAGATGAAGAAAGTCAAATTTGGTGACCACATTCACTAATTTCTCACTTACAAATATTATCTTATCCAAAGAGGTAATGAACTTACTGTCCAATATGAGGTATCCTGTTTGCCTTACCTGCGTCTTTATTTCATCTAGACTCATAGTTTGCATACATGTAGAATGTCAAACATAAAGAATTTCCTTAACTGGCACTGAATACCACGTTTCACTATTGTTTCTATGGGGTGTGTTTGTTGTCTTGAGTAATACTCTCTTGTCAAGAACTGATTGTCTCCATGAGCTGTGTGTAGCATTGGTTTTGCTATGTCCCTTTAAATTGTGGACTGGGGATGTGATTCTCAAATTAGATCTTTTAAAGCCCTGAGATCCTATGAATGAAGCTGAGCCAATAGGACTAAGACCTGTACATTGTGTATATTTTAATGGTGCCTTCCTTCTTCCCCAGGCCTTCAGGGTGGTCAGGTGTTCTTTAATGCTGTGAAAGAGGGAGATACTGTGATATTTGCCAGTGATGATGAACAGGACAGAATATTGTGGGTACAAGCCATGTACCGGGCTACAGGCCAGTCTTATAAACCAGTCCCTGCAGTTCAAAGCCAGAAGCTGAATCCTAAAGGAGGTACTCTGCAGGCCGATGCTCAGCTCTGTAAGTTTTGTGAAAATTAATTCGATTATCAAATAATGACCTTAATAAAACACAAAATTGAAGCAAATTTGTTCAATATTGTAGCTTGTATTATTAATTAACTAATTAAATAAAAAGTAGTTCCTATTAGTCATAGAATTCGTTATCTAATTTTTCCCATAAACCTGGAGTAATAACCATGTGTTGATGGACTAAGGGGGTTATATTTAGTTTTATATATATTATATACATATATGCATGCAATAGCATTAGTAAAAGAAACTGGTATGAATCTGAAGGGGAACAGGAAGGTTTTGGAGTGAAGAACGTGAAGAAAAAAAATGTAGTTATATTGTAATTTCAAAAACAGTTTCAAAAATTCTGCAAACCTTCCAAAAAGAAATTTTATCTTGTTTTATTTTTAATCATTAGTGGATATTTGTTGCTAGAAGGCGAAAAATATTATGGAATCAAATTTGATGACAGGTTCCTAGCACACTAAATGTTGAAGAATTACTACTCACTGCGTATGTTTTTGATAACATGCCAGGGTAATTGAGCTGTTCCTTTCTCTATTATAGAATGATAAGAGTTTTTTTTTTTTTAAACTATAAAAAAGATAGAAAACAGCTTCTCCAGATGCTTTAATGTTTCATCAACTTCTGTATGCTGATTGAGATCCGGTGTATCTTTCTGTTCATTTGGTAGTGATTGATTAATTGTAAGCCATGTAATAGTATTCCGAGCAGTTTAAAACATACTTTCAATACTCACTAGACCAAAGGCTTTCCTCTTGTTACACTCCTTTACAAAACTTCCCTTATTTCTAGATAACTCAGTCTGGCTCTATCTTTTAAGCTCAAGTTGTGGCTTCCTTATTGTCAAGTTCTTCTCTGGGATAGTAACATCTTGACATGCATTATGTCCTTCTTTTCCTTTTCATGCATCAAATAATTACCCTCTTCTTCTTAGACACTCTTAAGTATGTTACATCTGAGCATCTTTAAAGGCTCTTTAGGCCAAACAATTAAAGGTGGGATGTATGTCTTCATCTCAACTCCTTTGAAACCTTTGAATACTTTGCTGCATAGTTTAGCAGGCTTTTGCCCCTTGTTGAATATTCTCTAAGAGCACTGTGCTATACAGAGAACTCATTCAGGAGGCTAATTCTGGCATTTCTGTCTCAGCCTGAGACCACATCAATTGCTGCCTTACTGAATCAGGTTAGAAATGATGCCATGGGCTGTCGTATTAAGCCATCGGATGCAAGCTTCCATCAGTGCAAACATACACACAACACACAGCACACACACACACACACACACACACACAACACCAGAATGATTTTCTCAATGTTGAAGAATCTTTTTTGTATCTTTTTGTGTCTCTGATCAGGGATTGTCCCTGGATTACTTTGCCCCTATGAACGATCTATACTTTTGATTCTCCTGACTTAGATATTCAATAGGTATAAATTGAGTATTCAGAACTTTGCTTCTTACACCTGCGTTGACCAGATTCCGTTCTTTATCCATGGGATACAGTTCTACAGTATTTAATGGGAACCTCCTTTGTCTTCTTTCAAATCCATCTTTATGAGCCGTCAGGGCCTCATAATTGATACTTAGTATTAGTTTTCTTGTTCAGCTCTGTTTTTGAAATTCTCATTCCTCTTTTCATGTTTGCACATAATCTCATGCTTTTAGCATTTCCTTTGTGATAATGGAGTGTCTCTTTGCACTTACTGTTATGTCTCCTTTATGTTTTTACCTGATTTCTCTCCTGTAGAAAAAGACCTAGAACACATCCAAGTTCTTATGAGCAATACTTACCTGTTTCAGCTCCTCCTATAAAATCTATATTTATTTAAAATTCCTGCTACATGCTTTTTAATATTAGTCTCTCATCTGTGGACCACTGCTTTGTTCTTCCCTGGGGTATTTCTCAATATGGCATAATTAGATTGCTGTTTCATCTTTTTTCTTCTTAGTTGTTGCCTATTTTTTTTTTTACTTTGGAGCTAGTGCAATTTTTCCGTTTAGTTAGTATATATTAATTAATGAGCCTCATTAGAGCGTTTTCACACATGTGCATAATGTATTTGTATCTTTCTTTCTCATCTCTCCTCACCTTCTATTGCTCCCCACCCCTGACCACTTCCACTGATGCCTTTCCTATCCCAACTAATCTCCTTCGTACATTCATGGTTTTTTTGTTTCTGTTTTTTAGTTTTGTCTTTTCTTATTTCTTTTATGTGATATATTGTGGGTTTTAGGGTTCTTTACAGCATCCTGGGTGAGGGGTTCTTTATAAGCATCAGCTTCTTACTGGTGACTACACACTGAAGAAAAGATATCTTCCTCCAGTTGTAAGTATTAATTGTCTATGCCTAGGGAAGCCTCGGGCCCTGTGAGCCCCTGAACACGGCATTGCATCCCACTCTCCTCCTTCACTCCTAATTGACTTCTCTTCCCTCCTCAGTAGCGTTCTCTGACTTTAGGGGGCGTAAAATTGTTCTTCTATGTAAGGATAAATATTTAGCAGTCGCTTACGCCTGCTCCTCTCATCACTGATGCCTCTCTGCACTTATTCTGTTGCCCACTGGAAAAGGACCTTTCTTAACCAAAGCTAATGACAGTACTTATCCACATGCATGAACATAGTTATTGAGAAGCATACCATACCCATTTAATGGAATTAAAAAACAACAGTAGCTTATCTACTAAAGCCTCTGACCTCCTAAGCTATGGTTTTTGAGCAAGCGTACAATACCAGAGGAGAATTCCTTCCTGTGGAGCAGGCTTCAAATCCAGCCAGAAAGGTGGTGGTTACTCCCATTGCTGACTTTGCCACTATTGCAGCAAAGGTCTTTTTTTTTTTTCTTTTATATACCCAGTCTGTGCTACAGGACACAGGGGCCACAGCTGAGTAAGACTCTTACTGAAAATACTCCCTCCTATACCCCGAAAGCAGCCTGCATGGTATCTTTGGACATTATGAGAGCTGATTAGCAAGAAGAAAGCTTCTACTGTCTTTGTATCTAGAATTCTGTACATCCTACAAACAAAGCATATGGTATCTTCAGTAATAGACTCTTGTCATCCAGCTCTGATAAGAAAACTTCAAACATAGTTATTTTCAGTATTATTTGGAGGTCTCAAGGACTCTAGCCAAAACCTTTTAGGTAACTCAGCCCTGGCACTAAGATTTTCATTAGCAACCTGTGGCTTCTGTTTTGGTGTTATTCTCCTTTTGGTAATTTACTGTTCATTTTTCTTCTTTTTTTAGTTGACCTCTAAAACATTTTGTTTGTATTACTTTCTTATTATTGAGTTTTAAGTTATTTTTATATATTCTGGATATAAAATATGACACTTGACTAATATCTTCTCATCTGTGGCTTGTTCTACCATAAATCTTAATAGTTCCGTTCAAAAGAAATATCTCAATTTTGATGAAATCTTTTTTCTTCTTGCTATTGGTTTTGTTTTTAAGATAATGTATTATGATGAAACTCATGGTCTGTATTCTTTCTGTATCAAGATCTTTTTTTAGAAGATTTATTTATTTATTTTATGTACTTGAATACATTGTAGCTGTCTTCAGACCCACCAGACAGGGGCATCAGATCCCATGGCAGATGGTTGGTTATAAACTACCATGTGGTTGCTGGGAATTGAACTTAGGACCTCTGGAAGAGCAGCCAGTGCTCTTAACTGCTGAGCCATCTCTCCAGCCCCTGCATCAAGATCTGGAATGCTGGAATTAGAGGCCTTGTTTCTTATTTCTTTAAATAGTTATACTTACCTTTCTGTTTGCTAGGCTAAAATACTCACACAAAGTAACTTAAGGAAGAAAGAGGGATTTCTGTCTTACAATTCAAGATATACTTCATTCTGTTGGGGAACCTAAGAGAACGGTGGCTGGAAGCAGCCAGTCATATGCCATTCACAGTCAGGAAGAAGAGCACAATGGATGCTTGTGCAAAGCTCACTTTCTGTTGTCTCTATCATCCAAGGTTGCATCCTAGGGAATAGTACCACCCACAGTGGGCAGATCCTCTCACCTTGGTTAACTTAAGTAAGATAACTTTCACAGGAATGCCCAGAGGCCCATCAGCTCCTGGTGACTATAGATCTCAAATTGAGAATAAACAGTAACATTAATGTCATGAATAATAAATCTTCACCTACAGCAATATTTAAACATTTGTCCTATAACTAGCTTCATATAATATGCCTCTTAGATTTTTTGCATCTATTTTGACTCAATGTTTATATTCATTGATGTTCATATCAGTGATCATGGAACCATATAGGCATTTGGTGAGTTGCAAAGGCTACCCTTGGACATTTGTCAGCATCAATTGACTGCATATTTGTATGTTTTGGAGTCTCCTTTTTTTTCTTTCAGTGGGGTTATCTTCCATATTTTTACTGTACTTTGCTGGAGCTTTAGAACCCTGGCAGTCTGATAGTATAAGTCTTCCCAGTAGATTCTTCATTTGTGGGGTACTTTAGCTGCATCCTTTGTGTTTCCATCCTGGATAGAGATTTTACTCCATGGAAGACTTCTGCTACTTTTTATCTTGCAGTGTCAAGCTTTTGTGATGGATTCTTTTCACTTTCTTACAAGCAGAATAGAAAAAAAAATGTTTTACTACTTTAAAGATTTTGTTCTGCTTTCTTATAACTTCCATTTGTTGTTAGATTGTTCCTCTCTGTGTGTGTGGTTTTTTTTTTTTTCTTCAGCCACTTAAAATTTTCCTCATCTATTATTTTCCTGAACAGTTTAGTTATTATGTTTCTTTAGTTTTCACCATGAAGACATTCTGAAACTTTACTGAGAAAGGGTTTGATTTTTTTTTTCCCTTCTTGGGATTTAAGTTTTGCTGGGAAGAATGAAGCTGTGTTTACTAGGATTAATTTTCTGTTTCTTGACTACAATCTTCCTTAATAATCCTTATGTTTTGGCTGCCACAATAAAACCAGCATTTCAGATCAGTATGAGGTTTGGGCACTACCTCTTATATTCTCATAGAATAATAACACGCGCGCGTGTCACACACACCACACACACAGAGAGAGAGAGAGAGAGAGAGAGAGAGAGAGAGAGAGAGAGAGAGAGAGGAGAGACCCCTTCAAATAGTTTCTGCAGCCACAGATGCTGAGTAGCAGGTTCCCACATGGGAGCCAGTCTTCCACACACTAACTCTCCTGCCTGTAACACACGCCAATAGATCTAGGGATACTGATATTGACTGGAGACAACTGCTTTTACCTGCATCTGGAGGAATTTGTCCTGGAAACTGCTAACAGGGAGGAGAGATTCCTCAACTGAGCATCCCCTCCCTGCCTACCTCTTTGGGTGTTCCTGACAACTCCAACCACTGTGGCCTTCCTCCAGGGTTAGCTCATTTTCAGCCAAGAATACTTGGACTTTCTGTGCCATAACTTAGGTCATTCCTCCTGACAGCAGCCTGAAGCAGTTTTTCTGGCACTAATGTAAGGCAGATTTAAGGCTTGCCTTTTTCATCTCGCATCTCTTTTCAACTACTCTTCCAAATTGCCAGATATATGGCATTGTGATAATGTTTATAAGCTTATATTTTTTTCCTCCACATTTAACTTTTTTTGATGGAAAAGCAACCCCTCCCCGATCATGCCACCCTCCTTGAGCCCAACAATGAAATGTCTGCAGAACTTTTGCCATGTGTTAACAAGCATCAAAATTAAAGTGGAAAAAAAATGACTCCCTCTTGGAGCCTTACTGGGTCACAGTGACTTGACTACTATTTTTGTGAAGATGTCACCCTCATTAACTTGAATTCTGGTGTCTGGAGTGATATCATACAGACCCTAAGTGAACACAAATGCCAGCCCAGATTACTATACCCAGCAAAACTCTCAATCACTATAGATGGAGAAACCAAGATATTCCATGACAAAACCAAATTTACATAATATCTTCCCACAAATCCACCCCTACAAAGGAAAATAGATGGAAAACTCCAACACAAGGAGAGAAACTACAACAGAGAAAAAGCAAGAAAGTAATCTTCTAACAAATACAAAAGAATATAGCTACACAAACATAATTATACCTCTAAAAACTAAAATAACAGGAAGCAACAATCACTTTTCCTTAATATCTCTTAACATCAATGGACTCAATTCCCCCAATAAAAAGACAAAGGCTAACAGACTGGATACATAAACAGGACCCAGAATATTGCTACATACAGAAAACACACTTCAGTGGCAAAGACAGACACTACCTCATAGTAAAGAGCTTGCAAACAATTTTTCAAGCAAATGGTCCCAAGAAACAAGCTGGAGTAGCCATTCTAATTTTGAATAAAATCAACTTTCACCAAAAGTAATCAAAAAAGATAAGGAAGAACACTTCATACTCATCAAAGGAAAAATCTACCAAGATGAACTCTCAATTCTGAATATCTATGCTCCAAATGCAAGGGCACCCGCATTCATAAAAGAAACTTTACTAAAACTCAAAGCACGCATAGCACCTCACACAATAATAGTGGGGGATATCAACACCCTACTCTCAGCAATGGACAGATCATGGAAACAGAAACTAAACAGAGACACAGTGAAATTAATGGAAGTTATGAACCAAATGGATTTAACGGATATCTATAGAACATTTCATCCTAAAACAAAAGAATATACCTTTTTCGCAGCACCTCATGGTATCTTCTCCAAAATAGACCATATAATTGGTCATAAAACAGGCCTCAACAGATACAAAAAGATTGAAATAATCCCTTGCATCCTATCAGATCACCATGGACTAAGGCTGGCCTTTAATAATAATAAAAACAATGGAAAGCCCACATACAGGTGGAAACTAAATAAAACTTTTAGATCTTCTTAAATTTCTAGCAAACAGCAACATTGATCAATTTGGATTTTATGCCGTCCACTATTTGCACATCTTGTGACAATACCACTGAGAGATGTTAGAGCCTAGATATCCAACTGTTACCATAGAAACTCCATCAGCACTCTCAGTTACCAAGTCCCACATCTGTAGTTAGTCTATAGGTTAATCATCACAATTTATGACATATTGCAATGTATCATTTAAGATCATTTCTTGCTGGCTTGGTTTGATAATTTTCTTACACTGTTTTATAAGACAAACTAAACTGAAATTTGCTGGTATCTTATCAGAGAACATTTGACTATAAATACATACATATATATTTAAAATATCCAGATGATATTACCTTACAATAAGCATTAATTTAAGGTAACCTGATAAAACCCAGTTTTAAACAACAGGTTTTAGATGATTGGAAACACATTTTCCAACTGATTTATATGCCTCATCTGTGCCTTTTAAGAGTAAAATATAGATGAGTTATGCCAAGGGAAAACTAAATGAAAATATGTTCTTATGAAAATGAGAAATTAAACAATATTATAGTTTATTTCTGGTTTTAGTTTATGAGACAGTAATTTGAATGAAAAAATGTAGAGAGACAGACAAAAGGTTTGCAGGCTGTAGGTTTTTCATGAAAGACATCATTGCATTAATTGGTTTTGTTAAATATGTAGATTGTCTTTTCCCAGACATTAACTATGCCGTGTGACCTGTCAATCTGCTTCACTTTACCCACTTTTTACTTTCTTTATGTATCTATGACATTGTGTTGTAATGTATGAAATGAATCTTATGTTAGAAATACTGAGCATTCAGTAGCATGCATCTGTATCTTACTCCCTTGCTTTTATGTTGACACCATTTCTTGTACTTTGCAGAATGTTACAAGTACCCATATACATTGTTATCTCTGTTTAAAATAAAGGCCAATCAACTAAACCAACTTTAGTTTAAAAAATAAAACTTGAATAAAAAAACTAAAACTAAAAATATTCATCACATAGGGAGGTCCAAATTATCTTGGAGTTTATTTTTAATTCATCATGGCTTCATAGAAGCTAAGAGATATCTTTCACGCTGTGTTTTGCATTGTTCTTATCTGACACAGGAAGAACGAACCTGAGTCTTTGCCGAATGGGTTTTGAAAAGCTAAAGACCTAAGGACATCAAGTTCTTGTTGGGGGTGTTTGTTTGTTTGTTTGTTGTTACTGTTATTGTGGGAGATTTTGTTGGATACCTAGCTTGTACCATAGCAAATTGAGGCCTTCAGAGAACAAGTGGAGGCAGGCAGTTCTTTCCTTGCATTATGTGGGCCCTGGGTATTGAACTCAGGTCAATAAACTTGTTAGCAAGTGGCATCACTCACTGAGTTGTCTCACTATACCTTGTTTTGGGTCTTACCTTAAAACTTTAATTAGTTTGTTTGTATTTTCGAAGTTGGAGAAGAATATTCTTAGTGACTTGATATTTGTGAATATATTATCATCAATCGAATTGTTGAAAAATAATTTTCCAATCATGTGTTTTGTCACATTAGTTAAAAACTATTTAACATTGTATCTCATGAAATACTATTTTATCAGTAAAAACAAATTATGTAAGTAAAAAAATTAACTATAGAATCATTTTCAAATCAGCATATATTTTATGACTATTTTTCTATTGTTTTTAAAAATGATTCTTTAAACCTTATATAAAATAAGAATTCTGAGGGTTTTTCCTCTGAAATTTATCACATATCCTGGTCTCCACAGATGAACCATTAATGGTCGTTATTTTTAACTGCTTCTTATGACCTCTGCTGAAAGAAATAATGAATAAAAATCAGCAGTTATTTTATAAAAATAATCATCTCACCGAGGTGACACTGAGCAAATTCTTACTTGGAGAAATGAAGATGCTAAAATAGATCAATTCCTTCAACTGTAAAATGCTTGTGTTTTGCCTTCCTGGGTATTCTGCCTCCTACTCATTTAATGCTATTTCACATCACTATATATTCAACTTTTAAAGACTCTGAGACAAAATATAAGTTGAATTGTCTTACTTCTCAATCAAAAAAAATGTTTAGGGCTCATCCTTTTAATACTACATATCATATGATATATTTTATCCTCTGAATACTCATTAAAAATAAAAGAACACAATTGGTATTTTATCCAAAGATGATTATGGAATACCTTATATCATCAATGCATCGTCTTCCATTCTTTATTGCTACATTCAGGTTTTTGATGTTTTGTTGGACTTGCAATATACATTAGTTTTTCTGTCTTTTTTTTTAAATGTGATTCTCAAGACCCTTCAGCTTGAATTATACAGTTCTTCCATCTACAAATATGGCTGAAAGTTGAACTTGACATGGATCAATATGATCTGGGCTAAATATCTAAATGTGACTGATTATGTTAGCATCATGTCCACAGATCAATATTGAGTTTTATTATGAGCCTGACTCTATAATTGGGTTTAATCAATAAACTTTTGTCTCTTTTCCTTTGCAGTTTTAGGGTTGTACCACATGGGTTTTAGAGACTACACTTAGCTTGCATTTAGCACTCTTCTCTTGTGATGACCAGAAGGAAATTTTTGTATGAATTTTAAGGAACAATGGGCATCATGTTTATAACTGTTGAAAAGTCCACTTTAGTTCTGATAGCTGGTTATGTGGTCAGAGCTAATGCAGTAACACCCCAGCACTCCTTTTAGGAAGTGTGTGGACTTTTTCTGTCTATATTTAGTAAATCACATTGAAGACTTTGACAAAACATACCATTAATGAAAGCAATCATAAAAGCTTGCCATTTGATAAACCCGCAGGGTCTACCAACGTTGAAAGATGCAATCTGTAAAGAGCAGTAAATTTGAACCTTTGATTGAAGTGCCATTTGGGACGTGATGCATTGTCTGCATATCTGCAAAGCCACGATGCTCCCTTTTTCTTGTCTCTTAAACTTGAAGCTTGAGAGCGTTCAATGCCATTTCTGCATTAAAGTTGGTCCCATTAAAAGCTCTATACAAAAAGCAGACTGAAGTGATCCAGCTGAAGCTTGTGTGCTTAACTCTGCCCTAGTTTGCCATTTGGAAAGCAGGCTCCCGGCCATCACTGCTGTTTCCTTTATGAACATCCTGGATTGTTTGGGGATTACTTCTTTTTGCAAAAATAATCTTAAAATGCATGATTTTTTTTTCTGTTTTCCTCCCTCTTTCTATATAGGGTTTTTCAATGCAGCGAAGGCTGGCTTGGACTCTGTGTAGATCAGGCTGGCCTCTCATCCTCTGCCTTCCAAACGCTGTGACTAAAGGTGTGCTCCATGTTTAACCCAACTTCCCTTAAAGTTGGGAAATGAGATTGTTCTTCTAGTGGATCTGAGGAACAACTGTGAATAAAAATTGGATTTGAGCACATGTGATGTCTCAAAGGATAGAGACACTTGCAGCCATGCTTGATAACCTCAGTTTGACCCTTGAAACCAAGGTAGCAGAAGCAAAAGAACCAGTTCCTGCAAGTTGTTCTCTGACACTTTATGTGCATCCTGGGATGCACACTCACACACATAATAAATACATTCTTTAAATATATTCATTCTAAATGGTTTGTGGGTTTTTCCTCCTGTCATTTTGTGGCTTCTGTCTTTGCAGTTCATATTAACATCATATATTCTTTGCATCCTGAGTCCTGAATTTTGCATTCCTTTTAAACTATATTATTGGTTATTAAATCAGAAATATAAATGTGCTCTAAGTGACCTTTTGAATTTACAGATGCAGACCGTTTTCAGAAACACGGGATGGATGAGTTTATTTCTGCGAGTCCTTGCAAGCTTGACCATGCCTTCCTCTTCAGAATTCTCCAGAGACAGACTTTGGATCACAGACTGAATGATTCATACTCCTGTTTGGTGGGTACAAATCTGACTCTCTGGTCACCTACAGGTTAGAATAAAAGATTTTAGAAAGTGAGAAATAGTCGCTGTAAAACATCACTTTATTCCTGACTCATTTAATCATGGTAGTGGGGTTAGGGTTGAAGAATTCCAATCGATTGCTTCTCAATTTGAAAATTATACACTCGAAGACCACTGCTGTGCCACTCAATAGATCAGAGAATAGACTGGGATAGATGCTGAACTGCTTTATCAGGGCCCCAAGAGAATGCTGAGTAAAAAGAAAACCCTTAAATAAAGACATAAAACCACTGCCATAGGATTCACCAATAACTGCACAGGCATTTTAAAATTTATGTTCTATTCATCAGACATTGCTATATTGTACCTGTCTCTTTGACTCCTAGGACGGCATAAGCTCTAGGAGGAAGAAGCAGAAAAACTAACAATCCAATTGGGTATGCTAAACAGGATGAGAGACAGAGGGGTAGAAGGACAGAGGGACAGAGGGTTAGAAACAGAGAGGATTTAGGTAGATAACTGCTACCTGTTATGTGTTGAATGTAGAGTGAGATTTTGATGTAATAATTTATATTTTTCTTGATACCACAGAGTCTGGGGATTAAAGTTATATAGGCTAATAACTATTTATTGTTGGAAATGACAAACCCTATCACTACTTGACTCTCATGGATACTAGGATAATAACTTCATAGAGTAAGTTATAATCTCTTTGAAGTCAGGTCTCAGACACTGTATTCTCAAGTCTTTGGTGATATCTAGTGGACACGAAAAATTAGTCAACTGTTGAGCTTACACTGACAATTTCTCAATTTGTTTATGAGTCTGAGAATAGAGCTGTGATTGATGGCAAGCACCTTTAATCCCAACACTTGGGAAGCAGAAGCAAGCAGATTTGGCAGGTCTCTTTTAGTTCAAGGCTATCCGGGTCTATATAGAGAGTTCCAGGGTAGCCAGGGCTACATAGCAATTTTATTTTATAAAAAATAAAAGAGGGAGGGACAGAGGCAAGGAGGGAGAAATGGCAAGGAAGACAAGTCTGAGAAAAGTGGTATCATGTGCCTTGTATACACTGAGAGAGGAGTATGACACGATTAGGAACAGTGCCTAGAAATAGAATGTGCTTGCTTGTCAACCAGACTCACTAAATGTCTTTCTCTATTGTGTTCACATTTCTGATCTAAGCTGAATCATAATGTGTGCCATGTGTGATGTTCTAAATAGTAGTGACCCAGTATCTGCAATGTGGCTGCTCCATTGATTGCCTTCCCATCTCCACAGTAGAGTTGGATGGCACCTCTTCCCTTTCCTTTATTAATATGTTATCCTGTGACTCTGTCGCCTTCTTCCATATTTAGCTATTATGTTTATTTTAAAGCCCCTTCTTCACTTTATCATTTTAATCTAATCCACGTGGATTAGCTTGGCATAGTTTATGAAACTGCTGTAGCTAATCCACTCTGCCCCACTCTCACAGACAAGATCTTACTTAAGAAAGACAAGGTACCACTCGTGGAAAACGCTAGCTCCCTTATGATCACGGAAGGGCAGACCGAGCAAGATATTCCAGATATAAGCACGCAAATGCATGCCACAGGTAGACTTACTGAAATCTGCTTTTAGTTTAGGTTATACAATGCTTCCAATGGATGGTCAGTTTTGGTGCAGGCGTCTGCTTTGTTAACCGACTCATAAAGAGATCAGAGTTTAGGGAGTATCACTCTTTGTGACTGACAAATGTAAATAAAACTTGTGAATAAAATTTGACTAGTTTTGAATGGCAGTAGAGAGGGGCAAGGTGCCCACACATAGTCACGGGGTTTGCCGGTGTCTCAGGTCACTTCCCAAGCTGATACATTCCATCTGAAAATAACATCTAAAGCTGCCACTAAAAAAGCAAATGCCATAGACACAGCTGAGGCTGCTGCTGACAATGACTGCATATGCATAACAGAAAAGCAAGTCTTTAGAAGAGAAAATATGTCTTTTTTTTTCTCTCTCCTGCAGGGGTGGTTTAGCCCTGGCCAAGTCTTTGTGTTAGATGAGTACTGTGCCCGCTACGGTGTGAGAGGCTGTCACAGGCATCTCTGCTACCTTACAGAACTGATGGAACATTCAGAAAACGGTGCTGTCATTGACCCCACCCTGCTCCATTACAGCTTTGCATTCTGTGCCTCTCACGTGCACGGCAACAGGTATTTTGACTTGCAAATACACAGTGAAATGTATAGGGTTGCCTGGAACACAGGAAGAATGTGCTTTGCCATTATCACCTAGTAACGGATTGTAAATAGCAGGTACTTCTTAGTAGGAGAAAAAAAAATCACAAAGGAAAAATGTACATCAATACGCTGTTGATTTAGGTGAGCTGCACTCTATGTTTCTTTTTGCTGGCAAAACCACTTGAGAAACAGAGAGACAGAGAACATATCCATGAGAGTGCAAGTTGTCTTTTCGTTCTTCAGTGCCACCTGGTTCTGCATAGCTTAAGTGTCCAGATGATTCCTATTGTAGTGCATGTGTGTCCCTGAGGAGGATTTGCTGTCAGGATAATGCAAGGCTAAGGATCTTTGCTTAGCTTTTACGGAATAAACTTTCACTATTAAGGCATAATCAGATACCATACTCAATGCTGAGACTCCTCACAGCCCCTTTCCTAACTTAGATTTCTGGGGCAAGTACCCTGCATCAAAATTCTGAGCCATTGAATGTACTTTTTGTTCTACTAAGAAAAAAAAAATCACCTAATGTAGTCCTCAATAACTGTGTCTCTGGGCTTAGAAATTTATCCATAGCACTATCTATCTAACATTGTCTCCAGGGAAGCTTTGTTAAGACTCCTCCTGTAACCGAGGTACATACAGTCCAACCTTTTTGACTTGTTTAATTATTGTTCTCTTATCACCACAGTTTCTTTCTTTTTTTTCCTTTCTTTATTTTTTTCTTACCCACAGACTTGGGTAAGTTTTAGGTTATTTACAGCAGGGCATAGTGTTGAAGGAACTCAGAGGTCAGAACATCCTTGTTCAAATAGATACTGAATAACTAAGTGACTGGGGTTGAATTTCATCATGTTTTCCAAAGTACCCGTCTATAAGAAAAGCAAAGTTACAAATTATAGTTGGAAATGAAACATACAATAAATTTTAAAACTCTTAAAAACTGTTATATTCATATTTTAAAATTATTGATTTATATTGTCTGAAGTGTTGTTATCCTGGCAACTATGAGATCCTTTGTTACAGTTGACATCTGGAACATTCTACCAGCACCTTCAACCGATACATAAAATTAAATCTAGAATTCCATCAATCCTCTCTCACCCTTGCCTTTATGTGTTTCCTCACCTCTGCCGGCACCTGCATTTGCTCTTCAGTCTTATGCTTTGAGGCCCTCTCTCCTCACTCACCCATACCTTCATGCACTTATTTCAGCCATCCCTTTGCCGATCTGATACTTTTTAGTCCTCCAGATTCCTAAGTGTGGTGCAACATTTTCCTAACCTCAGTTCCCAAGCCTGATTTCTTCTTCTGAAGGTTATTTTTTTTTTTTTTGTCATCTCATGTTCTTCTCCATTTCCAAAGCTGCCGCTTGACCTCTGGATAATTCTCACCCAGTTATTCTGCACAGCTACAGGTCTCTACACATACTTAGCATATGGAATGCTCTACTAACATTTGTCAAATTTCCACATCTAAAATTAAACCTAATATCTCATACAGCTTTTGGACAAACTCTTGTAGTTCCTGTCCATGGATGGAAATCCTCCTGATATAAGATAAATGTTTAATTAAACATTTAACAAAATGTTTAATTAAACACCCAGTAAACAAAAGAATTCATTGTTTGTGGTCATGTCACTTCCATTAAAGGCCTCATGGTGTCAAACTTGATGTTTTTATTTTCTCCCTTAGACCTGGTTGCTGTCACCATCAATATTTTGTCTGTGTATTACACCAATTTCTCCATTTTTAATTCCAGTTATCTCTCCTAGTCCTGCCCCTTTTGGTTTTTCACTTTCTCTTGGCCTTTACAGATACAATGGTGTTTGTATAGATCATCATGGATAGAGCCCACTAGTGGCCTATCAGACACCTTCAAATTAAACATTAGCTTTTTACCATGTACCGCTCCAAAGCTCTTAGTAATTCCCATTCTGTTAGTAAGTTAAAAATAGATTCTGAGCCATCTTCTCAATCTTGTTCCATCACATGTTCAACATGCCTCACAAAGTTGCTTACATAGAGGCTTATCCAATAAAACCTGTTAGGTTTCATGGGATATTTCCCTTTTTTCCTGGTCTTTCGCAGTCAGGTCTCCTAAAACTCTTGTAAGATGCCTTCTATAGCTCATTCACACTCTAAAAATCTTTCATCTGTTGCTTCCCTAAACTGTTTCTCACAAGTGTGCCTATGTTAAACACACATTCTGTCTCTATCCTACTAGATCATATTTTGAAATTTAAAATTTTATTATCATTAACATGTTATCTTCATCCATTAATGCAGTGCTTTATATATTATGGATACAATGAAACTTTGCTAAAATCTCTACTGCTGGCATCTGTCAGTTCACAGTAAAATAAAGTTGATCTTAGTCTTGGGGGAATCTTCTCATGTTATCACTTGTTTATGGGCCCATGGTTGCTTGAATAGTAGGAAAATGTTACCAATTGTAGTTTATTTGTATTGTTCTTGTTTTGTTTTGTTTTGTTTTTAACGTTTCTCCAAATTGACCCCTCTGTTAAGTACATGTGAGGTTAGAGAGCTGGTTTGGGGGACTTTGGTGGCTCTTCTTTGACAGCCAATGTCAAGAGCTCCTTTGCTGAAGCCACTTACTATCTCATAGCTGTTGCAATGCCTCCTGGGTCCTGGGCTTTGAGGTTCATCCCAGAGTTGGGCAGCATTCACAGATGTGTGGAGAGATTTCCTGGAAGCAAACTCAAAAGACAATTATATAATCATATTACTTTGCTTATTGGTGCTGAAGGGTAGAATTAAGTTGTAAACACTGAGTGCAAAATTCAACTAATGAGGCCCCCAAATTTGTATGTTTGAGATATATTTTAATGTAAAGCTCCTGAAGCACCTAGGAGTGCTTGCCACTGCCTAAGAAGAAACCCGATTTGAATATGAGGTTGCTATAGTTACCTTTATTCTACAAAACTATTGTTTTTTTTCATAATGTTAATGTAATTTTTATGAAGCAAAGTTGGTATTTATTAAGAAATGAATTTAGTGTGTATTTTAAGCTGGGTGTTCTCAAAGGAGAGAGAGATAGAGAAGAACAGTAGCCCACACTCTAGTATGGGTGTGGGCTTCTTGGGTCATCTAACTTGTAATACAGTGTGTTTATATATCCCTGCATATTTAATTCAATTTTCCCATTAAATTCACTTTATAAAAAGTTAAAATATACACAGTGAATCGGTCTCTGATTCAACATCTGGGTGGATGCAACTTAAAGGAGAGAAAGGAAGGAAGTGGAAGTTCAAACTTCAGTTCAAGCCAGATGTTATCAAAAGAAGCTGAGCGTTGCTGCATTTCTGTGATGTCTGCGGCCCCAAACCTACCATTTTGGAGATGCCCAATTCCCAGGATGCAAGAGTAAAATGGGTCACACATGTCTACTGGAATCCTGGCTCTAAATTTTGAAAGACTAAATTAGATTGGAAAACGACTTAACCTCTTGGAATTCAGAGTTCTTAGGCACACAGGGCCTCTATCAGTATCAACTGCTATTATTCTCATCCACTTTCCTGACCACCCAGCTGAGAAAGACGTAAGCTGTGAGAAAGGAGACATGCAAACATTCTGTAGTCCAGCCATTCTACCTCCTGCTAGGCAGAAATACTGCAGCATGTGTGTGATTACATTACTAATTTATTTGCTAATAGAATATTCCAGTTCAACCACTTCTTTCTTGAGAATATGCTACCATGATGCACATCTGCCACATCTGATGTTTGTCTGTATAGAGTTTTGTTAAGAATTGTGTCAGTGTCAAGTCCCAACTTTCCTGCCGTCTACCTTCGGCATTTTTCTGATCACTCTTGCATCTGTCAAGACACACAGAGAATTGTTTTGTTCGTTATCTGAAAACCGCCTCTGACAAACAAATTCAAAAGGAAGAAGGATCGCCTTTTGTTATTAGCAGAAGTGAAGGACAGCAGCAGCGTCTGGAGAGAGGTTTTGTTGGTTTTTTTTTTTTTTTTTTCCCCCAGGGAGTACATCCCATCATGCAGTGCTGAGCTTGCTGGGTGTGTGCATTCTGTCAGCCGCATCTTTACTGAATAGCTCTCTGAAATAAAAGAATAGACGCAAACAGAAAGGGCCTGGCTGGTACCAAGACAGAGGAAGACAGAAGGAAGAAAAGAAGAAAAAAAAGTGAGTCAAGGACAGAAACAAGCCCACTCCTGCAGAAAGAGAACCACACACACCGGTGAATAACAGCCTCTCACAATGATGGTCCCACAGAGCGCTGATGGGAAGGTGAACAGAGATGGGAGAGACAATGCATCCTAAGGGCAAAGTTCGAGGCTGATATGTGTGTTTATATGCCTCGATTTTCTATCTCAAGCCAAGGTTGGCGAAATGAAAGCCACAGCATAAAATGGTTTTATGTCCCAATTTAATGTAAGACCTACGATATAGTCACCCATAATTCTACCTTGAGTAAAGCCACCTGGGATCTGCTACGAGACTTTCAAAGGAGAGCCCTGATGTGCTGGCTTTCAATAGGGGTAAAAGTGTACAATGCAACGATAGTACAAATAAAAACCACCTTTTTTTTTCTATGGTCAACACAGATTTTGATGCTTCTGTGTTCATAGATGCTAACATTCACCTTGATTGTCACCTCGGAGATTATATCTCTGCTTCTCCACTCTAATTTCAGAGATACAGACAATGAATCAAAGAGGATTGTAAAATTTTCACTACTACCTCTTAATCTAGACATAGGTATATGGCATAAAGAAATGATATATAAGACTGTACTCCCAGCACATAAGAGGAAGAAACAAGGGGATCAGGAATTCAAGATTATCCTATATTATATGGTTGGCTCCATGTCAGCATGCAGGAGACCCTGTCAAAAAAAATTCAGATATAAATATCACCTGAATTTTAAGTGCAGATGTTCACTTCTAAGGAGTGAGAAGCAAGATCAAATACCATTAGCAGTGTTTCCCTCAAAATAAGGTTCATCTGACAGATTCCAACCTGCGTGTTAAATGCATAAAGCTAAAAGGTATTATGACTGAATGCCTTTCACATATGAATCATGATATCTTTACATTTTTTACGAAAATATAGACCATCCCTAAATCTCCTTTGATCTCACATTTTCAGCATTATCTTTACCTGTCCAGCCTAGTACAACATGATGCAGGATAAATACACTCTCTTAGGACCACACAAAGATAAAAAGCTCAGGGGAAAGGGAAGACTTGATATGTCCTAATAGCACTGAAATGGGAATCAAAGCATCTGTGGTCTTGACTCTTGCTCTTCTACTTACCAGCCCTTTGGCTTTGAACAACTGGTCCTAATCTTCCTGAGCCACACCTCTTACTTGTTCATGTGTCTAAGAAAAACAATGATACCTACTTGCTTTGGTTACGAAATCAAATAAAATTATGTCAACAATTCGTTTATAATCAGATACTATTGAGGTATCAGGTAATGGTTTTTTTATGTACACTGTGCACATCTACTGCCCCTTATACAAAATGGTTGGGATGTGAAGTATTCTAGATTTCAAATGCTTTTGACTATTAAAATGTTTGTATGAATGTTATTTGTTGGACACCTCCAACTGTGGCTGAGCTATATATAATGATTGAAAAGTTTTATACTTCAAGATTTTTCACCAGCCAGGCTGAGGTAGGTACATGAGCTTCTGGGGGTCTTGTTGGAGAAGTACCAAGTGCTCCGGTGAATGGTGGGCACCATAATGGTCAGAGCATCCTATTAAAAAGCTTCAAGCAGAAATTACTTGCTGGAATCTTGCAGCTCCTTTTCACCATGTTGCTTGGGATCGTTGTAGACCTAGTGGAAGATTAAAAGCATAAAGCCTGAGGAAAGACACCTACCTTGAAGGCAGGTAGGGAGACAGGTTGCATCTGGGGAACAGTTAGAGAGATCAGATAATCAGTTATCTCTGTTTTCTGTCCATGTGAAGCAACTTTGGGATTCTTCTGAAACACCAGATAAAAGAGCCCGCAAGAAAGGGTGTCTTATTGTACGTTAGATACGTCAAGTAAGCCATAGACAAAAGCAAGGTCTCTGTTGCTCACTTGGGACATCAGCACTCATTAGCTTTTCCTTCATCCTTATTTGTCACTTCTTTCACAAACAGTGAAGCATCTGACCACCACCCTCTGTCTGTTCACTAAGAAGTACAACCCCAGCCCTCTGGTTCTAGGCAATAGCTCTCCAGAATTCAGTGGGACAGTAGCTTATCTTCCTTCCTCTTCAATCAGATGACATCAAGCATTTGTCACAATATACATTCCATCTAAAAATCCATAATCTTATACAGTATTGGCTGGCTGGCTAATTTTCATTTTCACGTTTGCATGGGTCAAGGTCACTCTTTGCCCTCCATAGTTCCTGCAGTTTTTGGTTTTGACAGATTCAGTCATCTCCCCTCCACCTCAAAGGTTTACATTCCTATCCTTTCCTTGTCATGGATTATTTTTCTTTCCCTTAATTGTTATTTCCTTGATTTGGGGGCAATTTTTTCCTACCTTGCTTATTCATAGTGGATCATACATTCAATGAATGGTTTGAGAGTCTATACTCTCCTAAATGTTACTTTTATAGCATATTAAAATTTTTCTATGTAGGAAATATTAAAGATTCCCCTCAAGACATTTTGATGATTCATTAAATTATTGAGAATTGAGCTCAGACCTCATTTTATTATGTGATCCTTGAGCTGCCAGTAAGTTGTGGCGATTTCTTTTATGGCTAAGTATGTGTCAAATATCAAAATTCTAAAGATGCTTCAAAAAATGTTTCCTCTTGCTTTTTTACCTCAAAGTAGTTAGTGCAAGCAGAACCCATATGGTTCATGTCCTCTAGCCCTTTCCAAATTGTGCCTGTTAGATATATGGGCTTATGACCATGGTGTATAGAGACCTGACAGTGCTATTATGCCTTCTTCTGTTTCAGTGTGTCTTCCTTTTTGTTTTGAGGCAGTTTTACTATGTACAGTAAATCTTGAAAGTCTCCAGTTTTCCTGTCAACATTACTAGAGACCTTTATCATTACTAGTGTTGATTTTGTGTTAATGTTATTTACACAATTATTTTCACTTACTTTTTCTATTTGTCTCATATGCGTTTGTACATTTGGCGTTTCATACGAGATGAGATAACTTCTCCTTAGCTGTTCACCACCTTCCTTGCTTATGAGCTTGTACTATATGGTTTCCAGCTGTTTAATTTGTTTTCTTACCATATAAGTTGTTAGGTATTATTTTTCATATTTTATAATAAATATTTGCTTATATTGGTTGATAAAATTTATAGAATTACTATGCCCTAAGGTATAATTCTTTGGAATTTCCCATAAGAGAGTCCATAGTTAATGAATATTTCTACCTGGAAATTCCTTTCTTTCACCTTGTCCTTTAAAGGAAGCTTTGGTGTGTGTACCATGATAAGCTAATGATCATTTTCCCTCAGAATTTGAAGACATTGCTAATTTTTCTAACTACATTTATTACTTTGAAATGTAATTAACATTCTGTTCTCTGCCTGTGCTTTTACAAGGGAGTGTGAGAAGATAGATAGGTTCGTTATAATATACCAATGTATGATATCTCTTTTCATTCCTTCTCAGTGGTTTCTGTGTGGATTTGTGATCCATCTGTGCTAGTTTGGGGTAACTGGATTTCTTTTGATTCAACCTGATTGAGATATGAATTCGTTGTCTCTAGCTGTCTATAAAGGTATTTAAAACACATTATATTTTAAAATGGAATATAAAACATAAGGGAGCCAGTAATTGATTGATTGATATTTAAACAAATAGATGATAGATGTAGATAGATGATAGATGATAGATAGATAGATGATAGATAGATAGATAGATAGATAGATAGATAGATAGACAGGTGAAGATGGATATCAAATAATTCTATGTGGAGGTCTTCTTTCTATTTTTAATTCAAATTCTCTTGAAATTTTGTTTCTCTTGAATTCTAGAGTATGTACATCAGTGCTTTTAGTTTGAGTTAGTCTAAAAAAATATATTGCTTTGTTTGTTCCCAAGAGAAACTAGCTAACAAATAACTCTTGGTCTTTGGCACAATCTAGAAACTCCATCAAGTCTTACGTCTTTAAAAACTCTAATTTCTGCTTTCAGTATAGAAGTATCTTTTAATGTCACAATCTCCAAGAAATCAGAATGTACCACAAAATGCAAAGAAAGAATTATAAGAGAGTGGTCTCTGTAAAAAGAAAGTTGAGGATTGCATGAGAAGGGCTAGAGGAAGGAAACCAAAGGGATAAATGATTTAATTATATTTTAATTCAAAAAAAATAAAAGAGAGCTCTTATAAAAGAGAGAAAGAGACTATGATTTCAGATTTTCATCTTCACAATTTTTGTTATAGAATGTCGTTTCCCATCTCAGTAAGAAGGCATGGATATAAATATAACTTCAGAACAGGAAACAACACTGTCTCAGTAATGCACACTCATCCAAATGCTAGGTCATTCTGATTGAAACAATAGAAGTGTTGCAGGTTCAGAAAGTCAGAAGGGGGTTACTGTCGCGTGTCCTCATCATCCCCCACCACTCCTATTCTCACACAGCGACTCCCTGTCCCTTCCATTCTGTTCACAAATGGATATTGGTGGGAAATAACACCAAGTGCAAAGTGGCTTTCCCTGCTGTGCTGCAGGCAGAATTGACAATTCAGAAATACCACCCTCTAGGTGTCTCTTCCCTTCTCACTCTCTCTAGGGGAAAGTAAGATGTCATACATTCCTCAGAGGAGAATGCAGGTGACAGGAAGCCTGTAAGAAACCCAAAGCACCCTACAATGTAACATTTGCCTTCTCGTTGCTTGCAAATAAACTCTTAACCATAGTTCACCAAACCAAGATGCACAGACTTACATGATGGGTGGTAGGAGTTTGGAAGAAATTCATATCATTGATAAAATCAATCTGTTTTCTAAATAGCATTGCTTTGTGCCTATTCATTCAATCCATGGTTTCAAAGCACTTGGTCTCTGTATATGCCTAGAGATTTGAGGCTCACTTATCCCTCAAATACCTAGAAGCTGTCCAGCTGGAAATGACCATGAAAAATACAGTAGTTTTCAGAAACAAAACATGAGTTCTTGGATCCTAGGTGGTGATTTTTAAGCAGTAATTAAGAGGAATCCCTTAGATAAGTGATTTTTAGAAGTACTGCTTCAATTTCAACAGATTCCACTGCCAGTAGACATCTCAGATACTTCGTACAATTTTACTGTGAACTTCAGAGAGGACAGCATGATTTGTGTTGTATAGAAGGTGGCTTGGATCTGTTCATTCTGTGCTTATGGAGTATCTCCAGGGATCATGGTCCTTTATGAAATGTTTTGGAAAACGTAGAAAGCAAATCATCTGTGCTCAAAACTCTACATAAATGGATCTTAAACATGCTAAAATTATTTGCCTCTAGGATTTTTTTTTTTACTATGAAACAAAAGTCTAGAATGTGTGAAAAGCAAATTCCACAAGCACAGAAAATGAAATTGTACTTCTTGCCCATCCATATCTGAATATTCAGCTAGACACTTAAACACTGCCTAAACACTGAATGCTATAACCTATTTTTGTCCTATTTTCTCTCAGACTTTTTGAAAACTGGAAAGTAATTAGCCTTCCCTTTCCTTTGTAGGCACTTGTTGTATATTCCTCTCTTTCCTATCATGTTTTCTTAAGATTTATATATTTATGTATATGAACACTTTATTTGCATGTGTGCCTTCATGACAGAGAGCATAAAACAAAAGAGGGAATCAGATCACATTATAGATGGTTGTGAGTCACCATGTGATTACCGGGAATTGAACTCAGGACCTCTGAGTAAGCAGTCAGTGCTCTTAACCACTGAGCCATCACTCCAGCTCCCTATGTTATGGTTTTTAAGTCAACTTCCTTATCTGTAGTTTACATTTACTGGTGGGGAAAAAAGGCAAGACAAGATGTCTATTGTATATGAATATTTTTTTCTACTTAATCACTGTTATGAGGCCATTTCCTTGGAAATAAACCTCCATCTTGATGGAAAGTTTATTGAGACTAAGTGTGTTTTATATTGAGGAAAAACATTCCATCCTGTAGGGACTCTCATTAAGCCCAGGGAATAAACAACTCAAAAGCCTCAGGAATTCCCTGAAACTGACCAGACAGTAGATCTCTCATTGCTCAAGCTTACATAAGTGAAAGGACTGTTGAGAGATATTCTCAGATAAGCTCAGCTGCTTTTAAGAGGCTCAGACCATCTGAACTGCCTCAAAGAGACAGTTGTGTGGTGTTTCCAGGTTTTGTAAGTTGTCACCCATACTAAGGTGACCTTTTGATGCCTTTGGCTATCTTTGGGTTTTTTCTGTTACTGTAAATAACCACTGACACATAAAACTCAGGTTTCCTCTGTTATTACTTCTCTGTCTTGGGTGAATAGACATTGTTTATGATGACTCCTCATGAATAGTGTCATACAACAACATAATCTGCCTTGGTGACTAATACTACAAGTTGAAAATACTTTATTCTATAGAAGAATTATCAAAACTATATAACCCTCGTGAGTTATGGTCATGGATCTGCATTTCAAATTAAAAAGTATTTTTCACTGCCTGTATGCAGATATTATGTGCATATAAGTATCTGTGTACACAGACGTGTGTGTGTATGTGTATGTGTGTATATGGTAGTTTTTTTTGCTAATAGAACATGATGTGTAGTCACATAGAAGAACAGACTTAGTCAGTGGCAGAAGGTTCTAGTGTATGAGTTTTGTCATTTAGTAATCTTTGGAATATGATAAACATGGACACAACTGTATTCATTATTTAGTTACAATACAAGAAGGAGCTCTCTATCATAGTTTGACTTCATCTGTAATTAAAACGATTTCCACTTATAATCTATGTTTCATACTTTGCTTGTGACTCAAGCCTCTTTCACAGAGCACACTGCTTTTATTGAAATCTTGTTACTTCAATTAATATACGCCATGAAGGAAAAGCTGTGGATATTAGATCTTGATCCATGACAATACATTTTCTTCTAAATAATACTTTAATATCTTTCAGCCATACAGTTAAACATCAGTTGACATTCGGGTCAGGAAATTGTTCACATATGTTAGAATTTTAACTCACCACATTTGACCAGTCCTTTTACCAATATGAAAGATGTATCATTATTTTTCCTTTTTATACCTCAGGAGAATTACCTTCTTGAGATTTAAAGTAAATTAATTTGAATATAACAAAAATGACAAGTAAACACTAGAGATTTTTCTTCTAAGTCTAAACAGATGTTTCCCTTTTTTAGAGTGCTTTTACCCAGAGTACTTCAGCTAAACCCCTGCTCCTGTTCGCCTTTTACAAAACTTCCTATCTATTATACGATTCTGTGAGATATATATAGATATAGATATAGATATAGATATAGATATAGATATAGATATAGATATAGATATATTCTTCAAGTCATTTAAACTCTGCTAATACTACTAAGGAATGGTGACTATTGTCTAGCCTTTAGAAGGGTAGCACGGTCTCTGTGCTCTTGTACCTTGTCCAGCTAATCTTACATTGAGTTGCATCCCTTTGTTTTATCAGTATGTTTACACAGAAAAGTCTTTCAGCCAGCTCATTAGATATCAGAGATAAAGAGGCAAAGCATAAATAATTAGTTTGTAATTTATGTCATAACAGCAAGTGGCCTTATGTACAGTATACATGGGGGACTCTGGGAGCAGGCTGTGAAGAGAAGTTAAATCTTCATATAGGACGGTGAGACCAATTAAGAGGCTGGAGGGGGAGGACAGACAAATGAGGAACGGGATCAGTGATCATGTCATAGACCAATATAAAGGCTCTGACTTGTAAAGCTGTAATGATGTCATTGATTACAGTGTCTTGAGCCAAAAAGAAATGTAAAAGTATTCATAAATAGTAATATTCCACAGTCAGGGATAGACAGAGAAACCCTGTCTCAAAAAACCAAAAAAAAAAAAAAAGTAATATTCCTAGTACTTGGCAAAGACAGGGTTGAAGGAGCAAGACCAAGAGGGCTGGAGCAATGCTCAAGGGGAGCTGGTCATGGCTGGCCCTGCAAGAACAGTGGGGAACCTAGTGAGGGGATGGTTGAATTCTAATAAATCTATAATCTTTATTTAAAAAAAAGTATTGTAGTGATTTGAGAGGTGGCTCAGTGGACAGAAAGCATGAGCTGCTCTGCCAGAGGACCCAGCTTTGATTCCTAGCACACACATGACAGCTCACAACTATCTATAGCTCCGGTTCCGCACCCACATGACAGCTCACAACTATCTATAACTCCAGTTCCAGGGCTTCCAACACACTCTTCTGGCCTCTGAGCATGCATGTAGAACACAGACATACATGCACACAAAATATTCATATGCATAAAATAATAACTAAATAAAAACTCTATTATTCTAATGCTACTAAAACCCATTCATAAACTATAGCTGGTTTAAGATTTCTCTGTGAATACATCACTTATGCTGTATTAAAAAAAGCAAGATTTTGGGGAGCTGGAGAGATGGTTCACCTGTTAAGAGCACTGACTACTCTCCCAGAGGTCCTGAGTTCAATTCCCAGATGGTAGCTCACAACCACCTGTAATGGGATCCGATGCCCTCTTCTGGTGTGTCTGAAGAAAACGACAGTGTACTCACATACCTTAAACAAATAAGTAAATCTTTTAAAAAGGCAAGGCCTTAGGACTTTAATTGTGAATGTTGTCAGTAAGTGGATAAGAAGCATTGTTTTTAAACTTGCTAGGTTTTACGCTTTCCACTGTGCATAAATAATGTAGGAAATATCTGGTATAAATACACATATTTAAAATGCTTCTTGCAGTATTGCTAGTCAGATACCCCAGGGTTGAAGAGGACTTTATTTTCTTTTCTGCATTATTTTTTAAGAGAAAAGAGAAAGCAAGTAAGGTGTGGGTACTTGAGAACACTGGTTTCAAATTATAGGAGACCCAGGTTCAAGTCCAGTCTCTGGCTTCTGCCGTTTCAGAGAAGTAACATCACCTCCCTGAACCTCCTCCTCTCTTGGAAAGTACAGACAGGACTATAGGGATCAGTCTGTTATTCTGCAAGCAAAACATCTTGCCCAATACTGAGTACATAGTTTATATTCTGCAATTAAGAATTCTAATGTTTCTTTTGACAAGAGTTAGTAGAACATTGTTGACAACACAAGAATCACTTGCCTTTATTATTAACGTCCTTAAACTTTTCCCCCAAGGCTTGATTGCAGCTAATTGTCATTCATTACTGATAACCTAGATTAGAAGGCTACCTCATATTCCGAATATTCAGTAGTTTGCATTATACAGTGCACATAAAGGGGGCTGGATAAAGGCAAGTTCACATCACCCAGTGTATTTTACCTGTTTGATTTGTACTTGGTAGTAACGAAGTTGGCCGACTGTGCATGTTTCACTGTGCATTGTCCTATTTATCCCCTCGAATCTTGATGCAAACTCTTTCATGCCTCATCTCTCTCACTGTTCCTTACCTGAAACCCTATTCTACCCTGCCAGATAAGCAGTACTCTATCACTGCCAATCGTGATGTCATCAGGCAGTTGAAACAAGGTTAGTCATTCAAATTCACCATATAGCATCTGCCAGAGAGCCATGCTCATCATCCAAATGTGAAACTCCTTCGTCTTTTACCAAATTGTCAAGGCCTGCTGTGAAACAACCTGCTGTAACTAACCAATAAAATGCATTCTTATTGCCATCTGTGTAACAATATACTCTAGGGCTAGTTGAATCTGAACACCCAAATTAATCCTAATATCAGGTTAATGACTTATATAAAACTCTCAGGTGGTACTGGAGGTATAGAGCCAATACAGTGCCTGCCTAATACACACAAAGCTCTAAGTTCATCTCTGAGAGCCATGTGACCAGCACAAAAGCTCCTGTAATCAGCACTTGGGAGACATATCAGGAATTCAAATACACTTGTGGCCATATAGGCAGGCCATTTGAGACCAGCGTGGGATACATGCAACCCTGTCTTTAAGAAAACCAAACCAAAACACTAAATTGAGGAGATATTTTTGTGATCATTGTCACAAATGGTTACTAATAACTAATAAAATTGTTTGGTTTCTGTATTAACATTAGCTTAGTGAAAGATGATTTTGAAACAGTTATGTGAAAACATTTGATTCATTTAATACAAAACACCAGCATTAAAATGTAGTTGCCTGCTGGATAACTTACCCATTGACATTTTCTCCTTCCTGCATGCAAAACCAATGCCAGTGTTTTGTTATTAGTTTTTCCATAATTAACATTCAAAATCCATTCTTACATGAAAAATGTAACTGGTGTGTTATTATAAATGTAAAATTAGATATTACCTTGTTTAGAAATTAATTATAATTGCAAGAAATGTTTTCAAAGACTAAATCCCAACAGCATGTAAATTTCTGAAGTAACAAATTATTTATTGTACATAAGAACAAAGTCCTCATACTTAAATGATGCTTAGATGTGACTAGAAGATCATTATGTCAATAAGGTACAAGTATAACTTTGAAATTAATTGCTTTTGTCCTAATTGACTAGTTAACAAGCGTGAAATATATATTCATGCACGTACACACACAAATGGGAAATATCAAATTAAAACCTTGTTTGTAAAGTAATTCCAACCATTTCTCTTTACATTTAATAATTCTTGTTGTTACCTATTTTATACATAAGCATTAGTATTAATATTAGAATAATGAGTGCACATCTTTAGGAAAATATAGTCAGTTAAAAATAAGCTAATGAGGAAAAAGCCTGCTGCCCATTCAGGCACCAAAGATATTCTTAAGTATATAAGGTTTAAAGCAAATATAAGATGAATGTGTTTTCCCCTCTGAATTAGCATAGACAGTTTAACTTTATGTTCTCAAATTTCACATGACTGCTCTACAACCAGATACAGAATTTTTTGAGAATTTTCTAAATATAATTTGCTAAATGCATCTCATCTACTAGTTTTAGGCACACATATTTATCCAAAATTTCTGTTCCTTACAAAATTTAAGTGTCTCCAACCTCATGTTTTGTACACTTCCATTTGGAAGAGAAGCAGTTAAGATATTTCCACTGGCATTCAGTCTGTTTTTATAATAGTCCATTCAGGGAATAGGCATTTAATTGGTCAGATGTTTAATTCCACTAGAGAACATTTTTCCTAGATTTTCAAGGACTAGTTATTGTTTTCTGTGTATCTGGGAACTATTTATTGTCAGCATTTACCTTGAAGGCTGTCTAAGAGAATAAACCCATTCCATTCATCCTGGGTCAAAACCGAAGTAAATGGCTGCAAATACTTCCATTAAATTTCCGGTGTAAACACAGCTAATGCTAACGTGCCTTTTACTTGATTCTTTGGATGATTTAGGGATATCTTTGTGTATATAAAAATCTTTCAAGGTAAATAATTTCTTAATACAAATTGCTGACTCTCATTTCTTTTTCAGGCCTGATGGGATTGGAACCGTTTCAGTGGAAGAGAAAGAAAGATTTGAGGAGATAAAAGACCGACTTTCTTCGCTTTTAGAAAACCAGATCAGCCACTTCAGGTGTGTATTGTGTTTGAGCCAAGTTATCTGTTTCTCCTATCAGGCTTTATCCTCCATCCCCCAAGACATTTTTGTTGTTAAATCTTCTTGCCACTACTCAGTTACCAGTAGGTTCTAATCGCATGCAGTGTATGATCCAGTCTTCATTCTGCAGTCATTTGTTTCCACTGCTTTTGTAGCTCAGCCATGGCTGCTGTAGTGTCAGCTGTAGTGTCATGCTTTTCCTCGGCATTTTCATCCTTGCATAGTTTTTTTTTTTTTCCATCTCAGCTCTGAATGAAAAAAACTCCTCTTTCTTTCCTCCATCCCACCAGAACAAGGAGTTTCCTCCTATTCCCAATTCTTCCGCTAAAGAATAGTCTCGAGTATTTTAACAATTAAATGTGTTTTCCACTTGTCCTAGTATAACATGGTTAATAATTTCATTGCTTAATCTATTAGATATCTTTGTATTCACAACATAAATCATAGCACCTAGTATTCCTTGTTCCGAATGATTGGACTTCAATACTAAGAATCATTGGCAGAATGAAAGATAAACAGCTTGATACTGTTATTGCCCTGGTTTTAGGTAGTCTCAAAAAACCCAATGGTTAGAAACATAAGTAAAAATAGGCTAGTGTGTTTTTTTTCTATTACCACTCTTATTAGACTGTATGAAGTATTGTTAACATCAATTAATTATGTCTTATAGAATCTCTATCATGTTGTACTTGTACAATTTGGAATCATTTCAAAAAAAAAAATCAGAAACTTTATGGTTACTTGACATTCCCACCAACTTGTTATTGAGAGTGAAGAATGATATGTAAACCCGCTGAAAAGTATGTGTACCCAAGTGTTCTCTACCAGTACAGCTTTCCTAAGCCAATATCAATCTACTTTAGTTAATTCCCCAGAGAAGGACTGAGGTAGAGGGAACAGAAACATCACCCGTGGACAAAAGTTACAATAGGAATATCTTATTCAATAACGAACCTCTGTTGTAAAATGTTGATAATAACATGCCTTTCCCATATACCTGACTGTCCCAAAGCTAGCAGCTATTCAGGCTTACTTGTTGCAAGCATCTTCTCCTAAGGGTTTTGCTAGCCCAAGAGCAAAAGCCTACACCTTTAGATAGTTAAGACTTCCCTAACATCTTAGCAAAAGGCACCTTCCTCAAGGTCTGTCATCTTTAAGATCTGCCTATATGCACACAGCTTCTTTTCACTTTCTAATAATATACATGATCATACATGTTTAACAGACATCTGAGAAAAGTATTTAATATGGGGGAAAGACCCAATGGCATGTGACTAACAAAGGGAGGTGACTATTTGGAACCAGCAAAATTGTATGGGGAAAGGGAAAGTTGAGGAATGTTATTGAAGTCTTTAGAGAAGTTTAAAAAGCCAAGGTATCTATCAAAAATGAGACTGAGAAGTTAAAATGACACTTGAAGTAAGAACTCTAGAGATGGTATGAAAATGCATGTAACATAGGTACACACCGTTGAGAGGTTAAGTTTATGAGAACTTCCAGAGGGTACAACTGTTCTCCTGTAGCTCTATGAACCTCAGCAAAAACGGAACTTTGACATCACCACAGAAAGGAATTTAAGGACAGGACCATATAAAACAAGGTTAGAGTTTATTAAGAATAACAAAATAAGAAGGCACTCCCACAAGTGTGGATGCGGACTTCTCCAGAGTCAACTGTTTAAACTCTAGACGCACATACGCTCCTGGTGGACTCCAAGTGATATCTCAAAGGTTGTTATGAACAGTCTTCTCCTTTTTCAGTCTCTTTTTTAAATAAAGAAGACTATAGGGTGGTTCTGAAGGTACCATGGGTGGGATTTCAATTGATAAGTTAAAACCATCATCAATAGGATTGCGTAAGAGTTAAGACTGTATTTTACCTTAAATGGGGTTTCTGGTGAGATTGCTAGAAATGCGTAGTTTACAGGTAGGGAAGGGAAATCACCATATAAAGTCTCATGTGTCATTTATTGCCATCTTAACATTCTTATTTGAAAATATCACCATACAGAAGAAATATTGTCCCTGCAGCAAACTTTGTATTGGAAATCTTGGTTTGCTCCTGACTTAGCCAGAGGCTTCGAAGGGATTCTAAAGTTAAGGCCCTTTTCTTTTCCCTTGTACCCATAATTGTTTTTATTCTGCCTCAACATAACTCGAATAGTAAAGGATAACCACAAATGGTGAGATTCACTAAGCAGAAAGGACGAGAAAGTGCATGATGGGGAAAAGGAAACTTCATCATTCAAGAGGGAAGTACAACTCAAAACTGCAGTCAGGTCCAGCATGGTGGCCCAAGCCTTGAGTCGGAACACTTTCAGTCCAGTCTTAAACACAAGCAAAAGCCTCTTAGCATAGCTACAAATCAAAACAGCAAATCTGAACACTGAGAAATGGGAACATTCAAATGCTGTGGTATTAAACCCACTCTGGAAACTAGGTTAGTGGGTTCTTGAAATTATAATAAACACCTGTTACAAATGGAACCTATTTCATGCCTACACGTTTTCCCAAGTGAAAGTAAAGTCCATGTGGACCAAAGAATGAATGGCAGTCCATACCAAAATTGTTCATAATTAAATGAAAATTAGCCATATGAATATTGAAGACTAGATAAAAAGTGTCCATATGGAGTGGTACAGCCTCCACCAACACAAAGGCATGAAATGCCAAGTAAGCGTGCATACTGTGATGGTTTGTATATGCGTGGCTCAGGGAGTAGCACTATTAAAAGGTGTGGCTTTTGTCTAGTATCAATGGGAGGAGTGAAGGCTCGATGCCCCAGTGCAGGGAAATGCCCCAGCAGGGAGGCAGGAGTGGATGGGTGGATGGGAGCACACCCTCATAGAAGTAGGGGGAGGGGAGATGAGATAGGGGGATTTGAGGAGCAGGGAAACCAGGAAAGGGGATAACATTTGAAATGTAAATGAAGAAAATATCTAATAAAAAAATAACTTAAACAAAAGAGGTGTGGCTGGTTGGAGTAGGTATATTACTGTAGATGTGGGCTTAAGACCCTTAACCTAGCTGCCTAGAAGTGAGTCTTCCACTAGCAGTCTTCAGATGAAGATGTAGAACTCTCAGCTCCTCCTACCATGCCTGCCTAGACACTGTTATGTTCCCACCTTGATGATGCTGGACTGAATCTATGAACCTGCAAGCTGGCTCCAATTAAATGTTCCCATTTATAAGACTTGCCTTGATCATGGTGTCTGTTCATAGCAGCAAAACCCTAACTAAGATACATACACATAAAAAATATATAAACTATATCCTCTTAGATAAGATTCTAGACATGTAATCTCATCCAAAGATAGAAAGTTAATCACTGGTTGCCTGACGTAGGAGAAAGGTTTAAATTTCTTTGCCTTTGAAAAGCAGATACAATGTCACATTGTAAACAAATTTCATAATTTAAAAAGATGCAGTTTATTCTATATCACTCCACTACATAGCTCTGAGGGCTGAAGATATAGCTCAGCAGGTCACGCTTATCTGTCACATGTAATATCCTGGGGTAAATCCTCATCACCCAAAAAATAAACAATGAGGGATTCTCTTTCATAGCAGGACATTGGTAGCCTATCAAAAACTAAAAACTCAAGAAGTAAATATACAAGTGCACGGTTTGAGGATATAAAGTCCAAATGTAAAAAGAATCAGCTAAAACTTGAACTTTTTCTCTTTTCTAAAACACAGAAATTACTTGGGGTAAGTCAAAGCAAACATAAAGGACTCAAGATCTGTATTGCAAAAGGCCTGTTAGGGGAAGTGCGCAGTTTATATAGAATTTCAGTAAATATTACCGCTGCATTTAAATAAGGATGGGAGTGGTGCTTTAATTGTAGGGTGGGTCTAAGCTAGCTTATTTGTAAAACTCATTTACCAAAGTGGGAATAAGATTGGCTTCAGTAGCACCTCGCTTGGTCCTTTTGGCTGGGGCAGATACCTAGCTGGTCTGCTCCCATGAAGACACCATATCCTGCGACATTCTAGAGGAGCCACTATACTCAGAGAAGCAGAATTTCAGGATCCCAGAGGCAGCCTGAATCCCAGGAGTTCTTCCACCAAGGAGCTGAGGATCACAGAGACATCTAAGCTTTGAGGAGTTCTGATACAAGCAAGATACCTGGAAAGACAGACTCCAGTCAGACACACAGAGCACAGGTAACACTAGAGTTAACCAGATGGCGAAAGGCAAGCACAAGAACATAAGCCAATAGAAACCAAAGTTACTTGGCATCATCAGAACCCAGTTCTCCCACCATAACAAGCCCTGGAAACCCCATAGCACCAGAAAAGCAGGATTCAGATTTAAAATCACTTCTCATATGATGATAGAGGACTTTAAGAAGGACATAAATAACTCCTTTAAAGAAGTACAGGAGAAGACAGGTAAACAGGTAGAAGCCCTTAAAGAGGAAACACAAAAATCCCTTAAAGAATTACAAGAAAACACAACCAAACAGGTGAAGGAAATCAACAAAACCATCTAGGATCTAAAAATGGAAGTAGAAACAATAAAGAAATCTCAAAGTGAGACTACCCTGGAGATAGAAAACCTAGGAAAGAGGTCAAGAGTCATAGATGCAAGCATCACCAACAGAATACAAGAAATAGACGAGACAATCTCATGTGCAGAAGATACGATGGAAAACATTGACACAACTGATACCTCCCATTGACACAAGAAATACCTCCCATCACATAATAATGAAAACATCAAATGCATAAAACAAAGAAAAAAATAACTAAAAGCAGTAAGGGGCAAATGCCAAGTAACATATAAAGGCAGAGCTATCAGAATTACACTAGACTTCTCACCAGAGACTATAAAAGCCAGAAGATCCTGGACTGATATCATACAGACCTTAAGAGAACACAAATGTCAGCCCAGACTACTATACCCAGCAAAACTCTCAATCACGATAGATAGAGAAACCAAGATATTCCATGACAAAACCAAATTTGCACAATATCTTCCCACAAATCCAGCACTTCAAAGGATAATTGATGGAAAACTCCAATTCAAGGAGGGAAACTACAACATAGAAAAAGCAAGAAAGTAATCTTCCAACAACTCCAAAAGAAGATAGCTACACAAACATAATTCTACCTCTAATAACAAAAATAACAGGAAGCAACAATCATTTTTCCTTAATATCTCTTAACATCAATGGACTCAATTCTCCAATAAAAAGACATAGACTAACAGACTGGATACATAAACAGGACCCAAAATTTTGCTTCGTACAGGAAAGACATGTCAGTGACAAAGACAGACACTACCTCAGAGTAAAAGGCTGCAAAACAATTTTCCAAGCAAATGGTCCCAAGGAAGAAGCTGGAGTAGCCATTTTAATATCAAATAAAATTGATTTTCCACCAAAAGTAATCAAAAAAGATAAGGAAGGACACTTCATACTCATCAAAGGAAAAATCTACCAAGATAAACTCTCGATTCTGAACATCTATGCTCCAAATGCAAGAGCACCCACATACATAAAAGAAACTTTACTAAAGTTCAAAGCATATTGCACCTCGCACAATAATAGTGGGGATTTCAACACCCCACTCTCAGCAATGGACAGATCATGGAAACAGAAACTAAACAGAGACACAATGAAATTAACAAAAGTTATGAACCGAATGGATTTAGCAGATATCTATAGAACATTTCATCGTAAAACAAAAGAACATACCTTTTTTTCAGCACTTCATGGTATCTTCTCCAAAATAGACCATATAATTGGTCACAAAACAGTCCTCAACAGATACAAAAAGACTGAAATAATCCCTTGCATCCTATCAGATCACCATAGACTAAGGCTGGTTTTTAATAATGACAATAACATTGGAAAGCCCACATACACATGGAAACTGAACAACATTCTATTCAATGATGACTTAGTCAAGGAAGAAATAAAGAAATTGAAGACTTTTTAGAATTTAATGAATGAGGGCACATAATACCAAAACTTGTAGGACTCCATGAAAGCAGTGGTAAGAGGAAAACTCATAGCTCTAAATGCCTACAAAAAGAAACTGGAGAGAGCATACACTAACAACTTGACAGCACACCTGAAAGCTCTAGAACAAAAAGAAGCAAATACACCCAAAGAGGAGTAGATGGCAGGAAATAATTAAACTCAGGACTGAAATCAACCAAGTAGAAACAGAAAGAACTACACAAAATATCAACAAAACTAGGAGCTGGTTCTTTGAGAAAATCAACAAGATAGATAAACCCTTAGCCAGACTAACCAGAGGGCACAGAGACAGTATCCAAATTAGTAAAATCAGAACTGAAAAGGGAGACATAACAACAGAAACTGAGGAAATTAAAAAAAATCATCAGATCCTACTATAAAGGCCTATACGCAACAAACCTTGAAAATCTGGATGAACTGGACAATTTTCTATACAGATACCAGGTACCAAAGTTAAATCGGGAGCAAATAAACCATCTAAATAGTCCCATAATCCCTAAAGAAATAGCTGCAGTCATGAAAAGTGTCCCCACCAAAAAAAAAAAAAAAAAAAAAAGTCCAGTACCAGATGGTTTTAGTGCAGAATTCTATTAGACCTTCATGGAAGACCTAATACCAATTCTCTTCACATTATTCCACAAAATAGAAAGAGAAGGAACACTACCCAATTCGTTCTATGAAGCTACAATCATACTCATACCTAAACCTCACAAAGACCCAACAAAGAAAGAAAACTTCAGCAGGGCAGTGGTGGCCCACCCCTTTAATCCCAGCACTTGGGAGGCAGAAGCAGGTGGATTTCTGAGTTCGAGGCCAACCTGGTCTACCGAGTGACTTCCAGGACAGCCAGGGCTATACAGAGAAACCCTGTCTCAAAAAACCAAAAAAAAAGAAAGAAAGAAAACTTCAAACCAATCTTCCTTATGAATATAGATGCAAAAATACTCAATAAAATTCTCACAAACTGAATCCAAGTACACATCAAAACAATCATCCATCATGATCAAGTAGGCTTTATTCCAGGAATGCAGGGATGTTTCAATATTCAGAAATCTATCAATGTAATCTACTATATAAACAAACTCAAAAAAAAACCCACATGATCATCTCGCTAGATGCTGAGAAAACATTTGACAAAATTCAACATCCCTTCATGGTAAAAGTTTTAGAAAGATCAGGAATTCAAGGCCCATACCTAAACATAGTAAAAACAATATATAGTAAACCAGTAGCCAACATCAAACTAAATGGAGAGAAACTTGAAGCATTCCCACTAACATCAGGGACTAGACAAGGCTGCCAACTCTCGCCCTACCTATTCAATATAGTACTGGAAGTCCTAGCCAGAGCAATTAGACAACAAAAGGAAGTCAAATGGATACAAATAGGAAAGGAAGAAGTCAAAATTTCACTGTTTACATATATATGATAGTATACTTAAATGACCCTAAAACTTCCACCAGAGAACTCCTAAACCTGATAAACAACTTCAGCAAGGTAGCTGGATGTAAAATCAACTCAAATAAATCAGTAGCCTTCTCTACTCAAAGGATAAACAGTCTGAGAAAGAAATTAGGGAAATGACACCCTTCACAATAGTCACAAATAATATAAGATACCTTGTTGTGAATCTAATCAAGCAAGTGAAAGATTTGTATGACAAGAACTGCAAATCTCTGAAGAAAGAAATCGAAGAAGATCTCAGAAGATGGAAAGATCTCCCATGTTCATGGATTGGAAAGATAAATATAGTAAAAATGACCATCTTGCCAAAAGCAGTTTACAGATTCAGAGAAATCCCCATCAAAATTCCAAATCAGTTCTTCATAGAGATAGAAAGAACAATTTGCAAATCCATTTGGAATAACAAAAAAAAAAAAAACAGGATAGCAAAAACTATTCTCAACAATAAAAGAACTTCTGGGGGAATCACTATCCCTGACCTCAAACTGTACTACAGAGCAATAGTGATAAAAACGACTTGGTATTGGTACAGAGACAGGCAAGAAGATCAATGGAATAGAATTGAAGATCCAGAAATGAACCCACACACCTATGGTCACTTGATCTTTGACAAAGGAGCTAAAACCGTCCAGTGGAAAAAGGACAGCATTTTCAATAAATGGTGCTTGTTCAGCTGAAGGTCAGAATGTAGAAGAATGCAAATCAATCTATTCTTATCTCCTTGTACAAAACTCAAGTCCAAGTGGATAAAGGACCTTCACATAAAACCAGATACACTGAAACTAATAGAAAGAAGGTGGGGAAGACCCTTGAATACCTAGGCACAGGGGGAAAGTTCCTGAACAGAACACCAATGGCCTATGCTCTAAGATCAAGAATTGACAAATGGGACTTCATAAAATTGCAAAGTTTCTGTAAGGCAAAGGACACTGTTAATAGGACAAAACAGCAACCAACAGATTGGGAAAAGATCTTTACCAATCCTACATCTGATAGAGAGCTAATATCCAATATATAAAAAGAACTCAAGAAATTAGACTCCAGACAACCAAATAACCCTATTAAAAATGGGGTATAAAGTTAACAAAGAATTCTCAACTGAGGAAATTTGAATGGCCTAAAGAAGCACCTAAAGAAATGCTCAACATCCTTAGTCATCAGGAAAATGCAAATCAAAACAACCCTGAGATTCCACCTCACACCAGTCAGAATGGCTAAGATCAAAAACTCAGGTGATAGTAGATGCTGGCGAAGATGTGGAGAAAGCAGAACACTCCTCCATTGTTAGTGGGATTGCAAGTTGATGCAACCACCCTGGAATTCAGCCTGGCGGTTCCTCAGAAAATTGGACATAGCATTACCTGAGGACTCCTGGGCATATACCCAGAAGATGCTCCAACATATAACAAGGACATCTGCTCCACTATGTTTATAGCAGCCTTATTTATAATAGCCAGAAGCTGGAAAGAACTCAGATGTCCTTCAACAGAGGAATGGATACAAAAAATGTGGTACATTTACACAATGGAGTATTACTCAGCTATTAAAAAACAATGAATTCGAGAAATTCTTAGGTAAATGGATGGAACTAGAAAATACCATACTGAATGAGGTAACCCAATCACAAAAGAACACACATGGTATTCACTCACTAATAACTGGATATTAGCCCAGAAGCTTGAAATACCCAAAATTCAACTCACAGACCACATGACGCTCATGAAAAAGGAAAACCAAGTGTGGGTGCTTTGGTCCTTCTTAGAAGGAGTAACAAAATACTCAAGGGAGCAAATATGGAAATAAAGTATGGGACAGAAACTGAAGGAGGGGACATCTGGATACCATTCCACCTGGGTATCCATTCCATGTGCAGTCACTAAAGGTAGACACTGATGTGGATGTCAGGAAGTGCATGCTGACAGGAGCCTGATATACCTGTCTCCTTAGAGGTCTGCAAAAGTCTGACATATTCAGAGGTGGATGCTCTGAACTGATCATGGGTTCCCAATGGAGGAATTAGGGAGAAGACTGAAGGAACTGAAAGGGTTTGTGGCCCCATGAGGAGAGCAACAATACCAACTAACCAGAGCTCCCAGAGTCTAAACCACCAGCCTGGGAGCACATAGGGAGGGACCATGGCTCCAGCTGTGTAGGTAGGAGAGGATGGCCTTGTTGGGCATAGGTGGGAGAGGAGATCCTTGGTCCCATGAAGGCTGGATACCAAGTGTGGGGGAATTTGAGGGTGGGGAGGTGGGAGTAGGTGGAGGTACAGCCTCATAGAAGCAGGAGGAGGGGGGATGGGATAGGGGGTTCCTGGCTGGGGGGTGGGAGGAAAAATGGGGTAAGGGGATAACATCTCAAATGTAAATAATATATGTAATAAAAAAAATAAAATTAAAAAAAAACTGATTGGCTTCAATTTACTCAGATTAGGCATATAAATGTGGCTGAATTTTATTCAATAATTGCTTTGCTGTTGCATAGCTGTCAAGAGGGGGGAAAAAAAACCAAAATATTTATCCTGAAGGGAGGCAGAACAAAATGATTCCCTTCCTTTATAACTTGCTTTATAAAGATTAATTAAGCGTCTGTGCAGTTATTTTCTAACCGTTATTGATTCAGGATTACTCTAAATGTGCTGAATTATTTACACATCCTGCACAGCCAATGCTAATTCAGAACGTACCCATTGGGACCTCAGAGCCCTGAAATGCTAAATGTAATCTGAGGATCAGTGACATTCCATTCATAAAATGTGTCACCCGCAGGTTAATGGAAATAAACAATAGCAAAGACAATGGGTGGATTATGCAAATACACTGAAAAGATTAAGCCAGGGGAGGGAACTACAAGAAGCCAATTGGCTCTTTATTTAGATGTGGATTAAGCTTTAAAGTGTACAGAATGATTAAAGCTACTTTGCTAATTTGCTGAGGTCTAAAAAGCACCATTTCACAGGAACATCTATTAAAATAAATTGATTGAGGCTTTTCTAGAGGTTGGGGGAACATGGCACTGAGAGACAAAACTAAGCAAAGATATGTTCTAACAGAAAGTTAGATGATAAATCCTCCGAAGAAAAGCCTAGCTGACTAAATGTGGAAAGCATGCGCTTGCATTTATCTTTACCAGAGAAACTTTTATGAAGCTGGCAATTCCCAAACTCAAATACATTTTTTTTTAAAGGAAGAAAGAGATGAATCTTTTATACCATGTTTTTTTTTTTTTTAATTTAGTTTCTTAAACAATTTTTAACTTGAAACTTAAAGTGTGTTCTAGGTAAATCCGTTCAAATTACAGTGTGAGAAAAATAATTTCACTCTGTAGACTCCAGACAATTGAGTAGGACATGGAGAGAGGTAAACTTCCCAACTCATTACAGATTTCTAAGTCAAAGTGGGGTAGCAGCATAAGGACAGCCAGTTGCCTGCAGTCTGGGTCCTGGAGAAGGGAGCTACAACTTAGGAGGGGTTGTGGGGTCTTTCCTAACTCTCGTTCAATAAAGCCTGTGGCTCCAGAAGGGTGTATCAGTCATGATTCTCAGCACTCTTCATGTGGAGATTGATGTGAAGAGGGGGAAAAAAACACCCTGTTACCCATCCTATGACCACTGACCTTAGGAGTTCACTCTCTCTCCCTGAGTCCCAGTTTCAGAAACCCCCCACCATGTGCCTTCCACTTGTTACTCTGCAGCTAGGATATGTTAGAGAAGAAACAGTTGGGATCTTAACTCTCCTGAGGAAATTCTGCACAGGGTTTGCATGTTCCTGAGAAGGTGAAAGAATTAAATACCATGGTTGCCAGTGTGGTGTCCCTAAATTGAGAGAAGGGAACACTGTTGCTCTTAGAAGTTAGGATATGGTGGATACCTTCTTCTCCCACATATTAATGCTAGTAGGTATGAGAAAAATCATTTCATTTTCATCTGGACCTTAAATACCAAAGCTTAAACAAGAAATTTTTAGGTATTCTACAATAATCCCCTCTAGAATGACCATGGGGTATCTTCTTAGTGAATGTATCATGAAGACTTGAGAATCATTTTCATCATAGTTGGCACCTTGTTAGTTCAAGACCTTGAAATCATACCCTTGGTAAAATTTAACAGTTAAAGTAATGTCCAAGAGGACTCCATATTTTAACTTGTCTTCATGGTTCTCCACTATTGCCAAGTAATCGAATGCATCATCATTGAGCTCCTGGGTTAGTATTGGATGTTTCATGTTTCTGTCCTTCCTTTTGTTTCTAAAGATACTGCTTTCCCTTCGGACGACCTGAGGGTGCTCTAAAAGCTACGCTCTCCTTACTTGAAAGGGTATGTATGAGGGTTTATATATACTCCTTGTGTTCTTGGGGACTGGGTTCCTGCTGTTGAACTGAGCAGTCTTCAGAAAGTCTGAGCTTTTTGCTGAGCCCATGCCGCTGCTCCCACACCTTCTCTTACTAATTTTCTCACTGTCTCCCTACGACTCCCTTCCTCTGAGGAAGCCTTTTCTTCACCATTCTATCCCCATACTGTGCTATCATTGTCCTTTAATGATATCAATCTTTGTATCTCCCCCCACTGACCCCACCTATCATCTCATGAGATGCTCTGTGCTTTTGGGTTTTGTTTTGTTTTGTTTTTTAGTTGTTTCTGTTTTCCAGGCCATTGCACACTTGCTTTTTATGATCCTCTTAGATTCACTGGTTTTTCCAGCACTTTTAGCCCTCATGCATGTCAGGGTTACCATGTAAAATGATGGCCATGCCGTTCCTTTGTGTTCATTTCAGGCTCCACATCTGATGTGCTGTCATCAATGGGTTCACAAGTCATAGAAATGCATTTCCCCAGCAAAACCATATAACAAATAAGGTCTTTAAAACCATCCTTAAAAACAATTTTTAAGACATAATGTGTGCTATTTCTGTAGATGTTGAGGGTAGTATTTTTTCATGTTTATAAATCTGCCCAAATGCTGTGAAATGCTGCCAGCTGAGTAATGCAGTTTTAGCAACTCTTCACTCGAAGAATTGTAAACAATTTTATCTATTCTCTATAGCTTGTGATTTTATTATGCTGGCCCTGATCGATTGACTTTCTCTTATCTATTTTTCTGCTAAAGTAACTTTAGAAATAACTACCTATAAGCATGGCTACTAGAAAAGGAAGCAGAAACATTGTCCAGAAATTGAGAGATGGGGCTTGACCCAGTGTTTAAAATGGAATCTTTAGTTATAGGTTAAGTCCATATGTTATGGACTTGTCTTCTATTTTGTGTGCCTTGAATGAAGTCATTCATTCAATAACAGACTTTACTAGAGTTTTCATGTTGTTAAATGCTGTGTGAAGCCTTAGATTTTTAAAGTAGTTTTTTCTGTTCTATTCCTTAAGGCAATTGCAACTAAGTCAGTTCTTAAAGTTGCTTTACTTTTTGTAACCTAATATAATCTAATATAATCTTGGGTACCTCATACAAGCTCTCTGAGTCCTGGTTTCCATGACAGAGTCTTGCTTCTCCTTCCCAACAGGAAGGGGTAGTAATCCAGGGATGCCCTGTGACAGGTGGCAGGGTGAAAGTGACCCTTCCTAGTTGTAGTCACTAATCTCATCTCCTACTAAACTGAAACAGGAATGCTGCAGGCCATTTATTTATTTATTTATTTATTTATTTTAAATCTCTCTTACTCACAACTTTCAAAAGCAAAATAAAATCCAAAAGTGGATTTTTAACACCTTTAATGCTTTGGAAGAGCCCCAGAGGAAACTGAAACACATAGACAGAAATCAGAGTTTAGTGCCTAGAGAATGTGAAATAATATCTAAATCCTAGCTTTACCTCTGGGGCAAACATATACATTCTAATTTCTTGTTACTCTTTCTACTATTTGAAATTTCTCAGCATGAGAAGCTTAAGTAAAATTCATAAGCCTATATATGCAACAGCAGAATCTTGATGGTAAATTTTGGCAAAGGTCTCATTAAATATAATAGTTTATATTCTATGCCTATACATACTTCACTTTGCACAGATTTTTTGGGAGGCTACAAAGTATCTACTTTCTGCTTAAGTACCAAACAAATGTCATAATTGAATTTGATAATAAAAGACCTGATAAATGATAAAGTTAGCTGATTTCAAGGAAGAAAATCTTGCCTAAACACATTTGAAAATACTGTCAGGGGTTATCGCTACTTGTATACTAGAATAAATTCAACAGTGTTCAAATATTGGTAGAAAGAGATTAAAGTAATAAAGTTTCAAATGGATATTTTCAGGTTATTTAGTACTTTTTGCAATAGATTAGTAGAACACTTACCATCCTTAAAAAGCATCTTTATTACCCTTTTCTCATATGTATCATTGTTTGAATATAAACAAAGCATAACAATTACTTTAAATGCATGACAAAATAGTCTGCCTAACAATGACTAACAATTTACAATAGGAGTCATAATGAAAAGTATCAGTGCATCCTTAGAAAGCGTTTAAAGTTACCTTTTGATTTTTTATATAACTGTATCTGCTCCTTGTTAACAATAAAACATGTTAAGGAAAAAATATCCAAGAATACATTTTAGGACGCCAGCAAAGAAAAACCTTTTTTTATCCAAAACTGAGGAAAATGTCACTGTGTCTTAGTGCTTGGTCTCACATAAAGCACTTGTTCCACGAAGGCAAAGACCCCCCACCCCCTTCCTCCTCTCGTATTTCAGCACGCTATGCTCAGCAGATCACAATAACGTTCAACTTGTGATTTTTACAGTGCTCCAAAATTATGCCCATTCATGACGGAATTGTTTCTTAGGATTTTTTCACATATAACTCCGAAGACCTGGGGCTTTTTTCACTAGGACTATACAAGACAAACTTTGTTTATCACTTATGCCAAGGGCTGTAATCCTGATCTGAAACAGCTGCTCTAATGGTGTCGTGGATCCCTGGAGGAGAAGTGACAGTCACACTGAATCCTGGTGACCTGGCCTATGGGAGGTTTTGATGCTCACAAATGAGGCTTAGACAGAAGGAACCAATACTAAAGGATTAGGTCCCAGTTGTGAAGCGCCGACTCATTACGTCCCACAAGTTACAGAAGACCCCTCCCCCTCCCCAAGAAACACTGAGGTCTGGGGCAATTTGTGTAATTTGTTTTTAGAATGTATTTTATGCAATGTCTCTCCTCTCTTCTTCTTTTCCACCCACCCTGCTTCTCTCTCCTCTCTGTAGGTTTTAATGAAAGACATCGCCACTCCTATCCCCGCAGAGGAGGTGAAGAAAGTGGTCAGAAAATGTCTGGAGAAGGCTGCCTTGATCAATTACACTAGGCTCACGGAATATGCCAAAATAGAAGGTCAGTGCCCTGAGCAATTGCCGAAGTGGCTGTGAGAGCCAACAATGCCTATTAACTGAATTTTCTATGAGAAGTCCTTTCCTTCCCTGAACAATCCTGTGCGGAGGCAAAGGGAAATGTCTCATTAAAATCTCAGCTGGCGAACTGAAGCGCTTTTTCCTATTCATCGCTTTAATATGCCTCCTGGGACTCGGCTTGAATGAAAGACCCAGGATCCGTGCTTAAGTTGTTCTTTGTTCTTATTTTGAGTTTTCAAGAAACCAAAAGGTGTTTTCCTGGGTTTTATTTTTTTGACATTACTGTAAGTATGTCTAACATTTAAACTATGGGCTGTGGCTGCTTTGCTGATTGGTGTCAGTGTAGCATTATGTAATTTTATTTTCTGATCTGCACTGTCACTGGGTGGAGGAAGAAACTTGTTGATTGTCAGGCGGGCTGGAATAAACGGGTAGAACTTCCTGCCGCTGTTAATTGCTGGCTCTATATTGATGCATTTGAAAGATTAGACCTCTTGAGAGGACTGTGCACTTTTTCTCTTTCTTCGAGTTTTATTCATTAAGGACACTGATATTTTAAATGTTTATAGATAAGTAAACGGCCAAGTCACAAGACCAGCTTTTATTTCTCAGTCTTTTGAACTGGCTGACTTCAAAGTAAAGGAAAAGATTTTAAGTAATTTGTTCAAATTGTCATAAAGCTGACTTCCATCATACATGGGTTATTACCAGAAGAAAAGGAAAAGTTTGTGTTTTGTTAAACATTTATATCTTAAAATAAGAGTGAGTAATCCTATAGATAAAGATTGATAGCTTTTAGTATTTTTAGATAATGCTTAGTGGAAGTGAATTTATAATTAATTGTATTAGGATAATTTTATCAATATTCAGCCAATGCAAAAGATAAATGTTTTGTCTTTCCTTTTTTTTTTTTTTTCCTCCAAATCTGGACAAGCTCTCTAACAAGCATGTGATAACCAACCTCCTGAGTGATTAACAAAAAAGCCATCTCATCACCATAGCAACCAATATTATATCACGAGAGTAACAACATGAAACCTCCTTAGTTACCAGCTTAACATTATTAATTACGATATCATGTTGTGTTAAAGCAAACGCAGTGAACACTCGGTCATTGGAAGGAAGTGGAAGATGAACACGTTGGTTTTCACTTGTGAATACTCAGTACTCGTTCCACGTAGCTTTCATGTCAGAGAACATTGGGAGTTCCAAACATAACTGAAAGAACCAATCCATGAGCAGACATTAAAACCTTTCAAGTATCTCAGAGGAGGAAAGTTTGTGGGGGTCTTTAGCCATTGTAATACCTTTTGTACAAATACATTTCCAATTTAAATGTGCAGACAGAACCTTTTCTTTCTGAGCTCCTCTGGCAAGGTTTTGCTGCTATGCAAGAATGCTGAGATGATCAGCTATATTTCACAGAGTAGCTCAGTGGCTTATAGTTGTAGAGTCCGCTGGGAAGGAGATGGAGGGTCCTCTTTTATCTGTACATAGAGGTGTTTGTCCTAAAACCAAGTAGAGAGGAAGTAGGTACCCACCCATGTTCTCCTTTCCTGGAGTTTAATGTGACAACATTCTAGAAAATGGATCCCAGTAATCCACTCAAGGACTGCCAAGCTGTCTTACTTCAAAAACATAAAATATTGCTCATTCACTGAAAAAAAAATTGCTTTTTCATTTTCTCCTTCCATCCTTCCTATTCTGATTTTCGTTTGTAAAAGGGGTAATCCTTTTTTAATGTTCAGGTCACACCAAGAACATACAAAATGAGTTGAAAATAGAAAGATGGCCTAGTTTTCTTTGCTTAGCCTTAAATTCTCTTTTCTTATGTTTTTAGGGCCTGCAGAAAAGGAAACAGGTAATTTTTCTGCATGCACATGCCGTTATTTCTAATGTGGTGGTATATGATGTTTTAGAAACATTTCTTTGGAGTATGGCTGCCATAAAAATAAGCACATATTTAATGTATATAAAAATGCAGCCATGGGACTATTCACAATTTATACTATAAGCCTGTCCACCACTTCCAAAAGTCTCCTCCGTACCCGCTTCATTATTATTATCATAACCAAGAGGGAAAAAACAAACAAACAACTATGTGTTCTCAGAGCACTTTTTAGTTGTAGAAACAAAACAGCACTGCTGTCTGGAGGTCCCTCTGCTGTATGGTACATGTCTGTGGTTTACCGATCTCATGATCTGAAGCGTTGCACAACATCGTTGGTACTTTTCCATTTTACCTACCTTGAGATGGTTCTTCTACTCTTTGTCTTTCCTAGTATTATAGATCACTCAGTGGTATCATGCAGTTCTTGTCTTACTATATCTGATTCATTTTGTTAGCACAGTGCCCTACACATACATATAGCTCTCATAATGGATAAGGGTAGGATTTCCTTCTTCTCTAAGGCTGAGTAATATTTCATTGTCTGCATATATCAAATTTGCTGAATGTTTTTGTTTATCAGTAGATAGTGAATTGCTTCCATGGCTTGGTTATTGTGGATAATGCTGCCAGGAGGTTGGAAGTACGGATATCTGAAGATTTTTATTTCTGTTCTTTTGGATAGATAGCAGACTCCATGGTAGATCTGAATCCTTATTTTTTTTTGTCATGCTCCTCCATACTGCTGTCCACAGTGCATGTAACAGTGTCTACACATCTCACAGTATCTGAGCTCTTCCCTTCATATCCTTGCCTACCATCTGTTATATGAGGTGGTGAAGGTTCTTTGGCCATGGTTGTTGGTGAGGAAGTGATAGTTTATTATGAGTTTACTTGCATCCGCATGATGATTAGTGACACAATATGTTCATATAAGCAAGAGACCCACTGGGCATTTGTAGGTCCTCATTTGATAGATGCCTAACTCTGTTCCTTTGCCAGTCTTCATTGGGTTATCTGGGGCTTCTGGTATGTATTAGTATGCGTGTGTTATGTATTTCAGATGTTAGCCCTTGCTCAGATGTATTTTCTGCCATCTGTAGGCCGCCTTTTGTTGTGTTGTCTTCTTTCCTGTTGGTCACATGTTTTGCGACATCTGTAAGTAGTGGTCTCCCCATCTTTGTGCCTGTTTGTTTATTTTCACCAGGATACTGAAAATACATTAATATTTCCAGAACTATTGCTAATGCTTTGTAGGGAGAATATGTTGTTATTTTTCTCTGAAAGATCAGCAGTAGTTTTATATGAATTCAAGGCAAGAAACCAAAGGCCATATTAATGTTATATATTATGTATTAGGCGTGGACACTAATCTTATTTGGAAGTAGTTACCAGTACTTGAAGAGAGTAGCATCTTCCTTTATCTTGAAAACTAGCATAAGAGTCAAAAGCAAAACTGCTATGACATGAAAGTAAGATGTTCTTAAGTTCAAATGAATGAGCAGAGGCTATAAAATCACTAAGAAAATTGTGTGTGCATATGTGCATGGGTGCATGTATGTATGTTTATGGGTAAGCATAAGGGTATGTGTGTGTATGGGTGGGTCTGGATGTTTCTGAGTCTCTGAAATATTAAAGGTCTTGTTCCTTTTGTTTGTTTGTTTTGCTTCTTAGCACAACTGTAATTAATTTAAGTGTTCATACCATTTTCTGTACACTCTACCTGTTCCCTCTTCAACCTTGCAAGCAGAGTACTTCTTGCTTTGTTCCTCTTGTCTCTAGGTACATAACCTGATGACAGGATCATTGTTCTGAGTTCTTGTTAATTAATCTCCATCTGGAAACAATGATGCATGAGACAAGTGGTAAACTATCCTTGTATTCACTTGCAGTGCCACAGGCAAACTTTGTTTTGTTTTTAAACTCACATCATCTACTAAGGGCTCTATTTCTTGGCTTTTTCTGTTATTTTCCATAATCTGAGTCCTGAGAGGTGACAGGTACAACACATTGAGACACAAACAGAGAAAGAAAGACACTCTACAATAGTTGCACTTGAGAAAAATAATTAGAATAAAATGAGGTTTTTAATCATCTCCACTTATGGCAGCCCACACAAGTAGTTCCATGTTTTTAAGAAACTCTTTCAAAAGATTTTGCAAAGCCAACAAAATGGCTCAGCAGATAAAGACACTTTCCACCAAGCCTGGCAACTTGAGTTCAATCTCCAGAACCCATGGCATTGTATGAGAGAACAGACTCCCCCCAGGTTGTCCACAGGCTTCCTCATATGTGTCATGGGCACACACAGAAGATAGAGAGACAGACAGACAGACAGGCAAATAGACAGATAGATGACATATAACATGGTTGTTCTGAAAACTGATTTTACCCTAGCCTACGAGCAAGCAGTCGAGAGTATGCCTTTTCTGCTTCTCTAGAGTACACGAGTCATCCATCTAAGACTAGACTCAGGCCTGATCCTTATGCTTTGGGGCTTTGTTTCTTCTGTGGAATAAGACGAGATACCAGTGCACCTCAGGACGCATGGGAAGAGGCGCCTATTCAGATACCTACATGACTCAAGAGGGATGAAGAGGAAAAGATTTTCCCATATACCTTGCTGCCCTTGATGGGATAGCTTCCCTTTGCTCCTAGTTACTGTTCTTCCACCATTCACCTGGACATCTCAGCAGCTGCTTATAAAAAAGGAAATATATAATCATAATTTTAAATAATTCTCTAAACCAATGAGAGATTTTTAAGAAATGTATATTCCTTTAGTTGCATTTAGTAGTAAATGGATTTCCTGATGACCATGGGGAGATTTTAAAAATCAATAAAAATAAAAATATTAATTACTTCTCTATTGACGAATTTTTCAAAAATTCTCTTAAACATTTCTACTACCTACAAAAGAAGAAAGGTCTGCCCAAGATTTCTTATGATTTTGTCATCAATCTGAATGTCCTAAAAGTTTACAAAAAAAACCCTGGTTTTTATGGAATTCAGTGAAACTTCAGGAAAAAAAAATTGTACTACCATCATCAGAATTCTGCATATTTGTGATACTACATGGTCTCTGAAACCCAAGAACACAATCCGTTCTTTCCACTGGCTGCTAGGCTTCCACGATTGTCAGACTGGAAATGATAACATTTTACGACAATCCCTTCAGCCATGTTACAAAAGCTTATGGTTCATATTTATATTATTTTATCACAACTTTCCCATAAAATAAAATTGCCTACTGTTAAGACAAAAAGCCTTCCATGATAGGCCCTGTCTAAGCAGTTTATATGTGTCACCTCATTTACCACTTTGTGATGCATGTTATTATTATTACTTCAGAAAATCAAGTAAGTGGCTGAACAACTTGTCTAGAGTCACAGACCTCGTAAGTAGGTATTTAGGGCGCACTGACTGGGAGCTTCCATCTATGAGCTTCTCTCTATACTTGTCTCCCTCTTGAAAAGTTTGTATCCATTGAAAAGTTACAATCTCAGTTAAATTTCTCCTCATCCATCTGAGTTGCCATGTTTCAGATGCTTTCTATTTGTACTCTCTTCCTAAACCAGAGGGCACAAAACAGTTTATCCTCCTTATTATCCTGTGGTATTAGCACAATGAGGAGAGAGAGGGGCTTGTCACCAGTTCATCCCCAGTTCAGAGGAAAGTGCCAGGCATGGCACATGCTTGGTACCCAATAAATATTTATTTAATAAATAGATGAGCTTATGACACAGACAGTTAGCTGGCTGCTTACAGTAGAAACAACATCCGTAAGCTGGCAAGCTGCCTTGTAAAAGGTCATTCCAACCAATCGCTGAATAATAAAAATGTAGGGTGAAAACTGGCCACTTAAAAATAACAAACTGAAAAAGATAAGCCAGAGTCACATGCCCTTATCACAGGAGGTCGAGGCAGCATGGCTCCAACACAGGATCAGAGAATGCAAAGGTTACAACTGTACTTACAGTGCAGAGCAGTCCACCTGTTTCCCATCGTTTGAAGATCCACTGTGCTGCTCAGTTGTGATTCAGTTTCCTCTATCCTTCGGGAGCCTTCCTTGTCCATTGGCAGCACATAGGATAAAGGGACTTTAGAGTCTAATGACAGATTCATGAAAACAAACGACCTCATTCAATGTCTTTTCTTCTTGGGTACTGTGTGTTACCTATAAACTGGTAGCTCACTTTGAGCATTCAATTGTTGGAAAAACAGTTCTCATTTAATCTGGGAGCCATAAAATACCAATTGGTTGGATTGACATTTTTTTAGTCCTTTATCAGTCATCTTTGATTTACATTGTACCCTAACCAAATCTTTATACATTTGTTTGTTTTTGCTGTTGGTTTTGTAGTAGTAAGAGTATAATCTAGAACTCATAATGCAACTAAATCTTAGTTTTCTAATTGTTCATTCTTTTTAAATTGAGTGGCTTGATAATGCAAATTATGTGTCTTTTTTTTTTTTTTGACGAAATATCCTTTTGTTTTTTAATTCAACTTGTTCAACAGCGGTAATACATAAGCTGTTGATCCCTGTGGTGCTTCAGAAACTGTGCCTCCCATTGTGACTTACAGTATAAGCATGCTTCTTAGAGCTTCCCTTTACATGAGTCTTCTACACGGGCTTGGTAAATAGGCTTCTTAGGAATCGAGAAATATGGAAGTGCCTGGCATAGATGAAGCAGGAGAGGACTTTGTACTGTAAAACCCCATGTCAGCCCTTCGGTTGCCAGGTTCCCAGGTCTAAGCCCCGGTGTACTCATTTCCAGACTTTCAGTTGACTGGCACAGAAATGCTTCCCCAGGAGACACTGTGCTTACTCGCTTGGAGAAAAGAAGCCGCACTGTGGCCGTCCTTACGTCATTAGGATGTGTGTGCCATCTGGGTGGCATTTTAATTTAGCACTACATTGTCAAACGATAATGATAAATAATAAATAAGTAGAGTCTGCTTTGTTTATGATCCATGTGCCAAGAAACAGTGTATATTCAAAACACCGTCGTCATGTCTTGTTAACAGTGAATAACTTCTTACTAATATTTTTAAAATAATGATAATTTTCTCTCATAAAAGTTTGGTTGTGCTGGCTTAAAATTTTCTGTTTCTTTACTGTTACATGTCACTACACATGGATACAAACACACACACACAAAACACACGCACACACACCACAAGCATACATGCATATATAAGGTTTACAAAATAAGTTAAAACCTAAAAATAGATGTCACCATGAACTGACGTTTTTGTGACCTAGACAAAAATAATTCTCCAAAACATGACAACACTTTGCAGAAAATAATCTGTAAACTGAAGGTTACTGAATCTTCATCCACTAGAAATCAACAAGCAACTGAAGAATTCCCATCTGATGTTTTGAGCCATGTGATAGAAACAATGGGCTCTTTTTTTTTTTTTTTTTTGAAACAAGGATCTTTTTGAGGATTCTCCCTATACAAACCATAACGTTCTGCTGTCCTCTCCCCCCACCCCAGGTTCATGCCTATCTCATGATGCAGAATAAGTGTAGTCCATGTCTAAGAGTGTTCAGTCTTCACGATTCCACATTGTTCAAGAGTCCTAAGTGAAAGTCTCTTCTGAAACTCAAGGAAGTACATACTTCTAAGATATGATGGAACAGAGTAACATTTCCATCCCAAAGAGACTAGGAGGAAAACATGAAAGCATCTGTAAACTGAAGGCTACTGGATCTTCATCAACTAGAAATCAACAAGCAACTGAAGAATTCCTATCTGATGTCTTGAGCCATGTGATAGAAACAATGGGCTCTTTCTAAATTACCTGCTGATGATGGGTATACCAATAGACAACAGTCTCTGACTCCAGAACAATAGGAATGAATAATAATTTCTTTATTGTATTGAGCAAGCCATTTAAGTCTGCTGGAGTTCTTAGTTCCCCAGAGCTCTTAATAAAGGAAATTCATGTACATACTGTAAAGATATGGTAGACACACTGATCTACCCAAGCTTCATCTTTCTACTATAATTTTAAGGATCTGGGTGCTTTTCACATGGTAGTGACATGTTTAAATTATCTAAGAAGAGGAAATTTCCCTAATAGCCATAAATTGCTTTGATTTCCTCAGGTAATGTAATCCAATTGAACTGCTGATTTTTAAACTATTATTATCAACATCCTTTCATCCTTATATAGAATTGAACGTTATTAATCCTGCTTCCTGGATACAAGATGGATAGTTTTCTGTTATGCTCACATTTAAGCACAATGCTACTTCACTTCGGCTTTTTCTCTCTCAGGTTTGGAGCAATCAGGATTTCTTCTATTTTTGTTCACTTCAACTTTTCTCCACCTACTCACTACAGAAGAAAATACTGCATGCTATGTAATTTATATCCCCAGTAATTAGCTTTTTACAGTATAGGCATATTAATACTGTAGATCAAAAGCTGTTTAGAGGAACTATAAGCAGGGGATGCAAGGTTTACTAACCAGAAATGGCAAATGAAGGCATTCCTTGATCATGACAAAGTATTCTGTGTGTGACTTCAGTTTTTCCATACAGAGGAAAGCCTCTGCTGTGCAGTGGACCAGTTGCTTCTTGAACACTCAGATAACTCTGGGGAAAGTCAAATAAGGACATGAGATATGTAGTTGTCCACTGCAGAAACAAGAATCAGGCTTGCAACACTCTTAGCTCCTCTGCAATGTAAAAGGAAGATGAGGGTTCTGCACTCTTAAATTGGTTTCGTTCCTTCCTTCCTGCTTTCTCGGAGTGTAGGCCCAGAACAGTGGTAGAATATGCTTCTCTGTTTAGGGGTACTGGAAACACTACATATTCCCTTTGGCTTTAGCGTTCCGCTCCTCAAGTTGGAATGAATCTCTCCAGCACTTATCCTCTGATACTAAAGAACTGAAGATGCAGAGTGGCGAGGGTGTGGGTGTTTGTAGGGAAACAGAAAGTTGAAGCCCACAAAGCTGACCTGTGAGAGAAGGTGGGTGCTCTCAGTTATCCTGCGGCACATAACATTTAACTATGAGATCAAAGTTCCTATGACATTCGGACCTGGGAAGGAAACGTCATTCATGATACAAACCCATGTAATCATCTACTTCAAAGCCAGTTCAACTGTCCTGTAATGCTGATCTCAGTTGTACCTTCATCTTTTAGAGCAATTGTTACTTCATCATATACCTCTTCTTACTCCTACGGATGGTCCTACTGTTTTCTTTCTAGACCATTCCTTTCTACTTTTAAACCATATATATATATACACATACCCCTTCACCATCTGTCAAAGAATAGTCTAGCACTGATTTCCCTTCCTTCCCTTCTTACCTCCCAGTGACTTTCAAGCACACACTGTCCCTGGTGCAAAGACATTCCTCTTCTGCTAATGTGGGAACATAGTAAGAGCAAGAATGGACTGGGTGAGTCACCACTGCACTCCTTTACCATCCAGATTCCCAAGTGTAGATGTTCGTAACCCAAGAAGATTATTATCCATGTGCTACTGTTTTAAGCATAACAGAATAAAGTGATTCCTCTTCTAGATGGATCATCCAGTGGATTAGTAACAACAGGAAATATTCGGTTTCCGTTGATGTACTGCCTGGTAAAATCTGTTAAACAGTTCAAGTTTCTCCCTCTTCCACCTCCCTAAAAGAGGGGCTGGAGAGATGGCTTAGTGGTTAAGAGCACTGACTGCTCTTCCAGAGGTCCCGAGTTCATTCCCAGCAATCACATGGCGGCTCACAACCATCTGTCATGGTAGTGTCTCTGAAGACAGCTACAGTATACTCACATATATAAAAATAAATAAATCTTAAAGAATAAACCTAAAAGAGTCTGTGGACTGTCCCATGATGCCATTCTCAGTGTCTTCCAAAGAGCTGAACATTGGGGTTCCACATGTTGACCCCTGAGGAACACATAAGAGATAACAAATGACGTAATATGTGCCATTCGATGAATAAGTACTCATGTCATATAATGATTATAGAGAATAACGTATTCAGTGAACTATCTCTCTAGTATTGGCAAATGCTATGCAGTACTTTCTGGCTAATTCCTTAAGATATCACACAAGATGTTCTGATCATATTCACCCTTCTCCCAGATCCTCCCAGATTTACCTCTTTTCTTACCCTCCCAACTTTATGACCCCTTTTTTCTTAACCATCAACTTTAATTTTTGCTGCCCATATGTTGTTGGATGTATGGCCTTTAAACATTGACAACTTCCTAGGGGCTACTTGATGAAAACTGACACTCGCTTTCCTAGTGGTTCTCAGTTGCCAACAGTTCCTGGACTCAAGAGTAGGAATTTGGGCTCCCCTCTCTTCCACATGTTGGAATTTGGTCTTACCCAGGCTGTCACAAACCTTATGAGTTCATACATATGGTTGCCTGTCGTAGCAGCAAGACACTGTTTCCTTTTTCTTTTTAAAGATTTGCTTCTTTTATGTATATGATTACAATACACTGCAGCTATCTTCAGACACACCAGAAGAGAGCATCAGATCCCATGACAGATGGTTGTGAGCCACCATGTGGTTGCTAGGAATTGAATTCAGGACCTCTGCAAGAGCAGTCTTAACCCCTGAGCCATCTCTCCAGCCCCTCCCTTTTTCTTAAGTTTCTGGTGGCAGAGAATTAAACTTAGCAGCATGGGGATGGGTCACACTCAGGAGACGGCAGGTGTTCCCCATTACTTCTGCATAATTGGTATAAATGTCAGCAAAAGTCTCAAAGGCAAAAATCAAAGTTTAGATTATGAAAGTATTTTTGATACTTAGGCCTCAGAAAGGCCTTATACACTCCCTCTGGTCCATGAAATACACTCCAAGAGCCTCTTTTCTCTACCAACAGTCAAGTAGCAATGAAATATAAACAAAAAAAAATGTTATCAGTCACAACCAGGGAAGGGTGTCTAGGAACTAACTTTGCCAAGCATAAAATGTCGTCTTTCATAGAACAATATAGAGTTTGAAATTCAAAGGATTGGCTTTAGATCAGGAAGTATCCTAAGTAGCTAGAGAGAGATCAGCCACGACCAAGGAAGATGATTCATTCTCAAAGGTAAAATCTAAATCTGCTCCATAATTCAGCTTTTTGTTCATCAGCATTGTAATATGTCCTTGTAATACCCCGTGAAGCCTCTTTTTTTTTTTTTTTTTTATCCCAGGGTATGGTTTTTACCTTTTTAGTCAATGTTCTTCATTTTTTTTTATACCTATGCTTAAAACCACATTTTAACTTTTAAAAAATATATAACATATTTCATTTAATTCCTTCATTTTTTTAACATAGAAATGGATGAAACTGCTAAATAATAAATCAGGGTTCTTATAATTTACAGAGTCCCTTATTACTGGAAAAAAAAAAACCCCTTCCGTTCTTCTTAAAACTAACCTTTGAAAAAGAGGTGCCTTCTAAAAGAAAAAAAAAAAAAAACAAAAAACCAGTTGAGCGCATGAGAAAGACCACTGCCAGACAAGGAACATTCCCATAGGGTCCCTTCTGTGTGCTTCGCAGCAGGAACTACCCCTCTGCTGTTGATGCATGGCTCTCTGAAAGCTCTTCTAGAGTCTTTCTTCATTCCTCTGAAGATGCATGAAAATCTCATTACAGGCATGCAGCACCTGCTTCCTAAAAGGTCTCAAAAAAAAAGATGTCAGTTTGCTCAGCTCACTTGACAGTATGTCACGGATTGTTGTTAGTTCGGTTTTTTTTTTTTTTTTTTTTACTTCCATATGGAATGCGATTCACAGATAAATGTCGTCTTGAAATAACAAGCTTCTCCACTTTCACAAGCAGCTCTGTAGCCCGCAGTTCTCCAGGGTCACAGCTTGAAGGCACACGATTGGTGACCCCGTGTTTATTTACCAACATGTGTCAACAGGTAAACCAAGTGACATGTAGCAGTGTGGCTCCTGCGGCACCTTGTTAATATGAGCAGCTCAGATGTATTAGGAAGTCCTTTTCCAAATCAGAGTAATGCAAACTGACAGGCTTCTACCTCCTTCTCGGCAGTTTCTATGTGCTCTAAGCTTTCACAGATAACATGGTTTGGAAGATTAGAAAGGGATCTTTACTTACAGAGTATGGCTAAGTAGCCAGAAAGACAAAACTATATACACACACACACACACACACACACACACACACACGGAAACCTCTCCACTGAAGAGTAAAAAACTTTCATAGCCAGCAACACTGCTGGAGATGTGTGCCTCTATTTCTCCCTGGAAACTTAGAGATATTCATGGTCTTAATAAAAACACAGCTTCAGTCATGTTCTAATAAGTCGTATACTATAGCATCTTGTAACAGATGTTTCTGTGTGGAAGTGCTAGTCATCACCTCTGTCATATTCCATCATCATCATCAGCCTTTACTTTTGGATTTATTTTACTTTATGTGTGTGAATGTATTGCCTACAAGCACATATGCTCACCAAGTGCATGCCTGTTGGATCCCCTGTAACTGAGGTCACATATGATTGTGAGCCACCCTGTAGGTGCTGGGAATTGAACCCAGGTCCTCTGAAAGAGCAACAAGTGCCCGTAACTACCAAGCCATCTCTTTACCCCTATTCTAAGGATATTAAGTGGAGTACAGGGTGTAGCTATGCCTCAAAAATCCTCCTAAAGAAAGTCTCATATAGAATCAATGACTTAGCCGGGCAGTGGTGGCGCACGCCTTTAAACCCAGGACTTGGGAGGCAGAGACAGGCGGATTTCTGAGTTCGAGGCCAGCCTGGTCTACAGAGTGAGTTCCAGGACAGCCAGGACTACACAGAGAAACCCTGTCTCGAAAAACCAAAAAAAAAAAAAAAAAAAAAAAGAATCAATGACTTTTCCCCAGTTGCAGACCTCATATTATTATTATTACCTGTCACTCAGAGCCACCGCATACTGTTGTTCTATGGAAATCACTATCTTTAAATGTTCTTCAGCTGTCAGACCCATATAAGTCAGTGGCCTGCAATATTACCACCTGCTGTAAACCTAAATATATCTTTACTCACGTTAAGACTAATCCAGGTGAACTATTTAATGCGACAGTAACTGTAGAAGAAATAGTTCAAAGTGATGTATTATTAGCATAACTAATTCTAAAGCAATATTCATTGGAACCATGCTTTCAATGACAGGGTCATTAAATGAGCTGGTCCCAAGGGAGGCATGGAACTAAGAGGCCACAGGCTTACTGTTTTCAAACAATTAAGGCATTAGCAATCTCATGGATTCTAAACAATTGTCGGTAGGTCATACCACTGCAGATTATTTTTATTCATACACAGAATTGCCCAGATATAAATGGCATTTTTATGATAGCCCATCAGAAATGCAAAAAAAGAAAAAAAAATGTCACCATTGATCTAAATGAGGTCTATTAAGGATGTAGCCTGAGGTCTGGGAAGGTAGCTCAGTAGGTCAAATGCTTTCTGTGCAAGCATAAGAGACTGAGTTCAGGTCCAGCAAGCCCATGTAATGCCCGCAGTGGTATACACCTGTAATCCCTGTGTTCCTACGCAAGATGGAATCAGAGACTAGAGAGTCTCAGACACTCACAGGATGGTTAGGCTGGCATGTGTCACAGTGAACAAAACTCACCTCAGATAAGGTCACTGGCAAGGTTCTCGTCTGGCCTTTGCCCACACGCCATAACATGTTCCTGCCCACACTCATACACACAAACAGACACTTGGAAAGATCTATTTAAAAGGGTGTGTTGCTTAATTTCAAGTAAGGAAGGAAGTGGACTTCACACAGATTGCCTTTGTGCTTTGTCACCCATCTTTTGTGAGTGACAGTCGTTCAGACACTTTGAGAATAGCATCAAGATCATTACCTGGCAACCATTTCAGAATGCAAATTCTCAGGCCTCACCCAAGACAGCCGAATCAGACACTCTGTAGGTGATGCCAAGTGGTTGTGTTTCAGAAAGATCTGCAGGGATTCTGAGGCACGCTGGAGTGGAGCACAGCTGAAGGTAATCCACCTGTGGATGCCAGCAAGCAGAATCTCAGCACTCCAAGAACTATGGCAGCATTTAGACTGCAGCGAGCATGTCAAGGGTGCCTCGTTCCCTTTGCTAGGGGTCTCACATAAGAAAAATATGTGAGGTTTAGGATCTTCTCCCACACCTTTGTGAGGCAGTCTTTATATTTGTCTTCTCTTGAGCACCAATTTCAAAGACTGTATCCCAGAACCATCCAACCTACTCACAAGTTCTACAATGTCAGACAGGTAGGGGAGGGGTCTTGGATTAAGGGGAAAGAAGTTATCTAATTTCCATCTTCTTCCTCTGAGGTCGAAGGCCCATGAGGACTGGCTAATTTTAAGAGTCCCGGAGCCTGACTATCTAGACTCTGGCACAAGGCCACTCACCTATAGAGAGGAGAAGGCCAGAGAACGAGTTAAAAACTTAGACTTTCCAAGTGTATGATAGTCAGGAGAAATGTCTGACCAGCAGAAAGGCCTAAAAGTTAATGGTGTAGAACAAATAACTCACAGGGTTGTGTGTGAGTGTGCTGTGTGTGATGTGTGTGATGTGTGTATAGTTGTGTGTGATCTAGACACTTAAAGTCTCATCAATTATGATAAGGCCAAATCATAAAGTTTACATGGAATATTTACATTTTGTCCATTAAATAATTTTATTTTTGTGACAAAAGCATCACAGATTTCTACTATTGTATACAGGAAAAGAGAAATGATCTAATTGTCTTTTTGCCCAGGTGCCCCTGCAACCTTTACATGAACATCACTTCCTCCACTTGGGGCCTGACAAGAAATGGCGATGAGAGAAACAGCCAGGGAGCACATCCTAGGGTCCACATGCTCCTGAAGTCTTACATCCTAATTAAAGCATACTACAGCCAGTCTGTCTGCTTGCAGCTTCCCATCTCCTATCTTTCCCCAGTGGATCTCTTCCTTAAATGTTACAGAGGAATAATTAAAGAATATGCTTTAAGGAGCCAAGGAGGGTTATCATAGAAAATGAGAAAAGATCGCATCCAAGAGTAGTTACCGAAAATTCACAAAGGAACCTCTCTGCTTTGGGCATATTTGTTTTAAATGCCACTATTTGAAATGTGTTACAACAGACAACTTGAAGTAAAGCTTCAAGAACATCAACATTTTTAATGTGGAAGAAACATTACAAAGACAGTGGAGGAAAACATCCTAAAGAGGAATTCTGGTTTCAGATATTCAGTGTAGATTTTAATGGTGCCGTTGATAACCTTGTTATCTAACTGAGTTCTACCCGTGGAGTGCATTAAACTTCTTGGCTGTAGTCAAAATGGGTGAAAACCAAGGGTGTGTACACATTGTGCTTGATAAAAACGCTACTTCTTTAAAGTATTAAGAGTGGCCATTATGTTCAAGGACAAAGTTTCCCTCCTCCCAGTAAACTTTATCTAGGGAGAATAAAATGTTTAAAGAGTTTTTACGTTCAACCAGGGACACAAGATGCTCTCCACATCTTTGTTTAGGACAATATCAAATGTAGAACCTGATTTCACACATAAATAAAAATTAATTGTCTCACTTTTTTCTATTGTATACTAGTGACTACTATTGACTATATAGGTATATAGTCAATACTCAAAATTTTGAAATGAAAAAGAAGACAAATAGTGCAGAAGATTTTCTTAATTGTTGCACATTGGTTTATAAGTTGGTGGTTGAGACAGGGTCTTAGTGTGCAGGGCTGGCTGCCCTGGAATTCAAAAGAAGCAGACTGCCTCTCTTTCCTAAATAATGGGATTAAAGGCAGGAACCTCCAAAACCATCCAAGAAGTGATACTCATATATTTTCTCCATATATATCCTATATCCATCCGTCTCTTTGTCTATCTGTCTGTCTATCTACCTCTCTACCTCTCTCTCTTTTTTGAGAATCCCATCCATGAGCCCTGCATCTACATTGCTTCTACTCTCCCTCCCCCTCAATTCCTTTTATGTCCTCTACAACACCCAACCAAATCCATGACATCAGCTTTAAATCATATCATTATTTATACATACAAATATATATATGTATATATTTATATACATATATATACATAGACACATACATTTATATAAATATATACATATATATACATAGATATGGCTTGCCAAATCTATTTAATATTGCTTGTATGTCCAGGACTGATCACTTGATAAGGTTTAATTAAATCTCAGCAAGTAACTAAATGACCTTATAAATTGACTTCAACCCCTCTGAATCGAATAACAGAATAACAGAAGTCCTGATTCCCTAGTTTTCAGGATAACTTTAAGGATGCAGTAAAAAAAAAATCCTAAAATATGTTGGAAATACAAGTTCCTTATGTGTGATAGAATTTTGTATTTATTAACCTTTTTGAAAACTACATTTTGTGTGTGTGTGTGTGTGTGTGCGTGTGTGTGTGTGTGTGTGTGTGTGTACATAGACACATACATATATTAAAACTATACATTTTAAAACATAAAACCCAAAAGATTCCTGGAATTCACTCTGTATACCAGACTGGCCTTGAACTCAGAGATCTACCTGTCTTTGCCTTCCAAGTGTTGGGATTAAAGGAGCCTGCTGTTACTCAAGGCATAACACCGGGCCCACCGCACACACAGCTGGGCTGGGAGGAGGGAACCTTAACCTGGAGGTCAGTCATAGGGAGGGTGGCAAAGAACACACTGGGAAAACAGCTGGGGGGGGGGACTAGTTTGTTTATTTGGGGAGAGGAGTCTCTGGGGCAAGGGTTATGTGGTTGAGTACCATTGGTCAGGGCAGGGGTGTTGAAGATGCTACATCTGCATACTCACAGCTTTTAGCGGGTGGGGTGGAGGGGGGCTTTATATGGTCAAACAAGGAATGAAGCATGATAACACTCAGGGTAATACATTCACACTAGGGTTGATAGTGGGTGAGCCAGGTTTAAAGTGCAAGGTTGAGAGGGAGAAGGGACCCAACTCCTGCCATCCTCATATTTGAAGTATCGGGGCTAAAGCTTCCTTGACCTTTTGTCCAGAACCATGAGCCATTATGGTCCCACACCACTTGGCTTAAAACCTGAAAGTTTTAGTGACTATAAATTCTCTATGTTAGAGGAAATCTTAACGCTTATATGATCAGTGATTCTTAGCATCTTGTTGACACAGCAGGACTTTCAATTAATGACATGGTCTCTTTTGTGTCTTCTTTTTTTCAATCTGCTGTCATCTTTCAAGAGTTCCCCCTTTCATACAAACTCCACAGACTCCACATAATCTCTGTTACACGCCTGGTTGCACACACCGATACATACGTTGTTCCAAAATTCAATCTCTTCTGAGGTCCTAGGACACACTGCATTGGCCCTCTATTGATAGAGTCACCCTGTCTTAGGTTAAGCCCACAGCGATAAAGCACCATGCTCTAGCACAGCAAGAACACTCAAGGCCCAAGCCTTACCTTCATCCCTTTTCAGATGTTTTCATTTCATCTCTCTAACCCTGTGAGTTATAGATGTTTTTAAAAAAATGGCTTTAAAATGATACTTGAGCAGCCCTTGATTGGCTATGCCTGACTTCTCAAAGAACAGTCATCATTAGTATACATCTTCCCCAAACCTCCTCTCACAAACCTTGTCTGCCCTGCAGTTCTCCTCTCTGGAAACCTGTGTCTTACACAGCCCACATGCTATTCCTCTGTGACCATGCTTCCTTTTAAGTCTCTCCTCCCATCCTTTATACAACATGCATGTTTGTTTCCAGACTTTTTGAAGGCTCTTCTTACTTATCCTCACCAAACAGTTTGGAGTGCCTCCACATGAGAAGGCCACACTGAGTCGTGAGCTACCTTGACTTTACCCCTGTTGAAGAAATCTCAAGATGATCTTGAAACAGGTGGATGAACTGGTAGTTGTCTAAACATCCTTTCTGTTGTGATTTGGGATGTTGAATCGTTTGAGATAAGGACGTATTAGCCTAAAGGGAGAAATGAAGAAAAGAAAAATAGACCAGAAAGTCAATGACAGATACGTTTGTTTGGAAAGCAAATCATGGTGAGTTGTGTCTGTGATCCCAGCATCTGAGAGAACAAAGCAAGAAGATCCTAAGTTTGAGGCTAGCCTGGGTTATACATGAGTTCCAGGCCATTCTGGGCTATTTAAGAAGAACACATCTCAAAGCTCGAACAAAAACATCCACTGACTGTAACTGCACTCTGATCTGCCTACCTCCTCCCTTTTCCTTCCCATAGTTGAGAATATCTATTCCATGTTGGCAGGCTGATGTTCCTGTCGGAGACAAGAAGTGACTCTCCATTGTAGGAGAATTTAGGGCATGAAGCCTGTGTCTTACTCATAAGCATGTTAAAAGTTCAATGAGCAGGAACCCACCAGGAGGCATGTTGCACTTCATTGCTGCCTGCCCTTTGCAGATAAACTAAGACAAGAAACGTTAAGAATCTCTTCCAGATTTAAAGCTAAGATATGGAGAGATGTTGAGAGGAAAGATCTGTTGCAGGAAGACATAGTAGCTACTGAGATTGGAGATAGGGAGGAACTTAGCTCTAAAAGTTTGACTCTCTTCCGTAAGGCCTCCTTTACCAAAGACACCAGGTTTTGCTGTCAGTGAACAAAGGGATCTATATTCATATATAAGGCAGACTTGCTTTGACCTGCTTTGGTGTAGTGTGAGTATATTCTCCATAAGCTAATGTACAAGGACCTTGATCTCCTGAGTGATGGGGAACTTTTAAAGGGTGATACCTAGGAGGAAATGACTAGAGCATGGGACTGCTATTGTCAGAGGGATTAATGCTGTTCTCTCAGACAGGTTTTAGAGATCATTCTTGAAAGAGTGTGTTTGTTGTACAGTAAAATGACACCACATGCATGGCCCTTTCTTTGTGCCCTATGGCCATTTTCCTTTCCAGTTCCCTACCACATTGTAATATCCTCAGAGATGAAAAAAAAAAAAATGAAGCACTCAAACTTGGGCTTTCAGCTGCCCAAACTTAACAAAAGAAACCTCTTTTCTTTATAAAGCACCCAGCATCCAGTATTCTATTATAGCATCACAAAATGGTCTGAGGCAGCTTTACCTTAAATGTCCCTCATGAAAACTGTTCCTATTGTTTTGAGAGCGTTGTGTCACATACAGCACCTGATTTCTGCCAATTTGCTGGAGTCTTTGAAATAAACTATTTTGCCTTCTTTTTCACTGAATTTCTGGTAGCTGCACTTCACCGTATTGTGTCTTGTCCCTTTACACCAATTTAGCTTAATGCTAAAGGTATCTTCAAATTCAAAGAAGGCTTCTGCCCTTCCCTAACCTGCTAACCCCATATTTGGTAGTGGGTTGAGATGGCAGCAGGCACACAGGGGAGAAAAATAGTTAATTGTGGGCTGTCAGAGTTGTTTTAGGAGACTTTGTACTCCTGGGGTTTGAGATCCACGGGAACTGAGAATTCAAATAGCAACAAAAAAACCTGGGGTTTGCTAATACCAGGAGTGACTCATCTGGTGAGAACTGCATTGTACTGATAATACAATGTAGCTGGAAGGAAAAGACAGTGCTGCCTGCTCTCTTTGTGTTTCTGACCTTGAGCAGAATTGTAACTTGTTTGTTGCAGAAGTTGAGCATCTAATGTGCCGTTGCACCTGTTAGTTCTTGTATACTAAATGGCAAAGCACTTGCCGATCTGTGATTGCTTTGTGGGTGAAATATTTTCTGCAATCTGGTGAACCGGCTTTTTAAAGACAATGTGTTCAATTGTGTTCTTTGCATCCCTTATCTCTCAAAAGTGTGCTTCCTTGTGCCATTTCAATACTCTGGTCGTCATCACATCTTAGGACATGTCTGGCTTTGTATTTTCAAGGTAACACTATGATTTTCTTTTTTTTTTTTTTTACAAAAAAAAAAAAAAAAAAAAAAAAACCACAGAGACCATGAACCAGGCAACTCCTGCCAGGAAGCTGGAAGAGGTTCTTCATCTCGCAGAGCTCTGCATAGAAGTCCTACAGCAAAACGAGGAGCACCACGCTGAGGTGAGGAGCACCACGCTGAGGTGATGACCTGTAGCCAGAGCATAGAGTTCTCCCAAGGGCTTTGCCATGGAGGGGGCGGCAGTGAAAAGGTAGCCCGACAGGCGTCTCAGTATGCAGCTGGCCAAACATACACCATTCCTGAAAAGTGTGGGCATGTGTGCAAGTGTGTTTTTTGCACACTTATGTGCTCATGTGTGCGAGTGTTCATGTGAGTGTGTGTGGGTGGGTGGGTGTGATTTTTGTATCTGTTTTTGACAACAGTCACATAATAAGGACCTGAGAAAGCTTGAGAGATCTGTCCCCAAGTTACATAAACAATAGCTAGCAAAGGTGGGACACACCCATGTTGGGATGCCAAACAAGTAGGAGTTTTTTGTCCGATGATATGATCACTTTGTTTGAAAATGTGGGACAGTGAACATCAATCAGAGACATTCAGAATTGTGTAACTGACTAAAGCCTTCCCTTTCGCATCAAATTTTCTCTATGTTTTCATTAAATCTTTGAGTTTTTTCCTTGTTTTCGTTTTTTGTCATGCTTGGAGGGAACCCAGGCATTACCCAACCCTCTGACCCAGAGCTCCATTGCCAGCCAATATTTTTAAAGTCCTAATTACATATTAACATTTTCTATAGACCCACAGTGGTCTCACCATACTGATATTCTAAGACTTAAAATTCTCTATTCAATAGTTGTGAGTACAAAAACAATTTTCTGGTTTTGAGTTGAATAGAGGAAATATGTAGAATTAAATAAACACAATAAATATTGGTGCCCTCGCAGTGCTTTCAGTTTTGAGGAAGCAGATGTAACGAGCTCAAAGAAAACAGACCAGATACATGTGAATTTATAGAATATTTATGTTTAATGGAATCTAGTTCTGAGAAAATATGAGAAACTACAGGACCTATATTTAAGCAAATTCTTGGAAAAGAGTATTCATGAAGCCTTACTATAGGTAACTAAGATTTATTGTATCTGGTTATAAATATGATCATTCAAAACATCTGCTTTTAGCTCACACTGTGGAATCTAGTTTTTAGCTTGCATCTGTCATGTGTGAACTTGTTATGGATATTTTATTTTAAACTGAAGAAACAGCTGCTTCAATAATTTGAAATGAATTCCCAGGAGGATGTTTTCTGGGCTAGAATCACCGCCATGCTACAAAGAAAAAAAATCATATGATAAAAATATAGGTATGTTTTGTCGTCTTTGTCTTGATCTGAAAGAGATTATCATCAGAGTCTAAGGCTCTTCTAAATTGTTTTTAATCTGACCAACTATCCTATTTCAGTATGTGTTTCCACTGAACAGGTTTACAGCTAATACTCCGATACATTTTATGGAAATTAAAATGTAATGTTTTTAATTTAGTCAATGTCACTAAAAATTCCTTGTTAAAGTACAATTATACTATAGATGCTGTTTGGTTTTTAATGCGTAACCTACAAATGACTTCCCTGAGTCATAGCACAGAAACATCACTGTGCTCTGTGCTTCAGTGCATTTGTAACTATTCTGGTGGCTTCTTTACAAATACTCTGTAACACGGTGCCATTTTTCTGTTCTGCTTACGCTCCAAATTTTTGGAATCCCACAGGGAAGAGAGGTGAGTAAAACTGTTTCCTCTTTTTCTTTCTTTGCATAAGACAACCTTTTAATGTGACTGTGAAGCAGGACCTGTTCTAATGGTTGCCATTTTGAAGTCGACTTAGGCTTTTCCTTGGAATGCAAGACTTTCCTCTGAGTGGGCTAGCCTTTGCTACACAGTTAGGTGAATATGTTTCGTTAGAAATCACGTGCATAATTAATGTCTGCCGACCCAAGCAAAAACACCATGCAAGAAATTGGAAATTTTGGCTTTTTGTTTTTTGTCTTGGATTAATTTTTAAATCTTTTTATTTTCTCCCTTCCATTAGGTCTTCCCTCTGAGCAGTGCTGGAGAATGAACTGGTCTAATTTCAAAGGCATTTCCAGAGTGTGTTAGTGGGTGGCACTCTACACTGAGATTCGTTTTGCTGGATGCTCCGGCCAGTTTCATTACTCCACACTGCACCTAGCTCCCTCTGCTCTTCAGCTTCTCTGAGGAGGTTAATGCATTTGCCTCAAGGTGACCTCCAGATGGCTCGGGCTCCCACTCTTCCTTTCACTCTGCCTCCCTGGCAGTCACTCAACAGGACTAAGTGGCTGTTTCCCTCTTACACCATTCCTGCAGGTGTCCAGCCATTCACCTCCTTGTCCTGAACTTGATTGGAAGGCAGTCCCTCCTCCTCTGGAGGCCTCTTGACCTCTCAGGTTTTTCTCCCTAGAAAGCTGATTTTAGCTCTTTTTCAGCAAAATCTTTTAAGACTTTCTCCACATTTCAGAGAACAGGCTGTGCTGGATCCAAGATTTCAACCGAACGAATCTAACAGTTCTTCATGCAAAAGCCTTTCCCTCTGACAGAACTAGGAAGTCCTAGTGCCTCCTGGGAAAACCACTAATTCTAATCTGCTACCTGTGCATGTAGATGTTATGAACATGTGTGTGCAGACCAGAGTCTGAAATCAGGGATCTGTCTTCCTCGGTCAGGCCCTCCTCACCTTGTCCTTTGAAACAAGGTCGCCCACTGAATCTGGAGCTCACCTGTTCAGTTAAGCTGGATGCCTGACAAAGCTCAGTGAGCTACTTGCTTCTGCTTCCCAATTGCAGGCCCAGAGCATTGCCCTTGGTTCTTTATGTGAATGCTAGCAAGCCAAACTTAGGCCTGCATGCTTGGGCGGCAAGCACACACTTAGCAAATGAGCTTTTCACCTACCTTTGCTGTTAGTTTTGGTTTGGGGTGGTGGTGGTGGTGGTGCTGCTGCTGCTGCTGCTGCTGGTGGTGGTGGTGGTGGTGGTGGTGGTGGTGGTTAAACATTTTGGTTTTTTGGAGATAAGGTCTTGCTATGTAGCAAGTCCAGATTGGCTGCCAGCTCATGACCCTTTTTCCCAGTCTCCAGATTCCAGGTGTATGCTACCCTGTCTGGGAAAGAGTAGAGTACAGGAACAATTCCGGGTCAGAACTTTTTAACTGTGGGATGACAACCCCATCCCTCCACTTGATGTCCTGTCTTTCTACTCTACAAGTTCCCTCTCCTCACTGTTGGGCATTTCATCCAAGGTCCCTCCCTTTGAGTCCTGAGAGCCTCTCACCTCCAGGTCTCTGGTACATTCTGGAGGGTTCCCGACCTCCCACCTCCCACCTCCCACCTCCCACCTCCCACCTCCCACCTCCCACCTCCCACCTCCACCCCACCTCCCACCTACCCATCTCCACCTCCACCTCCCACCTCCCACCTCCACCTTCAGAGGTTGTGTATTTATATTTGTTCTGCTGGTCCTTGGGGCTTCACTCCTTTTCCCCTCTCCTTCCCCTCTCCCTCCTCTCTCCCACCCATTTCACTCCCTCCCTCTGCCCTCTGCTTTCTTCTCCCTCCCAAGTAGGATTGAAGCATCCTTACTTGGGCCCTTTGGCTTGTTAACCTTCTTGAGTTCTGTGCATTGTATCTTGGGTATTCTGTCCTCTTTTGGCTAATATCCACTTATTAGTAAGTACATACCATGCATGTCCTTTTGGGTCTGAGTTACCTCACTCTGGACTGTTGGAGGGCAGAATGGAAGAGGGATCATGACTGGACTATAAAAAGAGATTAAAGACAAAAAAAAAAAAAAAAAATACAGTACTGTCTGCCCTCAAACCCAAAATCCTCCTATTTTATTTCCTTCAGCTTGTGCTTTTTTGCATTAATGCATATGTTCAACTTTTTGAAACGAGGTCTCTAATTTGTTATGTAGCTGGGGATTATCTGAATGTCTCATCCTCCATCTCATCCTCCTGTCTTCACCTCCCTACTTTGGGAATTGCAAGCATGGACCTTGATGCCATTTTTTTTTGTGGTTTTGTTGTGGAACTGTGGAGCTGGCCATTATTACTTGCGGATCCTCTAAGTAATCTGTTGTATTCCATTGATGCATGTCTCTTTATTGCCTTTTATTATTTATTTATTTTATTTTTATTTCTGATTCTGTATGTGCACATGCTGGTGTGCACAAGCAGAGATCAGAGGACAGCTGCCAGGAGTTGCTTCTCTCCTTCCCCCATGTGTATTACAGGAACTCAGGGCATCAGAGTTGGCAGCAAGCTCCTTTACCTGCTGAGCCCTCTCACCTACCCCTTTGTCTCTCTTTCAGGCCCATACCATACTGCTTTAATTACTGTAACTTAGTCTACTTTGAACTCAAGCAGTATAATCCCTCATGCTTTGTCCTTTTTGCTTGCAATTGCTTTGACTACTTGGAGGGTTTTTTTGTCTTTTGGTTTTGTGGTGTTTTTTGTTTGGTTGGTTTGTTTTGTGGTTCCACCTGAATTTTAGAAACATTCTCATAGTTTGATGAAGGAAGTCATAGGTGTTCTAAGAGTCATGGCTGTCTTAGAGGTTTCCATTGCTATGAAGACACACCATGACCAAGGCAACTCTTATAAAGGACAACATTTAATTGGGGCTGGCTTACTGTTCAGAGGTTATCAATATCACCATGGTGGGAAGCATGGTAGTATGCAGGAGGAGATGAGAATTCTACATCTTGATCTGAAAGCAGCCAAAAGAAGGTTTCTCTTCTGTATTAGGTGGAGCTTAAGAAAAAGAGCCCTCCACAGGCTGCCTACACAGTGACACACTTCCTCTAAGTCCATACCTATTCATTCCAACAAAGACACACCTTCTAATAATGCCACTTCCCATGGACCAAGCATATTCAGTGGACCACACTAGCCTTGGATATTATGGCCATTTTAACATTGTTCCTTCTAATGTGTAAATATGGAGTATCTTTCCAGTTATGTCCTCTTCTATTTCCATCCTCAGATTTTTCTAAAGAGATCTCTTACCTCTTTGTTTAAATTTACTTGTATATATTCAATTTTTGAACTTATAAGAACAAAGGTAACATTTTAAAATGATATACATTCTGAAGTATCTTCACTTCTTTTTATTATTTTAATATTTATATTTAAAATTAATATCTAAATAATAAATTAAAAGAATTATGAGGAGCCGGCAACATGTTATGGTCTATTCTACTGGCTACTACTAGAATATGGCCTTCCAAATTGTTCTGTGTATGTTTATATATGTATATATTTGAGCACCAAGTGATATAGTAATTATTGAATTATCTCCAGAGCTTTTATGGTCACTCACAAACTTTAGCATTCTAGACTAATGTTATCATGAGAAAAAAATAAAACATTGCAAAACCAAATTTTCTGATTTTGCTCAATGTAGAATGATCCTCCTTTTTTGTATTAAATTTTATATTATGCATTCCAAAGGTAAAAAAAAAAACAATCAAAACCCTTAGACTTCAGATAAATTAGAAAATATTTAAATAAGTCTTGTGATAATAAATGTTATCATAAGAAGAAATCAAGGTACAGTGGCGGTGTTCTGGTATACAAAGTAGACAGGTAGATGATGGATGGATGGATGGATGGATGGATGGATGGATGATGGATGGATGGATGGATGATGGATGGATAGATGGATGGATGGATGGATGAATGATGGATGATGGATGGATGGATGATGGATGGATGGATGGATGGATGATGATGGATGGATGGATGGATGGATGATGGATGGATAGATGGATGATGGATGGATGGATGGATGATGGATGGATGGATGGATGGATAGTGGATGGATGATGGATGGATGGATGATGGATGGATGGATGGATGATAGATGGATGGATGATGGATGGATGGATGGATGATGGATGGATGGATGGATGGATGGATGATGGGTAGATGGATGGATGATGGATGGATGGATGGATGATGGGTAGATGGATGGATGGATGGATGATGGATGGATGGATGGATGGATGATGGGTAGATGGATGGATGGATGGATGATGGATGGATGGATGGATGGATGATGGGTAGATGGATGGATGGATGGATGATGGATGGATGGATGGATGGATGGATGGATGGATGGATGGATGGATGGATGGATGATAATGGATACCTAATATGCTCTGAATAGTTACTTCAGAAAACCATATCATGTCTCTCCTACTTACTAACTCTAAAAATAAAATAATTATACCATCTGCTCAAATGAGCAATTTGGGAGAATAACTAAGATAATACTCATAAAACTTCTGGAACAGTACTTAGCCCACACAACCTTTTAAATTCATATTGGACATTTTGTTTTTCACTTTAACTTGTTTGTTTTTAAGGCAGGTTCTCACTCTGTAACCCACACTGGCCTTAAAATCAGATTCTCCTGTGTCAGCCTCCCTAGTTACAGGCATGTGCCACCATGAATTGCTTGGACATTATTTTTAAAGCACATTAACTCACTATCTGTACGTGAATTTCAATGTATTCTTGTAATTGCAGATAGTAGCATTCATTTATATTTGTACAGAAAGAAATTTCCATATTGGTTTATTTTCATAATAACCTAGAGGCTAGGGAAAATAATGTTCTTGTTGATTTACAGACTAGGAAGTAGAAATCCAGGCGGAAAAGTGATGTGCTTCTCATTACTGTAGTCTTGCCTCTAAGCTCAGAAGCTCAATGCCTTACTCCTAGGTTCCAGGTACATGCTTATCTGCCTCCATTTACTTTGATGCCAAGCCAGGTGATGGTGGCGCAGTCCTTTAATCCCAGCACTCAGGAGGCAGAGGCAAACAGATCTCTGAGTTCTAGGCCAACCACTCACTCTGCAGAGATACACAGAGATATGTGTCTCAAAGAAGAAAAAGAAATTTCAATGACTTTGAGTAATACTGGCAGGGCTTTCAAAGTATTATCAGCCTGTCATATATATTATAGTTATTATTCAAGATTGATTTATATGTTCCTCTTAAGCATATTGATAAACTATTGCCTTCTGCCTCTGTCATATCATTTACAGTAAATCATGACTTAACATTAGCGCCAAGACAGATTTAGAATTGTTCTCAGGACATCCCATAGGTGCCTTACAGCTGATGCTTTTCTTAGAGAGTTTTCCTCCAGCCCAGTGAGACTCTGCTATTAAACATCTGCCACCTCGTGAGGTGGAACCCTGGGAAGAAACAGTACAGTCCTGTTCTTCCCCTCCAATCCAGTCAGAACAGCTACCTCTAATAGGATGGCAAGAGAAAGGAAGAATAGGTGTGGGGGGCTGATCCTGTCTTCCAAAGAAACTACATCTTTCGCTTAGATCTCCAGCCAGTGGTTGGGGAGTAGGCTCACTGTTTGAAACATTTCTTGCTCCTCCCGAGAACCAAATTTTAATTCCCCATACCCAGCAATGTGAGGTCATTCACAACAGCCTATAAGCCCGGCTAGAGGAGATCTGACATTCTACTTTGTTTTTTCTGGACACCATAAAACCACTATGAGTGTGTACCACACTCATAGTATGCACTCACCCAGACACAAACATACATATAATGTTAATTAGTTAATTAATTAAAAGACTGATTGCTCAATACTTTCTCAAGTCATCAAAATTAGAATTTGAGGCATAAACAGTAATTCTTTAAAACATAATCAGCTTTTATAGTCAATAGGAAAAGCATAAAGGTTTTCTTTAAAAGTTTATATTCCATTACTTTTCATTCCCAGTCTGGCTCTCTCTTCTAACTTAGCTTTAAAATGAGCTTTCAGAATTTGTCTGATAGAACAATGCAGAGCTAATACAGCTGCCAGGTTCTTAATTTTAGCCTTCTGTGAAGGTATTGGCTGTGAACAGGAAGTGAGATTTTGCAAGCATCTCTCTTCACAGGACTGAATTCTGACTAGCATTTCTACTCTGCTCTACTCAGTGGAGGAATCTCAGATTCTACTTTAAATTGTCACGACTCTGACTTCAAAGGGCAAGAACAAGAGATATAAAATAAATCAATAAATACTACTATTATATATTATTTATTTAATATTTGTTAGAATCATTAAGTGATTATGTTATTAGATTTGTATATATTATATATGCCTGTTGTAACACATATTTCAGCAAATGCTCAGAGATAGTCACTGCATGAGACACTCCGCTGGGTTCAGGCAGTTTTGCAGTTTAACATTCCTGAACAAGTTCCTCGCCTATACATGTATCACAATATTGAGGAAAACATTAGAATGTCTAATCACTCTTAAGTCTATTTATGCACATTTTTTCTAGTTTAATTCAGCTTTTGTTTCTATTTGCTTGATGCTAATTAGCTATAGGGCAACTTCTCTTAACATTCTTTTTCTGCCACCTATGATTTCAAGGCCATTTTTTACTATAAAGGATTTTAAAATCATGTTTCAGAATCTTGCAACCCAGTCTTTCAGCTTTGTCATTTATCTTCTCCTGATGAAACCTAATACGCACTTAAATCAATACAGTTCAGAAAGTAAGTGGGTGATTCTCAGGCTGCAGGATTTAAATCTTTTAAATAAATAGTTTTAACAGGGAGAATAATAAAAATGCATCACCGGAATTTTCATGTCTTATATTGGCTAAAAGATTATGAGAGTGGACCAGGGGAATATCTCTGTGGTAAAGAACTTGCTACACACATTGTGGGGACCTTAGTTCCGGTTCCCAGAGCCACAGTACGTCAGGAAAGTTTGGCAGACCCTGGCAATCCCAGTGATCTGGAAGCAGAGGCAGGGCAGCCAAGAGCAACCTTGAGAAGTAGCTAGCCACATACATAGGAGAGCTCTCAGTCTAAGTGGAAGACCCTGCCTCAGCACATGTGGTTGAGAGTGAGCAAAGAAGTCTATGGCCTCTACATGCATATACATACATGTACACCACATACACAAGAAAAAGATTTTGATACCAACTGTCACTCAGGAGACAAATAAGGAAAAGACTTAAAAGACAACACAAAAAAGTGACTTTAAAATACTCCATAAGTGTATAAAAATTTATTTAAGATTACTTAGAATTATAGAAAGGCAAAGTATAACAAAACTGAGAACAGAAGCATCCCCGTTATTTTTTGAGAACTGTCTGAAAGCAGATTATTATTGTCTCCTCTTAAAGAAGCATAATTTTTAAAGTGATCATTTTCATTACCAGTCATAGCAGACCTGACCAAGTACAAAGTGAAGAACAGACCAGACATAACGCTGTCTTTGCCAGTGTTCAGTCTGAGAATCAGAAATGTAATCACCTAAGCAGTACTGTATCCCATGAAGTAAAGCTGTTGAGTCTCAGGGAACCATCCAGGGGCCAAGGTCACACTGGCAGTTCAGATGTCCTCTCTAGGGAAGTAAGGCTCAGACCTGGAACAGAGATATCATGGGGCGTTGCAAGCTAGATGGTAAGACTTTTGGATGTTGCTGTGTGTTGGTTAGCAGGCCGGTACAATGTAGGAGAAGGAGCTCATGGTTCCAGGTAGCTCTGAGTGTCATGGGGAGGAAGGCACCGAAGGCAGAACAGTTGAAACTGGGAGCCAGACAGAAAGAGTCAAGCTACTTCCTACCTCCTAAAGTTTCTAGAGCATCCCAAAACTAGCATCACCAGCTTGGTACTAAGCCCCCATCACGTGCCTTTTGTTGAGACACTTCATCTTCAAACCATAATAGAACAATGGGTATTTTACCCCAGGATTTATTTGTAAAGGTATTACCACACTGTCCTTGGGTATCTCAAAAATTGGGGGTAAGTCTTTTCAAAGGGGCAGTGGTTTTAGAAGACAGTATATTCTCATAGTAGAATGCCATGCTGTCATTAAAGACAGAAGTTGAAGGAAATTATCCTACAGTATGATGCCAAATATGTTAGTATTTTCTATTCATAAAAAAAGGAAATATTCACATTAGTTGTGCATAATTTTTATATATAAGATTTTTTTTCTTTTGATTTTGTAGTATAATTTTTCCTATGCTTTATGTCTCGCTTCTAAAAATATAAATGCCTCTCCTAGGTCTCATTGATCAATGACAAATTTGTTATTGTATATGTGATGCCTATAAAATTTCTTATGTCACAAATATTAGATGTTATTTATCATACTTATTTGTGAAACTGAGGCATGCTGTACATGTTTTCAGGAGCGCAGTACTCGTACATGTTTCTAACAAGCCATTGATTTCTCCTTTACTTCTCACAGGCGTTTGCCTGGTGGCCAGACTTATTGGCCGAGCACGCAGAGAAGTTTTGGGCTTTATTCACCGTAGATATGGATACGGCGCTGGAAGCCCAACCTCAAGACTCCTGGGATAGCTTTCCCCTTTTCCAGCTGCTTAATAATTTCCTCAGAAATGACAGTGAGTACTTGCATTTCCTTCCTGCGTGAAATGGCAAGGGATGGGTACATGTCATCTGTGTGTATGTGTATATATGTGCGTATGTGTGTATATATATATATATGTGTGTATGTATGTATGTATGTATATAATCTGAGCTTGATCTTGCTAAGAGTCAGCATCGGTAACGAGAACTTATTGAGCGTCCCTGAGTCTATGGGAGATGATACCTCCTATCATTCACTGAACTGCAGAACAGCTGCTACATAGAGTAGACAGCTTTCTCATTATACCTTACAGATGAGAAAACCTACAAAAGTCTGGCATTGCCAGAATACCTGAGACTGCACCCATCCCTAAGAGATGTTCTGTGTCAAGGCTCCATTTCAACATACACTGTGATTGAGATGTCCTCCTGAGAATGGATTTATCTCCTCGGGGGATAGTAAAATAATGTCGCATGTATGACTTGTTCATTTATATTTAGGAATCAAAGAGGAACCAAGGGGCCTCTGTTGAGACTGTTTACCGGCATAATAATAACTTTCATTGTTATCCTGGTAGATGGTCTAGCATCAGTGCAAACCTGGTTTTTATCAAAACAGTAGCATATAGATTCCTGCACCTTTCCTGAGATAGGCTTTTTCATTTTCCTTAGGCTCAGTTTGGTTGCCAGTAGCTGCTCCTGCACGCTGGGTGGGGGTGAGGTCAGTGATTCCCCACTGTGTATGGTTCTTGATGTGATACCCCATGCTGGACTCCACCTCCTGGAGTCTGGTCATGGCTGTCCTTGATCCTGAGGGAATTTTCTTCTTTCTTGACTTTTCTATTAGCCCAGATCATTTAAATCTTCCTCATGCAATAGGTCTTTCACCTATCTGAGCAGACCTCCCCCCATTTCTCCATGTATGGTCTTCAGAACTCTGGTCATCATGTCACCTGAGTCACCCAGGCTCCATACTCCTCTTGCCAAAGGCTGTTTTCACTCTGTCTATACCTTCTATACAGTTAACACTTCTATATCTTCAAACTTTTTTTTTTTTTTTTTTTTGTTTTTTTTTTTCGAGACAGGTTTCTCTGTGTAGCTCGGCTGTCCTGGAACTCACTCTGTAGACCAGGCTGGCCTCGAACTCAGAAATCCGCCTGCCTCTGCCTCCCAAGTGCTAGATTAAAGGCGTGCGCCACCACCGCCCGGCATCTTCAAAACTTTTAAACGGCACTATTACATTCTTTTAGTTTTAAAATTAAAATCTGTGTCTCTACAATTGTAGTATAATTTTTTTAAAAAAAATTATTCTTTGTTTTTGTTCATTGCTAGAGCCCAATATCTCTCCCTTTGGTTATTATCTCTTTGATTCTACCTGCTTAAACTGGAAGGAAATTGATGTAGACTGGAATGTGTGATGCTGTACACTGCAGGTCTATCCCAGATTTCAGATCTGAGACAGACTGAGAGCACCTGTTCTAGTAGGAGAGGCATCGTGTTACAGTGCTTACTGGCAAGGGCTTGAGTTCCACACACAGTCCCGTCTCTGCCACTTGACCTTTGACAGTAGTTTAACCTCTCTGAGCTAAAGGTCTTTACTTACAGAAGGAAGATGGTAATTACTCTTACAGAATCATGGTAATTACACTTACAGCATCATTCTTGGTGAGGGTAAACAGAGTGAAGACTCACATGTAATAGATGCTAAGTGGATATTAGGGATACTGTAGGCTTTCCATCTGTAACTCCTGTCCTCAGTATTTCTGTCGTCTTAGCCATTCTAGCCAGGTTCATATAATTTCCGAACACTTTATGTTATGAAGCCAAAGAACTGAGGGATAATTCTTCCTTCAGATTCAACCACAGTGCCTGTGCTCAGGAGAGCCCAATATATTTAATTGTCCACATTGAATCATTCATTCTTCATGTCAGCCTTCAGAAAAGCCAATTTTGTTCGTTCCTACCAGAGAGAAGGCTCTGGATGCCCTCCTTGCCTTAGTTGCCGGTCTTTATTCCCATTTCTGCTGACAAAATGCATGTCTTTTTCTTAACTTTATCTTAAGATATGTATAACATAATAAGCACATGAATTATGTATTAATTCATGGGTGAACAGGTATAGGCATCTTTTAAAAATGGCTTCCAAGAATGATCAGGATTTTATAAGATGGGGAACTGAGTTCAAGCCCAACACCAGCATGGGAAACCAGGCACAATGCTATGCTCTGTAATCCCAGTGTTGGGGAGAAAAAACCAAGTGGATCACAGAGGATCACTAGCTGGCTAGCCTAGCATAATCTACAAAACCCGGGCCAGAAACTAATAGTGTCAAAAACAGCAATATGACAGTTCCTGAAGAATGATACTGGAAAGTGACCTTGTCTCAACCTGTACGTGCACATTAATAAACATGCATCTACACATGAAGAACTAACCATATTACCTGTGTTAGAGATTACTCAAAAGAGGAGTTTGTTAATATTCATATTCAAACAGTAAAGATGAAAAATCACAGAAGTTATATAAAATACTAGGATTTTTTTTTCATATTGGAAATAAAATACTTTGTAGACTTCTTGAAATTTTCCCTTGAGTTCTCATAAGTACATTAATGTTTTGATATTGTTTAATATTTATCTTTGAGAAATATTCTTTTATTTTCAAGGGTAAATTGATGAAATAGACTGAGATTCACAAGTTTTTACTAATTGTTTTATTATTTACATTTCAAATGTTATCCCCCTTCCTGGTCCCACCTCCACGAGCCCCCAACCCCATGCCCTGTCCCTTTTGCCTTTAAGAGGGTTCTCCCCAAACTACCTACACGCTCCCACTTCACACCTCAAGCATCTTCCTTCTCTGGGGCACCAAGCCCCCACAGGACCAAGTGCCTCCCCTCCCACTGAAACCAGACAAAGCAGTACTCTACTATATGTGTAACAGGGCCCATGGACCAGCCCCTGTATATTCTATGATTGGTGGCTTAGTCCTCAGGAGCTCTGAGGGGGTCCGGTTAGTTGATACTGTTGTTCTTCCTATAGGGTTGCAATCCCATTCAGCTCCTTCAGTTCTTCCCTTAACTCTTTCATAGGGATTCACAAGCTCAGTCCAGTGGTTGGCTGTAAGTATCTGCATCTGTCTCAGTCAGGTGCGGGTAGAACCTCTCAGAGGACAACCATGCCAGGCTCCTGTCTGCAAGCACATCATGGCATCAGCAATAGTGTCAGAGTTTTGTGCCTGCGCATGGAATGGATCCCAAGTTGGGGTGGTCTCTGGATGGCCTTTCTTTCAGTCTCTGATCCATTTTTGTCCCTGCATTTCCTTTAAACAGGAATGATTTGGGGTCAAAAATTTTGAGATAGGTGGGTGGTCCCCTTCCTTCAACTAGGGACCATGTCTACTGGAGGTGGTCTCCTCAGGTTCCATCTCCCCACTGTTAGGTATGTTGGCTAAGGTTATCTCCACTGAGTCCTGGGAGCCTCTCATCTTCCTTGTATCTAGGACTTTCTTGAGGTTTCTCCCATCCCTCACCCCACACCGTTGCATATATCTATTCATGCTTCTGGCCCTCAGGGCTTCTCTCCTGTCTCCCCCACTCCTGATCCTGCCCCCTTTTGTCCTTCCCTATTTCCTCTCCTACCCAGGTCCCTCCTTACTTCTGCCTCTTATGATTATTTTGTTCCCCCTTCTAAGTGGGATTGAAGTATCCATACTTGGGCCTTCCTTCTTGTTAAGCTTCATATGTTCTATGAGTTATGTCATGAATATTCTGAACTTTTTGGCTAATACCCACTTATAAGTAAGTATGTACCATGTATGTCTTTTTGGGCCTAGGAGAACCACAATTTTTAATCTTTATTTTATATGTACACATGTATGTACTTATATATGTACATGTGTGTGTGTGTGTGTGTATATATATATATATATATATATATATATATATATGTATGTATGTATGTATACTACATGCATGAATGAGCCAACAGAGGTCAGAAGAGGGTATCAGATCTAGAATTAGAGGTATAGGCAGTTGTGAGTCCTGAGAACCAAATATGAGTGCTCTGTAGAACAATAAATGCTTTTAACTCCTGAACCATCTCTTAAGACCCAAGAGAACACAAGATTTTAATTTTTTCAGGTAGATCCACAAATATTTATTTCATGACAGTTTCGTATTCCTCTCCTATTTTGTAGTGTTTTCTTCTTGTTAAGTGCTATTTGGTGCATATAATCACTATTTTGTGCTTATTTTATTGTGCAGTCCTAGATCAATAAAGAAGCATTTATTAGAGACCTCTTTGGGGCCCTGTCAAAACTGAGGGTATCTACTATATCTTGGCTTGGATTTTACAGTGATTAACAGGTTTTTAGAAAACATCAATTATTTCTGAGAAAAACAGCTCCTTCGTGTGTGATGTAAATAAAAAGTTCCCCTGTGCCATAATTTCCTTTTGGTACTGGGAGATTGGTACAGCCTGGGGAATTGAAGGAGAAAGAGTAACTTTCATCCCAAACTCAAAAGTTTTGTTTCACAAGCAAGGCCACTAAATAATTTCTCAGCAGTTGATAAAGCATACTTCCCTCCTACCTGTTACTGTCACTTTTGATGATAATGAAGACAGCTGTAAATAATCAGGTGTTTGTTTTATTACGCTCCCTCAATATCGATTCGGTGAAATCTGTTTAAATATTTAGTGTCAACCTAAACTGCCCTCAAACTACTCCATTTTGAATCTACGGGATATCATTGTTTTTCCCTTTGTCCCCCTTGAAACGGAGATTTACATAACGGGCATGCTGTTGCAATTTTTCCCATATTGACCCAATTAGAGGTATTGTCCAAATCCCAATTAACTACAACTTAAACTAGCCAGAAACACAACAACAGAGAGCTCTGAGTGGTTAGTCTTGGAATGGGAGATAATTTGCTGAATAATGGTGCTTCCTTATGAAGATGATTGTGGGTGGTGGGTTAGGTATGTGCTGCAGACCGCACACTGCTAATTACAGAGGATTTTAAATGATCGTGAAGCATTACTAATAATGATTAATATTACTTTTTCTTTTCCAAACTTTAAAATGACTAATTTTATTCAAAATGAGATACTGATTATTAATCATACTTTATAGGTGAACAGCTTGCACTGTTACATTGCTTCAGTTGTCCCCGTAAGTTTTTTACCATCATTTTGTATTAAAATCCGCATGAACTGTGTATCTTTTGACCTGTAGATGGGGACCCTAAGTAAAGACCCTTGGTTTTCCTGCTGAGGAAACTAAGGCTGGTGAAGGGCAGTGATCCTGAGCAGAAGCTTTGCTCACAGGGAATTAGGGATGGAGGTGGGGGTGGGGCAAGATCACTTCATAACCACTTCAGCTCCATTCCACAGTAACAAAGCATATTCTGAGAATATTAATGCAAAAATAGTATACTTTCAACGATTCCCTGAGCTTTTGATTTTAATTCAGAAAATGTTTATAGGACGCTGAGTTATCAAAACAGGACAGCAATGGTTATCAAATACAGAGAGGGTGAGTTAGATAAGGGAGAGGTTATCCTAGCTTATATATCAAGAAGCATCTGTGACAAGATTTCCAGGAGGAAATTAGTAGAGCAAGAGGGCAAAGACCCCAAATCCAATTTCCCCTTTTAAGGAGGAAAAAGGCATAGTGTCTGAGGTGTGTGTCTTCCCTGCAGTTAGCAATGATTAGAGCACATTGGAGCTTGGAGAACACTTGGAGGCGAGATGTGGTTTTCCTCAAGGGAAGAGTGGCAGCTGCATCACGCTTTTAGCAACTGTCCCCAACCTCCCACCTCCTGGCCTCACCCATGATTCCCAGAGCAAGGCTGGTGAGGTAAACAAACTTGGGCTCCATTCCTGACCAAAAAGTCTGAGCCTCTGCTTGCCTTCCATGCTGCCTCTGTGTCCCCATCTGCTCCCCTCAACTAGAGATAATTAGATGGGTAGCTACATTAAGAGGTATCTGAGGAAACACTTTTGAAACAGAAAGATGCATTAAAAGTTGAAGAGAAATGTTTTCATAATGAAGCAATTAACATGTTAGTCAGATGATAACCGAATGTCTGTAAAGCAACTACAAATAGAGTCTACTCTTGCATAGCATTTTCCACAACTGTCCCATGGAGAATAGATGCGACCAGTGACCGCTGCTGAGAAGTGAAAGCCGTCTACAAATGACACCGATCATTTCTTTCAGCACGCCTGAAAGGCAGGCCCTTGCAGCTAGTCACCTTTTAATCTGTGGATATGCTAGCAAGTGGCAAATGACCATTCTATGGGGAAATGATTCCCAAGTGAAAAATACCACGGTGCTTCTTCCTTAATTAACAGCCTTTTCACATTGCTAGCACATTAAAGCCAGCACGAAGAACACCCGTGCTTATGTAATCAATGTCACAGCGTCTCTGCCTAAAGGAATAATAAATGTTCAGGCTCTACGCTAAGTGAAAACCTGTTCCCCAAGACTTTCACCTCCATAAAGATGGGCTCATAAAAAAAAATCGAAAAAGGAAAAAAATTGGAATGTGGTCTCATGAGGATAAAAAGGCTAGTGTTAATAATTAACAAGGAGAGTGAAGAGGAGTCAAATTAGCCATAATAGAGCCCAGAGTGACTGGCAAAGTCACCTCTCATTATCAAAAAACTCATTAAGAAATGAAGAGGTGGAAATCCCGCTGGGTTACTCTCACACTTCGGCTGTATCTGAGATTATTTTTCAGATTTCTCTCAAATGAAGAACTGTTAGGTCACCATATTGTATATTAGGTTAATCTGCAAGCTTTGAAATATGAAGGACTGACACCTGCATGTTATTCCACCCCCAGTGCTTAAATGAGCTATGTGTCTGAAATCCACGAAGCAGTGTTTATAGAGATATCTGTGTGTGTATGTATATATATATACATACACACACACAGGGAACAATGGAGAAATGGTATATATTCTGCATCATACTGAGTCTGTGTGCCAGCAGCGTCATACACAGCTACTCTACAAATGATAGGATGACCACCCAATAGGAAAATGTATTTAACTCTGATCCCTAGAGCTGAGTGAATTTTAAATTATACAACAGAACTTGTTCTCCTCCACAGAATAATGGAAGAATTATAAAATCGGTAGACAAAAGCATTTTCCACCAATGGAATTCCACAGAACAACTCTGGTTTCTGTCTATAATGTAGACATTTTAAAACCACTTTCAATCTGCATTCTCTTCATGTAGAATTTACTTGCTTAAAGAAAACATCCCTGTTCTGATGGGTGCCTGTATCCCTCACAAAGACTTACAGAAGCATCTATGAACTCTGCTTCTGAACCTCAAAAACCCAGGCTTGACTACGTTGATCATGATACAGCCACACTCCCTTGCTTCCATTAAGGGAGAAGGTATTAAAGGACACTGACTGCAGATATCGGAATGCTGTCACAGATGTTACATAATCTTGTACCTGAGAACTGCTGGATCATAAGAAACTGTTTCTCTGAGCTTTGCTTAAAACTCGTACCGAATTTTGCCTGAATAAAACCCATAGGAAACAAAAAAATATGGATAAGAAGTAATGTATGAAATCTAGTAGCAAATAGGGACATTTTTATGTTACTAACTATAATGGTAGATTGTTGTGAGAAATACAGCTTAGTCTCTGTTCTGTCCTCTGGAATCTTTTATTGTGATAATAAACAGATTTGTTATATTGATTGTTTCTCTGTATCTATACAATAGATATATTCGCCTTTCTTGTTCCCAAAGTAAGAAATGCTGTAACATCTCAGTTTCCTACTGTTACCCTGTTTATGTAATATTATGTACATAAATACTACATACGTGTATCTATTGTCTTTTAACAAGTGCCTTGAAGGAAAAGAATACTTGAGTATGGTTTTAGGAAGTTACTCTTGTAGTTATGATATTAGTTAAATATTAGTAAACTGTAAAATTACTTTTCAAACTTTTAACTGATTGGGGTTTTGCAAGATGTCTTAGTGAGTAAAGGGGCTTTCAGGCAAGCCTGAAACTTGAATCAAGTCTCAAGAAGACTCACAGAGTGGAGAGAATCCACTCCAACAAGCTATCCTCTTATCCTCTTATTTATACACACACACACACACAAGACATACATACTCTCTTACCATACACAATAAAAGTAAGTAAATTCATGTATTTAAATGAAAGATTAATGAAATCCACTGTGTTTCTTTCTTAAATTGAATATAGTGCTATCAAAACTTTCACTAGAAGTTATATGAAAAAACCAGACATTTATCGGGTGTACATTTACTATTCCAGGCTCTTGGCTGCTAGGTCTCCGAGGTCTTTGTTTGATTTTGTGCTTTCCTTATTCACAATATTTCTGTCAACCACAACTCTCTTGGCTTTCCTCCTGAAATCCTGACTCAGGTTTCCGAGGCTGTTTGTCTTTGTTCTGTGTATATGCCAACAAGAAGAGTTACTATTAATTTTATATCTTAGTCCACTGTGCCTGCCTTACTATGTGCTGAGAGCATGTGTATTCCCCTTGAATAATTGTCTCATAGCAAAGTCTGTTGGTTTGTCTTGTGGTTGGTGGTATTTGCTTTGTTTTCCTAGCCGTGAATTACTCTTTTACTTATAAAATACCTAATTAGAATTTGAGGGAGGATAATCACTCTTACCAGTAATCCACTAATGCAAACTAATTGAAAAGCAGTACAGCAACAGAAAAGCAGATTATATAGTTCAGGAGAGAGCAGCATGTGTTTACCCTGAAAACAATACATGAATACTTTCATTTGCCTACTCGTTTTACCCAGTAATCATTGTCTCGGTAATTTTTATTAATTGGATCATAATTTAAAGTGTGTTGAAATATTACTATTAAAAGCCTATGTCAAGTACTTTTTATCTATTAATTGTTGGGGATGTTCAAACTAATTAGGCTCTCTGCATCCTGGGTTTTGCTTTATTTAAGCCTTTTGCTTTCTTTTCTGTCATTTCTACTTGTTCCATAAGACTTCATATATAAATGTTCCTTCGTTCTCTAGCAAGGTAACATTTGGGTACAAGGAATCTTTGGGGAAATGGTTATTTGATCAGCAGAGTGGGTGCTGAACCTCCACCCTAGTTGATGAGCTAGTTTATAGGATTCCAGGGCAATCTACTACATTCCTACATCTGGAGTACATTGTCAGAAATAATCTTGACTCTGGGGAAAGTACCTGAGACATGCTGCCATAGGTTTGAGGCCAGCCTGGTCAACATAGAGGGTACCAGGCCAATAAGCCAGAGCTACACAGTAAGAAAAATAAGAAAGAAGGAAACATTGGATAAAGCCAGGTTGAAAACTTTCCCTTTCCAATGCAGTGTTGCAGGGTGTCTTGTAAAGTCATGAATTAGACTGGTGACAGCATCAAATCATAGCCACAGAGAGAAGACTCCTGATGCCTCGGCTACCTCTAAGACGGGCTTTTGTCTGATGGAAGTAGGGTGAAAGCTGGCATATGGGCAAGCAGGAAAGAGCACACATTGATAGACAGGTGTGAATTTCAGTAGCTTTGCCTTCCCACACTAGTATGCTAGCCCTGTTTCTCCTCTGCCTCTCCCTTCTTCCTGCTCTTTTCTTCTCACAGTATGTGGGTTTTCTATTTTCTCCCCCGCCTCTCCTTCCCTTCCCATCTTCCCTCACTTGTGTCTCTACCCTTCTTTCTCTTTTCTCTCTTCCTTTCTCTTCTCTTCTCTCTCTCTCTCTCTCTCTCTCTCTCCTCTCCCCCTTCTGTTTCTCTCTGTGCTTTTATTTCTCTCTAAATATAAACATAATGTCAGTTTTTCTTGATTATTCAAATATGAGTATTTTCTTGGTTATTTAAATGTGATTATTTCAAAAAACAAAAAGGAGGGCAAGATAATATCAGATTGGTAAAGCAAGTACCTAGACCATGGATTCAATGCCCAGCACTACAAAAAAAAAAAAATTAAAGGCAAATCTATGCTGAAATTGGAGAAATGTTTTAGCCAAAATTCATTATCTGTTATAAAAATTCATAAAAAGTATAACCTACAATTTCTCAAAAGTATTCATGAGATAATCTAGTATTACTGGTAACAATGATTATCCTCCCTCAATTCCAATTAGGTATTTTATAAGTGAAAGAGGAATTCACGGCTAGCAAAACAAAGTAAATACCACCAACCACAAGACAAGTAGCAACCAACCATTGCTAGTAGTAATAACGAGCAGAAAAAAAAATCTTTTTTTACCACATTGATAAAAATAAGAGCTATTCATATCCAGTAGAAAAATTAGTAGCCAATCTTGGATTTTGAATCAATCATAGAATTTATCATGACAGCATCATCTAGTAACGTATATTCCATCCAAAATGTGAAGGTTATATGTCCCACAAATGGTTATATAGCTGTCATTTAATACAGTCTCCCAAGAAAAGATATAAGTAGCTGTGTCCAAATATTCATTCATACATCAAATATCTGAACACTTACTGTGAACCAGAACTCAGCTTAAATACTGAGCAAACAGCCATGATCCCACCACAAGGACAAGTGTCGTAATGGGAAGGGAAAGAGGGAAGTGGGGAGGGAGAAAACATCACCAACTAACCAGATAAGGAGTAAACATGAAAAGCCAGGAACTGATAAAGAACTGATAAAGGAAGAGGGTGCAGAAAAAAATGTTTATGAAAGATATGAGGATTTGAGTACTGCATAAAACCAACGAAATTATGCCATAGGAAGTATGAGACACAGCACCGAGGCTGCAGAGATCATGGTAGGATAGATCATTGAGGGCCTTCATGTCTTGGTGATGCTTTCAGGTTTGTTGGTGGAGTGGCACATAGGACTGTGCTCTGGGAACACGGTCTGACACTTTGAGAAGGTAAGCTATCCAAGGCAAAAACTAGGAACCCAAAGGCCAATCAGGAAATGACTACAGTGAGTCCTAACCGAAGAGTAAGAGTAAACTAAACAGCCACAGTGCTGATAAGCAGAGGAGGGACCTGGTACAAAGACATGAGGACCAAGAATGCAAAGGTCTTGATTATTGATTGGCTATAGGGAGGGAAGAAAAGGTTTGTGGTACCCACCTCTGTGATGCTTGTGTAGAGATGAGGTATAAAATCTCTACTTTCTACTCTAATGTGGGAGTGAAGAAGTTGGGGGATTTAATGTAATAGTTTTGTTTATTTTAATACATTATAATTTATTAAATCTTTTTATACATTGTTTTTGATCATATTCGTTCCCAAACCCACTACAAGATCCTCTTCATCTCTCTACCTACCAGTCACCTCCAAGTTATTTCTCTCTCTTTATAAACAGGAAAGATAACAATAAGAAAAAAATGCAAATCAAAACAAGAAAATGAATCAGTATTCCCTGAATATATTTAAAGGTACTTGCTGGAAGTACCTTTGAGTCAACCATTACTTAATCTTAGAATCAATCAATGGAATGTCTAATAACAATGTTGAATTGAATCATTTTAGACTTTTGCCTTTTAGTAGGCTGATCTTTGGTGCCAAAACACCTAATCTCTCTGTAAAGTAGCTTTTGACTTCAGGAATTGCACGTTCATTTGTAGTGGTAATAATTTTAGGGATCTTGGTAAAGTAAAATGTTAACAGTGGGTAAGATGGTCAAGATGGAGAGCCTAGAGTTCTTTCTGTCTTTCTGTCTGTCTTTTTCTTTTCTTTTTTTTTTAATGCTACACCACATGAAATAAAATTTAGTCACATCGTTTGTTGTTGTAACACAATGTAAAACTTTCTAGCTTTAATAAAGAGAATACTATCAGAATACAAATTTACTTATAAAGCATTCACTGTATTTCTAAGCCTTAAAAGATATTAATGCACTGATCCTAGGTTGACAGGTGGAGGAGTGGAGGGACAAACAGACAGGCAATATTTTATGGTAACCTAAATAAAGGAGTGATGATTTTATCATATAGAGAGTAACATGTTGCTTTGGTGTCAAACCCTGGTTCCACTGCCTAATGGATAAATGACCTTAGGTAAATTTTCTAATTGCTCTAAACTTTAGCTTTCTTTATTAATAACTAAAATCTGTCTTTCTTCCTAGAGCTTTTGTGGTAGTTAAACAATGGAATGTACAATACTTAACACAGTGCTTAACACTTTAAAAATATCAATATAGAGGAGGAGAGATCTTAAGCAAAGATACAACCAAAAAGATTGCATTACATTGCTTAGCTGGGTTGTCACACTGGATTTGTTATTTCGGTGAAAACATATTACTCTTAAAGCTTAGCATCTTTATTTAGGTGACATTTGGTTGAAGGAACTGAATTATACCGTATAACTGTACCTTTCAGTTCTGTGACTTGAGTCTCTGGAGTAAATGAAGCATCTTCCTTCCATGTAATGATGAAACCTTCATTAAGATAACATTAGTCTTCTCAATAAGACATTTATCACCAAGTTTCACCTACTTGAATAAAAAACGTTTTTGCCAGTAGATAAGCAAGAAAAGATTTCTTTAGTGTATATGTCCGTGCACCCACGAAATCAGATGTCAAAGACATGTGTCTTCCTCTATTGATGTGTACCTTATTTTTTGAGACAGTGTCTTCCACTGAACCTGGAGCTCCTAGAATTAGCTAGACTGACCAACCAGGCAAGCCCACGAGATGCCTCTTCTCAGCACTCAATTTACAGGCGTGCACCATTGAGCTCAGCCTTTACATAGATGCTAAGGATTCAAAGTCAAGTTCCCATTGTATGCAATGAGCACTAAGACCAAGGAAAGGTTGATTTTGTTTATTTGGTTTTTGTTTTGTTTGTTTGGGGGATTGGGGGTTTTTTGTTTTAAATTTTGCTTTTTGTTTTTTTGTTTTGTTTTGTTTTTGTTTTTGCTACAAGGAGAGACAAAGCCATATGAAGCTAGAACAAAATCAGTATTGCATGTCCTGGACCTAGCGTTACTTTCTACTCTACTTTCACAAGTCCATCTCTCTCCATCCTCTCACAAACTTAAGGGTCACATAAATGATTGAGAGCATTTCCTATACATGTCACGTGCATTTTGTCAAATGCTGTGCATTTCATCAAAGTCCTTAAAATCTTAAGACTCCGTTCACTTTTGTATGAAGAAGATGATGTGAGAAGCTGGCATATTGAGTGTGTGACCAGACTGTTGGGTTGCTAGAGGTTACGCATGTTAACACTCAACATGTGCAGATACTCAAATCCATTAAAGTGAATGAAATTGATGAGAGGTTATTCTTTTAACATCTTCCACTTCTGCCACCTTAATCAAAGGCACCGTCACCTTTTACCCAGAGCTTGTCACTAGCCCCCTCTTCTTTCTTCTTAATTACCTCCCTTTGTCATACAGCAACCAGAAAGATAGGACCAACAGGACCATGTCACTCCTTTACTGACAAATAATCATAATAAATTGTGCCATAATGATTGTACCTATCAAACTCTCACACCATGTCCTAGAACCTAGATGCTCCCAAAATCAATCTCCATTTCCTGGCTGTGTTTCTTACCTTTGTAGAACACCTTATCTTTGTATAACTATCCCCATGAAAAGTTTTATGCTAGGTATTCCCTCCACCTGGCAACCCCACCACTATCACCACTGAACTCCCATGGGAAACATTTCTGATATTTAGATTAAATGTAAATCTCATCTCTTCAAATGTGCCTTTCCTAACCACTGAATATATATATATTTTAATGAACACATTTTCACCTGGAAGACAAAGCATTCATAAATGTATTTAGGATATATCGACTTGAGAAACATATACAATAAGATTAATCAAAAATTAAAAATTCTTTAGTCTTAGCATTGCCAAGTGTTGATGAGTCCTGTCATTCTAGGTCCAGCTTAGCCTCATGCTGTGTCCAATGTTTTAGTGACATTGTGATCTGTGCATAGAGAACATGACTCTGGGAGGTGATGGGTGCACCCTGTCCTTGACCAAGTACAACTAAATGTAAGGTTTATATAGTCACTCTACAAGGGGCATTCCTAACCTTAATTCATCGGACTAATTGGAAACTGAAAGATAAAAACAATGTAATGTACTGTTTTTAAATACAGAAGTATTCAACCTAGAAGTGTAGGTCATTGGTAGAGTTATTTACCTAATAAGCTACAAGCCCTGGGTTCAAACCCCAGAACCACAAAAAGTAACGAGCTAAATTGAACACTCAGAATCAAATCTCCAAAAAACTAAAAAATTCGTGAACTGGAATAGATACTCCCAGGGTCACAGCCACCCTCCCCTGTGAATTCAGAAGTGTAGCTCTTAGATATAATCAAGCTTACCTGTACAGTTGAACAAGTATAGCAGTTGCTTTCCTGATACACAGCCTAGCAAGGGATTCTGGCTGTGCTTAATTGCTGCATTTACATGTGTCAGGACCTTCTGTGGAGGCAGCAGCTCCCTTGAATTTACAGTACGTGGTCATGTGCCTATGTGTTAAATCTCTTAGGATGTACAAGCATACCACCTGCTTAGAACATTTTACAGAAATATAATCTTCTTTTGTTTTGACAGGCATATATGAAAGGCTAAATATAATTTTGAAGTAATCTCCATTCAATATAAAGAGCAAAATCCATTATCATCTGTACTCTATCAGTTTTACCATGTGAGACTCTTTTAGGAAAAAATAAATTTTTTCCACCTATTTTTTCCTCAAGCAGCTGGTACTATTCCGTTTGACAAACACCATTTCTGCTTTCCTGTTTCAGCACTTTTGTGTAATGGAAAATTCCACAAGCACTTGCAAGAAATCTTTGTGCCCTTGGTTGTCCGCTACGTTGACCTGATGGAGTCTGCCATCGCTCAGTCCATTCACAGAGGTTTTGAGCAGGAGACATGGCAGCCAGTCAAGTAGGTATCCTGGTGCCCTCAGAGCGTCCGTCTCAGTCCCGACCTTATGACTTTATCTACAGCCATGTGTGGATATTGCTTATGGTGCTCCCTTCCCACGTTGTTTGTTTCTTTACAGGAATATCGCCAACAGTCTTCCCAATGTAGCTCTTCCAAAAGTTCCAAGTCTGCCTCTTAATCTTCCACAGATTCCTAGCTTTTCTACTCCTCCGTGGATGGCTTCTTTATATGAGTCCACGTGTGTATCCCTCACTTATTTCCTGGTGTTGTGTTAGCTAGTGCATGGCCTTGGCTGTGTTCTGTGCAGATGTGTTCCGAGTGCATGGCATTTATCATTGTTGATTGAGGAGTATTGTCTTTGGCTTTACTCATTTTGAGTTTGTTTTTTTTTTAAGCGATTGAGCTCAGCTTAGCATATTGACGATAAATGATCAAAAGAAAAAAAAAAACACACCGGTTTGATGTTGCTTATGTTTATTCTGTGTGGAGACGTCATTTTTATTTAACCCCAAGTTGTAGAATCTACACTAAGCAGTACAAACCTAAGTTTGCCATGAGGTTACAGTTGTGGTAAGTTCAGCTTTCTTACTGCCCACACCATTGACATTGTATATGGAGAAAAGCGTCAAAAGAGGTTTGCAGTTGTTTCATTGTGTTCTGTTTTTTTTTTTTTTTCCCCTTAGTCTTAGCATTGAAGAAGCAGAATTAGACCTTGCAGGGAAGCACCTGTTCATATTTTCCCCAATACTAGAACATTGTTCTGTTGTTCCTTTCCTACTTGAGTTGGCATACCTTGCAATTATAAGATAGTCTCTATGCCATTAAAAAATATATTTAATTACTCCACATTGTAGTGAGCTTGCAATAACTAACTGTCATTAGGGACAGGTACTCTGAAATTGAATATGTCTGACCTTAAATCTTAGCTTATGAACCATAAATCTTTCTTAGCTTTCCTTTCCTCAGCTGAAGAGTGATTGATTTCAAATATAAAGATAGTTTTGTGGGAGAGGGTCAAAAATACTGAATAAAAGTATCTGATGATCCTAGGTTTTCTAAAAATAATTACTACTACTGGAACATGCTAGGTATCCAATCAATGGTAATTACTACCCTGCATTATCATTGTTGCTGACTGTCCCCATTGTTATTATTTATAATTTTGCTCTTTTGAAAACTCAGAGCCTCACAAAAATCTAAGGAAGTTATAAAGTTAATTTACAATGTAAAAAGACAGAAAAGTCTTTTTCACAAGATCTCACATTAAATGAATTAGCAAAAACATTAGATTAAAAATACTGAGAATTTATCTGAATGTTCAGGGTTTCCTGTGTTCTAGGTACAGTGCCAACTTGTTTACCTCATTTTATCCTTATGACAGCTCTGTAAGGTAAGTGTCACTGTCTCCATTTCACAGTTAAAGAAATGTCATCCACAAGTAAATTAGTAAAAGGCAGAAATAGAGTCTCATAGTAAACAATAGGCAGACTTTGACCCAGATTCACACCCCTCACACACTTCCATTTCTTCTGCTTCCACAGAACAAACTGCTCAAAACTTAACTAGCTTTCTCTCTTCCTACCACCAACCATAAAACTCTGGTCTCAGTTTTGAATATATACAGTCAAGAAGACAAATGGGGTGAGACCAAGAAAGAGACTGATACCCTGTGAAAATGTTTCGCAGACATTACCCAAAACTAAACATCGATGGACTGGCATGTCCAACTGGGATAGGATCTTGCACGTTAGTCTTTTTCTTAGAGACAAATTATTTGTGCCATTGGAATACATAGAGTTATTTCTGTGTGTGCTCAGAAATTACCTACATGGAATAAGGAATATTTCTAAATTTATAATTTTGACCTCTGTATATTACCTCTCTTCTAACCCCTTCTACATCTACATTTTACTAGGACAGTATGAATTGTGGACATTTATTCTGCATGATTTAGTTTTCTATTTTGCTATTCTGTTCTCTTGGAGATTATGTAAAACCCAAACTTTCTCTTGTTGGGATTCTTTACAGAGTGATGTAAATATCAAGACAAGAATCATCTCAAGTGGGTGATGGTGCCTTTATTGGCATAAGCAAATAAAAAAATATGTGATACAAGTTGATCACCATGATCTTACCAAGATTATTAGGTTCTTTGTTGTCATAGTGACCATGATTATTCATAATGTATGATGTTATCATGATTCACATTTTAAGTCGGTGTATGTTTATTATATAAAATGATAGGTTTTATTATGGATGTCTCACATACATGTATCATGTACTGTGCTCTGATTTCCTTGCCCTACCCTTCCTGTCCCCTCTTCTCCCAGTGGTCCTTTTCCTGTTCCCAATTTCTTTTTTCCTTCTGCTTTCAGATCTTTTGGATTTTCAAAGAGTCCCTGCTGTAGGTTTTCATAATATGTCAGTGAATCTTCATCAGGAAACCTAGTGAACACAGTCTCTTTCCAGAAGTTAGGGGTCAGATACTTATAGGTCTTGAATGTGGCATCAAAAGTGGCCTTGGCAAGTTGCCAAGGGTGACATTGCAGCCTCAATTGATGTGTGTAGTTATCAATACCAGTTATCATCAGTTGCTTCTTGGGCACAGGGGCAGAGACAATGTCAGTGCCTCTGGGGACAGGGATGAGATGCACTAGCACAGAGCTTCAGTGGATTGTCACCTTGCACAGAGACAATGTGCGGCTTTCCAGTCTTGCACTGAACACCAAGACCAACATGACCATTGTAGACCCCAATACTGACAAAAACCTTGAACCTTAAACTCTGCCTAGCCAGAGTCTGCTTCTGTGCTGGCATGAGCTTTAGGACCTCATCCTTTAGGAATCTGCCATGGAAAAAGCCAATAATTTAGGATGCCTTAGTGGGCAGGGAGAAGAGGTAGATCTCTTGATCTTCATGTCCTTGACCAGGCAGCCCAGCTAAGTGGTGGGGATCCCTTGTTTTCAGTTTTACCTCCATGAGCCTCAACCACGACCTTGCCCCTAAGCATCTGAGGAATCCTCTCAGAGGATCTGTGGTCTCCTAATCTGTCCCCACCCCCAGGTCCTCTAGGCCCTCCTGTTAGACCAGTGTCATCTGTCATTTGATGTTTTCCAAGTAAAGAAGAAGCTTCCTAATTTTTTTTTTTAAAAGAAAGACCCAGGCAATTCCTCCCCATCTTTCTCTCTAAATATAAAGTCATCATTTGGGAAGGGGTGGTATTACAGACACTTGTCATTAGCTATGCAATAAATGTCATAAAGATAAATTTCTACTGACTTAGGGAATTATATCAAGGTTCATTATTTATATTTGGTTCTTTAATCAGTAGTATTTTAGGACTAGGTCACTTATTAGAAATAACTTAAAATGAAAAGTTTCAGAATAAATTGCAGGTTATCTATACCAACTCCTGAGAAGACCTATTTATATTTTCTCATCTATTCAATTATAACAAACACTTATTATACCAATTAAGTTCTCAATTAAACACATTTAATGTCTCTAATTTTCACACAGTATTAAGAAGAAGAAAAGCAAATTCAGGTCTCTTTAAAAATAGAGCTCACATTTTTGTATAAGAAAATTTTTAATAGAACTTTTCGTGACTATAAGATTTTTTGTTGTTGTTGTTTTTGATGAAAATTTTTGTTGGTGGTGTACTGCTAAAGCAGGGACATTTCTAATATTCTGTTCCTCCAAAATTTATGAAGCAGATTTGCCTCTTGCCAAGTACATTCAATTAAAACACAGATCTTCTAACTGTACCCTATGGATATATGGAAGTAGATAGCCTGGCCTTTTATTGTTCTTTTGTATTTCTTGTACATATGTAAATAGGGTATTTCCTTACCGATTTTTCATAGTGGTGTCAGTATAACCTTTCAGGTGTTTGATGAGGCTGTATCCAGCGCACATTAAGGTGCAGAGACAATCAGTCAGTAAAATTCTGTGTGTGCTATTCAGTGTTGTCATGATTGGTCCCTTGAGAACTTAAATCTGAAGAGGACTCAGCTAGACCAGGAGATTCTGAGAAATTCCTGGCAGAATGGGTCGGGGATAGCAACTTAAATTGGAGATAGAATTGAGACTCTGAGGCCAGGGTACAGGGCAGAAACCAAGCTTTTAATTAGCCAGGGCAAGAGGTGATTTTTCTAAAGCTCACTAATTAAGATATATTTAGCTAAACAATATGGTTGTTTAAAATAATTTGTTTTAAAATTTCCAGTGTGCCTCTATAATAAATGGGTTTTATTCTTTCATTTTCTTTTGCAGAGTAAGAATATAAATTTAGTGCAGTGTATTTGGAGCAGTTGTTAGAACACTGTGAACAAATCAGACATTGCTCAATTTGTTTTTTCGTTTTGCTTCTGTTTGGTTCTGATATTGTGGTTGAGTCTCAATGTGTTCTAATGTATGAGTATTTTACTTTCAAACATCTGTCATCCTATTGGCTGGAATGCTTCGCTCATGGAAAGTAGTAGTAGTATCCCTTGCTTGGATAATTTATGAATTCTTCTGCCCATCACCTCCATACATGGTGTAAAATTATAGTTTCCTAGAGGAATTTTATCATCCTAGTGAATGCTGGCTTCACTGTCAGGCACAGAGACTCAAAATGTGTGCTTTTGGTCTAACTTCAAAGCACCTCAAATACCATTTCTAGTTAGACCGTTTCTGTAATGTTAGTTTTTAATTATGAGCAAGAAGCAGTACACAGCAGTTCAAACTGGAAGAAAGGTTTGCTTTCTTACCTAGCCTATTGTTCCCTGTGTCCTAAGGCTCCTGTGTGCCCCACTCCTGTGGATAGAAAATCTCAGTGAGTACAGAGGCATAGATGTGTGGATACAGGAAGGCTACTCCTAGGTGTGAGCATATAAATTTTCATGCACATATAACACATTTTCAGATCTTTAAGAGAACATTTTATGTATTCATCATTATCTTAAAAATTGGTAAAGAATGTTAAAATATTAGTCCTTATATGCACAATTTGATTTCTTTAGTCTCTGTACCCATGTTAGCCCTGTTTGTGAAACTTGCGACTGCATTTATTTCTTTTATATTCTCTGTGGCTTACCTCATTAAGAAGTTGAAAGGAAGAGTTAGAAAGCTAGCTGAAGAGAACACTGGATCATGATTGTGGTATATTCTTCACTGATGGCGTTATTGCAGAAAGGAAAACCAGTGGATGTGTGGTCCACATTGTTAACAGTAGGAGTTCATGGTGTTCTTTGTTTTTCCTCTTTCTCCTAGCAACGGCTCAACAACATCCGAGGATCTGTTCTGGAAACTTGATGCGCTGCAAATGTTTGTCTTTGACCTCCATTGGCCAGAACAAGAATTTGCCCACCACTTAGAGCAAAGACTTAAACTCATGGCCAGTGATATGATAGAGGCCTGTGTCAAAAGGTAGAAGTGTGTTCCAAGTTGCTGCTTAGTATGCCAGGACTCATAATACCACTTTTGCTAAGTACCTGTTACTTAATTATCACAGGGAAGAATTGAGTACAGACCACTGTTTCAAAATGTACTGGACATTCCATTCTCTGACCTTAATCCTGGGAACCCATGTCATTGATGAACTTAATCTGATGATACTGTTTTCAGGTTTCCCACCCATATCTCTAATCAATAACACCCATACCATGTTAATCACATCTACCAGGCATATCTCTCTAGGAAAGTGTGCTTTATCTTCTCAAAGCAGTATTTCCAGAGAACTACAGAAATGGTCTGTTGAGATCTTAAGCATTGAGTATGGTGTCCGTGTGCAGTGAAGTGGTGTGAGGAGCTCAAAATGCAGTCAGCACCATCCTTGTTCTGAGGTTACTCACTGCTTTCTGGAACGTGCTAGCGACATCTGACAGGTTCCACATAACAAGGTGCATTCCTCGGCACTCAACCAGAAATAAGTTACAGACTTCGGAGTCTTTCAGATGAGTTTTCCTTTTTAAACACAATCAGCATTGTATGCTAACAGGTCAATCGTGTCCCCAGTGCCTTTGCTTATGGTGCATTTATATGAGTCTGTGAGCGTGGGAGTACATCTGAGATATCAACCAAATGTTGTTGGAACAACTGAGGATGTCTCAGCTCATTGAGCCAAGAAAGTCCAGTTCGTGGAATAATGTGAATGCCCTCCTATAGCAAGATTATGATTTGAATTATTTAATTTTTAAAACTCAACGATGAGTCTCAAGGCTCAAAGCTGTGGGTCAGATTATTGGAGGAGGAGAGTCTTTAACAAAGATCAATCTACTCACCTGTTCTATGGGTTTTATCTGGAACTTCAGGCATTTAAGAGACAATTTAAATGACAAATAAGAATTGTAGTTTTCTGTGGTTTATTACCCTTTTTCAGTTTTCCGGGCTGCTACCTCTTTCTTTCTCTTTTCTCTCTCTCTCTCTCTCTCTCTCTCTCTCTCTCTCTCTTTGTTCTGTTCTAACACAAAGGATATCTTCTGCTTAAGTGCAGAAGAACATGTAGGTTTTCTTAGCTTAGAGAATAAGTAAAATGGTGATTTGTTTTTCATAGAAAACCTTTGACATAACCAAAAGCTACTTTTGGGTGTATGTATCATCTTGAGTAGCTACACAAAACTGTAATTTTAAAATATTATGGCACTACCATGCTTGAACCATGTTCTTCTATTAAAAAAAAAAAAAAAAAGTCACAGTCTAACCTTTATTTGAGACACCAGCAAAGAACACCTCACCTGGCCCCACCCCCACCCCCTACTTCATAGCTCCACCATGCTTCCATGTCTATAACTGCATGTCTTATACTATCATCATTTGACTTTTGCAAATGAGCGGGTGTCTGTCAGGATTACTTACTGTAATTCATGTTTTAATAACTAGAACAAGAACTGCATTCGAACTCAAGCTGCAAAAGGCAAACAAAACAACCGACTTGCGCATCCCAGCTTCTGTGTGCACAATGTTTAATGTGTTAGTTGATGCTAAAAAGCAAAGCACCAAGCTGTGTGCCCTGGATGGAGGACAGGAGGTAAGTCCGAGGGAGCAGTAGTGGCCGGGCAGACCCTCTGCTCTGTAAGCCTTTTGTATATAAACACTGCTAAAAATTTCCAAATGGCCTATAATTTCCCCGTATACCATTTTGGTGTTGACTATTTACATAAACCTTGCTTGTTACATGCAAATGAGGAAGCTAAAAACCTACTTTGTTTATACAAATTCAGAAGACTCAGAGTTTGCATCCATTTCAAAAGAAGCACAAAAATATAGCATATGAAAACTTTGATTTACACAATAGTTTTCATTTTGGGGGCTCAAGTAGACAATGGTTCTTATTCGGCTGAATGAAGTGGCTCAGTGGGTAAAGGTGCTTGCCAGCAAGCCCAGTGACCTCAGTTTAATTGTAGGGACCCACATAGCAGAAGAGAAAAATGCTACAGATTGTCCTTTGACCTCTACGAAATGCCAAGGCACCCCCACCCCCACAAACACAAGCACAAAATAAATTAAACTGCAATTTAAATTCAGTTAAATGCTAGGTCTCTTTATTAAGTATCTCATTATTTTGCTTTTAATTTTCGTTTGTTGTTTGTTTTAAAAAATCAAACCTGCACCATCGTCTCTCATGAATTGTTCCTGGTGACGGGTGAGTGGATGAAAATGGAGCTGTATCTTGCAGGCTTGGATGTTTACATTGACATTTTGTGTCTTTTCTGTTGTCCTTATTTGTTTTTCATCATTTCTTTGTTCTTTCCTATGTTCTCCATCGTTATTTCATTTTTCCTCCATCACATGATCCAGTTTAGGAATCAGTGGGTAAGTCTCTTGGTTTGACTTCCTTTGGTTTGGGTTGGGTTTTTGTATGTGTGTGGCAGGAGGCTGTTGTTTGTTTTGGTTTGATTTTTTGGGAGTGGGGGGGCTTGGGAGGTACACATCTTTATTGGAGAATTATGTGCATTTTTTATCTTGGTTTCAAATTAAAATAGTGATCTATTTCAAGGTATTTTAGGTTTTAATATATATGTACAAAGTTAACAGGGTGTAAATATATTTTAAAGGATGTTAAACAGAAACTTCTCTCAGGCTGCAAAAATCTACAAACTTATGTTTTTAAAAGATAAAGTTATTTAAAGCCAAATGAATTCACCCTCCTTAAATTAAAGTCTAAATAAGTATAGAGGCAGAGCGGTTTAATATTTTCAATTGTGTAGATACATTTTATACTTCCTGCAAAATATAGGTTTTAGATGACAATAAAGCCTATGACTGGTTAACCCCTAAGCATTGGTATCAGGAGGCCACACACACATACACACACCCAAGGTCACTTAATACTGAAGAATATGAATGTGGATTTCAACAAGACACAGTCTCCCAATAACCCGGGATGTAAGCATCACCTCCCCAGATAGGGAGGAGAAAGCAGTCTGCATCATGAGACCCATCCCTACCCAAAAAAGGTTGTCCTTGAGTGATACCCAAACCTTGGAGGTACAGGCCCTCAAATTTTCATGTATACATGATTGGCCAGGTTGTAATCTGTTGTTGTCATTAGTATTTGTTCTGCTATGACAATATTAATTCTTATAAAGTCACTCTGCTGAAACCTGAGAGCCAAATAGCAGGCCACTGTCACTTACAAAGCTAGCAATTCCATAAGGACTTCACTGACTACAAAGTGGGTTAAGAAGACCTCCTGTCTGTGAGCTTCATTCATATATAGCCCATGTTTAGGTATTAGCCATTTGGACTTCATATATTCATTCATATATGCTTACATTTTACTATGTATAATTTAGGGGAGAACATATTTCTAATACCATATCATACAGTCATACAAATATATATGTAAGTAGCTGATCTTGCCAGTGTTATAGAATTTTCAGTAATTATCACTATCTGATCACATACAACATGATTTACTATCCAAATGAGTTGACCAGACTTGAATGCCAGTGGCCCCTAATCACCTTCATGCTTTTCAATATCCAGATGTAAACCTTGACTGTCTATCTGAGATTGTTATCTTATGTGTCTTCATAAGCCCACTCTCTTCTCACCTACATTATAGAATCACCTTCCCATAAATACTAGGCCAATATATTAGCTCTTATTTTAGTATGCACACAGTACTTGACAATGTACCAGGCACTTGGTAAATATGTGTTGAGGAAACCAACAGGCTGGTTAATTGCCACTGCTTTAACTTTTCTCCCTTCATAAGAAACAGTTCATTCTAGCATGGAAAAAGAGAAGCAGCCGCTGCGTCCACAAATGACAAACAGTCACATGGTCAAATGATTCTTAACGTTAAGAAGTGAGTTTGTTTGAAGAGTAATCTGCTACTGTTCATTATGTCTCCACCTGTACCTTCTCACCAGAGACAATTAGCTCCCTACGACTTCACACAATTAACATAGTTCAAAATATGCAGGTGTAAAACCTATTAGCAACTCTGAAAAGTGGTAAACAAGTTCAGAAGAAAACGATCATATATGTGGCTTTACATCGCCAATAAATACACTTACATAATTAGTTCACTCCTCCCTCCCATCAGCCTCTGTGTCTCTCTGTCTCTGTGTCTCTCTCTAAATTGTTACAAATTAGTACATCTATTACATGTACAAGCGAATAAGTAGACACCGTGTTCCACAAAGCAACAAAGTTGTTGACAAAACCAGATTACTGGACACTTCAGGATCATGTAAAACATACACTACATAGTTAAACCTAGCAGAAATGAAGCTAACTCACCGAACTACATTAATTTGCTATTAATATGTTGTTGCTGAAATTAAAAAATCTGTCCCATTCCTGCCCACATCAAAGTCCTGCCTGTGTTCCCAGGTTGAAATTCTATTTTCTTACGTGCCACATGATGCAAAGTTGCTCTCCAAGGCCCAGAATAGGATTTAATGAAGTGATTAGTGAGTGAATGATCTACTCACATGTTTATAATGAGTCAGCAAACTCAGGCCAGTCCCTCAGGACAGATGTTGAGATCATAAAACCACCACATTGTTTAGAATCTGCATTATCCATTACTCTGGAAAAGCAGACGACGACTGCCTATGCTGTAGACATCCATTTGCCCTTGGAGCCACTTCACATGGTCTCATTGGCTGAGAATGAGGATGTGGGAACATGAACAAATTAATGGGGTAGCTCAGGGGAGCAAGAGGTCCTTCTTCTACAGGATTAGTTATCAATTAAAGGAGAATCCTCCCATTCCCAGAGCAAGCCAACCAATCCTACTAAAATGCATCTTAAAAGCAGGGCCAAAGTGTAGGTTGAGCTAACATTTGGTCAGTCTTCATTTCTAATACATTTGCATGCAAACAGGCCAGGGAAACGATGATATTCACCTGAGTGTGGTGATGCCAGGATTTTCAATGTGCCTGGACTCTGAAGCAAGGATTTCTAAATGGTGGTCAAAATGTAAATTGAGATTTCTTTTCAGAAGAAGCAATGTTTAACCCGTTTGCTTTTGAGGACAGATATAGGAAAGAAATCAACTTGCCACTGAGCTACATCTTGCCAACACTGGCACTTGGGAGTAGCAATCCAACTAGAAGAATATTTTAAAGTAAAAAAATGTGAATGTTTTTAGAAGAACATATAGAGGTTTTGAGCTTAAGAGGTGCTTATTTAGTAGCGTGTTTCCTGTTCAAACACGAGGGCCTGGATTCAATCCCCTGAAAACCCTGAAATTTCCTGTGGTACAGGATTGCTCTCTGGGGGCAGGAAGGCAAAAACAGAAGAGCCACCAGGACTTGTGGTTAGGAGAACTAGGCAGATTGGAGAGCTCCCGACCAATGAGAGACCCTGTATCAACAAACAAGGTGACCAACTGTTCTGGAATGGCCCAGTGTCCTCTAACCCATATGTGCATGTGTACACACACCTATACACACATGCACACACACCATTTATAGAAGTTGCTGTAGTTGAGGATAGAAGACATTCCAAATTTTTATCAACAATGTTGTCTGTTCTTTGAAGTGGAAAGCAACATATCAGTTTTAGCTTAGGCAATAAAAATAGATTTGCAGAAAAGTTATGTTTGTTTCTATTGGGTGATTTGGAGTGCTACTTCTTAATCTTTGGAAGCTACCAGGTCTGTTTACGAACTTTCGTTTGATTATATTGGCACACTCATACAACCTATACATACGGTTTCTGTCTTTGCAGAATGGATACATAAAATAGGGATATTCACACTGCATCCTGGCTCATGTTCCAAGATGATGGAATGAATTTATAGTAACAAACTCCCATGTTGTGTAAATCTCATAACCCCCATATTTGTTTGCCTTTGGAGAAATATTAATGATATCCATTTGTTTTTCAATTTAATTTTGTTCATTCTTATAATCCATTTATATCTCTACTCCTTTCTTTTCTGTTCCTTCCCTATGTTTAGATCAGGTATCAAAGAAAGTTAATAGCCTAAGGGTGTACATTATCAGAATTTCTTAACTACTAAGGTCCATTGACTTTCTGAGCCCTTCAATAAAGTGAATATAAATGGCTTCTTTAGTGGCTATCACTGATTTAAAAATTGCCAATGCAAAATCCAATGCAAAAATGTAATATGTAGACCTCTATTGTCTTACATGTAATAGCATTCTGAGGATATTTTGTTTCCTTAAAGTTAAAATATGGAAGCTGCAGAGATGGCTCAGGGGTTAAGCATTGGCTATACTTCTAGAGCAGGGATTCTCGACCTTCCTAATGTTGCAATCCTTTAATATAGTTGTTCATGTTGTAGTGACATCAACCATAAAATTATTCTTGTTGCTACTTTACAACTGTAACTTTGTTATTTTATGAATAGTAATGTAAATATCTGTGTTTTCTAATGGTCTTAGGCAACCCTGTGAAAGGATCATCCTACACCCAAGGGATCGCAACCCATAGGTTGAGAACCACTGTGCTAGAGGCTCTATGCCCTCTGCTGGCCTCTTGCAGCCCCAAGCATGAAAGTAGTGCACAGGCATACATGTAGGCAAGACACAAGTGGTACACAGCCAGAAAGCTCAGTGCTCGTGTGCATGCTGCTAATTTGAGACCAATGTCAATACACATGCATACAGGGTCACACACACAGACACACACTGGTACACACAGAGGAAGGAAAGGAGGGAGGGAGGGAAGGAGGGAGAGAGGGAAGGATGGAAGGGAAAAGGGAGGGGGATTTATTTGGAAGTTCCTACATTATGCTTCCTTTATTAGTTACACAAGTAGATGATGCCCACTCTAACTATTAGAGCCCTTGAAGACGTGAGGATCATTCCCAAGTATTCCAAAGCAGGAGTTGATGTTTTGTTCTGTGTGGAAACTTTGAGACATGTTTTCAGAAGAAAGCAAAATAGCTTTCAAAAACCGTAGACCTTAGGGAACCATTCAGCCATCAGCTGTGAAGCTGGTCTAGTGTTTACCCTGCCCTGAGTACTTCAGTCAGTGCATTCTGCTCCCTGTTCCTAGAAGCCCTGAATCATCCGGATAAGGTTAGTCTATACAAGTCACACTTTCTGTGAAGTGGCCATTGGGGACAATCTGCTGTCAGATAAATGCTTCCAACGAAAGAATTACTGTTTAAATAGATGTACCTACATATGCCATGGAAGCCAAGTCTTCTGCTAATTTAAGAACTGAAGCATCTAGTAATCTCTCTTAAAAAGCAAAAGCAGGACTCCTTCAGGGTTATCTTAAATACCTCTCTTTTTGTATTTATTTAAAGATGTCTCGTTCGTGAGGAAGCAGCAATAACGCTTTGGGGAGTAATGCTGTTTCGTTATACCTCTTATGGCCTATTAATCTGTTACCGTCTATTCCCTTTTGTTGATAAATTTTAATTTTGCCCTTGCTTGAGCATGTTGTAAGAATTGTATACACTCCTGCTCCCGGGCCAACAAAATAGTCCTTTTAGGGAGAACAATTGGGAGTGCATTTTATTTCTAGAGCACATTTAAAATAACTTATGAATGAGAGTTGTCAGACATGAAATGCTGTATTAATTAAATCTTTTTCGAGTCTTTTTGCTTCCCTGGCTAAACCAACCCTTTAGAAAAAAATACAGGGCCACCTTCATTACAGAGGAGAAGACAAAAAGTACCCTTCACATTCCTCTGCCTGAATAAGGATAAGAACTCAATTCAGCCCTGTAATAACCCCATTAGCTGCTTAACTCAGCAGCGCACATGGGAAAATTTCCCAACCACAATGTAAAAATGTTTGACTGGATGGATCGTTGTCTCGGCTTTGTTCTTTTAATGTTCAAAATGATCATTTTAAGTAAACTTGATATGCCATAACTACTAGCTTTAGAGCAGTTGTGACTTACAACAAAGAATTCATGTCTGTAGCCACTAATGCATTTTATCTTTTAAAACCTAGCAACAGTACCATTCAAAAATAGATGATTTGATTGACAACACCGTGAAAGAAATCATTGCACTGCTGGTTTCAAAGGTAATGTATCATTTATTCACCTTTGCAAGTAAAATTAAGACATAACCTTCGAATGAGATTTTTTTAGACATATCTCTTATATTTCTAAATACCTGAGTATGAAATTGTAGTTAAAAAATAAATAAATGTGAGTTGGTGTGTAATTTAGTGTCAGAGTGCCTGCCTGGCATATATAAAGCCAGCATTCAATCCTTACAGTACAAACTAAGAAAATACATACTTGCATATATGCATGCACATGCACAACTTCAAACAAGAAAATGGAAATTATGTCAACAATGTGAAGGTGGATTGGTTTGATTGAATATGTGAAGAATTTTGTTATTTCTTGGAAAGTTTCCTTTGGAAAAAACAATTCTTTTCAGGAATACCTTATATCATGTTCATGCTATCGGTTTTACTTCCAGAGAAGATTTGAGTATCCTCAGTTTTTGAACTTAGCTTGTTTGTTATGATGCCATCCCTAGAGCTGAAGATCTAGCCTTTATCACAGGCAGGCAGGGTTGTATCTGGACTTCACTCCAAAACTTTGCTGCACATTGCTTGGAATACCTTTGATAGATGCAATGCCACTTCATTGTACATGTGAAAATAAAGAATAAACAGCTTTGCCATTTAGCAGTTATGTGACTTAGCTGCAACTGAAGTAATATGGATGGATAGCATAGATAAAATCTGAGAATGTTCAGAGAGGCATGGCTACAAGCATAGGTATTTATTAGGAATCAAGAGCTTACTAAGGAAGAGATGTTGATAGCACCAAGAACTTAAAGAGGTCGAGAAGTCATTTGCTAATGGGTTCAAGGTCCCAGCCTTGAGAGATAAGCACTTTACACTGCTACACTAAGAACAATTATAGTTGTGATTATTTAATCATCTAATTCAAAACACCTAGAATAGATAAATTTGTAATGGCCTCATCAGAAGGAGCAGAGGATGGGAAAATTATCCCATGTTGACAATATACAGTGAATAAAGGTACCAAAATATTATATACCCCATAAAGATGCACAGTAATTACTTGTCTTTTAAATGGTGGAGAAAGAAAATGGATATTCTCTAAGTGTAACTTTGACATGAGCCATTGCTTCTAGCCCTTCAAGGCTTTATGTCAAAGAAGTTCAAAGCAAACTTCATAAAAACAGCTGAAAGAATGTTGTCAGTTCATAAATAAATAAATAAATAACAGTGCAGATTTTATAACTAAATGTTATGATATTTTTAGATAACAGTTGAAATTTTTAATCCTTATTAACAATTTAAGGAGTACAGGTACCAGCTTTTGCACTACATGAGCTTAGGTGATATTAAGTTGACACTATTGAAAATTATGAAGTGAGCCACTCCGTTCCATGTACATAGAATCTAAATTGTTATAGCCTGCCTGGAAGAAACTTTAGAAATATCAAATGCATCTAACATCCTTTTGCCATTTGGCATATTCTACAGTACTCATAGATGCACAAAATATTCCCATTTGATGTTTGTTGTGTCATACCCTGCCAGAATTTGGAAGCAACTTTAAATTAGAGAAATAATAATGCTGTCAGACATCTATTTAATCTATGATTTGAGAGAGTCTTAATGATTTAATGGATGTTTTAAAATATAGTAGTACCAAATGGATAGAAGATAAAAACTTAAAAGGGTAAAGTATGATCTGAAATTGTATTGCCTCAGAAATATGCTATTTTGAAAGTTACCGGAGTTAACAGAAGTTATACTGGGTGGCAAGGTTATAGTTGATGTCTTTTACCTTTGTGTATATGTTTCATATTTTCTGATAACAGGTCTTAGGGTAGGAAACAACCACTAAACCAAATGGCTTCAGGATACTACCTCATGATATCCTGACCATATCTATGGAAGGGAACTTACGGGAAGAAGGAGTTCTCTCAACTGACAGTGTGAGAGGCTCCGGTTTGTCCTTGTCAGGGACAATGAGTCTCTGCTCACAGTGCCTGCAGTCAGGAAGCAGAACAAGAGTCCCTGCACTTTCTGCACTCTTCCTTTGCACTCTGATTGAATACTAATTTCAGATGACTTAGGCTTTTTGTGGTTTCACAATTTCTTTTTGTCCTCTACTGAGTGTTAAAGATCTCTGTTGAACTTTTTTTTTTCTGATTCAGCCTTTATAGATTTCTACTATAGCATTTCTTTTTATTGTTTCTGTCTCCTTATTAAACTTATTGTTTATGTGTTTTCCTGATTCGTCAAGCCCATCACTTGAATTCAAGGGCAGCCTGGTCGACAGAGTAAGTTCTAGGACAGCCAGGAAAATGCAGAGAAACCCTGTCTCAAAACAAAACAAAGCAAAAGCAAGCAGAATCTATCTCCATCATGATGGCCAGCATCAGGCATTCAGGCATGGTGATATTGAAGCAGCATGGTTTGACCAGTAATAGTAAGCCCACTGTCAGATGGCTCCCTGATATAGCACTCTAGAGATGATGCCAATGCCAGGGGTCTCTCCCATGAAACCAGGTCATGATGCAGGAGTCGGTGCATGGCAAATCTCTGTACTGACTTTCAAAGCTTGTAAGACTGAGGTTGTCTTCTGACTGAAACAACTTCTATAATTGGGCTTCCTGGACTCTCTGGGCTAGTTTGATGCTTACAGTAGGGGTCTCCTCTCGTTCCTGGGCAGCTAGAGTTGGGCTTGTAACTGCTGTCTGGTTTTCTCCCAATGGCTTCCTGCTCCTCTATGCTCTTGGCTCTCCCAGCACCTCTTCCTTGATTCTTAATGTTCTTTCTCTCTTTCCTGGGAACGATATATCTCAGACTCCTCCCACTCACAGAATCATGTTTCTGTTTCACCACATACTGCAGAGCTCTCTTCCAGTGCATTCATGATTCTCTGCATATAGTTTTCTAAATTATACCTTGCACTTGACTTTTTTGTTACTGTCCCATGAGAAGTGGTTATTGGTGCATTCAGACTAGAAGTAATATTCATGATTAAACAGTGTGTGAGAGTACCTCATTCTTATCATGACCTGTCCTGCCTGGTATCCTTTACCACAAATTCCTACAGAAGCTTAAGAATCCTTAGAAGAGACTCTGGGACTGATACACACACACACGCGCACACACACACACACACACACACACACACACACACACCAGGCATCATCTCCAAGTTTTTTCACTCTGATAACATTTACTGCTGTAGTGCTCTTACTCAAGGCCCAGGCTCTAATGTTCCCAGTATCCCAGTGATTTCTCAGTTACCTGATGAGGCTCTGTGCTTTATCAGATCCCTATTCTGAAGCTCGTTCTTCCTTTCCTCTTACTCCGCTGAAATAGCTTATGATCTCCTTCCTAGAAGCCATCTCACCATCCTGGGAAAATTTAATATGTCACTCGCACTTTCTTTCATCGCTTACCCTGTGTTCATATTCAGTCTTTTGCAATCAAGAAGCTCATTGTCTCCATTATACTTTATACTATGCAGGGTGCTTCTCATACACCAGTGAGGGTTTACTGAGTGAATCGTATTAAAAGAAGTCCATTCTGTCTATAACCTGGAACTTTAAAAAAATGAGTTTTCATAAGGCTATATAGTGTTTTAAAAGGTTTTAGTGAACAGGGACAAGAGAAAAAGCACTGAAACTCATGATCTTTAGGCATCATAGATTTTCACGATACAAATGTGTGCCAGGCAGTGTGCTCAATGTCAGAGATACGGCACTAGCAAAAACAGTCAAGGTCCTGGTCTTTGGGGAGTTTTCTGACCCCTTGGGAAAGACAAGCTAACAAACATTAAGGCACATCCAGACAAATGTGTGGTGTATCACAAATCATACGACACGGTGCCTTATGTAGTTGGAGGACAAGTTTTCTCAAGCAGAAACTGAGTTCTCAACAAGGAAGGAGTCAGCCAGAAAAAGAGGGGCATAGCAGTTAGGTAGGAGACGCTGCAGGCACCAGGGCCTGGTGTAAAATGAAGCTGAAAGAGGTGAGGAGAAGCTGATAGGATGTGCTAAGGAGTTTTGAGCCTTGATCCCAAGAGCAGTGGGAAGTCACTGAAAGATGGGAGAGGTGCAAGGCAGGGTGAAGAATTAGCCAGCTCTCTATTAGAAGATTCATCTGATGGCCTGTAGCAAACAGATTTGACAGAGGGCTGTTACTTTGACCTTTAGGAAGCTAATCCCAAGCATTTAAGATATACTGTGAGCAGGGTTTTTAGTACAGCACAGAGGCAGCAAACAGTAAGGAATACCTTTAGTTCTATGACATAAATCGCAGAAAAGAATCAAGCATCGTTCAGTGGTTTGGGTGCCCCATAAAGAGAAACAGATCTGGAGGGAAAAAATCATGATGACATCATGGGTCACAGTATGATCAAGCTTATCTTTGAGATATGCAAAGTAGATGCCAGTGCAGGTCCGTGGATGTGAAGGATGAGGAGATGGCTGAAACTATCCCTGTGATAATTTGAAATGATGCGCCCTCAGTAGCTGTTACTCCCAGGCCTGAAGTGCTGTAACTGCAGCTCTCAGAGGAGAAGGGGGAAAGCAGGCTTAAAAGAAAAAGCATGACACAGAGGTTCTCTCAGCAGAGGGGAATTGAGAGCAGTTTTACCAAGGGGGAAAAATGGTAGGTGGGATGCTAAATCTAAATCTAATACTAAATACTATATTTATTGCCACCTTGTGTTAAAAACTAATTAAGCTGTCTAAGATTTGGAACAGTAAGAAAGAGAAAATATAACACTAACTGAAGTTAAGCTGTTCTGGCTGAGGTCTGGATCCCCACCGGTGTGGCCTCATCTCCTAGGGTGGACCTGACACCTATATTCCAGTTTCCCCATTCAGATGAAAAAATAGATGATGAGGTCACAAGGTCACTAGTAGATCCCTGGTGGCCACTAAACCTGTAACCTTTCCACAGCACCCTACAGAAGTCACAAAGATCATGGAGGGAAAGAGTGGCAAGTCCACGTTCTAGTGTTATCCTTGAGTATGGGTGTACCAGCCAGCCCAAGGGCACGCTCATTGGGTATTTGTTCCACACAGGCATGCATGCCACAAGACTGGTTTGGACAGGTAGCTAGAGGTGGCAAGGAGAGCATCTGTAAGTTAAGGAGATCAAGATGAGGATGCTAAAAAAAAAACCTCAGGGTCAGGACCAAGAATTAAGAGAGCCAATAATAAGGAAAATGAACAATTGTCAGGACGTGTCCCATTACTGAGACACTCTTAGTCTGGGTGTGAATTAAAAGAACAGCTTGATAATGCTCAACTTCCTTGATCCTCACATATGTTTGAGAAGAAGAAAAGAAGGGGTATTGAAAGGAAAATACTTTGTCATTGAGTATATAGTTACATAAATTCATAAAGCAATGTGTGTGTAATATGTGTGTGTGTGTGTGTGTGTGTGTGGTGGTGTGTATTCTTTCCATAGAGTACTTTATCCTAAACTCCTCTGAGAAATAAGGTGGGCAGAGAGTAAATGATAACCTGGCTGACTTGATGATATAATGAAACTATCTTGCCAATTCAGCGTGGTAAGATTATTTTGATTAAATTTACTTCTCTGGATCAAGGCCATATATGCAGAAGGTACTTGATTAAATCAAAATATGTGCTTAAAGGGAATGGCTTACATGGTTAAGGGCTAGGAGTAGTGGAAAGTAAGGCAGGCAGGTCACTTCACTGGGCAAAGCAAAGGAAGAGGGAACAATGGGAAAGACAGTCTAGGGAATTTGATCGTAGCTGGGCTAGCTGTGGTGTTTTGGATGCTTGCAGGACCAGGTATTTTAAAAATACATACTGTTAAGCATTAGCCATTTCCACAGATATCTATGATCTAGAAAGATGTTTTCAGAGTTAAAACAAAGCTACAAGGACCTGATTCACAGTTCCAGAGAGAGGAGAGAAAATGAGCCATCATTTTAGTGACATTCTACTTAAAGAAGAAAGCCTGTTTTCTTTCAGACTCTGACTATCTAGTTGCATGTGAAATTTTAATACTAGTGAGCCCTGATCGTAACAGCAAAACTTCTGCTAATTAATATCCTAAGTCTCACTTGCTTTTATCTAGAGTAGCATGCATTGTTTTCACAATCACTCTTCCTACAAATGACTGTACTTTCTATGGAAATTTTTAAAATTTTGCTGTGTAAATGATGCATCCCTCACTTGTTTACTTCAAGACTGAAAAAGCAGTCACCATGTGAAGAACCCTGCACCCTGTAGGCCCCATCAGTTATCAAAGTTCATGGATTCTATATCCTGCTATGAATCTATGAATCATACAGCCTGTTGCAATAATTCTTATATCTTCTTAAACTTCAACAGGATACGTAAACCATTGTGTCTTACAGCACTCCTCATTCTGTTCCAACAGTCCTTTTGGAGTGCTTTCGTCTTGCATTTCCTTGGGAGTATGTATCATGAGGCAAAGGCAGTAATTACCCAGACAGACTCCAAGTGTTAAATGTTACTCAAACAAACCCAGTGCATGGCATCCACAATAAAGAACAGGGAAACAAAGAAATTGCAGGGTTTCATTCCAACCCCAACACCCTCAGGAGAGCAGAAAGCACAAGGCAAAGCCATAAGTATTTATAATCTCCCAGAGCTGTATGGAGAAAGTTCACAGGAAACAGTTAAAGATGCAGCAAGAAAGCTCAGCATTTAACTGGATTTCTTTGGATTCTTGCTGTTTTGTGCAATTAAAAACCAAATGGAAAATATGCTGTTACTAATCTTGATTTTAATAAAGCCTGACTTGGAAGGTAGCTTTTCCACCATGAGGGCCTCGACAACAATCCTACAAAGAAAACCTTCCTGTAGGAACTGTGGGTCTCACTTAGTTGGTCCCGGGGGTGCAATCTCTGTAAGCCCTTAGAGTCTCTCCTGTGTTTGTGCCTCCTTGGGGACCATTTGGGACAGAGGAACCCAAACAGAGGCTTCCTACTATTGTTGAGGCAAAGAACACTGTGTGTGGCAGAGCTGAGATCCATGCATGCGATTTACTCTGCTATAGTCCAGCAATGCTGTATATCCAGAGACAAGACAGGCTACCAGGTGCCTCAGTAGAAAGACTTCTTTCCTCAATTCCTAGCCACAAGGCTTCCTAGGGACCAGTTTCATTTCTGCTGTCCTACAGCCCAAACCTTGCACCATGGAGTCATCTGCCTTTTTTTATTTTAAACTATGAGTCCTTCAAGATTATTCTTTCTCTCCTCCCGTTTCTGTATACTGTGTGTCCAGCTGTATCAGCCACATCTGGTTCCAGTCATATTCACGTTCATGTCATTTCCTTCCACAACTTTGTATACTCCTGAGAAGAAAAGCCTAGGCCTCTTTCATGTTTGTCTTTTCTGTCTTAGATGTTTAATGGTAATTGTAGCAGACATGGCATTCAGCAAGCACTTCTTAGGTGCTTGGACACATGTTATGCCGAATCATCTCAAGTCTTTCAGTTCTGTGGCACAATGGTGAAGAATGTGGGCTCTTTGACAGACCGTCTGTCTTCAGAGCTTTTCTCCCATGCTGTCCACCCAATGTGCTCAAAGCAGGCAGGATCTGAGAGGTCTGACAGCCTCGATTTCACTCCACATTTATGGGCATGCACATAAATTTGATTGACTCACATCTATTTGTCTATGGGCCAAACTCATTATTATTCATTGTCACTGAGCAGTCCTACTTAACATATTTAGATATTCAGAAAACTCATGACTATAATTTAATCACACCAGTCACACTAATTGTTTCTATTCATCAGGCATAATGGTGCATGCCTTTAATCTCAGCACTTTGGAAGCAGAGGCAGGTGGATCTCTGTGAGTCTGAGGACCAGCCTGGTCTACATACTGAGTTCCAGAGCATCCAGAGCTACATAGGGAGACCCGTCTTGAAAAACAAACCAAAAACCTTCTTTTTGATATTTTCTAATTTTAATATTTTCATATTAATGACCTCCACAGTTCTTAGTGCCATCCTTGTCAGGTGAGTGAGAATCTTCATCTTCTCCATGAAACAAGAGAAGCAAAATAACCCAATATCCAGACAGCAGCAGGGATACAACTTGACTCCTCATCTTCTACATCTGTCTGTAGGATTTTTGCCTCTACTTTTCCTTACCCTTAGGACTATTCACCTGTGTGAACAGACACCAAGGATCAGGTGCTATGCCATTGATGCCTTTGGTTGTCAGTAACCATAGTAGTTGTCTCACCTCGTGGCAAATGAGATCACCTGGCAAACACTTGCTCTCAAGATTTGAGCTGTAAGAGATGAGGCATTTTCCATAGAGGGCCATTAAGTCTGGAATTCCCTTCCCGTGGTCTGACAGAACCCTGGAGGATTGGGCTTCTGGGTCTTGGCAAACCACACTAAGTTAAGCTAGGCAGTCAGTCCTGTTTGATAAGAACACTTAATGGGCAGGAAGAACATAATAAGTAGACTTCGAGTCCTGAGTAATTTGTAATTTTGTAGTTTTCACTGTTTAGAAGCCTTGAGCTAGCTTCCCAGCTGAATGTAATTCTCTCTGAGAAGCACACCTTTGCTCTGCAGTTCGCATGATTGTGTTTCTGCATTCTTACATCATATCACAAATGATGTGGTGAAGAAGCCTATGGGGAAGTTGTCGTTTCTTTTGCATAAACTATTTTGCAGTAATTGATCAGCCATAGAGAAAACATTATCTCCTGTGCACTCAGCATGAGTTGTGTGGTCACCAGAGACTAATAAGCCACGTCCCTGGAACTATTATCACTTTGTTGCAGAAGCTGCTATGTGAACAAAAACCAGCCTTCGTTAATTTCCCTTTTCGTATTTAAAAAACCTTGTCAGTATTTTCCCTTTGGGAGTATATAATTTGTCAATAGCGCATATTATTTTAGATATACAGAGGAAAGAAGCAGGGTGATATATTCTTAGTATTTTATTTCTTTCCACTGATCTTCATGTCAGATATGTTTCTAGTCAGTAGAATACTATTTTCAAGTTTTATGTTGCTGAATACTTTTTTTTATATTATAGAAATATAAAATTGGCCAGTGAGATGGGTCGGCAAGTTAGGGCAACTGCAGCCAAGCAGAAGGACCTCAAATGAATTCCTGAATGAGACCCATGTGTTAGATGGAGAGAACAGACTCCCACAGACTCCCACAAGTTGTCTTCTGACCTCTATGGACATACTATGACATACACACACACAAACCAAATATATATATAATTTGGTTATAATATATATGTGTGTGTGTGCATATATATGTGTGTGTGCGTGTTTATAGTTGCTGAATACTTTTATAATATATATAGTATATATTACATATTATATATATTATATAAATAATAATATTACATATTATTATATATAATATGTGTGTGATGGGGGCAGGCTAGGGATATAACTCAGATTGCTAGAATGCTTGCTTACCTACCATGCACAAAGCCTGGTTTTGATCCTCAGCATCAAATAAAGTAGGCATGGTGGTGCATGCTTATAATCCCAGCATTCAAAAGGTAAAAGCAGAAAGACCAGATGTTAAGAGCCATCCCAATGACATAGGGAGTTTAAGGCCAGAATAGGACATGTAACACCCTGTCACAAAAAAATGAGAGAGAAGAGAGGGGGAAAGAGAGAGAAGGGGAGGGTTTTAAAGAGGAAGGAAGGGAAGAAAGGAAGGAACAGAGAAGAAAAGGAAAAGTTTTAGAAATATGAAATTTCTCTGAAGTAATGTGGCTACCACTCCTCCTCCTCCCGCCCTCCAGCATTAGCACATAGCTAGTAGATGAGGTGATGTCGGTGTTGGACTGACCTTCGGGAAACAGGGATGATACTTGAGTGTCACAATTGGAAAGTTTGATAAATGCTTATTAAAGAATGCCAGACTTGTTCTAATGTTATAAAAAGCCCTGAATGCCACACTTCTCTTCTACAGCTCTGTTTTCACTGGTCGAGCTCCTCTGTATATATATAGAAAAAGTTGATCTCTCGGCAAGTCATACATGATGGATTTTTGATCAGCTTAGTTATCATTGTTTATAAGTGTCTGCATTAAAGTTGAAAACAACTCTTATTTATGGTTTAAATCAGGGGTGTCTTAACGTTTTGGCTCCTCTTGGCCATACTTGATGAAGGACTTTCTTGGGCCACATACATGAGTATCTCCCATTCCATGGGTTGCAAGATTTTGTGTGTGTGTGTTCTTTGTATACCCCAATTAGAACTATCTGGTAAAATCTTGTTAAAGATATTAGAAACAGAAAGAAAGGGAGACAAAGGGAGAGAGAGAGAGAGAGAGAGAGAGAGAGAGAGAGATTGATTGATGGATTATACCATGACAGTGTCATCTACAATTGACAATTGAGAATGGCTCAGTTGAAAAAAATAAAAGCAGTGTTTTAAGTGGGTTTATAATTTGAGGTTACATTCATTGCTATCCTGGGTCAAATACACAGTAACTATTCTATTCTACACTCTTTTTTTTAAAGAAATTAATGTATTATTTTCAACAATGAGAAAATGTATTGGAGCTTATGTTCAGAATGATAGAACAAACATTACAAATTCTCCTGAACTCAGCTGTCAGTTTATTTGGTGTGGTCAGTTTAGTGTGTGTGTGTGTGTGTGTGTGTGTGTGTGTGTGTGTATGTGTGTGTTATAAAAAGTTGGTTCACAAGTTGTCCTCCCTGCTTGTAGACTATATTCTATATTCTCACACTCACCATGAACTCCACTACAGTTTGTTTCAGTGTTGGAAGGGGTGCTTTCGAAGCTGTCGAGGTATGATGAAGGCACTTTCTTCTCATCCATTCTGTCTTTCACTGTAAGTATCTCAATGAGTTCTCCTGTACTTATATACCATAGTACTTGTGTACCAGTTAAGAATTCTCATAATTATTCTTTTCTTTCCCACTTAAGGTGAAAGCAGCGGCAAAATATGTGGACGTTCCTGTAAGTATTTTTACATCTGTTTTTCTTCCTCCTTCCATCCATCTACCCTTCCCTTCCTTCTCTACCCAAGCCCCTCATAATTATTAATCTGTGATGGTTGGCTTCAGTTCTTTAAACCAGTATCATCCCTTGGGGAGTAGTTGCCTTTCATTAAGTAAACACTAACCCTCATAATAAAAGCTTGGCAGCAGCATTGCAGCAGATCTTACTTTTTCTCCTATAACTTGGGAGCTGTCAGAAAGTTAATTCATCATGAGAACTTGGCATTAGCGCTTCAAGGAGAAACTTTACAGCCCTATGGAATGGGACAGACAATACCTTACACTATATAAAACAGTACTCAGTCTTCTTGATCTTTATATGAAGGTTCTAACTGGTTGCTAGTAACAATTAAAATAACAATAAAGGTTCAGCTAGCTCCATTTGTAAATACAAAGGTAGCAAATCAGTTGTAACTTGTTTAAACGTTGAGTTTTTCCTAAGACTTCTTTGGAAATAGAGACCTAATAAACAGTATGACCTATAAATTTGTTCAACACTTTAAGATACCAAGAGCAGAAATCATGGAATAAAATAAACCTATACACCAATTTAGTATAGTATTTTTAAGATGTACTAAATTAACTTGGGCTTTAAATTCTATTACTATCACAATCAAATATATGAGTTATGGATAATTAAAGCATATACTGACCTAATTATGATTCTGAGCATATGTTATCATTTTCACACAATTAGAGTCATGTCCTTAAACCTAGCAAATTGCTAGATATGGCGTACCTCATTGAGGTTCAGCATCCTTGGAGCAGAGCATTGATGTGAACATGATTGGCATGACTGCTGAGACTCCTTGAACAATGGCTGTGGGTGGCTTTTAGTTTTAGAGGCTTACATGCTGCCTCTTGTCACCAGTATGACTGATGTCAGTCTTTTTTTATTAATTTATTTATTCACTTTATATCTGATTGCAGCCCCCTGGCTCTTACACTCCCAGTCCCATCTTACCACTCCCCTATTCCCTTTATCCCTTCCCCTTCTCCTCAGAAAAGGGAAGTGCACTCCCATCCCTGGTACCAACTCACCCTAGCACCTCAAGTGACATCAGAACTAAGTGTATCCTCTCCCACTGAGCAGACAAGCCAGCCCAACTAGGGAAAGGAAGCCAAAGGCATCCCTTGCGCAACAGAGTCTAAGTCAGAAATGACTCTGATCCAGAGGATGACCCACATGAAGATCAAGCTGCACATCTATTACATATGTGTAAGGTGCCTAGGTTCAGATCATGCATGCTCATAGGTATTAGTTCAGCCTCTGTAAGGCCCCATGGGCCCAGGTTAGTTGGCTCTGTAGGTTTTCTTGTAGTGTCCTTGACTCCTCTGGCTCCCACAATCTTGCCCCTGACTCTTCTACAAGACTCCCTGAGCTCCTCCTAATGTTGGGTTGTGGGTCTCTGCGTCTGTTTCCATCAGCTGCTGGAAGAAGTATCTCAGAAGACAGTTATGCTAGGCCCATCTGCAAGCATAGCAGAGTATCATTAATAGAAATGGGTTGGCTTTCTCCCATGGGGCGGGTCTCAAGTTGGGCCCATCATTGGTTGACCATTCCCTGGATCTCTGCTCCATCTTTATCCCTGCACATCTTGTAGGCAGGGCTAATTTTGGATCAAGGGTTTTGTGGGTAGCTTGGTGTTCCCCTCCCCACTCTGGAAGCCCTTCCTGGCTATAGGAGGTGGCCATTTCAGGCTCCATATCCCCTGCTGCTAGAAGTCATTACTAGGGTCACACCATATCCTTCCAGGAGCCTGAGCCTAACTTGAGTCTGAGAACAAGGAATCTAGACATGCCAAATCAAGCAATGTTATGGTGACCAGTCCCCAACTCCTCAACATACCTATCACTGTCTTAGAAGAATTTCAAGTGTCATGGTCACTTCCCAATTAAGTTACCCATTGGAGCATAGCTATCTGTCCCATAGAGGTGTCCTGATGAGGGCCAACTGCCAGTAGGTGAATTTTTCCCTCAGATCTGGACCTTGCAATTCTATTGCAAATGCCTATTAATTTTAAAATTATGAGGTTCTGCTAGCTATTATTATTGTTTATACTCATGCTTCAGCAAGTCTATCTGTCTGAACTGGTCTTTTAAGAAAAATTCATAGAGAAAGGGTGATACTGGCCCCATTTTTATAAAAAAAAAATAAGACATCATAGAACCATATACAAAAAAAAAAGTATGTATCCTTCAAAGGAAAATATAAAAGAAAATATAAAGGACCTTGGGTTTTATGATGAATATTTAGATACAACACCAAAAACATAGTCTATGGAAGGAATTGATTAGTTGAACTTTAAAAAGTTGACAAGTGAGGGTAGAGAGATGGCTTGCCACTGACCCTAAAGTCCTGAATCCAATCGCTAAATCCTACATGGTAGAAGAAAAGAACTGACCCTACCATGTTGTTCTCTGACCTCAACACACACACACACATACACACATACACACCTGGTGACACAATTAATTCATTGGCCTAGGACTTAGTAATGGCTGTTTTAATTCAGTTTTTGTGTCCTTTGACAGTTGGACTAACTGTGTGGCCATGGACTTTTACTTAAGTGACCTCAGCTTAGTCTTCTATAAAATGAGCGAAGAAGTTATATAATTTGCATTATTCCTATGGCAAGCTTTGAATTCTGAGTATCTGTGTAAGTCCCTCCAAGAGAAAGAGAAAGATATCCCCCAGGGGGTGATGAGAAGATAAATGCTAGGGGAAAAAAAAATCTATGAAAGAATAATGCCTTCTCACAGTGCTGCCACTTGCTGGAAATTATTTTGAAAACAAATCAGTAAAAACAGTTTCACAATACAATAAAAATTATCTAAAAAATTAAATATTTATATTCTAAAAGGGGGAGTGAGATTCATACTCACAAGACCTACTCTCTTGAAGTACCACACAGTTGAGGATGAGTAAGAGAAACCATTGAGCCAGGAATGGTGGTGCATCTGTTTTTTCCCAGCACTCAGAAGCAGAGGCAGGTGGACCAGATGTCTAGAATTCAAGGCAAGCCTGGGCCAGGCAAGTTACAAGCAGCCAAGGCCTATATCCCTAGACAGGATAAATGAGTGAGGAAGAGGAGAGAGGGCAAGTCTTTAAATTTCGCAACTTAAGTATTGCATGTTATGAGCATAATTTTAGCAGGTGCACCTCACCATCCTATCATAGAGCTGTCGAGAGTTCATATTGGCGAAGATTTCAGATGGTTTGAAATTTGGAGTGACTATAAAATAGGTTGTCTGAAATTCCACTGTACTTGAGGATTGCCTTAAAATCTTAATCCTCATACTCCTTATCTTCCAAGTTCTAAGAATATAAGCATGTAGCACCATACCCAGTTTGCTAATATTTTTAAGCAAGACCTTGTTATGGTAATAAGCAGTCGCAGTACCTAGAAGAAAGGAACACAGATGTAGGACTGTGAGCCAGATGTTAAATGCAGGACCAAGAGGACACTGTTTATATTGGCTTTATAAACTGAGCACTAGGCCCAAACCAAAGCTTGGTAGCGTCGAAGTACTATGTGTACTAACATTAACAATATTTAAAATCGCCCATCTAGGGTACACTGCTGCAGTTAAAAGCATGCATTATGCTTGTAGACTATCCAAGTTCAGTTCCCAACATGCTTGTCTGTAGCTACCAACTGCTTATAATCCCAGCTCCAGAGGATCTGATACCTCTGGCCTCTAGTGGCTTCTGCATTCACAGGCACACACAACACACACACACATTAATTTTTTTTAAAAAAATCTTTTATGTCAATCCGTGGTATAGGTAAGATGTAGCTAAAAGCACTATATGTTTTCAGTGTCAGGAAGGGCAACAAGGTGACTTGGTGGTTAAAGGCGGCTGGAACCAAGCCTGATGATTTGAGTTTAATCCTCAGAATGCAGATGGTGAAAGAGAACCAGCTCCCAAAAGTTGTCCTCTGACCTCCACATGTGAATGCACACACCTTCCACATATTACACATAAACACATGTACACACAGTAGATAAGCTAAGATGTAATAAAATGGAAATTACAAAGGGATGGGAGACTAGGCTATGCCTTTGTCAATAAAAGCACTCACTTCTCAAGTGTGGGCACTTGGGTTCAGTCCGATCCCTAGAGCCAACACAAAGCCAGATATGATATAGCTCCTGTCTATAATCTCAACATTCCTACAGCAAGATGGAGTCAGAGAGATGGAAATCCCCAGAAGAATATGGGCTAGCTAGCCTGGCATATCCAACAGTGAACACCAAAAGAGAGACCCTGCCCCAAAGAAGGTCAAAGATGAGAACCAATGCCCACCAATATCCTGACCTCCATAGGAGCACCATGGCAAGCAGAAACCCCAGTCATTCTCAGGAGCATATACACGCAACAAACATAAAAAGTTAAGTAATAAATGAAAACCTTTGTACAGTATCATTTGAAACAATAGTGTAGGTATCTTTTTTTACATCAAGTAGCATGGTTCGTTAGGGGAGCCAGACTGCCTGTGCCTGGCTTCTCCCTCCAACACTCAGCTTATAATATCAGTGTAACCCTGGGCACCAATTTCTTTGTCTATTAGATGAAGATATAATTATACCTCTTACAGGCTTATTGTGACTAAGTATTTTCCAGGCTTCCTAGAGTGCAATTAGTACTCAGTAAATGTTAGTTATTATCATACATTACCATTGATTAGAAAATAAAATCCAGTGGCTACATTCTACAAAATCGACACCTATTGATTATATCTGCATTACTGGGGACAGATCACATAAGTCACTTTAAAACAGCACACCGTTTTACCTTTCCTGTAGAAAGCTGCCATAGTAGTTAAGGGTTCCATCCAAGAAACTTGGAAACAGTAGCTTGTGAGGATAAAAGTGGGGAGGGAGAGGAATGTGTTTATCCTGAGAGGAACTGAACATAACAGACAAGATGGCCAGTTCAGTATGAATGTTCTCACAGTAGCAGTCCTTTCAAACTCTCTTTATGCTCATTGCCAAATGTGTGTAATCTTAAATCTCCCCAAATGGGGCGATGACATAAAGTCCAGCATCCAGTTTCAGGTCCCTCCTTGGGCTGCTGTCACTGCCACACCTGTGGCTCCCATTTTTCTTTCTTTGCTCTGAGGATACCAATGTCATCTCTGTGTCATATCACAGGGCCTTTATGAAGATCCATGTAGTATATTAGCTTGCTTTGTATTTGTAGGCCATATTTGAAATATCTGAGATCAGGGGCAGGGACAAGATCTTAGTAAACTCTTTACCATGCAAGTATGAATTCCGGAGTTTTCTTCTCCAGAGCTCACATGAAAAACCCATGTACAGTGGCACTGACTCACCCTGACAGGAAACAAAGAGATATTGATAGTTCTTGAAAAAGAATATACCAGAAACTGCCCTCTGGTATCAACATATAGTAGAACACTAGTATCCACATGCACTAGAACACACATGCATACACACACACAAATATATATGTGTATATACATACATACACACATATATACATGTAGAGACATTAAAAACTGTCAGTGTAGTGCTCCATATATATGTGTGTATTTATATACATATATATGCAAATATACATATGTGTATATATATGCATATATGTTTATATAGCACTGTCATTATGCTCCTTCCCTTTCACATATGTGTTTCTGATAGTGTTTATTATTTAGATGAGGTCACCTATATATTCAGTACTTTACAGCAGAAGGAGAGCCAAGCTGGAGTTAGGGAATACCCTTCCCTGGCGAGCCTGTGTGTTCACCAGGGTGAACACACGCTGGGAGTAGTGATGTCCTCTTCACAGGCGTTGTGATTCATAAAATCTCAATGGGAAACTCATTCTGCCTTCTTTCCTTGTCATTTCATCTCCAGTCATTATTCACTTTTTTCATTTTAATTATTTATTTTTACTGTATTTTTATTCTTTGAAATTAAAACATCATTACATCATTTCCCTTTCCTCCCTCCAACCTCTTTTATATAACCCCCTCTCAAATTCATGGCCTCTTTTTTTATTAAATTGAGTGAGCATGTGTGTATAGGCATGTATGTGTGTGTGTATTCCTAAGTATGTGTATGTAGGTATATCTGTGTGTGTATGTATATGTATGTATATATTAAACCCTCTGTGTGTGCATGTGTTCCTAAGTATATAAACTCAACCTACTCAGTCTATAGGCTACTTGTTTGTATATGATTTCAGAGCTGACCAGTTGATATTGGACAATCAGTTAGTGGGCTCTTCCCTGGGAAAGCTAGTTTCTCCAGCCATCAACATTCCTTGGTTGCTCGTAGTTCTTTGGCTTTTCTACATGGCTGCCTAAACAAGACCTGAATAAGGGCGACACCAGTGAACATGCAAGCACTGAAGGGGAAGAGCTTAGGTGCCTCAACCTTAGCATTCTTTCAGTATCTTAAATAACCTTCTCTTGGAAAGATTTCCTCCAGCAATAAACCAAAAATTCTGATCTATAAACACACACATGCTCAGAACAACTGTTCCTAGCCACGCTGGAATATAAATTGTGTCACTCCTTTTAAAAAAAAATGATGCAGAGCTTTCATGTGAGTGAAACCAGTGTGAGCACTTGCATTACAGCGGCTTTATACATAGCACATCCCAGTGTCCGGTACTCTCAGACTTTGTGGGAAGCTTCTGACTCTTATTGGCTACTAGGGAAGCACACAAAAGGCCTTCAGAGCACACACTCTTCATTCAGTAAAAGGATGTCCTGCCTCAGAAGTCCAGGACTGCCTAAAGTGCACATTCTTAAAATATTTTGTTACATGCTTCAAGTCTGGAAGAAAGTGTTTTAAGGTTGTGCCATCCTTAATTCAGATTTTTTTCCATTCATGTGTTTATGGTGTGCGTGTTTCATAAAGGTTGATGTCTCATGCCTTTCACTTTGTCAGTGGCAGTGTCAAACCCAATGTGGGAATTTCATTTACAAACAAAAAGATCATCATATATTAGGATAGCAGTTTCACACACGATTGTGGATTGTGTGTGTGTGTGTGTGTGTGTGTGTGTGTGTGTCTTGCTAGAGACCTAACCTAGGGTCTCACATATGTTAATTAGTAGATAATATGTGTCTTACTATTTAAAAACAATAGAAAATCTATTTCAAAATCTTGAAAGAAACACATCCTTATAAACTTTGTTATTTAAATTTCATCCCCTCGCCCCCTTCAGTAAGCTAGTCCTCTCTCTACAGATAAACATAATACTTAAGTTGGCCTCAATCTAGTTTGAACAGTTTGACTCTGTTCCTTTTGGCTTTCTACATAGTTGCAATGTAATTGTGCTACTTCATAATACAAGTAAATTACATTTTTTTAAAATGGTATCATCATGGGAATAATTAACTATTTGTTGTCTTAAAATTTTTCAGAACATATATTCAAAACTAAATGCTTTTGAATGCTGTAGAATGTTTTTCACTGAAATACAAAACAGAAATTGATGTGTAAATGCCAAAATAATGAAATACATACATTAAACAGTTAAAAGCTAGGGTTTTTTTTTTTTTTAACAATTACCAAGACAGTTATATGTCCCCTATTAATCAGTTTTTAAGTTATTATTTAGCTTTGCCTGCCTGAGCTGGGCTGCAAAAGGTTCCTGCCGTACTTTCAGATTCCAAAGCTAAGCTTATGTCTCATGCCTTTCACTTTGTCAGTGGTGGTATCGAACCAAATGTGGGTATTTCATTTACATAACATACAGATTATCCTACATAAGGATAGCAGTTTCACAAATGATCGTTTCTCTTAAGCAAGGTTTATGCTGGATTTTTTTTTAGGATCTGAGAAGTACACTAATAAATTAAGTCAATTACACTGTACCTTCTAGTTAATCTTTCAGACAGGAAGGGTACATTTGAAAATGTGTCTCCCTGTTAAACCGACACCCATCATGACAGTGTTTGCATAGGGTATGGTTAACCTCCAGTGGAAGGTTAAGCAGCTTCTTCTACATGTAAATCTGTCACTGTGAAAAATGACTGCCATGTCATACCTACCTACCCATGAATGGGGAAGTGAATGCTCGCACCTGTGGGATTAGCTAGAGCAGCAGGAAGTAAGAACGTTTGCAGCATATAATTAGCAAGGAATTTTTTTCTCTCTCCTTTTAAGTGGTATGTTCCTCTTGCTGGGTTAACTAGTAATTAATGCTTGCGGGGGGGGGAAAAAAAGTGCAGGAGAATGCACCCTAACTCATTCACTCACTGATATATATTCAGCTACTTATGCAACCAATATCAGGAGAACCCCATTTCCCCTCCATGGATACGGATCTCTTTAAGTTCATGAGGGAGTCTTTTATAACTTAACGTCGTTTACTATATAGCTTTGTTGGCCAAAATTTGCCTTTCCTGATCAGAAGATTAATTTAGGAATTCTTCTTCATGTTTGGAAAAACTACCCTAATAAGCAAGGTGGGAAAGTGTATGTAGTGAACCGAAGGTTTAAATTGGAAATATGGAAAAAAAAATAATTTCATATTCTTAAATTATACTTAATAGAGTGCTCACTATGTGGTTTTTAATTGTTATTTTCTCATATTCATTAAGGAAGCTATAATTTAATTACCAATAGAGAAAAGATTTCTAAACATGGCTCTGTAGGACACAATATTCCTGATAAAAAGGTGTGGGGCCTCATCATCACTGAAGTTTCACAGGGTACGATTCTGGTGGAGTCGGAAAGCACACCTGCTTGTGCAAGAATTTGGAGCTGCCTCCTCCTCCTCCTCCTCCTCCTCCTCTTCCTCCTCCTCCTCCTCTTCTTCCTCCTCCTCTTCTTCCTTTCCCTCCTCTCTCCTCTCCTCCTCCACAGGGCAGATGCAAACATTCATTTCATCTATGTTCCAAGCCATACACAAACAGCTACCACCAGAGTGCTTAGCTTGCAGGCTTGTTAAAGCATTAACTCGTAAGATAACAGTTAATGGTGCGTCTAGAGGCAGTGACTTCTCAAATGTGTAAATTCCACTGCCACGTAACAAGAGCCTTGGCACAAAGGAGCCCTGAGCCAGCGATAATGTCTTCTATCCAAACACGTTTGTTACTGAAGGTAGAAACTGTTTAAAAGGAAAATTGTATCTTTTTCAGCAATTTATCAGAGATAATTACCCTTCGTACAACAAATGAAGGATAAAGTGTTTTAAGGAACTATAACTCTAATTGGAACGTGTCACCAGGTGTTGCAGTTACACTCTTTCTTGTGTATATTCTTTTAATGATTATAGTCTCATGCCACAAACTGCATGAAAATATATTCACTAGGTGTGAAATTCCCATATGTCACAGTTTCGAGACTAGGTAAACAGTGCCAAGATAGAGGCAGGAGAAATGCTAATGAGGGGTGTTAGGAAGTCTAGGCCTTATTTTCCAAGCAAGTACATCTTAATTTGCCAAAAGAGAAGAAAATGCGATTTCGAAAGTGCAAACTTGGACGAGCCTTTCTCCACACACCTACAAAGTTGTGGAACTCCCTTCAGAGTTCAGACTTGAGCATTCCGTTGCTGGAGTCTGCCAGTAAGGGACCGACATCTAGAATTCTTTTATGTTTGAGCTGCAGAGTACTTACTTGCTGGTTTTGGGTGATGAAAGATAAACTCTTCCTGGACAGTGTTTTATGAAGTTCAAGAACACAGGAATGTCTATGAAAGTAAACAGGCCAGCCACTACTCCCTGTTCTACCTGGCCATAACTTGCTTTCCAGTGCGTCTGCCGGGGGAGTGACTGATTGGATTAAACTTCTAAGCATCATTTTCTTTTGTGAGGTGGAAATTAAAAGGGGGCAGGGGGCCTTGGGTAGGGAGACATGGTACATGCAAGGCAAGCCTCTCTTTCAGATCAAGTGTAGCCAGCTTTGCTTGGTGCCTTGCTATTTTGGGTGTCCTAGCTTCTTGTTTGCAGGCACCTGCATGAAACTCAGACTTTGAGCTCTCTCAGTAGTAAGTAAAGAAAACTGGCCTCGTGTCACTTTCATTCCGTGGCAGCATGCCTCCTGAAGGTTCTCGCTTTCAGTGTTTTGACAAAGTTGGAGAGGCACTGAGGAAAATACTTACCATATGGGTCGTCTGCCTCTGTGGAACCTACAACTGGTAATCTCTGAGCAAATGGCCCCCACCCCTTCACTTGAAAACTGGTGTATAAACTTCACTTCCCCAAAATAAAAGCAACTTAGATTTTTGGTCATTATCCTTGTGGTTATTTATACTCTCAATCACTGGTTATGAGGATTTACAGAAAAACGAGGAATGGTTTTGTTCAGTCGACCAGGTTGACCGTGTATTGCCTACATTGTACACAGATACTTTTAAAGGAGATGCTTGTGAGAACATTTGTATAAGTAGTTATTTTAAATTGCAATGTAATTTAGTTATATCAGGGTTCCACTGTAAAAACTCCTGAGTATTTGTTCTCCATACTTTAAGGTTAATTTATGTTATCAGGGATGGAGGTATAGCCCAGTTGAAAGAATGTTTGCCTAGCACGCACAAAACCCTGTATTCCATTCCTACCACCACAGAACCTGGCATGATGGTACAAAATGCTAATTCTAGCACTTGGGAAATGGAAGCAGAGAGGATCAGAAATCAGAAGTGATCCTCAACTCCATAGTTAATTCAAGACTCCCTGGGACATAGGAGACCCTGTCTCAAACAAACAAACAAAACAAAACAGTTGTTTTTAAGCACAGAAAAAATTAAGCATCTAACAAAAAGGCTCATACTTATCACTGAAATTCAATAACCTGGTACCTATAAATGCAATGGTTGAAGATAAACAGTCTGTGGCATATACAATATCAATCTACCATCCTCAAAAAGAGCATAAAGTAACAGACTTTTTCTCCCTCATAAGGAGATGAACTGCCATGTTATCATTGGTCAGGGCTATGCCTTGTGCTGCCTTTGCAGAAACAGTAATAGTTAAATGGCTCCTGTCCTCTTTGACCTGATTTTCTATCGGTGTTCACTTCTGTACATGAGGCTCTTAGTAAAGACTGTAAAGCACATCCTATGTCCATGAGACTGTGTAAGCTTATCTTACTTGGCCATCGGTTCTACTGTTATGTTCTTACTAATGTTATTCACTAATCAAATAATTCAATGCAGGTTGAGTCAACCCCAGATGTAAGTGATGTAAATAATGTTTTCCATCAGTCAGCCTCGCATATGAAACTTGAGAAAGACCTAATGATAAGTTGAGAAGGAAATCTCTTTGGCAGCCATGAAGACTTGATCCTCAACCTATTTTTTTTTTATGTCTGTAGCAAGAAGGAATAATGCTAACTACTCTGCCCCTTCTAACAGGAGAAAATACTAAATGCTAGGTAATTTAGCTAGTTCATCTCTTTGATCCTACATCAGAGACAAATTTATTGATATCCTCACTGAACTTCTGTAATACAATAAATCTATAAAATAGCATTGGAAAGTTAATGAATACAAGCAACAGACAATCCAAAAATGTTTTGTGTTACTTTGTATTAAGTTTTTCCCCAAGTTTCTTAGTGTTACTCACCTTAATAAAAATAACATTGACTTTATATTCCTTGAACACCCACAGTACTCAAAAGAGACAAAAGTAGGACAATTAGCAGTTTTCATATCACTGATAGCAGATAATGAAAAGTCAGTTATATAATACTTACAATTAAGAAATAGTATTTCCATTGAGAAATTTTCTTTTGATCTCATTTATATTTCTTGACACATTGAGTTTTCAAGATACTCATTCTTGAAAAAAAATATGCACGGGAGGCTGGAGAGATTTCTCCACAGTTAAAAGTTACATACTACCCTTCAGAGAACCTGAGTTTAGTTGCCAACATCTATGCTGGGCAGCTCACAATTGCCTATGATCTCCAGCAATAGGATACTCCAACACCTCTAGTATCTGAGGGCACCCACACTCACATACACATACCCATACACAAGCACACACAGACAAATGATTTAAAATCAAATAAAGCTCTTTTAAACAATGTTCATGAGCTTACAACCATGTATTCCTAATCATCTTAACAATAAGGACTTTTAGTAGTAAAGATCTGTGATAAACTTTTACATGAGTTAGTCATCATTGATTTGGTCTAAATATATTCACAGGGATGAACAATTTCAAGAGCTACCAAAATTGTTTCCTAAAATAATAAAACTTCTAAACTCATTAAGTAAAAGTTTAAGAAATGAAAAATGACTTTTTTTTTATTCCATGTGCTTTTTCCATACAATAGAAACCAGGAATGGACCTGGCAGACACCTATATTATGTTTGTTCGGCAAAACCAGGATATTCTTCGAGAAAAAGTCAATGAAGAGATGTATATAGAGAAGCTGTTTGATGTAAGTAGCTGCCACAGGTCATTGAACATTTTTATTTTAATTTAAAATATTGATGTGTGTGAAAAATATATGTGATTATTTTTGTTAGTACCAAGGTCTTCATTTAAGCATAACAACTAGGCATGGGGGTTTAGTTGTAGATACTTGATCAATTTACTATAAAGGTAACTATAAGAAAGCACTCGACTTAATATCAGTGTTGTCAATCACTCGCAACTAGGAGTTCTCAGTCCAAAGGAAATGATAGCGTGCTAGTGACAGAACTGAACAACTTGCCTGAGTGCTGACTCTGAAACTAGGTGTTTTCTTTGAAGTGTATTTACATGCATCTTCTCTGCATTTTAGAAATGCTTTTCTGGCAGTTTCATTTAATTATGCAAGTTACTGCAAATGTTTTCATAACAGCAATTCACGGGCTTCATGGTGACACTTCAGCTGTGCAGTTGCAGAAGGTCCCACTACATCATCGTCTCCGCCATGGTCTCTCGTGTCCGCGTATGCTGTTTGTATGACTGGGTGGTCAAAGTGAACCTTACCTCTCTTGACTTTATGCTTCCAGGCCGTTTTACAATAAAAGTATCATCTGTTTTAATAAGCTACGTGTTAATATGTGTGAAGAGAATGATTTTCTAAAAGCTTTGATGCCCTGCAGGGGTAGAAAAATTATCATCTATCCAGCTGGCTCTTTTACAAAATACTGAAACCATATTAGCAACTTCTGCTTCCATTTGGAATTGCTCTGAGTTGACGGGCATATGTTTTATTTCCAACTTCTCTTTTACTTTTTTTTTTTTTTTTTTGCTTATGTGGTGATTTTCAGAAATGTTGAACCAAAGAACAGTAAGTTAATGCTATTTCTGTCACATTTCTTCCTAGCTGGAGAACATACATATTTCATGGGGAAACAAGGTAGAACCATTCTGCAAGTAGTCCCTCTAGACGTAGGAATCATTGGAAGGCGGGGCTGTTTTCTAAAGATCTTCAGTGGTTTTGACTTGGTCACCTAAGTAAATGTAGAAAGTTTTTTCGCCTCAACGATATTCCCAGCCTTAACCCCTCTTCAGTCGCTGAAATTCAGAAGGCCGTGTAAGTAACATCAGTAATTATCGGAGCTAACTGAAGCAGATCCAGGAAGGCCAACTCTCACACAGTACCTTAATTGCCTGTTATCTATTGTTTCCTCCCAAATCTTAAACATCTCTTTTAGTCAAGAAATTCTCATTTTTGGTACATCCACAGTAGAGCATTGGACTTGTTATTTGTACAACACTTGCAATGTCCTCAAACATTCCATTTTATTTAAAGTTGCACATATTTATTACTTTAATTAAAAATGAAAGTGAACCCTGACTCTATTGGTATGTCATCAAGAATAGCATAGATGAGGGGTACTAAGAGCCCCTAATTAGCCAGGGCTGAATTTGCCTCAATTACAGTTAGTAAATGAGAGGTTATCAAGTATGTGTTGAAAGGTAAAGTAGAATGTGTAGCTTAAGCAACAGATCATTACTGAGAAACATTATATAATTATTGGAAATCTACGTGGCTGGAGCTTAAAATAATATTGTTAGGTGTCAAGAAACAGTTGAAAATAATGACCCAAAATGCACTGTTAGCAACCATAGCCTATTAGAGATAAAAGACTGAAGAGAACAATAGTAGTCTGGCAGAGTGGCAAACTTTCACTCTTCCAATGATACTACTTCCTATAAAAGTAAGTAAATGGAACCCTCCAAGTTCAGGCGCAGATCAACACATACACACACACATGATGACGTGTTGACTTGGAGTGGTCTTATCCAACTTGGTAAAATGCCAGGCGCTCCAATTATGATCATATAATATAAGGCCCAACACTTAAAGAATGATAGCCTTTTTTCTCCAAATGAAATTCACTTAGTTTAGAAATATGCCAACACTATCTTATGTAAAAACTATTAGTCTGCAAGACCTACATTCCTTTAAATATGTCTCTGACACTTTAAAAAAAAAAAGAGTTATAGTACCTAGTCTTCTTTCTAGATGGTGCCCTAATCATGAGAAAGGCTATCAAAGGATTTGTGAAACTTGCCGCACTTCTTAAGATATCCTTGGCCTCTGATAATTTTTCATCAGTTAAACATCTTAATTGCCCTAATTTATAGTGAAATGTCCCAGAGCTCAATTTAAACAATGGCACCACTGACTAAAGCACAAGGATGCCCATTGCCCTAGATTTGTGCCTATGGTTCTGGGACACCTAGGAATGAGAACAGCAGCAAACTCCACTATTCCTACATGGCCATATACCATGTTGGAACGTGTGACCTGTCCGCGCTGCACTGCTATTCCTGTCCCAACTCCATAGACGAGCAGCTTTGTTTCTTGACTTAAACATATGGAAGATGGAAATGGTTTAAGTATGTAGTAGCCCTAAACACATAAGTATTATCAATTTAGATGTTTATATTAAATCTTGAAGTACCAAAATTCAAAGTGCCCTCTAAAGGTCAAAAACTGTTAGTACAATCATTGTGCTGCTCTTTTTTTTTTTTTTTTTATCCTGTAAGTGCTTAAACTTATAGAACACTTCTGCTAAGAAGAGAAATATCTTCTGCAGAGTATGAATAAATGGTGGGACTGTGCTGATAACAAACAAAACTGAGTTTAAGATACATCTCTAATCCAGGGCTGGGGAAATGGTTACGTTGGCTCAGTGCCTTGCAAACATGAGTACCCAAGTTCAAATCCCAGCAAAAATGGTGAGCACCTTTGATCTCGGTCCTGTAGAGGTAGAGACAGGACAGCCTCTGGGGCCTGCTAACCAGCCATACAGCCATCTAACTGAATCCACGAACTCCAGGCTCAGTTACAAAAAAAAACAAACAAACAAACAAAAAAAAACTGTCACAAAATATAAAGAGGAGGCTGGCAAGATGGCTCAGTGGGTAAAAGCACTTGCTCACAAGCATGAAAACCTGAATTCTGTCCCTGGAACCCACATGGAAAGGCAGAACTGACTCCAGTAAGTTACCCTCTGACTTCCATGTGCTCATCCTGTGGACAGAAAAACAGTCACACACACACACACAAACACACACACACACGTACATATGTACCCCTTATCTCTTCAAGCTTTCAGAATAGTTTTACCATTTTTATTTCTCCAACTAGATGCTTCCAACACTGTGGGTGATGTGCTGTTATCCTCTTACATCTTTATTTTGGAATTAAAGGATCTCCTAGTCAGAGAAAATAAATGAATTTTTTTTTGAGTCCTCAAACTCTGAACTTGTGTCTCCTTTTAAAATGCTTTCATGAAATTCCATGTCTCAACCATACCTCAGGCTTACAAAATTTGAAATAATAAAGTCATGTTCTGTGACAAGCACTCTACTGGGATTCCAGAAATCTGAGTTCCCACCACAGTTCTGCCATTAATTATGTCACTGATTTTCAGACATCTGTGTAATAGTTTAGTTAGAAGTGACAAACTGAAAATCATCTGAAATTTCAAATCACTTCTGAAAACCAAATTCTTAATCCAAAGATGGTATGTGTTTTAAATTTGATAGTGGTGGTAGAAATCACTGGGTTGGCTGCATCAGGAGTCTTCTGCAACAGGGTAACACTTTTTCATCCTTTTCTGTTAATCAGATGAAAGCAAAGTATCCTAGCTGAAAAGCAATAGCAAGTACAGTGGATAAGTAGAAAAGAAGAGTCTATATTAAAGAATAGCCGTGGGTCAGTAAGGTGACTCAGTGGGTCAGATAAAGGTGTCCGCCTCCAAACCAGAATTCACTTCCTGGGAGCCATGTCTACACATGTTGGCTGTGGAACTCATACATGCACACACACACATACACACACACACACACACACACACACACATCTGTAGTCCGACAATCCATTTTTAATGCTGCCTATGATTCTTCCTAGGCATAGAGTCTACTTACTTTCCCAGGCTTCCAAGGTATGAAGCACAAGCCACAAGTGCCTCTGTATCATGAGAGAGTGTGGGACATTCATGGAGAGTATTGGTTCCCTCAGTTGAGTAATACAGACAGGAAGTGAAGGCTGACATCCCCCAGTAAAAGCCACTAGAATACTCTCTCATTAGTTTCCTAAAGTGCAAGACCTAGAGTTGAGGTGGAAGAGTCACCAACACTACCCAGTTCTCTAAACCTTTGTGTATTTATTGGGCATGCCCAACTGGAATCCCTTGAACAACCTCGTTTTAGTTTTCATGTTGCTGAAGGCACACCAGGGTGCAGTATCTAATTGGCAAATCATGCAGATTAAGTATTCTCTTGTGTTATAAACTGATTAACTACTTAATTGTTGAGGAGATTCATCTCTATGAAATTTTTATTAAAACGTTGTGATGCCTTATAAAAATTAAATGAAGTTCTTTAAATGATAACTAATCAGTCATACTCATCTAAACAGGTTTATAAAGGATTGATCTCCAAAGACATGGCATGAAAAGAATTTTCCCTAGTTCAACAACAAGAAAACAACAAACCTCAATTAAACATTTTGTGCCAAACTAACTTTACTATATAAATGGGTTTGGTAACCAATCAGTGGTATCATAAAAAGCAAAACATGAAAATAACACAAGGAAATATGATTTCCAAATGAAATTAATTTTGTTCATAGTATCTTGTCTCTGGACTTCTAAATAAGGAAGGAGGAGACATGCTCAGGATGGTTTTATCCAGGCTATCACACCATTACCTAAGAGTTTATTTATGCTCAGTAACATCAGTAGTACTGCTCCTAACTTACTTAAAGATTCAACTTGTTATTATGTGAATGTCCCCAAAACAATTTAAATCAACAAAGCATAGATAAGAGTGACTCCTGAACTGGGTATGATGATATATACTTGTAATTTCAGCCCTCATGAGGCTGAGGCAGGGGATCTAAAGTTCAAGGCTACTATGGGATGGATGGATAGATAGATAGATAGATAGATAGATAGATAGATAGATAGATTAGATAGATAGACAGACAGATACATTATAGATGGTGGATAGCTAGGTAGATAGATAGATAGATAGATAGATAGATAGATAGATAGATAGATAGATAGACAGACAGACAGATACATTATAGATGATGATGGATATTAGGTAGGTAGGTAGATAGATAGATAGATAGATAGATAGATAGATAGATAGATAGATAGATAGATGATAGATTATAGATAATGGAAAGGTAAATAGATAGATACATAGATACATACATAGATATATACATAGATATATAGATTATAGATGATGGATAGGTAAATAGAAACATACATACATTTGTACAGAGATACACAGAGATACATAGATACATAGATCTTCCATATATATATATATATATATATATATATATATATATATGGGCAAGACGAGAGAGAGAGAGAGAGAGAGAGAGAGAGAGAGAGAGAGAGAGAGAAACAATGCCCAGTAGATAAAACTTCCATTCCATGATACCTTTGGTCAGGCATATTTAGAATTGACAGTACATATTTTAAACCATTATCTTTTGATTAGGGCTTTTTCTTCTTATAAGAACACTTAATAACGAGTAGGGGATGAGACTGAGTCCAGTGAAAACTGTCTCTGTCCACTCACATCCATTCTCTTACTAGAGATCTCTTATGTGTGAATGTCAATTTAAAAATGGCAGCTTCCCTCATTCAGTGGTCTTTTGCTTTGAAATTACTGGGCAGTTGTAGTCTACCTCAATCAGCATAGATCTCTATTGGCAAAGATCATCTTTGCTGTTCTGTTTTCTCTGTAAAAAAAAAAAAAGTAGACCAATGTAAAACATTCTGTCTTGGCCTATTCTGTCTTGGTCTATACCAGGATTTTCCTAACAATACTCCAAAATTAAGCACTCCATGGCACCTGTATCATAACCGCTCCCCTTCTCCATCAGCAGAGAGGATGATAATTGCAGCGGGATTGTTGAGAATCTCTGAAGAAATTTATTTCTATGATTATACTGTGCACCTTTTTCTTGCCTCACTGTGTGCCAAAGGTAGATTTTAAAACTGTGTTGTCTGGATTCTGTAAGCAGTCTCTTGCTCTTGTCAGCTACTGCAACTATTTGTTTCCCAGAGGTTGTTCTGTTTTTCCCACCTTGTTTTGCCTACTGTATTTGAACACTGACGCTGTTTGAACACTTTTAAGGTGCTTTTAAGGTCTCCTCGGCCTCCATAAATATGGCTCAGAGCCTGCTCCTGGCCACCTCCCCACCCCCCATCACAGAATTTGTTGTGCTTTAAAAGGTGTTCTCATGTTGCAGCAGTGTAGCTGTCTTCTTCACGTGTGTGAATAATCCTCATTTTAATGTTATTATTTGTAAGTGTAAGAATTTATTTAAAAAGCACCCACTTTTGATGTACAGTGTATGCCAAAATAGCTTTGGCAAGCCCGGGCACTGTTCTGGGAGGCCAAAGGCCCTCATTTGAATCTAAGCTGCAGCTGAATTAAAACTGGGGAAACTTGAGATAAGCGTGCCTAATTGCCTATGAGAAACTCAACAAGGGAAAAAAAATGTAGCTTGTTGATCTTATTTCTTTGATAATTCAAAAGAATCTTCAGGACATACGTGGACTCCTTAAACTTCAGTTCTTGAAATGTGATCAGGGTCCACAGTTGTCACTTGGCACATGCCCAGAAACTCACATCTTTGCATGAGGCACCTGGACATCTGCGGTGGCGCTGGTAGAATCAGCTAATTAACAACACAGGCTTAAACAGGCACCTCATCTGGCAGTACAGTTAGTTGCCTGATGGTGCTCAGCAGGATTTGGTAGTGCTTTTTATTTTTCTATCCTAATGGTCTGCCGCCCGCCTAATTTTACTTATTGTCAGTCACTACTTACCGCAGCTTGGGGCCCTCCCAGGAGGCTAAATTATTATCAAAGGATTAGGGCCATGTAGCCTTGCAGTTCTGACATTTCTGATTACTCGTCTATGCCAGAACACTAATTAGCTGTGACTAATTAAGAAAAATGCCCCTGCCATAGAAAACCATTTAAAAGGACCGAGAAGGAGAAAAGCAATTCAAAAGCTGAGCAGTGCTGGGCTTTGCTGATGCTCTTTAGATTTCCACCAGAGCCTTAACTCACCTTTAATTGTGCTCGGAGTTTGGAGGGGAGGGGGCACTTGCAAACTGATGGGAGGTTTTTTTTTTTTGTTTTGTTTTGTTTTGTTTTTTGTTTTTGTTTTTTGCCTGCATAAGAAAGAAAAGAAATGTTGTTGATACCTTAAGATGGATCAGCAGTAGTGCTGGAACTGCCTCGGACTGTCAGAAGGTGACAAGATTTTCACATTGAAGAAATGTTTCTAAACACCACTTGCAGAACTATACATCTCTAGCACACGTCAAAGCTGCTAACAGAGCCTTGATGGATTGCTGCTCAAGAAATTAAAGCAGTACTGAGTTTATGCACCAGTGAGGGATGGGTAGTAAGCCGTATGTAGAACCATACCAACGTAACTTAGTGTTGGTTTCCTGCTTCTGTCACCTTAGGCTTGTCTGGAGGGTCAGACTTACTTGCATGCAGAGTCTGGTATATACTGGCTCCTGACAGCTCACTTGGCATGCCTGCACGGCATCTGGCCACTGGCGGCTTATTACTGAAATGCCCCGGCTCCCCTAAGACCAGCGTCTCTACCAATTGACCAGTGCAGCAATTGCACAGAACTGATAACTACTCTCCTTCCTTTCAATTCTAACTTCATAAGCAGATAACACACATGGCTTCAAGGCCAATTTCTGTAGTAGCGTTTTGGGATTCTCTCTCTGTCAGTCAGCTCCCTTGCAGGTCCTCCTGCAGCCCCCTCTGCAGGGTTGACATCATTCACCAGTGGGCTCTAGGTTGCCAATATTGACAAAATCCAAATTTGAAAATAAAAATCTGTGAGACAAAGTAGCCTTTTGGCAAAAATCATCATTCAGCCTAGTGATTGAATGGTTTGTCAGAAAGCTAATTTTAAGAATGATTCATAAGCAGTTAACTTACCAAGAGTTTATATTTCCTGATCTCAACCCATTACTAGAAAAGATAAAAATCTAAATTTCGCTGTCTTAATGTAGGCAAATCACTTGGTTGTAAACGAAAGTTCCAACACTCACATCTTCCAAATTTTTCATGCTGCATTTTAAACTTACTTCCCCTTTCCTCTCACTGGAGAACAAAAAGCAGGGACCAGTGTCCTCTAAGCAATAATCCTTCCTATGCATGAAGACTGTTATTAAGGCACCTGTCATACATGTCTACTCCTGGAAAAATAATCCTTATTTGTTTAACTTCTCATCACAGGCCCCTTTCCTAGCCCTTTAATCATTGTCATGGCTATGCTTTGAAATTTCTCAAGGTGTTCGCTGTCATGCTTAGAGTGGAGATAATATGCAGTATCTGAATGTGGCTGGACAAGATTCCTTCAAACTTTATTCCTACATATGCACTCTATATAGCTCTCCCATATGTATACTGTACCATCTCCTTGAACTTACTTCTACTACTATAGTTCTTTCTGTTGACTTTCCTCTTAGCCTCTCCTATCTGCCCTTGTTGCTTGGTATAGAATACTCCCTAAGATGTATATTGTACACAGAGAATGTAGAAGACAAACCTATTGCATTATTCAAGAGCCATGTGTAAAGAAGGGTGACGAACATTGCAAATCACACGTAGTTGGATTCTAATTAGAAGATGGCCTAACCTCTCCTTTTACACATTGTCTTTATGTAGCCTACCTTTATTGATCACCTCTAAAAAATCATGCTGTGCAAACAGCTGGAAACCTGATGCTAACCAGGTACCTGACCTAAATTAGTTTATAGTTTAAGAGCACATAGATTTTCATGAGAAGTAGTTAATTTCCTTATAGAATGTTTTACTGTTTCATCTTCAGAGTAGATATCCACAGATATATTTACAGATGGAAACGCAATGCAGGACAAAATTGAATAGCTATTCAATCTACCAAATAGTAGTGATTTCTCTGTGTTTCAAGTAGATGATGAGGAAACTGCCACAGATTTAGTTCCAATACAATTCATACCCGGGCTGAGTGTTTCTCCACCAACTGAAGAGACCAAAAACTCACACCACAGTCTCCCTTCTCTATCCTCCTTGAGTTCTTTGCTCAAACTCCAGGAGAGCACTTATGCATCCTCGAAGAGAAATCCACACTTTCACCACACCAGAAACAGCTCACCAAGTCAACAGCTATAGACATTTCCCAGACATGTTGCTTTTCCAACTGCATCTTCAGAGATGCCCCGGAGCCTCAGACAACTAGAAGAGCAAGTCTCAAGATACCTGTACGCATGCTGGAGAGACAGTGTGATACTTGGCTGACAGTCTTAAAGCCAGTCTACAGCTGAACACATCTTACCACGCAGTGCTAATGTAACTCCATGTAGGAGTGCACATATATGGGCATGGAAACTGTTTTAGTTTGTAATACTTCCCCTTCAATCATCAGCTAACATGAAGTGACTGTCACTTATTTAAGCTACATTTTAGTACTATGTACCATTTCTTTAGATAAGTATAATTATCTCCTTGATAACTCCAACAACTTTAATATCTGTTGGATTTTTGCAGTAAAAGGTCAAACCCAGGGCCTCACATATGCAGAATGAGCACTCTATCAGAGGAGCAATTTAATAGGTCCCTATTAAATTTGTTTTCTATTAATAAAACATGATTCAAAGCAGTAGTGACTCTGACCCTGAGACATGATGTCATTTTTGTTATAGAAAAGCCTTACTACTATTTTGTATATACAAATATCATTTTATATTTTCAAGTAGGAAAAAAGAATCCACCAACAAATTTGTAAGGTATGCTATGTTCCAAACATTCTGCCAGGGGCTAAAGATAGCAATCAAAGTAAGGTTCTATGAATACCTTTTGACTGCTCATAGCCTGTGATAGACTTGTAACAGATTGTGTATTATTATCATCATCATTATTATATCAACACCTGGCTAGGATATAAGAAGCATAAATTAGGAGAGAGAGAATACCCAATATTCCCTAGTTGGAAACAGTATTATTTTGGTGAGCTGCATCTTTAATACTAATATGAATACATATAGTCAGGAAGATGGGAGTTGGTAATCCAGTTCCAGTCCAATGGTGTTGGCAAGCTAGAAACCAAAGGCACAGAAACCCAACATAAGGCAGAGCCATTGCTTCTATGGTTTGCTGCACACCCGCTGTGGGAATGCACCAAGACTGAAGCACAAAGGCAGCCACTTATGCCACTCCCTGTGTACTTTGAAGACTGGATTTTGGAATGTTTCACTTAGATCTTATCTTGAAATGAAATCGTACCATTTAGTAGAAATTCCTAAAGATTACTGTATCCTTCTTTAGGTCTTATGTTATTGATTTAAAATATAATATTGACAAAAATTTTATATACAGTGTGTAAATTGTCATCCAACCAGAAAAGAAAATGGCCATAGTAACCAAGAAAATCATTCTTAAATGATTTCTGTGTGCTGGATTGTTACAGACACTATTATAACTAAATAACATACTGATTTCTGCCAAACATTAATTTGTTTGGTGCAAATAGTAACCAAACCAGTGTGGCTCCCATCACTGGGTCCTAGGCAGAGAAGAGTGGAATAACTAATTTTTACATAATAAGCACAAGCCTTTTAGCATCAGGAGAGTACAAAATAAACACACAGAGGCAGCTGCCTACATTAAGATAGTAAATAATATAAAACAATATTGATTTTGATACCCTTTATGTAGTGTAGAGAGGCTTTTAGGTGGCATTGAAATGAAGAGGGTCTGGGTTAACTGTAGAGCAGTGAGCTAAACAGAACCTCTGACCTGGCAGTATGTGGAGCTGGTCCTCTGCTCTGAGCTGAAGAGGACCTAATTCAGAACTTCCTCACCTATAGTCTTCACAAATATTTCAAAGGAGGGACTCTGGTACTCCAATGACAGAGAAGTTTGTTTCTGCATTCAGAAAGTTTCTAGTAGATGCCAGCACTCCCTGGTTGGCACATTTTACCTTTTTCTTCCTTAAATAAACCTGGCACATGGAAGGAGCAAGCAAGAAGGTCAGGAGTTCAAGGTCACCCTCAACTGTATATGGAGTTCAAAGCAATCCTAAACTTCATGAGGACCATTCTCTAAATAAATAAAGCAGCAAAGGAAAGACTCCTAATTTTCAGAACATCTAAGTGTTTGTCTATTAAAACAAAAAAAATTCCTCTGATTATAAAGCATCAAAAAGTGTGTAGCATCTGTTCTGTGTTTAAGAAACAAACAGAACATGCAGAAAGTCACATGTATAGAGTTCTATGCAGTCCTTTTCTCTGTTCACTGTTTTCTTACACTTTAAAAAAACAAAAATTTGGTTGTTGGGGTTTTTTTAGTATATGTAAATGGCAGGCAATAGGGCAAATTATTAAAAAAAAAAACAAACTTTGCAAGAGAAGATTATCTAAGAGTTTTCTAACAGTCGTTTGATTATCCTAAAGGTATATGGTTCTTCAGAGACTTTCCTTACTTGCACATTACAGTAGCCGATTTATAGATATGGTTGGTATCTGGGAGTATAGATTTCTTCAACTAGTAATAAACTGGTGAACATCTTTGAAATGCTTGAGAGCCCCTTATATCTATGCGCAGTACCGTGTCTTGATCAGTTCGCAGCCACCAGGGATTCAACGGGTTGTTTTCTTACCTTTATACTAGAAGCTTCACTTTGCCTTAAAGAATTGGAATTTTTTTTTTTTTTTTTCTACCAGTACAGAAAGCTAGCTTGTTTTCAAAACGGAAATGCAGTAACAATTATAAACTTAGACTTTGGAGCCGAAATGTAAATTAAAAATCTTCTAGGATACATAGCTCTGAATAAGTAAATTATTTAATCTAAATCCAGTTTTCTACTTAATTAATACATAAATATGCGAAATTGTTAATAACATCTACTTCATCTTCATCGATTTAATAGTTGACCTTAGTTCATTTTACTTGTACTTCATATAAAAAGTGTTCAATGACTTTATAATCAGAATTATAGTAATAGTATAAGGCTAGAAAAGTAGTTCACATAATAAAGTGCTCGCCTAGCATGTGCAAAGCTCTGGGTTTGACCTCCAGCACTATGGTGACACAGCCTATAATTGTAGCACTCAGGAGGTATAGAAGGGAGAATCAGAAGCTCAAGTTTACCTGTGGCTACATAGCAACCTCAAGACCACCCTAAAATACAGGAGTCCATGTCTCAAAATAATTAATAGTAATATAAAATAACAGCAATAAAACTGATAATCCGGACTTCCGTAACCCTACCCACTTCTCACTAGTTTCATTGTTTCATTCTTGTGTCTGTATTTTATTAAGAGAGAAAAATGAATTAAAGACAAAACAGCGAACAGTAGAAAGCTCTAGAACCCAAACTTTCTCGTTCCTTTATTGTGAAAGAATAAAGTAATATCCAAGCAGTGTCAAAAAAAATAAATAAATAAAACCTGAAACAGTGAAATTTGATAATTTGACTTTTTCTTTCAGTTTAGTCTTTGTGCCTTTTCCTGAAACAATCAACCTGATTTGCAATATTTTTTTTTCCATTGTTGGGACTAAAATACAGGGTCTCAAGCATGCTTAGCATGTGTTCTACCTTGAACTGTAGTGCCAGCCCCCCAGGTGACCAGCATTTCTACAGAGCTATTGTGTTAGATTAGTTTATATAATCTGGACCTTCTCAGATGGGTAAAGAAACTGAGGCACTGACAATTCATCAGGCCAGCTCACTTGAGCAAATAGATTAACAGGCTTGCACTGTCTTCCTTCTGCCCTCCTTCCCAGGACTATTTGTTTCTCCTCTAGTGCATGAACACCAACCCTCAGCTACCATGGCCAGGAGACGCTTTTACTCTGGCCCATCCTCCAGGACCATCTCTGTGCCTAATTGACAGCGTTATCATGTGTCAGTTTGGTAGAACACAGCCTCTGTTCTCGGCTGTAATACATTGGTTTCGGTTTTCCTTAAATACAGCCCTTCATCCTTTTCCAAGCTAACATACAGCTGTAAATGGCATTGCTTGAGACTTAAAATCCTGTTTGGGGATCTGTTCTGTGGATCTGGATACTATAGTTTCGGTGGGATGCCTTGAATTGGGGGTGGGGATGGCATTAGTGTATCAAATTTGCATCAATATTACATTTGCATTTGAGTGTTTAGACTTGGAAAGTGAGTGAAATAGAACCATAATTTAGTTAGTAAGTAGATGGGCTGCTGGCAGAAGTAACAATGGATAGCCAATAGAGCGTGCATGTTTTCAGTGTGCAGCTAAAACTGTAGGGCACCAGTGTTTATAAATTTTTGTTTCTCTAATAGAGCCACTAAGTGGTCCTAGAGGGTGGCTTTATAGTTCTCACTCATACCAAAGCCTTCAATATTCGGAAAAAAAATAAATAAATTTCAATCGAGCTACTGGATTTTAAAGTTTACATTCCCTAAATGAGATTTTTGTGGGGTTTATTCCATTTCAAGCAAGTGATTGAGCTCTTTATAACAGCTTCTCTTGAATAAATGAAGAAACACTGCTCACTCTGGGAATCTAGCCATTGTGCCCCACCTTAGTGCCCTGAAAGGTGTTGGTCTTCCTCTCTCTTCCCTTCCTTCCTCCTTCTTCCTCTTCTTTCTCTCTTCTCCTTTTCTTTCATCCTTCCTCCATCCTTCCTTTCTACCTCATTCCTTTTTCCTCCTTCCTTCCTCCCTCCTTCCTCCCTCCTTCTTACTCCCTTCCTCACTCCTTCTTTCTTTCCTCCCTTTCTCTTTGTTTCTTCCTCCCTTTCTCTTCCTTTCTTCCTCCATGCTCCCTTCTTCCTCATTTCTTCCTCCTTCCTTCCTTCTTTTTTTCCTTTCTGGTTGTTTTTTTTTTTTTAACTTATTGAGACAAGCATAGCTGGAGAAGGATGAAAATATACCAACTAGTTGTGCCAATTCGTAATCAATAAAAATCTAAACACTTAAGCAGAAAACACATCTCAGATCTATGCCATGCGAAGCAGCTATTTTTGCTTTGCCATCATCATCAGAAGGTGCATTCTGCAAGAAATCATTTGCTTGAAGCAGCCTCAATATATAACCCCTATGGGGTCTTGTGATTCAGATTTAGGAATATCAGCCACAGAGGGTCTAAAGGCATTGTGCATTAGTATGTATTGAGACCTCGGTCCAGGTGGCAAGCAGCTGGACTTTTGAAAAATAAAACTTCCAAAATAAATGTGAAGTGCTTGTTCCCAGGCTATAAGTGTTATACTTAATGGAATCATCCTCCAAATGTTATAAATGAGGCCAAAAAAGGGGGTTGTGCATATTTAATATATTTGTTTTGTATCTCCTCTAGTCAACAGAATAATGACATTCCTTAACTACTTCTCTTTAACTTGCACGAAGAAAGCACGGTATGTTGCTAAATCTCTTTTCACCAGCTCTGCGGAGAAACAACTTTAATCCTTGTTAGAAAATTGCCGAGTCTGAGGCTGACAAAGACCTCATGCTTGTTCCATTGTTAGTGCTCCCGGCCCCAAGAGCAGAGCCCTTTACAGCTGCGTGGATCCCGCCCGGCTCAGCTGCGCTATTTAGGAGCGGAGGTTTGTCAATTTCTATTGACAATGGAGAGAGATTTTCAGGGCCTGTAGCAGTGCTGACACAGTTGGGGATCAATGCCAGCCATTCAGACTGCACCCTCTTTCATTGCTTTGGTTTGTTAATTCAAGACTAAAGGTCCACGGAGGGGGTTCAGGGTGTTTAAGAAAGCTGATGAACTGCGAGCGTTTATGGCCTTGGTGTGGCAATTTCCATAGTCAGTGACAACTCCTGGCACTGAGGGAGCTTGTGCCCTTGTTGACCCTCTTGTTATTAAAAATGCACAAGTGCTGCGCTTCTCAATATTTCCACACTCCTTCATTGTCAATGCCACCTTCTGAGCCCTTCAGCTTGTTGCTTGCTCTAAAGATCTTCTTAGATTGGGTTTGAAAACTTCACCTTAAACACTAGATTAGACTGATGTTCTGTTTTCCGTGCTCCTGTTGATTTGTTGAACCTTCCCAGGGCTGGAAAGCAAGTAGCAGCTTGATGGGGAGACGGGCTGCTAATATGATTTACCAGTCTACAGTCATGCACAATAAGTGTGAATAAATACAAGGGTCTCACAGAGTCAACCCTAGCCTTTCCTTTCCTTTTATTTTTTGCTTTAAAAGAGATATCTCAAGAAGATGAAGTGAGTGAGTGGTGCGTGCCCTTACAGGAGCTGAATGAACCACAATAGGAAAAAAAGGAGCTTTTCTTTTTTTTTTTTTCTTTCTTTCTTTTTTTTTTTTTTTTTTAAAGTGGTAGACCGGTATCATGGATTGCTGTAGAGAAAAAAAAAATGTAAAATATACAGTTACAGTTACTGCTTTATCCCAAGAAGACCAAAGCAATGGATAAACAGAAGGGAAAACACCATTCCCTGGGCTTCAGCTGGGCTGCAGCATAGGCGGCTGTGCCTTCCTGTGAGTCCCTGAAGCAAAAAGCAAATAATCACATAACTTACTTTATATAATTTTATAAAAATTATAAAAATGATAAATGAAAAGGATTTATTTTTTTCGAACATCTAACATTCTCACTGCTGCATATTCACCCTCTCAAGTTTTTGGTTTTTCTTTTGTTTTTTTTTTTTTCTTTGTTTCATGCAAAAGCTTGCTTGGGTTTGATTTTGGTGGGGCAAAGGAAGCTTACCCCCATTTGGACTGTTCTCAAAACGAAAAAAAAAAAATGGGGAGGGTGATCTACTATATTTTTACCCCTCAGAAAAGATACATTAACTCCAGTACCAGAAGTATCAAACTGCAAGAAGTTTCTGTTTGGTGGTTGTTGGTGTGGGATGAGGGAGGGCTCCAGTTTCCTCCCAGGCAGGAAAGTTGCGGGAGTGGTGTTATCCTTAGTGCTCTTCCATGGCCTCCTTGGCTAAACCCTGAGCCCTAAGCACTGCTGTCCCTAACCATTCCTCAATTTAGCGAGGATTATTCTCCAGTGTGCCTCTTAAGTTAAATCGACAGCATACATTCTGAACAGATAGGATAACTTTCTGAGATACTTTGCTTCTTGATGGAGATGTTTGCCTCTAAAGGAAGATGAGGGAAAATGGCTTAACCTTTTCCTTAGCTGCCATCCTGTTCGTCTCTATTAGTCTCGTCCTGGTTAGATTATTTTTATCCCAAGCTTGTTTTCTTTTAATTTATAATTTGGGTACTATGTTAGAAGTATTAGATTATTAATGATGTCTGTGTTCTATTAAATGTCCTTCCCATCATCGTGAGCATCATTTATACAGGATGGAAAATTAAGTGAAACTAATTTGAAATGATATGAGGACTTTTTTAAAACATAAAGTACATGTTAAGTGCTTTGTAAGGGAGGACTTCATTTCTCTCAGTTTTATACAACTGAACATGTATACACTAACGTCTTAACTGCTGCATTGTGCTAGCCTTTATATGATCTATATAATAGTCTCTCCACTCCAACAGGAAAAAGAAAATTTCTATCCCATACAAAGAGTAGAATTTTTTAGAGTTTAGTCCATTTTGACAGCATTTTAGGTTCCAAAATATCTGTTCAGTGTGGCACAGGAGTAGGGTCTTATGCTGTATGGTAATTCAGTATTACCAAACATACCCAAGTATTCAAGTACATTAAAATACAAGCAACTAAGGCAAAGTAATTTGGGAAAAAAAGTGACTGTAGAATTAATGTCAGAAATCAAAGGTAGCATGCATCCATAAAAGATTTTGAGACTTCACTTATCAGTTGAAGCACTGCATCAACTAGTAATATAAGAATTTATGAGTGTGGGTATCTCATTTTATAAAACTTTTTAATACCATTTTGACAGTACTAAAACAGTAAACAAAGTATTTATTAAGAAAAGAACAAAGGATATTTAAATCTCCATCTACTCTGAAATGTAAAACATGGTGTTTTCAGTAATCTGCCTGATCATATTTAGTAAATCAGCTCATTTTAATTTGCTTGTCACATTTTAAGCCTGAATATTCATAGAGTAACAAATTAATAGAAATAAAGTGTGTAATTCATTTTGTACTTAAACGACCATTTCGACTGTGTTACATCGTATCACCACTAAATCATCAATAAATCCAGGTCTGGATGAATTTTAGACTTGAGAACTTATAATGTCTTAGAAGTTAAATTTTTTACTGTTATTATATGGAGAAAAATATGATTTTTTAAAAATCTGTGTTAGGATACCTAAAAACAGGTACATATTTGGTGTGTTGTCATATTTATGTATATAAGCAGCAAACACACACACACAAAAAAAAAAAACTCTTTCAAAACACTTCTCTCATTTTGTAAATGCCAAATCAATGTTGATATTTCTGTTACCCAATGAGTGGCAGCGTTATTACACCATTAGCAACACCTGGCTCTGTCACATAATCACCGAATCTCTTAAAATGTCACAATTAATATCAGACGCCCTTTTTGAAAACAGGAGACTAAAAAAAAAAAAAAAATCTTTTTATGTTTTTTCCTGCTCAGTGTGTATTATATTGTACAAAGCAGGAAATTGCTGCCAAAGAATTTCAGGGTTTTTCCCCCCACCAATAGAGTTGTTATAAATAGAAAAAAAAGATGAAGCCTCTAAGACTTCTTGCAAAGCAATGTAGATCTTTTCCTTTCACGATCTGGGTGACAATGTATGCTTTGTGACTCTTACTGCATACAAGAACTCCATCTTGACAAGGCTCCTTCCTGTGATCTCAGTAAATCTTGATTTAAGTAGTGTAAAACTTCTTGGCAATTGCTTCATACGATTTATACATAAGCATGATGGACCACCATTTAGTAAGCTGTGGATACTTTTTGCTGTCTTTCAAAATGTTATGTCTAGGCATTGACATCACGACTAGGTTCTAACACTCCTAACCTTCTGCATTTTTCATAGCATGAAGACCAGTAGGAAATTTTCCTTTGAAAATTATTTACCTGTTGGGTTTTTGTTATTGTTGTTTTGTTTTGGTTTTTGGGGTTTTTTGTTTTTTGTTTTTTGTTTTTTTGGTTTTCCCCTGCAGCTTGGCTGCCCATTCAGTCCTATAATATGTATTTCGTACGCATTGTTACTTACAAATTGCAAAGCAAGCTACTAAGCTCCAAAGTGCAAAGCACACGATTTCCCATGAATATGTTACAGCTAAACACTGTAATGCTAATTCATATAAAGAACAGCCCAGGTCAGCTCAGCAGATTTGCCAGCAAAACATACAATTCTGTTAACAGGAAATTATAGCATTATTGACTTCAAGTGCTGATCTGTGGTCATTTCAGAGTGCTTCATTACCCTCTCATTACTGAATCTGTTAAATGAGTACTGCAGAGATTGTTTTCTTTTTTGTCCTCCTCCTCCCCACCCCCATCCTTCTTTCCAGCAATGGTACAGCAATTCCATGAAAGTCATTTGTGTATGGCTGGCTGACAGACTAGACCTCCAGCTTCATATTTACCAACTGAAGACACTCATCAAGATTGTGAAGGTAAATGATCAATGTTGAAATGTGAATTGCCTGCCAAATCATAAAAGAATAATGATAAGACACTGTCCCACCAAAAGAATCAAAAAACAAAAGAAGGTTGGTGCATGTAAGTACTTTTAGTGAAAGACAAGGCACACAAATCCCCCAGGCATGTACTTGAATGTGGTAGGTCTGCAGTGATTTTACACTCATCATAAGAATAAAGTATGTTTTTCATGTTTACTAGGATGATGTATTAATCATGAGGGCTTTTGAACTGTACTTGACAATAAAATAAGGGAGATGCATGATTTCCCCGTGCCCTACTAGGAAATTATACACTGTCACAGCCCAGATTCTTTTGGAACTATACCTCTTCTAACATGTCTGTCAGAGAGCATCCAAAACTGTTAACACAGATCTTACATGCATTCATCAGAACACTTGGACTTTTGTGCTTCAAGAGAAAAAGGTACTAGCCTATATTTTATCTTTAACAGCTGGAAACTTTAAAATAATATATCTACTCAACAAAATTTTTATGGGGGCAAAAATTTACTTCATTTACCTTTTTTTTTTTCAAAAGTCAAATTTTTGATATAGCTGAAAACAAACAGAGGATCAAGGTTTTCATGCAGAAGACCTTATATTTGGTGCTACTTATTAGTGGCGAACGCGTGCACATGCGCACACTCGCGCACACTCGTGTGTGTTTGTGTGTTTGTGTGTGTGTGTGTGTAGATAGATAGATGGATGGATAGATGAATGGATGGATATGCTACATATGTATGTAATATGTCAGGCATGCAAAATTACACACACACAGTGCTTCTCAATGTGCCATTCTGACCTAAAACTGATCAGTACCCCCTTCGGATTTGTCAGAACCACAGGGTCCTTTGACAATATCCTAAACCGGCAGGATCAGGAATTAATGCTAAGACCCAGCAATCTTCAGATTAACAAGCCTCCAGAAGAGTCTAATACATGCTGAAGTTTTCAAAGTACCACTGCATTACATCATTAAAAGAAATTTCCACTCAAATTTAAAAACTTACCACGAAAACTGTTTTCTTGGTTCCTACAGTCTAATTCACATACAAATTGTTTTATGCTACAGACACTCAAGTTACAAGTCAGAGCCACGGATGAGTTCTGCTCCACAATCAGATTTGGGCAGTTTGCCTGGAAGTAGGAACTGAACCATGCTAAAATAATAGCAATGATGATCAGTGACTAATAACAAGTACAGTTATTGCCACACATGACATTCTGATGCTCCCGCCACACGTTTCATATATATCTTCAATTTCTCGTAGCAGGTATTATTTACTTTACAAATGACTGAAGCCACACTGTGACATACTCAGATGCATCTTTTTTTATTGTATATTTTGTTTATTTACAATACAGATGTCATCCCCGTTCCCCATTTCCCTTCCCTTGAACCCCCAACACATCCACTCTCCTCCTTTATGCTTTTATACCATTTTGATTACATACATGTATTAAGGTCAGTTCTAAGTTAAGGGTCTATTTTTGCTTTTTTCTGTGCTGAAGACTAAGTCTAGGACTTCATTTGTGCTAGGTACTCTATCACTGAGCTATATCCCCAATTCATTTTCTGCGTTTCTTACTTTGAGACATGCTATTGGGAAGTTTCCTAGGGTGACCTCAGACTGTCTCTGTCACCCAGGGATCATCTCATCTCAGCTTCCCAAATACCAAAAATAACAGACCTTTGCCACCAGCCACAGCTCATGGTTAGCTCTCCATGAGCTTTTCTGGCTTCTACATTTAATCAAGTCATAGGACTCTATTTAATTATTAAAAATATTATCTTCATGGTGAATATCAAGGGGAAGTCCAAATTAAAATTCTAATCACTTCCAACTTTGACTATAAATAAACTTTAAACCAGTGTCATACAATGATTCATCAGATCCTTAGAACTGATTTTGATTTTGTTCATAAAAATCATTTTTACTCATAATTGTGGTTTTGTTTTTAGTGACCTATTCCACTGAGTTTTCTAAGAAAGACTAAACATGGTCATATAGAATTGTGAAGGCTGCTAGGTGTCCCTTCCTCCTATCTAGATCATTTGGATTTGGCATGCCTGTTACAGCAGATCCCTGCATTCTTAACCAGGATCCTCTCAACTTGACTAAACTCAATTCTACTTCCTCTCTCACTACCCACAGGCATGGCCATTATTTGAAACTCCAAAAGACCTGAGAGTGATCTGTAGGAGAGTCAACTTTGTCCATTAACAGTACACAGAAATTAGTTCATTTGTTTTATGAAAGAAAGAAAAGAAAGGGAGGGAGGGAAGAAGGGAAGAAAGGATGGAGGGAGGAAAGGATGGAGGGAGGGAAGGAAGGATGGAAGGAGGGAAGGAAGTAAGGGAAGTAGGAAAAACAAAGGAAGGAAGGAAAAATGAAGGAAGGAAGGAAAAGAAATACCAATAAGATCAGTAAGTCTGGCATAAAAAAAATTTAAAATCTGTGAAATTATGTATGAAGGTTTAACATCAGAATGACCTCTCTGAGAAGGAGAAAAGTAAGATCCCCAAATGATTGAAGTGGTTGTTGATTTATGTTCTTTTTAGTGGCCATAAAACATATTAAAGCAATTAATATAAATTAGCTGCTTGTTTTACTAGGAGAAAAGAAGCAAACAGCACCCAGTGGCAGGTCCTTGTCGTAATGAAAAGCCAGCCTCACCAATGTGGAAGTATGAGAACATCCCAGGTGTTGGCAACATTTTATAAATTAGAGTTTGCAAGGATCTGCCCTGATTGTTATTCGCTCACAGAATAAGGAAATGGTCTTAAGTATATTTAAATTTGAAAGCCTTTAGGATTTCAAATCCATGGCTTAAGTCCATCAGGACTAACTTACTAATAATTAAACTAAGTCTAAAGGAAGTCATTCCAACCAAACCCAAAGGGCAAATGTAGAAACTTAGTAAATCATGTGGCACAATACACTGTATCATTATTCATCTGTAAGTGAGGAGTTTGTGTGTTATGTGCTTAATATAATTTTAATCTAATTAGAAACACAACTATAGTGTTTAATATAAATGTTTACAGAAATAATGCCATGTATGTTAGTTATCACATTTTCTAGACAAAATTCACATTTCAGAGGTACTTCTACGGTTTTAAATGTGAATTATGACTTTTGGTATCATAAAGCAGTGTCACCTTAGTGATACTTATGGATAACTTATGAATCAGAAGGCAGCTTACAAGCGGATCATAATAACTAGGGAACATAAGGGTGGTAGACTGAATGAGACTTAAGCTATTGAAATTTAAGTGGAAATAGATTTGATCATCTAAGAGAAAATACGCTCTGAATTTAAATCAGATTTGCTGTGGAGATGCTGACTCCAGATGCCATGCAGTGACTGTCAGTCTTCAGCTCATTTGTAGACACTGGTGTTGGTTTTTAACATGAAGTTTATTCCTGTCCAAGTGATCAAATGAGAAAGATTACATTGTCTTCCACCCTTACATCTACATGTCACTTCTAAAACTAGAGAGACCGTGGACACAAGTCAAGGAAAGAGGGCAGGAGGGTAAACTGAGGCAGGTCCAGAGCCTCCATTACCGTCAGCGCTCCTGCTTTTCCCAGAAAGCTGTGGGCAGAGCTCACATGGGCTGAACGAGGGGTCTAGGGTGGGCTTCCTGACCAATGTGCTAAGTGCCCTTAGTGCCAATGTTGGAGTTTGCTGGGCTTGTCTGAGTGTTTTCATAGAACTGTTCTGACAATGTCTGCTGTACTGAACGGAACAAAGCTTCTCTTCATTGTGCTCCCATCTACTCAGCTTATGATGTTGCACAATGTGATACAATATCCCTCCTGATTTGATTCTTTTTTTTTCCCCATCTATCACTTATTTAAAAAAAAAAAAAAAAAAAAGCAAACAAAACCTACCTGGCAGCAATCACTTAGCAAAATGGCTTGTTGGCATCAACTGACACTTGGGGAAATCCATGAAGTCTGTCTGCTTCTGATTCTAAATCTAGCAAACAGCAGAACTGTGAAACATGCTTATCTAAAATACCTTTTAAAAACCCCTCCATGGAATGATGTATCTCCATGAGTTCTCAGTTTCTCCATACAAATAAGTAGATGTTCTTCTCCTACTTCCAAAGTCAATACTACTATACTATTAAGCAGTCTCGTTGAATCCTGAAAATAATCGCACTTTAAACATAAGAGAAGCTTTAAAGGTTACACATTTTAAACCCCACAGGGGGAACAATTGAAGAACTGCTATAGATTGACCAATTAGATGGCTCAGTGCATAAAAGGTGCTTGCTCTCATGCCTGACAACCTTTAGTTGATCCCCAAAATCCATATGGTGGAAGGAAAAAAACCAACTCAAGTTGTTCTCTGATAGCCACACACATGCACACAGACAAACTACACATACACACACACACACACACACACACACACACACGAAACAAATAAATGTAATTTTAATTTTTAAAAGTGAGTCACTATAGAGAGAAATGGTAACATTGAATTACACTGAAATACTAAACATTGAATCCTGCTCATAGGTAGTCCATAAATCACAGCTCCAACATGTTATATGATAGCTTATTATTTTAACAAAAGATATAAATGTTCATTTCCTTTTTCCTAACTATGAAAACATTTTCCCAGAATTGTGATACATACTGTCCTAGGAGCATTTTAGAAGAAAAAGGTAAAAGTCTTATAGGTATAATATAGACATAACTTTCCAGTAGTATACCATGAGGGAATTAATTTTGTAATTCATAAGTGTGTAAAATGTGAACTTCTTTTACTCATGATAAACTTTCTTCTCCAATGCCTGCCCCCAAAACTAATTTATTATATAAAATTAAGTCTATTTTTCAGTATTAAAGGAAAACCTCCCCTATTGAAAACCTAAGAAATCCTTCCTATTAAAAATTCACATAAACATATCGTGTTACCTTTGTTACAGACTATTCAGTATGAAACACGGTGCAATTAGTAATGTTTAGAGAAGGGAGTTAATTTGTCATCTAGTAGTCACAACATTTTGACCTATCCATAGGATTAGAGTTTGAGTAGCCCCATCCCAAGTCGCTCATTCTGTTTTCTCCCCAGAAATACACTAAGATGATTGGTATGGGCAGCCATACTTAGAATGCATTCGTGGATCTCCCCCATACTTCTGAAATGCCCTTCAAGTACACAAACATATATCTGCACATATAGGCATATGTGTATGTGCACCCGTCTAACTAACCAAAGCAAATGCTCTTTTCTCCTTCTAGAAAACCTATAGGGATTTCCGATTGCAGGGCGTGTTGGAGGGAACGCTGAACAGTAAGACATATGATACTCTGCATAGACGTCTAACTGTGGAGGAGGCCACGGCCTCTGTCTCAGAAGGAGGAGGACTTCAAGGCATTACCATGAAGGACAGTGATGAGGAGGAAGAAGGATGATGACACACATTTCCACGAAAGGAAGGAAGGCCTCCGCATCGATCTGTGTACCTTGTCCTTGTAACTGTACTCACTGTCTTGACCAAATAAAAATGCTCTAGTTTCTTTAGAAATGTGAACTTGGAGATAAATAGAGAAATGCCATGTATTTTTGGAAAGAAAACCATATTCACATGTATAGCTTGACCTAGAAATTGGCCTGTGCTCGTGACTGGAATATGAACTACTTTTGTCTTTGTTTTGTTTTCTTTGTTTGTTGTTGTTAGTATATCTGACTTTTCATTTTAATAGTCATAACAAAATAATGTCCTATGTGTCATAGGAGAGACGCATCTCCCATGGCACAGCATTGTGAAGAGAAGCCATTTTGGTCACAGCACCAACCCTGTTGTACTTCTGTCAGAGTGGTGTGCCTCCCACCTATAATTCATGTACAAAGTTCGTTCTGTGATTTGCCAGTGTTGTGTTGAGTAGAAAACCTTAGCCTTGGTTCTCATAACTCTGAATTTGTCTGCAGATGTAATCCTGGACTTTGAAGAGTGTCATACCCAAATGTAGACTAGATTACCCACAGGCTTACATCCTGTTTCTTTCTGAGCTTTTTTTTTTTTTTCATGTGTACTCCATCGCCAGGCGTGCTTCCAACAATACAAGTGTAACAGCCTGCCGGCAATAAAAAATCCATTCAGTCAGAGCAACCTCTATGTTCATTAAACTTAAAGAGATTAAATGCAGTATAAGATACTTGCAGTATCTCAAACATCTCAACTTACCTGGCTCTGTGTCTTGGTTTTATTCCGTGATGTTTTGTTCTCAACCAAATAAGCAAAGATTATGAATAGTGTGCACTGTACTAGCAGGCTCACCATCTGATAAAAGAATTATTACAAGAACATACATTCACAGCAAAAAAAAAAAACCCACCGTGTTAACTACCTACTCAAGTACAATATATTAATAGTAATAACTATCATGCTTGCTTTGGCAGCACATATGCTAAAATAATAATAACTATCAATAGCTAGTAGTATTAGTAATAATACTAATGTTAATTATTAGTTGGCACTACTGTTACTAATTCTCCCAATGTTTTCTTGTGAGATTTAAGGGATATAGTGTGATGATTTGTAATTTCCCTGAATCTTTTTGTTGGGTTTTTCCTAAGATATATATTTTTATTTATATTTATTAATTTACTAATATTACTATAGTGATTTATTAGTATGTACTTACTGGTGTAGTATTCTACTACACTTATTCACAAGTAAAGATTTGTTTGATGTGGGATTTTGATATGTTGCCCAAACTGGTCTGGTACTCTTACACTCCCATGATCCTCCTCTCTCAGCTTCTTAAGTAGCTGTTACTATAGGCATATACCAACCACACCTGTCTATACTGACAAGTAATTTCTTCAGTGTTTAAAAAAAAAAATGAATGTACTACTGAGTTTATCAACAATGATGTGATGAAATACCAGCAAGGCCTTGAACTTCCGGAATCGTTTCTCCTGTCGTGCCACATAAATGGTGATTAGGGCACTCAAAGTAGTACACAAAATCTGGTTTAGCCACAAGTATTACATAGCAATAGTTGGGCCCTATGTTTAGGTCCTATATGTAAGATGGCAAGGTAAACAAGAGAAGACAGTTTCCTCCGTTGTTCTCAATGAGAGACTAAGGACTCACTGGTTTGGAAAGCAGTTTGTCCACAGACACCGTCCTTCTTTTCTCCATCATCCATGCCCTTTGCCTTAAATTCCTGAGTATCCAGGCATGTGACCCTTAACTCCCCAGTGGCACTTTCTCTTCAATACAACATTGCTCTCTACGTGGAAAACTCTGTACATGCACACGTGCATGCTTGTGCACAGAGTGGAACACTTGGCCTTATACATTCTAGTGGCATACTGTACTGTTGATCTATTCCAAAACACCCCTTTTTCTGCAGTGAAATAGCCATTTTTCTTAATAGCGTGTCAGTGTAATTGACTCAGGTTGTACCATAGCCTGCCTGAAGAATGCTGACCCCTTAACTCTATAGGAACTCTTTAAAACAGTGTTAGTCCAAAGGAAAGGTCTAGTTGGCAGGACTCACAAGCAAGGGGGAAAGCAGCTGATGCAGGAGCATTGCCTGTGGCACCTGTCTATAGCAGGTTGGGTCTTTCTGCTGTTATTTAGTGCCCGTTCCCTCATTCCTACACAATAGGCCCACAGATAAGACAACAGCAAACCAAGTTATGGCCTTGCTCATATTTTGTCTACTCACGCTGACTCTTGAATCACAAAATTGGGCGCTAAAATCTTTAACGAAGTAACTGAAAAGGAGAGAAATGTGCTTCTGTGAACTTTTTGCCCAGAAATTCTCTTTACCCTATATCACTTCATCGTTCACTATGTGCAGAATCCTTGGTTTGGACACCCAAGAAACTCTGAAAGCAAGCCCAGTTTTAGATGGCATTATTCTTTCAAACGTACTTTTAGGAAAGAAAAATAAAGCTGAGGATTTGAAAACCTATCAAGCCCTGCAAAATTTTTGAAGTGGGATCACGCATCATGAATGTAGGCAAGAGGAGAGAATTATAGACGAGGTCCATTGGAGAAGGGTCATAGACCCATCTGCAAAGAATGTTCGTTTAAACATTTATGAAGAAAGAGCCTCTCGATGTCCTTTCCAACAAGAAACAGTGCTACACAGCCCAGAGGAAACCTCTGTGCGCCGGCTGTGGGTAGTCCCGTGCATTCACGTATTTTTCCACTTGAATTCCCTTTAGCCGGCGCTCATTGTCCCTGGCTCGGAAGAAGAGATTTCCTGCTAGTTCTCTAAGGTCGGTGCAGAGGGGTTTGGGGGCCCATACCCTTCTCCCCACCGGGTCGCAGCCTGGCCTGAGGCGGTCCTCCTTCGCCCTCTATGACCCATGGTAACCGGGTCTATCGCTTCTTCCAGGTGCCTAGAGGAGCAAAGAGATCGGGAAATCGGGAAATCGGGAAATCGGTTTCCTCTTGTACTTTGCCTGGCAAAAGGGGATCACAGGGCGGCGAACGCCTGCGGGGAGCCCAGGCTGTGACAGCGACTGCAGCAAGGTGCAGAGCGCCCTGGGAAGTCGCGGCTCCAGCCTTTCTTACTACGTGGCACAAAATCTGGGAGAAATGCCCCATGGAGAAGGCGATCAGAGGAAGACCCGAGTCACCTTTATTTCTTATTCTCAACACAGAAAATGAAAATTTGCCAGTCTGAGTCTCTGAAGGGAAATGACAGATCTGTGATCCTGGGAAACGTTCTCTAGCTCAGTCACCGCAGTCCAGTGGATCTCTGGCTCCGTGCCTCAGCTCACGGAAGCCCCTAGCCCGCACCCACGACCCGGGAACAGTTACAGTCACAACACACACACACACACGCCCCAAAAATCCTAGAGGGAAGACCGGTTTCCCCGCCCCAATTCAGGATGAGGTTATCCCTGGGCTGGCTACCCCACTACTGTTAGCTGAAGATGGGATGTGGGTCTGCCTTAAAGGAATGCAGATATTGAAGGGAACAGAGGCCATCTATATAAGCTGGGTTGCAAGTGGGGTTCACAAGTCAGAAGAGCCTATCCAAATATTTTACCTCCATAAAATATTTGGTGGTTTTCAGGGAGAATGTGCAGACACACTTAAGAGTCTGTGAAGGAAGATGCATGCTTGTAGCCACAGCTACTTAGGAAGCTGACCCTGGAGGAGAAGGGGCTTGGGGCCAGCCCTGGCTCCTTACCAAAAGAAAAAAACCCTAAATAGAAACATGAAGAAGTATTGTGATTATATGAATATACACATATGTGATACACACACACACACACGCGCACACACACACACACACACATATTGATATATATATATATCAATGGCAGAACATTATCTTAGTGTGTGTGAAACCCTGGATTCAATACTTTATAAGGCAGAGGGAGGTTCCAATTGCTCCTATCACCCCAACACCAGGGTCTCAACTATGTAGCTCTGACTCCTGGAACTGACTCTGTAGACCAGGCTAGCCTGAACTCACAGAGATCAGCCTACCTCTACCTTTCAAGTTCTAAGATTAAAGGCTTGCAATCACTAGGCCCTCTGTGTACTAATTTAAAGGGCAATGGGAAAGTACACCAAATATCAACCCAGCCTCCTGCAAAAAAAAGCCCAACTTTACAGTCAGAAAAATGAGTCTGAGTTTGAATAGGGTGGACAATACCTTCTCCTCGTATCTAAATTCTGCAGCCTTGAACAATGAAATCAGGAAGATTATTCTAAGGATTAGAGTCATGGTGTGATGTTCTGGCTGTTATTAACTATTTCTTGACAGAGTGATGGATTTCAAAATATGGTAGGAAGCCAGCCTGAACCAACAGGCACCACCAGTTTCACGAGTCACTCATTCTGCCCGAGGCTGGCTCCTACTCAGCTCTGAACCTCCAAGCCACACCTGGAATGTTTGTGAACTGGGTAGGATTGTCCAGTTCCAGCTTTGTAAAGGAGTCAGGAAGTGGAAAGGAGGAGGACTCCAATCTTTTCAAAGGCTGGGCACTGCCACAACAACCCCCAAAGCTCAGGCTGTGTAGGGAGGCAGCTAGATGCACTCTGGGGCTACACTGGGATGGTGGAGGTCCTATCAATCTGTGCTAGATCCTAAAGCTGGAAATCCCAGGACTGGGGTCAATGCAGTTAAGCTCAAAGGAATGTCAGGAGTGAAATCTAGGTGTGTCCTAGAACAAGGTTGCAGCAGGAGCAACCACATGGAAATTGAGAAGCAGCAGAAGAAAAAGAGGGAAAGGGAGAGGAAAAGGGAGAAAGGAGAGGGAGAGGGGGAGGGGAGGGAGACCCTTACAGCACCCACGTCCAACATGGACACTGTGGACCCAGGTTTAAAGCAAACACAGAAGCTTGAGAAGAACAACAGGTAGTGTCACTGTGAGGCAGCATCTAGCCCTAATGTATTGCTAAACAAAGCATTTCTAGGACACAGAAAAACTCAAACATCATTGAGACCCAACAGAAGGCAGAGGATGTACCCTCTGCGAATCATTTACCCTCATGAGACTGGGACACAGACACAGAATAACAACACAGAAACATATGCTACTGACTCAATGAAGGGAAAAGTAGGCTCAGGACTAGAGGAGTTTTACGGGAAAACTGCTACCTACTCCAGTCTTTCATTTTAAGAAGCCAACCTGTAACTTTCTGAATCCCAGAAGAGGGGACTAAATGCCATAGTGTTTTCAGCTGTCCTTGTACCTTGCAACTGTACAACGAAGGGTCTCATACTTGTGTACTTATTTGTGAGTAACAGAGGAATACTCTTAACACTGACAAAAATAAAAATCTCTTAGACTTGTCTCCTATTTCTATCTATATTGAATGTTCCCAGAAGTGATTCTCACTTCCAACAGGAAGCACAGTTATTTCAGCTGAATGGTTGATCTCAAACAGCCTTAGACACAAGCAGTACAGTGCAGCCTGGCCTATATTTGTTTACAGTACCCATGAACACAGATGCCACCAATATATTCCCATGTAAAAATTAAAAGTAACACATCAAACTATTTTAGCATCTACTCACATGGCGTCTGGTGTGCCGTTTACTACTAGCCCCTACCCCTAGCCCTTCTCCCAAAGTATCTCTTGAGTCTTAACTGAAAGAAAGAAAAATTGTTGTAATTCTGAAGTTTACTCTTCTGGGCATTTTTTTTTTTTTTTTTTTTTGCATAGCATTAGACAATGCTAACTGTGTCTTTTCAGGAGAGTGTGGTAGGGAAGAAGGAAAAAAAGTTTTATCAAAGAGTGTCACACAGCCAAAAGACAGAACCCAGTGAGAATATATCTCAAAAAATGAACCGTGAAACAAGAAATGGCCAGGTAAGAAAGTGTTGTGCATTGTTTTCCTTAGGTCCTCCTGGCTTAACGATCTGCTAATAATTTTTTCGAGTTGCCTCAAAATTACTGTATGGGAGAAGTTCATTCATTGTCATTTATTCAAACACTGTAGTGTTGCTGTTACACTCTATGATTATAAGACCTGTTCTTTGAAAGATGAGAATAGTCTGTGGACGGTTGCTTAACTTTGGGAACGTGTAACTGGTTCTTAAGAAGTGAAGTCTGCTGTAACCAAACTGGCATTTTTAAAAGGCTTTTGTGAGAGTTAATTCTGAAGACATAGAAGAGTGTTCCCTAGGGATACAGAACTGAATATGGAAGAGGAGGCCCCCAAGGGCAAGCAAAATCCTTGATGTTTGTAAAGAAAATGATTTATAAATACAATTTCTTTGTCTGTCTTTAACACTTCTACCCATTTGACCTAAAATCTACCTCTGAGAAGAGAGGTCATTTTAAAATTCATTTGTCTAACAATTTAGAAAGGTTCCTAACTTTTGAAACAGTGGTAACAGCTTTTCATACACAAAGTTATCTTACTTTAAGGTCTCTTTTCAATCTCGATGTCTCTTGGGATTGAAAAGGTGAAAAGGGAACTTAAAAAAAACATTATATATATATAATATAATATAATATAATATATATAATATAATATATATATATATATAATTTAGAGAGAGAGAGAGAGAGAGAGAGAGAGAGAGAAGAGAGAGTCCCATTTTACAGGGGAAAAAGTTCAAAGTAAGGGAAAAAAAAACCACTAATCTCCATTCTGTACCAGTGTTCACTGTGTTCTATGTAGCCTGGCTCAAGCAGGAGCATTTGGGCAGGGACTCCAAAGACACATGTGTGTGTGTGTGTGTGTGTGTGTGTGTGTGTCCCCCAAATGTTCAGGACAAATTGGTTTTGTGGATATGTATGAAGAACATTCTTAAAAGAAAATATTAGTTTTTACTTCACTGGGTAATGGAAGAATTTATGCTTCTAAGAGGAGAATTACAGGATCTATTCTGCTAAATGGATGCCCAGGATGGGGGCTGTAGGGGCTGGGGGTGAGTGGTTTTTGTTTTGTTTTAAGTAAAATCCCCACTTCTACAATTGTAATCAAACCTTGGAAATTAAAATATAACTGAACTCTACACGAATTACATGCTAAACAATGCTGTCAATTCTGCAGATAGATCTTTCAGAGTAGAGTATAACCATAAAATGTAAGAGAAAAGAAAACCTCCACCACTTCCAGGCTCGAGGATCAGAACTCCACATCTAGACAGAGAAAGGAAGGCTCAATAATTCACCTAAGGCTGTGGTCTTGTGCTTTCCAGGTGATAACAGACCCCAGACACCATGCTTTCCTGGCTGAAATGCCAGAATCCTGGCCCCCGACATTCCCTTTCCAGGTTTTCCTTTTAGGTATTTTATGGGGAACCATTAGGGAGGTACTTCAATAGGGTTCTGCAATTTATGCTCCTGGTGTTACCTAAGTCAAAATCAGAACACCCCCCCCAAACACACACACACACACACACACACACACACACACACACACACTCACAGTGTGTGTGTGGGGGGATCCTCTGGAGGCTTCTGCAGCAATCCCACGTGTTTTATACCTGCCCTACTTACTGGTTCTCTAGCCTGTCTTAAGTCTGAGTCTTTTTGACAGTCAGTTCCCTTGGTTAGAGTTGAGATGGTCACTTACTTGGAGAAATGATAAACTGGAACTTTCTGTTCATATTAAAGGCTGACTATGTTGCTTGAAATACAGCATCAGCCAAATAAAATGACACCAAGTCTCTTGGAAAGGAAAAGACCCCGTCCAGTTACTATCATGCTTGCTGTCTTTTGTATGCAGCAAATTCTCTTAATTTAAGGGGGGTGTGGGGGAGAGTCTTTTGCAGTGGAGAAATCTAGACCAGCGCTATGGAAGCCAGTTTCTCTTCCTCTTCTCTCTTTTCCTCTGCTCCAGCATTGTAAAGGTTCAGGCGTCTTGAGTAAAGAGCTCCAAGAAGCATTGATGTGCCAACACCGGGAACACATCCAGGTCCGCGGTGCGAAAATGAAATCTGTGCCGTTGAATTATTATTTTTGTCCTTTAGGTTTACATCTACGCCCTTGTATTATGTAAATTTCTGAGAAGCTGTGAATCACAGGGTTAGGTAGAGCTCCCCCTACACACACACACACACACACACACACACACACACACACACACACACACACACACACATTCGCCTCCTTCACAAGCAACAGGAGCCGACCTCATTCAGTCTTTGAATGATTCACACACCCTTGCCAGGCTCTTTGAGCCTTTTACTCTAAACGCAACTTCCCTTCCAAGTCTTGACCCAAACAGCCTTCTGAAGCCACAGGCTGCTGCCGGCACTGGGGCTCTGGCACAGTTTTTCGCGATACAAAGAAGCCACAAACTGCCAGCCCTTCGAGGTCATCTAGGGCCAACAAGTTGCCCCAGGTTTTACATGTTTCCAGGACTCCTCTGTGAGACTGGTGGCCAGATTTTACCTAAGGGAATTAAGGGAGATTTCTAGAAAGACAATGAAAAACATCTAAATCTAAAAACTGCTTAATTCAGGCTAGGAGGTTAAATTTGTTTTAAAGTTTTGAGAGCGGAGCTCTGTAGTCCAGGCTGACCTCGAACTTGTAGCGAACCTCCAGCCTCCGACTCTCAAGTGTCGGATTTACAGGCAACAAACATCTTCTTCCAGCAAGAAAGCAACGGTCCAAAATGATATTTGAAAAAGTAGTAAGAGCCCTTAATAAAGCACCAAGCTTCGTTTTTCTAGGGATTTCCCTAGAGTTGTTAAACTCCAGTAACTCAACCCCTCTGGAGGGTGGAGCGAGGGGCATGGGGACATCAAAGAGAGTCCACCGCTTTGCTGTGAAAGGTGCCACGCCGCTGCTCCTGAAGCCGAGCACCTTCTGCCCCAGGAAGCTGGGGAAAGGAGCTGTAAAGATGAGGTCTGGTACCCCGGCCTGCTCATTGTTAGTGGAGGGCTGGGGGTTTTCCGAGGGACTTATTGAAGTGTGTGACTAAGATCGTAAGATGTAAAAGAGATCTCTTGTTAGGAAGATTTCTTCTCCCTTTCTCTGGGATCATAAGTACCATAGATCAACCCAATTACTTTTAACCACTATCCAACCGGTTTCAAAGGAAGGTATCCCCTAGGAACCCAGACGAGTGGAGAGTACACACACACACACACACACACACACACACACACACTGCAGGACAACGGATATGAAAAAAAAATTGGCATGTATAACTGAGAAGTGCTACAGGTACTTTCTTTGAAACAGTTTAAGAAAGAGACTGACAAAACTAACAAGAACAACAACTACAACAAAAACAACAACAACAAAAGCTTTCGTTCCTCCTGAGGCCTGTTTCCTTCAGCCTGACTTGTAGATTGACCCTTCACGTACACCGTGAGTCCTCAAAGCCAAGCTATTAGTGAACATTCTGTTCAAAAACTTTTCAAACGAGCTCTCTGCCATCTGTTTCTGGGTCTCCTAAACGACATCCTGCGCCCCCTCCCGAAACTTACGAGCCTCCCCCTCCCTCTTCCAGCCTTGTGGATCAGTGGAGCGAGGAGGGAGGAGCGGGATCGAGCCAGGGAGGGGCTGCAGGGCCAGTGACAGTCCAGAGGCCAGAGTTCGGGACCAGAGCAGCGGCAGTCAAGCTGGCCGACGTGGGGGCTGCGCCCTGGGGAGGCGCTGCGATGGTTCAGAGCAGGGCGGGACACGCTCAGTACTGCGGGGCAAGCAGGAAGGTCCTGGCACCCGGCCGCAGGAGACTAGCCCCAGCTCTCCACCTCTCTCTAACCCCACAAGCTGCACTCCCCAGCAGTTGCACACGAGCATCCTCTTTCTCAGCTTGGAGGCCTCATTTTAGCTGGACTTTGTGAACAGGGAACCAAGCAGAGCAGAACACAGCGGGGAACGAACTTTCAGCTTTCAAATTTCACTTCTAGCTTCTATTCAAGGGCTGGACTCTAGCAAGCGAAAAGTGGCCGTGGTCTCCTCTGTCCCCACCGCAAGCAACGCGAGCGCAGGTTCCCTGGGCAGCGGAGGCCCGGGGCCAACCAGGCAGAGCGGTAGTGGGTGGAGGCTGGAGCAGCCTGGGGCTGCCGGACTGAGCAGGGCACTTCTGAGCTCAAGCAGCTGTGGACCAGAATCCAGGAGGTAAACTGACATCCTAAAAGGCTGTAGAGATTTCTGTCTCACGGATGTTGATTTACCTCTATTGCTTTCCTATTACTGTAATCTGTGTTATTTCAAACTCTAGTATCGCCTTTCATTTCACGAAATCACTTATGGAAGAAAGTTTGAACACCCCGAGACTGCTTTAAAAACCCCTGGCCAACATCAAGGAAGAGTCGTGTTTTATGTTGGATGTTTTTTATTGACCAGAAAGTGATTTTAAAAACTGGGAACTTCAGCGAAATTCTAATCAGCCAACTGCATTAACCAGCTTTTCTACCACGGTTAGACACGTTGTCGGTGGGGAAGAAAAAAATACTTTTGGCACAGCCTCCCTTACGTGTTCGCTTCTCAACTTTCAACAACACCCGTTGCAAATTACAAGCAAAATTTTGCTGGTTTTGATTACTTGACTTTTAAGCTGCTCCGCGAAAAGATTGGGAAAGTAGAGTTTGTGAGCTTCTTTTCCCACCAAGTCCAGGCCTAAGTCGTAGGTAGCCTTGCAGTGGAGAGGGAGGGTCACGCCTCACAGGCCTGTAAGGAATGGGTGAGAGAAATGCCAGCATTAGGGTAGGGGTAGACACCAACTTGAAGCGGCTGACAGTGGGCTTCACGTCCTTTTACAAACAGATTTTAACATGCAAATGCTGTTTTGAGAAGAATTATTACATTGCATTTCAACGAAATCTTAATATTAAAGAAATCTTATACTGCTCCATCCATATTTAAATCAGAGTCTTAACTGGTGACACCACGCTTCACATGCTTTACAAAATTATCAAGAAGTCTTTTTTAAATATAATACTTTTATCATTCTAAGAGATTTAGTACAATGTTGTTTGACCTATTCACTTCCCAGGTCTCCCTAACCCTCTCATCAACCTCCCCAACAAGAATTCGGTATTTGCCATCAGATCAACTAAAAGCATATTAGCAGCCTTAATCTGAACCTGTGATGACATGCATGTTAATGTGCTGCAAAGTTAGTCCCACCGTGTATTCATTGAGAGATTGAAGTATTCAAGAAGTCTCTTTCCTTGAACCATAAAGAGCCTATCTGTGTCCTATTCCATTTACCCGTGTCTATCACACACCAGAAGAAACAACAAACCATCAACCAGAAACAAAGATTGTAGAGGAATTTAGGACTGCCTTTCCTCTTCCAAAAGCAATTTGTATTGTCTTTGGTGTTGTTTTGTTAGACAGGAAACAGTGCAAATGAGCCCAAATATAATATCTAGACTGTCCTAACAACAACAACAGTAATTAGTCTCCTGCTTCTTATTAATTCACTGTAGCTAATACACTGCAGTGGAGCACGCTGTAGCTGAAGAACACTGACTGTTGTTCTCGGTGAAAGACTGGAAATCGGGAATGTTTGTTGGGCCTGAAAACCCTAAAAATATGACCAGTGCCAAATCAATGCACTTGGCTGAAGATCTGTTATGTATGTTGCAATATTTTCCAATTCATTTTTAAATTCAAAAAGAAACCTCACCAGTATTGCTTTTTATTTTCAGATTGCAATAATCTTTACCCCCCAAATTCCTTACTTATGACAGAGGCTAAGTAAAAGGTCTGGGGAAATTATACAAGTCTGAGAATTATGAAGAAAAGCAGTTACATTCTACAGAAAATTCTAACTTTTAATTGTTGTGCAGTAGGAAGATGTTGCCTGTTTTTCAGTATTGATCCCACTTTGTTGTTAGGTCTCTTCAGATCGAGAACTGTTCTGGTTTCCTGGGATATCTCCTGTTCCCCAACCCAAACACTTAAAGTCAACTTGCATCAGGGTTTAAAGTTGATAGGTAGGTCAACTAAACTTTGCTCTAAATAAATAGATGACAGATTATAGGATTCTCCAAGAAATTCCAAAGAATCTGTACATTTCTATTTTGCTATTAACCGAACAAAGCTCTGTAATGTTCTTGTAAGTAAATTTAGAGCTTCTAATTTTTTCCCAAATTTATTCTCTGGGTTGGTAACCTTTACTGTAATTTCAAATGTTTGTAGTTAAAATGAAGTATTCATTTCTGACATTAAGAATCTGTTCCTAAATACATTTTGTATTTTAAGGCTATCTTAACCTTATGGAATGCATATTAATTGTTAATACATGTTTTGGTTAATACTGAGTGGAAAATACTAACAAATATTGGCATATCAAGACTTGGATTTGTAAAATACATCTTTTGATTTTGGGATTAGCAAGATCAGGGCTAGCTCAAAAAAGGAGGGGGAAATAATTGATGCCTTGCTGTATTTACTCAAATGACATTTTCAAACACTTGGCAGAAAAGGCAAATCCCGAAAAGACCAGTGAAAAGCGAACTATTGAAATGTTAACTATAAAAGGCCCTTAGCTAATAGCTAATATTTTCCTTTTTAAAAGTTAGTGTCCACTAAAGAGGCAAATAAAGACTTTTTTTTTTTTTTTTTTTTTTTTTTTTTTTTGCCGTTGAGGAGGGGGAGGGGAGGGGAAGAAGAGAAGAGGAGGGACACGCGTCGAACGTAAAAGAAACTGGTGGCACTCAATCAAGAAGGCAGGTAACGCTCCAGAGGCCGGTGAGTTATTCAAGTCAGCTGGGGGTGGGGTGGGGTGGGGTGGAGGGGGGCTCCAAAGCTTTCCGCAACCGAGCAGTTTCTCGTCTCTCTGCTTTCTTCTTTAAACTTGTTCCGGAGAGGGAGGAGTGCAGCAGGAGGGAGATTTTTCGCTGTTGGGAAGGCAGGTAGGAAAGGGAATCTGATCCGCCCCAAAAGGCAGCAATTAAAGTCTTAACCTCTACCCATCTGTCTTGGGACAGGACACTCCCGCCCCCGCCTTTCCTTAAGCAGTCCGGGTCACCCGCACCCTTTGTCTGATCAGGGTAAAGGACCAAGGTTCTGTCGAACGAACATTTCCAGTTGGGGAAAAACTGAGGCCCCAAACGGTTCCAGAATGCCTCCGGAGTTTTGCGTTGCCTTCTCTCTGCCAGGGTGCCCTGGCCTGACTCCCACTCTCCTCTGCTTCTCGGGTCTTCCCAGCTAGGAAGTGCCTGGATACTTGAGAGGGGACACTCCCAGACCTAGCCACTAAGGCGGGCCTCAAACAGCCAGACTCTTCCACCATCTGGCTTCTTAGCCGCCGCAACTTTGAAAAAGACTTCTGTTGACCCTTATTTAGTTTTCAGCAATTATTTCTCAGCATCCACTCAGCCATCCCGCTTCGCTGCCAGGCCTCAGCAACTCGCTGTCTTCTGCCCCACTAGGTTTCCCTGGCAGGGTCTAAACTGACTCACACAGTCTGGGTGGAGCCAGGGAGCCTGGATCCCTGAGTTGGTATGAGCTAGAAAGGGAGTTTGGAGAAGGAATAACTTGAAAGCCAATTACCTCCTTTTGAATTCCAACTTGTCACCTTCGAATACACTGGCCTTATGCTCAACAATCCTAGGCTCTCACATTCACCTCCCACTGTTAGTCCTTCCCAGGGTTTCACCAGAGGACTACACATTTACTCTTGGCCAGATACCTGGTACCCGGTCCACACACATTAGAGTTAACTCACCAGGCTGCTGATGCTTGGAGTTTGCAGGCTGCTACTTACCGCGGCCTCCAGGCGGTGCGGTTCAGGGCTCCTCGCTCCGCTTCCTCCGGGAGCTGGCTTGAGAACGGCGGGGTTTTTCTACGATCTGGAGCCCCAGGAGCGTGCCTAGCCCCTGGGTTCTGCTCCTCGCGACCGCAGGCTCCGGGTTGACTGTTCCGGGGAAGCCGAGCGCCTCTGCTCGGGCAGAAGCCGCGAGAACCCGCGCAGTGGGAGCCTCAGCTTCTGACTTTTTCGTGAGAAGCTCGCACAGCTAGCGAAACCCAGCCCCAGGAGTTTGGGCCCAGGCGTCACAGCAGGAGGGCGCTGGGCCCTCGGGAGGGGGTGTGGGGGGCGCTCAGGGTCGCCAAACACTCTTGGTGGGGGCAGAAATGTGTCTGTGGTCTGTGGCCACCACACTTGGTTCGTCTGCGCGCACAGACACCTAAGGAGTCGCGTGCACTGACTGCTACTGAGTGGCAAGCAGACGCCGGCAGCCGGGTAGGGATCGATAGATTGTATTCACCTTCTGGGTTCTACATTTAAAACGCTTAGCTCGGAAAGAGCAGTGGGCGCAAGTTCTTGGGAGAAATGCCCTTTCGGGGTTCTCTCTGGAAACTTGAGGAAGCGCGCTCTCGTGTGTGTTTGTGTGTGAGTCCAATGCTCGTCTAGGTTTCTTGCAGTGTGGCACCCGCTTATTCTTTGCAACTCAACTTTGTGGTGCTAGTGCGTCTTTCCCAGGCCGATTGCCATGGGCCTCGCTTGACAAAACCACAAATGCATAACAAGCCTCCCAAGGCCCTTACATCTCAGGGGCATTTGGGAGGCCAGTTACCTGCTGGTGTCTTCCAAACGGTCCAGACGCGCGGCTCAAGCAGTGGAGACTCCTTGATTCGGGGAACAAGCACCACCTCCCATCCCACCCCCAACCCCGGGAGTCCGGGAGGACCAAAACGGGCTGCGTAGGAGGCAGCGTGGCCCGAACTGAGCTCAGGCAAGTCAAGCAATTCTGGTCAAGGCTTTCTAGAGCCTGGCGTTTGATAAATATAGCCTGGCATTTGCCCCTGAATTAGACTCTGTTTCCTTATTTAGCCCTAGCACAATGATTTTAGATGATGTCACTTAGAGCTAAACGAGAAAATTGATCTCAGATTTGCTTGGCCTCTAAAGCCTGGTTAAGCAGATTGAGAATTAAAAAGACAGAGGAAGCTAGGGGGAGGGGTAGCTGAAGGGTAGAGAAGTGTGTGCGGGCGAGTGCTTGCGCGCCGGGGAGGGCTCGGCGCGTTGCGGAGAGCGCCCCCGCCTCTTCTGGGCGGGGGAACCTCTCTCACCAATGAAAAGTAGTCACCGACTGCAGAGAAAAAAAAGTTTTCCTGTTGACTGTTGGAAGCGAATTGAGCAATTATCTAGTTTACCTTCTCCTCTTGGAAGTTAACGATTGGCGAGATCTTGGCTGCGTTATTGACACAACACTTTCTATTGATAGAAATAAGTAGTGATTGTCCCCGAGTCATTGGTGCGCCAAGAACTCTGCGATGGGCTGGCAGGAGTCCATTGGGCTGGGCAGGCAGGTTCGGCTGGTGATGCTGGGGAGGAGGAGGAGGAGGCTGCTGGTGGTGACGGTGCCTGTCCTCTCCGCAGGTCTGTGACAAGCAGGGGACAAGGCAACGATCGTGTGACTCAACCCCGGCGGACCGACGCTGGCGACTCAGTCATGGACAGTAGCTGCCTCAACGCGACCACCAAAATGCTAGCGACTGCTCCAGCTCGGGGCAACGTGATGAGCACATCCAAACCCTTGGCTTTCTCCATCGAACGAATCATGGCGCGCACCCCTGAGCCTAAGGCCCTGCCGGTCCCCCACTTCCTGCAGGGAGCCGTGCCCAAAGGGGACCCCAAGCATTCTCTGCATCTCAACTCGTCAATCCCCTGCATGATCCCTTTCGTTCCCGTGGCGTACGATACGAACTCCAAAGCAGGAGTGAATGGCTCAGAGCCCCGCAAGGCGAGTTTGGAGGTTCCGGCGCCACCCGCGGTGGCGCCCTCGGCGCCGGCGTTCAGCTGCAGCGACCTGCTCAACTGCGCGATAAGCCTCAAGGGTGACCTGGCCCGCGACGCGCTGCCACTACAGCAGTACAAGCTGGTAAGGCCGCGCGTGGTCAACCACTCTTCGTTTCACGCCATGGGCGCCCTGTGCTACCTGAACCGAGGTGACGGCCCGTGTCACCCGGCTGCTGGCGTGAACATCCACCCGGTGGCCTCCTACTTTCTCAGTTCCCCTTTGCACCCACAGCCCAAAACGTATTTAGCCGAAAGGAATAAACTGGTTGTCCCGGCAGTGGAGAAGCTCCCTTCGGGAGTAGCTTTCAAAGACCTATCCCAGGCTCAGTTGCAGCATTACATGAAAGAAAGCGCCCAACTTTTGTCGGAAAAAATCGCTTTCAAAACCTCGGATTTCAGCCGCGGCTCTCCTAATGCCAAACCCAAAGTTTTCACTTGCGAAGTCTGCGGAAAGGTAACTCTTATGCAAAAAGGAGTTCTTTCCTTCCTTCCTTCCTTCCTTCCTTCCTTCCTTCCTTCCTTCCTTCCTTCCTCCCTCCTTTCCTCCCTCCCTCCCTCCCTGGCTTCCGTTTTAGTATTTGGGGAGTGGGGGTATAAACTTGTTTTGCCCCTCTCTCTCTAACCACTTTAAATTCAAATCTGTTGTTCCGTTTTCTGTGTGTTTAATTTTAAGGTCTTTAATGCGCACTATAACTTAACCCGTCACATGCCGGTGCACACAGGAGCCAGACCCTTCGTGTGCAAAGTGTGTGGGAAAGGTTTCCGGCAAGCTAGCACCCTTTGCCGGCACAAGATCATTCACACACAGGTATGTTTCTCCTTCTAAGTTTACCCGGAAGGCTTCCGAACTGTTTTTTTTTTTTTTTTGGGTGGGGGGGGGAGTCAATATAGCCTCAATCTTTAGTATAAAATCTGCTGTGCTGTGCTGACTGGACTGAGAGGCCTTGAGTTGTTATCTTTGTTCTGTTTAAAAGCTTCAGAGTGCTTAGTGTATTGTACTGGTAGGATTCCGCATCGTAATAACAAAATACTGTAAATGAATTCCCTATTCTTCCCTTTCTCTTTGCTGCTCAGGAAAAACCTCACAAATGCAACCAGTGCGGTAAAGCGTTTAATAGAAGTTCCACGTTAAATACACATACCCGAATTCACGCGGGCTACAAACCATTCGTGTGTGAATTCTGTGGCAAAGGATTTCATCAAAAAGGTATTGAGCCCAGGAGATATCTTCTCAGGGTGGTCGTAGGAAAGGCGTGCTGAATATTCTCGGGATGCTTTTTAAAAGACCTGTAATGTGCCCCTGCTTACCTGAAACTGTCATTTTTATTCCCTGCTCTCGGGTCTGACCAGTGTTAGAAAAGGCACATTTGATAATATCAAAGGGTATTTCTTTGTCACCTCCGGTCTTCATTTAGTATAACTGGATAATGTGCTTTAATATGTAGAGGAAATAAATTTGGTATGCTTAAAAATAAACGTAGGGGAATCAATGCCCTGAACCCTGGGTCAAAACTATGGTGGCTCTTCAGGCTGCCTTCTTATTTTTTTATGCACCTTCTCTCTTCAAGCTTTGTTCATCCTCTTATCCGGGTCATTTTTCTGTTTCAGGGAATTATAAAAACCACAAGTTGACGCACAGCGGGGAGAAGCAGTTCAAGTGCAATATCTGCAACAAGGCTTTCCACCAGGTGTACAACCTCACCTTCCACATGCACACTCACAACGACAAGAAGCCTTTCACTTGCCCCACGTGTGGCAAGGGCTTTTGTAGGAACTTTGACCTCAAGAAGCACGTCCGCAAGCTACACGACAGCAGTCTGGGGCTGACCCGCACTCCTACTGGGGAGCCAGGCAGCGATCCGCCGCCCCAGCTTCAACAGTCGCCGCCTGCGCCTCTGCCGCCACTGCAGCCTACTTTGCCGCCTCCCGGGCCCCTGCCATCCGGGCTTCACCAAGGCCACCAGTGATGGAGGCCAAAGATCTCCCTAACCCCAACCGGAAGGCCCTCACTGCGGAGGTCTGCAGACTAGAGCCGACCTCTTGGTCCAAGCTTGCCTGCAAAACCCGGGGCACGTTGGGCCTCCGCACTTTCGGGAGGACCAGATGCCTCTACATCCCTTGGCCTTTCGCCTCTTGCATGCACCTGCTAAATGGTTTTGTGTATTATATTCTATATAGGCACTAACAATTATGATATATTTGGAGGGTCTTATTTCAATTTTTTTGAGTTGAAAAGACTTTTCATCTCGGGTGGAGAGATGATGTTTTGTTTTGTTTTGTTTTTAAACAAATATCTGCTGTATTTATTGAGATCTGTATTATTCTACCCGGGAATGCTGCATCATCTTAATTTTATTATTGTATATATTTCCATTGTGTCGATTCTGCCGCCTCAAAATGCCTGCTGACCGTTTATAATTTTCTCCGTCCCCGAAGCAACAAAACACGGTGTGTATGTTCTATATACACACAGAGGTGTGTGCCTGTGAAGGTGCGTGCAGCGTTTGTGAGCACATACATAATACACACATTCACATTAGATAAGAGTGGTTCATTATGAATGAATTTGAATTTTGGTTTTGAATCTTGCACGTCGAAGTTGATTCATTGACTGTTGGAAATAAAAACTTGGAACATGCTTATTTAATCAACAAACTTTAAGACTGAGTATTATTTAGCTAAAAATCCCTGTCTCCAATGTTCTACTCCACACTCTTGGTTTTTTTTTGTTTGTTTGTTTGTTTTGTTTTGTTGTTGTTGTTTTCTGATTTGTTTTAAAATCAGCTTTTGATGAATAATACCTTCTGATTTGATCGAAATATTTACCATATGCAAATAGTCTGTCCCTATGTTTGTACCTTTGGGCAAGGTTATGAAATATGGTTCAACTCTGAGACAGAAGATGTATGTCTAACAGAAATACAACTTTGGCATGGATCTTCTGGTAGATTTGTGGTACAAAACGCAGAGACCGTTTATCTAGAGCCTGTTTTATGTGTATTGCCACCATTCTGAAGACACATACTGACTTATGCATAGCTGGCAAACAGTGGCCCTTGTTTTTAGATGTGTACACATGTTTATAGCCGAATATATTTCCATTCAAGGAGGAGACATGGATGAAAACCAAACCGTGGCGGGTGCCAGGTCCTTGAAATGCTTTAAGTGTTAATCAGCAGCTCCGCTGTGCTGCTGTGCGCTGGAGCTCGGCTGTTTTCTAACTGCAAGTCTCTCCTGTTTTCTTGCCAAAACAGTGAAACAACTGCTAAAGACTTTAATTAAGAGGGGTAATTAGTTCAGATTTATCAAAGCCGGGTTGTTATACTATTAGCTGCTCAGTAGAAGCTGCCAGACAAACTCACAGCCCCTGCACGGAAGTCTTCCAGTAGTGATCCATGTCCTGGGGGTGAGGCTGCTGGGAGTGGGAGGGTTGGGTGGCTACAGGGCTTCCTCACACAGAGGTCACAGTCCCCACTGCCTTGAGCAGTGGAATAGGTGCATAAGTCTGGCCTCCTCCTGGTGTATGAGTCCCAAGAACACATCTAGGTTCCACACAGCAGACTCAATCTCCTGAGAGCCAAGTACTTTTTCCTTTTTAGAGCAGGGTGACATTGCCAGTCCAGGATCACCCAGCAGTTGCGGGGTAGCACTTATGCCTCCTTTTCGACCATCATGTGGCACATTAAAAAAAAAGTGTGCTGGGTGGCGCGGTGGTGCCCTGTGCAGGTTGGGGTGAGCAGAGGGCTGCTACGGAGACCCAACATTAACTTTCTAGATAACTGGAATTCCCATTTCAATCAAGGCCGCAAGGCCACACTGTTCAGGGTACCAAGAATGGGCTAGGAGCTGAAAGGTGACAAAGGAGCCCTTGGGTGTTCTCAGCAAAGGGCATGTTAGAGTTCCTCTGGGACCCTCAAAGGGCACCCTGCCTGGAAGAGAGATGGGGCAGTGGAGGGGGAGGCACAGAGAGGAGAACTGCTGGGGCGACCTGAACTGAACTGAACTCCCACGGTTCCGGGAGAAGGACAGCAAGGTTTTAAGGTTTAGTCCAAGTTCCCAGGGCTTTCTCCAATGGACACATTCAATGCAAGTGCGAACAAGCAACACCATGAGAGCAAATCCGGACGTTTACACACATCCCCATCTCTTCACCCACCGCCATCTCTTCACATCCCCACTTTGTTCTAGATCGACAGACATTCGACCCATGTTAGGTTTGACTTCGGAAAGCGAGTCTAATTAGATTCTGTGTCTTTATGAATACCCCATCTCTTTTTGTTCTGGACTCTTCCCGTTATGAACGTTGGCCACATTCCCTCATAGATGCTAGTGCAGCAAAGAGTATATTGAGAAATGTCTCCTAGGTGACAGGCAACAGCCTTTTCAAAGTAGCCTCCTCGGATGCTGAAAGCATTTGTTCCTTTGAGAATGAAGAATGAGATCAGAGGTCATTACAACTTGCAATGTATATATTTTAAGTTCAAGGGCAGAATACAGCCTTTGCTTCTTGAACTTATTCTCAATTAGCATTCAGACTTATTCTCAAAACTTAGGGTGAAATGTCCTTTAGACATTCAGGTGATGCTATTGTTCCGTGGTGGAAAACCAAATGAACATTGTTGAGGAAAGGATCTAAACTACAGGATACTTCTTGTTAGGAAATATTTACATGTGCATTTCCATCTCTTAACCCACACCAATATGCTTTGGCATACTAAGCAAAGATGTGTCTCACCAAAGAAATGAATTTGTTTGTGATGTTGAAAGAAGAAAGGGGAGAAGAAGGAAGAGGGGTTGTGGAGGGAGAGAGGGGGTACTAGGTTCAAAAGAGGATCTGTACCTTGGCATGACTTTGTTTAAGGTTACTTGTAGGTGCTGCAGTATTTCCAGTGAGGTTTGAAGGAGAAAATGGTTGTCTGTTAGGTTTGAGCAGCCTGGAGTGTTGGTGATTACACAGAGACCAAATAGGAAATTCTCTAAAATTAAGTACTCAAGAGAAGCCTTTGTCAGAAGATCAGTGAACTTTGATTTCTGACAAAGCTCTGTGAGGTTACTATAATCAAGGAGTCTCCCTTGAAGATAGTACTAGCTGGAGGATTAAATTTATTGAGGGGAGCTTGGTAAGGTGGGGCACTTAACCAATAGTCAACGGAAGACCTCATCATTCTGTTTCTAGTAAATATTAAAAGATGACTATCTGACCTCCATCCATGTGAGTTTACAAAGGTTTTAATTCCTGCTCATAGAAAACAAGCCCTAAAACACATGTACAGCAAAATTTGGCTGTGTTAAAACTCGTCTGCAATAGGCTTCATATCAGCTAGCAATTTTCTTTTCATGTTTCCTGAGGGCTGTGGCCAGTGTTCAGACTCAATACTAGAAAAAAAAAAAAAAAAAGAATTGCTTCTCTTCAATTTGGTACAGAAGAGAATAGTTTATACAGGCGCTGGGATGAATTTTTGAAAGTTGTGATCCTTTGGGACTAAATATATTTTTTGCTCAGTTTTGGAAAATCGAAATGTTATAAAGCAGCATTAATAATGTAAGTGGTTAGATCCTACCTACTTGATATAGAACTGAAACAGAGATTTCCAAAAAAATCTCCTTCTAAATGTAAAATCTCTCCAAGCTTCCAGAAGTATAACTTATGAGCAAGTTTCTCTGTAAAACTGGGACTAAGATGTCACATTTGGTAGCAAGCAACACCGCTTGAGGACCTCATCAAAGCCATGGCTTGTTAATGAGGTTTGAAGCATAACTTCTTATAGAACACTTCTTTCCAAACGTAGATAGAGAGCAGGGCATGGTGATGTACATCCTTAGGTTCTAGTCCAGCCTGGTCTATATAGAGCCCAAGGCTGGCCAGAGCTACAGAGTAAAGACCTTGTCACATAAAGCAAACAATCAAACAGATGGAAAACGTGGGGAAAAAAAAACCTAACCTGCCAGGCAGTAGAGTCTTCACTTCTAGAATCTATCCATTTTGCTTGATAGATTCCTTTCTTATATTAGTAGCAATTACGTAAAACATCTTAAAGAAGGACTAACAACAATTTAAAGACCTGAGGAGCACATGGCTGGAACGAGCCTGTTTTATGTTTGTAAAAGTGTCACAAAATATACAATTATAAGATAGAAATGATCTCATATTCAAAATTAAGATAGGAAAATAATAAGATTTTCTTTCTCACTTTTATTAGCTCTTCTACTTATGTAAATTCTGATTGTGGTGTGTGTGTGTGTGTATGTGTGTATGTGTGTGTGTGTGTGTGTGTGTGTGTGTGTGTGTGTGTGTGTAGTTTGCTTGAAAACATAATTGCTTGGCCATATTACCAGAGTACATTGTAAAGAATGCATGAACCCAAAATCTAAATCTTCAGGAGTAAGAATATGAAACTGCTGGTTCTCAAAAGAAGTAATTGTTGAACCAAATAAAATAACTTCTGGTAGTTGTTGTTGTTCTGTTTTTCTCTAAAATGAGATTGCTTTCTATGCTGAATAGTTTTGTCAACTTGACAGAAGCTTAAGTCATTTGAGAGGAGGGAACTCCAATTAAGAAAATGCCTCCATAAGGTCCAGCTACAGGCAAATCTATAGGGCATTTTCTTAATCTGTGACTGATGGAGGAAGGCCCAGCTTGTGGGTCGTGCCGTTCCTGTGCTCCTGTTCTGAACAAGCCGTGGGGAACAAGCCAGTAAGCAACACTCTTCTATGGCCTCTGCATCAGCTCTTGCTTCCACGCTCCTGCCCTGTTTGAGTTCTTGTCCTGACTTCCTTCAGTGATGAACAACAAACAACGTGGAAGTATAAGCCCGATAAACTCTTTCCTCTCCAACTTGCTTTTTGGTCATGGTGTTTCATCACAGCGATAGAAAACCTAACTAACCCATAAGAAGTTATTTGATTTTATTCGATTAGTTTAAAACTGAAAAGTAGACAATTTATAAGTAGAGGATATTTTGCTATTGATTTCATCGCTTTTAGGAATTAACGCATATGTCTATTGCAGCTCCAGAGCAAAGCAAAAATAAATATACTAATAGACATGCTAGGCAGCTGGACTTTTGACGACTCCAACATTGGCAATTTAAGCATGTGTAGGGCATCTCACTTCATACAATGGGGGGGGGAAGTCTGATATCTTTATGTCCTTGCTGGGGAAAAAATTCCTCTATTGTTATATTTGTCTTCAATTTTATAATGGAATCCGAGGAAAAGTCAAAACTCATCACGCTATAGCACAGGAACAAAATGATCTCAAATAACTAGACACAGTTTCTATTCAAGACTGGGGTGGGGTTCATGTCAAATGGAGGCTCATTGCTATTGGTCTTAATGAGGTTAAATTACTAAGTAAAGGTGGAACAAAATTCTGATATAAGTCTCCTGGGTTGCTTTGCTGTCAACCCCCCCCCACATGTTATTAATAGGTTCTAAATTGTAGGAACAGGAAGAGTGAGCATCCAGCATCCTAACAGGATCTAGAAATGTATCACAAATGGAAGAGGGCACATTAAACTTGTTTTTAAGTCTGTTCTTGATAGGCATAGTAGACTATTTTCCTCTCAGGGAAATTTGAAAGTTCAGAACAATGTGTGGTCCTGTAGTCATACTAACAAATACAACATCTTTTGATGGCTCCAAATAGAAATGTAGTTGATTAGTCAAATGGGAACCAAACCCAGCGTGTATGTATTTGTCAGCTTGAGTTACCATAAAAACAACAAATAAACAACACCAGCCAGAGCACACTCTGGCAGAGGACTGCTTGGCCCCTAATGGATTGTGCTTGCTATTTATTTACATTTTTTTTCCCCCGACTTCACACAAACTAGGAACCTCTGGGAAGAGAGAACCATACTTGATCAAATGTGTCCATCAGATCTGCTTATATGTAAGTAGGTATGTTTTTTTTTTTATTGTTGTTTTTGTTTTTCCTTTTCATTAATGACTGGTGTGGGAGGGCCAGCCTATTATAGGCAGTGCCTACCCTGAACAAGTGGTATCAGAATGGTAGTACAACCTAAGGCTGGGAAGCAGGCCGGTTAGCTTCATTTCTCCAAGGCCTCTGCTTCAGTTCCTGTCTCCACACCCCTGCCTTGAGTTTTTGACCCGACTTCCTTCAATGCTGGAGGATGACATGAAAGCATTAGCTAAGATGAAGCCTTTCCTCTGTAAGCTGCTTACAGTCATGGTATTTATCACAGCAATACAAAGCAAGCTAGGACAACGGGACATCTCTGTCAACTTCACACAGGCTCAGGGAATACCACAAAAGAAGAGGCAGAAAGAATGTTAGAGCCAGGGGACAGAAAGATGTGTAGCAAATAATAATAATAATAATAATAATAATAATAATGCGTCTTCTAGTCATAATGACAGTCATACTGATGTCATACTGATGAACTCAGGACAGTTATAGTTCTCTGTAGGTGACTGGGTTCATTACTTTCATGTCATGAGTAGGGGAGGGGCCCATGAGCTTCCATCCCTCCTTTAGGGTCATTTGGCAGTTAGTATTTACTGAGGGACAGTGCCTTTGTCTTCAGTGCTGCAAGTAGCCACTGGTAAGTTGCCTGTGTTTCAGTAGGCTCCTACCCACTCTCATGCAAGCAATCTAATCAAACTCAGCTGGCCACACACATGAACAGGCGTAAAACTAGGAGGTGGAGTTGTTGGGGGAAAGGGGAATGGAAGGAGGAAATGACTAAAATTCATTGTATACATGTTAAAAACTGTCAAAGAATTAAAAAGAAACATAGTATGTGTCGCTTGGATAGCCGAAATTTGTTTTCTCATCATTCTGGGGACTAAATTCTTTGATAAGAATGTCCTGACACTTTTTTTGAGAATCCCTCTCTCCCTTCTTCCCTACCCCCTCGCCAGTGTCCCTCATGATCCTGCATCTGGTCAAGTAGGGTCAGGTTGCATAGAAAAGGAACGTCAAGGATTTGCATGCCCCTACCTCCCCAGTTCTGGGATTTGTAAGTATACACAAATAGTTGTTGTTGTTGCTGCTGGTGGGGGTAAATGCTGTCTGTATTCGCACAAAGGCACAGTGTAATCTCTGAGCCTAATATATAGAGAAAAGAAAACAGCTATGCACTGCTACAGAGAGGTCTAGCACCCTCCAGCTTCCAGCAGAGGCAAGGGAGCTGGAGGGCTTTTCCTTTTTCCCCACAGAGCACAAGGGTGTTGTTGAAGCCACAGTTTTTGAGACAAGAAAGGATAAAAGTGAACTTGAATCAGACAAGTTGTGATTCTTTACCCCCACCCCCACCCCGCCCCAGGTATGTTGCTCAAGATATTTTCCCCCAAATGAGAATCACAAGGTTGAGAAGAGAGAAACCTCAGAAATAAGGTGAGTGAGCACAAGAGGGGTGGAGAAGAGGACTGCAACTCACTCCCAGGAACTAGAGAGAATCAAAAAATAAAAAATAAAATAAAAATAGAAGGTTGGAATCCATCAGTCTTCTACGCTAGTCAGTCTTGCTTTTATCTTCTTCTCCTTCCTCTTGTCATCAGCACCTTCATCTTCTTCAGCTTCATCCTCACTGCTTCATCAATATCTCCAAATCCTTCCTCTTCATCAGCCTCATCACCTTCACCTCTTCTTCATCCATATCAGGAACCAAGCAACACTACAAGGGATTTGGTCCAGTATTATGTCTCCTGACATCTGCACCTGCAGCAGTATGGTCAGTAACCAGATAAAGACATGTTCTGTTTGTTCATCTGCGCTTCCTGCTGGCCTTATTCTGTGTTTACCTTGAGCCTTTGAACACATTCTTCCTAGGTTTTCATTTGATTCCAGTGGGTGTTGAAGGTGGACCGCCACTCCCATTCAGATGAAATTCTTTGGAGAGAATTTTATTTTCAAACTAAGGATTTTCATCAAAATAAAAATCCACCACCAGCAGACAGGCATGGCCCCCGGTCGAGGGACGGGGGTACCCACCAATCTCAAAGGTTTTAACCCAGAAATGTTCCTGTCCAAAGGAAGAAAAGGGACAAAAAATGGAGCAGAGTCTAAAGGAAGGGCCATCCCGGGACTGCCCCACCTGGGGATACATCCTGTCTGTAGACACCAACCCCTACACTGTTGCTGTGGTCAAGAGGCACTTGCTGGCAGGAGCCTGGTGTGGCAGCTCCTTGGGAGGTCCAGTCAGCAACTGACCAATGTTTGGAGCCAACCATCAGAAAGAGCTCAGGGACCCCGTGGGGTGCGGAAGGACTAGAGGAGCAAAGGAGGATTGCAACCCCATAGGAAGAACATCAGCTGGCCAGACCACCCAGTGCTACTAGAGACTAGACGAGCAACCAAGGAGTGTACAGAGAGGGATCCATGATTTTGGTTACCTATTTAGCAGAGGATGGCCTTGTCTGACAGCAATGGCAGGGGAGGCCCTTGGTCCTGTGGAGGTTTGATGCCCCAGCGTAGGGAGATGTGGGAGCAGTGGAGGGGAAGAGGGTGGGTGTGGGTGGGGGAAGAGGGTGGATGGCGAGCATCCTCATGGAGGCAAAGGTGAGGAAGGATGGGGTAGATGTGGGATGGGGAGTTTGTGGAAGAGTAACCCGGAAGTGGAATATATTTTGAGATGTAAACAAATGGAATGATTAATTAAAAATGAAAAAAAAAATGCTTTAGAAACATTAAACCAATTTATCCTCTAAAAAAGAAAAAAAAAAAAAAAAAGAAAAAACAAAAACAGAAATATCCAGTCAGATTTCCCAGCACTTGGGAGGCAGAGGGGGATGGATTTCTGAGTCTGAGGCCAGCCTGGTCTTACAGGGCTAGTTCTGGGACACTCAGGGCAACACAGAGAAACAAAAACAAATGAAAATCTCTTCTGTAACTTGGTTTTGTGTCTTCAAATTCCGTCTTTCAAGTCTGGTTAAATAGTGCAAGGTCTCTTCATCCTCCTCCCAAGCAGGAACACTTGTGGATGGTTGACAAATGTTCTAAGTTTGCAATCTTGGCGATCAGTTCTGACCTCTTCTGAAAAAAAAAATTGTCAGTGGAGTTTGATACATTTTTTGCTCTCCTTTCAAATATTCCTCACTGGCTTGTTCATTAAGTCTATTTCACTCTGTGATTCATCCAGATGTTCAATTACCTCTTCTTATGCTCCCTTCAACAGGCAGGGAAAGCCTGTCGTGTCCTCAAGTTTCAAGCTTCCAGGCAGGAGCTGATCTGAGATTCATCCCCTGAGTCAGCAATGCATATTGCTGTTCTGGGGCCAAGGCAAGAGGGAAGTGGCCAGAAGCCAGAGAGGAGTGTGTGTGTGTATGTGTGTGTGTGTGTGACATCAAGTGGTGGGCACCCCATGCTCACAGAAAGAAGAAACTCACAACCGACTGTTTTGAGCTTTGTAAAAAGTAAGAAAAAAAAACCATGTTTTACAAGATTTATTTTATGTGTATGAGTGTTTTTTGTGCTTGCATATATGTGTACCACATGTGTGCCTAGTCCTTACTGCTCAGAAAAGAGTCTTAAATCCCCTGGGACTGGAGCTGTAGATGGTTGTGAGCCAACATGTGGGTACCAGGAATCAAGTCTGGGTCCTCTGCAAAAACAATTAATGTTCTTAACCACTGAGCTGGCTCTCCAGCCCAAGGGGTTTTGAGGATTTAACTCCAGTACAACTAAGCTAACTCTACAACACAAGGGCTTTCTTTCTGGTTGTCCTAAGACTTTCTTTTAACTTAAAATGTTTAAACTATACTTTCCTTAATCTTTGAGATTGTCATACAATATATCCTGATCCTATTCACACCCTGCTCCTTTCAAATGCATCTCCCACCTCTTCTCCTCTCCCAACTTTGTGTCCTCCTATTTTATTTTATCTATTTTTCAGTGTTTTCATATAATGCATTTTGATCACATGACCCTCTTTTGGGGGCAGAGTCAGAGAAAGAGAGAGCAAGCTTTCCTTTGTCTCTTATGGAACACAAAGGCCATCAGAGCAGAGATCTTCCTTCATGGTCTCCTCTGTCCATAGTTAGCTCCAAGGCCCCATCTCTAAGTTCCATCATATTCAAGGCTAGGGATTCAATATTTGTTTTGAGGAAACACAAGCACTGAGTTCATATTAGTGGATGAAACATTCTAAAATTGTGTCTTGTTTATACAAAACTCTCAGGAAACATGGATTCATGTATTTTTGTTGTTGTTCTGTTTTTGTTTGGTTTTGACAGAGTTTCACAGTGTAGGTCTGGCTGTGCTGTCACTCTCTATATAGACCAGGCCAACCTTGAACTCACAGAGATCTGCCTGCCTCTGTCTCCCAAATGCTGTGATTAAAGGTGTGCACCACCACTACCTAGCTGACTTTATGGGTTTGGTTTTATTTTTTTCAAAATAAAATTTAAAGAATATCATACACAATGCAGCAGTCAATTTGTTCAACAAGTAAACTGTAGGGAGGTAGGGGAGAGATGGGGAGGGAGAGGATCAAGAGAGGAAGAGAAACAGTAGAAGCTGGTGGAGAGAGAAGCCCTAACAGTTACAAGTTTTAAAAATCGTTTAATTTTGGAGTATGAATCTTATATCACTCCTAATTCCATCAACACTCTCTGAAGTAGAAGTAATTTGTGATATCCGAGACCACACAAACTTGAGCTGTGACTGGATAGTTAATAAAACCAAAGAATTGTTTTTATCTTTTCACATAGGAGAACGTGTCATGGTCTTATGAGACAAGTATACACTTTAGAGTTGTGTATTTAGTACTTACAGGTGAGATGGTAATGTGCAGGATTTACTCAAACATTATATTAGAGAAGGAGCATGATTATCAGTATAAGACAGGTAAGACTGGCAGTGAGTTAGTAATTGTTGAAGTTGACGGACAGTAAATAAGATCATATTATACATACTCAATTCTTTCCAGCTGAAAATTTCACATAGCAGAAATTTTAAATGACTTTTCAATAAGTGAGTGCGTTACAAAAATTTCCCATAAATACAAGATTATCACCTTGGATCTTTCATGGCATTTTTGCATGATCTTATAAATATGAATCAAAGGTTACTATCACTGCAGTCTAAACATCTTTTGAAACATTCACATACATGAAGGTAAAGCAAATGATGTAGAAGAATTTGAAGTGGAAGGAGAGATGAATCTTTTTAAAAAAAATATTTTATGTTGGTGTTGTCTGGAGACGTAGCAGTAAATTAATACGGCGCTATTAGAAACTAATACTGCATTTGAAGGATAATGAAGAGTAGTGTAGATACATATCACTAGAATATAATTTTAAATTATTGACAGTTCATACCTGTATACACAGTATCTTGATCATATCCACCCCTGACTCCTTCCCCTAAAACCTTGGACATTCCTCACACCAACCCCCCACCTCTTTCACGTCCCATTTTATTTTATTATTTTACTTTGTAATTGACTGAATATGACTAATTTGTCCCTGTGATGTTGACTAATCTTGTGTAGGTAGCTTGCTCTTATGCAGACCTTGTACCGGCAACCATAACGGCGGTGGGCAGTGATCACAGCATGTCCAAAAGAGCATCTCACAGCACTTGCCTCCACCCAAGCTCTTATGTGCTTTCCACTCCTTTCTCAGTGCTTCCTGAGCCTTAAGGGGGTGATGCAGATGTCTCATTTGGAGTGAAGCCCTGAGTAGTCACATATTAGAATTCTGAATCTCAGCAGTAAGTGATGCTCAAGGCATAAGAAGCATCTCAGGCCAAAGATGAAGGCAACAATGAGTGATGGGTACGAACAAACATTTATAAAGCAGTTCAGAAACATGTTCATTTAATAAAACAACGGTAGTGATTCCTCTCCAACCCTCAGAAACTATGTACTGACCCCAAGCTATGTACTGTCCAAGTTAAGGTAACAGGCATGAGTTCTCTTTGGTAGAAGAGGCCTCAAATGCAGCCAGAAAGTGGTTGGCTACACTCATAACCTTCCTACCATATTTCATCAATGGGTACCTGTTGCCTAGCAGGGCATTGTTGTAGCATTCAGGATCCTCTGCTGGACAGCTCCCTTGATGGTTTTTCTCCCTCAATGGACTGCATATCAGCTTCTGGCACTGTGAAAGCTAGCCAGCAATGATGATTCAGGTCTAAGTTCCAGCTTGATTTTTCTACATTGTATAACTGAAGCATGTTGTGTCTTCAAACATAGGATATTACTATCTAGGTATGGTAGACAGCCAAGAAGAATGGCAACAGTGCGTGCTGTTTGGGGGTCTCCTGGAGCCTCCCTGATCAAAAATTTGCAGGGGGTAATCTTCACCTGGCACTGACATATTCACTTGATAATCTGTGTTTTCTGGAGGATGTATTGTTCGACCATGAAGGGTACCTGTGTTCAAACTCCTTCATTTCTTTTAGATGGGCTTTTTGATTACTCTCAATAACTGTGAATTGGTGGTATGTGTGTGTGTGTGTGTGTGTGTGTGTGTGGTGAGAGAGAGAGAGAGAGAGAGAGGAGAGAGAGAGAGAGAGAGAGAGAACCAGTGGATTTGACACTTGTCTGAGAAGAAAAAAAGATTAAGAATCAATGACAATAGACAATTTCTATGAGAAAGAAACATATATAGGTTGAGTTTATTTAAGGGTGTGTAAAAGAGAAACAGAGTTGTACGGTCATTCTGGATTCCAACCTTGGGCTTTATAGCAGACATCCCAGAAAATCAGAACTGAAGCTTTCCTTTTTCCATGACTGACTGGCCAGAAGCAAGAAGTGCCATTTTACTTGCCATATGTGTGTTTGTTAGCTTTCTATCTCTGTAACAAAATACATTAGAGACCTTTTAAGAAGGAAAGGCTAATTGAGCTTGTAGAAGTTTCAGTCTGGGGCAGCTGGCTCTGTTGATTTGCAGAGGCAGAATATTACAAATATGATTCAAAGCCTGTAGTGAAATAAACCTGCTTAGCTCACCATGGCTAGTAAAAGAAGAGAGGATGGGGCCTGAGTTCCGAAATCTCCTCTGAGGACACACCTCTGAATAACTTCACCATCCCCACTCCACCCCCTAGCATGTGATAGAGCCTGAGAACTGAATGTTCAAAACAGGGTCCTTGGGTGACATTTAAGATCCAAACCATAATAGTATAAAAGCTTAGTAGTTGAGGGCTTGTGTAGCACAGGAAGGCCATGCTGCCATCGCCTGTACTGTAAGAGAGAAGTTCAGGGAAAGAGAGGATGAGAGATGGAGGAAAGAATAAAGAAAGGGAGAAAGGTAGGGGAGAAGAGAGAGAGAGATGGAGAGAGACACAGGGAGAGAGACACAGAGAGACAGAGAGACAAAGAGAGAAAGGAGAGAGGCAAGAATCAGGCTGGGGTGAATATTTGTAATTATAGAGAACTAAAGGTTTATATGATAGGAATTTTTTCAGGTTAGTATGAAATTCAACAGGTTCTTTGCCTTTTATGTACCTGGGCCAGTGGTTTTCTCTCCTTTTCCCCAGTAGCCATTTGATAAAGACGAGAGATTTTGAGTTGTCACACTGAAAGAATTGAAACTACTATTTACCAGAGATCAAGGATCATGCCGAGACTTCTAAGTGGAAGCAGGACATTCTCTTCAACAGAGACAATCAAGACTTCAATATCAATGGGTCCTTTATTTAGTGGTTCTAGTTACTGAAGTAGGCTCTGGTCCAGTCAGTTTGACCTCTTGATCTGGCCTGCTCATCTCAGTATTAGTTTATGTACTCAGCTGTGATTGGATTGTCTGTTTAGGTTTCTTTTGAGTTGTCATACAATTTGCTGACCTTTTCCTCTGCAGTGTCACCATATTGTCTAACTCACCTAGTAAAATTTTACTCCAGATATGTTTTTCACCTCCTATATTTTTTCCAGTGTGTTCTTAGTTTTGTCATTATGCCCCACATTTTCCTTTGACAAACTGAAAATTTTATAATTTTTCATACAGTATATAAAAAAAATTCCTTGCTTGCTAATTGCAATATCTTTGCCATTGGGGTTTGCTTCTGTCGTTTACTCTTTAAATTGTGTGCCATGGTTTCGTTCTTTTTTTGGATATATATATAATTATTTTTTTGGATATATATATATTTGGATATATATAATTAATATAAATATATTAATTTTATATGACACCATAGGTATAATAGATCTTAGGTTTCTGGGAGTATAGATGTTTATGATGATAATTTTGCGTACTTTTTTCAATGTTGTGGCGAATGGGTACTTCTTCTATTTTCCTAGCTTTATAATTAAAGCTTAAAACAGTGAACAGATATTTCTGTTACTCATTACTCTACCATTGTAGAGGGTAAACATTCAGTAATTTTCTTCCAACTGATTTGCTGCATAACAAAGGGAGTGTGTGCAGAAAGTATCGTATAGATTGTGTTCTTCAGGACATGTCAGGCAGAGGATTGACTTCAGGTTATTCAGCCCCCCAATGCAAGTACCTTTAACAGGTGACGTAATTCTTCCTTTTTGAGGAACACTTATCTCTTCATTTTGGACCTTTTTTTATCTTGCTTGACCAGTACTCTGTGTCTGTAAGAGTACCTCTCATAGCAGGTACTTAAGAACATTTACCAAGTCATCAGCACACATCAGCACGCTCCAACCATGAATGGGAGGGAAGGAAACCAAACGGTTTTGGGGGGAAGAAGTAGTGTTAAGATATTTAACGATAATATAACTTTTTATGCTGTCCTATATTTTTAAGGTTTTTGTGTGTACTTCTCTCTTGACTCTCTACAGACACTGGTAAATTAGGAAGACTAAGTTTAATTTTACAGGTGAAGTATCACTTTACAGGTGAGAAGTTTTAGGACTTCGAAATTGAAGAGGTTTGCTCGGGCTCACCCAGCTGGGAAAGACAAGGACAAAAAGATTAGACCATTGGTTTAATCTTCTAACTTCAAGGTCATTAAAAACTACTCTAAGACAAATATTGTGGGGTCAGCAAGTCTCAATAATGGGTGCTATAAGATATTAAAAGAATAGTAAATTTTAGACCCCCTACCTAGACTCAGTCAGAACATCGCCCTAATCAGAGATAAAATACTGCTCCTAAACCCCAAAATTTAATTAAACATGATGTTGTACCTCTTGATTCTACGTAAGTATAATCAAGAAAGTATAGGGTTTCCACTGATAATGGCAGATGGTTGAATAGTATGTAATTTTGTTAGTTAGGTAATCTTCACCTTTCAGATAATTTTATATTAATTAGTTTATGTGCTGTAGTCCCCTTTCAGGTTTCGCTTTGCACACTGGAAGTTGTCTTTGGTAAAAGAGGATCTGAAATAGTACATGGAAAATTCCGGAAGCAAGTAACTCATGTTTTAACCTGCACACAACTCTGAATATCTAAAATTATTTTTTTACTAGTCTATTTTCTCAGAGACATGAATCATCCTTCGTTCACAGTATCCATGATGTGTGCACTACCTCCTAGTCACCTAGTAGCTATCTCAGTTATCCTAAAGGACTACAATGCAGCAATCCTTGTGTGCAAGTAGATCTTATACTTAGTACTGGCTGCAAACTTCAAGAGTATTATTGCAAAGGAGGCACCAAGTACAAGACATGAACACGTATGGATGAACTAAATGCTGTATGATCATGTTGGAGGGCATTGAAGAAAATGTATAGCCTGTGTTGAGTTTGGTACTATCTACTATTTCAGGAATCCAGAGGGAGACATTGAAACATGAAGGGAAGGCTACCTTAATTAATATATTTAATATGCTATATAAAAAATCAGAAATGTATTATCAATAAAAATAAGTAGACCAGACGTCAGGAGTACTATATCAGAATGTTATATCCTTCCAGACAAAGAGTGAGTTTAAAATATAAGAAATTAAATAAATTTGGAGTAGGCAAGGGTTGTTTCAGATTATTTTCTTAAACCTGATATGACATCTAGATTACAAGCTTGAGGAGAAAAAAGAGAAAATACTATGTGTGCAAAATCAGTTGATCAGCAAAAAAATTTCTTGTGTGCTCAATATAGGACAAGGACACTCTGTCAATGCTGAGGAAACAGGAGGCATTGTTCAAGCTTTGGAAGATCCCAGTTATAATATATATGTTACGAATACTTAATAATTATAAATACAAAACTGCTGTTCAAGAGAATCACGACTCCAACAGAAGAGTACAACAAAGCTTCAGAATAAAGGAGTTGTTTGCAAACCTCTTCCTAAGGAAGTTATTCTAAGGGGAATATTTTTAATTACCTTCTGTATGTTCCTTATCAATAAACTAGATTTTCCCCAACATGGGATTTAGTCCTAGGAAAGAGAAGAATCTAAAATTCATGAATCATGGTTGACCTTTAGAGCTATGTCCTAAAATCTCGGCTTACTTTATTGTCCATCAAAAAACAATTTTTTTTTCCTAAATTCAAAAGCTATTTCTTAAGAAAAATTTCTATATAACTATAAAACATACAAGTAAAACTATAATTATTTTTATGAATTTTCCTGCTGGTTGTACTAAAGATGAGTTGATCTGGGAGAAGACACTTAAGTCATGAAAACTTATTCAAGGGATGATTTTAATTGTAACTCTTGTCACAGTCAAGACATTTTAAATATAGCCTTGGGCTGAGGAGACTCCCGTCTAGGAAATGTTCTTTTCTCCTGTGATGATGAACAAAGGCTGTGTCCTCACTTGGCAAGGAGAGCAGAATACTTCGTCTTTTTTCCTTTCAAGGTGAGTGATTTCTCATGTCCTCAAAATCATCTGAATCAAAGGAAGTTATGTTGACCTACTAAATTAATTACTGTCTCCTAGAAATATTTTAAGTATTTTTTTCATTGGGAACAATAAAAAGAAAGAATCAGAATAGACAAAATTTGCAATAGAAAATTATTCCATGAGCTAAATAATTAAAAATAAGTGTAATGATATTAATTCCGCCAAGAAATGTTTTTAACCCAAAGGATTTTTGAATTCTTCTTAGCTTGTATAAACTCTTAGAATATGATCTCAAAGTAGGAAAAAAAAAGCCACCACCTACTATTCTCTTAGTCTATAAGCAAGTGTGTTGCCTGTCATCTAATACGCTACAGGGATGGTTCTACTGGATGTTTTACTAGCTTCAAAAGGAAATGTGTTTCTAACTCTATAGCCATGATCCTGGCTTCTTAACATTCAGTATCTAAGTCACTTCTACAGATTTCACAGTTGTGTCATAGAAGTGCCTAACTCCAACATTAGCTTCAATTTGCTTATTAGTTGAAGTCGATAAATTTGATCAATAAATATTACCCCCAAATCTGTGATAACTCCAATGTAACAAGCTCATTTGAAATATAAAATAAAAACAGAGCAAATAAAAACCTCTGTAAAGGTTCCTGATAGGTCAGTAGCTTAAACCCAGGCAGTGAATGAGGGAGCTCTCTCTGTATGCCCTGTCATCTGTCATCTGCCCCAATAAGCACATGGTTTCTTGGTGGAATGCTTGCCTATCAAAACTGTAGGATAGGAATACAACACCAAGTTTCACTTGGTTTTTCTTATTCTTCTATTACTGAAGACAACACCTACATGTCTCATTGAACATGGAGAAGTTGAAGTGTAAAAGTTAATAGTTATTATCGGTTATGTTTTCATAAATGCAAGTAATTGAAAATGTTAATTTTCATTTAATTTTGTTATACCTGAAAAATCACTTACCAAACCCCTTTCCCCCCACCTTAACACCAAACCCCGAAAGCATTAAGGACATAACTAAAATTCCATATGATTCCCATTCTATTCTAGTGGTTCACAAAATATGACTTAAATTTTAGCATTAGTAAAAATTTTATAAAACCAAATTTGACTTGACTAAAGTTCATCTCACTACACATAAATACATGATTATAATTGCTCATAAGTATTAAATGCCTTAGCCAATAACCTAAAGCTTACTTTCAAACTATGTGGACAATGTTAATTGCCAATCCTTAGTTATTTTCTGTTTTTCCAAGCTTAAAAAGGCTTGATATGGACAAGGTGTTTATCTTTTTACTTATAACTCAGATGTATTTTGCTTAATTTATGTTACCATGCTTCGTTTTTTCTTGCCAGAGGGCTATAGAATGAGGGAGGTGGAGTGTGCATGCATGTGTGTGTGTGTGTGTGTTGATAAATGTTTAACAACTGGCACTCAAAAAACAAAATCCAAGAAGCCCTGATGGTAGTATTTAGCAATACCCTGGTGTAAATAATCCCACTGTGCCCAATTCAAACTACCACTGTGGCACCAACTGGGTCACAGAATTCCTGGAAATTGAGTAATTGGCTTTTGCTAGCCAGTTTGAGGGCGGACATCTGTTGGAGTCCCTGCCACTGCACAGTGAGGTCAGCCTTGGTGGAGAAAAGTGTCATTAGTCCTCAAAGGAAACTTGGAACAGTAAACCAAAGTTTCTTTTGTCTCCTCCAACATTTTATTACAAAATATTCAATATATTTGAAGGCATTTCATGATAAATACATAAACTCATCACTTACATTCAACTATTATTACTTTCTTTATAGTAGAATACGCATCAATCAATCCATTCAGCCAATAATCCATTTTATTTCATAATACATTGCAAAGTGAATTTCAGACATCAATATTCTTCCTATTAGATACCACACCATGTGCAGCATTAGCTAGGCTTCACCGTTTAAGACCTTCTGAAGTGAAGTTTATAAACGAAACATAAAAATTTAAGAGGCACATGCTCAAATTCCCACTGACTTTGCTTTTGATTGCTGTGGTGAACAACGTGGCCACAAACAAGGTGAGGATGGAGAGGTTTCATTTCCTTTTTCATCTCCAAGGCCACCATCCAACACTGAAGAAAGACAGGCCAGGAACTCAAGGTGGAAGCCTGGAGGCAGGACTGAAGCAGAGATCACGGCAAACACTGCTTTGGGGCTTGCTCCCTATGACTGGCTTAGCCTGCTATCGTATACAACCCAGGGATGGCACTGCTCAGGGTAAACCCTAAAGCTAGGCACCATTGTAATCCCAGCTCTCAAGAAACTGAGATGGGAGGATTTCAACCTTAACATACAACACACACACACACACACACACACACACACACACACACACACACACACACACACAGAGAGAGAGAGAGAGAGAGAGAGAGAGAGAGAGAGAGAGAGAGAGAGAGAGAGAGAGATATCCAATTGCTTTGCATTGGTTAGGATTTGTGCTTCTAGTCATTTTGACCTTAGCCCCTATGAAAGATGTGATGACCAACAATGTTGAGCAGTTTTCCTTATGACTATTGACCACTCATGTGTTATTTTTAATGAAGTATTTGTTCAAAGATTTAACCTATTTTTACTGGACTGTTCATCTTTATATTGAGCTGTAATACTAACCATATATATAGTCTCTCATTACAAATGTGTTGTTTTATTGTTAATATTTTCTTCAGTCTAGTTTACCAATTCATTTTCTTCTTGGGGAGGCTTGGGAAACAGCTTCTAATACTGATGAAGTTTATCAATCTCTGCTCTCCTCACTGAGAATTTTGTTCTTACTGCTTCAGATGTAATATGTATTGACTGCATATTTAGGTCTATAATCCATCTTGATAAATTCTGGTGTATGATGAGGCTAATTTCCACCCCACCCCCCATAAGTACATCCAGTTTTTCTACCACCATCTGTTGAAAATCTTTGATTTCAGAGGATTGCTTTGGTGTTGAGGATCAAATAACCATATAATTGTGGGTGTGTTCTAGGCTCCATGTGCTGCTCTATTGATATGATTGGCTCCTTTCAATTCTAATGGTGAGCTGTTCTGTTTATGGTAGTGGTAGCATTATAATAAATTGTTGCCTCACTCTTTTGTAAATGACTATGAACATTCTAGCACTCTTACATTTCCATGCTCATTTAGCATGTTATTTCATTGTAACAAATCTATAGACAAATTTCATGAAAAAGGAAACAGTCCCAATATCGAGCTTTTCCATAGTAAGCCTGTAACTATACAACTGAGTTGGATAGATAGGTGACTTATTATAGATGACGGTTATATAGTGTTGTGTTTGAAATAGTCTTACATAGTAGATCTGGCTGCTCTGGGACTCACTATGTAGATTAGGCTAGCTTTGAACTTGTAGAAATCCTTCTGCTTTAGCAAGTGATAGGCATGGGCCACCTTGACACACACACACCCTTTTTTTTTTTTGTCTTGTTTTGTCTGTGTTTCTGTAGACAGCTGTTTATTGGTGCTGTTATTTTTCTCAATAATTACAGTATAATATTCTTTCCATAATTCCCACTACCTCACAGTTATCTCCTGTTATCTGGGCTTATCCTGGAGTTTAGATATGAATTAGGTATTTATAAGAGTTTGTGTAGATTGTCCTAAACATGATGGCTTCCATGCATTTAAAATATGAAGAAAGATCTATTAAAAAAAAAAAAACAGAGTATATAAGAGTGGTAGCTAGGCAGGAGCCATGACTCTAATGCTATAGATTCTCTCTATAACAAGTACTAATGGGATAGTTTTTCTTTCGTAAGTTTTCCTTCACAAGCCTTTAAAAACAATTTCCAGGAACTTTAATAAGGATATGTACAACTTTAGTATGCATCTATACATACAATTAACTATAACTTGCAACCATGTTAAAATTGTGTTTTCAAATTTTAACCAGTTAAATAATTGGACTTCTGAGGAATGGGTGCCTCTGACCTTCTTGCTATCACTGGGAAGCCAACTCCCCTCAGCCTTGTTCTGCTTTATTATCGCTGTAGATATTTCGAGATGGCAAAAAACCTTCTCCTTTTTCACTCTTCTCACTGTGGCATTCTCTTGGCCTCTTGACCAGGAAGACACACATAATTCACACTGAGCCCCTCTCTCTCCTCAGAGATTCTGCCTGTGCTCCCTGTTCCGACTGTGATGATCACCTCTCCCTCCAACATCCTTCAGCCTGCTTCTCCTTGAATTTTTATCTTTTCAATCTCCAACAAATTAAATATCAATATTCCAACGAATAAAATGTTTTGGCTTACTAACTCTGTAGCCGTTACTTCTTTATGATTTTATAACACCTCATGGTTTCATTTCATAGCACATGCTATCACAAAGTGAGTTGGCTAGTGGTGATGCACGCCTTTGGTCTCAGCACTCAGGAGGCAGAGACAGGGACATTTCTGACTTAGAGGCCAGCCTGGTCTACAGAGCAAGTTTCAGGTCATCCAAGTCTACACAGAACAAAACAGAAACTACAAGAAGAAGAACAACAACCCAAACCAACCCTCCCCCCCCCCAAAAAAAAACATACCAAAGTGAAGTGAATTCAGTGAGATTTTAGTTGCTCCATTCCTTCTTGACTCCACTTAAGTGTCTGATGGTAAAGATGATGTCTATTCTAATACTTATTACTGAAAATTCAGTAGGACCCCACAGAAAACTAAAACTGCATTTTATGTGATGTATACACACACACACACACACACACACACACACACACACACACACACACACACTTCATTAATACTCTGATGAAAGTCCTATAGCAATGTGCAAATATGCATCCTTTCTTACGTGAAGCATCACCCTCATAAAGGTTGGAACCATTATTTTAAAATGTTTGATGTACTTTTCTCTGATTAAGGAATGAACTTGAGTGGTATTTCCATACTCAGTCTCCATTTACATATTTGTTTCTTCTGTGGGTTGTCTGTGTTCTCGTTTTTTCTTTTCTTTTTCTTCTGTCTTTGTCTTCAAGTATCTGAGAAACTGCCTCTGCCAGAGAGTGGGGCATTTGTTTCTGATCTTGTTCTGCAGTTAGCTATGATATGCTATAGTCATCCATGAAGTGTTTGGATTAGATGCTTTCATAGGCAAATAGGGAGTCAGATAAGAGCAGTCTGCTCATCTCTATCAAGAATTGGGACGTTTTCTTTTGCCTTATTTTCTTGTTTTGTTTTTGTTATTGTTGCTTTGTTTTTTCTTACTCTCTGTTGTTTTTTGTTTGTTTGTTTGAGACAGGGTTTCTCTGTAGTTCTGGCTGTCCTAGAACTCCCTCTGTAGAACAGATCCCCCTGCCCTCCCCCCCAACCCCTCACCCCCACGCCACTGTCTCTGCCTGCCAAGTGCTGGGACTTGTAAACTTCAAATCTTGTAAATTGCCTGCTTTCTGGATATTTGCCTAACTCTGGGTTTTGCTAGTTTCTTGATTGCCATTGGCATCTATAACTTCTGTGAGTCTTCACTAAATAACCCTCTCATGATCTGTTCTTCCCCCAAACTTCTCAATTTCTTTTCAATAGCTGCCTACCATGAATAGCATTAGAAACTGGTCATCTGGTGATGTTCAGCCTGAAGTCCACAGCAGAGGAAGTGACACTACATCATCATAATGGAGTGCCATAGTGAATTACACAAAATAGCAAGAACAAAATACAAAACTCTTAGTGAAGTATAGCCAAGAGTAATATTCTATATACATACATGTATGTTGTATACAACAATGACAAAAGAAACCATGAATTTTTAAGGAAGAAAGAAGTATATAGGAGGGCTTGAAGGGAGGAAAGATGAAAAGATGTATGTATAATTTCAAGCATAAAAGACAAAAAGTAAGACTTTGTTTGCTTAACATTAATCTGGCTATCAGGTTAATGTTGACCAATATCAATTCCATCGTCTCTCATAGGCTCAGGATAGAAATTATTAATGTGACTGAGAAGGATATATTTGAATTACTTGTGACTGCCTGGCCCTCTTCTTTTTTAATTTTATTTTTTATTCTATTTTAAGAGTATGGGTGTTTTGACTGCATGAATGATTATGTATCATTTGTATGCCTGGTGCCCACTGAGACCAGAAGAGGGCATCGGATACCCTGCAACTAAGTTACAAACATTGTAAGCTGTGATGTGGGTGTTGAGAATTGATTCTGGGTCTTCTAGAAGAGCAGCCAGTGCTCTGAATTGCTAAGCCATCTATCTCTTCAGCCCCTTTTTAAATGTGTGTTTGTGGGGTGTGCACATATGTGCATGTGGACTGCTGTGAGTGGACATGCAAATGTATTCTTGAATGTGTAGAGGCCAGAGGCCAATGCTGGATGTCTTCTTCAAATACTCTCTATCTTATTATTTGAGCTACAATCTCCTGATGAACCTGGAGCTCATCAATTCAGCTACACTGGTTGGCCAGCAAAGCCTCTGGGATGCTCCTGTCTGTCTCTTCACTATTGCAGTACAAATCCCTTTCATCCTGCCACATCTTTGTATGTGAGTTCTGAGCAATTTAACACAAGTCCTCATCCTTTCGTAGCAAATACTTTGCTGATTATTCTATCTCCCCAACCCACAGGCTTGGTTACTGTCATTTATTCCCTATCTATGGAAAATTTAAATTAGTGGATGTAGCCCCAGACAGCAATAATCTCAAGTCTTTCAATACACAACCCTTAAATTGATGATGACTCTAATCTGTCTCTTCCCCATCCAACAGTCATTAATTCTGTGTCATTCATAATATTTCCTCCAACTTTATAGCTGACAAATATCAGACCCCTAAATGATACCAGAACTTTCTAGAATAATACACATCATATTGTTCTATAGCCTCTGATGCTCTGGGAAAAATGGACAAACATTTTAAATTCTCAATCCCATTGTTCTGTATATACGTGATAGGGCTGGAAACACAGGTAGGGTGTTAAAAGTACATAGTGCTCTTCCAATGAACCAAAGTTTGATTCCTAGCACCCACATCTAGTGATGTACAATTTACCTATAACTCCAGCTCCAGGGGATATGCCATTTCTCGTCTCTGTGGGCACTAACATTCACATGAATGCACCCTTCCTGCACACACATAATTAAAAATACTGAAAATAAGTATTTCATATATATGCTTATATATAGTTAGTTACTGGATGTTTATTATCATATTAAAATTGAAAAAAGTAAAAATAATAAAAATTAGTTTTGCATTTATGGGAGCCATAGTTTAATATTGATTTGTTAAAAATCTTGGGAGCCAAGGAGATGGCTCAATGGGTAAGACTGCCATGAAAGAAAGAGATGTAAAAGCAAGAAGTTCTCATCACACATGTAAATACCTGTATTTGGCCACGTAGGCCTGTAACTCCAGCATTGAAAAGCAGAGACTATAGGATTTCAGGAGTTCACTGGCCAATAGGTCCAGCCAAAAGAGCAAGCATCACATTCAGTGAGAGATACTTGCTCAAAAAAATAAGATAGACAGTGACAGAGGAAGAAACTTGATACTCTTCTCTTGAATCTGTATGCAAGCAACACACAAAAAACAAATGTGTATGAGTGTACAACCACCTGCACATACATCATATACACCCTGAATAACAGCAATAGCAACAGTAACAAAAATAGCCAAGAATGCTTGTAATCCCAACATATAGGGACCAGTAACAGGAGACTGGGAGTGCAACGCTGGCCTGACCTAAGGAAGAAAAATATGTTTCAAGAAGCCAAAGGTTGGTAAAGTGGCTCATTGAAACAGTAGTAGGCCAGTATGCTAAAAGTCTTGACTTCAGTCTCCTGAATCATAGCCAAAAAAACCCTAGTATAGACTCTGAGCTATTGTGTGCTGGAAGTACAATCAAGGCTTCATTCATTAATTCAATATTGATTACCTACCACAGGGTATCTGGAAGTAAACTATTGAAAAGCTCTGCACCTACAGCAGTACTTATGTATCAAAATCTCATAAAAAATTTTTTTTTAAAATTCTGTTTATAAATAAGAGTAAAGGGAGAAGGCTTGCATTTTCAAAAGGAAGAATCCATCCCCTAAGAGGTCAACTCAAGAGACAACTAAAGACCAAGTTAGATTTATCCATGTAGTTATGAGATTCATGTGAAGGAAATACAAACAGGCATAGAGATTGAGTAGGCCAAGAATGTTCATACATGTGGACACACACACACACACACACACACACACACACACAAGTTGAGAGATTTTCAATTGTATTCAAGGTCAGAGAATAGAAGAGGAACATGAGAAAAATCTACAATAATTAGGAATAGCTACAGAAGCCTAATTTCCCATCTACTCTTCCATCCATCTACATACCCACTTGAAGTGAAGTTCCCATTGGTGAAATTCAGTCCATATAGTAGCAAAAGAATGGGTTCTGTTATAGAATCAGCGGAATGCTTTTGAAAATACCGACTGAACTGTATTTATTTCCAAGGTGTCGAGATGGTCCACCTTTCCCACTTCAAGGGATAACCACTTAAAAGAGAATCCTCTTAAAGCAAGGTTTCAGACCCAAACGCAGTGTTCACTGTTGCTGGTGTGTTTGAGAAACAACACAACAACAACAACAGCAAAACAGCTTCTCATGGGGGGTTTATTTGGGCAATCTTATCAGATTTGATGGGGCCCGGGGTTAATTCCAGCAGTTGTGAAGTAGAGGCAGATAGATCTTTGAGGGTTCTAGGCCAAGTTTGTATAGTAAGTTCAAAATCAGCCATGGCTATTTAGTGAGGCCCTGCCTCAAACAAACAAACAAACAAACAACCAAACAAAGGAACAAAGGAACAAAGGAACAAAGGAACAAAGGAACAAATGAACAAGTGAAGTGGGGAACTCCAATTGCAGCTCCTCAAAAGCAGACACATTGTTCCTCCCCATCCTCTAATTTGTCATCTCAAACACCAGAAGCATCTACTTGTTATCCAGGCTGAGGAAAGCACAGAGGCTGATATCAGGCCTTTAGGGCCTCCAGGAAACTTTCTGAAGATCTCAGACTCAAAAACATGCAACTGTACTATCTTCTTCCATTTCCATCCCCATTACACTCAAAATGTCAATTTGCTCTTTCACCAAGTCAGTCTCACAGGCTCCGAGTTCCATTTTCAGCCTCCAGTGTATTCCTTTCTTTGGGAACAACTCGTCCTTCCCTTCCTTTTCTAGGTCCCAGTGCTTGGCATAGTGTCCCCTTTCCCTTGTTAGCCTAGAGTATCATGTCATCATAGTTCCACAAGTTCAGCATCCTACGCCCTTCTTATTCAACTGTATTCTCAGCTCAAGCCTCTTTCTTGCTTTATCCATATTCTTGCTTGCTCTCTTTCTATACATTGATTGCTAAAGTGACATTACGGAAGCACAGACTAGAATGGGCTAATTCTGAAGCTTATGCCTAGTTTCCAACCTTAGCTGAGTAACTCTCCTTTTCAAAGACAAGATATTTATATAAATTACTTGTAATTTTTCTTTGTTTTGTTTTTTGAACTTGTATTTTTTAAACCTGAGAGCTATAGCTTCTCTCACCCACCATTCCTTTCTTTATTCAGTCATTATTTACAACACTATAGATTTACAGATATTTATTTTATAGCTTGAGCCATCATTGGGTTTTTGTCTTGGATTCATCAAAATATTAACTTCTTCTCAGACTATTGTAGCTTTGGCCTTGGGTAAAGGAAATTGTTCAATATCCTTTTGGCATGTGCTCTTGATTGCATGCCATATATATGTGCATATATATATGTGTGTGTGTGTGTGTATTAGTTTACATATTTTACATATGTGCATATATTTGAGTGATTCCTTACATACCAACATTATACATGGTTTATGTTAATTTGCATAGTTTTGCATATTTCTTTTCTTACTTTTTATGTTGTCTAGGTTTTGTTAGGTTTATAAGCTGGAGTCATTTGGAAGAGGGAACCTCAACTGAGAAAATACATCCAGTAGATTGTCTGCTTTTGGGTCATTTTCTTGATTAGTGATTGATATGGGAGATTCCAACCCACAGTGGGCAGTGCTAACGCCCCAAAACCAACCAACCAACCAACCAACCAACCAACCAACCAATCAACTAACCAGCTACCCAAACAAACAAACAAACAAACAAAAACCAACCTGAGAAAGACTGAGCATCCATACTCCATGACTTCTGCCTCAGTTCCTGCCTTGGATTTCTGCCCTGACTCCCTTCATGATGGAATGTAAGACGAAATAAGTTCTTTCTCTCCAGTGTTTTGGGTCATGGTGCTTGTCACAGCAGTGGGAGAACACACCTAGATTCAATCGTTTCTCAAATTCTCATATTTCTTCTTCTTCTTCTTCTTCTTCTTCTTCTTCTTCTTCTTTCTTCTCTTCTTCTTCTTCTTCTCCTCCTCCTCCTCCCTCCTCCTCCTCCTCCTCCTCCTCCTTCTTCTTCTTCTTCTTCTTCTTCTTCTCTTCTTCTTCTCTTCTTCTTCTTCATGGTATTACTGGGGTGTGCCTACTTCTAATTCTTTAGGCCCAGAAAGCAAAAATATACATGTGTGCATACTAATCAATACATGGAAGCCATGGATTAGTTCCTAATCAATGGACACAAGCTACCTTCAATTGTATTTGGTTTCCTTAATTTTTATCATTAATATTTCAAAATTGTATACACATGGTATACACACACACATATATATAATGATATATATATATAATGGTTGTTTATGACAAAAAATTGAAGAAGTTCTTTGTCCTGTGTGCTGAGTACCTTGTTATGAATGGATGTTAGATATTGTTGAATGCTTTTGCTGAATTAGTTGATGGAATTAAGTAATTTCCTTTGTAATCTACAAATATGGTTAATAATTATTTTTGAATAGTCAACCATTTTCTATACTTAGGATACATCCCAATTGACTGTAATATGCTATTGTTTCTATACATTTTTGGATCACAATGAATTCCTAAATGATTTTGGGGATACATACAAAAATAAAATGATGATACTTCAAAGGGGCATTATAGACAACTTCATATGAAAGCATAACATGTTCTCCAATGGAAGAAAATGTTCTGGATGTCTAATGAGGGAGAAGATTATATGTTGCTGGCAGGAGCTAAGAAATATACAGATAAAATATGACTAGTGTGAATAAGGAGTCAAGATCTTGAAAGAAACTGAACCATCTAATTGAGTATTTTCTGTCTCTTTTTCTAAAATAATATTTTCAATTTATTCTTTCCCTTTCCATAAGCAAAGAACTAGTGTTTGATCTTGGATACATCACTGTTGTGTCGTAGGTTTTATATTGCCTAACACAGTCACCCACTTAACTAAGTAGTATAAATTGGCCTTACCTGACTTTTAAGTTTCTTATTTAGAAAATGAGCAAGCCCTTTTCACTGGATTTCCTCATTCCTTTAATAGAAAGAAAAACTGCCATACAACGTGGGTATGGAGTTGCCTAATTCTGCAATTGAGTAATTCTATCCTGTTCTTGTGCTTCAGCCCTGTAAAGGCAAACAAAGAAAACTTAATCCCCATCTGCTACAATCTGTAGCTGCCCCACTCCTCCCTGGGGGAGGCAATTCCCGGCTGATACAGCCATTACTGTGTGTTCTCTGCATAGACTTGCCTTTCACATGTGAGTTAAGTCTCTTTTATAGATTGGGCCAATTTTTTTTTTCTCCCACAGAAAATTTGCAGAGAAACTTAAGTTGAAGTTCACCTGTGTTTATTCTTGGCAATTTCAGTAGATAAGGTTCACTTTGCCCTAGGGATAGTTTAAGTTGGTACGAGGCTTACTCAAAGACAGGCACAACTTCTAATGCCATTTGAAATGAAAGCGGTACATGGTTCAGCTATGTTGTGCTATTGCTGAAAATGTTTTCTGTTATGCCAAGGATCAAACCCAGAGCCTTTTGTGTTAGATAACGACTTTGCCATGGAGCTTCAACCTCGCCCGGTAACTAGGTTCTTATAATTACAATCTTGTGCAAGAGTAATGGATATTTTTATTAATCTCATAGAGTGAATGAATTTAGAGAGGTGATAATTATGTCATGATGATAGTAATGATGATGATGATAGTGACTAATAGTTACATTTACGACATGTCCAGTATTTTATACACACACTTTATTTAATCATTAAAACCACATCATGGAGTAGGGATTTATTTCCTCTTCTTTTTTTTTTTTTTCTCTTTCATTTGTGAGACAAAGTCTGTGTAAATCAGGCTGCCTTTGAACTTGAACTCTTATAAATCCTCCTGCCTCTGCCTCCTGAGTACTAAGATTAGAGGAAAATGCCAATATGCTCAGCTTTAGGGATTATTAATATCTATATTTGAGAGAGAAATAATGTTATCTTATACAGCATTTCCTGATGTTAGCAGAGGCAGTATTTTGGCTGCAGTCCTTCTGATATTGGAACTTCAGATATTGCCTCTTTCTTGGTTATCCTAAATCCTTGAATAGCACCTACCCTCTATGCCTCTCTCTCTCTCTCTCTCTCTCTCTCTCTCTCTCTCTCTCTCTCTCTCTCTCTCTCTCTCTCTCTCACACACACACACACACACACACACACACACACACACACACACACAAACACACACACACACACAAACCGATGTGACTTCTGCAGCTTTCAGTTTTCCAGACATGCAAATACTTACACAATCTGCCTCTTCTAAAACCATTTCCTTCCTTGAATATTTAAATCTAGCCAAGTGAGTGATTCTTTTCCTTTTACTCTCCATACAATCTAACCTTTACCGATGCAACATCCTTCAGCCCACTGTCCACCCCCACCTCCTCAACTGTCTACACTCTGGCTGGGTCAGCTCAAAAGAAAAACTTCCAAGGATGAAGGGAAGATAGGCAGTGGGTGGCTGAGCCCAAGGTGAAATAAAATAATGTTTTCCTTTATTGATTTACCAATGTTTGTCTTTTAATTTCTAGAGAGCCTCTATTGCATGCAAAATGTTAATAGGAGTTGAAGGTCTTTGTTCATACAGTTCAATCTATTCTGCAAATAAAAAGCGGTGAAAATGATTCATACAGGAATAATTCCCCCAAACCTTTGCTTATTGAAATGGATCAGAGATAATTACCAGGTTGGAGAATTCGCATCCACACAATTTCCTAGTCTCACAAACATAATTTTCTTTAGAGTGAATAGAAAATATTTGCTCTTTAAAAGCTGTTGTGAATGATGGATGGTGTTCAGTCTCTGTGGAAATGTGGCTGCACCATCCATTGCTTCTGCTTCTCAGAGCTGGGGGTTCCTGTGTCTCAGACTCTCCAGCTCACTTGCTTTACTACGTCCATCTACATATGGCTCAGTGTGCACTCTGAGTGTTCCTCAGCCATTACCTTCACCAGGGAGTCAGTGCAATCTTAATATTTTGGAGTGTTTTTAATTTCTTCCCAAAAGATGCACTCACATTCACATGCAAATTCTGTGATAAAGGGTTCCCTGGGCACATGGCGGTGACATTCACTGCTTAACTTTTAGTATTTAGCTGGAAGTCATAGGAAATTTTAATCAGAGTTGCTTTGAGGAGGGGGTGGGGATGGATGCTTTTTGTCTGTGATCCTTCAGAACCATCTGGAATACACATGAGATTCATTTTCTGCCATTGTCTCTCGGAAGCATCAGGCTGTTGTTCCAGGCGTGTGAAGTACCTGCACGGCTGAGGTTTAACACTTGCTTTTCATTATGCCCAACAGCTTGGTCCTTTATTCTCTGAGGGATGTGTTTTCAATACCACAGGAGAGTTCTTTATGCCCAAGCAAATGAATCTTTACAAACAGCTCAACTGGTGTAAGGCCTCAGGTGGGCTTAAGGGAGACAGGAGAACAAGGTTTATGTGTAGGCACAGGGGTTATTCAAATGTGGCATTGTATCAAAGGCATTTTGAATGTCTCTGTTCTGGTTTTATAGAAAAACAAGCACTACCCCTCCTGTGATTAAACACATGATTCCAGGGTTCCTTGAAACTGTTGGAAAAAGAAAAGGCAAGGCATGTACATGCACAAGGCTAAGTAAAGTGTGTGAAGACATCGTGAGATAAGGAGGGAAGAAAGATCTTGTTTCAATTGAGAAACAGATAAGGACATGGTGACTGTAGATAAACATTCAGAAGCGATTGGAATTTTTGTATTGCTTAGAGTTAATGCCTTGTCTTTAAAATGTACAATTAAATAAGCAAAAGAAACAAATGCAGTGAATATGAATAAATCTTAGGGATTTTAAGTTAAAATGTCTCAAGAAATGACATCCTGCATAAAACCTACCCACAAGCCATTTTCATTAGAATATACAATACACAATAGGTAAAACGTACCCTATGAACTTTAAAATAATCTAAAATGTGCACTGTTAATAAATATATGTAAGTAGAAGAGAATTGTTTCAAAAGGAAAGAAGGCAACAATGAAACAACCAATCTAAATTTCAGGATGGGAGGGAGGGAAGCAAGAGGAGCAGAGCCAGGGAAAGATATATGAAGCATATGTTACTATCGTTGTTTTAATTTTCTATTAGGAAGTGATCTCACAATTGTTTATTTTAGTATTAAAATCAACAAGTGGCCAGATTCAGTGGTCATTCCTGAAATCCCAGCACTCAAAAGGCAGAGGCAGGTGTATTTATAAGTTCAAAGTTCAAAGGTCTACAGAACAGGTTCCAGGTCAGGGAGAAGGTCACAGTGAAGCTCTAGTTCTCACTAGACAAGGAAGTGAGTGTCACTCAATAAAACACAGCTTTTCCTGTGCAAATGACAAAGGCTAGTCACTGTTTTAATTTGGGAAGTGATTTCACAGTGGCTCATTCTAACATTAAAGTCAGCAAGTACATGAGGAACGAGTCTAAAAGCAACCTTTTCTCGTAGATGATGAAAGTTCTGACTTGAATTTAAGATTATGATTACTGCCCTCCTCTGCACCTGAGGTCCAATAAAAGTTCTGATGAGGAAAATGGCAAGACATGTTGGCCCTTTGAGAACTGCCTTGTAGAATGACTCTTCCTATATTGTGTGAGGCTCCCCACCCCCTCCCACTCCAAGTATTCAATGTTAATTACCCTCCTTGCCTTTAAGTATAGATATATGTATGCTAAGTAGATCTCTAGAGAACTGTCAGTTCCTCCAGCAAGCATTAGCCTTTTGGGAGCTGCTCTCTCCTGCCTGCAGAAAAACACTGTAAGTTCTCCCATGTTCAGACTAAAGCGCCCTCTGCTTTCAGATAGTGGAGTGGCTGTCCCGTTAGAACAGGAAGCCTCTACTAGAACTCCCCTATTTTCAGAAAGTGAACATATTAAAATGAGTAGCTTGCATTTCTAAGAAGGACTACATCCTTCCCTCACAAACTTCACACATTTCAGAATACTTTTTTACAAATACAATTTTTACAATTGTTTTTATTGCTTTCTTTTATGTGTGCTGGTGTATTGCTTGTATGTAAGTCTATGCATCATGTGTTGTCTTGTGCCCTTGGAAAACAGAAGAGGGCATCAGTCCCCCTGGAACTGGGATTACAAAAGGTTGGAGCTTCCACATGGTTGTTTTGCAAGAGCCTTTTAAAATTAATCACTGCAGGCCATGATTCTACGGAACAGTGAAGCAGAGAGTTCTGTCTTGGGAGGATCCTAAGATATACTCAAGATAACACCACTTAACTGGACTTCAGAGAAACAGTACTGGGCAAAGTAGATGTCAAGCTACCATGCAGTCCCAACAAGAGGCCGTGGCCCATTTCACAGGATGTGACAGCAAGACAGAGTGCAGATATTTCTTCAGAGGTGTCTTGAACTGAGTCAAGAGGGCTAGGATTTTTTATCCTCAGATCCAAGGTTGATTTTACAGATGATTTCCTTGTAACCATTCACATAAATGAGGATGCAGTACCTCACACCCTGAGACAGCCCATATATGAAGTAAGTCTGGCCTTTCTTCACCTTTGTAACCTGGGCATAAGTGACCCCTGACCATAGGTGAAAGCCGACGGAGCAGCGTGTCTGAAGCATTGAAGGCCAACATCTACTCAAACAGCTTACTTGGGTCATCTGTCTTTTTTCTCAGGAGTCACATCAGCTGAGCCACTTCCATCTTATGGATAATTATTTTCTGTTGGTACATGACCTTATCTAGATATCTAAGCTTCTTCTGCTCTGATTCTCCTATTGCCATGATGTTCACACAACCATCTCACTATAGGTTCCTTTAATTCCACAAGATCTGCTGGGTTAAATGGCCCCAGTGCAGGGCTGTTTGCAATAACCCAAGCCAGCTGCAGACCCCCTCCCTTCTCTGATCTCCTGGAAAGTGTTCAGCTTTCCACATCACTCAGCAAATGACTTTTTTGTTCTAACTGTGAATCATGCTGCCACCAGAACATAATGATAATTCTGACACATTCAAGACCATTGAAATCCAAAAAATAAAACAACAATACACTCTCCCAAAACTAAAACAAAAATTAAAAATCTTACTGATGTGGTCAACCTTCCATCTTTGTATTTATCTTCAATGCTCTAAAAAGTGTTATTCCAGAAAAGCTTCCCACATACTAGGTACTTTTGCTCATGTGTCTATCACATGGTAGCCTAGAATCTTCTTTTCTTTTTTTTTTTTTTTAGATTGATTTGTTTATTTTATGTATGTGAGTACACTGTCACTCTCTTCAGACAAACCAGTAGAGGTCATTGGATCCCATTATAGATGGTTGTGAGCTACCATGTGGTTGCTGGGAATTGAACTTAGGACCTCTAGGAAGAGCAGTCAGTGCTCTTAACCACTGAGTCATTCTCTCCAGACCCCTAGACTCTTCTTAAAGGACTTGTGTGTTAAAGATGTAGATCCAGTTGTCATAGTTAGCTTCAGCTGTGAATGTAACAAAAATCTAAACTCACTTGGGAAGAGTAAGTACTCAATTGAAGAACATTTTCAGTAAGATTGGCTTGTGGCCCATTTATTTTACTCTGTAATACCCAGTTCTCAGTCAACCCTACTGATTTAATTGCTAATTTTGATATAGTTTTCATGTTCATCCATTTTATTTATAGTTTTTATCTCTCTCCTAAAAATTCTTCACATTCTATACATCTTATTACTATCCCTTTGAAATGTTTTTATCATATTTACTTCAAAATCTTAGTTACAAGACTTTTTAGGGTATAGATGGGGAGTTCAAAAGGAGTATTTGGTAGCTCACTCCTGACTCTCCTGCCTCTACCACCCTTACTTGGCCTTGTGTGAAGCGTGTTATAATATGAATTTACTGTTCTCCTCAATCAGGTGCCACATTTTTCTGTTTTTCTCCTATGCCTCATCATTGGTTGTATGCCCAGACATTACATGTAAGAGCACAGGAAACATTAAGATAACGACATGACGTTTCTTCTATCAGATTATCAATAAGGGTACTGGAACCCTAATTTCAGCTGAACTCCACTTGGTCTCTTTGCAGCTTGGCTTCAGTCCATCTCACTTCTGCCTTCAGAGAGTTTTCCATCAGCGTCACTGCCTCAGCAGCCCTTAGTCCTGAGCTAGACCAAGAGTTTTGAGTATCTTTGCTTCTTATCTCGATTGCTAGTTTTGGGTGTATAGACAGTAGCTTGTGGCAGACTGGAAGATACTTCTTGCTCTCAAACAAAGGTCGCCAGGCTTTTCTTTGGTGTAGCTCCCCATATACTTGGTCGAAGTGTGTGGAGAAAACAGGAGATCAGGAAATTCACCCTCTTTTTTTAAAAAAATATATATATTTTTGTTATATGCGTCTGAGTATTTTACCTGTATGTAAGTGCACCAAGTGTGTGCATTTATGTAAATGCACTGACTGCATATACGTAAGTAATATGCACTGACTGCATATACGTAAGTGCACTAAGAGTGTGCATGTGTGTAAGTGTACTAAAAATGTGCATTGTATAAGTGCACTAAAAGTGTGCATGCATGTAAGTGCCCTAAGTGTGTGCCTCCTGCCTGCAGAGATCAGTAGAAGGTAGCAGATCTCTTGGCACTGGAGTTACAGGTGGCTGTGAGCTGCCATGTGACTGCTGGAAAATTGAACCTAAGTCTTCTTCAGGAACAGCCAGTGCTCTTAACCTCTGAGCCATCTCTCCAGAGCCCACACTTCCTTCAACTCCTCAGGACTCCAATTCACATATGCTGCTGCTAGACCTATATTAAAACTCTGATAATCTCCCATGCCACTGTCAGCAGCCCAGGCAGGTTTGCAACCCACTGTGTAACTCAAGCTAGCCCCATACCCAGGATCATCCTGGAATAGCCTTTTCTAGGGCTGGGGTTATAAGTATGAGAATCATGCCCAGTAAAAGCATAATTTAAAGAGGGTTCTTTAGCATGTCTTGGCACTAAGATAGCAGCAATGGTCTGTTCTTCCTTTCTATAACGTGACTGGAAATAGAAATCTTGCCTTTGTTCATTCTCTTGGACTGAGAGAAGGAAGGTATGGATGTCTTCACTTGGTCTTCCTCTCTCTAACAGCCCTTCCTTCCCTGCACTTATATGGTGTTAGTTATGTTCAGTACCAAGTTGCTACATTCAGGGATTAGAAAAATAGTCAATGGTAAGAATGTGAACAAAATGGACTTGAGTCAAACCTGGGAGAGGAGTCTTATTATGTCATTTTCCTATGCTTCCATTCTCACAATGTGCTCTAATTGGCATAAGAATATGAATATCACAAAACAAAACAGGAAGTATCTGTTTGCCAAGGCATAGTGACCAATGATATGGCTGCAGGACTCTTCAGGAAGGGCACTATTATTGTTATTTTATTCTCTTTCCAGAGTCTAAGTAACTTTCTTCAGCCTGTATTATTCTTTGACCCTTCAAGTTGTGATAAATGGAAACTTAAAGGCTACCTAGGAATAGACTGTGCTAAAGAGATGGTAAGTCAGTTTATCCCCTCATCAAATAGAGTAATGGGACACATTTTGTTCAACTTTTACCCAAGATAGGACTCTTCAGGTATTTGGCTATGAAGTGGTGCAACTTTCTCAGGTTGGGAATAAACTACACACTTGAGATTCTTGAATTTGCCATCTCTGTCTCTGACGACATACTATCACTGATTAGAGATCAGTTATTTTCATGTTTGTTGACATTTGGGGAAGGTGCCTAATTTTAACAAACGATTTGTGTAACAACAACTACAGATAATTCCCATTAAACATGACAATGGAACAAGCTATCAATATTCCCCAGAAGAAACCAAAAGACTAGGAATGCAAAAAAAAAAAAAATCTGTATAGAAAGGGCCCCATAATAGAAATTTTATAGTTGTTATTGCTTTCTTCTTTTGTTGCAATATTTAGCATATCTTCTGGGAAAAGAACCTACAGATTTCCAAGCAACTGATGTTAGTTCTGATCCAATCTACTAATTCCATCTCCACAGGAGTGGCATGATAACAATATGGCTTTCAAAAGCTGTCTACTGATGAGCAAGCATACACTGAGGTCTAGTCATGTAGGTACAGCTCTAAGAGCTGAGATACCCTTTTGCAAGTTAAATCTGGGCTCTCCTGGAGATTGTATCCTGGTAAAGAGAGGAGCTAATAGGTAAACACATCTGTACAGTAGTGAGCGGTAAGTGTGATAGAATCGAGGATTAGGGAGAGAGATTTCTAGATTACAGTTAGTGGTGGCTTTAGTTTTGCGTAATAGAGTCAAGAAGCGGCTAATATCAACAGCAAGGTGACACTGAATATTCTCTGAGGGAGCATCTCAGAGAGTCCTGCTGCGTGCACATCTCCTTTAACATCTAAGCAGCAAATTGAGACCAAACTCTAGGTATTAGGAGCCTCTGTTCCATGATTTTTCCTTCCTGTGACATATTTGTAAAGATTTGTAAAGAATTCACAGAGCAGCAGCTCAAGGATGCAGTGTAGCTGGGAGCTGTTGGCAAACAGAGTGGCAAACAAATTAGCCCAACACGTCCTTATTGATTGCCTACTACTCAGAGAAGATCACTAGCCCCCCAGGGACCAGGCAAATACACACTGGATTCCCTGCCTCTAAGAAGCTGACAACATGGGAAAGGGCCGGGAGGAAAGCACGAACGAGGAAAGCAGATGTTTCAAGGCGCCATCTGAACAGTGCCGAGTCAAGAGATACAACCAGGGATGCTGTTAGGGTAGTGCCTTTTGCCAAAAACCCAAATGACATTCTCCACGGGCTTGCTGAGTGACAGAGAAGTCTGCTCGCTCACCTTCCTTCCAGCCTTGCCCACACACATGGATTATCATACTGTCAACAGCATAATCTAATAAGAAAGATGGCAATGCATTGTCTTTTGTTAGCTGGCGGAAGCCCAAGGACAGTGCTGTTGAACACAGAAGGGCAGACAGATGGAAGTTTCATGCTGTCCTGTAATTCAAAGTAGCCTTGCCTCTGAGAGTCCTTCGCAGAACAACATCTATTACCTGTGGATAAGTTGAGATGGTACATTTAAAAAAATATGGAAGGGACTTATTGGTGGAATTTAATTGTTTACCAATTACATCTAACTGAGAGAGAAGTTGTATCAGGCACTGTGGCTAACCTAATTAGGCTGTCGAGCAAAGCTCCATTGCATTCAGAAATACCTAGGCTGCTACTGTGTTGAAGGGAGTATTTGTTTCAAATACCAGTTTTTACATTGCCAAAACAGCCGGGGCTAGAATCATGGCATTATTTTGCCTGCCACTGTTGTTAACTACCATGCTAGAAGGAACAAAAAGACAGTTGAAAAGGTGTTAAAAGGTACCTCCAATTTACAAAAGAAAAGAAATCAGAAAGCCCCAGATATCTCTGTTTTGTGGAAGACGGGGCTGTGCATTTGATCAAAGAACTCCATTAAGGAAATATTCAGCCAGATCAACTCTTTGTCCTTTTATTTTTGAAAAAATCTAGAATTAGGACTCTCTGCTTTTGCCTTTGATACTTTAAAAAGAATCCGTCTCAGTTTTAAAAATACCTAGCATTTTGTCTGCTATTTGGACTTTTTATTGCTTCCTTGTCAGTTTAAAAAAACAATGCATTTATGAGAGTCTAGGGGTGCATTGTACATTTAACCTCTCCCTTCATCATATTTCCTGTTTAACGGGAATTATGAAAGGAAAATCTGCTGGCTGTATTCTACTTTCACCACGCATTTGCTGAGAAGCAATGATAAGCACCTAGTATTTGTCATGTTAAGCTTGACTGCACCCCCACTTTTGGGTTTTTCTTTCATTTTTTTAATAAACATACAATATATACTATATGGAGTCCTACTTGTAACTTCCATATAATTTTATATACACAGATAAATGATTTTGCAGATATTATGAATGTGATCCCTCCCACTGTCACACATTTCTCAATTGTTGGGGTAGTCAGGATGGGCAAGGTTTCCCCATTACTGATCTGTTAAGTGCTCACATCTTACACTTTGGGATATCTGTTATTTAAAAGTCTTCATTTTTTTTTTTTGTTTGTATGCTTCAGTCCTTCTTAGAAGGGGAACAAAATACTCAAGGGAGAAAATACAAAGTGTGGAGCAGAGACTGAAGGAAAGGCCATCCAGAGACTGCCCCACCTGAGGATCCATCCCATGTACAGGCACCAAACTCAGACACTATTGTGGATGCCAAGAAGTGCATGCTGACAGGAGCCTGATATAGCTGTCTCCTGACAGGCTCTACCTAAAGAGGCAGATGCTTACGGCCAACCACTGGACTGAGCATGGGGTCCCCAATGGAGGAGTTAGAGAAAGGACTGAGGAGCTGAAGGGATTTGCAACCCCATAGGAAGAACAACAATATCAACCAACCAGATCCCCCAGGGCTCCCAGGGACAAAACCACCAACCAAAGAGTACACATGGAGTGACCTATGGCTCCATCTGCATATATAGCAGAGGATGGCCTTGTCAATGGGAAGAGAGGCCCTTGGTCTTGGGAAGGCTCGATGCCCTAGTGTAGAGGAATGCCAGGGCAGGGAAGTGGGAGTGGGTAGGTGAGCATCCTCATATGAGGAGGGAGGATGGGATAAGGGCTTTATGGAGGGGAAATTGGGAAAGAGGATAACATTTGAAATGTAAATAAATAAAATATCCAATAAAAATATTTTTTAAAATATTTTATTTTAAATTATGTGTAAGTGTGTGCATCTGTGGGTAGGCATGTACACATGACCACAGATAACCTCCAAAGACCAGCAGGGGCATTGAAATGCTCTGGAGTTACAAGCAGTTGTCAGCTGCCTAATGTGAGCACTAGGAAATGAACTCAGGTTTATTATAAGAGCAGCAAATGCTCTTTACCACTGAGTCAGCTCTCCAGCCATTTTGTTTTTATTTTATTCATTTACTTTTTGAAGGTCTGAGACTTGGATCCAGTCTTTTGCTAGGTAAATACTTGACCACTAAGCTTCATCCTCAGTCATTGATATTTTTTGTGTGTGCCTACATATATGTATGGTATACACATGTGCATATATTATGTGTGCATGGTATACATATGTGTATATATTTCATGTATATGTGTGTGTGTCTACTGATGCAGGTGCACATGCATGTAATTGAGTGTGAAAGCCAGAAAGCAATGCTGGGTATCTTTCTGCATTCCCCCTACATTGTTTTTTATGATAGAGTCTGTCACTGAACCAAGAGCTCACTGATTTGGCTATACTGACTGACCACTAGTCCTTAGTGACTTGCCTCTCTCCATCTCCACAGTGCTGGCATTGCCAATGGACTCCACTACTCCTGGCTCTTCATATAAGGAATGGAATTCAAAGCAGATTCATGCTTATGTGACAGACACTTCACTTACTAAGCCATCTTTCCAATCCCAGTTGTTTTTATTCTGTCTTACTTTGTAACTTAGGCTGGCCTTGAACTCACTGTCCAGTCTCAGCTAGTCATGGACCTGTTTCTACCCGCTTAGTACTAGGATTTGCAGGCCCATGCCATCACACCTTGAAAGTTTCTTAAGTTCCTAGAAACTGATAGACAAAGGTTTATATGTTTATATCATTGGAAAGTTATTTAAAATCTTTCAAAGAGGCCCATAGGAGGTCTCAGGAAAAGCAGCTTCTGTCTGACTTCAGATAAGATTAGATCCAGAAAAACTTTCATCTGTGATTTATGGAATCTGGCACCACCAAACCACATTAGTTCCTTCTAATTCTGTAGAAGCTTAGAATGTGACAGAAGTTAATTTTTTTTCCTACCACTTCTCCCTGCCTTAATGAATCCTGGGGCACTGGAAGCATGCACAAAAAGACCTTCGGATGATGCCCTTGGAATTTCTCTCAAGGAGAGAGAAGTAGCTTGGTTACCCACTCAGGCACTTGTTAGAGGTGTAATTAGGCTGTGTTGCTGTGTCATAATTAAAAGATGGTGATCAGACAAGTTCAGCTATGGCAAAGTGCCCATGGTGACTGTGGTCTATTTTGAAAGAACTGTTAAATATGGTGGTGGTGTTGGGGTCTGTGATTCACTTGAGAGAGGACAGCCTAGAGATCCCATGACATCTGCCTTTCATGCATGTACTCTTAGTGATGCCTTGGATAAGATTGTGGGTAGGTGTATTGTGGAAAATGAGAAGGAAGTGGAAAGTAGACAGGGATTAAAGAAAGGATTAGAGACGTGGGCTAGAGGTGCAAGTGTAGGTTTTACATAAGAAATGCTAATGTCTACTTGTCGCTTCTCATTTAGAAATAGCAATGTCCTATAAAATACAGTATGGCAGATATGGTTGATCTCCATTGTCCACATACCAAAAGAGGTATAGAGAAAGTCAATAACTTGTTCAAGATCTCACAATCCATAGTGATGGGAATTGAGGATTACAAAGCAGGAAATCTGGTTCTGCAGTCATATTCACAGTCATTCTCTATACTGCAGTGCAGCAGCAAGGCACAGATGTGGATGAAAGTGGTGCTACCCTGGCAGGAAGCAATGGGGATGCTTCAGAAAGGAGAACATAAGCAGCGATACACACCAGTTTACAAGGTTCTCATATATTGTATTCTTGCCTGGTAGACAAATTGTGTCCAAGGACATCCAGAATCCTTCTGAGTACAAGATTCTGTGTCCTTATTATGGACCAGTGAACAAGAAATTAAATATGTACAAATGGAAATAGACAGAGATACAAAGTGAACATGGGATTCTCACATGGATGGGAAGCATGTACAGGAAGAGTCAGCATGTTTCCAACAGGAATGTGGGTTCACAGGAGTATTTCCTGACTTTTTGTAAGTCTCAACCACCCTGACTAAGGGGTTAAAAGACTCCACTGAAGGGCTGGGAATATGGTTCAATGTGTAAGAGTACTTGCATAACCATAAGCACTTGACCTCAAATCTCCAACAATCATGTAAAAGCTGAACATAACTAGATAGGTGCCTGTAATTCTAGCACCATAGGGAAGTGGCAACAGGGAGATCACAAGGCCTTGCTGCCATCAGCTCAACTCTAGGGTAAGTGAGAGATCCTGTCTCAAGGGAACATGCTGGAGAGTGATAGAGCAGGACTTCTGGCTTCTGTGTACATCATGCACAGGCCCACATTTCTGTTATACACAAGGATATATAACATGTATAACATGTATACATGTATATCAGAGAGAGAGAGAGAGAGAGAGAGAGAGAGAGAGAGAGAGAGATACACAAAAATGTACAAACACATGTAGAGGAATGTTAATCCAGCAACTTGACTGCTCTGGCAAAGGATCATATCCAAAGACCTTCTAGGTCTATGTGTTCCATCTGGAATGCAGACAGGCCAAAAAACTTTAATCCTTCCATCTGGATTACAGACATGCCCTACATACCTTTAATCCCAAAAACATGAGGATAAAGTTAGTTTGTATAAGGAAGCAGTCACATTTGAAAGAGACGTCTAATTGAGGGGTAGACAAAGTGATGAATCAGAGAAAGATTTGACAGAATAAGTCATAGATAGGATATGCCCAACTTTTATGAGAACAGACAAGAAAGAGATAGATAGATAGAGGTGGAGGGCAGCTCAGTGAGTGCAGTTCAGTTGAGTTCCTTCATGAATTCATGCAGTTCAGTGCGGTCAACAGAGACAATTGAATCCAGAGAGTAAGAAGGAGCCAGAGTTAGTTTGAGGCCAAACAGAGCAATTCAGTGAAAAACTGAAAGAAGTCAGGTTGAATCTGTCAGCTTGGAGAGGATTTTGAGCCAGAACAGCTGAGTTGAATCAGAGTTCAAAAAGAACTAGAAAGGATTAGCTTATTCAGATGCAAGCCTCTGAGATGACAATTATGTCAGGCAAATAAAAGTTACTTTTACAAATACAAACACACATATTCACACACAGACATGCACATATATACAAATACACAAATACAAACAGACACAAAGAGATACATTTGCACACATAGAGAGACACACATGGATATGCACATGTATAGACACCATACACAGAAACACACATACAAACGGACACACATACACAGACACACACATGAACACAGACAGACACACATACGCAGATACACACAGAGACATAAACACACAAACATAGATACAGAGATACACACCACACACAGACATACAGACACATATACACACACACACACACACACACACACACACACTCAGAGACACACACATGGATACTTAAATTAATAACTTTAGAGGAAGCTCATGGATCTCAGGCTACTCATATCTTCTCTGTTATCTCTGAAACCTTTTGGCTTTGGGTGTGTTTTCTAGGCTTATTCAAAACAAGTTGAGTCTTTCCCACACCAAGGTTTTCAGCCTGTCCTGTTTCTTCTGGTAAATCTTTGTCAGTTTCTTCAGTGTTTTTCTACTTGTGAAACTGTGTAAGGTCTTTGTCATATAATTTTCTTCAGAGTAGTCTCTTCTTTCTCAGGGTTCTTGGGAATGCAATCCTTGGATCACACTTGGCTTATTACTCATGGATCAATCTTCATGAGACAGAATTAGATCATAAACTCCTATCACAGATCTAAATCTGACCAGCCAGCCACATTTCAGGTACCCAGAAGCTACTGGTGTCCATAACCTATCATCTTGGATCCTATAGCTTTACACTGTGTCTGTCTTGGCTTATACCTATTCTCGATACAAATGAAATGAGAGAAAGATATTCTACAAACTTCTCATACAATGTCATATTTTTTTTCTTTTCTCCTATATCTCAGAACTAATTTTCAGAACTCCATCTTTAGTCCCAGAGTATATATGCAATCATACGTTTTTTATGCCCATTATCATACTTTGTCTTTTCCCATTTGTGGATCCTTTTAAAATAATGAAGATCTGTTCACTGCTGTCTACACATTAAAAAAAAAAAAAAGCCATCTTCAGGCTGAGGAGATAGCTATGGGAATAAAGTGTTTGCTGAGCAAACATTAAGGAAAAGCCAGGCATGGTGGCACAGTACTCGTAACCCCAGTGCAGGTGGGACAGAAATAGACTCCAAGAACTTGATAGCTAGCTGATATAGCCAAAAAGTTGTGCTCCAGGTTCAGTGAGAAACTCTGCTTAAAAAATAAGGATGGAAAAAAACATGTTCTATACACATACATATGTGCACATGCAGATGCTTAAAGTCCATACAGCTCACACATGCATAGAAACACACACACATGCACACAGAGAGAAGGGGCTTACTATCCCCCAACATATTAGTTTATCACATCTGATATAATAAAATGCTGCAAATGACTCCATAAATAGAAATGTATGGCCATATAATTCTAACTATGTGATATGAAGGTGTGGGCAGGTTGGGGCTTTCTAAAGGTTATGAGGAAGAATCTGTTGCATGCCTGCCCCCTCCTGTCTAGTGGTTTGCAGTAGTCTACCACAATCATTTCTGTAGGAAAGTACCATCTACTCTCTACCTGTATCTTTATATAGCTTTCTTCCTGGACATACCTGTTTGAAATCCCCCATTTTTATAAAAATGCAAGTCATCTCGAATTAAAGGCCACCTTACTTCAACATGACTGTATGTAAATCTGCATTGACCCCATTTCCAAATGAGTACTATTCTGACGCCCTGAGAATTAAGCTCTTAATGTACCCATTTGGGGAGAATGTAATCCAATGCATATCATATATGAACCATGGACATACTGTCTAGGCTCCTTGGAGATCCTGCAAATAATGATAGGTGACTCTGCAACAGTCGAGTCTTTGGGAGTGCCTCTGTTGAGGAGAATGGCCTCGCTCAAACTATAGGCTTTTCTCACAGTAGGCCAACCAGTGAGCACAAATTCCTGTCTGTCCCAACTTGGGTTAATTTGCAAGGTTCATGCCAGCTACCTAGCTTTCTGTGTAGTGAAATGTGCCTTTGTTGGGATCGTATCACAGCACAGCCTTTCCTTTACCTGCTCTGGCTTGCATTGCCTTTCTCCCACAGTTATTGATCCCAAGAGCATTCCCTAGGAAAGTTATGTGTGTCATCTGTGTCCCAGAGTCGGTTTCTGATCGGCAACACTGTAGCTTTTAGGAGGGATCTTAAAATATCAAAGTATTTTGTTACGAAACGCTGTCTGATCACAACCAGTTTAGGTCATTAAGCATATATTTTTTTTAAATTGTCACTTTTACTATTATTTTTCCACTGCAAATCACTGACAATATTGGTCTCTCAACTTGCTATTTGGGTTATCTCTAATGAAATTAATACCTCTTAGCTATATTATAAAGGGATGGAAAATGGATTAAAGGTGTCATATGAGAAGAGAACAGAAGAGAGGAATGGGGATGGACTTCTGAATAATATGCTCACCAGGAATGAAAATGCCTATTTGTTAAACTTAAATCAGATGCTAGGCTACAGAAATGCTGCTGGTGGTGCTGAGGTGGGAGCTCAGTGGTTAAAAGCACTTGCTGCATTGCAGAAGACAGTAGCTTCGTTTCCAGTGTCCATATATGTGTGGCTCACAAACTCCTGCACCTCTAGCTTCAGGACATCCAATGTTATCTTCTGGTCTACAAGAGCACACTTACAGAGCCCCACTAGCACATGCAGAAATGAAATGAAACAAAAAACTAAATCTCAAAAAAAAATTTATTGGGTCCTTCTGGTTTGTGCCAGTGCCCTGAGCAGACCTAGGGCACCAGGTCTGCATCCAATCCCAGAACACCCAGAAGAGGCTGGACTTCCAGGAGCTCTGACACACTCAGTATCACAGGTGAAGAGGCTGTGACACCCTCACCCACAAACAAGGAGTAACTGGGACCCTCAGGGACTCAGGAACTCTCTCCTGGCAAGTGACATGGGCTCCTTCCAGTCTGCATCTGTGCACTGAGCAGTCCTAGGGTGCCAGCTTTTCACTCAATCCCAGAACACCCAGAGGAGGCTGGACTCCCAGGAGCTCTAACACACCCAGGAACATAGGATCATAGGATCACAGAATCTCAGGACCTTGGGCATACCAGGATTTCAGGATCCCAGAAGAAGTCTGATTCCCAGGAACTATTACACTCAGGATCTCAGGATCAAAGGATAACAAAAACAAGTGGACTCTGAGGAGTTCTGACACAACCAAGATAACAGGAGAGACAGGATCCATTCAGAGGCAGTTAGTGCAGGTAGCACTAGAGATAACCAGATGGCAAAGGGCAAGTGTCAGAACATAAGCAACAGAAACCAAGGTTACTTGGCATCATCAGAACCTAGTTCTCCCCCCATAGCACATTCTGAATACCCCATGACACCAAAAAAGCAAGATTCAGGTTTAAAATCACTTCTCATATTGATGATAGAGGACTTTAAGAAGGACATAAATAACTCCCTTAAAGAAATACAGGAGAACACAGGTAAACAGGTAGATGCCCTTAAAGAGGAAACACAAAAATACCTTAAGGAATTACAAGAAAATACAACCAAACAGGTGAAAGAATTAAATAAAACCATCCAGGATCTAAAAATGGAAGTAGAAACAATAAAGAAATCTCAAAGAGAAACTACCCTGGAGATAGAAAACCTAGAAAAGAAATCAGGAGTCATAGATGCAAGCATCACAAACAGAATGCAAGAGATAGAAGAGAGAATCTCATGTGCAGAAGATACCATAGAAAATATTGACATAATTGTCAAAGAAAATGCAAAGTGCAAAAAGTTCTTAACCTAAAACATCCAGGAAATCCAGGACACAATTAAAGACCAAACATAAGGATAATAGGTATGGAAGAGAGTGAAGATTTCCAACTTAAAGGGCCAATAAATATCTTCAACAAAAATTATAGAAGAAAACTTCCCTAACCTAAAGAACAAGATGTCCATAAACATACCAGAAGCCTACAGAATGCCAAATAGACTAGACCAGAAAAGAAATATCTCCTGTCACATAATAATCAAAACACCAAATGCACAAAACAAAGAAAGAATATTAAAAGCATTAAGGGAAAAAAGCCAGGTAATATATAAAGGAAGACCTATCAGAATTACATCAGAATTCTCACCAGATACTATAAAAGCTAGAAGATCCTGGACAGATGTCATACAGACCCTAAGAGAAAAATGCCAGCCCAGGCTACTATAACCAGCAAAATCTCAATTACCATAGATGGAGAAACCAAGTTATTCCATGACAAAACCAAATTTGCACAGTGTCTTTCCACAAACCCAGCACTACAAAAGATAATAGAGGGAAAGCTCCAATACAAGGAGAGAAATTATACCCTAGAAAGAGCAAGAAAGTCATCTTCTAACAAATCCAAAAGAAGATAAGCACCACTAATAACAAAAATAACAGGAAGCAACAATCTCCTATCCTTAATATCTCTTAATATCAATGGACTCAATTCCCCAATAAAAAGACATAGACTAATGGACTGGATACATAAACAGGACCCAGCATTTTGCTGTATACAGGAAACCCACCTCAGTGACAAAGACAGACACTACCTTAGAAAAAAGGCTGGAAACAATTTTTCAAGCAAATGGTCCTAAAAAACGAGCTGGAGTAGCCATTCTAATACCAAAATCAACTTTCAACTTAAAGCTATCAAAAAAGATAAGGAAGGACAATTCATACTCGTCAAAGGAAAAGTCAACCAACATGAACTCTCAATTCTGAACATCTTTGCACCAAATGCAAGAGCACTCACTTTCATAAAAGAAACCTTATTAAAGCTCAAAGCACACATTGCACCTCACACAATAATAGTGGGAGATTTCAACACCCCACTCTCAGCAATGAACAGATCATGGAAACAGAAACTAACAGAAGATATGAACCAAATGGATTTAACAGATATCTATAGAATATTTCATCCTAAAACAAAAGAATACACCTTTTTCTCAGCACCTCATGGTACCTTCTACAAAATAGACCATATAATTGGTCACAAAACAGACCTTAACAGATACAAAAAAATCTAAATAATCCCATGCATCCTATCAGATCACCATGGACTAAGGCTGGTCTTCAATAATGACAAAAACAATGGAAATCCCACATTCACGTGGAAACTGAACAACACTCTACTCATTGAGAATGGGGTCAGGGAAGAAATAAAGAAAGAAATTAAAGACCTTTTAGAATTTAATGAAAATGAAGACACATCATACCAAAACTTATGGGACACAATGAAAGCAGTGCTAAGAAGAAAACTCATAGCTCTAAGTGCTTAAAAAAGGAAACTAGAGAGAGATATACTTGCAGCTTGACAATACACCTGAAAGCTCTAGAATAAAAAGAAGCAAACACACTAAAGAGGCCAAAATCAATCAAGTAGAAACAAAAAGAACTATACAAAGAATCAATAAAACCAGGAGTTGGTTCTTTGAGAAAATCAACAAGATAGATAAACCCTTAGCCAGACTAACCAGAGGGCACAGAACAGTTTCCTAATTAGTAAAATCAGAACCGAAAATGGTGACATAGCAACAGAAACCAAGGAAATTCCAAACATTATCAGATCCTGCTACAAAGGCCTATACTCAACATAACTGAAAAATCTGGATGAAATGGACAACTTCCTAGACAGATACCAGGTAACAAAGTTAAATCAGGAACAGATAAACCATCTAAATGGTCCTATAACCCCTAAAGAAATAGCAGCAGTTATTAAAAGTCTCCCCACCAAAAAAAAAAAAAAAAAAAAAAAAAAAAAAGCCCAGGACCTGATGGTTTTAGTGCAGAATTCTATCACACCTTCAAGGAAGATCTAATACCAATTCTCTTCAAACTATTCCACAAAATAGAAACAGAAGGAACATTACGCAATTCATTCTATGAAACCACAGTTATGCTCATACCTAAACCACACAAAGACCCAACAATGAAAGAGAACTTCAGACCAATTTCCCTTATGAATATCGTTGCAAAAATATTCAATAAAATTCTAGCAAATGGAATCCAAGAACACATCAAAACAATCATCCATCATGATCAAGTGGGCTTTATCTCAGGAATGCAGGGATGGTTCAATATTCGGAAATCCATCAATGTAATCCACTATATAAACAAACTCAAAGAAAAAAACCACAAGATCATCTCACTAGATGCTGAGAAACCATTTAACAAAATTCAACATCCCTTCATGTTAAAAGTCTTGGAAAGATCAGGAATTCAAGGACCATACCTAAACATAGTAAAAGCAATATACAGCAAGCCAGTAGCCAACATCCAACTAAATGGAGAGAAACTTGAAGCAATCCAAGTAAAATCAGGGACTAGACAAGGCTGCCCATTCTCTCCCTATCTATTCAATATAGTACTGGAAGTCCTAGCCAGAGCAATTAGACAACAAAAGGAGGTCAAAGGAATACAAATTGGAAAGGAAAACATCAAAATATCACTACATGCAGGTGATATGGTAGTATACTTAAGTGACCCCAAAACTTCCACCAGAGAACTCCTAAACCTGATAAACAACTTTGGCAAAGTGGCTGGTTATAAAATTAACTCAAACAAATCAGTAGCATTTCTCTACTCAAAGGATAAACAAGCTGAAAAAGAAATTAGGGAAGTGACACCCTTAACAACAGTCACAAATAATATAAAATACCTAAGTGTGAATCTAACTAGGCAAGTTACAGATCTGTATGACAAGAACTTCAAGTTCCTGAAGAGAGAAATCGAAGAAGATCTCAGAAGATGGGGAGATCTCTCATGCTCATGGATTGGCAGGATTAATACAGTAAAAAATGGCCATCTTGCCAAAAGCAATCTACAGATTTAATGCAATCCCCATCAAATTCCCACTCAATTTTTCTAGAGATAGAAAAAGCAATTTGCAAATTCATTTAGAATAACAAAAAATCCAGGATATCGAAAACTATTCTCAACTATAAAAGAACTACTCGGGGAATCACCATCCCCGATATCAAGCTGTACTACAAAGCAATAGTGATAAAAACTGCACGGTATTGGTACAGAGACAGGCAGGAAGATCAATGAAATAGAATTGAAGACCCAGAAATGAACCCATACATCTATGATCACTTGATCTTTTCAAAGGAGCTAAAACCATCCAGTGGAAAAAAAGACAGCATTTTCAACAAATGGTGCTGGTTCAACTGGAGGTCAGCATGTAGAAAAATGCAAACTTGACACATTCTTATCTCCTTGTACAAAGCTCAAGTCCACATGGATAAAAGACCTCCACATAAAACTGGATACACTGAAACTAATAGAAGAGAAAATGGGGAAAAGCATCTAACACATGGGCACAGGGAGAAAGTTCCTAAAGAGAACACCTATGTCTTATGCTCTAAGATCAAGAATTGACAAACAGAACCTCATAAAATTGCAAAGCTTCTGTAAGGCAAAGGACACTGTTAATAGGACAAAACAGCAACCAACAGATTAGGAAAAGATCTTTACCAATCCTACATCCAATAGAGGACTAATATCCAAAATATACAAAGAACTCAAGAAATTAGACTCCATACAATCAAATAACCCTATTAAAAGATGGAGTACAGAGCTCAAGAAAGAATTTTCAACTGAGGAGTATCAAATGGCTGAGAAGCACCTAAAGAAATGTTCAACATCCTTAGTCATCAGGGAAATTCAAATCAAAACAACTCTGAGATTCCACCTCACATCAGTCAGAGTGGCTAAGATCAAACTCTCAGGTGACAGCAGATGCTGGTGAGAATGTGGAGAAAGAGGGACACTCCTCCATTGTTGGTAGGATTGTAAGCTGGTATAACCACTCTGGAAAACAGTGTGGCATTTCTTCAGAAAATTGGACATAGTATTACCTGATGATACAGCTACACTACTCCTGGGCATGTACCCAAAAGGTGCTCCAACATATACCAAGGACATATGCTCCACTATGTTCATAGCAGCCTTATTTATAATAGACAGAAGCTGGAAAGAAGCCAGATGTCCTTCAACAGAGGAATGGATACAGAAAATGTGGCACATTTGCACAATGGAGTACTACTCAGCTATTAAAAACAATGAATTCATGAAATTCTTAGTCAAGTGGATGGAACTAGAAAATATCATCCTGAGTGAGGTAACCGAATCACAATAGAACATACATGGTATGCACTCACTGATAAGTGGATATTAACCCAAAATCTCACAATACCCAAGACATAACTCACAGATCACATGAAGTTCAAGAAGAAGAAAGACCAAAATGTAGGTGCTTCAGTCCTTCTTAGAAGGAGTAATAAAATACTCAGTGGAGCAAATATGGAGACAAAGTGTGGAGCAGAGGCTGGAGGAGGAGCCATCTGGAGACTGCCCCACCTGGGATCCTTTCCATGTGCTGTCACCAAATGCAAACACTGTTGTGGATGCCAGGAAGTGCATGCTGACAGGAGCCTGATATAGCTGTCTCCTGAGAGTCTCTTTCAGAACCTGACATATACAGAGGTGGATGATCGCAGCTAACTATTGAACTGATCATAGAGTCCCCAATGGAGGAGTTAGAGAGAAGACCGAAGGAGTTTAAGGGGCTCACTGCCCCATGGAGAGAGCAACAATACCAACCATCCAGAGCTCCCAGGGTCTAAAGTAACAACCTGAGAACACACATGGAAGGACCCATGGCTCCAGCTGTATATGTAGTGGAGTATGGCCTTGTTGGGCATCATTGAGAGAGGAAGGCTTCAGTCCCATGAAGGCTGGATGCCCAGTGTGGGGGAATTCGAGAGCAGGGAGGCAGGAGTGGGAGGATGGGTGGTGGCACACCCTCATAGAAGTAGAAGGAGGGGGGATGGGATAAGGGTCTACTGGTGGTGGTGAATGAGGAAAAGAGGTAACATCTTAAATGTAGATAAATAAATTATCCAATAATAAAAAAAAATGGAACTGACTATTGCAGTCAAGCATTTGAGACCTTTTGTCAACAATTTACTATTACCCATATTTCTGGGATTCCCTGTAATCCTCAAGGACAATGGACTATGGAAGGGGCCCATGGAACTTTAAAACAATATTTCCATAAAATAAAAAAGGGGGAGGTGTATTCCTGTACACCATAAATTTATTTAAATCATGTTCTTTTTATTTTAAATATTTAAAAAAAATTGGATGCCAAGGAACTTTCTGCTGAGTGTCTATGGCACCCTACAACTAGGCATACTTATACCTAGGTGAAAAGGAAGGATCCACTTACTGGCATATAGCATGATCACGATCAGGTATCTAATATGGGGAAGAGGGCACATTTGTGTTTTTTTCTACAGGATACTGAAGGAGCATGGTGGCTGCCAGAGTGACAGGTGAGACATGCTGATGCCGGAACAAAGAATGATGCTGACCTGTGAGCTTGCTGAGTGCCCTGACAATGGTGACTGGGAACCTGTATTGGAAATATGTCCCCTACCTACCATTGCTTGCCTATATCCCAGATTGGACAAGCTGCCTTGCCTCAAGTTTTTAGACCCTGTGGAATAGAGAATCAAAAAAGAAGTTATAATAACTCTTGTATTGTTCTTAAATGTGACCAGTTATTCAGACTCAGTCATGGACTGGTCTAGAAATCAATCCAATATTGGAAATAATAGTCTTCATTTGGAAAGCTGGTTCTGGACATTTTTAGAGACATATTTGGAAGTTAGCTGCAGTTCTGTCTGATGTTATGTTAGCAAGAGATAAAGTTGGGCCAAGATCTGGATTTCAATTAAGTGTTATACATGTGTTAAGGCTCTTTTAATTGTCAAGTTAAAATTATTTTTGTTTCTTCTACAGTATTTAATGTAAGTTGCATTGATTATACACTTTTTAATTGTGTTAGTGTGTTGAAACCTGGCATGTTTGTTATGGAGGTCTATCAACCAGCTTTTGTTTTATTGCCCTGAGTATTACAGAACCTTGGTATTCTGCAAAAAGCTTGCAAGTACTGGAAGAAATGAGGCAGGCTTTAAGCAGAAGCGAGAAGGTAGTGGGCTTGATTATTGCTGGTATAACAGCTTTAATTATATTAATTGCTAGCACCACTGCTTCTGCAATTGCTTTGACTCAAGAAGTTAAGACAACTACTTCTGTTAATCATTTAGCAAAAATATTACTAATGTGTTGAGTATAGAAGAGGATTTAGATAGACACTTGGAAGAAAAGATTGATGCTCTTTATCCTATTCAGATTCTTGGAAGGAGGTTCAGAGTTTAAGGGTAAGGAGCCATCTCAAGTGTCATGCCCAATACCATTGGATTTGTGTTACAAAGGAAGGGTAAAGGGCATGACGTCTGAAATGTCAATAAATAAAATATCCAGTTAAAAAATATTATTGGTGTTGGAGAGATGTCTCAGTGGTTAAGAGCACTGACTGCTCTTCCAGAGGTCCTGAGTTCAATTCCCAGCAACCACATGGTGGCTCACAACCATCTGCAATGGGGTCTGATACCCTCTTCTGGTGTATCTGAAGAGAGCAATGGTGAATACATAAAATAAAAAAAATTTAAAAATTATCAGTGACATGAAATAATAATTTCTCTTTAAATTGTATAAAATAATATTTTAGGTTAACTTCTTTTTTCATAGACCAATGAAGTTTTATTTATTTATTTTTTAAATGTTTTTATTGGTTACTCTATTTACTTTTCAAATGTTATCCCCCCCCCTGCATCTTTGAGGGTGCTCTACTACCCACCCACCCACTCCCGCCTCACCACCCTAGCATTCCCCTATATTGGGGCATCAAGCCTTCACAGGACCAAGGGCCTCCCCTCCCATTTATGTCAGATAAGGCCATCCTCTGCTACATATGCAGCTGGAGCCATGAATCCTTCCATGTGTACTCTTTGGTTGGTGGTTTAGTCCTTGGGAGCTCTGGGGGGTCTGGTTGGTTGATATTGTTGTTCTTCCTATGGGGTTGCAGATCCCTTCAGCTCCTTCAGTTCATCCCTTAACTCCTCCATTGGTGTCTCTGTGCTCAGTCCAAAGGTCGGCAGCAAACATCCGCATCTGTATTGGTAAGGCTCTGGCAGAGCCTCTCAGGAGACATCCATATCAGGCTCCTGTCAGCAAGCACTTCTTGCCATCAGCAATAGTGAATGGGTTTGTTAGGTTAACTTCTAATGCAGATGAAAAACCAAGATTTACACAGGATCAGATGTATGGGTTGTTAAAAAGACATGATTGTGCCAATCGGGCTCAGGTTCAGAAGCCAGGGCTACCATTTTGTGCCGCTGTGCAGGTCTGATAATTCTGACTTTTTATTTCCTCTTAAGACTATAGTAGTTCTCTATGTGGATATGAATACTAGGTTCATGTATGCTTGGTTCATAGTAGGCAGCTTATCTGTACAACATCAGCCTAATAAACAGCGTTTATGTTATGTGGAATTATAAAGATACGGTATTTCATACTGTTCCTATGTCATAAGAGTGTACAGGTGATTCGCAGCTAAAGCATGTTGTGGCTCTGGCTTCTAAGGTCCTTTAGCTACAACCACGTCTGCACAGGCAGTGCCAGGATTATGCTAAAGGACTGAAGTGTTTCTTTATTATTTTTTTATTCTTTGTCTTTGTAGTGTTCCCAACAGCATCTTCACATCCAATTTCCTGAATTATCATTTAAACTGTTTTCAGTAAAGGAAGTAAAACTATCACTTGAGAAGAATCTATTATATAAAACCATATTTCTAAAGAATGTGAATTTATTTAAAAAAAAATTCTGTTAAACCGACAAAACATTATTCCCAGTAAGTAGCTGTCTTCGGAATGGAAACTTCCCTTTTAAGTGCTAAAAGATTCTGCATGGCACCAGATTATTGAGAAATGGGTTTTGAGAGAATACCTAAAAGTGCCAGTGACACGGCTTGTTCTGCGTTTGTGCTCAGAGTTAGAATAAAGCTTTTGAGGATCCTGTCAATGTGCTGACTTTATTATTAAAGGTCCTTAACCTTTTTATGAAGCAGTCGAACAATACTTTTTTTGTGCGACTCAGAATCAAGTAGGAGACATTTTTGTGTGTCAAGGTTTTCAGGTGCTTTTTTCTTTCTTAAAGCGAAAATGATGTTGGCAAAGATAAAGGGGAGAGTGATAAAACAGACGGTCCCTGTGAGTTCTCCTGTTAGCATTAGTGGAGAGAAGAGTCTCCCACATGGAGCATTTTTTTTTTTATACACTTCATTCTTAAGCAAAACACTTTCATAAAGTTTCTCTTTTCCTCTTAGAATTCATGCACCTTCTTGAAGCTTTGAAATCGCCTGTTACATAAACTAACAATGGACATTTTAATAGTCTCTCATGTTTCCTGGGGTAGATGGAGGTTTAATCAAGGGCATCGCTTCACCTGACAAGTCATGTTTTTGCAGGGGGCTGAGACTTGAAATCACTGCAGTTTTCAGAAAGTAATATTTCAGTCCTTCTCTCACTAATATTTCCCCTACTTCATTTTTGGTTCTTTTTGTTTTTGAAGCAGGGTCTCCATTATGGAGTCCTGGAACTTGCTATGTAGACAAGGCTAGTCTTAAACTCACAGATCCACCTGCCTCTGCTTCTCTGGTGCTAGAATTAAAGGTATGTGCCACCATCCCAGACCTTATTTTTGATTCCTTTATAATATTTAGAAATGAAGAAGACCTCAAATGCTACAGTTGTAGCAGTCAAATGAACATTTTAGTTTAGAATAATCTGTAGTGGTAGCTGCATTTGAAATGAATATGTTTCACGGGGCTTATGTTTTTGTTCTGTGTCAAAATATACTTAGTGTTGCATATATTTTTGTATGCATCTAATATTATGTGATCTACTATCATTAGATTCTCACAACCCAATAAATAACTAGGAAATAAAACAGATATGGCAATAGAAGGCAAAGTTCTTTTTCTCATTTGTATACTCTCCTAGTGGCCACTGATATTTTGTAACTTCTAATCTGTCCTCCATGAAAAATATTCTGTGATACAAGTACATATTTTAGATATATATATTAATTCTATAATCATCTATATTTGTGTCCAAACTATAAGGATAACATGCTATTATCAGTCAGCCCTTAGCTAGAAAATCGGGTGGAAATTGATTTTCTCAGATGACCACTTAGGCAATTTCAGATAGATTTTAAAATCTATGTAAACTTCTATTGTTTTATCTGTATAAAGACACTAATCAGCCACAAAGAGTTGTTTATAAGGTTGAATATCTTTCATGATAAACACACTTCCAACCTATAGTACTCAGTAAATATAAAATATAATTATTACTTATAAAAAATATTGCAATGCCCATTTTCAGTTAGCTTTGTATAATAGCCTTATATATTTTCACTTTTAAAAGATTTATTTTATGTTTACTTATGTATATGTATGTGCATCTGTGTGTATATACATATGAGTACCTATACAGGGTAGAAGAGGGCATCAGATTCCCAGGAGCTGGAGTTGCAGGCATTTGTTAGCTGCTTGATATGGGTGTGGGGAACTGAGTTCTCTGGAAGAGTAACAAGAGCTCTTAGATCTTGTTCCATCTCCTCAGCCTCTAGTTTAATTTTTTAAATTATTTCTGAATCATATTGTTTTATATATCTCTTACACAAAATTTGTAAATTTAAATTTTTAACCAGGGAGCTCAGCAGTTAAGAACACTGACTGCTCTTCCAGAGGTTTTGAGTTTAATTCCCAGCAGCCACATGTTGGCTCACAACCATCTGTAATAGTATCTGATACCATCTTCTGGTGTGTCTGAGACAGCTACAGTGTACATATATATATTAAATAAATAAATAAATTTACCCAATATGAGTAGGTTTCTTTTAGTAGTGAATTTTATGTCATTTATATTTATTGTTATATTTTTAATTCCTTGCTTTTTTAATTTTAAATTGGGAGTTTTAAAAAAACTGTTCCTTTTAGAAGAAAATAAAATAATCAGTAATTGACATCTGTCTTACTCATTCCTTATCTGCCAGTTTCCTAATGTTAGCTACATTAATTTTATAAACACTCACATGTGATATATATATATATACATATACATACATATACATATACATATACATATACAATAATATATATATATATATTTATATGTGAATGTATATGTTCAAGTGCCTGTGTGTGGAGACAAAATGTCAAGTGTCTTCCTTGATCACTTTTCATCTTATTTTTTTGAGACAAGATCTCTCACTGAATCTGGAGCTCACCAATTTCCCAAGACTGGCTGGTTAGTGAACTCCAGGGATCTACTTGTTTCTTCTTCACAGTCTGGGGTTTGTCATCATATCCAGCTTTTACATGGGTTCTAGAGATTTAGATTCAACTCTATGCTTGTGCAGCAAGCACTTTACCAACAGAGCCATCCCCTAGCACCTCCCCACCCTATGTTAACTACATTCTTATTTTAAATCTCTTTCCATAGCTCTGCTCTTTTGTTCTCTTTTCCATAGATATCTTGATTCATCAAAATAATTATTGTTTTATTTACTGAGAAAGTTGCTAAAATTATAGAATTAATGTTTATTTCATGTCCATTCTCAAAACTTGTTTTAATAAATAATTTTTAATTGAGCCAGTGTTTAAACTTCCTTCTTTGCAATTATATTTTCTACTTGTTTATATTACTGATATATAAACAATTCTTATATACATATATGTATATATGAGAAGACGCAGGCCACTGTTGCTTGATCTTCTTTGTTTATTAAAGTTATTTTTGTGTTTCTTTTTTATTTGATATTTTATTTATTTACATATCAGATGTCATCCACTTTCCCCATTTCCCCTCTCTAGAAACCCTCAATCCTATCCCCCCTCCTCCTTTTGCTTTTATACCATTTTAATTACATGCAAGTATTAAAGTCAGTTCTAGGTTGAGTAACTAGCAATACAATAGATGCAAATAGTCAAGGAACAAGCAAGACAATAAACACAAATAGTCAAAGAACAAGCAAAGCAATAAACACAAATACTCAAAGAATAAGCAAGGCAATCAACGAAGTTTCATGAACACTCCCATGATCACTGTTTCTAAGGGCTTATCAGGATGACCAAAATATCTGAGCCAACTTCCATGTACTAGTCTAAAGTCATTTTTATGTCTGAAGCCTATTTTTTGTTCTAGCCTAAGATTTAGACTCCTTCCTGAAATTACTTTTTTGTTCTAGCCTATTATTCAGATTCCTGTCTGAAATTACTTCTTTGTTCTAGCCTAATGTCAGATTCCTGCCTGAAGTCCACTTACTTGTCCTTGGCCCATGTCAGATTCTTGCCAAGCAGCCCCCAAAGCTCTCTGTCTCTCCCCCTTTTTTTATTTCATAAACAAGACTGAGCCTGTCTTAGGTCGTTTTTGCCAAGAATGCCTTCCTTACCCATTGTGGAATATACATTATCAAAAGCAATGCACTTATGTCTTAGGTTGGTAAGGTTCTGTGCAGAATCTTACCCACCCTTGTCTTGCCAGCCTGTTAGTTTAATAACTCTGTCTGGGAATATTTTGTATTTATCTGAAAATTTTCTATCTTTTGTTTTTGCTTTATAATCCATGTCAAACGTCTCTTATTATACACTGATCCAAAGCTTCATCATTACTATTGTTATTAACTGATTAATAAATTTTAATTGTTAGTATTATGGTTCTTAGATTTAATAATATTTTTCCAGAAGTTTGATATATTTTTAAAATTAAAAAATGGTTGTTTTTGGGCATATGGCTGTTTTGAGTTTTGAGTCAAGAGTTATAACTATATAAAATTAGCATATATAATTTCCAATAAAATGCTTCAAATAACTTTGGATATTTTATTTTTTAAAGATTTATTTATTTATTTTATGTATATGAGTGCTCTATCTGCATGTATATCTGCAGTCCAGAAAAGGGCATCAGATCCCACTATAGTTGGTTGTGAGCCACTATGTGGTTGCTGGTTATTGAACTCAAGACCTCTGGAAGAGCAGACAGTGCTATTAACCACTGAAGCATCTCTCTAGCCCCAATCTCAGATATTTTAAACAGCCTTTTTTTTCTCACTCAAAAATATCTATGTTTAGTTTGAAAATTTTCCAATTGAGTAACATTGTATTATGAGTCTTAATAAGAAAAAATTCATGATAATCAAAATGGGACATCAGATACCATTACATACTTGATATAATGGTGAATATAAGAATAATTAGCAATATCAAATATTAACAGACATATGCAATGTCAGTAGATGCTTCTGAGAGTATAAAATGTCACTATGTCTATAAAAATACTAGCCACATCAATGGAAACAAACTCATGCTTACCTTATGACCCTGCAATCTCACTCCCAATGTAAATGCTTTCACATACACTAAACATGTATAGACTCTTCATAGTACCATTATCCTACATTAATACTATGTTAAAAAATGTTTTACAGTAGCCTTATCATGTGCAAGAACTCATAAATATTAAAATAGAAACCTTAAAATAGAATCATGGTTTAGTCATATAGTAAGGTAAGAGCAATTGCAATGAGAAACATGGTATGGATTAACCTTGGGACGTAACATTTAAGGGACAGAAACTCAATGAGATACTAAACACTAGGAATTTCCTTTATATTAAGTTAAAGAAAGGGCACAAATAATCTGTGGAGTTAGAAATTAGAGCATAGATTACCTTTAAGAAAACGTGGTCATAAGACATAAGAATGTGAAACAGTTGTCTTCCTGGAACACTGGTAATGTTCTATTTCTTGAATTTGGTACATAGGTATATATCTTTTATATATGAAATTTAACAAGCTACTAGCTAGCAATATGTCTATGTACTGTATGCATATGTGCTTCAATAGAAAACTTAAAACTAACACACTTGAAATTCATTTTCAATTTTAATAGAGCTCAAATTGGCTTTATGGGTTATATTCATCTAGTATTTACTGTTTACCAAGTAGAACACTAACTGTGTTGTATTTACTGACTCATCTTTATAATCATCAGAGAAGATAGCAGTTGGGTCTATTTTGTACATCTCAGATTAAGGGTTGAGGAACTAAATTATTTTTCCAGGGTCAGACATAATTATGGTTCACTACCCTGACACTGTTTAAAGTTCCCAATTAATTTGAAATGACTAGGAACTTCAGGTTTTGCCTTGTGCCATTTGGGAATAAATGAAAGGAGAAAAGAAATGGTGATCACCAATCACAATTTTATAGACAGGAATCCAGTGGTGAGTTCTTTCGCATGGGTATTTACTAGCTGTACCCAACATCACTGTGACAAAGAGAGCGATGTGTTTTCACCCCAATTTTTTTGAACTTCATTGAATGATGGAAAAAATTACAAATCATTGATAGCACTAAATATTTTATGTAAATGCATCTACTTAATTTACTTTTTAAATAAAATGTTTTGGAAACTAATTGTTCCTTCTACATCTATTGTTGACTAAAAAATTCCATCTGCTAACTGGGCTACCTCAGTAGCCCAGCTGTGATAAATAGTTGTTACTGTGTCTTTTGATGCCTTATGCAGAGAGGCAAACTGCCTAACGCTCCAAAAGGGTTCTCTTTCTACTATGAAACATATTGTCTGACATTACATTAAGTAGCTTGAAAATACTGTAACCATTGATGCATAGTTGTTATTAAAGTATCTCCAAATCAATGAAAGAAATTAATAAACAGAAAACTCAGTCTTAGGCGAGATCTTCTCATGGTTTTCTAGTTAAGAAAAAATAAATTAGCGCTCTCAGCAGGGGGAAAGCCACAGATTGTGTGGGACTCTTTTGTCAAAGAAAGACTTTGCTCTCAATGTTAATTTAATTTGCATGCACTTCTGAAGAAGTCGTTTATCACTTTACTTCGCATATACCTTAGATAATATTTATGCTTCCATATAAGTTTTAATAAAATATGCTACTTTCTCTGGAATACTAATTTAGTATGAGATAATACAGGAAATAACCAAAGGAAAATTTGATAATTTTATGTAAACCCATCACACATTATCTCAGAGACTATTTTTCAGTGTTATAATCAGAGTTTGAGAACAAGTAATTTCCGGCGCATCTTTCTGTCTCCTTGTATTATTTATGACGTCTCCAGCTTCTCTTTGATTTCTCTGATCCATGCTGTTTTCAGTCTCTTGGCTCCATTTTCAGCAGTTGGGAAGCTCAGATAACATAAAAAAGATGACGAGAGCTGATTAGCCTTGCAGAATATGAGCAGTATTGTTGATGTCGAATGGACAAAGGTGTGGACGTAAATACCCTTAGCTCTCAGATGGTCTTGTCGAACAGACAATTCAATCAGGTAGTGAGACACGCTCTGAACTTACCATCAACTTTCACTCCAGCTGAAATCGTCGCTCAGAGGTCTCCACCTGCTCCCTTTACCCCATGTGAGCTTCACATTGCTCTCTGCAGATGCACAGAAGGATGTAGTTTTTATTAGATATCTGAGTGGTTTCATCTCTTTTTCTGCATAAATTGTGTCCATTGCAATTAGATTTTGTTGGGCAAGTGACTGAAGTGGGTAAACCCTCGATTTCCCCGCCCCATGCCGATCTGGGTTGTCATTGTTGCTTTTTTTTTTTTTTTGAGACAAAGTCCGACTATGTAATAACTCAGGCCTCAACTCGAACATGTATCACCATGCCCATATAGACATGGAACTTTGTAAAGCCGTAGCATGCTATTGAGTGTGGATGGTTCAGATCGGAAACAAGCGTAATTCCTTTGGGGTTTTCAGTTTTTATGAATCTGATGTAGCACATCTCAAAAGGTAAGAGGCTAATCAGACTGATAACAGGGGAGGGTGTCACTGATCCATTTCACTGGGAAAGGGCTGCTCTTCCTGTCTGCTTTTGTCGCCAGTCATGGGGCTACAGAAAAGTCTCCTTTCCCTAGTGCTCCTCAAAGATGCTTTAAAAATTCTGCTTCATAATTAACTAGAGTGTATTGTTTTGATTTTTACCTATCATTCATGAGGTTTTATTTCCCTGCTTAAGTGTTAAAGCAAAAATGTAAATTCTAATGGCAGTCTTCTGAGCTGGGGTATGGTAACACAGCCTGACTGATTGCCTTACATGGAGAATCTTGAGTCTTCAAACATTTTCTCATGTCCATTTTCACCGGATGGATCTCCTCCATCCAAGCTCAGTGCTCAGGTCTTGATTCTGAGAATAGCATTTCCAGAAAACCTGCTCTCCCCGTGATATGCCTGGAGGGTGACATTTAGTAGTTATGATTTTGTTCTTTAACTAGTTTTCTGTTGCAGTCACACCCATGAGGGGTTATTGGTCATTCTAATATCTGGCCCATTCATGCTTTTTCCTCTCGACATGACAGAAAGCTGCCCATATCAGAAAATGCTGCAAGGAACAGTGGGTTCTGTGCTACCTGCTGCCGTTTGAGTAAATAATGCTTTTTATTAAAATGAAAAGATTCTGAGATTTAAAGGTCACACTCTAACGACTCACTTTAGTCTTTAATGTGACCAGCCATTACAGACGGAGCTAGCAGTGAGCTCTGGATGAGACAGACCTGCACTTCTGATTTTCACCTGTTCTCCTTGGCAACCCTTCCCGAGAACAGTGTGAACAAAATTCCAAGACTAAGTAGTCAGGGCTATAATACGCTTTCCAGCATGCTGAGAACTAGCGAGTGAAGCAAATTAAAGCTCTGATGGTTTCCTATGAAATATTTAATAAATTATTTCCTGGAGCAAAACTGAAGTTGAAAACATCTGTCATGACTTTTTAAAAAATAGCCACTAGTGCCAGGTTTAGATGGGACACAAATCCAAAATTATGATGCCCTTTACACTGACACTATAACTTAAATGTGTCCAACTATATGTTATGTACAGTATACATGTATTTCTTTGTTTTGGTTTTGACTTAGGAGCTCACCATGTAGCCCAGGCTGTTCTTGAATTCATGATCTCCTGCCCCAACTTCTCAAGCACTGGAATGGATAGACATGGGTTACATACAGTCATGCCTAGGCCTTGTGTCCCACCTTGGAAACAGTAGTGACTCTGCCAGGCATAGAGAAGAGTGCCTTCCTGGGTTAGCTCTTTTCGTTCTCACATCGTTAGCTCATGATAGCTCAAGTGAGTATTTTGGGCCCATTTTGCAGGTGAGAAACTGTAGCAGAAGAATCAGAGCTATGGCCCAGTTCTTTTGACCATAGAGCCTTGGCTGTTGGTGATGCTGTTCAATTTCATTGCCTTTTCTTTGTACAAATCCATAAATGTATTAGTTCCCACAAGTAAGCACATATTTTTTTCTATTGTTCTATACATGTACACATTTATTTTATTGTTTAACCTTTGGGAGGAAGTAAGTACAGATAGGAAAGAAGATGTCCCATCTAACGTAGAAATGGAGGCACTGCAGTAAAGGAACTGTCCTTTACCTGGCTCCTATCAATGGTACCACCAAATGCAGCTATAGAACCAGGAAATGGCATCATTACTTCCACGTGTATGTGATTAAACCAGTCTTACAAGCACTCTGCGTGTCAGTTTGTGATAGGCTTGTTACCCTTCCTACATATGGAAGCTGCTAAGTTTATCTAGTCTAATACTTTAGTATATGTATATATGTATATGTATGATATATGTATATGTGATATGTGATATAAATATATGACTTCCATGACATACTTGCAAAGACTTTTCCATACTCAAGCTATTAAAATCTTTTGATATTTTCTCTTAGTATCTATTTCTTTTGGAATATAGATTTTTATATTTGATGAGGTGGATTCTATTTTAATATTTCCGTCCCACAAATGTATGGTTACTGAGATAACTATGCATTAACAGAGAGTCCTCACCTACTGGTTAGACTGCCATATTGTCACATACCTTTACTTGGTTTACTATATTTTATTCTGCCTTCCTTTTAGTTTCTTTCTGACATGTGACCAAGATCATGGAATTTAGATGTAATTTCTAAAGCTGTAAATATTATATATATAAAGTAGAGAAAGCTTTAGTATAAGGTCATAAGACATAAATAGGTTGTCTTTCTCCAAGTTCAGCATGTTCCTGTGTAAGACCCTCATGGAAGAGCCTCTGTGTATCAGAAACATATGATACATATAAAGTTGGTGGATTGATCCATGAAGGGGTGAGTATATGCCTTTCCTGAAGGTGTCTCCATTGGGGTTTTCAACATACCTCTCTGCCCAAAAACTTGTATGGCCTCCAAATGTTGACCTCTGGTCAAGTAAAAAGTATTCTGCAAGAACTTCCACATGCTTCATCATTTACCTGCTGTGAAGCTTTGAGAAATTATTTTTCTTCAATTGTCTTCTTTATTCTAAGAGGGCTGTGATATTTACCTGCTGGGCTGAACACTATTACATGAAACAATCTATATAAAATACTATGCATGTATCATATATATATATATATATATATATATATATATATATATATATATATGCCTTTTACTTATTGGATGTTAGTGGATTTGGGAGGGTGGGATCAGGGTCACTCTACATAGCTCTGGCTGTTCTGGAACTCACTATGTAGAGCACAGGCTGGCCTCATCTCACAGAAATCTACCTGCCTCCACCTCCCGAGGGCTAGGATCAAAAGCATATACAACCATGCTTGGTTTTGCTAGTGGATTTCAGAGCACTGATTTAATAACGGGGAGAAGCATAACTTCTGACCTAGATAAGGAGCACTTATATAACATATTACATCAAGGCAGCTAGAAAGTGTACAAATACAAATTTATTTATAAACTTTCACATATAGCACTGTATGAGGTATTATTTGGTAAACGTAACTATTTATTAGATGCAGTTCTTTTTTAAAATATTTATTTATTTATTTATTTATTTATTTATTTATTTAATGTATGTGAGTACAGTCGCTTTCTTCAGACACATCAGAAGAGGGCATTGGATCCCAATACAGATGGATAGTCCTGAGCTACCTTGAGGTTGCTGGGAATTGAACTCAAGACCTTTGGAAGAGCAGTCAATGCTCTTAACTGCTGAGCCATCTCTCCAGACCCTAGATGCAGTTCTCATTCTCGTTAAATGTGCAATTTGATAAGAATAGACTTACTTCATAGAATACAAGATAGCTTTTTCTTCTTGCCTTGGAGTATTTGCACTCTCCATTCTCAGTCCTTATGTTGAACTGGTTTGCACTCCGAGGTGAGCATTGTGTCCTGGGGCTGGCTTTTGAACTCTTACTAGTTCCTGGGACATGAACTGGACATGGAGCCCAAATCAGCTAAGTGAATTCTGATATTTCCTATATAATCATTAAGACAAAATGCTATAAATTATTATTTTGGTAAAACAAACCCAAAGGTGGTCATGAGACATGATGAGCCCTCCTCAAAACCAAAACAAAATGCTTGAGAAGGAAATGATCCCAGAAAGTGGAGAAGTTGGGAGACTGACAAACAGGCCAAGGCTGTTACCATCTGGGGCTTCCCATGTTCAGATGTGTCTGGTTGTTATTTGAACTTGTAGTTGCCTTCTTGGTTTAAGGTATCTTGTGCTGCACTTAAGCTACTTTAACCCAGAGTCCTGGACATATGCTAACATTACAAAGAGATTTTAAAAAAAAATGAGGGATCTTAGGAAGCAACAAAAATAGTCCATCCTTAAGAAACGAGGGACTCCATTTATCTTACTCAGCAGAACCGCTGTAGATCTGTCTTAAAATCGCACGCACAAGTGTGTGTGTGTTGTACATGTAGCAAATTTGTGCCTTAAAACTAGAAAAGAGGTCATGATAGGGGAGGAAGGAATCTTCAGGGAGGTTGGAAATAGAGACTAATAGAATAAATTCGTAAGTAAGCAGAAAGGTGACTAACTGGGTAAAGAGAAAGCCCTATGGGGAGGGAAAGAGGAAATGTGAACAAATGACAACAACGAACAATGACATATATGCATGATGATGCCACAATGAAGTCCACTGCTTGCATGATTCCTTAGAAAATGAATGACGACTATCCTTAAAGACTAAAGTTTGATTGATCTTCAACCCGACGATTTCACGTAGCAGAAGGAACTGTGTGCAGCTAAGCTAAGCTTCTGAATAGTTCCAATCTATTTTCTTGAGAAACGTGCAGAGATGAAACTGAATGAAAGATTGGAGCAAGGGTGCTAGCTTTTGTACAAAGAATTCTTTCTTCTATCCAGTGCTTTCCACCTCGTCCCTGGAAATGCCACTGAGCACAAAGACTCTCTGCCTGCCCAGTTGAGCTTCCCTATCCAGCTGAAAGCCTTCACTCTGGGCTGCATTTCCATCTCAGTTGAGACATGTCATCTTTACATCAGCATGACAATATTTAGCACTTATAATTGTGCTTAAGATAAACATTAGAAGGCATTAGGAAAAGCTAAGCCACTCTGAGGTTCAACTGGGTCAGCTTATCTTTCTGAATGCAACTTTTCTTTTTCTGTCTCTTTCAGATGGTGGCCAGAATGTAAATATGCTTTTTCTGATACCTCAGGCTTCCTTACACTTTTTCTAAAGTCTGCCTCTTCAACACATGGTTGTCTGCCACTATGTGGTGGGTCTCCATGCTGGTAGCTCAAATGGCCTGGTTCTTTTCCTTCTCTTCCATTCGCCTCCCCTGGGTGGTTGCAGCAACGTACAGATTGCCTGCCCTGGAGTCTATTTTTCACTCTCTCTTTATTAAAAGTAAAGTTATCCTCAAGAGTTAAAAAATAGAATGCATTAGGACAAAATATTTTTTGTCTGAGAGACTCACCAGTAAAATCTCCAAGTCTAGAGATAGAATTCTCAAGCTGTGACCTTGGTGACATGGGAAGAGATCAGGGAACTCAAGCACACAGAAGGACAAGCTATTGTAGACTCCAACCTCTCTGTGACAATACAAGAAGGCACTTAGAACTAATTGTGACCCTAGGTTTACCTTGCAAGTTACTAGAAACTTAGCATTTTTCTCTACAAAATGGAATGATAATAATATTAGTAATTATAATGTCAGTAGTCTCAAATTCTTTGTCTGGCCTAAATAAGCACACATTTCAGTTGTTTGGTTGCTTGGGTTTTCTTATCCCTTGAATTACAACTAATTCTGTCATAAACAAAAGCATTTCACTGCAAGTGCTATCTGTGTCCGACACATTCTGATGTCTCTGCTGTTCTCAATTATCAATAAAATGTGAAGCATGTAGTCAATGCTTCCCTGCAGAATTCAAATACTACCTCTTTGGAAGGACTGACTCCTGTGATGGATTCAACCTGTTTAACCTCTTTCTTTCTTTCTTTCTTTCTTTCTTTCTTTCTTTCTTTCTTTCTTTCTTTCTTTCTTTCTTTCTTTCTTTCTTTCTTTCAACAGAGGAGTCAGCTGACCAACCAGAATCTAGATCTGGAGTGACATTTAGAATCAATTAGCTTCCACCTTCAGATAGTTCTCCACACCAACAATATTTATATTTGTATAATTGACATGTGAAACTATAGCACAGGATAACAATTTTAGCTTCTGGAGTCACGGGGACTTAGGTTGGAGTTCCATATGTGCTTATTAAATATGTCAAATCGGTCAGGTTACCATAACCCTTGATATGAAATTGTCTGATCTGTAAGCTACAGATAACCTCTGCTGAGACCAGGGGACACATAGATCATGTCAAAGCATTGTCACACCTAAGAAGGACTGGGACATGATGGCATTCCTCACAAGAAGAGTAGAACCTAGATGAGACAACTAGGAAAACTGAAGCAGACAACTAATGCATGTCTGTTACATCCTGTAGTGTCTAGAAATTCTACTTCAAGAGCTTTACCCACAGCCAGGCAGTGGTGGTGCACGCCTTTAGTCCCAGCACTTGGGAGGCAGAGGCAGCTGGATTTCTGAGTTTGAGGCCAGCCTGGTTTACAAAGTGAGTTCTAGGACAGCCAGGGCTACGCAGAGAAACCCTGTCTCAGAAAAAAAAAAAGCTTTACCCACATATGTACACCCACACACAAACATACTTATGTAATGATCACCAAAGTCACCGAAGTACTATTTTAATAATTTCTGAGACAAATCTTATAGACTTATCTTGGGTATTCAGGTTTGTTCAGGACCTGCTGTGCTGCGGCTAATTTTAAAAGCAAGGTGAGTCTTTGTATAGTGACCTGGAGAGATGCTTGAAGATGAAAGTTAAGCCAGTCAAGTAATTTACAGAAGTCTGAGATGCTGTGATGTCATCTGTGGAAGGGGCACATTCACATCCAGCTCTTAGGAACAGTTGTTGCTGTAAAAAGGAAGGTGGTTTTCTATTAATTCTACTAATGTATCCATTTTAGACAGGATGGAATTCATTATTTTGATCATGGACACATTTGGCGATAAGAAACTTTGTAGATTTAACCTAAAATGTCACAAATTTCCCCGATAATGGAGGTCTTTGAACAGCAGTGATGTGTCACACCGACTAAAATTGATTTTAAAGCTCTTCTGAGAGTAGACTGAAGGCAGCAAGGTGGCAGGAATAAGAAGAGTTACAAGGTCACCGATGAAAGGACGGGGCTTACGAAGAGTTACAGCAGGGGAGTGGAAAGCTAACGACTGGATCCTGCATCTATGTTCAAGGTAAAGTCATGAGGCCCGACAGTGGACCAACCCGCAGGATGAGTACATCAGAAGCCTCAACCGTTATTTCAAGTATCTTTGGTCTGAGGAATAGGCAGAGTAGCTGTCCAACAAGACTCTTTTCTCTTGCCTGCATGTTTTTGATGCCTCCCTTTCTCCCACGCTCTTACTTGTTTGGTATATGAGGAGACAGCAATCTACAAACAGCCGGATTATAAAATACAGTTGGGATTGCACGTGTAAATTGCCATGAGAGAAAAGAGGACGCCTGAGCCAAGGACAACTGCATCTTAGATGTTCACTACCTTTGATATGAAGATCAAAAGATAGCTTCATAGCCCTGGGAAAGCCTGCAGGAAAAAAAAAAAAAAAAAAAAAAAAAAACGTCAAGAGCATAGAACCTCATTGTGAACACACGGAGCAGATTATCCAAGAAAGCACGTGGCTTTCGTAAGCTTCGGATCTTCTTCAAATGGATACATGTAACCAGAACCCATCTGCGTTACATTTGGAATCTGAGTTATGGGTTCCTTAGTGTTTGCTGTGACTTAGCATATTTGAACAGTTTCTTTTGGATTAATCGAATTTCAGGTTTAAGTACCCATCAATGTTGCACGGAGCTTGAGTGAGCTCTTTTGAACTGTAAGAAACCCTTATGGCACGACAGTTGTTTCTTCAGTTACAGATATATGGAGCAAGGGTTAGTTTTTTTAGCATTGACATAGGGATTAGCGTACAGCTTTACCCGATTAAAGTATTTAATTCTTGACTAACTCCTACAACTTAAATATTTACTTTACAACTGTGTACCAAGTTCAAAGGAAAAACAAAAAGGTAAAATTTGGCGCCACCGAGTGGCAAATTCTTAAATTGCAGCCTAGGTCCATTGTGAGGAAAAGAAAAAGATTTTCAAACGAAAACTAATTACAATCCACACACACACAATTATAAGTGATTTAAAATCATACTTAACTGAAATGCAGAATTACAAAATGAATTAAAATAAGCAATCTGGAGCACTGAGAGCTGGAAAGATGGCTCGGCAGTTGCAGCTTTTGCAGAGAACTTGGATTCGGATCCCAGCACCAGGATGAGTCGGTTCACTGCTAACGCTAAGTGCCTGTGACTCCAGAGTTTCAAGGGATTCCGTGCCTTCTGCTAACTTCTGTTTGGTCCTACATGCATGCAGTACATAAAAACTCATGCAAGCAAATACACACACGTAGAAATAAAATAAAATAAACCACAAAAGAAAGGTGACTTGCTGTGGAATTCTTTAATCAAGGAGCGGCATGCTAGCCACACGATGAACATAAAGCTGGAGAATTTTCTTAATATTGTAAGATGCAAACACCAAACACATTACAAGTGATTTGAAATCATCCTTAATTGAAATGCTGATTACAAAATGAATTAAAAGATGGACTCGGGAGCATTAAAAACTGGAAAGATCTGGCAATTTCTACAGCAGAAAAATAATATTTCATGTGAAATTAAGTATCTGTCTCTACTTACAGAATGTTGTGAATTTTGAATCACTTAGAGGACAAACTATGGTACATATCTCTAGTTCAAAAATCAGAAGTGAAAATCTGGTGGGCATGTATATTGAAATTCAACCTCCCCAGATGGACATTTTGTCCAAGCATCAGGAAGTTTTTATCTTCTAGGGAGAGTAGTGACTGTATTTATTAGAGAACACCTTTAGCAAGACTTCAAATTCAGGACTTGAATTTGTTTGGGTACAGCCTTGATTGTTGAATGAGATAGTTAAAGAAAGAATGACTCTGGTTTCAGCAGTGTGTGTGTGTGTGTGTGTGTGTGTGTGTGTGTGTGTGTGTGTTGGGGGGGCGGTGTGGGATGTTCTCTCTTATGCTGAAGTCTGGGCAGGCAATGCAGATCTGCAGTGGTAACACTCCAGTGCCATCTGGGACCCAGGCTCCTCTGTCTGTGGCTCTGTGGCCTTGAACATGAAGTTTTTCCCTCTGGATACATAGTGGCTGCCCAGTTCTTCAACATACTCACAGATACATATACCCTACACATACCCATTATTGTTTTGGTTTGTTTGAGACAGAGTTTCTCTGCCCTACCCTTTTGCCTCTTTTCTATGAAAAAGTTGCTTCCAGTGGCATACAACCCCAATATACATCATAAACGCTACCGATATTATCTAATTTATTTATGTTTATATTTACATTTATTTATGTGTAGATGGAAAGAAGCTAATGTGATCTCCCTCATCTAAGCAGTGGTCTAGAAGGCAGCGGTACCTTGGCTGAACACTGTGGTGACCTCCTAAGGAGTTTGAAGAGAATCCCATAATCCAACCATCTGTTTTATTTGATCAATGCTGTGGTTATAGTTCTTTTCAGGATATTCCAATCAGCAAAACTTGCAATCACTGTCCTGGTCACTTGTAGACCTCAGGATGGCCCAGGGTCCTTCTAAAAGAACATCAGTACTCACTCTCCACTCTTCACCTTATGGCACAGAAAGTTTGCAGTGAAGTGTGTCTCTGTTGTTCTCAGTGTTCTCACCCGATGCCTTCTGCATACACACACACAGACACACACACATTCACACACATACACACACCCACGCATATACACACACATGCACACACTCAAATACATGTGCACACACATATACACATGCATGCGCAAACATACACGCACATGCATGCACATACACACATACACACACACATCCATACACAAACACATGTGCACGCACACAAACATATGTACACACATGCACACACACATGCACACACAACCACACATAAACACATGCACACACATATACACACAGACATACACATACACACATACACACATGCAAACACATACACACACTCACAAACACACATGCACACACATACACACATACACTCCTAGAATGATTCTAATTATAATTGTAGGTAAGAACAACTACACATTAAAGAGATTTTTGTTCCTGTGATTTTTTCTGGTGATTGTACATATACTAAGTTATACTTGAATATATACCACTGTTCTGATGTATAAATTAAAATTATGATATAGGAAAATTACAATTTTATTGCATCTATATTAAACTTAGTCCTTCCCACATGAGCATCTCTTTTAAAGTCTTCATTATCTTCCAAGTTTAGCTAGGTTGGCAAAGTAGTTTCAAAACTAAAATTATCATTAATTCTAAAAAATAAAAAATAATTATCATTTTACATATCATGTTTAAGTGTAGTTTCCCAATGTTTTCTGTTGTTAAGTATGTTTGAACTACTTGATCACTTTTAAATAGTAAACACTTGTCATTTTGTCATTCGAAGATCGCAGAGACAGTTTTTATCAGAGAACAACAGGCTCTTCAGAAGCCGTGGATATCTCTATACTTACAGATTTTAGACTAATATGAAGGTTTTCTATTTTGTTTTTAAACCTCTTATTTCCTCTGTATACAGCATTATGTTTCTGGTGCTCACTACCGTAAGGCCACAGGGAACATGGGGATTTGATCTGACCGGAGTTCAGCCATGAAGTCATTAGTCATGAAGTCATTAGTGTCCTTTTTGTTGTACCTAATATGGGATTTTCTTACAGGGCTGTGCTTTCCGACCATGTGAACATGTTGATTCATGGATGATTTGAGACATTTTCAATTTAGAGACATTTAATCACAGACTCATCTAAGTCCCATTTTGCTCTAGTTCCAGCTGTATGTGGTGACATTTTATACAGAAGGGCATTTGACGAAGTCCATGAGATCAGAAATCTGGAAACAGAAAGGAACACAGGGATGTGCCCACTGCTAATGACTTGAATGAGGTTACTATATATATCATATATAGCAAGATATATATGTGTGTGTGTGTGTGTGTGTATGTGTGTGTATATATATGTATGTATGTATGTATGTATGTATGTGTGCATATATATATATGTGTGTGTGTATGTGTATATGTATGTGTATATATATGTATGTGTGCATATATATATGTGTGTATGTGTGTGTGTGTGTGTGTGTGTGTATGTATATAACTTGCTGATTTCATCATAACTTTCCACTCTGCCTTTCAACCATGCCATTAAGACAGGAAAGGGCTTTCCGGCAATGACTTAGTAGTATTTTCATCAGTACCTTCACAATGAATTGTTTCTCACTTGGACGACTACAATTAGAAACATAAGAAGAACAGTATCAACCAATCAGATGCCCCAGAGCTCCCAGGGACTAAACCACCAACCAAAGAGTACACATGGAGGGACCCATAGCTTCAGCCCCATCTGTAGCAGAGGATGGCCTTGTTGGGCATTAATGGGCGGAGAGGCCCTTGGTCCTGTGAAGGCTTGATGTCCCAATGTAGGGGAATGCCAGGGCAGGGAGGCAGGAGTGGGTAGGTGGGGAAGCACCTTCATAGAAATGGGAGGGGTATGGGATAGGGGGTTTCTGGAGGGGAAACCAGGAAAGGGATAACATTTGAAATGTAAATAAATAAAATATCCAATAAAAAAGAAACAATTGATATTTGTAATAAATGTTTTTTTTTTTTTTTTGCTTTATTTTTGGCCTTTAGATTTCCCATCAAAAGTTTCAGTTACTTAAAGAAGCTGCAGGTAATTTCCAAGGTGTGAGGGAGATTTCTATGGTCTGATGAGGTTCTAATGGAAGCCTGGTGTATGGGAAATGCAGTGCTGCTGGTAGAGGTGATCTTTGTCTGCAGTGCATTGTTGTATTGGACAATATTAGATTCTTCAGGTGAACTTTTCGACTGCTTCTAATCTTTAATAACTGTTCTAATGAATGATTATTGAAAAAAACAAAATTAAGAAATATATTTACAAAATGGCTTTAAGAGGCCAAAGTTTCTTTGTGTCTCAGATTTCTATTGCGGGAAGTAGGGTGTCAATGTCTTTTCGACTATGGTAAATAAAATGAATCCCATGGGAGATTTTTGAATATTTGGATAAAATTGGATAGTTTCTTTAAAAATCAGGAAAAATGGTTGTGTGTGGGTCCTGTGGGTTGTGGGACTTGCTCAGACACTGTCAAATGATGCTGTCTGTCAGGGAAGCACCTGTGCCCCTTGGCACCCCTTTCCCAGGCAGCTCTTCATGCTGTCTTAGAAGGAAGGAGCGTTCTATTTCTTTTCAAGAGGGAAAAGGATGCTGCCAGCATCTCTCTGTCTATTTGCTTTTCTGTGCTTATGGAGGGTAGGTTTATCTAACTGGTGAGTTCTGGGTCACTGAATATGCTTGGCGCTACTCTTCATGTCCTCTCATTTTCACATCTGACTGGTCCCCTCTCACAGAACATCTACTGATTTATTAATTTAATCTTGTCCTTCAGAGCTTCTCCAGTATGTCATTAGACTTCCCCTAGATCACTTGGGTTTCCATCCTCCTAGATAAATACTTAACGTCTCTTCTGTTCTCTTATCAAATTTCCAACTCTTCTTTCTAGAACCACATTATCAACTTAAAATCTTATTTCTCTAGGCTGGTACCAGCTCAGCTACAACCACAGCCATGTCTGAGCCCTTCTACCGGCTTCTTCTTGCTTAAATATTAGCAACTGGTGTTTTCAACATAAGTCAACTTCTCTCCTTATACCTTGAGTCTGACTTCTGTTTTTCTTCCTAAGGGCATTTTCCTGTCAATTCTCGATTTTTATATTTTTCTACTTGGTCATTCACACAACTATGTATATATTTGTATACATATCTATATATATGTTATATATTCCCATCTTACAAATGCTGTCTTTGTCCCATGTCTCTCATCAGTTTCTATTTCTCTGCCTTTTTTGACGATCGGATTTCTCTGAAATGTGGACTGTGGTATGAGTCTTTGCATCTCTGTTCCTACATTTTCATCATTCTGCTTTGTCAGGCTTTTATTTCCCTCAGTTAATTTGTTCTCATCAAAGTCAGAAATGACCTCTCCATTGCTAAAGTTAATGGGATATTCCAAAAGCCTTCACCTATGCTTTAAGAAATATTTTATTTTCTTTGACTGATTGATCGAATGATTGACACTATCTTGCTATAAGATGAGACACATGATTATCCTGCTTCAGCCTCCTGAATGCTAGTATTGTAGGTGTGTGCCAACATGACCAACTCAATGAGATGCTTTGATCTATGTAAGTATTATATAAAGACTCACTCAAGCTAGTTGTCTGAGTTTGGGTTTCTATTGCTGTGGTAAAACACCATGACCAAAAGCAACTAGGACAGGAAAAGGTTTCTTTCAGTTTACAGTTGTAGTTTAGCATGAAGAGAAGTCAGAACAGGAACTCAAACAATTATGGAAGAATGCTGTTTATTGGATTACTCATGGTTTATTCTCTAAGAAATCATGAACACACACTCAATGAAAAAAGACTCAATGATAAGGTTCTGAGTCTTACATCAGAAAATTTCTCTATGGAGTTTTTTCCTCAAACAAAAGCCTATATATTGTCAAAAAATTTAAAGTACTGAAGTGAACCACAGAACTAGAACATTTCAAAGGAAAGCATACAAGTGTCTAACTGGTGTATGGAAGACAATCAGTATCATTGATCATCAGGGAAATGTAAAGCAAAGCCAGAATAAGAGATTACATTACTGCAGAGAGAGTGGAGAATATAAAAAAGACAACGTATAGAAATGTAATGAGGATGCAGAGAGACTGGAACTCACATCTTGTTGGCGGGGATGCAGATCATAGGAATTGGCATTGGAATTATTTAAAAACCTTACCTCACTTTAGACAACTGTTTCTAGATCCACCCACTTACTTGCAAATTTTGCAATTTTGTTTTCTTAACAGCTGAATAGTATTCTACTGAATAAATATATCATATTATCATTATCCATCAATCAGTTGATGAACATCTAGGCTGGCTCCAATTTCTGGTTATTAAGAATAGAGTAGCAGCTGGGATTCCTGGCATATCTGCAAAAGGAAATTGTGGGATAAGTCACTTGGAGTGAGGTTTTTAATCAGAGGGAAGACACAGACACAAATGAGGAGAGCCAAGGGTGTGTTTTAGGGAGGAACACACCTGATTGCTCCTGAAGCAGCTATGTAAATGATTGGGTGCTTTTAAAGTTAAAATGTTTAAAGGAGTTAATTTATAACTTATGTTGTGGAAGGAGAGAAAAACATGCTGGTTTATTCATTTCTGCATTAAAAGATTTTTATTTCAATAAATGTAACCATCAAGTAATTTCTGAAGATATTGGGTATGCTTACAAATAAGGGAAAAAATGTGATTAAGACAAAAACACGAATCAAAAATTTAAAAATCAAACTAAGTTTTTTTGTACCTAGGTCACATGAAGAAGTTAAAACACGGCTTCTAACCTGAGTGTTGTTCACTAGACATCTTAATGATATTGTTTGGGAAAGGAATGTAATTCTGAACATGTCTTTTTTATGTAAAGACATCTCCAGTCAGTTGTGCAGAAACTCCTTTCAGTCAGCAAGAGACACAAGGAAGATCCAGGTAGCATATGGTAGAGGCATCTTTTTTTATGTCCCATTTATCTTCTCATGACTTCATCCTTCACAGTTGTGTGAAATGTGTGTCACGAGATGGCTAACCACAACCCCAGCTTTCTGACTTGAGTGAAGGGTGCAGGCCAGGGGGGTGAAAAATATGAGAAAAATCATTGAAAGACAAAATTACTAACCCAGCTGCGGAGAAGTGTTTATGAACTGCTGGGCTCAGACCCAAGGTGCGTGTGTGTAAATCCGATCTGAAGTAACCTAGCAGACTTTGTCAGTTGGACTAAATGTGTGCCAGGGCGGCCACTGGGTGGCACACATGTGATTTTGAAAACAGAATCATCACTCAAACCACAACACAAACCCAAGTCTAAACTTGCAGCCTAAACCTATAGGGATCATTTGAGAGATTAAAAATATATATATATACTTTTCCAGGATATAGATCAGACTTATGTTGTCATGACTTAATATTTAAATGTCTACCAAACTAACACTGAGATGACCCAGATATTGAAATTGTCTGACAAACATTTAAAATAACTGTTATAAAAATGCTTTAAGAGGTAGTAGGCAAAGTTTCGTAAAACAGACAGAGGAGGTTAGAAGGCCACAAAGCAACAGATATTCCACAGAAGAGCCGAACCGAAACAGTATGGAAATAAAAAGAACCCAGTGGAGATGAAGGAATGAATACTCGAGATACAAGGTCCATTAGATCATTTCTAGACCGTAGCAAAGAAATAAACACTAGAAAGCTGAAGTGTCCCAGAGGGAAAGGTAGAAGTGTGAGGTACAGTGGAATATTTGAAAAAATAATGGCCAAAGGCTTCCCAATTTGACAAGATGAATAAACCCATATAGTCAAGAGAGACACTGAGATAACCCAAAGAGAAAAGCTCAACAGAACTCAAAAATCTCAGTATCTTAGTCACTTCTATGGTTGTGAAGAGACCGTAACTGGGGCAATGCTTATCAAAGAAAACATTTAATTAGGGCTGGCTTACGATTTCAGAAGTTAGTCCATTATCATCGTGGTAGGGAGCATGGTGGCATGCAGGCAGGTGCCGGAGCAGTAGCAGAGGCTATATCCTGATCTTTAGGCTGAGAGGGAGAGAGACCTCGAAGCTCATTCTCAGTGACACACTTCCTCCAACAAGGTCACACCTCCTTATCCCCCTGATATGATAAAAGATACACACCACCACATACAGAGAGAAAAACTCCTGAAGACCCTTAGAGAAAAACACTACTATTTCTGGGAGCATTGATGCCAGGGAGCAAATAAAAAATTATTATGATGAAGAAAGGAAATGGCCCAACAATTTTTGCAATTTTTGTCTTTCTCTCATCTCTCTTCCTCTTTCCCGCTTCCCACTTTCTCTCTCTACTCCCTCCTCTTCATCTTCTTTTCTGAGATAGCATTTTACTATGTCATCCAAGTTAGCCTTGAATTCAACACTGTAATCCTCCCGCCTCTATCTCCAGTTCACTAGCATCATAAGCTTGCACCAGCGTGCTGAGCTTAGCAAGAACTGAAAGACAACATTGACAAGCCCTGACTCAATTGCTAGCACTACAACAAAACAAAACCCAACAACCTCCCCACAGGAATTAAGGTGAAGTCAAGACATTCTCATGTGAATGGTTACTAAGAAAGTTGTCACCAGAAAACCTCTAGAATGATAGGAAAAGCAGGTTTTTCAAATGGAAGAAAATTAAGAGAAAACACTACACCAGGAAAGTTAAAAATCTATATAAACCCAACACTGAGTTTACCTCCTTTTACATATTTATTTAGTTTTGGGTGTGTACTTGTGCATGTGTGCATACATGTGTGTATGAGAGAGAGAGAGACAGAAAGAGGGGGAGAGAGAGGGAGGGAGGGAGGCAGGGAGGGAGAGGGAGAAGGTGCATGCATGTGGGCATTTATGTCACAGTGCTGTGTGTGTATCAGAGGATAACATGCTGGAGTCAATTCTGCTTTCCACAATTAGGGTCCCTGTGTTTTAAACTCAGCCCCTCAGGTTTGGCAGCAAGTTCCCTTCCATATTCACTCAGCCAACTTACCAGCCTTCACTTTCTTCTAAGTTCTGTAAAACATGTTTGATAGTTGAAAGCAAGGCAAAAGAGCAACATACAAAATCTGTCATATTTCTATGTATTAGCAATAAAAAGTTGAACAAAATCTCTTTAGTAACTTTCTAACTTTTTAAAACTGTGAAGCTAACAAATCACAAGATCATTAAAGTCTGTAAGTGCTGGTCAAGAAAAAGGTTTATTTTTTTTGTAGCTCTTTTAAGTCTTTTTTTTAAAGTTACTTTAAAAAAACTATAATAGATTCTTTTCTCATACAATATATCCTGATTTATGGTTTCTCCTCCTTCTATTGCTCTCAGTTCCTTCTCACTTCCTTTCCCATCTGGATCCACTCTCTCTCCGTCTTTCATTGGAAGAGAACAGGCTTCTAGGAGGTAACAACAAAATGTAATAAAATAAAATATAATAAGCTAAAACAAAAACCATCACATTGAAGTTGGATGAGGCAAATCAACAGAAGGAAAAGACCCCCACAAATATGCACAAAGATCAGAGTCCCACTTGTTCATACACTCAGGAATCCCATAACAATAATAAACTGAAAGGTATCATATACATGCAGAAGATCTGGTGCATGGTCCCATGGTCCCTGATGCAGAGACCATGCAGGCTTTATGCTTGTGCATTGTACTTCAGTCTCTGTGAGGCCATATCACCTTTGCTCAATGGATTTACAGGGACTGTTTCTCTTGGTGTCCTCCATTCCCTCTGACTCTCTCATCCTTTTTGCCTCCTCTTTTGTGTTTTGATCCTTGAGCTCTGAGGGGTGATATTTGATGGTGACATCCCATTTAGAGGTGTGTGTTCCAAGGTTAGTTGGTCTCTCTCTTGTCTTTCTCTCTCTCTCTCTCTCTCTCTCTCTCTCTCTCTCTCTCTCTCTCTCTCCCGTGTGTGTGTGTGTGTGTGTGTGTGTGTGTGCATGTGTATAATATCTGGCTGTGTGTCTCTGTATTTGTTCTCATCTGCAATAGGAGTAAAGTTCTCTGTATAACTGCATAAGGCAATAATATCTGTATATAGCTGATTACCATTAACAGTCATTTTATTGTTACATTAATTTTTTTTAATTTTAGACCAGTATTATTTGGTTTTACCATAGGTCTCTGAGCTATCTAGTCTCTAGGTTTTGCCAAAACAATCCTGGACAATAAAAGAACTGCTAGAGATCTCACCATTCCCGATTTCAAGCTATATTACAAAGTTATAGTGATAAAAAAACAGTGTGACACTCACATAAAAACAGACATTGATTAACAGAATCAAATTGAAGACTCAGACGTAAATCCATATACCTATGGACACATGATTCAGACGTAAATCCATATACCTATGGACACATGAGTTTTGATAAAAAAGTCAGAAATACACAATAGAAAAAAGACAGCATCTTCAACAGTTGGTGTTTGTCAAACTGGACATCTGCATGTAGAAGAATGCAAACAAAGGAAAGTTTTTAAAAGAAATAAGTGTAAAGAGATATCTTTGTAAAGTAGGGGACATAATGATAGATGTATCAATTATCCAGAACTTTGATCTATCCATTTGATACAATTCAAGTCACAATCAGGGCAGAATTTTTTGACATGTTAACAGTTGTATGTAAAGGCTGGAGGAATAAACTGTTTTGAAAAGGAATAATATAGTTAGAGATTTTCAATATTTCACCTTAAGACATCATAAAATAATACCAATAAAAGCAGGTATTGATGAATAAATAGACCTATATATCAGCAGAAACAATTAAGACAAAAATGAGTGCATCTAGGTGGTATCATTTTATATTTGACAAAGAGACAAAGGCAAAGCATACAAGAACAATTGAGAAATTTCATTAAAAATATCAGGGCTGGAGACGTGGCTCAGTGGTTAAGGACACTTATTGCTCTTACACAGGGGACTGGGTTCACTTCCCACATGGTGGCTCACTAACTCCAGTTCTAGGGGATCCCACACTTTTTCTGACTCCTAAGGGTACCAGGAAGGCACATGGTACACAGACATATATGCAGTCAAAACACTTGTACACATAAAATAAAGTTGAAATAATCTAATTTTTTAAATTAAAAAACTTTCCCTCTTTTAAAGTTGATTATCAAAGTTACTTTTCTCTCAATACTTCTATTAAGGGAGGAGAAAATGTAATCAGGAAACTAACTAATTTAAACTAACAGTGCAATAGAAAAGAAGCCACTGGTTGCCAGGGATTAGGAATGTGAGTAAGATATTATTCAGAGGAAAGTTTTGGAAGACACAGAACTGTATTGTGTTTTTTAAAAAATTATGGTGTAGGTTACATAAACCCATATATGTCTTAAAATTCATAGACTTGGAATAAAAAGTCAAAAATAATTATTTTAAAAATAAAATTGTAGATGGATTTAAAAAAAAAAAAGTCAGGTGACAGATCAGATTCATTGGTTTTATTCTCTTTGCTGACAAGCTTCTCCAGTGAATACTGGACACCAGAAGTTCCCAAACTGGTTTATTCACACTCTGTTCCAAGAGGAATAAATAGTTTTGATGAGAAAAAAACCAGTCCCAGCTCAGCTCAGCCACAACTTTCAATAGCGCTTCTCTCTCTCTCTCTCTCTCTCTCTCTCTCTCTCTCTCCCTCCCTCCTCCTCTCCCCTTCCCCCCCTCCCCCTCTCCCTCTTTCTCTCTCGCTCTCTCCTTCCTTCCCTCACTCTCTTCCTTTCTTTCACTTTTTAACCAGCTACTATCCGTCTTCTTCAGCATGCTCTATTCACTGTGAAGCTCCTGAGAAAGATCTCTTGAACAGCATTATCCAAGTTTCTGTGACCATTTCACCTGTTGTTCTTAGAGAATTAACATCTCCCGAGGTACCAATTACCAGTTCTACAGCTATACAAAACGGCACAGACTGAGTAAACCAGCAAAAGTTTAATTTCTTAAGAGTCCTGAGGGCATAGTCAAGGTACTGGTATGCCAGCGTCTCTTCCTAGTTCGAGTCTCCTCCATGCCTGCAGAGCCTTTGCTCCATGGTTGTGTGCTCACATCTCACTCTCTTCCTTTGCAAGGGCACCAACACCACACACAAGCAATCATACCTCAGACTGTACCTCCAAATACATCATGAAGAAATCTGGAACTCTAGGAGATGACTTTTAAGGAAACATAAATACATGGTCCATGACACCCCAACTTCAGACCACAACTGGGAAAGAGCTTCTGATTATTGATTTGGAACTTAATCTTTATTGGAATGTAACTTAAACATGATTATAAGATGCTAGGGAGATGACTCGGCGGGTAAGTATGAGAACTTGTTTGGATCCTAGAACCCACATAGAACTAACTGGTTGCAGTAATCACAGAATTCCTATGGCATGGGATACAGAGACGGGAAAATCTTCTGAACTTGCTGGCTAGCTAGCCTGGCCACGGCAGTGAACAAGACACCTAGGCTCAGGGTGGAAAGAGAGGGTTGACACCTGAAGTTATCCTTCAACAACCACATGTAGACTGTGACACATGTACACAAATAGTCACACACACACACGCACACACACTCATGAACATGCACACATGAGGGAAAAAAATTGTAAGGCTGAGTCTTAGTAAAATGTCCACCAGTGTATGCAGTTATAGAACCACAACCCAAATCACTTCTGACCAATATAGATGCGCATGCCCGCAGGCAACCATTGGATCTAGTGCAAGGACCTCAATGGACGAGTTAGGGGAAGGACTGAAGGAGCCTTATCTGGCATCAATGGGAGGGGAGGTCCTTGGTCCTGTGAAGGCTCCATGCCCCAGTGTAGAGGAAAGCTAGGGCGGCGAGGCAGGAGTGCGTAGGTAGGTTGGGGAACACCCTCATAGAAGCAGGGTAAGGGAGGTTGGTGGGATAGGGGGTTTGCAGAAGGAAAACCGGGAAAGGGGCTAACATTTGAAATGTAAATAAATTAAATATCCAATTAAAAATATTTAAGAAAAAACAAAATATGAACTAGTTCTATCAACCTGTAATGCTTCCTGATGCCGTAGACAGTCAATCACCTTTTACCTAGATTCTGGGCCATACTGGTTTGCTTCCTGACTGTAGACTTTCCTTCCTAGAACTCTTATTAATAGAATTTTATGGGATGTGGCATTTGAGGCTTCGTTCCTTTTGCTTGATGAAATGCTTTTAGGATTCACAATGCTGTACGGTTCAGGATTCCTTGTGCTTGTATGGTCTTTGCATTTTCAGTTCATACACTGTAGTTCATTGATTCATCCAGGGATCAGTATACACAGGTTGTTTCTAGGTTTCGGCTCTTAGGAGTGAATTTCCTAGGGCCACTTACTTCAAAGTCCTGTCGAGGACCATGGGTCTTTGTTTTTCTTGTGTACCTGGGTGTACGATTTCTAGCTTGTACGTTTCATTTTAACAGAAATCACAGCACTGTTTTCTAAGTAACTTTTACACTATGGCATTCTGGCCAGGAATGTTTGAGAGTAATAACAGTTCTACATCTTTATCAATAATTGGTACTGTAGTTATTCTGGGATGTGTACTGGTATACCTTTCTAGGCTTTATTTCCTTATTGATTTGTGATATTAAATGGATATTCGTGTTCTTGTTGAACAGTAATGCACCATGTGTATATGTGTGTGTAATATTTAAATCTCTTAATTCATTTTAAAACATGGCTATATCATTTATTTATTTTTTATGTTTTAAGAGCCTTTTATATATGATAGATCTGAGACTTTTATTAAACATATGATGTGAAAACATATTCCAGCCTATAGCTTGTATTTTTATTTTCTTTTGTCAGAGAATAAGAATTTTTAATAGCTTTATACTTAGTTTATTATTTTTTTACGATTTAAACTCTTTTTAATCCTACAAAAAATCTTTAATTGGGTCAAATCACAGACTTAACATGTTGGCACTTAAACATAGTTTCTTTTTTATCAGTTTTTCACTGGGTGATTCGTGTTGTTTATGCTTGCATTTTTGCCATTTTAAGATTTTATTCACCTGTAACTTTAAAGTTCATTAGAACTTTGAAAACAACACATGGCATTCTTAGATCCCAGCCCCTGTCTTTGCATGTTGTTTTCCCAGTTCCAGGCAGATGGTTTTCTCACCACACATGCCATTCTCAGCAGTGATTTACCAGATTCTATGATCATTTGTAGCCTGCTATCCACTGTGGTTTCTTACAAAACTTCCAAGAACTCATTGATTTGTTATATTTTCATATATACAATTTATATAATTAAAAAATGTAAGAATGCCTTTAAAAATGTCAGCACAAGCTGATGTAGTGGTGAATACCTGTAATCCTGAGGCTTGGGAGACCAAAACATGATTGCCATCAGTTGAAAGCTAGCTTGAGCTAGAGTCTCGAAGAACCAAACAACAATAAATAAAAACAAACTACCACCACCAACAACAACAAAATATTACCACATAAATAAGTCTATCTCATGAAATAAAATAATGTAAACCAGTCATCAAAATACTACTACTAACCCCATGCCAACAATTAAAAAGGTAGCTCAGATCCTTAGCTTCTAGTGAGTATTCCTGCATGCTGATAGCTCTTTCATGTTGAAATTTCTAGAAATAGAGCACGAAGGCAATCTGAATCTTCATGTAGTTATCTATATAAAGCCTTCTAGGGCCAAAGAGTTGGCTCAGTGTTTAAGATCACTTGTTGATCTTGCAGAGGACATAGGTTCGATTCCCAGCACCCATATGGCTGCTCACCACCATCTATATATTGTAACTCTAGACCAGTGACTCTCAACCTTCTAATGTGTGACCCTTTAATACAGTTCCTCATGTTGTGATGACTCCCAATCATAAAATTATTTAGTTGCCATTGCATAACTGCAATTTGCTACTGTTATGTATAAATATCTCTATATATAGTATATATATATATACATAGATAGTAGTATATAAATATACTACTGTTGTAGTATAAATATCTGATATGCAGGATTTCTGATATGAGGTCCTCAAAGGGGTCACAACCCACACATTGAAAACCACTGCTCTAGACCTAGGAAATCTTCCATGAGTTCCAGGCACACACATGGAATACAGATATATACATAGGCAAAACCATAAACTTTAAAGCCCTCTATTTGAAATGGTTGAGAATAGGCAGCATGCTGAACTGAAGCCCTATCATGGTGTTTACACCACTCCTCCCACTCTAGTGTCTCCTTTTCTATCCCTAAGCTCCACAGTAGTGTCTTCCTCTATCAATGTTCTATACATCATCAAATACTTTAAATTTCTACCTGTTAATAATGCAAATCTAACATGAACATCACAACTCTCCAGATAAAACATGCTAGCATCCATACATATTCTCTAAAATTTATTAGTTTGTATGTATGTGTGTATATATATATATATAGTGCATGTATCGGTGCCTATGCACACACCATGCTGTGCACAGGGCTGTCAGAAGACAACTTCCAGAAGTCCGTTTTTTTTTCCTTACATCATAGGTTCTGGTGACTGAGTTCAGGTTGTTAGGTGTGCAGAACAAGCATTTACCCTGCTGCATCGCTCACCAGCACACCAGGCACACCCAAGGTTAATCCCTTCCTTCCTTCTTTACATTCTTCCCCCCCCCCGCCCCCACCCGCCACCTCCACCTCTCTCAATGCTTCTAATCAATTCTAAGGCTTTCTACACATTAGTCAAGTTCTATACCACTGACTTATATCACCAGACCCAAAAGAAGTTTTCAGTGTTAACATCACATTGTATTTTCATTCTGTCTGTATTGTTTCCGTGAATAATCCATCCTGTGGTTCTTGCATATAATCATGTGGGTCCTCTACATTCACTAAAACATCAGCATCTAGGGTCTTAGGAAAGGAAAAATGTAGCGTTTCTATCACTGAGCAAGATATTTCAATAAAGGAATTCAAACAGACGCTAAAGATCTACAAAACAACATTCTGACCTATAGGCAACCATCACTTATTGCAGACTAAAAGTTTCTCAGAAAATAGATGTGTTGGTAAAAGGTGAGCAGTCTTACAAAACAAAATAGTCATGAATAATGCAAGAGGGCAAGAAAAAGAAATTAAAAAGTAGATCAGGGAGATGGGTCAGTGGGAAAGTGTTTGTTGCACAAGGATAAGGACTTGAATTGGATTTGCATCCATGTAAAAACAGAGCATCCCAGAGCCTGTCAGCATAGAAGGTAGGAGGGTGGGCCATCCAATATAAGTGAATTAGTGAGCTCCAGGTTCAGCAAAAGTTCACTGTCAAAAAGTACTACTATTGAGGCTGGAGAGACGGTTCAGAGGTTAAAAGTGCTGGCTGCCCTTCCAGAGATCCTGAGTTCAATTCCCAGCAACCACATGGTGGCACATAACCATCTATAATGAGATCTGGTGCCCTCTTCTGGTGTCCAGTCATACATGCAAGCAGAATACTTATATACATAATAAATAAATCTTAAATAATAAACAAATAAATTTTACTGATAAATGAACATAGTACTAAACTGACCCCTAATGGCTGATTGTTAAACCTATAAGTTAATGCATTTCTCAACTCTCATCTGAGAAGCTTTGATTTGCAATAGATCATAATTAACTTAGAAACCCACAACTTGCCAAGGAGCAGAGAAAAAGAATACAGAATGCTCTGTCCTAAAGGAATACACACACAGGCACACACTCGGAGTGCGCGCACGCGGCGCCGCGCGCGCGCGCACACACACACACACACACACACACACACACTCACACAAGCATGCTAATTTCACCTGCTTCCCAAGCTCAGGAATTATTTTGTAAAAGAAAGTATAGCGAGTGTAAGAGTCAGAGGTGGTTGGTGACTACAGGAAGCATCTTCCTGACGCAGGTGCACATACAAACTCACAGAGGTTGTGACAGTACGCACAAAACCCATGCAAGCCCATGCAGCCTAAACCCAGCATGGAGAGGGCTATGGAGTGATTGGCAATTGTTAGCTGCTGGGAAAGGAGGCGTCAGTTTTCTCTAAAACTGTAGGTCTTAGTAATTGACTACATTCCACCAAAAGATCACAACCAACTATATTTTGGGGAGTACAATTTTTTTTTAAAGTTTCTAAATATAAAATTGTATGATAGAGAAGGAGATTGGATGTGGGAAGAGTTGGGAGGGGGTGAGTATGGTCAAAACACACTGTACTAATTTCTCAGTGAACTAATTAGGGTAGAGAATGGTAGAGGACTCCTAGCATGGACCTCTAGATTTTACATGTATACATATGGGTGAGTGCATATGTATGTATGTATGTATATCTCACAGAGATTAAATAAAGAGTAGAAAAATTTTAAAGGAACAAGTAAAATTATCCAGTGTCGGACTAAGATGTAAATCGTCATCAGAGTCAGGAAATTACACATGTCCACATGTGATCCAGTAATTTTGCTTTCACCAAAAGACATTAGCAAAATTCTGTAGTATTATTGAAGGTTAATTATATGAAACATAATTTATAATAAATTGTATTTGAAAGCTGATACATTCCATTTTAATAGAATTGCATTCACAAATTATTTGAACTCATTAAATCTCAACAAGAAAACATAATCAAAGTAAAACAGTTAGTGGCTGAGTAATCTTTCTGTTTGGAAGAAAATTTTAGTGAGTGAGATCTCAGGTCTCTATGGCAGAGAATAATCCACATACATGTTCATGTTTTTATTTTAAGAATATTGCTATCCTTACTCTAAAGAACATTTACGTTTTCTCAACCTTAAATTAAACAATTCCAGAGTCACAAGTTTTAAAAATGGCAGTGTGACCAAATATGCTGATTAATGCTAGTTTTGCTCCTGTTCTTGTGTCCCCAAAGGCTGACTTCTATGAAGAATATCTTTAAAGGATTCTCCTGAGTCGGGATATCAATGGATCAATAAGAGTCCTGAATTGAGAAATCAATGGATCAATAGGATTTCCTGCTGGGCATCAGTGAGATATTCTGGTTAAAGTTTAAAGTAGGAGAAAAAAGAACTTCTGTAGGACCTACAGAATGGGTTCCACTGGGACCCTGACTCATAATGATCCCTGAAGAGGCTTCTGCAGGCAGTTGCTCAAAATGAGATCGTGGGGTCAGGAGGCTTGCATATTTGAGCATTGAGTAAACTTCTGTGTGAAGAGGAAATTGGATGCCACATAATTGGAAACTGCTTCACAGTGATCAAACTACTATGGAGGGTGGTAGGCAGTCACGTACATGGAGAGACTGAAGTGTTGAGCTGGGGACATTTAGCTGTTATAGCAATGCTGAGGTAGACTTGTGAGGTTGCCTCGACAGTTCAGGCTATTGCAGGGAAGATATCAAATGAAAAGAGTAAGTTTACAACCTTGATCTCTAAGCTCAAAGTAATAGTCAAAGGAAAAGCCCAGTAGCTTTAGAAAGCTGAAGACACCAAGTTCCAAGATTTCAAAGGAAACAAACTTGGCCACAGAGTTCTGCTCAAAGTGCGGGTAGATGGGAGTAAAACTAATGTTGAAAGGAAGTTACTGCTGGTGAGTTCAGGCTTTGTGAGCACTTATGGGACAGCTAGTTTTAAGTTAACTAGCTGCCTCCAATTTCCATCATACATTTCTATAAAGACAAGTAATGACACATAGAATATTTTATGTTTCAGTGGGAAGTAAGACAGAACAGACATGGCTCAGTTAGGATACAGTGGCTGCCAAGACTTCACTTTGCCTGTGCTAAGGTTGAAAGTTCTTTGTCCAGGCAAGGGTTAAAGTAGATGCTGACTGGAAAAAGAGTTGACCTCTGCTGGTTAGTCTGTTTGCTGCCCCATATCCTTGCTTTGATCCAGACCATGCCCTTTACCCTATGTGTCTCAGGAGACGTACCTCTATGCATTCCATGATTACAGTTCTTTGGCCCTTCGGCTTCCAGGTGTTTAGTCAAAGGGAGTCAGCTACAAGCATAGTAAGGTTGGGGTAGGAAGGGTGTTATGCCACTGTGCTCCTTTCTTATCTTTGGCTGGGGACAGTGTTGGCAATGGCTGTATTGTATATTTATTGTTTCTGCCCAACAACTATTCTTTAATGGCTCCTAACACTTTTCAGGCTTTGGAAAAACTATTGTCCAGTCTTTGCCCTTCAGTTCTGGGGTGGCAATGATTTCTAGCTGTGACTAATCCTTGAGTACATCAGCAAGTCATTTTTGTTCCCTGAACCTTGCTTATAACTTTTTGGATAAAGCTTTTTTAAACGTGGAAACAGACTATCTGGGTTTGGTTTTCAGCACATGGTGGCTCCCAACCATCTGCAACTTCATTTCTAGGGCACTTGACACCTTCTTTTGACCACTGATAGCCATGCACCCATGTGGAGTAGGCAAAACACTCATACCCATAAAATAAAATAAATATGTCTTTTAAAAAATTAACAAAGGGTCACCTAGGAAGACCAACATGGAATTCAACAAATGTAGACACAGGCAGCAATTGATAACTCTAGATGAACATTGCTGACTAACAAGGAGGGACAGCGGTATGCCTATTGAGCTAGGGAGATTCCAGATTTGAGACATCCTGGTAGCTAGGTAGGTGGCATGAGAAAGGAGCTCCCTTGTGCCAGGGCTTCCAGTATCACAATTTTAAATTCACAAGGAAAAGCATCAGTTCATGTAGTTTAGTTTTTACATAGCCACATGGGGTTTATATACTCCATACTTTTTTTTGTTCATCATTCATCAAATGTTTGTTGGATTTCTTTATAGTGTCAGCTAAGAACTACCGTATTGTTATAAATTCATCCTAACTTGAGGTCAGAATTGATTCTTATACAACATAATGAATTATCTCCAGTGGTGATGGTGATTAGTGTATGTATGAAGAAAGAAGAATGAATTATTTATTCATATATATTTCAATATATTATTCATATATATTTCCAGATGCTTTAAATTGGACATTTCAAAGACACAAGATGACTGGCTGAGTAACTCTTGGGTGTTACTTTACTGTTATCAGATTGTAGAGTTCTTAGGGGCTGACCATGTAGAACTCAAAAGAAATTGTTTAGAAGTAGATAGAAATAGAGATAGAGGAGAGAGAAAAAGACAGACAGACAGAAAGACAGACAGACAGATAGAGACAGGAAGATACAGAGAGAGATAGAGAAACGGGACTGGATTAAATGTCTGTCTATTAATTTTTAATAGTAACAACATACCACTGCCTGCAATATAGTTTGTTCTGTGTTTTGCCATGCCAACTCTCTCTATAATAGAAATGAAGGAAAAAACCTTCAAATTTAGCTTTACTTCTTTAAATTTAAATCTAAATTAAATTGAGAAGGTAGTACATGAATATTGTATTTACATCATTTTCAATCCTCTTCCCCCAGTTTCTCTCATGACTCCTTCTATAATTATATATATGTGTATGTGTGTGTGTGTGTATGTATTTTGCATGACTTCTGAGAGTCCTGAGTATATCTAGAATCCATGAAATATTCTAAAGAGCTAAAGGAAACCAGAATTTCACCAGGAAGGATTTCTATGTTAAGCATTTCAGATTAATTGTCTAGATATATAGAGAGAATGGAGTGATACATTTTAAAATCTGCGACAAGTAATTTTCATTTATTTTTGTAGTTAATTTTGAAATTTTAAGTTTTAGTAATTTGTAAAACAGAATTGTTGAGAATCCGAAATTATTTCAGATTTGGACCGGTACCTGTATCTCTGTGAGGGTATGGACATTTTATGATCTGGGTGTGGATTCCCTTTTCTGGGCAAGGTCCTTTTTTGTCTTTTGAAAGATGACATGCATCTCACTATTATTTTCTTACCACATCATTGCACTGGAGAGAAAACAAGCAATTAAACTGTAGTTCCTTATGATAATAAATCCCTTAGATCACTCATTGAGAATATAGCTGTGGTTGCTCAGAGAACATGAAAATTCCTTAGGGTCTTCCATAGTTAATGTTTCTCAAGTTGGCAGCCCCTCACTGCATATTACTGCTGTCCACCAATGTCATGTGACATTGGCATTTCCATGACCTTTTCTCACATCTTAGGAGTTACTATGCCTTGTGTTTCCTTTAATAGTAACAATGATGTCTTTTATGAGGTACAATTCAGCAATTCTCTATAGTTTTTATCAGTCTACTTAATTATAGCCAGGAATTGCAGACTTGTCAGGATTGGGACAGCTTAAAACATGGTCCCACCAGTTTCTTTTCATACATTTCTGTCAGTGAGTTATTCTTTCTAAGTAGATCTTTAGACACGGTAGGTTATTTCTCCAAAGCCACAGGCATACTTATGAGAAGCCACAGCTCAGCACAAAGGTCTGGAAAAGTAGACACAGACAGCCGTGGTATACCTGAATTTCCCATCGATTTTGCAGCTAGCAGACAATGCTGTACTTCTGTTTTTCTGAACCGGAGTTTCAGAGATCAATGTAGTAAAGTGATCTTGACTTTGAGTTCCTGTCTAGCAATTGTATGTGTTCCTCTTGCTCCTTTGCTCACTGTATGTTTTTATTTGGTCTTCAGATAATGGAGCATGAATTACATACAGCTCCTGGTTCCTGAGTGCTGAAAGTAAAGATTAATGTCTTAGAGGTACTATACTCACTGGGTGGCTTGGAATCATAAACACTTTTTCTGAATACCAGACATGTAAAGTTAAGGTATAGATAGAGTTGCATTCTTTCTAAAGTCACCATGGGAGGGAGAAGTCTTCCTTGCCTCTTCCAATTTCTGATGACTTGTGCAGCTCATTGGCTTATGGCACCATGGCAGCAATTCTGCCTCCTTTTTCATTTGGCCTTCTTCCTTGTGTCTCATAAGGACGTTTTCAGTGGGCTTGGTGTTCATTCAAATCCAATATTATCTTGTTTTATTCCAACTTTCTGAGACAAAATTTCATGGTCAAGATGCCCTTGAACTCATGTAAATGCCTCTGCTTCCAAAGTACCAGCTTTGAGAACTCTTGATTTAGAAAAAAAAAAAAATCTCTTATATGTAGCAGAAAGACAAGGCATGGTGTTGGGAATCCCCACTCAAAAGCTGTGGAGTATCCCAGATGCAAAGCCGATTCTTCTAATCAGCTGAACTCTGTACTATGTGGCCAGAGTGTTTATCAGCTATCACAGTTAGAGCAATGCTAGTAGATGAGGCAACTCAACTCACTCTGAGACACTGGTTCGAGGTCCTAACCCCTCACTAAGTTCAAAATGTCCTTGGAATCAAAGGGCACAATGGTTAACTAGGGGACAACTATCTAAATCCTAAGTCCTCTTCCTGGAATCAGCAGAAATTGTCCTTAAGTTGCCACACACTAAACTCAGCAACTTTGCTCTTGTTTCTGAAGCAAACAAATTAACTTACTTCTGTGTGGGTCACAGAGAAAGTCTGCTCTAGCAAGCTTGCCTTGAAGGAAAAGCTTTTAACAAATCCTCATGCATGAAAGATTACAAATGGGAACAGGTAACTAAACAAAGGAATCTGAAGGGCAGGATACATGCTAGTCAGCCTTCACAAGACAATAGAGGCTAAGCCTCTTCTAATACCTCAGCTCAAAAAGCTAGAACTTTACAAATGGGAATTGATAACTCAGTGCTGACACTGACTCTACATATGCTTGAATAGCCCTTCATGCTCACACAGCTAGATGGAAAGAAAAGTGCTTTTAACAGGAACAAAGTCTCTAATTAAACATGACCCTGAGACTGTATCTTCTCCAGGAGCTGTCTGCAGATGCATACAGGTAACAGTTATGAACTGCAAAGGACATCAGAAATTCAATTCCAGTATCACACAGAGAAGTAAACCAACAATTCACATGCCATCCAGCAGCACCCAGGGGGCAACAGAGATGGCTCTGATACCTCTTCCTCCAGAGTTAAACTTAAGGCCATCTTATACAGAAGCAAGGAAAGAATGGGCCACCCAACAAGAGATAGGCTGACTAGAAGTGACTGGTAAGATTTTGTTATCTCAGGCACATCACTGAAAAATTAATAAGAGACTCTATGACTTGTGCAGCTTGGGAAGTGAAGCACAAAGTTCTCTAGTCATTTGTGCTTTGAGGAAAAAGACTAAAGTCCACAATCAGGGCTTATTTCCTCTGTCTCTATGGTAACCCAGAATGTGGAGTCAAGCAGCTACCGCCTACCTGGAGTGGAACATGCCTTGGAGAAGAATAGAAATTATATTTTATTCAGATGTCTTCTTATTGAGGGAAAATACTTTCTAATGTGTGCTCATATCTTTGTGGGTTAGATGGAGACTACAATGGACTGATTGAAAAAGCTCAGGAAGGTATACAAGGCCCTAATAAACGAAGTCATTCCTCAGTGGGTTCCCAAAATATCTTCAAAGTGACAATGGGCCTTCTTTTATTTCTTTTTCTCAATGCACAATTAGCATATTATTTTATTATAATTGATTTAAACAAGCTTATAGAAGTGCTCATTTTTTAACTAGAAAAAAATCAACAAATGATTATATAAACAACTATGGCAAATCTGTACAATGGCAAATTATTTAACAATAAAAAGAACAATTATTGGCACATAGAACTAAACGTACATACCTTGAAAACATGCTAATAGAAGGAAGCCAATCATGAGTAGCTTATATTCACATGAAATATCAAGAATAGGAAAATCTGTAAAAGTATAAGTTTAGTGGAATTGCTTATGGATGTTGGAGGGGAGAGTAAGGACTCTTGGGGAATTCGCTGGGGAATAGTGAGTCCTAAAATTCACTGTAGATGGCTGGAGAGATGGGTAAGCAGTCAAGAGCCTAACTGCTCTTCCGGAGGTCCTGAGCTCAATTCCCAGCAACTACATGGTGGCTGACAATCATTTGTTTTTTGTTTGTTTTGTTTGTTTTTGTTTAAATTGGATATTTTATTTATTTGTATTTCAGATGTTATCCCCTTTCCCCATTCCTACCCCCATAAACTCCCTCATTCTTTTTGTTTTTATACCATTTTAATTTCATGCAAGTATTAAGGTCAATTCTAGGTTGAGGAACTAGCAATACAATAGGTTCGAATAGTCAAGTAACTCAAGAGGTCTCATGGATGCTGAGCATAGCCTACTATTGCCACAGCTCTTACCATCTATTAGCATTCATTAACAAATTGTCAGTGCAAAACACAACTCAAAGACTATGCCAAATATTAGGAGCATGGCTGGCCCAGGAACACAGATTAAAGCCAAATTCCATGGTCCAATATAGTAGCACTTTCATAAAATTGTTATAGTAATAGAGCAAAGAAGTTCATAAAATCAACATGTTTTAAAATACCTTAGTGTGTACATTAGGTAGGCGAGATTTGGTAAAACAGGAAACCCTTAGATGTTCTCTCATGTCACTGTTAAGTTTTGGATTAGTGGAAGCTAGGAGTCTATTTGTGTATTCCAAAAGATTTACCTAACAGTCACAGGATATTACATCATGTTCAGAGGTGGCTGCTAAGGGGGCTAAATCTGTTCCAAGATAACTTGGCTCTGGATCTGCAACAACCTAGTCTCTTCATGCCATTGAAGTTCTAATCAGTCAGTCAGAAATTGTAGTCACAGCTTCTCTCCAAGAACTTTTGTTTGAAGTTCTCCTGGTTGTCCAAGCGTCAATTTTTGTCCTTATATGGAACCAAATATTATTTTGGTGACCTTGGATCTGCTCATATTTTTCTTATATAGACTTAGATTTTTCAAAACCTATTTTAATAAGGGTTCTTAAATGTTTCAACCTTAGAAGAAAAAGATAGTCAATAGGACAAGGGGAATGTAGACCTGTTTAGAAGTAGTTCTTTGGGGGTGGTTCTAAACATGAATCAGTAGTGGAGTCCAGTCCAATCTGCAAACACCAAACACGAACCATTAGCAGTGTCTGAATCCATAAGAATCCACCAGGCTTTGCCAAATCAGCAAGAAGCAGCTGGAATACCACAAGAAGTTCTTTGGCGTGTTTCTCTCTATAAAGTCCTGAGAAGTGAAGATCAGTGAAGACCAGCAAAGCATTGCAAGGTGAACCAATGCAAGAATGTCATTCACTGTCTGTTGGGTTCTACTTATACTATTTTCAAACATTACACATCCTCTCAAGTGTCTGCCTCAGCCAAACATCTTCTGATAAGACAGACTCCATAAAAACATCACATGACACAACTCAGTCTCCCAAAAACCCAGAAATTTCCACTTCACTCTTACACCAGAAAGGGTTGATATTTTAGATCTCTAGGTAGGCAAGGTGTAAATTCCTATAAAGACTGAAGAAACTCAGTGGATCTTTGGTTGTACAGATCATCAATCCTTACACACAAGGGACTGAAGTCTCATTAGGAGAAATTCAATCAGAATAGAAAGATAAGAAATTAAGGAGATATGGAAAGAGAAGGATCCCTTTAGCCTAAGTCTGGATATAGCATCTTACCAATCAAGAGTCAGTGATTCAAGTACAACTAACCACATTTGCTAAACAAGCTGCTTACACAGAGAAGACAGTCTTTTTACATAGCAATTATTTCAAATAAGAGTTTTAAAATGCAGTAAATTATCCTTAAGGCCTAAGTATATATGACCTCCAAAATGGTCATTGTACCTTCCCAGCTGGAAAAGTGTAACTTTCTAGGACTCTCAACAGAAACACCACTTGCAGTGAATGGCATGTTTTAATCTTCTCATGCAACCTTATGATCCCTGAGAGAAAGAGCCTGATTCTTTTCTCCAAAATCTGTCTTGTTGGCTATTCCCAGTTCAATCTCTTAAAACATTGCACATGTTTTAACCATCCCTCCACTTTAATCTTTGCCCAATACTTCAAGGTATCTCCTTTTTTGAGATGTTTGTCATCATGAATGGTTTAAAAGGGAAACACCGGATTTTCTTCATTGATTTGAATACATTGGATTTATTATATATCAGTGAGACTATAAGCCAAATCAAATTCATCCAGTTTGGTCTGATAATACACAACTCATTAAATAGGCATATATATTTAAAGTTAAACTGATAGGTATCTGATTCATGTGTGAGAGCACTTACGAATTCTCACATGGTATAAAAATTTAGTGAGTCTGTTTCTTTGCACAGGTGACTGTCAAGGGATATAGAGGATCCTGGTAATATTTTTTTAAAACATTGGTATGTGTTTCTTTTAAAACATTAGAAACCAATTGATAAGAACAGGGAAGAGAAGCTGATCAAAAGTTTTTGAGGAAGAAACCCTAATAAGGAACAGCTCTAATTCTTGTCCTTGGCTAGAAACTAGAGATGGTTTTGATTCTGGCCCGTGGTTAGGATTGTCATACAGTAGTTCTTGTTTCAAGTTTCTCCTCTCTTCTAAACGAGTACCTCTGATTGGAAGCAATAGGTGACAGTGTGCCTGAAACTACAGACAGACACACATTGCTTCTTGTGAAGACCTCTCTGGATTTATATAGCAGAAATGTGACTTATCCATTATTAATCTTAATAGGAATACTATCAGTTTTGGCTCATACTTTTAATTGTATCTCCTCTTATTTTCAGTTGATCAGCACTCAGATGTGTTTTCCAACTCAAACTGAGACCGCCCTGGATTTTCCTCCAAGTCTTAAATTTTCAACAAGAGTAGAAAGTTTTTCAACATCTCAATTTCAGCCCATCTCCTAAATGGGTCTCAACTACTGAAGAGAGTATGTTACAGAGAATACTAGACATAGAGGCCACTTATGATGAACCCCTTTCTCATCATCTGCCCTGGACCCTACCTCCTGTTTCTCTGGTAATACTAGAAAGGTAAGCATCACCTTTGCCACTCCTTAAGACTTAATTACCAGGGCTTTGTTGAGGCCCATTAAGAGAAAGCTATGTTTTTCCTTGTCAAACAAATAGAATCTACCTATGACCTTGGGTAGAGACATGCCATTCTGATGTGTCCCAAATATTAGGATACCATATGCTACTGTCTTTTAATCCAGATTGCCTGTTGATTACCTCATCAGATGACCATCTGATAGGACATCTACTTCACTTGAAGACATACTAAAGGAAACGGGAGGAATAATCTTTTCCTTGGTCAGATAACATGCTTATCTTTTCTACAAGCCTTCCTCTGGGTGCAGTCACTTGCAATTCCAATCCCAGCAACACTGCTAGGTCTGCTGACTTTTCTGGAAGGTATAGTTTACCATTTCCTTTTTTTCTATCTTTTTCTTTGACATATTGGCCCAAAGCCTAAACATGTTTTCCCTGACACTCTGGGTTTTCTCATGTTTTTTTCTGAGGCTCCTTTTATTCTGTCGTGTAGCTGTTTGCTGACAGTCTTTACAAAGTATACTGGCTTTCCTGGACCCCCAACTCAGAAGACATGGCTTCCTACCTCTTATCCAACTGTCTCATCTTGGCATTGGCTAAGATTTATAGCATGCCTGCTCTACTGTTTTCTCTCACACTCTAAGAAAGAGATCCCTGCACTTCCTTCTGGGTCTATGAACTGCTTTACTAACAAATTTGTGTTTATTACAAGGGAAGTGGATTTCCCTAGTTTGTACATTCGGACAATGTTTGTACAAATGTACAAAGCTGGTTCATATATTTGAACAATGAAGGTTGATCTTGGACATATTAAGAGCTTCAGAATCTTCTTGCATGTTTCCCAGGCAAAGGAGGTGAATTGGAGATTAATGTTCTCAGCTTCTTTCATCTAAGTGTGGTGGGTGGTAGAACATTCCGGATCTCCACCCACAGGTGGATCAGAAGAATTCCAAGCTAGATTTACCTGCGAGTGGTTCTGCTCCTGTCTCACCTGAAGGGATTCTTGAGGGTAGAGAAGGCAGGCAGGCTTTGTTCTCAAGAAAACCTTGGAGTTAGGAACAATAATAATGATAAATTTGTACCAATAAATTTCTTTTAAAAATAATAGTTGAAACTTTTCTATTAGAAGAGCAGTTCTCAACCTATGGGTTACTATCTCTTTGGGGGTCACATATCAGATAACCTGTATATCAAATATTTACATTATAATTCATAAAAGTAGCAAAATTACAGCTATAAAGTAGCAACAAAAAGAATCACTGGATTAAATCACTGGATTAAAATAGTCTACTTATCTTAATATAATAATTTATCATTGCACATAGGTTATATGTAATACTGGAAAATTGCTGTTCACATAAGAATTTCAAAGTTTGAGAAAAATAGAACAAATTTAGGGACATGTTAGATTTCCTCCTGCTTATCTCAAATGCCTACCTCTTTCCTGTTTATGACAGTGGGGCATAGGGACACTGGCTCCTCTAAGGAGGAAAGAGGGGTGATATGAAAAACTAAGCCCATATAAAAGCTCCTTTATATTGAGAACATGCACTATTTGATCTTTTAAAAAGCTATTCATTTTTATTCTTCTATATGTATATGTATGTTTGCCTGCCTACATGTGTGTGTGCATGTATGTATACCATGTGTGTACCTAATGTCCTTGAGGCCAGAGAGGATGTCTGGTACCCTAGTACTTGACTTATAGATGGCCATAAGCCGTCATGTAGGTGCTAGGAACTGAACCTGGGTCCTCTACAAGATCAGTGAGTGTTGATAACTACGGAGTCATCTCTCTACCCCTGCACCATCTATCCTTGATCTTTTCTGCTCTTCAGATAAAGGAAATGATACTGAAGCCTTAAGGACATGGTTTACTTTAAGAGAGGCAAACATTTTTGCAAATTAGGTAATGTTTACTGTAGAAAAGGAGATATATGGAGTAAATCAATAATTTACCATTTCTTAAGCTAGTTACTTGCTAGAACACTTGGGATAGTGTTATGCCCCCCTTCCCCCACCCCCGAACACGAGGGGTCCATGAAACAGCTCTTAACTATCATCCTATTATCACACACAAGAACAAGAGGTTAAAACAAATAAATAACTAAAAATTAAACAACCATTTCACGATTCACAACTTGACAGGAAAAGGTGAGGATTGTTAACCAGACTGTAGATCCTTAGGGAGACAAAATTATAAAATGTATTTCATGTAGATTTTAGGCTGGTTCTGCTGTGCAGGTAAAGCTGAAAGAGTGAGAAAGCCATGGAAGAATGATTAAGAGTTTGTGGCTGGGTATGTGACGATAAAGATGGATAGCAAACTAGCCTACTTCAAGGGAAAATTCAAATTTTCTTTTCAATTGGAGCTATGAATTGGAGCTATTCAAAAATAGTCTACTTCGTAAAGCTGTGGTTCTCAACCTGTGGGTAATAATGCCTTTGTGGTCACCTATCAATATCCTACATATCAGGTATTTGCATTATCATTCATAACAGTAGCAAAATTACAGTTATGAAGTAGCAATAAAATAATTTTACTGTTGGGAGAGTTGTCACATCACGTGAACTGTATTAAAAGGTTGCAGCATTAGGAAGGTTGATAACCACTAGTCTAAAATATTGACAGGAGAATTCAGTCGCTAAACGTACCTGAAGAAATGAGAAAAGAAGTAAGATAGAGTTCTCACCTCAGTAGGAGTAAGGGACAGTTTCTATTGGAACCAGATATGAGTGACCATGCCCAGGAACACAGATTTAGGTTACCACAAATTCCATGTTCCAACGTGGCAGCAGTTTCCTCAGACGTCATAGAAACAGAACAATAGCAATAACAAAATGCACAAGCAACACGCTTTTCACCCACAGTGGTGGAAACATTAGGTGAGTTGTTTCTGTAATAGATTCGGATACCGTCTGGTCATATTCTTTAGGTGAGTGGATAAGGTTTTACCTATTAGTCACAGGGTGTTAGGTCCAAGCCAGAGCAGGCTAAGGAATGGTTTTTTAAGGGGTAAAGAGAGTAAGAGATAAACTGTAATTGGGCTGTGGACATGCAACATTCCAATTTCTTCACAATCATTGCAGTTCTAACCACTTAGCCTGGTAGAAAGCTGAAGGTTGGGTAAGGTGTTTTAGTTACGGTTTCTATTGCTGTGGTGAAACACCATGGCCAAAAACAATAAGGAGAGAGAACAGGGTTTTTTGCCCCCTACAAGTCACCATCAAAAGCAACAAGGGTAGAAACTCAAGCTGGGCAGAAACTTGGAGACAGGAGCTATGAAGAGACCATGGAGGGGTGCTGCTTACTGGGTTGCTTCCCATGGCTTGCTCGGCTGCTTTCTTATAGAACCCAGGACCATCAGCCCAGTGATGGCCCCATGTACAATGGGCTAAGCCCTCCCCTATGAGTCACTAAGTAAAAACATTCCCTATGGGCTTCAGTATAGCCTGATCTTAAGGAGATATTTTCCTGATTGAGGCTCCCTCCTCTCTGATAATTCTAGCTTGTGTCAAGTTGACATAAACTAACCAGCTCAATTGACCCCTTGTCAACTTGACACACACATGAACATCACCATTAAGCCATATCTCCCCTTTCTTATTCATTGCTAAGACCTCACATTGAAAACATAAAAGAACTTTAAAAGTTCCACAGTCTTCACAAATTCAAACACATTAAAAGCTCGGTCTGGTTAAAACATATAATCTTGTTTGAAAAAAAAAATCCCAAATCTCTTTTAAAAGTTCCAAGTCTTTCAGATGTGGGTTCCTGTAAAAATTAAGATTAAGTTAAAAATATATTCTTCAAGAGGGAAGAACCAGGGCACAGTCACAATCTGAACAAAGCGAAAACAAACTCCTATCAGCATAAATAACTCAATGTCCAATAATCTTAGATTCATTCATGACCCTCTGGGCTCCTCCAAGGGGGCTTGGGTCATTTCTGCAGCTCTGCTCTCTACAGCACACACAGTATGTCTTCAAGGTTGTGGCAGGTTCCATTCCACGGCTGCTTCTGTTCTTGGTGGTCAGCTCATGGTACGGGCATCTCCAAAATGCTGGGATCATTTGCTGCACCTGGGCTGCAAAGTCGTCTGACTTGTGCTCTCTTCAGAGAACCCAACCCAGCCACACAGTGTCTAACCTCAGCTTTTTTTTTTTTCATGAACATCTTTAAAACCAGCAGCACCTGGGTGACTCTTACATTACCAACTTTGGCTGTCAGTGCAAGGTACAACCTTGGCCATGCCTGAGACACAACATCTGTATGCCAACTCCAAGGAAACCCTCTACAGGAGACTTCACCTCAGTGACGCTGGTCCCTTCTTAATCACTGCTAACTTCTCAGCAACAGCTGACTGGCATCAAATATTCCAACAAAGTGAAGGTTTCACTTTAATAGTTCTGGTATCTTGTTACTTATAGTTGATTGTTCAGCTCCAGCTTACAAGAGCCAGAGAATCTTAATTCAAAATAACAAACGGCTCTGATAGAGTTTTTAAATTTCTCTCTGAAACTTCACAAGCCAGACCTCCATTGTCTCCATTGTCCTCAAGCTCCTACCAAACAACCCACTGAGATCTCAACACTCAATGCCTTTTCTTTCTTTTAAAAAAGATTTATTGAATTTGACGTGTACTTTGCCTGCATCGACATGTGTGTGACTCCCTGTTATCATGAATCCCCTGAAACTGGAGTTACAGACTATTGTGAACTGTCATATGGGTGCTAGGAATCGAACCTGGGTCTTTAGCAGTCAGTGCTCTTAACCACTGACCCATCTTTTCAGCCCCCTCAGTGGCTTTCTAGATCCAAGTTCCAAAGTCTTTCCACAATCCTCCCTAAAACACATGGTCATGTCTCCCCATTATTCTGGTGCCGGTTTGTCACTGTGATAAAAGATTATTGCCAAAATGCAATGAGGAGAAAAGGGTTTAGTTTACTTACACTTCCATATTACAGTTTATCATCAAAAGTAATGAAGACAAGAACTCAATCAGGGTAGAAACCTGGAGGTAGGAGCTGAAGCAGAGGCCACGGAGGGGTGCTGCTTACTGGCTTGCTTTCCATGGCTTTCTCGGCCTACTTTCTTATAGAACTCAAATCCAACAGGGTAACATCAACCACAATGGTCTCTCCCCCGCCGTTAATCACTAATTAAGAAAATGCCACACAGACTTGCCTATAGCCCGATCTTCTGGAGGCACTTTGCTTACCTCCTTCCTCTCTGATGACTCTAGTCTGGGTCATGTTGACACAAACTATCCAGCACTTTAGGCTTATTTCCAGAAATTTGCCTTCACAAGTCTAAATGGAGGAGACACTTGTGAAAACAGGAAAAATAACGCCCTTCTGGCTATGACCCCGAGGCTCCAAGGTTACTGAGGCTAGTCTTTACGAAATCCGCATTTCAGCAATATTGGAATTTGTAATACATTTGTCATCCCTATAATACTCTACACTGTGTTTCTCAGGCCCTCAGCTACCAGTGTTCTTAAAACACGCTAGAACTCTCCTTGGGCTGAGCTTCCTAGGCTGTGAAAGGGCTTTGTAAAGTGCCCTTCATAAAACAAACATGCCACACGCGCTTGCAACTTTTTCCAGGAGATATGCAAATCTTCTTAGTAGATACTGTCCAGACACTTTTGTGCTTTTGTTCTGCCCTCGTAGGCTTACTGCCATAGGCAGTTACAAACCTGATCAATAACCACCTAGGGAGAACCCCATGCCATGAGCTAAGTTAGCTCTGGGGTCAGAGATCTTTCAGGAGATGAACTTTAGGGTAGAGCAGGGGCAGGGCATGACCTAGCACCGCTGATTGGTGAAGAGAAGGTTGTTCCTTCCAGGCTGCCGTTGATTGGCTGCGGGAAGGAAGACTTGTGACGTACTTAAAAGTTGAGCAAAAACCTCCTCCTTCTTCTGGCCCCCGCCGCCAACCCTAGCCAATTTTTTGCAGGGAAATCAGAGTCTGTAGGGTCCAGATTCAGGAGCTCTGGGAGACTGGGGGCCGATCCACAACCTACAAGGTGAGAAGGGGCCCCGAGGGCGGCTCGGATGCAGGCGGGACCTCTGTCTGCAGGATGCACTTGGAGCTCGCAGAGCAACTACGGGACTCCAGCTGTTAGCCGAGAGATTGGTCTCCCGCCCCCCGAAGCCGCGGGCGATCTCGAGGCTCCCTCTGACAGAACTAGGGAGGTGGGACAAGCTTTAGGCGTCTCTGGCCAGCCTTGCTGGGGGGAGGAAGGGCTGCGGGCTCAGCTCCCGGGCTTCTGAATAAGAAGGGGGAGGGGGTGCACCTTTTGGCGGGTGGACTCTGGTGGTTGTGGTGCTGTTGCTGGGGAATACAATACGGGTCAGTGTTAAAATTAAAGTTGCAGTGCGAATAACTTATTTATTCTTGGACTTCTTTGCCTGTGGTAGTTGATGGAGGGAGCAAGGTTCTCTCTGACCTCCTCCTAGTCCCCTTGGCTGGGTGGAATTCTGATACCAAAGGTCCCCTGCTCTAGCTGCAGGTTTAGGGCTGGTCACTGTGTCTGAGATAGAGACCTGGCTGGGTTTATCTGTAATCTATTTGAGATAGGCATAAAAAAGTTTGGCAAGTTGTGTTTTGGTGTCCGAAACTCTGGATATTCTGGGCAGCTGTGTCGGCCAGGCCAGTGCTCAAGGAGGGGCTCTGTGGACACACCTTCTTTCCAACTCTGCATGGTTGAATGGGGCAGGGAGGGGGGAGATAGAGATAGATAGATAGATAGATAGACAGACAGACAGACACAGACAGACAGACAGATAGATAGATAGATATAGAGAGATATAGAGATAGATTGTGAAAGAGATTGTGAAAGAGATTATGAGAGTGTGAGCGAGCAAGTGAGAGAGAGGTTGAGACAGAGAGAATGAATAAATGAAATAGTTCCTAAATCTGTAGAGACTGTCATTTCTTGGATATTATGGGTCATGAGTTGTGAGAATGTGAACAGGGTGTAGCTGTGATGAGGCTCTGTATACCACAGTGAACTGCTAGTGATTTATGTAGAGTCCTTCCAGTTCTTTATTCAAAACACAGAAAGCCTGGTGTGTGTGTGTGTGTGTGTGTGTGATCGAGAATGCATGCATTTTGCTATCTACTCCTCCCTGCTATGAAGGTGAGTGGACCTAGAGCCCATAGCTTGCTGGCTGTGCAATGTTGTTGTCATTCTGCTAAGTCACTTGGGAAGCCAAAGGTTTGAATTTATTATTTACTGGAGGTATTTCCCCAATCTTCTAGGAAAAAACATATATCTTATCACAATTCCTCTATTCATTGAATGTAAGCTGCCTTCAATTTAAGATGCATCAGTACTTCAGAGATGCCAAAATGTGAAGACATTTCTTAAACCTGTTGAAATAAAGAGTAATGAATTTTGCATGTTCACTGTGTCCAAAGAGTGGCATTCAACACATGCTCTTTCAATTTTCTTTCTTTCTTTCTTTCTTTCTTTCTTTCTTTCTTTCTTTCTTTCTTCTTCTTTCTTTCTTTCTTCCTTCCTTCCTTCCTTCCTTCCTTCCTTCCTTCCTTCCTTCCTTCCTTCCTTCCTTCCTTCCTTTCTCCCTGAGAAGCATAATTTACCACAGGGTGGCAAAGAGCAAGGACAGGTAGTGTCTTCTATCAGGGGTGTGACTATGCTTACATTAACAGAAGCAGCAGGCTGGGAAACGTTTTTCTGTTCTTCACATTTGTTGTCTGCAGCATGTGAGACTTGCTCAGCTCACTAGCTATATGAAGGCTCGAACAGCCTTGAGAGTTAGTTGGATTGTGTAGATGATGCACAAACAGAGTAAGGTTAGGTGCTGGGACTGTGTAGGGGGCCCAAGTTCTTGGCATCTGTCTCCTGTTGGAAACTTTGGCTTCTGGTTAGTGTGGTTAATGATACACTCCTGAAGACTTAGGTGAGAGTCTTAGTGCTTCACTTTCCTGTTCAGTGTACTTTGGCTGGATTTTATAGGCTAATTTATGTTCTACAACTCCAAATGCACGTGTAGCTCATATCGCCCACTCTCTCCTGAGCTTAGTGGAATCAGAATATTACGACTAAAGGGACTTTTCTTTTAAAAGATATTATGTTTAAAGATTTATTTAGTCTCTTTCTCTATCTCTCTCCCTGTCTCTCTTTCTGTCTCTCTGTCTATGTCTCTCTATCTCTGTCTCTCTGTCCCTGTCTCTGTCTCTCTCTGTGTGTGTGTGTCTCTGTGTGTGTGTGTATGAGTGCGTGTGTGTGTATGAGTGCGTGTGCGTGTGTGTGTATACAGGGATAGGGAAGATGAGTTGACAGTCTGATTCTTATTTATGTACTTATCATGCATCCTTTGCTGCCTAGGCTTTTATGATGTCTATTTAAATTTTGTCACCATTTATTTTGCATAAATAATTTAAAAAGTTAACTGGCTCACAAAATCATAGAACTATATATATTAATGGGTACGTGTGTGGGTTTTGGGGATGCATGCATGTGTGGGACAAAATGGCGGGCAGCGGTGGAGTCCCCCGGACCCACGTGGCAGCGGCCTGGGACCTGCGTGGTGGAGGCTGCCTGGAGGCCTCCAGGCAGCCTGTTTCACATACCGGAGAAAGGTCCCTGGTTCCAGTGGCTGGAGGCTTTGGCGGCAGCAGGCCCGGCAGGCCCCAATGATACGAGGAAGTCCTTGGTTCCAAAAGGGTTTATTGTCATGGCGGATGGTAGATGGGTCTGGATGTACCCCCCCCCCCCAAACTCAGGGCAGACCTGGGTTAAGTAGGGAGGGAGAAAGTGGGAGGTTCTGGGGAGGAATGGTTAATTGGCTCCACCCTCTGACCTTCATTAGTATGTAAATCTCTAGGGCCTGAGGCCTGTAGTTACACCCTCTACCTGTGCACTTTGGGAGGGGCTGTAATGGCCTACGTGACTGAACAATGTAGGTCTATGGAGATTGGACTGCTTGTTAGGACCCTGAGTTCTGGGGACGTAGCCGAACTCCTGCCGTTTCTCCCTTGGAATCTCGGGGTTCTAGGCCCATGCCCAGCCAAGAACCAGGATACCCTTACGCAGTCCCACATGTATGTATCATTTACTGTTTGGATCCAGGTAAATATATGTACTGGCTGGTTTTGTGTGTCAACTTGCCACAAGCTGGAGTTATCACAGAGAAAGGAGCTTCCCTTGAGGAAATGCCTTCATGAAATCCAGCTGTAAGGCATTTTCTCAATTAGTAATCAAAGGGGGAGGGCCCAGCCCATTGTGGGTAGTGCCATCCCTGGGCTGGTAGTCCTGGGTTCTATAAGAAAGGAAGCTGAGCAAGCCAGGGGAAGCAAACCAGTAAGCAGCACCCCTCTATGGCCTCCGCATCAGCTCCTGCCTCCAAGTTCCTGCCCTGTGTGAGTGCCTGTCCTGACTTCCGTTGGTGGTGAACAGCAACATGGAAGTGTAAGCTGAATAAACCCTTTCCTCCCCAACTTGCTTCTTGGTCATGATGTTTCGTGCAGGAATACAAGCCCTGACTAAGGCATATATCATCTCAAACAATTTTGATTTCTTTACCGTGAAGGTAGTCAAATCCCTTCCAGTTTGCCAAAATAGTGTATTTATATTAGTTATCTAATTGTGCAATAGATTTATTCTTTTTAAATTGTTGAGGTTTTCTGATGTACCATTCACTTGGACTACAGAAGGGAATAAATCATATTTCCTACCTTGGATTATAAAGTTTAGCAAGGAGACATGAATGTAGCAGATCAACATTTTGTATTGCACTGCAGTTCAGAACAATTGATTTCCATTTCAGTGAGTCTAAATTTGCTAGCTTGGAGAGTCAGATTTTTGTTTAATTGACTGTTTTATTTATTTATTTAATTTTTTTGAGTCAGGGTCTTACTATGTAGCTTTGTCTATTCTGGAACTCACTAAACAGGCTAGCCTTGAACTCACAGAGATCCACCTGTCTCTGCCTCTGATGTGCCACTGAACCAGGCTTTAAGAGTCAAGTTTTTATATCACTGCATGACTGCAGCTGAGAGATTGAGGCAATATGAATATTCTCAGACCAGATAAATTAACACTAAGAGACCTGTGAGTTTACATGCACTAAGAAGACATGGTATATTGAAACATACCAGTGTGTATTTTGTTTTAAAATACTAAATATATGTGGCTGGGGAGATGGCCCAGAGATAAAAATCACTTGCTGGGTTTTGTAGAGAACTGGAGTTTGGGATCCAGCTCCCTAAAAGTTTCCATATGATTAATTTTGTTCCTGTGACAAAAACAAACAAACAACCTACCGAATAGAAGCATTTTGAGGGGGAAAAGATTTACCTTGTCTCACATTACAAGAGGGATGCAGTCCATCATGGAGGGAAGGCATGAGATCGAGAGTGCAAGGATGCACTTGTGGTCCTTAGGAAGAGATGGAGGCTTATGCTCAGACTTCCTCCTTTCCTTTTATTCAGTCGCAGATTCCACCCTGTGGGACGGTACCATCTACATCCAGGGAGGTTCTTCCGTCCTCTGTTAAACGTCTCTGGAGCTGCCTCACAGACATGCCGGAGGTGTATCTCCTGGGTGATTCTAAATCCAGTCAAGATGACAGTGAAGACTGACCAGTCATAGTCCAAGTGCTTTTTCAAAATGTATTTCATTTTAACCATTGGGCTAGGTTATAATAGGTTCCACATGGAAGCATTTAAAAAATGTACTGGCAAAAAGGAAGTGAAAATCTGGGGCCAGTGCCTTTGTAATTCCAGGCTTCATTCCAATAAGCCTTGAGTTGGGAGGGATTTGGCTTAACTGGGACTAAGCCATTGTCAGATGCTTTGTTAACACTGGAACTCTTTTGAAATTCCCAGGAACACTATGGTCTGGAAAATGGGCTAAGAAGCTTAACTATGGAGCCACTACGTTAGTTTATATGCTAGGAAGACATGATATATGGAAATATACCAATGTGTATTCTGTTTTAAAATACTAATATATGTGGCTGAGGAGATGGCCCAGAGATGAAAAGCACTTGCTGGTTTTGCAAAGAACTGGAGTTTTGTATGCAGCTCTCATATTAGGTATATCAGCTCCTAAATACCTACAACTGCAGTCCAAGGGTTTGGATATCCTCTCCTGGCTTCAGAGACTGTACTAGCACACACACACACACACACACATCACACACACACACACACACACACACAAAACAAATCTTAAAACTCCAAGTATATTTTAAAAACAATCTACATTTTCGAATGAACTAAAAGGAGAAATATAAATAATTTGCATTTCTTATATATTAACATATTTCTTCATCTGATATCTATGTTAACCCTCAGTATTTAATGCAGGCAGATATCTGACTGCTGCAAAGAACGTGGCATTGAAAAACCTCTACATGGGATTTAGTAGTTTCAATCACTGAATGATGGGGCATGGGATTGGTTTAGAGATTTAAAACAAATGGTCCCTAAGACAGACCTGAGTATGGAGACCAGAGATGGAACATTTGGTCTTAATTTCTTCAACAACGAGTATGCATTCCTAAGCTTGTGTCACAGTGGAAGTGGGCACAAGTTAAGGGAAGCGCTGCTTAGGTATTCATATTCTAAGCATGCACATTGGCTCAGTGACTCCCAAGTTTACAAAGCGTTTTGCTTGAGTTGATGCTATACACAGGGTTGGAGGAACAGAAAGGAATTTTTGATGTTTTATAAAAGAATCACAAAGCTCCGTGAAAGGCCTGGGGAGATGGCTCATTTAGTAAATTACCTGCTGCACGATCAAGTGTGAGAACCTGAAAAAGAGCAGCTGGAGGTGCTGTTATACAGAGCGAGTTCTGCTGCTGTCAGAATATGTCTTTGCAACTCACTGTGGTACTCTGGTGACTGTCAGAGGTATTTCAAGTTCCCGATGAATCCTATGAGAGTAGGAGCATACCGTAGAGCTGTTTTTTTTTTTTTTTTTTTTCTTCCCACAAAGGCACAGAGAATACTTTTAAATTTACATTTTTGTATTTGAAATGCTGGCCTTTCCATGGGTCTCCCTAGCCTTTTCCCATCTCCTGTCCTCACATCCTTCTTACTCAGCTTCTCTTACTTATCAGCATCCAGTAAAGTCAGCTGATCTCGCTTGAGTCAATGGATAAGCCAAAAGCATTCCACCTAGCCGGAAAATAAACATGGTATTTACTTCCTAATGTTTTTTGCAAAGATCACAAGATCCGGGGCCAGGAAATCCCAAAGATCTCTCAAGGCCACAGCAGGTAAATGCCTCTTCCTGTCAGTTCTGGAATCCCCACAATGCTGTACTTATTTCCTTCTGGTTTCATGGTGTTGGGGATAGAACCTGTTTTCCTGCTAGGCACGTGTGTGTTCTTTCTTTGAGCTCCATCCTCAGTCACTTTCCTATTTCTTCATGACCTTAAGTGACTGGGAAACTCTGTGCTGAGACCAAGTTCTAAAGGTCACCAAGTTAGATGTGACCAGTAACACCTCCTAGAATCTTGGCCTTTTTTGTTCCCAAACACCCAGAGGTCTAGAATTTATCTTGGCAGGAACTCAGAGTTTTCAGCTGACATTGGAATAGGGGGTCAGGAGGGGGGAGAATTGATAACTTACTAAAGTGCACAGTGGACTCTAGGTTTCGTTTTGAAGCCAGTAGCTGTGTGTCAAATCTCCTCTGGGAGTACAGTCTCTGGCCTTTGGCAAAGCAGAGAAAAATTATAGGTTTTAAGTTTTGTCCAAGTAATTTTTTTTTCCACTCGAAAGTGAACCACTCAGTCAGTCTCTGGGGTCCTATTCTTCTTCCGTGTGAGGATAATGATATTATCTACTTGATAATGAGCATTGTGCTGGACTTACAGCATTTAACCAATGGGAACTATTGTTTTGTTTATTTTAAAATGTGTACTACCAGAGTTGAATGATTTTAGAATTCCTCACAAAAGTGAATGTAGCTTCCTAAGATTCAGTCTCTGATTTTGTCTTCTAGTTTTCTTAGACCAGTGGTTCTTCACCTGTGGGTCACAACCATTTGGTCTATGTGTGTGTGTGGTGTGTGTGTGTGTGTGTAGTGTCAAATGACTCTTTCACAGAGGTCACCTAAGACCATCTGAAAACACAGATATTTACATTATGATTTGTGAAATTACAGTTATGAAGTAGCAACAAAAATAATACTATGGTGGGGGGGGTCACCACCACATGAAGAATGTATTCAAGGATTGCAGCATTAGGAAGAACCATTGCCTTAGACTGTATGGTATGTGTATCTCCTGCTGTCTCCTAGCCCACCCCATCAACTTCAGAAAAGCAACGGATGTCACTGAGTTTGGGAAGAGGACTTTGGTTAATAATCAAGCCTGGAACGGTGCTTGGAAGCAGGGTACTAAGTAATAGGAACATGTGCACGTGCCTTCATTCAGGGCCAAGAAGGGAAGTTTATCATGTGACCACCTATGAATTCAAGAAGTGCAGTGTGTGTGTGTGTGTGTGTGTGTGTGTGTGTGTTCATGTCCAAAGGAAACACTGTCTTCGGAGTTGGCATTTAAAAAAAAATGTTCAGGCTTTGGTTGGGGATATTAACTATTAAGCAACTGGGCTTGAGTTTAACTTAGTTCCTTTGAAAAACAGAATTATATAAATAAACCAAAAAATGCATGTAGTATTCAAAAGCCCTTACTGAAATGTTAAGCACCTGGTTTTTCATCTGTATGGTCTATAGAATGTTCAGCTGTGCCTCTCTTGGCTCTTCATGAGGTTATTGGCTATTAAAGACTGCCCGAGTCATTAACTTTTGTTTTTTGAAATAAAAAATTACAGGAGCTGAGTTTTGTTGTTGTTTTTGTTGTTTTGCCTTGTTTTGTTTTGAGACAGAGATTCTCTGTGTAACAAGTCCTGGCTGTCCTGGACTTGCTTTGTAGCAGGCTAGCCTTGAACTCGCAGAGATCTGCATGCCTTTGCCTTCTGAGTGCTGGGATAAAAGGCATATGCCTCCATATCAGGCTTAGAAGATAATTTCATTTAGACAGAAGTTCATTATAGACTTAGAGGTGGGAGCTTAGAGTGATGGAGAGGACTCTGTTTCTGTGTAGTAAGAACAGACCCAGGAAATAGGGTACTTTCTAGCTGCTGCTCTAGAATGTGGCAGTGACTTGGGTGACACATAGGGAAGGAAAGGGGCTGGTCAATCCAGTTGGGTCACCCACAGATTGTTCAGGCACTTCCTCTCAGTTTTCATCTTCTGTAAAGAGTCTGTTCTGAAATTCCTGGCCTCCAGCAAGAGTCCCAGCCAAAGCCTGGACTGGTCTCTTGCCATGTGATTTCTGCTGTGTGTAGCTGTTTCTTCCTGGACTTTTTCCTTCTTGCTTTCTCCTCTGGTTTTGTTGCCAAGTGCTCTATTTATAGATATCAAGTATTTGTGAGTGTTTGGTCATTTTCTCCATCTGTGAGAAAGCTTCCTTAGAGCTTGAATGCTGAAGTAACAGAAATGTGTTTTATCAAAGTTTTTTATCAAAGTTTTACTGTGTGCTACCTGTAATGAGGAGGAAATTTCTGGCGGAAGTATAAAGTTATGGGTAGGATGGTTTTTTTTTTTTTTCTGAGAATATATAATCTCCATAATTTACTGCCAACCCTACATAGAAATAATTGTATCTGAAAGATATTGAAAGCTATCATCAACAATATGTGGCTTTAAGAGGTATACAGACATTCACAAAAGATAAAGTAAATGCCTTTAGACCTAGATATTTGTGTGGGAAAAACCTACATAAAACTTACTTGTATAGGACACAGAATATTTATTTTGTAAATATGTTCATTCTATGTGTAGATGTTCATCTATGTGTAAATGAGTGGGATTTTGCATACTTGAACAGCAATGAGATAACTGATTGAGACCCTCATGGCTTCTACACAAAGGGCTGAGGGCTGCATATCGAGCCAGAACCTTATGGACCTATGAGAGAGAAACTGGAGTCTCAGATGGCAGCTTAGGCCACTCTTCTTAAATGACACACGGCTGTGGTAAAGGCCTCCATGTAATTGACTTGTTGGTTTTATTACAGTAGTTGAGGAAACCATGCTTTTGGTAAATTCAGTAACAGTAAAGGTCTAGAAAAATTATCATAAGGGTTTGTTTGTTTGTTTTTACTTTTGAGACAGGGTCTGATTATATAGCCCTGATTGGCTTTGAACTCATGGTGCCCCCTTTTGCTTCAGTCTCTTGAGTACTGGAATTACAGGCTTGCTCCACCAAGCTTGTTTGGTCATGTGGTTATACAGTCTTCCCTTTTATTTCTTATGATACAACTCTAAGTGGAGGGTTAAAAAAAACCACTTGCGGCCACTAGGGGTCAGAGCACACTGAGTGACTCCTATTTTAGGAAGACGCAAAAACTGCAGGACAAGCATTGAAGACTCTTATATACCATTACAGGAATTTCAAGCTTATATCATCAAAATAGGGACCTGTTTGTAAAACTGATATCTGTTATCCGATTTTCTTTGTATAATAGACTAATGTGTTTAAACTTTTGTGCTAAAAACATTTAAGAAGTTATGTTCGCCAGTTTTAGACACTTTCATCTGATTGGTTAAAGGCACATTTATGGTCAGAGATTTGTCCTGCTCTTGTCTATCAACCGGGTTGGTTCTCTTTTGCAACAGATTTCTAAGGAGACCAGAACTGATCTGTGAGCTCTATCCACCCTTTTCCGTGCTACTGTTCAACCTTCCCTTTACAGCTATCAGATTTGAAGATGCTGAGAGTACAAAGGCCAAGACTGGCTAGGCTGAGAGCCTGCCTGTCCAGATGCCTCCACCACAAGCCAGTGATGGCGCTCCGGAGGGAGGATGTGAACGCGTGGGAGCGCAGGGCGCCTCTGGCTCCCAAGCACATCAAGGGCCTCACCAAACTGGGATACAAAGTCTTGATACAGCCTTCCAATAGACGGGCCATTCATGACAAGGTGACTACTTTCAACTTTTAAAACACCAGTGAATACCACAGTGCTGGGATTTAAGGTGTGTGCCACCACCTACAGGCTGAATGGTGGTTTTATAAAACTGGGTTAGTTCTACTTCACAGGAATTGTATGAAAATTAGTTGAGACAACTTATACAAAGAGCCTAATGTAACACTCACTAATGTATTAATAACAGTCAGTTATATTATTGTTATTCATTATCTGGCAGGTCTCACATTAACTTGGCTGGCATTTTCCACATTATGTTATCTGAACACCCTTTTCTGTCTATATATGTGTGCCCCTGCCTTCTGATCTCTTCTTGCTGATGTGTGCCCCTGCCTTCTGACCTCTTGCTGATGTGTGCCCTGCCTTCTGACCTGTTGCTGATGTGTGCCCCTGCCTTCTGACCTCTTGCTGATGTGTGCCTGCCTTCTGACCTCTTGCTGATGTGTGCCTGCCTTCTGACCTCTTGCTGATGCTGTTGTATCCTAATCTCCACCTCTCAGAACCCATCCAACCTTTTTGATTAACTTGACTGTCTATGTTTCTTTAATTACCCCAGCAAGAAATTGTCTTTATAGCCAGTAGCCTAATATGTTCCTCAAATTCTCCTGACTGTACTGTAATGTTCTTCTGAAGGTTCCTGGCATCTTATATAAATTCCTTCATGGAGGTAATTTGCCTGTCTTTCCCCATGTTATTCCTAGCACAAATCTTCATGTTAGAACAATAATAGATGTTAACTGATCTAAAAACAGTGAAAAAAAAATCAGTATCGGACACATATGCAATCTCTTAATACAAAAAGTAAAAACCACTACTTGACATGAAATGTCACAGCATACTATTCATGTAGAATAAACTTTCACAGTCTTTGTTTTGTTCTTAGAAAGGGCCTCCTTTAGTTCAGACTAACCTGGAATGTGTTAGGGAGCCCATGATGACCTTGAAAATATGCTCCCCCTGCCTCCATTTGTGATCAAAGTAGAATCTGCTCTGAGCAATTAGCAGAATTTCCAAATCTTTTTCCTATAAAATGCCAAGCCAGATAGATTTATCTTTTTGAGGAAGCATAAACGTTAAAAGTTGCTGTAGTGTTGTTTGTTCTCATTTATCATTATCATTTATCTCCATCCTTCCCAAGGCTGTTTGTACTTTTTCTTGGAGAAAGCATGAGTGCTGAAATCTAGGGCAGTAACCTTTGTTCCAAATTGCATCCGCAGGAGTATGTCAGGGCTGGTGGCATTCTCCAGGAGGACATCACAGAAGCCTGTCTTATTTTGGGAGTAAAAAGGCCTCCAGAGGAAAAACTGATGTCCAAGAAGACTTATGCCTTCTTTTCCCATACAATAAAAGCTCAGGAAGCTAATATGAACTTATTGGATGAGGTCCTGAAACAGGTAATTGTAATCACTATTCATGAGTAGTAATTTGGCATTAAGCAGTAGGTCCTGTCAATCAGTCGGTGAGATGGGCCATGGCAGGATACCAGATGAAGAGGTATCCTCTGCCACGCAAGTTTGGAGTTTAGATAAACAATGCATCTCTTTCTTTTATATATTCTGAAGGAGAAGGATAAATGTGTCCCCTCCCCCCAAAATAGTTACTAATTTATAAAGTCAAATACAGAGATACCACCATGTAGAAATATAGAGCTGGAAATAGCCTCAGAGATCATGCAATTTAACACCACGTTTTTCAGATGGGTCTCATAGAGGTGCAATAGTTTAACTGAGGTTGCACAGTCCTGTGGCATCAGAACAACTGAAAAGGACCATCACAGACGGTCATAGAAAGTGTTCATGTGAGAACAGGCATGGATGGGAATGTTGGGAGTTGAGCATCTCAGCTTGTCACACATCTATATTTTGACAGTGTCAGAAAAGCTGATGGTATGTTGGACATAGCAGCCAAGGAGAATAGCTTTTGTGATTGGCATTTGGTCACTGGCAGAGACCTGAAAGTTTCTACAGTTGGGTGATTGGATGAGTGTGGAAAGTGAGTGGAGATACAGACAACAGCTCAGGCTCAAGGCCTGGAATAAGGATGTCAGAATTTTGATACAGAATCTGAGAATAGAATAAAGAATTGCATTTACAACAAAGGAAATGGATTATATACGGGACAATAGGATATGTTCCTATTAATTTCAAAACCACTCATCCTGGGTAGTGGCTAATTTGTTTCTAAAGAGCAGACTCAAAGCAATTAATGAAAACCATGCTGCAAAAAACATTTCACCTGAAGCAAATGAACTCTTTTAGGAAAACTTCAGAGGCTTTCTGTTATATGAACTTTTGGTTCTCATTAGAAAACTAATAAAAATAGACCCAGCAGGATGGCTTTGAGCAGCACCCTAATAAGTCATTCAGAGTTGGAGATACATTAAATGTCTTTACATTTGTAAACTTGATTTTAAATTGTACACTTTTTCCCCTAGTACTAGGGATGCAACACAAGACCTTGCACATGCTAAACAATCACTCTGTAAGTTAAGGCCCTTAACTCCTACTATATCTTCAAAGAGATAAGTGATTGCTTAAAATATCGTGTAATTGTACTATATCTTTTAAAACTACATTAATGGGGCTTTCCTGAGAAAGGGAAGGTCTTTGAAGAAAGAGAAAGAGTTTGTGTTTGGCAAAGATAAAGAAAAGAAATGTAAAGACAGAGAAGGGAAAGAAAGAGGGGATAACATGCCATAGAGACAGGGAAAGAGAGAGTATTGGGCTATACTATTACAATTTTTAAAATAAACAAGGTGTTTAAAATGACCAAGGAGCAACTATGCAAGAAAGAGGTAATAGGGGGTTAGAGAGATAACTCAGTAGTTACTGACTTTACTGACGACTCTTTCAGAGGCCCTGAGTTCAATTCGCAGCAACCACATGGTGGCCAACGACTGCTGTAATGGGATCTGATTCCCTTTTCTGGTGTGTCAAAACAGCTACAGTGTATTCAAATACATGGAATAAAGAAAGACAGACAGACAAAGACAGACAGAAAGAAAGAAAGAAAAGAAAAGAAAAGAAAAGAAAAGAAAAGAAAAGAAAAGAAAAGAAAAGAAAAGAAAGGTAATAGTTCAAGAAGACTGGTAGGGAATGTCTTGAGGTGAGCCAGGATTTACTCACACAGGGATGTGTCTTAGGAAAGATGTGTTTTCTTTGGGACTGGAAGATTGAGGATAAGTAGAAACATAAGTGTGTTTAAATCGATTGGGCAGCTTGGAGAACATAAAGGAAACCCTTGTCTCAGTTATTTCCTTGCCTCAATCAAGGAATGTAACAGAAAGTTTATTACTTTACCTCTCATTATAGACGGTTTGTGACCAGGCATTTTCAAAGCACCTGCTGGTAATGGGTTTATAATCAACATGTATTTTCTAAGAGGAAAAATATAAAATTCTTACTTCTTTATATGAGACTTGTTCAAATTGAGCTGAATTTACCTGCTTGTGACAGTTTCTTTTCTCCCTTTCTTCAGGAAATCCGGCTTATTGATTATGAGAAAATGGTGGACCACAGAGGGTCTCGGATAGTGGCTTTTGGACAGTGGGCAGGTGTGGCAGGTAGGTACGATATAACATACCTATGAAACTTTCTAAGTGTGTCTCTGGAACCCATGTGTGTGTTCTCTTTCTTGTGTTTATTTCTACTGGTAAAACAAAAACACAAAGAAAAGAAAAAGCAAGTAGGCAATAGGTTAATACCTAGGAATAGCTTGTAGCATTCTAGATATTCCTGTTGGAGAAACAAAGCTATGTTTGGTAATGGAACACCATAGGTAGAAAATCTGGGGGAAACAGGGACATTTTGACTAAGTGATGGGTCAGCCCTGTTGACTACCATTCCAAGGCCCTTTGAGACACATCCAGATGAGCGTGTATTCTCTCCAGAGAATGAACACCTCAGAAACAAGTTGAGTGATTCAGAAGAAACTCCATGCCTGTGAATGGGATGTGGCTTTTTTTTTTTTTTAATTAAAGAAAGCATGGAGGCGAGGTTACACACAAGTATAGAGTAAGTACTACTGCCTAAAAGAAGAACGTGGAGCTGGAAGTAGCTGTTAGGATTGTCCTTAAGATAGGTTATCTGAAGCTAAGACTCCGTGAATGACTAAACCTATTTAAGCAAGTAAGAGGGTGGGAAGATAGGCATGGGTAAAGCCTTGCTATCGATAAAATTGAAAAAAAAAATCTATATAGAGTAATTACCAAAGGAGATGGAACTATGTAGAGGGAAGAAATATAAGAAAGGACATCGCAACCTATTCTGCAAACACTGAAAGAACAAGAAAGCACTAAGGAGGGTAAGCTTGACGAACTCAAGAAGAGTTTTACTTTAATTCTCATTTTTTATTTTTTGTGAATTTCATTCATGAGTACTATATTTACATCATTTCTGCCTTTCCTTCTAAGCCCCTCCTATATTCCCCACACTCCTCCTCAAATTCATGACTTCTTCTTAAATTATTATTGTCACATACATACACATACCCTACTGAGTTCATTCAGTGTTGCTTGTATGTAAATGTGTTTCTGGCTGACTACTCCGTATTGGATAACCTATGAGGGAGCTCATTCCTGAAGAAAAATGGACTCTCCTTTTGTTAGCAGTCACTGGTTCCCTGAAGTTTTTCATCTAGGGGTAGGCCTTATGAAATTTCTCTCATATACGTTGGCAAGTTAACTGGTCTTATCACTATGCAGGACTTGTTTAGGTAGTCATATTATTGACACTTCATGACTACAACTTTCCTGTCATGTCTAGAAAACTCTATTTAGTAGCAGATGATATGTTTCCATGGCTCTTGCAATCTTTCTGCCCTTCTTGCACAATTGTCCTTGAGTCTTAGGTTTAGGGGTTATGCTATAGATGTATCAGTCAAGGCTGGGCTGGGCACCTGTGGTCATTTATTCTCTGTATTTTGACCAACTGTAGATTGCCATTATAATATCTGTCTACTGACAAAGAAGCTTTTTTGTTGAAGGGTGAAAGCTACACCTATTAGTGAGTGTGTGCATGTGTGTCTGTGTGTGTGTGTGTATATATTTACAATGCAGTTAGAAATTATATTTATTTTAGAAAATGTCAATAGTAAGGTCTCTAAAAGGTCTGAAGTCTATAAGCCTTCCAGCCATGGCTGTTTTACATTGGTTAGTTTTAGAGTGACAGACATGAATCACCTCCTATTGAGCAGGTTGTAAGTACAATTAGACATCTGCTGGTTATCCTTAATATAAAAGAGCACTATTGCACCATTGAGAATGTGTTGCTGGACCAGACATTGTTGTAGTTTGTAGACTTTATAGCTAGATAGGACTCTTGATTAATTTTCTCCCTTGGAATCTTGCATGACACATTCCCAGTCTATCAGAGCTAGTCCTCGGGGAGAGAGGCTTCCAGGTCAGTTTCATCTTAGTTCCTTCAACTCCTGTATCTCAAGTGTGTATGGCGTATTCAGCAACAGGATCTAAGCTTCATGTTCTGTGATGAAACCAAGGGCATGGGTAATAGCCTATCTTGTTTGGGTACTGCAATACTTGTCAGATAGTCTGTAGTTCGTGGGGAGGATATTGTTATTACCCCATCACTCCATTTAAACTAAACACATATACAAATTGAATGTGTGTAATGTAATATATTGTGTGTCTGCAGAAATGGTGTTTTTGCAGAAATTTGTAATAGTCTGGAAACAATACAAACAGAAATGGATAAACAGATTATGATATAACCATAAAATGGGAAACAACAGCACTTAAAAGAAACAGAATTATTGATGTAAATGTAAAACTATGCTAGATGAAATGAAACAGACAATAGAGTCCGTGCTTATAACTTCATTTACATAAAGCCAAAGGCTCTAATCTATACAGATAACAGCAACAATTCCCATCTTAAATCTGTGATACATGAGTGTGGTGATTTGTTAATAGTTAATAAACTATGCACTTCAAGTTGCATTTTACTGCACATAAACAGTTTATTTAAAAGTTGACTTCAACAAAAAGATAAAAGAAACCTGGAGAGAAATGTATATGATCGAGGTGTTGGGAAAGGCATGGAAAATTATAAATAAGGGGAAATAGAGAATGAGATCATTGCTATAAGTGTGCTGAGTTTTAGGTGTCTGAGGACACCCCACTTAAGGCATAGGAATAATGACCACATCCTGAAATCAATAGAAAAACAAATCCGTGCTGAAAGTATGGACGTGGGCATCATCCATACCCAGAAAACACTTATATTTAGGATGTGATGAAAATGAAAATTTTAAGAGACTGGAGCCCCAAACACAATCCTGAAGGTGATAACATAATACACACAGAGAGACGCTTAAAGAAAGTAAGATTGTTTCTGGGCTCAGCTATGGTTGTACCTGCTCAGAATCCTTGTACTTGAGACTAAGACAGGAAGCTCTGGAAATTGAGGATAGCCTGAGTTACATAGGGAGATAAAGGATAGCCTGGGCTATATAATGAGACAAGAAGAAAGGGAAGGAAGAAAGAAGGATACAATGAAGTCAGGGATACTGAGGGGAATTAAGTGTTGATCCAAGAGAAAATTCTGACTAGTAAATCAGAATCTGAAAAGCCCATCAAGTTTAATGATGTAAGCCACCGAGTATCTGTTAGGATCCCTAGGCCAAAGGGATCCTAACATTTTTTTTTTTTTTTTGAGTGTTTGCTCCCTTGCTTTTGGTTTGGGAGATGGGAGTGTGTTTTAAACGTGAGGGAGACTATTCAAGAATGAATGCCTTGCTATGAAGGGCCAGGTTAGGTTGTGATCTGCAGACAGGAGGAAAGATTAATCTTTTATGAGAGGAGGGATTTTCTTCTAGCAGGGCTAATATGAGAAAACAGATGAGGACCTAGGTGGGTGAGGGTTTTGATAGAAAGTAGAGAATATGGGCAGGATGTTCTGAGGTCTCTTATGAATCTGAGATAATTATGATCTTTGCTTCCTTAGGGCACTTAAGCAAGTTTAAAATGGACAAAAAGAAAAAATATATTATTTCTTCTGGTCAATGCCTCTAAACAGAGTTTATTTTGTACATTGTTATTCAATGCCACTTAATGCTCGTTTTATTGTTCTGGTTCTGTGACAGGAATGATTAATATTTTACATGGAATGGGTTTGAGGCTGCTTGCTTTGGGACATCATACACCTTTTATGGTGAGAGATTATTTATTTATTTATTGGAAGCATCACGTTTTCAGTATAGGAACATATTGGAGCTAGTGAACTGACGTGAACTCTGTGTGCTTGCTTTCAGCATCTTGGCATGGCCCACAACTACAGGAACAGCAGTCAGGCTGTGCAGGCTGTCCGTGATGCTGGCTATGAAATATCTCTGGGTTTAATGCCAAAGTCAATAGGGCCCTTAACGTTTGTATTCACAGGGACCGGCAACGTATCCAAGGTAACACCTATCCTCTCTGGCAAGCAATCTGAAATGCTGAACATGCTATGGGCATTTCAAATAGGATGGATGACCATTCAATTGGGGCTGTATTTTTAAATAATTTAATTTAATTTAATGTTGTGTGCATTGGGATGAGGGTGTCAGATCCCTGGAGCTAGAATTACAGAAAATGGTGAATTGTCATGTGGGTATTAAGAATTGAACCTGGGTCCTCTAGATGAGTAGCCAGTGCTCTTAATCACTGACCTATCTCTCTAGCCTCTGGGATACTTTTGTTATATATTATTCTTGTAGCACAGAACAGTAACAGTCCAAGTGTTTTCTTTTAGTTGATTTTCTCTATTAGAGCAGCATTTCCCAACCTGAGGGACATGACCTCTTTATGAGATCCAATAACCCTTTTACAGGGTAGATAACTTCCTTTGATAACTCCTTGTTAAGGATATGAAGTACTATTCTTCAGGCGATAGGTTGTTCCTTCATTAACTACTTAGTCTTGCTGGTAACTAAGGAAGATTAAGACCGGAATTAATGTTTTCTTCTGGAGTGGTGGTGAGGCTGCATCTGTAATCACTCTGGAGAAACTTGTAACTGAAAAATAAGTATAGTACAGATGTTTCTCCAACAGAATGTCTCTGTTAGTGTTATTTCATAAAGCACGCATCTGATCTTTTCCTTTTATGGTAGACCATTGTCCCCCTTAAAATGATCTCTATAGCAAATCAAAAAGTAAGTAGACATATATTACATCCACATTTCTAAACATTGCTATTCTGAAGAACCAGTTAAATGGTGGTCCATTCTAATGCAACTGAAACCAAAGCTGGCTTGTGGGATGTGTACATCTGTGTTGTGATTCTGGTTATAAGGCAGGACAAATGGAACTACATAATTGTGAGTCCTTGCAGGAAATCATGTTGGCACCATCCCTACTGAGGTTTGATTCTTCTACATATTTACAGGGAGCCCAAGAAGTCTTTAATGAGCTACCTTGTGAGTATGTGGAGCCCCATGAATTAAGAGAAGTTTCAAAAACTGGAGGTAAGGGGTGAAGGAAGACCTCTCTCACTGTTTTAAAAAGTCTTTGTTAGTACTTTATTACCATAAATCGTTATCATTTGTCACTTACTTTACTAATTTCCTTTTTCTTTGTAAGACCTCAGGAAAGTGTATGGGACAGTGTTAAGTCGCCATCATCATCTTGTCAGGAAAACAGATGGTGTGTATGATCCTGTAGAATATGAGAAATATCCTGAGCGCTACACAAGTCGTTTTAATACAGATGTGAGTATCTATTTGTTTTTGATTGGGTTGCTTTGACACACCATAGTTAAGCTGTTTTCTGAGAGGGAAGTTGTGAATGTGTTCCTTGATTCTTGAGATCCTTGTGTAGACTGTGAGTCCTTTGGTTCTCATGTGCTGGTTTTAGTAGTTGTCTCCTGCTGGTTTTGAGGTGGCCTTTGCTTAGTGGCTTTGGTGGCTTCTGTTGGGGATGTTCACAGTCTCTTAAATAAAAAGAATAAAAGGAATGTATGTACTAATTAATTTTAAACCAATTCCTGGAGAGCCTTGTTTTTATGTTAGCCTATACTATTTAGCACTGTTGAAAATAAAAATGTGCTTTATCTAAGGCTTGGTCTAAACATGTATCTGTCCTAACCTTTTTAAAATTGTTTTTCTTTTCAATTTTAAAAAGAATCTAGTGTTTCTCACGTCTCAAACAAGTTCTCCACCATTGAGCAACATCCCCAAAGGTTTATCTTTTATTATATGCCCCCAAAATCATAACCACAATCTCACTTAGCATCTCAGTTGGCTTTAAAATAAAAGACCATGACATGGGAAAGAAAGGAGGTTATTTAGCTTGGTAAAAAAGGAGGTTATTTATTTTGGAAGCCTGAAGAACAAAGCATAGTTCAGGCTTTTACATGAGTTCCCATGGACAGCCACACATTATGGTGGGAGGGCATGAGGATCTCTCTGTGTATAGTCTCTTTCCCTCTCCTACTTAAACCATGATGATTCATCATGGATGTTCTACTCTCTCTAATCTAATTTAATCACTTTCCAAAGGCTTCACCTCTTAGGAGCATGGTTGCATTCAGTTTCTATTCTCTAAATGCCACACACTTAAGACTTTACTGGTTAACCTTTTCATAAGTTCAAGGGACAACTGTATTTCAACCACAGTATTATGTCCTGGGCCCAATAAAACTTATTTCCCCACATTTAACATATGTGCATTTCATCCCCAACAGTTCCAAAGTCTTAACTCATCACTTAATAATTCAAATTTCAGAATCTCACTTAGAACCTGAGATTAACATCTTTGGCTGTAAAGGCATATAAAATAAAGATCCAGCTGGATATTTCTAAAACACACAGCATGTTAGCTTCGTGGTATACATTCCATTTCAAAAGGTAGGGAGCAGACTATAAGGATGGAGTCATTGGACCCAGGCAAACCCAAAACCCATTCAGACAGACTTCAACTCCTAAAGCTCCGAGACAAGCATCTTACACACAGTGTGCCAGATTTTGAGCACCTTCACACTGGCTTGGGAAGCTTTACCTCTATGCCTCATGTGGCTGTTGCCATAGGCTAGACACAGGAGTCTGAAGCCTTCCTTGCCTAGGACACATGCTGCCTGATGTTTCTTCCAGTAGGTATTATGTATTTCTGGTTGCCTTACCTTTCTAGAGTCCCTTCTTTTTCTCCATTCCCATGGCTCCATCGTGAACCACTCACCTGGAGCACATTGTAGACATCGGCTCTAGGAAACATTTGCCTGGCTCCTCAGATTCTCTTTTGAAATGTTCTACTTCAGACATTTTATATCTTTTCCCTCTTCCCTTTCCTCTCTTCCTTCTTTTCTTTCTCTTCTTTCTCCCTCCCATCCCCCACATCATTAATTTCTCCTCTCTGTTTCTCTCTCTGTCTCTCTTGCTCTCCTTTCTGTCTGTCTTTCTTTCTTTCTTTTGTTCTCTTCCTCCTTTCATCATTGTTTTTGTTTTCATTTTGTTTTGTTTGTTTTTTGAGACAGGCTCCTTCTCTATGGAACTCACTTGCATTCCCTGCTGTCCTCAAACTCTCAAATGTTCTATCTCTGTCTCCTGAGTACTGGTAGCATAGGCACAAGCCACCCCTACACCTGGTTACACACTCCTCGTAACTTTGTTTATACCTGAGATGGAAGCTAGGGCTTTGTGTATGACAAGCAAAGTATTTGTTCCCTGAGTGACACTCCAACTTGTTTGGGGATGTTCTTCTAGCCTGTTTTCCACATCCAATTTCTAACAGCCAATCGGTTCCAAAGTGCCTCAGTATTTTCCAACATAGTAATAGAAAGGATTCCTTCTCTCAGTATCAATTATTTTGTTTAATTAGTCAATATTGCATGTTTAGAACAAAACACCCAAAACTACTTTATAAGAAGAAAAGACTTATTTAAACACACAGCTTTGGAAAAGATTTAAGTCAAAGATCAGGCAGTCATCTGCTAAGCACTGAGGATGGCAGTGGCAAGGATCAGTGGTTTGGAGGAAGCATCCCAGATCAGAAGAGAGAAGAGAGGTAGAGGAGAGACTTGCTTTCTAACATCCCCTTAAAGGCATATCCCAGTGATTTGAAGACTTTGCACCAGGCCTACCCTTCTAAAGTCTTCACTGAAGTAGTGCCGAGACTGTGTCTTTCAGGTCATTCAACATCTCAACCATAGCAACCAGCGATCTCCAAATGCTTGTGACAGATTGCAGGACAAGAGGAGAAATGGTCCAGCTTCATAAGCACCGGGCTATCTTCTTTGCCCAAAATAAGACTTACAAACCAATCCCTCTGGTGGCCAAACAGCAGTTTTATCTCCTAAGAAACACAATTGGTCATGTAACAGCTGTCCTCAAAATAAGCCAACCAACTAAATAGCAAACACTAACTCAAAGTGCATACACATATTATGAAAAGAAATGCTTTAAATAATTTTAAGTGTGTTTTCACAATGTAGCACTTGTATGAAATTTAGCTGTTTTAGCATGGATAGTGTGCTACAGAGAAAACTCTTCCCTTCAGCATAAGACTGCCTTGAGATACTTAAGGAAAAAAAATATATATGAAAACAATTGGAATTGAAAACAGATTGAGATCTAGCGTTACTTCATCTTTAGTTTCCTATATGTTGTTTTCCCCTTTCCCCCTCCCAACCCTGACCAAGGACTGTGCATTGATTCCTCTCAAATGCATGATCTCTTCCTCTACCCCCCCTCTATAGATATGCATAAATAAATAAATACAACCTGCTCAGTCTATTCAGTGTTACTTGTATTACATGATTTCTGGGCTGACCATTCCACTAGACAAAGAACTATAGGCAATAAGGAATACTGAGTATAAGAGACAGTGTCCATAATGATGAGGCCCCTTGTTGATTCTCTGCCCCTAATTTCATCTTGAACCTTAAGTTCTGAAACCGATGGTGAGGCACTTGCCACATGTGCGTGTACATGTGTATGTGTAAGCAGTTCCCCAGAGAGGTTATCTGATTAATCCTCAAAGCGTTTTTTAAAGACCATTATTCCCAACTGGCAGATAAGAGCAATCGAGTTCAGAGAATTGACAATAATTAGAGATTATTTTCTCTGGTATTTGAACTGGAAATAGAGTTCTGGGTCACTTGATTCTTTGTTATTTTTTTCTAGCTGTGCAATATATTACAGAATAAAATCTTAATGTATTCATTATATTTATATCTTATCATGGAGTAATTCTACAGTGGACGGTGGGTGACTATTATCCTTTCCTCAGAAGAGGGGAGGTGACCTGGACAACAAAGCATTCTGTAGAAGTAACACTAATGACTTACCTTGGCCTTTACTCCTAGCTCTGATACAGAGTTCTCTCAGTACACGGTATTAACATAAGCTACATCCTGTTTTGTTGAACATGGAACTTGCTTTACAGATTGCACCCTATACAACTTGTTTAATTAATGGGATCTACTGGGAGCAAAACACCCCTCGCCTGCTCACACGTCAGGATGCTCAGAGTCTCCTGGCCCCAGTGAAGTCCTCGGTTGTTCCCGTGGAAGGATGTCCTGAATTACCACACAAGTAAGGACTTGTACATAATCAAAACATGAAGGTTTTTGTTGTTGTTTGGTTTGGTTTGGCAGCACCATTTTTAGAGATCAAAGACCATAATGTTTCTATATGCCAGAGAGCTTAATTTTTAGCGATTGTCTGCCTTGGCTTCTTAGCATTTCCAGTTTACCCACCTCTTGAAACTGACTTCTGACTTGTGTTTTGTTCCAAAGACCACCCCTCCTCAGAAATCTCTTCATCATTAATCTCCTTCCTCTCTAGTTTATTATTTTGTTTTGAAAAACTCACACTCTATTTTTCTGTGTTTATGATAGTTTTTTTTCTCTTACTGGAATTTATTCGGTCTGAAAGATAGGGCCCTTTTGGTTTTGACTTTAATAAGTACTTGGTATAAAATAGACATTTAAATAGTTCTTAAATACTGAGTGAGTTAATTAATAAATACTTGTCAAACATCTTATGTACCAGCGATTCCATCCGCTAAGCTAAAATTCAGAGAAGTGTAGTCAGGCTGTTTGCTGCTCTGAAGCAAACGTCAGTGGACCAGAAGGAACAGCAAACAATGTAACAGATTAGATAAAGTAAGCATACTGCTAACTCAACACAGTGGTTGGGTCATTTGATGAGCTCACCTCTGATAAGCAAAACTCTGCAGTGGCAGGAAAGCAAATTTTATTATTTGTAGCAAGTATGGAGAGCACTTGGGATACTCCTCAAAGCAGTGTCTCCCTCAGTAATGAGAACAAGGGGCTTTTATCTGGGGAAACTCCTCTGTATTTACATAAGGATCACAGATCCGAGGATGTACAAGTGGGCACACTGTTGGATGAGCTCGGATCAAAGTGAAGTTTCTCTATGCATTGCATATTCCGAAAATGAGGAATGGGAACCCTTCTCTCTTTTTTATTATTGTTCTATAATCATTTTTTACCGTCCTGTCGTTATCCCCCTCCTTGTGCTCCCTCTGACTGTTCCTCTTCCCATACCTCCTCCCCACCCCCTGCCATACACACCCCTTTCTAAGAGAATGTACCCCCTACCCCTACCCCACCAGGGCTCCCTGTTGCTATCTTAGCAGCAAACTTTACTTCACTTCAAAAGTCTGGGTCAAAATGAATTACTAATTTTGTCCTTGCAAGTTTCATTGAAGGGCCTATTAGAAACAAAAAATAAATGGGAAGGTGTGTTAATAGTGAGGGTTTTATGTTTGGTTGGGTTGAGTTTTGTTTTGTTTTTGTTTGTTTTTTTGTTTTGTTTTAGATAGAGCAGTACTGCTCCAAGCTTAGTAATTGTTCTTAAAGTATCTAATGAATGACTAACTCTGGGCTCAGCAAAGCCTTTTATAAAAAGGACTTGGGGGGTGGGCAGGAAGATAAGCATTTCAATGCAAGACTGCTACTTGATAAGTAGAGAACCATTAAGGTGCAATAGTGGGCAAGGCTAGCTCTTGTATACAACTCTATGAAGGCATGTGATGACTGCAGACAGGACAGAAACATTATGATTCTTTTCTTTTCAAAAGACTATGACTGCCATTCATAATTCTAGAGATTTCCATAAAAATACAAGTAGAGTTCTGTAGTACATACAGTCAACTCTTCCTGGAGAATGGTTTCTAAGCCCTAGAAGAGAGCAGTATCTACAGATATCCAAGTTCCTCGTATACTATATACTTAACATCATCTCTGTATTGCTTCTGATGCCTAAGACATTAATACAGTTAGTAAAGCCTGTTGGTGTTGAGTGCATTCATCACTGAATTCATAGCCACATGTAACTAAGATGGAGCATTACAAGTGTAAGCGCTGTCTGAGATAGAGGGACTTCAAGGACTAACTGGACAGCTTGATGACACCCTGACTCCAAATAAAAAAGGAAAAAATAAAAGATAAGGATAGAGTGCTTAAAATTCTAGGTTTAGTGCTCAACAGTGGGGGAAAAAAGAAAGAAAAGAATATGTTAAATTGTATGCATGTATGAAAAAGTTAAAATAAGACTTATTTGTAGGTACATGCTAATAAAATTCTTATTCAATAGTACCATGCAAATGGTTATGCTGCATTGTTTAGGCAATAATAATGAGAAGGAACATATTGTATGTATGTTGACTATAGATGCAACATTTTCCTCAAGTACTTTTTGGTCTCAGTTGAATCTATGGATGTGGAAGCATGATGCAGCTTTACTATCTACAATACTTATTTGTAGATGATGAACTAGACCATCTTAATCTGTCTCCTATCAAATTTTTCTGTAGGGAAGAGATTTTACCCACCCCTTTTCTTTCTGATTCCTTCCTTTCCTTTTTTTTTTTTTCTTCATGATTCTCATGGAAACTAAAGAACCCTCTGTCTTAGATCAATATCATGTCCCAAAGACTGAACTGCAGAACAAAGATTCTAAGTGCCTGGGAAATATTTGGCACGCACAGTGCAATTTTTTTCGACCACACTCTGTTTTTCATCATTGTTAGTCTTCTCGGAGGCTTGAGAATTCCACTATCTCATCTGAGTGTTGATGTTGTTTTCAGACTTGTGGCAATATGTGACATTTCGGCAGACACAGGAGGGTCTATAGATTTTATGACTGAGTGCACGACCATAGAACATCCCTTTTGCATGTATGACGCAGACCAGCATATTATTCATGACAGGTGAGTTTGTCAAAGTTGATGCTTCTTTACCTTGATGTACTAGTTTGAATTACTTAACATTTCCCTTCTTTATGAAGGTTTGGAAGTTTCGGGCTATATGCTCAAACACAGTTAAAAAGTAGTGAAAAAAATCACATTGAAATTTGAATGCTTAAAGAAGTATTGGAGATGGGTTGCCAAGTGAAAAAAAAGTTTTGTTTAAAAAGCCGTCTTATTCTTAAATTTTATTTAATCATTTTTTTACAATCCAGATTTTATCTCCCTCCTGATCTAGCCCCTGACTTCCACATCATTTACTTCCTCACCCCAATTTCCATGAGGATGTTCCCACCCCACCCACAACCTGCCCCACCTAGCCTCCCCACTGCCTGGGGCCTCTAATCTCTTGAGGGTTAGGTACATCTTCTCTGACTGAGTCCAGACCCCACAGACCTCTGCTGTATATGTATTAGGGGCCTCATATCAGCTGGTGTATGATGCCTGTTTGGTGGTCCAGTGTCTGAGAGCTCAAGAGGAGGTCCCAAGGCCCGACACTATTACTGATGCTATGGAGTACTCACAAAAGGGGACCTATCATGACTGCCCTCCGAAAGACCCAACAAGCAGCTGAAAGAGTCAGATGCAGATATTTGCACCCAACCAATGGACAGAAGCTGCTGACTCCTAGGTTGAAGTAGGGAAAAACTGGAAGAAGCTGAGGAGGAAAAGCAGTCTTATTTATAGTGATATGCTTTTTTCTCAAGACTGCAGATGTATAAATAACATGATACAAATGTTGTAATGAAGTAGAGTCTGGGAAAATTTCATGTCATATTTTGTGCATTTGAATAAAGGATGTTGCTTCTCTTAGTGTTGAAGGCTCTGGGATTCTGATGTGTTCCATTGACAACTTGCCAGCTCAGCTTCCAATTGAGGCTACAGAATACTTTGGAGACATGCTTTACCCTTATGTTGAAGAAATGGTAAGGGGACCAGTATGATCCACAGCAACTCTGTGACTTTAAGTAGAACTATTAAGTATGCTTACGAATGTTCTGGTCTTCTGTATCCAAGAAATCTGTTGTAAAATGAAATACCAGCCCTTCCCCAAATGTACTTATAGGTCCATTTTTATTCTACACAGTTTGTTACTTGTCTCCTGGGGACTATATCTCTGACTACATGCTCACAATCAGTTACATTTATCTTATTATATACATTTTATTAAGGATGTTTATGACATGGTGGGGGCAGGTAAATTACTTTATCATCAATTCCCTTGCTATCTAGATAATTTGTATTGGGGCATTTTTACTGTGATACAATTAATAGATTGGAACAATTAGAAATATACAAAATATCACTGGATGTCAGTCACTAGTGTTTTGTTTAGTGATGGCTTATGCTGAGATGGTGTTCGTCTCCTGTGATTGACTTCTGAAATGCTGTGTAATCTAGATTTCATCCTGTTTACCAAAGAAACCCTTTCTTCCACAAGTGTTTATTTTGGGTTCAGACTTACCATGTGTTGTGTTTTTATTGCTAACAGCAGTCAGCCTTTGACAGAGATTTCAAACCCAGGAACCGCAGCTCTTGTTTGTGTCTTCATTCTCTATTTCTCTCCGACTGTGAAACGGGACCATAGTGAACAGTGGGAAAATAATCAAAACTTCTACTCTGAAGTTGTTTTCTCTGAGTAACCAAAGGGTTAATAAGGAGAAATTAAAGGATGCACACATTAGAAAATACTGTGGAAACATATTTGGTTTGTTTGTTTGTTGATGTGTTTGGATGTGTATGTGTGCATACAGCAGTATGCCTACGCTGTGATATACCTGTGAAGGTCAGAGGACAACTTGAGGGAGATACTCCTTGCCTTCTATCATGTGCCAAGGCATGCTGAGTCTGCAGTGTGTCTGAAGTTGACTCTGAGGGGAGGTAGTAGCATTAGGAGAGCACCAATGGCAAGTGAGACTAGGCATTAGCTAGATTTCTGACTCAAGGTATTACTCAGACACCCATCTGTAAAAATTGCTGGTTGTAGTCTTAATGATTTTCCTACGTTTTAACACTCTAGAGATGTAAATGTCTCAGTGCTTGCATGCATGTCTAGGGAGAAGGGACTAGTGAATGTCCCAGCTGTGTTTTATATTCACTTTTCTTGATATCGCTTCTCTGCTGACTAGATTTATTTTTAAAACAGTATTTATTATCATCATTATTAACTGAATGTATGTATGTATGTATGTATGTATGTATGTATGTATGTATGTATGTGGAATGTGTGGATGGATGGATATGTGTGTGAGCATGTAGGAGCCTTCAGAATTCAGAAGAATGCTTCAGGTCTGTAAATGCCATGGTAGTTTTTATCCTGGTAGCAAACCTGTCTGTGCACTTTTGAACTCCAGAGTAGTCGTTATCTGTTTCTTGGTAGTTTTCCTTTTCCCTGCCTAGAATCTCCATGATTTTATCACCATCGTCATTGTCATCACCATCATCATCATCTTATTTTATTGTTTTTGTGGTTTTTACTTTCAATTTTTTACCATCTAACTTTTTGTTGCTTCATTGCTAATTCCACATCATGCAACCTAATCCCATTCATTTCCCTGTCCCTTCATACCTGCCTTCTTCACTTGCAGTGTCCCCCACAAATGAAAAAGATCTTATTGTGGAAGCTGCAGAGTGTGGTAGAGTGTCCCGCAGTATATCCTCTTGTCCACACTTATTTGCTTGCAGATGTTCACTGCAATGAGTCTTTGGTCTGGTTTGAGGCTTCTGGCTTTTACTACACTATCAATACTGGTTTTTGTTTGTTTGTTTGTTGTTTGTTTTTGAGATCTAGTTTCTTTCTAGAGCCTTGGCTCTCCTGGAACTTGCTCTGTTGAGCAGGCTGGCCTCAACTACAGAATCTCATCTGTCTCTGCCTCCCAAGTGCTGCCACTGCCGGGCTCCCTGCTTTTCTTATGAATGTATTTTTCTTTATCACATGGAACACAGTTTTAAAAGCCATTTTGTGATCTTTATGTTAGTTTCTCTTACCTGTGGGGGACACATTCTGGGAATCCCATTCATGTCTGAAACTATATAATATTAGATCCTACATATATATCTTCTCTATACATGCATACTTATGACAAAGTTTAACTGAAAAACATGGTTCAGTAAGAGATTGGTAATAACCACTAATTATGAAATAGAGCAATGATAGTAATATCTTATAAAATTTAGGTCAATCTGGTCTCTCAGTCTCAAAATACCTTGTGCGCTGCATGCCTTTCCTGCTCTTGTTAACTTAATAACAATGTCTGTAGGATAAAAGAAAGCAAGATGAAAGATGTATGGCCTGGGACTTAGCATTAAGCTACCGAAACATCACCACAGCTGATTCAAGATCTGAGATGGCTTCTAATGTTTCCTCTCTCTCTCTCTCTCTCTCTCTCTCTCTCTCTCTCTCTCTCTCTCTCTCTCTCTCCTCTGTGTGTGTGTGTATAGTGTATAGCATGTGCAGTATGGATGAGCTGGTCATGTGGGATGCAGCAGGAAAGCACACAATTACATCTGCTACTCAGAAGGGTGTGCACTTAAAACTTATTAATAGTTGGTTTCAGGAATTTCTATTGATTGTTTCAGACTGTAATTGACTTGAGTAATCAAACTCATGGGAGGCAAACCTGGGGAAAAGGGAACACTGCTGAATCTTCTCCTTCTAACACTCTGGGCAAATTTGAGGTTGAAGTTTGTGGATTGTTTCCACCTTTGAGAATAGATCATAGGGCGAATGTTCTGGATGCTGTAAATGTTATATTGTGGGGATTCTGAAAAAAATGGTAATTTTTTTTTAAAGGCAAGTTTAGAGTCAACTTGTTTAGACCCAAATTAAAAATTACGTCTCATCTGTGGAGCCAGCTAGCTTAAATAAAACGAAGGTCTTTTATCTCTACTTGAATGTGTACTGTACCCTGGCCTGCACTTGTTCAGTGTGTAGGTCATGAGACAGAAGAGACTTAGATAAAAGCTAACCTCCCTTTTCCTGAATCTACCAGTTTTTACCCCTAAAACTCTTGAGTCTGGTTGCTATGGGCCTGGTACATTTCCAAAACCCCTTTACCTCTCCTCTTGTCCTGCTAAATCTTAATTGTCAATTTGGTACAGCCTAGAGTCACCTGACAGGAATCAATGCTTTGAGGAATTGTATCACCTGAGGAATTGTATATATCAGTCTGGTTTGTGGATTCTATAGGAGGTTGTCTTGATTATCACGATGTAGAAGGGTCCCAGTGTTGTAGCATTGCTGCTTGGGCAGATGGTCCTGAGCTATATTTCAAAGCTAGTGCAGCATGAGTCAGAAGACAGCAAGTAGCATTCTGCTATGATTTCTTCAAGTTCTTGGCCAGACTTCCTTACATGATAACTTGTAAGCCAATATCAACTCTTTCTTCCAGTAAGTTTCTTTGGTCAATATGGTTTATGACACAGACAGAATGAAATTAGAACTTCACCCAAAGCTTGTTGTCAAAGCAATATGGGAACTTGGCTATTCCCATGGAAGCTCCTCCATTCTGAAGCTTCTCTCCTAACCTGCTGTCCCTCGATTTCTAAACCCCTCATGCAGTTCTTTATTGCCCGAACTTCTTCCTAGGGTTTACACCTAATATTTAAAGGAGGGATAGTATGTAAGAGCTTAGTCACCTAAGCTAACATGAAACTCCCTGGTACTAAGAAGTGGATGGAGTCACCTTGGCTCCAGCAGAGTATTAGAGTAGCCAGAAGTACTGGCAAATCCCCAGCTTTAAGTCATCCTTTTCAACCTGGAAATTATGTATTTTAGCCCAACTCATATTCTGTTAAATGTTGAATATCAATCAGTCATATGAATGGATATGACTGCTAATATTTCTTTTTAAAATTTTATTTATTCTTCTCCCATACAATGCATTGTGACCTCAGCGTCCTCTCACTCTATTCCTCCCATTGTACCACTTCCAATGTCTCCTCTCCAAAAGATCTACTCCTCCTCCATTTCCCTTCAGAAAAGAACAGGTCTCCCAGAGATATCAACAGAATTCAGCATAACAAGATGCCGTAAGATTAGGTACAAACCCTCAAATCAAGGCTGGATGAGGCAACCCAGTAGGAGGAAAAATGTCCCATAAGCAGACAAGAGTCAGATACTCAAAGGCCCCTATGAGCCCTTCTTTGTTGGTTCTGTGGACCTTGTTCTCCTGGTGTCCTCCACCTCTCTGGTTCTGATGATGCTTCCTCCTCTGTCTTCAATGGGGTTCCCCAAGTTGCACCTAATGTTTGGCTGAGGGTCTTTTCATCTTTTATCAGCTGGGAGAAGAAGCCTTTCTGCCAAAGACTGGGCTAGACACTGATCCTATGAGTACAGCAGAGTATCATTAGGAATCATTTCATTAACTATTATATTATATTATGTTATATTTATTTTATTACATTTTGCTCAGTCTTGTTTGGTTCTACCCTAAGTCACTGAACTATCCAGCTTCTGGATCCTGGCCATCTAGGCTGCAACAAGCATCAGCCTCCTCTCCTGGTATGGACCTCAGGTTAGATTAGTCATTAGTTGGCCACTCCCACAAGCTCTGAGCCACCTTTGTCCCTGAGCATCTTGCAGGCATGGCAGATTGTAGATTATAGATTTTGTAGCTGCGTTGGTCTTACCACTGGAAGCCTTGCCTGGCTATAGAAGATGGCTAGTTCAGTCTCTAAATTCTCCCTTACTAGGAATCCTCCTTAGGGTCAACCTCATAGGTTCTCTTTCTCTTTTTCTTTCTGTCTCTCTCTCTCTCTCTCTCTCTCTCTCTCTCTCTCTCTCTCTCTCTCTCTCCCCCTCTCTCCCTCCCTCCCTCCTTCTACCACCTGATCCCTCCTATTTTCATCCCCGTCCACCCACAGTCCACCCACAAAAGTCTATTCTGTTTTCCTTTCCCAGGGTGATCCAAGCACCCAGTCTTGAGCCCTCATTGTTACTTAGATTTTTCTGGGTCTGTGGATTGCAGCATGATTATCCTTCACTTAACAGCTAATATCCATTTATAAGCGAGTACATACCATGTTTGTCTTTATGAGTCTGGGTTGCCTTGCTCATAATGATTTTTTTTTCTAATTCCATTTGCCTGTAGATACTATGATGTCATTTCTTTTAAAACTGTATACAATGTATTTTTATTTTATCTATCCCCACCTCCCACCTCCAACACTGCCCAGAAACCCATAAAATATCTTCCTTCTCAATTCATATATTTAAAAAAACCCAACAAATCCTGAGGACTATTAATATTGCCTATATGTATTAAATGAGAAGCCATCTACTAAAACACGGGCATCTTACCCCTAAGAAAAATAACTCTCCCTCCTCAAGCAATCATCAACTAGCAATAGCAGTTGGCTGGGAATGAGGTCTTATGAACCCTTCCCCCATCCATATTTGACTTGATTTTGTATGGGTTTTGGGCAGGTAACAACATAGTCTTGGTGACAAGGGCCTTTACCTGCTTGGCCATACCATTGACCTCCTACTTGTCTTTAATCAAAATTATTATTCAATATAGTATATTTCATATAGATGTGTATGTGTGGGGGAGTCAATTCAATGAATTTTCACTGAAACATCATGAGAGTTAGCCAGTGTGACTCATCATGACAACACTTGTGAATGAAAATCTATATAGAAAACAATATAAATATAAAGCTTTTATATTATGTAAATATAAAGTGTTAAAGTATCAAATGTATGTGTTCCATAAGAGGAATGCAGCATACAAGTAACATTATATAGACTGAGTAGGATATATATATATATATATATATATATATATATATATATATACATGCAATAACAATGATAAAAGAATCTATGAATTTGAAAGAGATCATGGAGAAGAATGTATGAGAGTTTGGAGAGAGGAATGGGAAGGGAGAAATGTTATAATCTCAAAAATAAAATCTCCTACCATTTAAGAATAAAAGTGAAAATGGTCACATTATAGTGAGAGCCATGGGTCAAAAGTCAGACAGCATTAGCAACCTCCATACTTCTTTGTCCTCACCCCATCCCCTTCCTACTCTTTTCAAAAGTTCCACATCTGTTGTCCTGACCTTTAACCTGAAGATTTTGGTATCTGTTGAAAGATATTTGTGCTTTTGTAACTTGTATCTTTCTCTCTTTAAATCCTTTTTTGTTAGTAAGTTTTGTTCTTTTCAGGTTTTATACATATACACTATGTATTCTGGTTATCCTTTCTCCTATCTTCTTGACTATCTCTCCTACCTCCACCAGCCCCGTGCCTATCTCTTTTCAGTATTTACTTACTTTGGTTTTGTTTAGTGTTCTTCAGAGCTGTCTGTGTGATCATGAGTGGGGACTAACTCTCAGAATTTGGTCTGACTAACAGTGGGTATACAAGTGGATACCATGCTGCCCCTCAAGGTAGAATCTTTTGGTTGTCAGTAGATCAACAGTAAATTCTACAGTCCGGTGAATCCTTCCTTCTCTATAGCTCGGCGCCAAGAAAGACCAACTTCTGTGGACCTAGTGCCAGTACAATAGCCATCTACTGTGAGTTCCTGGTTATAATATCTGTTTTGTACTTAGAAGTTGGTATTTTGCAGCCTCTCTCCCCATCCTGTGACTCTTTCATCCTGCCCCCCCATCTTTAGAGAATAGTTTCATCAGTAAGTTTGACATTTACTATAAAATTTTCATGTATTTTTATATATCAAAGCCTTTTGAGCTATTATAATGGTTGTTATATTTTGCATTCAACAAGATTATATGATTTTGCTTTGCTAATATAATTTCTGTCAACTGATTTTCAAATCAAACCATCTTTACATTCATAGAGTAAACGCAACTGACCACAATATGTTCATCTTCTATTTGTGAGTAAGTTCAGGTTGCTAATGGCTATATCAACATCTTACCGTTGGTTGACATTTAGATGGTTTTCTGTTTGGAGTTATTACTAACAATTTTACTCTAAAGAGTTTTTCTGATATATCTTGAGTATGTGTGCATACATACATATCTATTAACTGTACTTTTATTGAGTTTACACATCAGTTAATTTTGTTTAAAATTATTACATTTGTGTCTATGAATGAGCTTAACCTAGCACTTTATCGGGTTGCTTTACTACTACATTTGCTTTTATTTTGTTTAATTGGTATGTTCTATAGATTAGTTTTACATTTTTATTTATTACTGTGTGTGTGTACTGCCTGTGTGTGTGTTGCATGTGTGTGTGTGTGTGTGTGTGTGTGTGTATACTGCCTGTGTGTGGAATCCATTCTCTCATCTTTGTGTGGATTCTGGAAATTTTTGCTCACTCTCACAGTAAATGTGGACACAGCAAACACAGTAATACTCCGATGGACACAGACAACCATACCATACTCTGAATGGTTACACTGTCTTCAAATTTTTCTCCACTGAACAAATTAGTTCACTACTTAATTTCTTAAAATATGTTTTGGATCGTAAGTGTATAAGTTTCTTATAGAGCACTGTGAGCCATTATGCAAGTTCTGGGAAACAAGCCTGGGTCTTCTGCAAGAGCCACAAGTGCTCTTAACCGCTGAGCAATCTTTCCAGCCACCTAGTCCCTAGTCCATCACCTTTGAAGTTGGCCTCAGTTAAGCTTTTGGACATGAGCATCAACAACTGGACATTTTACAAGAATGTAATACAAATGGCTTGTGGTCTAGTTCCTGACAATGTCGTGTTTGTGTCTGAAACTCCATGGTCGCAGACTTTATACAGTATGCCTCCACATTGACATTTTGGTCTTTCCAGTTCCCATCAGAATGGCTTATTAAGCTTTCCTTGTGATATTTAAGGGCGTCTGTATTCAGCAGCTCCACACTCTTCTGCATTTCTCTTATAAATTTGCACCAAAGGACTATGACTCCTAAGGTCCAGTTTATCATAGCGAAGTCCCCACTTGTCTGTACCAGTTTTCTGTATAGCTCTTCTCATTGCTGGGATCAAGTTGCCAACAAAAGGCAACTAAGAGAAGAAAAGCTTATTTCAGGGCACGGCAGAAGGGATGACCCTCAGTGGCGGTAGCAGGAGCATGGGAGGATCCAGAAGTAAAGAAAGGACGAGAATAAAGCTAAACTATAGACCTCAAAGTCTACCTCCATGCCCCACATTCTTCAGCCTCACAGCCCCAGAGGCTCCACGATCCTCCAAAACAGTGTTATCAAGTGTTCAGTCAGAGATATGAACTCTGGGGATCTCTTTCTTACAAACTGTAACAGGAACTATTTTAGAGTATTCGAGGTACTATATTTTCTCATTTTTACCTTTTTTTCTTCATCAGAAAAAAGATTTTTTTTTCTGACATAATCTATTCTGATTAAGGTTTTTCTTCCTTCCACTCCTTCCTGCCCCTCCCTACCTCCCTTCTTATCAGGATCTGCTCACCATTGTGTCTCACATTAGGAAAAACAACAGTCCTCTAAGGGGTAATAATAAAATATAGTGAAATAAATAATAAGTTAAAACAAAAACTAACACATCAGAATTGGATGAAACAAGTAAACAGAAGAAAAAGAGCCCAAGAGAAGTCACGAACAGAGACCCACTCATTCATACACTTGAATCCCAGAAAAACCACTAAATTGGAAGCCAGGATATATATATGCAGAGGAGCTGGTACAGACCTGAGCAGGCCCTGTGCATGCTGTGTCAGTCTCTGTGAGCTCATATGAGCTTTGGTCATGTTGACTCAGAGGAGCTTGTCTTCTTGGTGTCCTCCGTCCCCTCTGTCTCTTATACTCTTTCTGCCTTTCTTTCAACCTTGCCAGGAGGGATTTGATGGAAATATCCCATTTAGGGCTGAGTGTTCTAAGGTCTCTCTCTCTCTCTCTCTCTCTCTCTCTCTCTCTCTCTCTCTCTCTCTCTCTCTCTCTCCATGATGTCTGACTGTGGGTCTCTGTGTTTGTTCCCATCTGCTGTAGGAGGAAGTTTCCCTGACGGTGGCTGAGCAAGGCATTGATCTATGGGAATAGCAGAATGCTATTAGAAGTCATTTTATTGGTACCTTTTTGTTAGATTTTTACTTTTGACTTAAAGTCCATACAGATTCTGTGGTATTACAGGGCACAGGCTTAGGGATGATAAGGATGTATTGTTTCTCTTGGATTCAATAGCTATTTGTTGACTATCTGCTTCAGATGCACAAAAAACCAACAATGTTATATTGTGTTTCTAGTATATCCTCCCCCCCCACCAGTGACTTGTTTCTTATTTGGGTAAGTGTTCTAGACCTTAACCTAAGAAAGTTCTGACTGATACTCTACTGTTGGCCTCTAGGTCTTGAGAAAAAGAAGAAGGTTTCTCAGGTGTGGTGAGGTATGGGTTAGGTATAATGGCTTGTACTTTTAATCCCAGCACTCTGAGACAGAGCTCTGTGAGTTCAAGGCCAGCCTGCCTTACAGAATGAGTTCTAAGACAGCCAGGACAATGTAGAGAAACTCTGTCTGAGGTTACAGGGAGAGAGGGGACCAGAGAGGGGAAAAGGGGGGAGAGGGAGGAGAGGGAGGAGAGGGAGGAGAGGGAGGAGAGGGAGGAGGCATCTTCTGTCAATATCTATCTGATTCAATCTTCAAAGAAAATAGACAGATTATAGATACCATTGAGCTCTTCTTGGTCAAGTCATCATTCCCAAGTTTTGAAATGTTGTGTTAACCATAAAGCTAAATATGACCAGAGGGTGATGTCTGCAGTGAGGTTGGTGGGCTTGGCTGGTTCTCAGGGAACAGCTTGAAGTTTTGGGATTGGACAGAAGCACTCAGAGGAAAGGTTATGGCTCTGATACTTGGGAAATTTAATATAATACCTCTGCTTATGCAAGAAGGGTCTTTGTGTATTCTGAGCAAGCAAAGGTGATTACAATCAAATTTCAGTTTTAATATTAGACCTTGCCTTACAACATTATATTTCTTTACACAGAATTATCTATAATTTTTATGGCCATTTATTTATATTCAGCAATATTCAGAAAACTTTTTCTTTAAGCAGAATTTTAGTCTGTTGATAAGAACCATGTGGCACGGTTGTGGCTGTGTTAACCTCTCCCCTGCTCTCTTTGCTCACAGCTGTTATCAGATGCGTCACAGCCTCTGGAAAGCCAGAACTTCTCTCCCGTGGTGCGAGACGTAAGTTATGAGAATTCCTCCACATGAATGTAACCTTTTCCTCCCGTCCTTTCCACTTCTTCTCTTTGTGGTATGCATTCTTTTCCTCCTTTCCTGATGTCTCTCTGTCTCTGTTCTTCCTCTTCTTTTCTCCCTCCTGCTGTCTTTCACGTGTCTCTTCTGTCAGTCACGTGTTCATAGTCCTAGGACTAAACGTTAAATACTAAAGGAATGTCTTGTGTATATGCGTCTAGGCAGTGATTACATCCAATGGTCTATTGACTGACAAATACAAATATATACAGAAACTCCGAGAAAGCAGGTATGTACTGTTTAAAAAAAAAAAAATCTTCTGATATTCTTCTTTATTCTTATCTTGGATTTGATAAATATCTTAAAGATTTCAATGAGAGTTATTAATATTAGATTTATGTAACATGTATATTTTGGTAATGTTAGAAATCCAAAGGAAGTAACTGCTGAACCAGCGTGAGAGCTTTTTTCTTTGAAGAGCAGCGTAGCATCTCCACAGCGGTTCAAATCCGCTGGGTTCTGGCCTGCGAACAGAAGAGTGAAACAGTGTTACTGTTTGAATAGCTCTGTGATTCCTCTTCAGTTTGCTGCGCACAGTGATTTCTATTTTTTTTTCCCAAAAGAAATCAGCCTATTAACTCTTTCTGTGGTACTTTCTGCTTGGACTTTTGTTGAAGGTTTGGACTTTGATTTGTTCAGTATAATGAATAGAAATTAACTGACACAGTGAAGAGGGCGGCAGATGAGAGGAGAATGGTGCCTTAAAAAGCCTGTGACTCTATCAAGCCAGCCCTCTGCCTTCTTAACTGACTCTCCTGTTCAGAGTCAGGAAACATTGATGTTTCTTGAAATTGTCTTGCTTTCCCCACAGACTGTACTTCCACCGGTCTTTTCACATTTTGCAAAATAACACAGAAACTGAATTGCTGGGAGAAGCCAGGGGGAAAACAGAACACAACAGAACCACCTACCTTATCTTTTTTTTTTTTTTTTTTTTTTTTTTAAAGTGGTCCTTGCTACAAGAAATAAAGAGCTGTGCCAGAATCAGGATATATATATATATATATATATATATATATATATATATATATATATATATATATATATATATGGTGTGTGTGTGTGTGTGTGTATAGGTATGTGTGTGTTTCTTATATATGTTAGTTTGGTAGAACTGCTGAATGGAATCTTCTGGCATTAAATGCTTGAGTATTTAATTCTTTCTAAAGAATTATAAAATTCTAAAAGAATTCTAAATTCTAAAAATCAAACTGCTTTTATAGTTCTGTAAGAGAGTTTATTATAGGGAAGCATCATATTTGCTTGTTATTTATAATTCTGTTTATCCTTGTTACCTGGATGATTCCTTACTGTGATAGTAATGATGTGTCAACCAATCTGTCATTTCTTCAGTCTATGCATCAGATTTCCTGGGGCAGCTGAGCCAATTGGCTGCAATTGCTGGAACTTCCTATTTTCATTCCCCAGTGAATTCTTATGGCAGGAATCTGATAATGGAGATCTTACCTAGAAAGGGAATTTACTTTAGTCTTACATTCTTTTCATTGTTTAGCATAATGACTATTATCCTGGAATTTGGGGTTTAGGGTACTGTTGATGTGGACTGAATTAGAATCTAGGAGTGTTTTAAACATTTATATTGGTGCATCAAAATAATGTTTTATTAATACAAATTATATAAGGTACTACTGGAAAGACTATCTAATAAACAGGTAATGGTGGCTCTTTCAGTTAAATGGATGGGATCATAGTTGAAGGGAATGTCTTATCTGTAGTATGCATGTGTTTCTGTGTAAAGATGGATGGGAACATTTAATATTAGCATTTATTCACATCTAAGTTTGCTGTGAAGACCCCGGTACCAGACCATGCCCATAGATTCGTGAGGACATCTAGGAATCTCAGTTAAAAGCATTTGATAAACTTCCACATTCAAAACAAAATGAAGTAAACAATAAAGGGTTATAGTTGAGCAAGACCCTGTCACTACCATGGAGGTCATTGTTTGAAAAAAAAAAAAAATTCTCTTTCCAGAAAGTGTAACTTTTAACAGAATAAATGGGTCAAGAATTAAAATCCTTTCTAGTCTTAATCTCTTACATTAGCCTAAAGATACTGACAAAACAAGTTTTGATGCAGGTAACAGTAAGCCATTTCTCAGATTGCTGTTTCTTCCAACTGCGGTGAGGAAGAAATAAGGTATTCAGCATCCAGACCCAAAATAGTTTTGAGAAAATACGTCTGGGAGGACAAAGAGTGAACCAAGTTACTCAACTGTAAGTAAGCAGAGAAAAAAAAAAGTTAGGTCCTCATTCTAGCCCCATGAATTAGAGGAAGTCTGTAGACCTTGACCATCTCAGAGGCCAGGGTCTATTATACAAGATCTAAAACAAATGACGTAGAGTATTAACCTAAGGAATTCCTGGGACATTGTTACTGGAAGCAGTGCAGGGAGATTTTGTTGCTTCATCTTCTAAGTTTGTGTTGCACTTGGAGATCACAAGATTTTGTTATTTAAAAGAAATAAACTTAATTATCCCGCCTCTCCTTCTTTGTCAAACAGAGAACGTATTCAATTCCTTTCAATGAGTACCAAGAAGAAGGTTTTGGTTCTTGGGTCTGGCTACGTATCTGGACCTGTTTTGGAGTATCTGTCAAGAGACAACAATATAGAAATAACACTAGGTAATGCTTTGTGTGTGTGTGTGTGTGTGTGTGTGTGTGTTGTTTTTATTTAAGAAGAAAAACTAGTTTCATTGCCTGTTGAGTCTGAACTTTAAATGATTTTTATCTCTAAGTTTTGAAAAGTTGTGGAGATATGAAAATGTCTCCAGTGGAAGGAAACCTTAAAAAAAAGTGGATTTTTGTATTCTTGAAATAGGTTCTGATATGACAAAGCAAATGCAACAGCTGAGCAAGAAATACAATATTAACCCTGTCAGTTTGACTGTTGGCAAGCAAGAGGCAAAACTGCAATCCCTGGTAGAATCTCAAGATCTTGTCATCAGGTAGTGGGCAACAGAAAGTTACTGTGTGCATCTTGTTGTTTTAATCTTCTCTTATTTTCTCCCTTTCTGCTTTCCTCCTTGCTCTTTCCTCCTCTGTCTTCTCTCTCATAAACACTTAATTGAAGAACATATGTATGAAAATATAAATAAGTATGAGAATGCTGTGGTGTGGTGGTTCCTTCCTGTATTTCACTTACTTGCTTGAGTCTAAGACCACTTGAAAGTATAAGGCCAGTCAGGCTAATCAGTAATATTCTTTCTGTCTCTGACTCTGTGTCTTTTTGTCTGTCTCTCTCTCAATGTTTTTCTCTTTTCCTCTTGCAAGTGTGTGTGTGTGTTTCTCTCTTCCTCTTGCACACACACACACACACACACACACACACCCTTGAATAAAATCCCACAACTATGTTGTTGAGTGAAATGCTACAATGTTAATACATTTTCTAATCACTATTCACATCAAGAAACAATGTTTATAATATCCCACAAGCCCTCTTTTAACCTTTTAAAAATTATTGGCTCTATCCCATAAGCTCTGTTCTTTCTTCTAACATCTAGATTATTTTTCTACATGTTTTCAAAGTTGGTAGAATTGAATAATTCAGTATGTCTTTGTTTGTGACCGCCTTCATTCATTTGATATTGTGATTATGAGAATAAACTGTTTGTGCTCTACTCTCTGAACATACCATTAACATTCTTGTGACTTCGATGGAATTTAGTTGCTTTGATTTGGGATCTTATGAACATGTTGCTGGGCACACTTTAATTTTGTCTTTTGGCAACTGTATGCCTATGCTCTTAGTGCTATAAAACTAGAAATAGAATTTCTGAGTTATGAGATACTTGTGATTTGAATATATTACATGCATACATAGACATGCATGATGAGTAAACATAAAAATACAGAAAGGGTTAGTGAGGAATATTGTGTGGTGGACAGTAGGACAAATCTGCTCTGTAGTTCAGAAGACCTTGGTCATTTCCTAGAGAATTCTGTAATGTGGGTGTTTTCTTAGGACTGAGCTGTGGTATAGTTCAAGCATCCTGGAAGGGAAGGAGGATTGGAAACCAAAGGTTCTGAATCTCTTCTTCCTCCATTTTCAGCTTGTTGCCTTATGTGCTGCATCCTGTTGTGGCCAAGGCCTGCATCGAAAGCAAGGTTAATATGGTCACTGCAAGCTACATCACACCAGCCATGAAAGAACTGGAAAAGAGGTAAGCCTCCGTCTCCAGGAAGGTGCTGCCTCGAGATTATTCCTCTTCTGTGTCTGACTTGTCCATTTTCTTCTTTTCCTCCGGTTCCGGTGGCAGTGTGGATGATGCTGGCATCACAGTCATTGGTGAATTGGGATTAGATCCTGGTCTCGATCACATGTTGGCAATGGAAACAATTGATACAGCCAAAGAACTGGGAGCCACGGTGAGCCCCATTCCTATGCAGAATTCCATTCAGGAGATATAAGGTCCACTTTGGCTACTCATTAGTGATTTGTTGTACTACAGGCTTCCTTTGGCTAGGAACTGCAAAAACTGCAGAACCTACAGATAAATCTGCAGCGTCAAACAACTTGGGTCTTAGTAACAGTTCTAGAGAAATAGTTACTGTAATAATTTTGTTTCTTAAAGACATTTTGTTTCTTTGAGACAGATTCTTTGAAAAGACTTTGCATTTAGAAGTTAGGAAAAAACCTTTGGGATATTAGTCTGTTGTTTAATTAAGCAATTACACAAGAAAAACGATAACTGTATATGTAGATATGGTCACTCAACTTAAGTGATTTGGGGTTTTTTGCATATATATAAACACATAAGTACATATATATATGTGAGTGTACATATACATACACACACAGACACACACACAGACACACAGACACACACATACACAGACACACACACACAGACACACACATACACAGACACACACACACAGACACACACATACACAGACACACACACACAGACACACACACACACACACACACACACACACACACACACATATATATATATGTATAGTTTTGGATATAAAATTTATAGGAACCAGCAAAGAAAAAGTGAATTAATAGTTGAATTTTTATTCATTCATTTTAAAGATTTGTTTTATTTTCATTTATGTGTATGTATGTTTGCATGTATATATACTCACATGTGTGGATGCCCTCAGAGACCATTGGATTTTCCAAGATGTTTGGTATTGCAGGAAGTTGTATAAGGGTGCTGGGAACCAAGCGTGGTTCTCTGCAAGAGCAGTAAGCACTCTTCAGTGCTGATGCATCTCTGCAGCTCTAACAGTTGAATTTTTAACTGAACAAAAATTTAGCCATTGTCTCTACTAGAGTTTATTTTTTCATATATACATATGTGTGTGTGTGTGTGTGTGTGGTGTGTGTGTGTGTGTGTGTGTAATAGAAGTGTTTGACTTTGAGGGTGTATATCTGAAAGCCTTGATAATTTCAAAAAAGAAATAATGATAGCACATTCACAAGATTGATATCATTAACCCTAGCTGATAACTTAAATAATTAGTCTTCTTAATATTATTGATTCTTCCTGACTTATTTCTTAATTTGCAGATTGAGTCTTATGTTTCCTACTGTGGTGGACTTCCAGCCCCTGAACATTCAGATAATCCCTTGCGATATAAATTCAGCTGGAGTCCAGTGGGAGTCTTGATGAGCATAATGCAGCCTGCTAGCTATCTGCTCAATGGGAAGGTAAAGGAGCATCATGGGAGCCTTAGAGATGAACACCTGCAGCGGTGGCCAAAGGGACTCCAAACACTTTCCCCCAACATCAGTGTTGTCTGATCATGGCTGTGCACGTGAACATACATGTGCAAAGAGTTGGCCTCCCCTTAGATGAGCATTTCTATCTCTTTAGGAATGGTAGAGAGCTCTGGAAAAGCAGTCAACCAATGTGTAGACTCTCTTCCAATCAGCTAAGTTTCTGTCAATACCCAACTCTTACTGACAAGTACTAGTACCTGTTCTCCCTTGTCTCCTCTGATATTTCCCCATGTATATTTTTCTGTTCTATTTAACAAGGTCACCTTTAATTTTTCCCCAATCCTGTGTTCATTCTTCCTTCTGGGCTCCTTCTGAAAATGGATTTCTCATCTTATTTACATATGTAAATACTGGTTATCTTTCAAGTGACTTCAGTATGACATACCCCGTTTGGAATAAACACCAAAGATAGTTACAATAACTGACTGACATTCCTGATTTCTGAAAATTCATGGCTAGATACAAGTGCCCCTCCACATGGAGTGTTTGGTGCATCAGAAAATGAAACTGATATTTCTTCTGCCTAGGCTATCTAACAGTATTATTATCATTACTTTTTAATAATGAGATTAAGGCATAGACAGGATGGCTAAGGCCATCATCTGAGACTCAACTCTCGTTTCAACTAACTTCAATGCCAGTAAAGTTGCTTTTACATTATTTTTTTTTATTGCGTGTGAAACCTATGTGCATGTGCACTCATACCTGTGCAAGCCATGGTATACATCTAGAGGTTAAGAAGACTAGCAGGAGCTGGCTGATTCTTTTCTACTATGTAGGTTCAAACTCAAGTCCTCAACTTTAGTGGTAAGTTCCCTTGCTAACCATGTCACTAGCTCCTCCAAATCCATTGATTTAATCAGATTACTTTTTTTGTTAGGGGAGTTAGTAACTGGTAAGACCACTTGAAAATTCCTTTTCCTGATAATATGTAGGGAGAGAGGAGTGAGGAAAGATTTGTCAAAGGTTATAAAATTACCATGACATGGGAGTAAGGAGTTTATATACACAGGGTGAGTATAGTTAGCAATCACAGAGTTTGGTTTTGTAAGGATTTACTAAGAAACAAGATGAACGTTCCTGTCAGCTGTGGTCACTCATAAGTGACAGATATGGCTGCACATTAAACCGTAATGAAAGTTTGAAGAGAAAGGATATCTAAACTTCATTCCTGAAAATTTTAATTTCTTTAACTTTGGCGAATTTTTAAATCTCTCCAGGTGATTTTTAAGGAGCAATCTAACTTGAGAACAAATAAGTTAGTAACAAGAGGATCACAGCATGTCAAACAGGAGTAAGCCAGCAGAGATTTTCAGGGTCCTGTGTTAGGATAAGGAAAGGTGTAAATGTTGCTTTTATTTCCTCAGATGAAGGGATGAGATGAGAGCCATACTCAAGCTTTATGAATACATGGCTTGGGCTGAGCGTAGAACATTTTCTTCCGTGTTCTAACTCCCCCTAGGCCTAGTCCTGGAAGCTTCTTCAGCAGTCCTGTAATGTGAATTAATGAAGCCACGTAGGTTGTGATCTACCAATCAGCAGACTTATTGGCATTCCCCGAGTCTTGAGCAAATATTATCAGCGGAAAGAACTTAGTGCTCCAGACAGCCCAGGAAAAACAAGTTTTTTTCTGGCTGCAGAATTTGTTATTGTTAAATTTGAATTCTTCCCCATCCTTCCCTCTTCCTCTTTGCCTTCTGAACTTGCTTTCTAAAATGGAGGGCATTCTTCCTTTTTTTTTTTTTCTTTCTGACATTGGAGGATTTGAAGAGAAAACAGGATGCTTTTCTTTTCTCTGCTAAAATGATACTTTTTCAAGGTCTTGTTCATATTTCCTCTTGTAGAGTTTCCTGGCCACTTCAGCCTTTGTTCACTATTCTTTTGTCTGAACTCAATCAGAGTGTCTGACACTTAGATACTTGGATTGTCTGTGTCTGAGAATTTTCAGTGATTTGAGTCTATAGATCTGTTCCCCAATCTTTATTGTTAAACTTCTTAAAAATGTCTCTCATAGTCTTGCCCTTCTGTCCCCTCTGCCACCATCTCCTCTATCACTGTGTCCCTCAGCCTCAGAATAGGCCTTACAGAATTCAGGCCTGTAATGATGAAGACAGGCGACTTCTCTGCCTCTGGCTTACAGTTGAATCCTTAAACTTTTCTAGTAATTAGAAAGAGTCTATGAATGAGAGCAGACCACACTGTACTATGTTCTTGTGGTCAGTTCTAGTCTTTGGTATTGTTCTGACTTCTAGCAAACCCGATTTCCTCCCCTGTGTCTGGGAGTGGTGAGTAGTCTTCTCTTACTTCCATCCCTGAATAGATGGTAGTACAGTTCCCAGTCTTGGAAAGTGGGAAATTCATACATGTAGAAAGGAAGCCCCTCCTCCTTTTTAAGAAATCAAGAGTCCAGTTGCTGCCTGTGCCCATAGCCACCAGCCTGGCTTTCCAAAGACAGCACTCATATCAGGATTCTTTTGAAAATACTGATTGAGAAAGAAGCAAAACCAAGAATCTCCTGCGATACAGTAGAAAGAACATAAGCACTGTGTTAGGTAGATAGGCTCGAATCTGCTTCTGTGTGACTCACAGTCTGTTTATACTTCCGGAAAAAAAAATGTGTAATTAACATGGATAAAAAGTAAGCATATAAGTTACCTAAAGACTGAGGGTTTCTAGTAAATAACAACTGTTGTAGTAATTATTTAAAAATGGCCTCTGGCTCAGGTAGACTATCTAAGCTGCAGCTGCTCTGCCTAGCCCAGCTGCCATGTTTCTCAGCCGGAGGCCAGGTGCGTGCCGCAGCTAGAACCGGCCGCCAGAAACACCAGCCCTGCCACTCACTAGATGCCAGCATGAGAGATGGCTCTGCCAATCTTCCACGCTGTCTCCGCAAGGCAGGGCATTGCCCAGACCATTCAGCCATCCATGTGGGCCCAGTAAGAGAATGCGACTCTAATTCTTATAGATTAATCAAAGCTTATATATTTGGCAATGATCAGTAACAAGATACCCATACAATCAGAAGTGTAACCCAATACCCAACCTAGGTATACCAACTACCTTTGACTGCTACAGACACATGAACATCCATCTCCATTGCCCCTACATCTCTGCCCTCTCTTGCTCCTTCTCTTCCTTTTCTCTCTTCCTCTCCTAACTCTGCCTCTTCCTCTCCTAACTCCTCCCACCTTAGCTCCTCCTACAAACAACCTGTACGTTTACCATGCTAAATTTCTTATTAGTTTAATGATGAAGCTTACATTAATCCCCAAAACAGGAAAAAGGAGAGAGACCAACTGACTCAAATCAGCAGGGCCAAATTAATTAAAGCTTTTTAATTGATTAATAAAAATAAGCTTTTTATTGATGTACGCAGGCTGGGCTGCCTCCTCCTAAGGCAGGATTCAAGAGGTCAGCATTGGATAAGAAGAAGACAAGCTTTTTTTTTTTTTTTTTTCCTTTTTTAATTTTATTTTTTAACCCATCCCAGTCACCCCCTCCCACAATCCTTCCCCATCTCTTCTTTTCTGAGTACCCCCTCCTCCTGTATCCCCCACCCTGCCACTTTAAGTCTCTGAGAGGCTAGGTGCTTCCTCTCCCATTGAGGCCAGATGAGGCACCCAGCTAGAAGACCATACTCCATATACAGGCTGCATGTTTTGGGATAGCCCCCACTCCAGATGTTTGAGACCTGTATGAAAACCAAGCTGCACATTTACAACATATGTGCAGGGAGGCCTAGGTCCAGCCCATGGAGGTAGATCTGTGTAGACTAGGTATGCTCCATGGTTGGTGATTCAGTCTCTGAGAGCTCCAAGGGTTCAGGTTGGTTTACTCTGTTGATCTTCCTGTGCAGTTCCTATCTCCTTAGGGCCCACAATCCTTCCCACTATTCTTCTATAAGAGTCCTCAAGCTCTATCCACTGTTTGGCTCTGGATGTCTGTATCTGTCTGAGTCAGCTGCTGATTAGAGCCTCTCAGAGGACAGCTTGCCCCTGTCTGTTCTCAGGCTGGAGGTTTAGATCCTGGGAGCTCTGGTTGAGTCTTTTGATACTCGTTCTTTTCACAGATCAAGAGGAGGGGTTTTCCAAATGAGGGACTTGCTGGAAAGAATTGGTCGTAGGGTTCTAGGAGCAGAACATAAGCAATAAGTTAGTCACCATGACCTCCCAAAACAAAGGCATGATCGCAAGGTGATCATAACAAGGTAGTCATAGCTGACAACTGGTCATAACAAGCTTTTGAAACAAACATACAGTTCAAGATGGTTATAATAACTTTTTGAAACAAAGGCATGGTTGCCATTTCCTAGAACAGCCAGTACAGCACCATTTGTAGTTAAATTTATAAATGTGACAAAGCCCAATCCTTGAGAAACAGAAGTTTAATCATAAACAGAAATAACCTAGTTTGTCTGTGAAGACCCCCTGTCAGGGGAGACCCTCACTCAAGTCTCAGGATGACGCAACCACCCAGTAACTCTTGAAAGACACTGAAACTAGATGCAAATGCGGAGGTTTATTCGGGAGAAACAACTGGCTATTGGTCAACTCATTTGCTCACGCAGGAGTAGAGTTGACTCCGATTGCAGGTCTGAGGGGAGTTTTATAGGGGAAAACCACAAACCAGGGGAGGGGGCGAGGGTTGCCAAGGAGACATAACAGAAAAATAGCGGAACATTCCAGAGGAACCCAACCTATATGAGTCAGGGTCATGCAGAAACACTCTGTACACCTGTTTTTCTCAAGAATGCAGTCCTGCCCTGCCATTGTGGTCTCACCCAGTCATTGTGGCTACCAGTTTCCTGGTTCCACCTAGCTAATTCGCATTTCTCCTTCTGTAACTGGCCAGTCCACATTCTCAACTTGTTTCAGAGAGAATTTTCCATGCCCTTTAAAGGAAAACCTGAAAAAGAACCTAAAGCCTGAAAAAGAACCTAAAGCCTGAAAAAGAATATATATATATATATATTCTATAAAATGTTTTCTATAATTTTTCATTCTTCATTTGTATTATAAGATGCCTTTCAAGCCCAAGACAAAGGCAGACTGGTTCATCACTTATTTTGAAGATTAGAGTATTTGTTCTAAAATAGATGTCTGTAATTCTCATTGGTTGGGTGCCTGTATGAAAAAGAATTGGCCTCAGAGAAGCCTTCAATCACAACATGTCATGTCATGAGCTGTGCTTCTGCTGGGAGTAGGTCTGGGATGCAAGCATTGTCTGAGCAGAGAAAAACACATGTCCTCTGCAAAATGGATAGATGCATTTTGAAGTTCGTAATAAAATAATTGAACTGGACAAAGCTTATTTTCTGAACCTAGGACTCTGGACATTGCTGCTTTCAAATGGTGAGCGGCGTTACTGTGGAGAGGTCTTTGGTTGGTTCATTTTCTTTGCCACTTAAAAAATTAAAAGGCAGGAGAACTCTGGAGTGTAGTATGTAATAGAAGAGAAAAATCTCAAACAAGACAGAGAAAATCAGCCAGTGAAGACAGGCTTTTATTAGTGGTGAGGAACCATGAACACAGCAAGGCACTGAGAAAAATCCTCTGCAAAGTGGGTGTGCGTGTATGTAGGGACCATGGCAGTTCCAAATTCAGTCTCTGCATGAAGGGAGGGGCTAATAGGGGAGAAAAGTCCAGAAGGTTTTAAGCTTCCTGGCTTTTGTTCTCAGGTCAGGAGGGTAATGAAGAAACCAACATCCTAGAGAGGAAGTTACTAGCTAGCTATCTTGGAAGTTTGAAATCTGTATTACCTGGTTATGGCTCCTTTCCCTGTCTGTCTGCTACTAGGGAGTCTGTTTAACTCTTGGTTTCTTATCCCCACACTGTTAATTGTCAGGCCCATTGGTATTAATTTTTCTAAACAAATCACCCAGCAGTCAGTATAAGTTACTTGATTTTATTTGCAAGAATTAAATGGATGTTGCTGATTTTAGGTTGGTAACTTTCTTTCTTTCTTTCTTTCTTTCTTTCTTTTCTTTCTTCTTTCTTTCTTTCTTTCTTTCTTTCTTTCTTTCTTTCTTTTCTTATCATGTATAGTCTTAGTACATAGTTTAGGATTGCCTCAAACTTTTAGCAATTCTCCTGTCTCAGCCTTCCAAACACTGGGATTATAGTTTTTTACTAGAATCCCTGCCATGATATTTTCTTTAAAAAATTGTCCTGATCTTCAGTTAAAGAAACAGGACTATAGAATTGCCTTAGGTTATAGAAGCAAGATGGATGCAGAGACCCACCTTGTGGCTTCTTTATTAGGCTCTTTAAAACTAGAATCCTACTAGAAGAAGTTTAACACAGTCTAAAAAGGGGTGCTGAGCAAACTAGATAGGAAGCATTCTTCACATTCTTTGGATTCTTCCTGAGGTATTCTAGAGGATACTCTGCAAGTGACCTTTGCAACTGAAAAGATCTTACTTCACCCACTCTGGGTAGGCTGCAACCCTTTCTTTCTGGGCCCCTAAGTAGTATATAAATTAGTTTCCATTTACTCTCTCACACCTTTGTAGAGGTGAACTCATCTACAAATGTGTTCTGAGCACCACTATGTTTAGCCCACCTTCCCCTGGGAAAAATCCCTCTGAACCCTGGCCATTCCCTCGTCCAGTCTTGGTTTGTGCAGCTTTAGAGACAGGGTCAAATTGTTCCACCAGGACAAAGTCCAGTTAGACAATGGCCTCGGCCCTAAATTTATCATTCCAGAATGTTTTTTATTATCTCAAGGATAACTACAGACTTCAACCTCTTAAGAGGAAATGTAATACTTTAAAGTTAAACACAAAATAGTGCCTCATTGTACTTTGGGTGCTGGGGAGGGCTGAGAGGCTCTGGGGAATCAAGGCTTAGCTTGTCACCAGCAATACCTTGTATATGAGCTTTATTGTGTAGTCTTAGCATGTTGTCTGTTGTCAAGGAAGGTCTTCCTTCTGCTGCCTCTTCAGCACCCCCCAGCTTATGCTTTAAGTTTTATGCAGATGCAGGTGATTGCTGGAGATTCAGTAATTTTTTTCTCCCTATAAATAAAGAAGAAATAGAAGATGTGTATTGCAACTCATTCACTGTTTTCCCTATTCTCTCCACAACTTGTGTGATCTCTGGCACATACATAATAGCTAGTCAGAGAATGAAAAGTACAAAACTAGTGCCTAATGTATTCAGAAGAAATGTGAGACCAAAGGAAAGAATATTATCATTGTTAGCAGAGCATGCAAACCACTGAATACACACTTGATATAATTATATTACAAAAAAGCAAAACAACCCACCAACCATCCAACCAACTAACCATCCAACCAACCAACCAACCAACCAACCAACCAACCAACCAACTAACCAACCAATGAACCAATCAGTCAGCCAACCAGCCTAATGCAGACAAAATGATACTATTTTAACTAGGAGCAAGAGCCAATTGAAAACATGAGTATTGTTTAGAAAATAAAGTGTATTAAGATTTAGAAGTTTTGGGTGGGGGAGCCTGGCAAGGTATTCCAAGAGGAACAGTTTGGCTAATGGCATGCTAAGTATCAATTGTAGTTTTGTTAACATTTCCAAAGCTCTGTTCTGTTAGTTTCTTTTGTATAATTAATGCAGACAAGCCCAGAGGAAACAAACTACTCCTAATTTTTTTCAATTTTCCTCAGGTTGTGAATGTGACAGGGGGAATCTCTTTTCTCAACTCTGTCACACCTATGGATTACTTCCCAGGCCTAAACTTGGAAGGGTATCCTAACAGAGATAGCATAAAATATGCTGAAATTTATGGAATCTCATCTGCCCATACATTGTTGAGGGGAACACTGAGATATAAGGTAAGTGCTGTATTTTAAACACATTGTTAGTTTTTATATAAGTAGTGAATATGCTTATTTTTTTCTAGTAGTTAAAATGAGAAACCAAGTTGGAGGTTATCTTTATCCCCTCCAGCTCTTATATTCCTTTTGTTCTTTCTTCTGCAATGTTTTATGAGCTGTGGAGAGATGCAAAAACAACTGTCTTGTTTTGGGGTGAACACTAAAGTGAGAATATTCTCATATTCTCATAGCCCTGTATAGCTATGACACACTCTCTCCCATCATAGTTCACTGGTTAAATTTTTTTTTATTAAATGTATTAGGGGCCCTAACTCACAATAGTGAATTTGTTGGTATTGACTCTTTAAGGAATGGGAACAGGTAGGAGGATAGCTAGCTTTCTATATAGCTAAGTACTTAGTTCGTCAGTCTTGTAAGAGTTACTGGAGTCTTGGGTTCTGTACAATAGCAGACAGCTGCCATCTTCTTGTTATGGCCTAATAAGTGGCAAACTGCATCTTTCTTTAATAGCTAAAAGCATACATTTTGTCTTGTTAGTTGGAGTTTATTTCTGAGGTCAGTATCCTCTGTTGTATGTCTTGAGAGCTTAGGATGAAGTTCACATCATTTAAAACACATGAACTGAGGTTGGGGGAAGTGAAAAGGTTAGACGAACTTCTCAAAAACAAATCTGAAATGTTTTCCTAACCATAAAATAGGGAATTAAAGTGATCATAGGTGAGAAGTTATAAGTATGCTCAAAATGAGAAAACCGGGTAACAGAGCCCTAGCGTAAGGCTCTTCTTTTCTTCGGTACCCAGATCTTCATTGTAGGGTGGGGTCTCTGCTTTGGGGGTATGGATGATTGTTCCTCCCTTCACAGGAAAGTAAAATAGATAGAACTAAGTTGATAGAGTACTTTCCTAGCATGTGTGAGGCCATGTATGTGATCCTTAGTGTTTAAAAACAGTATGTTGTAATAAAGAAGAGTAAATCTGATTGTTCTATTAAATAATATTCTGTTAAATTGCATTATATAATCCTCCAGGAAATTAGCCCTTATGCTGCCAGAACATACCACACAATATAGTTCTGAGAAAATTAAAAAAAAAAAAAAAAGTGTTTTATGTAAACCAGTTGAATTATCATGACAACTGTTAATATTGATCCCATTTCAGCAATGAAGATTATTACCAAATAAGTTATAAAGATAAAAAAAATTTAATTAGTTATAAAGGCAGATTCCCTCTTCAAGGAAAAAGAAGGGGAAGCAAAAATTCATTTGTCTTTGAAGGGAAAATATTCATTGGCTGCTTGTTAATTCTTGCTTCAGGGATATTCCAAAGCTTTGAGTGGATTTGTAAAGTTGGGACTCATCAACAGAGAAGCATATCCTGCCCTCAGACCTGAGGCCAACCCTCTCACCTGGGTGAGTATTTCCAGAATTCTGTGCTGTCTGCTTCATACACCTCCTGAGATGGCCAGATCTAAAGCTTTGCTTTGCACTGGGTCAAGGCATCCCTTCTTTAGCTGGTATATGCTGATGTGTTCTCATAAATATCTCCTCCCACTTCAGTGCTTTGGATGAATAGAGAAAGCAATAGGCTAAAGTACCTGGCCTGTTCCTGTATTCACTTACTCCCCAGGATCATTCCCTGAGCAATAGAGAAGATGCCTTCCCTCTTTGCTTTGGTCTCTGAGATTTTCCAGTTGTGTAGGTGGTGCCATGTCATTTGGACCTATTGAGTGTGATATTTAAGAGGATGCTGGTATGAATCTTGTCAGTCCTTTCACTATGCTATTTATGGCTGTGAGTAATAAGTTTGTTACCGAGTTTTAGGCATTTCTGTCTCATACCTAAATCCTAGGAAGCAGTGTACTCCTCCTGGGTCATCCTGAGATGCAGTTAGAATCCAGAACACAAGCAACAAGCTTGTTGCACAACATCAGATAATAAACATTTTAGACTTTGTGGGCCAAGCAGTCTCTACAGAATAATCTAGTACTGGCATAGAGAGTGCATAAGCACTGTAGGTACAACTTCCAGTGAACTTTATTTGTTTAAAAAGCAGGAAATGAGCCACACTGAGCCATGAACCAACTGGTCAACTTCTGATCTAGGCCATAGCTTCCTTTGGGGACCCTGGAAACATTTTTGTTTAGAAATAAGAAAAATCCAGGGCCACTCTTTTAAGTGTTCCTTTGAAATTTAATTCCCTGTGAGGTCTTTCTCATCTATTGAAGCTACAAAAGAATTCTGGTTGCTACTGGCAACCACAGCACTAAACCTCTTGCACTTTAACCTGCTTCACATTGATTGCTACAGGGTACAGGGGTAGGAGTGTGGGATGGGAGCATGAGTGGAAAAAAAGTGTTGGGGAAAATACATGACCAGGAAATGGATTAGTGTTTCTCCTTGTTTGCATTAAGTATCTATTGAGGTTTTTTTGTTGTTCTGGAAACCCATGCATTTGTGATGTGTAGATGTTCTTGCGTGTATGTGTGTGTGTGTGTGTGTGTGTGTGTGTGTGTGTTAATTTATGTCTTAATTTTCTATTTTACTTATTTCTAACAAACTTTTGAGGTATACTTTATGGCCAATGCCTTAGTTGGTTTATTTCTCTGATAACTAATGTTTTACAAGTATGTACTTAGACCTTTCATGTTTATTTTTCTATCAGAAACAGCTCCTGTGTGACCTAGTTGGAATTTCCCGCTCCTCCTCATGTGAGAAGCTTAAGGAAGTTGTCTTTACAAAGTTAGGAGGGGACAATACCCAGCTGGAAGCTGCTGAATGGTAAGCACCAGTATTTCCATTTAGATCAAGACATATTGGACCAATGATTAATGACAGTCATTTCAGGCCAAAGAAAGGCCATGACAGACTAATGCTTTGTATTTGTCTTTGAATAATTAGCTGTTTATTGACTGATTCATCGTCATTCGTTGGCCTGATAGATTATAATTTATTGGGTTTAAAAAGTAGATAGGGAAGAACTTGCTGGTGATTATGACCTGGAAATGTTTATTTTTAAAGCATTTTGTTACTCTGTTCCTGGATCAAGTGGGATTTTTTTTTGATTTTCTGTGGCTGCAGAATAATCATTTATGGGACTGGTATACTTAATATAAGACAACTAATCTGTAAACTAATCATGAATGAGCTGGCAGTATATCATCTCTGCTCTGCTCTATGGAGCAGTATCTTGGGGAACCAGGATCCTGAAGCTAATAAGGAACATGCATAGGCTGTGCACTAACAGCAACCCTTGTGCTTTTCAGGTTGGGCTTACTGGGGGATGAACAAGTTCCTCAGGCGGAGTCCATTGTGGATGCGTTCTCCAAGCACTTGGCCTCAAAACTCTCCTATGGTAGGTCAAGGGGTTTTCTTTAAACATTACTGAGGAAGAATCATAGGAAAGTTTGGTCAAAGGATCGGTTTCTAGAGCAGCAGTCATGCAGTAGGAAGGAAAAGTGTGAGAAGAGGCAATGAGAGAAAAATTCTTAGGAAATAGTGAATTCAGGAGCTGCTGGGAAGAAATAAAACAAGAGCTTTATATCTAATGTATCAAATAAATATCAAAACAAGTGTTTGTCTGCCAGAGCAATGCCCTTGTCAAACCAACCAGATTATTTGATACTGAGAAAGTAATTTAGTTCGAATTACCTTAAGTTTTTCACTTGTTCTTTGGGTGAAAAGCATCACAAATAGTTATCTAACGAGCATATGTAATTGGGTAGAGAAACTGGAAGGGCAGAAGAGGTGAAATATAATTATAGTTGAGCTATAATGATGATTTAAGACGTCCATATTTATTTTTAAGGCCCCGAAGAAAAGGATATGATTGTGATGAGGGACACCTTTGGCATCAGACATCCATCTGGACATTTAGAAAATAAGACCATCGATCTCGTGGTTTATGGAGATTTCAATGGCTTCTCGGCAATGGCTAAAACTGTGGGGTTACCGACAGCCATGGCAGCCAAAATGTTGCTTGATGGTAAGTTCTACTGGCATCAGGCCTGAGCCTGGCTCCACTTTACCTTCAAGCCACTCAGTGCCTGCTATAATGAAAATGAGCCATCTTAGAGGATACCTGGCTGGGAGCCACACTGTGGTGAAGAAAGAGCAGAGGCTCTGGTGTGAGACCCAATTTTCATCCAACTCAATCACAGTACCTCAGAACGGTGGAATAGATGTGGCTTAACACCTGTGGGCCAAGGGCTCCTCAAATTGAACGCGGGTTGTGTCATTCCAAACTCTGGCTTGTTGCAACCTTTCAGTGAAACAGCATAGAAAGCTGCCACCACACAGAGGGTCTGCTGGGAAGGGTGACTCCCTTACTTCTGTTTTTTATTTGTATATTTAGAGTCGTGTTCTGAATTAGAAGAGGATGTTCACTTGTAGGTCATCAGTCTGTGGTTTATTGATTCTTGTGTGTTAGCATCTTATCTACACTGAACAAATATTTGCAATGTGCTTCTTGACTTACAGTGGGGCTTTATTATGAATAGTTAATATAAATTTAAAGATGTGTTAAGAGGAGATAAATTAAATAGAGGTGAAGGACTGAAAAACATAGTTCAGCAGCATAGTCCCCGTAGAGTATCAGCTTCTTCCTTATTGGCCTTGTGGTTGATTGGTATCTGTGACTCCCTTCTTCTTCCTGACACCATGGCACAGTGTCATAAAGCATATCACTAGCTTGGACAAAGTCCAAATTCTAAGTATAATCTATTCTTAGTGTTTTGCACCATTAACAAAGTTGACAACCTTAAAGTCAACCATTTTCCCTTGCTTTCTTTTCTTTATTTCTTTATTCTTCTCTCATACATTACATCCCAACTGCAGTTTCCCCTGCCTCCACCCCTGTCTTCCCCTCTCCCCTCTCCTGGAGATCCCATCTTCCTTTTCTCTTTAAAAAAGAGCAGGCCTCCCAGGGATATCAACTAAACATGGAATAACAAGGTGTGATAAGACTAGATACAAATCCTCATATTAAAGCTAGATGAGGCAACACAGGAGGAGAAAAAGAGGTCTCAAGAGCAGGCAAAGGAGTCAGGAACTCCCCTATTCAAACTGTTAGGAGTCGCATAAGAACACCAAGCTATACAACCATAACAAATAGGTAGAGGACCTAATGTAGACTTATGCAGTTTCTGTGATTTTTGCTTCAGTCACTATGAGCCCCTATAAGCCCTGCTTAGTTGATTCTATATTCTGGTAGTACTTTCAACTTCTCTTGTTCCTAAACTCCTTCCTCCCCCTCTTCTGTGGGGTTCCCCAAGCTCCAGCTAATGTTTGGCTGTGGGTCTCTTCATGTGCTTCCATTAGTTGCTGGTTGATGCTTCTCTGATGATCATTGGGCTAGGCACCAATCCACGAATATAGCAGAATTTCATTAGGAATCATTTTGTTGACATTCTTTCCAGTCATGTTTAGGTCCATCCTAAGTCTCTGGGCTATCCAGTCTTTTGGTTCCTGGCCCCTCAGGCAGTGTCAGGCATGGGCATGACTCTTGTGGAATGACTCTCAAGTTAGACCAGTCATGGGTTGGCCATCCCCACAAGTTCTGCACCACCTTTACCCCAGCACATTTTGTAGGCACAACTAACTGTAGGTGGAAAGTTTTGAGGCTGGGTTGGTGTCACAGTCCTACCACTGGAAGCCTTGCCTGGTTACAGAAGATGGCCAGTTCAGACTCTGTATCTCTCATTACTAGGAGCTTTACTAGGGTCACCATTTGTAGATTGAGGGAGTTTCCATTGTACTAGGTTTCCCAAATGCCCCGCCCCTCAATCCAGTCATCTCTCCTTGTACTCTCTCCCTCCATCCCTCCCATACTTGATCCCTCCTGTTCTCATCTCAACCTGTTCCACTCCACCCCTGAAATCTGTTCTATTTCCCATTCCCAGGGAGATCCATGTGCCCCTTCTTCCTTGAGCCCTCCTTGTTACTTAGCCTCTCTGGTTCTAAGTTGAGACTTTCTTTAAAGGATTTCAACTTTTAATTCTCTATGTTCTCCCTTTCTGGTCATATATAGATTGGATAGCATTGTGTTGCAATACAGTACTGTTTGGCCCTGGGGTGGGGCTCTTGTTGTAGAATTAGACCTTTAACATCAGCTTTAAATCAAAAATCAAAAATTTGTTTTCTTTTAGGTGAAATTGAAGCCAAAGGCCTAATGGGACCATTTACAAAGGAGATCTATGGGCCAATATTGGAGCGGATTAAAGCAGAAGGCATTGTATTTAACACACAGAGCACAATCAAGCTATAAGTGGGGATTTGTTTTCCTAAGCATCACAGGTATTACCTTGTGTATGACAAACGTGCTTGCTGATGTGCTAAAGCAAGAAGCACGGTATGTTTTGAGTAAGTTCATGCAGGTGTTTCGAAACTCAAATCTCTATTTTAGTAAAGCTTTTGGAGTAGAAGATTCGAGACATTACGGAAACCTTTAATAAGTCTCCTGTCTACTTTTTGTGTGTATGTAAAGGTGATGATGATCATAGTTTGTTAATTTATTGTGCTTCCTTTTTCCTGAGAACATATCATCAGCAAATGCAGTTGTACTATTTCTTTTCCCAGGGGGGGCGGGGGAGAACACTTCATGTAGTTATATTTTTGTATTTTTCAAATTGATTCTGCTACATGCCTTTTAGACTGGTGTATTGAAAAACAATCACAAAAGTACTGTCTCATGCCTTTTGTAAAGCTATGATTTATTTAGTACAATTGTTTGGAAAATAATTTTCCCTTGAATTTTTGGAAAATGGAGTTGATGCAATAAATTCAGTCCTCCTGGAAACACCCTTCCATAATAGAAACAAAACTAAATAAAACAAAACAACCACCACAAAACATACAGCAAAACAAGAATGGAAAGGAATGCCTTTGTAAAAGATAGCTATGAAAAACCCATAATTTGTATCATACTTAAGGAAAAAATACTGAATGGTTTTCACCAAAGAACACAAAGTATGTTATCACTTGCCTTATTGATTCAACCTATATGGCAGGATTGGACTGGAGCAATTAGGAAAAGAAACGAAACATCTACATTGGAAAATAAACTCTATTTGCATAGACTCTTCAAGAATTGCACAGGAAATCCAAGAACATAGTCAAAATAATACAAATGAACATTTGAATTCATGAATTCAGAAAGCAATGCAGATTCAAGAATAACTTGAAGCAATTTTTTTCCATAAAGTATGCATGAGTTGAGCCAAAAGTGGTTTTATAAAAACAATATCAATGGCATCAAAAAGGGAAAAAAGTAATAGAACTTAGAGGTCAGTGACATTCATGTTTATGTTCCATTGTTCTTTTCAAAGTGTGCTAAGACAATAGAGCAAAGAAAAATAATGCTTTTTTATCAAATGAGGATTGAAAGTCTGGATAGAAGCAATGGAATTGGATCATTACCTCATAGCAGACATAGGAACTGACTAAAGATGGGTCTAAAAAAATCTAAAGAGAGGTAATACTGCGAAAATCTTAGAAATAAACATAGGCATAAATCTGTATGTGTTTAAATTAGATAATGGTTTATTAAGTAATTGAAGCAAAAATCACAAGCAACAGAAGAAAAAATAGACAAACTGGACATAATAAAAATTAAAAACTTTTGAGTTTCCAAGGAAACTGCTGAGATATAAAAACATTGAACTTTGAGGAGGGGAAAGGGGGTAGGGTGATGGTGAGGAATCAGGTGTATAGAAAGAGAGGCAGGGAAAGTCAATGGAAATTGGTGATGGATGTAGTTGGAGGGGCACCTCTAGGATCTGCCAGAGACCAGGCATAGGGAAGGCTCCAGGGAGTCTATAAGGGTAACTGTAGCTGAGACTCCTAGCAGTGCAGGATATGAAGACTGAAGTGGCCACCCCCTGTAGCTAGGCAGGACTCCTAGAAGAAGGATAAGGACACCAACCCACCCACAAAACCTTCAATCTAAAGTATGTCCTGCTTACAAGAAGTGCAGGGACAAAGATGGAGCAGTGACTGAAGAAATGGACAACTAATGACTGGCCTAACTTGAGACCCATCCCATGAGCATGAACCAATCTCTGGCATTATTAATGATACTTTGATATGCTTACAGACAGGAGCCTAGTATAACTGTTCTCTGAGAGGCTCCACCCAGCTTCTGATTGAAACGGATGCAGAGAGACCCGCAGCCAAACATTAGATGGAGCTTGAAGAGTCTCAAGAAAGGGTTGAGGGAAGGATTGAGGGACCCTGAAGGGATATGAGGGACTACACAAGACCAACAGCATCAATTAACCTGGATCCTTGAGGGTTCCCAAAAACTGAACCACCAACCGAAGAGCATACATGGGCTGGACCTAGAACCCTCCCCCACATATATAGCATATGTGCAGCTTGGTCTTCATATAGGACCCCTAACAACTAGATGGGGCTGTCCCTGACTCTGTTGCCTGTTATGGATCCTGTTCCCCTAACTGGGCCACCTTGTCTGGCCTCAGTGGAAGAGGATGTGTCTAGTCCTGTAGTGACTTTATGTGCCAGGGTGGGTTGGTACCTAGGAGATGGCTTCCCCTTTATCAGATGAGAAATGGGAAGTGGGACTGTGAGGGGGACTGGAAGGAGAGGTGAGGGCTTTGATTAGGATTTAAAATGAATAAATGAATAATGGGGAAAAATCACACAATCTCTCTTCCAAATATCCTATAAAATTAGAGGTTTTTTTTGATAAGTCATTTATTCAGGCATGTATATGTAGCTAGAATATATGAAGAGCTGTTATAACTCAATAGGAAAAAGATAACCCAATTTTCTTTTGCACATGTATGTGTGATATGCCTGCAAGGAAGTATACAAATATATGTGTATGTAGACATGTTCTTTATGCATGTGTGTGCACATGGAGGCCTGCCCTTGATGAGTGTCTTTCATGATTGCTCTCTACCTTAGATACTAAGACAGAGTCTCTTTTTGAATCCAGAACACATTCATTCTTTTAGGCTAGCCAGCTTGCTTGCCCTGGGATCTCTCATCTCTCCCTCTCATTACTTGGGGGCCACCACACCTGCCTGAATTTTTTTATTAACATATTTTGATTGATTTAAAATTTTCAAATAATGCACCCTGATTAAATTCACTTTACAGTCCTCCCAGGTACATTCCCACCCTTGAGCTCTCCTGAAAAACAAAAGGAAAAATGCTAAGGTCAATTGTTGCCTATATACTCACTGGAACATGGTCAAACTCTCAAATGGGCATCCCCTTAAAGAAAACTAAATCCTTCCCCACCCTCGCCCCTGCCAGAAACCAACTGTGAAGAGCTTCAGAGTCCTTATCACAATTTTTCAGAGTTCTCTTCAAGGGCTTCCTGTCTAGACTCTTTTTTTGTCTTCCTTCTTTCTTCCTCTCTCCTCTTCCCTCCCTCTTCCTCCTTCCCTCCCTCCTTCCCTCTTTCTTCCTCCCTCCCTTCCTCCCTTCCTCCCTTCCTCCCTTCCTCCCTTCCTCCCTTCCTCCCTTCCTCCCTTCCTCCCTCCTCTTCCTTCCCTCTTCTTCCTCCTGCTTCCTTCCCTCCTTCTTCCTTCCTTCCTTCCTTCCTTCCTTCCTTCCTTCCTTCCTTCCTTCCTTCCTTCCTTCCTCTTCCTTCCTTCCAAGTCCATGCTCTGTGCTGCTGCCTTGGACTATAATGGACAAGGAAGTTTCTTTTGCACAGGTATTGATGACTTGCAGACTCATAGTTGAAATGAGAGACACAGAAGGCTTCTGTGACAATGTACTTTTACCCCCTATTCACAGCCAGGATTTTATATGAGCATGGGGGAATCCAAATTCTAGAATCAAAGTCCTCACATTTGAATAGCACGTTCTTTACTTGCTGATTTATTTCTCCAGCCCCAACATGGCATCCTTCAGAGAGAAAGACATTCTTTCTGTCCAAAAGTGTCCCCAAAAGGATAATTGGTTATCTTCATTGTCTGTTGTAGAATTTTCCCCACTGAGGTGTTGTGCAGAATCTCTCCTTTATTTTATTTTTTTAAAGTAAAATACTTTAATGACATAAAATAATGCGTTGTTGTTGTATTTGTTAGGGCAGTAGGGGGGTGTGTTTTTCTTGAGCTTTTTCTTTTTTTTTTTTTTTTTATTTAGTTAGTTATTTAAATCACATCATAATTTACTTATTTACACAGGGGTTATAAACACAGAAAGGCAGGATGTGGGGAAGGGAATGGCACTGGAGCATAGGTGTTCAGGGGGAGTACAGAGACCTTTCAGAACAGAGTATCAGCTGGCTGTAGGTTCAGGGGACAGGTCACTATGAGTCTGCCTAGGATTCACTTGTCCTTATCTAAGTTGGTACTGTCCACAGAGGCTGCCTATTTATAAGACCTATGAGTACTTGGTCTGGTTAGTTTCCACAGAAGCTGCCTGTTTACAATAGCTTAAAGCCTTCTGTTTCAGTGTTTTTCCACAGAGACCCAAGACTTGGTGTTAGCATGCATGTATGTTAGGCCTATTGCTGATTTTAGGCCTATGGCTGATTTTAGGCCTTTAGTGTATATGCAGGGCTGCTCCTGACATCTCCTCCCTTCTCTAAGTATAGAAGGGCCTTGGCGATTCTCTTCTTGCGAAGGCGCGGATAGAGGCCTGACCTCCAATAATTGAAGGAGACCTTGTAATGGCTCCAGTCCTCCTGTCATTGTCCAGTGTCTCTCCTTTATTTTGTGTACTACTTTTCTTTACAATGACTGACATTTGTTAACTGTTTGCAGTGTAACTTCAGGTATCTGCCCAGAATGCCATTTCAAAAGGCTTACAGAGAGATGCTACTGTTTTTGCTGAAATAAATGCTAGTAAATGAGAATTAACTAAATGCTTTCTTTTTAATTTTTTTTTTTTAGTAATCTTTCCTAAGTTTTATTAGCTACCAAAATTACAAAAAAACACTAGAGAATTCTAAATTGTTAGATAAAAAGATTGTATCTCTATAATTTTAGTCATTGCTATAGTAAGGTAGCCTTCCAGTTTTGTTGATTGACAATGTATATAAAATGGATAGATCTCCCCCCCCCCCACACACACGTATTTTGTGTAGATTGAGTGTAAAGGGCAGATATAGAGGGACAGGATGATGAGTGGATTGGGTATACAGTGTGAAATTCACAAAGAATCAATACAGCGTTAGAGAGAGAGAGGAGAGAGAGACAGAGACAGAGTCAGAGACAGAGGGAGAGACAGAGAAAGATAGAGAGAGTGACAGGGTCCATCTGTTCCACTGATAAAATGGATGAATGTCAAGGGACATAGAATGGACCAAAGCTGTGCTTTTGAAACCAGTCTGCCACAGGTTGGTGCCCTAAGGACAGTGGCAGGGACGTTTCTGTATCATTAAGACTCTAAGGGCTCAGCCTTTCTTCTTGGCTTCAATTTTATTTGTGTTTTCTTTAGACAGTTTCCTGAGCCCTTTTGTGTGTTCTCTTGGGCTTCAAACTAGAATACCACATAGGTAAATTGGGAAAGATTTCTCATTTAATATTATCTAAACTCAAACAGACATCACACATTAGAAGCAGGAAGTGCACAATTTCAACTGTAAATGTTATTTAAAGCAATGACTTGAAATAATAAGTATAATAATAACCTTTGGTATTTTAGTGCCTTAATTGTGAGAACCTCGATGCTGGTAGGTTTTTTTTTTTTTTTTTTTTTTTTTTTTTTTTTTTTTTTTTTTTTTTTAATAGAAAGAGACATTAAATAAGTGAGCAACAAAGATAAAAATTCTTTGCACTGGCCCATCTCTCTGTGACTTGTTCAGAACTATTACAACAACCATGGTACTGAAACAAGAGCAGGAATGTGAGAGTCAGGGTGACAGCCATGTATACAATGGTGGAGGAGACAATTCAAACTAGCCTCTCTGACAAGTTGCTCTAAGGTTTATCTGTGGAGAATTGCTTAGGAACTCCCTTGGTTGATGGACTGTTAGAATTTCTTAAGGAGTGAATTAGACATTTCTATTTCACATTATGTCCTCCTTCCTTTTTAAAACCTTGCTTTTATTTTAAAGACAATTATCAGAGGAAACACTTGTAAATTATTATTTAAGACTGAGGATGTTCAGATTCTTAACACCAGTACAGTTTTTTTTCCCATTTATGTACCTAGATATTTAAAGCTACCTACTGTAACATCTCAACATATTAGTAAGAAGGGAATATTATAATGTATCAGAATATCATGCAGTCAGCATATTGGTATTCCAGGTGAAATATTATGCAAACTTGACAACGATAGGATGATAAAAGTTGTGTAATAAAATACAGTTAGCATATCAAAAGAATATGTCATCAGAATGAAGTCATAGCTGTGTTATAAGCTATTACATTAAAGACGTGTAGAATGACAGCTACAGATGTAATGGAACAATAAAGTTTTGATAGAGATGACTGCTGGAGGCTCACCTGACCTTTTCAAGCCAGCTTCATTATTTATGACTTGTCTTAGAATGCACTGCTATCTCAAACATTAAGTTTGGAGAGATAGGGAAAGCTTGTCATACCTTAAAAGAACTTTTGTTTTAATCTGTCTCAGAATGTATGTGCTAAAGTCTTTGTAAATGACTTCATGTATTGGTTATATAATCATTTTCTCACAGACAAGATTATGTAGAGTGCATCACTACTAAATCAACTTAAAGGGGAAAGAAAGACTTTCATATTTGCCCTCTCCCCTTGCAACCTTCCCCATAAAAGAAAATTAAAAAAAAAATAACAAAGTCTAGAAAACATCATGTCATGGAAGTGTAATGAGTCACAGTGTGTCCCAAAATATATCCTTTTGTCCACACATTTTTACTTGAAAATGTTCATTGCAATGAGTCATTGGTCTGGTTCAAGGACTCTAATTTTTCTATCATCAATTTATACCGTTAATACTCTATTCTCACTGGGACTCTAGTCTCTGATGTTGTACTGTGTCATGGAGATCCTGCAGCTTTCATTGTGCAGGATGGGCCTTTTCATATGTTCCAATAGTTTATAGGTGAGGTAGATGTTGGGGTGGGCCAACTCAAAGCCACGGCTCTCAGCCTGTGTGGAAGTTGAGGTGTTCAGCCCACTAGCTATCCTGCACCCTCAGTACCAGGGTGAACTTTTCAGCACTACCTCAGCCAGCTCATCCAAAGCTACAGTCAGCAAGGGGCAGGGCCAACTCTCCTGCTCTCATGCCCTTGAGACTGGCTCACCCATCCCAACCCCAGCAGGGCCAGCTCTACTATGTAGCCCAGATGAGGTGCAAGGCTTGCTCTCCTGAGTACTACAGACAATGAGAGGGAGGGGAGGTCTCCCAACTGCCTCAGGTGACAAGATAAGGGTGGCATCCCCTCCATGCCCATACCACATCATGGCAGGGGAGTGGCAGGCCAGCTCTGCTGAGCTCAAAAGAACTTGATATGTACAGTAGTAGTCTTCTTGCTGTAATGTCATGTAATGGAAAATGTAAGGGATCTCTCTCAGGTCTCTTTTACTTAAGGATGTTATTGTGGTTTGAATGTAAAATGTTCCCTATAGACTTGTGTTTGAACACATTGTTGCCAAGAACCAGCCTGGGCACGAAGAGGAGTTCTGAGAGAAGGGGTGTCTGGGAGTGGCCTAAAGAATCACTGAAAGCTGGGTCCAAATTGTGGGTCCAAGTTGGTGACCTAGGTTCTGCTGGGATGGCTTTCCAAATTGCTCTAGCTCTCCCTCCCTCCCTCCCTCCCTCCCTCCCTCCCTCCCTCCCTCCTTCCCTCCCCCCTCTCCCTCCCCCTGTTCTGCTCTAAAGACTCTCTGGCTCAGACAGCTCTTTCTACTAGTAAAAATTCGAAAAGGCATCTAGCTAGCTCAAAGTCAGAAAAACTGCTGTAAATTTCTAACCAAGTCAGAAATCCGGGTAAGAAAAATTCTTGAAGTTTTTTTTTTTTTTTTTTTTTTTGGCTCTCCAGACAAGAACTGCTATCTCTTATTGCTAGCTCATCTCATGCAGACCAAAAGTCCAGTTTTTATTTACATATAAATTTAGTAATTTATTCTGGGTCCTTTTTTGATTATCCTATGAATAAGCATCTCTTTTTTTATTGGATATTTTATTTATTTACATTTCAAATGTTTTTCTACCTATGTGGTTGCAAACCCCTCCAACTCCTTCAGTCCTTTCCCTTACTCCTCCACTGGGGACCCAAGAGACAACAGGCATACATTTTTTTCTTAACTTTTCAAAAGAATTCAGAGATCTGTCTGCCTTTGTTAACCACAGAAGCTAAGTTAGTTGAGCGTGACCCTGCCTTGAAATTACCATTTTTACCACACCCTGCACCTGACCTTGATCTGTCCCAAGATGACCTTGAACTCAGGAATCTATCTGCTTTTGTATCTTTCTGACAAGCTGGCTTATAGTGAAGCCTGTCATAATTCATATTGCATCCACATAGTTTGCATAGTTGAGATGTTATATATATTTTGAACTCGTGAATTAAAAGCTCTTTTCCATAGCCTTAAAGGCTGAAGGTCTAGGTATTTACCCTTTCGCTGAGACATTAGCCATACTTTCAACTCCTGGACTTGTGCTGTCTGATTATCATGGCATCATTAATGTTTACTGGAGGACATTTCTTGGAGAAATGTGAAAATCTGTATATTATTACATAAACAAGCCTTATGCCCACAGCAGCCGTCTACATTCATGGAGGCTCACACCAGGGCCCTATCCCAGGGGCTGGAATCCTGTCATCATGTCATTCTGTCCCCACCAGGGCTATGTCTCACTCAGCACTTTGTGATGCTGTTCTGGAAAGTTATGGAACCTTTAGGAGATGGGGGCCTTCCTGGTAGAAGTGAATCAGGGGACAGAGCCTTGAAGTTTTATAACCAGGAAGTATTTCCTGTTCTCTTTCTTTCTGCCTGAAGATTTGAAGTGACCAGAAACCTCCTGCTCTTGTTGCTATGCTTTCCCTACAATGATAAACCCTTTTCTCTTTGCCTTCCTAGGAGTGAAATGTCGGCACACAGAATTTTGGTAGTCATGCATATCCCGGTCAGGGCAATCCTATAAGGCAAAAGAAATACATCATGATTCTGCTTATGGAGCAAGTGGGTCCCAATGGTTTAATGATACATTTTGTAGTGGCAATACCAGCTGCTGTGTTGAGCTAAAAAATCACAGAATTTTGTGAGATTCCTATGTATCACAGAGAAGACAGTTTGAGAACCAGAGTTTGACACTCTGTCCCATTTCTTTGGGCTTTTCACTTTTTCTCAATGATACCTACGTTCACAATTTCCTATCACATAGAGGAATTTTAATCCAGCAATATGGGTGCTCTGATAAGGGATCATATCCAAAGACCCAGGTCTGGCTGGAATACAGACATGCCCTTAGTATAGACCTTTAAGGTAAAATTAGTTTGTATAAGGAAGCAACTATGTTTGAAAGTTATGTCTAATTGAGGGGCAGACAAAGTGATGAATCAGTGAAAGATTTGACAGAATGAGTTAGAAATAGGAGATGCTCAACTCTCAGGAGGAAAGCCATTTAAGAGCAGCACAGGGAGTCAGTAAGTAGGAAATTGAGTCAGTTGGGAGTCAGTGCAGTACAGTGCAATGGAACTGAATTAGTTCATGAGTTCATGCAGGTCAGCAGAGACAGTTGAAGCCAGATAATAAGGAGACAGAAGATTAGAACAAATTGCCAGAATTAGTTTGAGGTCAAGTAGAGCCAAGCAAAGCTGAGAGAAGCCAGATTCAATCAGTCAGCTTGGAGAAGAATCTTGAGCCAGAACTGCTGAGTTGAACCAGCCAACCAGAGTTTAGAAAGAGCTAGAAAGGATGAGCATATTCAGCAGTAAACCACTGAGATAACAATTATAACAGCTGACTAGAAGACATCATTACACTGCTACACATAGGTCACCACAACATTCCACAAGTGAACACAAGTTAATGGCAATATTTATATTTATTTTTGCAACTTCTCAGATAAAAACCATTTAAGGAATGTTTGGTAAGGTGTTATTCTCATAAAAACATCTTTTAAAACAAGTGGTTTTCTATTTTCACAAAAGTTAAAATGACATGCAGAAACAAGGTTAGTTTCTTGAATAACACAGTACAGCTTTAGAAGACATGTAAAGTAAGACCAGAGAGTAAGCTACATAATTAAACTCAAGTACACCACTAGAAAACTCACACAGTAGTAAAATATAAAAATCTACAATTATAAATATAAATTTGGTCCATGGAGACACCAGAGCAGTATTTACATAAGTTACTATCACTCCTACTTCAGGTGAATACTGCAGTTGTAAGATGTTGAATATCATTGGGGATAAAGTGGTTTACTTACAATCTACTATATTAAAAGTTATATTTCTAGCAAACCTGATGATTGCTACAAATACAGCTAAAAATCTGACACTTAACAAATATCTTCCAATGTTGGTATTTCCTATTATCTACAAATTGATTTTTTTGTTGTTGTTGTTAAAATCAATATGGAAAAAAATACCACAATTCAATTCTTAGAAACACTGTAAAATTCAATCATTTTAGTTCAAACATAATAAGTGAGTTACAAGAAGTCTTTCAAAAAGGCACACGTTGTTAATGGTGTCAATTTGGCAGCAGAATGAGTTACCGTCAGGTCATGGGAAGTAAACAGATAACAGAACTGGACTCATTTTTCTAAGTTTAGAAAGAGACAATGCTTGGATGAGGGTGGCCCTACACCCTTTCTGTGTTAGACTAAAGACTCCAGGCTTTCAGCTATATTTCCATCAGGCAAAGCTGCACCGTTACTATCCAGAGAGGTGGATGGATTCTCTTCCTGCCTTGTGCTCACGAGGCTGAGGACCACTTTGTAGAGAAATTGGTACTGCTCCTAGAAAACACAGGGAGAACATAGACAAGAAGCTCAACAGAGGCATGGATTTCCAAAAAAAAAAAAACCAGGCACGATTTCAGACACACTTTAGAACTGTTCATATCAGGGCACAGGGCTGATTTAATGGGCTTGTACTCAGCTCAGGTGCACATTCTGTATTTAGTTGTTTCTGTTTGGTTAAACCTAAATCTCTTTGCAATGAGCAAATAGTCATTGAGTATATAGAAAAAGACCGTGCACATCTGACAGCGATAAGCACTCAGTTCTTAATTCCTTTGTTTCCTGGAGTTGGAAGACGATGCAGATAAACTTCATCTGTGCTCAGCATCTACAGCCTTTATAAAAGCAACATCTTTCCTTCCTTTCTCTTCTTTTTTATACATCTGAGGCTGGTCTTGCACTACGTAGGTGAGGATGTTCTTGAACTCTGATCCTCTTGTCCCTACCTCCTAAGTGACAAGATTACAGATGTGTTTTCTTTATCCAATTTATGTGGATGTGGGGATCAAAACTAGTTTCTCCTGCTTGTTAGAAAAGCATTCTAGTAACTTGAGTTTTATCCCCAACCCTCAAAACTCAGAGTCTTAGTTTCCTTCCTTTAATTGCTATGTAATCAAATGTTTCTATCTATTTATGAGAAGTACTAAAAAAAAATGACTATTTTTATCTCCAAGGAACTGCACTTTGACAGACACACGGCTCACCAAATGTTTTTCACTCCCCATCATTTTGTCTGGCTTGATGGTCTGCTTCGGGAAAAGGATGTCATGCTCCCCAGTCATCTCTCTATGAGGTCCTTCTCTTATACTCAGCTAAGAAGCTGACAGTGACTGTAAGACTGTGATGTCCACCCAAGACTCTCACCAAGCTTTCTATTATTTTGTTACAATAATAACAACTTTCAGGTTATTTCTAAGCTAAACCTTGAAACCAGAAGTGCTGGCTGTGTCTCATTCATGACTGCACATGTCTTTTTTCTCTTAAAAGCACCTATGAATTAGTTATTTGTTCACTCCAGAAACCGGGTTCAGCTTAAGAAAAGAGTGAATAAGTCTAACATTTAAGTCTTTCAGATATATCTCTGGCTGTTCTGTGAAGTCTCAACTTGAACCTCAGGAATGCGACTCTTCAGCTTGCTGAACAAACCAATTCATTGGTAATTCCATCCACTACAGGTATTTTTAACAGTCATAATGAATCTTATAAAAAGGGCACTGAGTGACTACAAGTTTCTTAATCTGCCAGTCTTCTGCAAAGTTCATACTTGTAATTCAGCTTAAATGATACAAGCTAATGGTACCTACCAGCCTCTGTGACTTTCTTTTTATGTGATTAAAGAAAAAAATAAAAACTTTAGTAACATCGAGGAAGTGATATTTCAACAGTGAAAGGTGAGGTGCATCACTTACCATATCAGTGAAGACTCCCGGCCTCATCAAATTGATCATCTTCGCTACTTGGTAAACATCCATGGAGTTTTCTTTTTCTAGTTGGTGCATAAGGGTCGTGAGAGCACAGAAAGTTCCTGCAGTTACTCCTCCATGCCTTGCAGTAAAGAGACAGGGCAAAGACTCCATCAGATGCATCAGATACATTTTTAACTCAGAGCACACAGCCTTAAAATGTCTTGTCTTTCTTTCTTTTTATTGTGTGTAGAATTATCGTTGAATTGGGGACAAAGCCAAGAGTGCCATTAAAAAGATCCTTTATAAAATGCTTTACTCTTTGATTATGCTTCGTTATTTTTATTCTATGAAAGAGGCAGGTAGAAAATATTTGGCTGAGGTTATAATGTATAAACTATATATCTTATAGAATGGGTATTTAGCCCAATTCTAGCCTTTTTCATTGTTATACAAACAGAAGAAACTATGAAATAAAGATTGTTCTCCTAGGCAAAACAGAAACAACAACACAAACTACCAAACAATAGTCAGTTTTACTCCTCTCTCAAGAAGTAAATAGGTGTAACGTGTACTACATTAGCTCCTTTAAGTCCAGTGCTGAAACACTGCCTCATCTCAACAAATACTCCCACTACAAAGCCTAAGAGCAGATTCTGGTCTTCAGACATAGGTGATCTGCCTTCACCAGGAGTTACCAGGGAGGCATAACGTTCTGTGTCACCTTTATGACAGGAAGCAGCAGCGAATCCACCCTGGCTGAATCAGCACATGGACACAAAGCATCAGGCTGGTCGGCGGACAACAGAGGCATGCACATATCCAGGGGTCTCAATGACTAAGACTGCAAGACTTACTCATCATGAACAATCATGGGCCCATCCCTGTTAGCAGCTTCTTCTTTGATAATACTTATAAGTTCAAATGTTTTACTAATGGGACTATCCGGATTTGGCCATTTGGGGCACTGAAAATGCCTTACTTCCAGCACATAATCATCCTATGAGAAGAAAGAACAAATCAGTTTTTAAGAGTTAAAAAAACTAGCTGGGCTAGTGACAGTTGATCATGAGTGGAATAAGTGGGAAATTCAGAAACCGAAGCTAGATGATAAAAATAGTGCATGTTTCATTTGTAGTTCATCCATCATCGTGGAAGGAGGAAATCATTGCAGTGGGACATTAATCATGAATTAACCATTCACCGGGATAAAACATTATCTCCATTTTAGGACGGGGGGGGGACTGTACATGTGTACACATGTATGTAGGTGCACATAGCGGTAAAAGGTTGATACTAAATGTCTCCAATGTTTCTCTAGCATATTCTCTGAGACAGGATCTTTCATCTAGAGCTTACTGATTTGGACTAGACTGGTTGGTCCAGCGCTTAGTATCTTCCTCCCTCCACCTCCCCAGTACCATGGGGGCTGGCTGTCATGTTAGTGCTTGGAATTGAACTCAGGTTCTTATGCTTCAGTGGCAAGCTCTTTACCAACTGATTCATCTTCTCCACCCCTCCCTTTTAGTGTAATGGCAGAAGGAACTTGTAAGGTGGGACTGGGAGGAGAGGAGGGATGGGGGCTTTGATCAGGATGTAAAGTGAATAAATAAATGAATTAATGAAAGAAAAAAGAAATGTCCTTTGTGGGTGAACCATGAAAGTATGTCCTAAACATGTGTCTGCACTGCTCAATTTTAAGTTTACAAAAGGAAATCTTCAGTGTTCAAATTTGTTTGGAAAAGAGCACAGAGACCGCAAACATCAGCAGAACTCATCAGACTGAGATTAGACAACACGATAAGAAAACATCTGGCAAGAGGGAAGATGTCTACTTTGAACTCCAGTCCCGATGACTTTTTATGTGATTAACCAGATTATGTCACAGTGAAATAAGCCTCTGACCTCCAGTTTCCTCAAGTGAACTTAACGAGATGCTATATTTGAAAACAAGTGTCTCAGAATCAATTCTATGTAGTAAACGTAAACTTCCCAAACAACCAAAGTACTATTAAAAAAGAAACTCAGTATACGGTATTGGGTTATCTGATATCAAGAATTATTATAAGCACGAATGAAGTCATTTTCAGGTCAGCAGGGAGACTGACAAGGAGTCCAGTAGAAGGAAGTAGTAGTGCTAGAAATAAGTACACATTCAGATGTGTGCCTGAGCTGATACTGCTGTCTGTGAGCATGAGGTCACTAGAAAAGTAATATCACATGGCTAATAATGAAAGTGGACTCTTGACTTGTACAATGCAATACAGAAACTATAGAAAAATAGAAAACATTTAGCAAACAATGCTATATAGGTAAGTGTTTTAATTTCAGACATAGTTTGTTTTGAATCTCAGTTTGGCTTTGTAGAAAAGACTAGAATCCAGGGATTCATGTAGGCTAAATGTTCATCCTGCTACTGAACATCCCCTCTGCCCCCAGTTATTCTCATTCTCAATAACCCATAAGCGATCCCTGGGTGACCTCAGAAAATATTTCCCTGTAGATAAACATATTCAGTCAGGTACCATTTGTAATTGCAAATTTTTGAACAAAACAAAATGAAGCAGATTTCAAACAAGTAGTACCCCAATTTGGATAGAAAAAAAAAAATACCTTGAATATGTTAACAGCAGAAGCAAACAGATTTGACTTAATATGCAGCTATGTGAATAAGTGTCATCAATATTATAATGAAGGAAGGCAGCAACTATTTAAAAGTATACACATAATTCATCTAAGGGTCAGCATATAAGATCAAACTAACACAGTCTTAAAACAGAGATAAAAGGTGAAATTATGAAGCAAATCCAGAGATCAGTAAACACTAATTGGGGAAGAGGCCACTATATCTGGAGAGAGCATAGGACGGCTGAGTGGGAGCATGAAGGATCTTAAAGGCCAAGGCTGTGTTCCTCTACTGAACTCAGTAGCCGCAGAATCATTTAGTGTATCACTTTGATATATTATATATAACTTATGCATATTATTTTATTATATAATATTTGATACATTAAAAATTGGCTTTATAAAAAATAATTAACAGAATCCCAGATTTTGACTTTAGACATTTAACAAACTTCCCAGAAGCGGGAATGAGTCTGGTCCACACAGCATAAACTTTTACCTCTTTACCAAATATGAAGTGCTATGACATGTGAGACACGGTAGCTATGAAGTGCATAGAAATGCCTACTTCATCTTGCTTTCCTGACCATTGCTTTAGAACTACCCCTTATTCCTGGGCTGGCCATCTGGAAATTCAGACATCAATGGCATTTGATTTATATATCTGAGATGCATTGTACTGGAATCAATCCTGAATACTTATTGTATAGTGTGTTTTCTGCATAACACTTGGTTAAAAACTGTATTTCCTAAGGCTGAGGTAGGCAATGGGGGTGGTCAGAATAATGCATATGACAAGACAATGGGTTTCTATTGATTATTTTCTTAAAGTAAGTCTTCTTACTAACTATGGATATCTATGGGAGGAAGCATGACAAGGTAAGTGCTGGTTTTAAAGCAAGAATTAGAATTAGGGCCTGAAAAGATAGGTTTGCAGGTACAAGCACTGACTGCTCTTCCAGAGGACCTTAGTTCAATTCTTAGCACACACATAGTGGTTTACACCCATCTGCAGCTCCAGTTCTAGCAGATCTGATGCCCTCTTTTGGCCTTCATGAGCACTGCATGCATGTTGTACACAGACATACAAGCAGGCTAAAGACCCATCTACACAACAACAACAACAACAAAAACCTCAAAGAAAAAAGAATTAGAATTATTTTTGTTTGTTTGTTCATTTCAACCTAAGTTCTATCGGCAACCAATCTGGAGTGAAAGAGAAATCTTTGCTTTTCTGTGTATATAGAAGTTAAGAATTGTATAGTTTAGCGAAGTTTAGTAGTTTGATGATTCTATAAGATTTTTGGAAGTAAAAATGATAAGTATAGGAATATCCCTGGAAATGTCTCACTTTTTAAGAAATCATAATCTTTTCCACTTCTAATAGATTCCCGAGTCACCGCATGTATCACAGATGAGCAGGAGGGCAGTTCATCCTCTAACCTGGTTCCTTCCATACCTGTGTCGCTTCCAAGATGAAGTCTTGAACGATCAGTTTTTCCTCATTCGAAAGGCATTTGTGTTCTTCAGACATAAGCGTGACTTTGAAGCTTTCGCAATTTATGGGCTCATCTTTATTTGGCCAGTAAACAAACTCATCCTCTGCCTGAGAAAGACCAAGGGAGAATAGAGAGTTTTCATGAAATATTTCGTTGGTCTGATTGGAAAAATCAGTTCAAATGCTTGGCAAAGAAATTTAAAATCAAAATTTTCTTTGGATAACAACATTTACCATTAAAATGTCCTTGAAATCTTAATCCAGATTAGATTTGTGTGTGAAATAAAATACTGCACCACCCAAAGTATCACAGTGGCATTTTGTGCTCCTGGCTCATCAGTAGCATTGGTAAACCTGTTGCTTCTATAATTGCCAACTGAGTAGAGTGTCTGAAGAGAGGGCTCACCAATGACATCTCTATAACTTTAGATACATGAACTGAGTACGGGAGTTAAGTATATATGACAAGCCCAAATCACATATTCATTTTCACTGACTCTTTTTAGGTTTTACAAACAGAAAGAAGAGTGGATGTTCACTGATACTATGGTTCTGAAGAGATCTTTCTTTTACAAGTTTACATTTTTTTTTTTAAGTAAAACTTTCCAGCATAGACAGGAAAGGAAGTCCTGTGGCATCACCCTAGCTGAGAAGCTATTGGCAGGTGAGAGCAGCTCCGGAGGGAGATTCATTTTTCTTTGGAGCTATGACCACTTGTAAGATGCCCATGTTCCATGCATACTGCTATACCCGTGCTTATATGGTCAATAATAAATGCAGTAAGTTATTAAAAAAAAACCAAAGCAAGTAGGAAAAGGTGTGTGATGGGAAATACACAGAGTTGGGGGTAGGTATGGTCTTACTTCATTGTATACATGGATGAGAGCCTTAAAGCATGAATTTAAAAGTTTCCTAAGTCTCTCCTTCATACAAGAGCCTTTGCTGATATTATTAAGAGAATGTCACTACTTCTTTAACTATAAATTTCATGATATGTTAAATAAAATAGTAAAATAAAAGCAAGAGTTTTAAATGGAAATTTCAATACAATACTATATATTTTATCTAAAAAATGCAAATAGAAGTGTATAAACTGGTGTCATTTGTGGTTGCATTCCTGATGTACTTAAGCAGTGCCATAAATACTTATTTAGCAACTTAAATCTACTTCCTTTAGATCTCCCATTCACAACTTTGACTCAACGGAACTGCTTAACCAATCCAGTGTAGCAAAGCATGACTCCGGTGAGTCTATTAGGTAGGAAAAAGATTACTTTTCTTTGTATAATAGGCTTTTGGCTATTGTAATATTATATTTTCTTTACAAGAAAAGAATAGAAAAGCGACCTACCATGTTTTGAGCATCCGGGATCATAACAGCAGCTGGGCATTATGATCCCACACCATTCTCCAGAAGTCCTTGATGGTGTGCAGAAGGGGATGCTGGGTGATGATGAATTCATGGCTCTGGTAATAACCCTACAAAACCAAAGGCACGATAAAGGAGCCCAACATATGACTAAACAGAGAAATGTGGTTTTGTTAAAGTAGTGGATATAATTCTAGATTGAATGCTGAAATAATAATGTATTACAATCAACATTTACTGGGCAGTGTCTCTATGCTAGGTACAGTTTTCTTCCGACTCAGGAATCAATGAAGATTCAGCAGTCTATGAAATAGAATTATCATCCTCAGTTTAAAGGTGATTAAGCTGGGTATAGAAGTTAAGTGCTGTGGGCACATTTACCTTAAGAAGTGGCATCACCTCTAGAAGTCAATGTACCCAAACAGCTTGTGAACGTTTCTCTTGCACTAGATAGAGTGTAAATCCATGACAGACTTTTATATCCTTATTGTCCACAAACCCCAGGCTTCAGAATACTAAATCTCACATCTCTTCACCCCAGGTCCCCTTCCATGTCCTGGTCCCTGGCTGCCTCCCCTAAGAGAGGGATCAGGGAGGGTCCTCTCTGATTGTACTTAGGAAGCCTGGAAACTGGTATAAGTGGATCGAATGATTTACATGGTCTTCACTGAACTTGAAACTCTCCCCTTGCAGTGTGGTCTTTCACTACCTCCATGGGTTCACTTGGAATGTGGTGGGCGTTAGAGAGTGGTAACGGCACATCTCCCTGTTTCCTGAATCTCCATCTCCTGCATCTTCTTAGGTCATTTCTTTGCTGTCTGACTAGAACAGTGGTTTGGGAATGAATATTAGGATTCGTTTGTTTGCAACCAAGCTGTGTGATGTGTCCTAAGATGATAATAGAGGGCACACAAAAGCCACCAAAGCACCAGTCCGTTTATCAGACAATCTAAATGCAGAAGGAAGGTTTTACATTTTTAAAAAGGCCAATAGCACAAATGAATCCAGTACTTAGGGAAGAACTGTGCTGCAAACCTGGGGTGTGAATTTTAGTGAGTTTGGATTCTGTTGAAGTTGGTGTACCCTACCTCTGCCTCAGATCTGTGCCTCGGTGAATGAAAATACTCATTAGCTCTGAATGGTGAATTTGAGACTCTGTATTTCTTTATTGATTTTGATTGAGGTTTCTCAGTCCTAGCACAGATATAAAAACATCAAGGTATAGGGCTATTCCTTTGGCCACTGAGGACTATGTGCCATAGTCATTGTATTGGATGGATTGTATTGGACAGGTGCTGTTGCTGCATCCAGTAGCCCACTCTACTATTAATTCTGTTAACACAGATGGGCATGTAGATTCTCTCACGATGTCTCTGACTCACCATTATATAGGATGCATTGATGTAGTCCGTGCCTTCCCCACTCAGGGATGAAATGGCCACCCTTGATCTTTCCACTGGAACATAGAACATTGCAGGTAAACAAACATGCTCACTGCATGAGCTATCCCCACGCCCCCAAAACAACCCCCAAATGCAAGTACAATTGCATTTCTCAACGGATACCTTTAATGATTAAACTAATTGTTAAAGTTAAGTTTTCCAATTTTTGATAAGACTTCAAGGATTTGAGTTATTTTTAATAATCAAATACTGGGTATAATTAGGACAATATGACAATATACATAACATAATTAGTACACATAATTATTACCGAAAGACATAGAAGTATTGTATTATGGAAGTAAAAAACCCAGTTGGCTTTGCAAGATTCTGTGTGACTTACCAGGGATGATGGAGGATGTTCTGTTCTTTTCCCTGTTACACTGCTTCAGGGCTGTAGAGTAGTCACTCTGAAGAATATTTGACTGACTCAGAAGCTGACAAGAGAGGCAAGGAAATGTGCAGGTCATTTCATGCGCACCACCCAGATCCCCAAACACACACTGACACACCTCAACGAAAGAATGACATTTAATGGAAACATAGCCGAGTCTTTGGATCCCAGGCAGTTTTTGAAGTAAGCCCCTTTTGGGTGAAGTTTCAGAAGCCTCTATGCTGTATTCCAAGCCATTTGATCTTGAGAGGATCTTCCTGATGGTTCCCTCTGGAGCATGTTCTGATGGTTTCCTCTGTGGGTGTGGCCCTTACATTTCTTCTACTTACTCTCACTCATGTTAAATAGTTATTTAATTTTTGGAATGAATCCTACAAACTACTTCATCAGGATGCTGCAGGATATACTGGCGGTTTTTCAGTCACTGAAACCCCAAATTCTATTTTACTGATACTGCTCTATAAGTGTTTTATGCACACACTATTAAGATATCAAACATTTAGGTGTTCGCTAAAATAGACAGGTTGGTTTTCCACTGAGATTTTTTTTACTACCAAGGTTTGGAAATTTTTGTTTCTTAAAAATCTAGCAAAGCCTATGTCCTCCTCCATGTTCCCACCTATAGTATGTTTTTAAATTTACAAAATATTTCTAAATTATGATCATGTTTAATTTCTTCACCTTTTGTTTTTTTAAAACAGGGTCTCACTCTTAGCCCAGGCTGATGGCTTTGTTGCAATCCTGATGCCTCAGGATCTTGAGTGCAGAGATTCCAGGGGTGAGGCATTACCCTTAGCATGCCTCTATTGTGTTTGTGAACACTTACCCCTTCCTGTGTCAAGCACATCTTGGAGGTTGTATATTCATTTCTAAGTACACCCAGTCTACAAACCACTAAGGTGTTGTTATAGAACCCATCCCTTCGCCTGTGTTCTCAATCTTACCTCTTTACACTAAGGATTTTTGCTAATCTGAATTTTGTCACTTCCCCTAGTTTTAAAGGAAGCTCATACGTTTCTTATTAAAACACACTCAAGGCTGGGCATGGTGGTGCACACTTTTAATCCCAGCACTTAGGAGACAGAGGCAGGTAGATTTCTGTGAATTCAAGACTAGTTTGGTCTACAAATAGAGTACTAGGACAGCCAGAGCTACACAGAGAAACCTTTTCTGGAAAAAACCAACCAACAAAACAAAACAATACCACCAATAACAACAACAACAAACACACAATCAAATCAAAATAAGCAACATAAAACCTGTCTTAGTCTCTAAGCTCATATTTACTAGTACCTATCTTTATTATTTCTTTTAGTGTCAAGTCTTAAAAATACATATATATTTTATTTGTGTGTGTGTGTGTGTGTGTGTGTGTGTGTCTATCTCTGTGTGCATGCCACATGTGCTTCAGGAGCCCTAATGTCAATACATTTTGCTGTAATTGTCCCCTCCTCTAATGGCCTTCTTGTTCCCCTGAGCTTGTTTCTTTTTTTAAAAAAATTATTTATTTATTTTATGTATATGAGTACATCATAGCTGTCTTCAGACACACCAGAAGATAGCATCAGATCTTATTACAAATGGTTATGAGCCACCATATGGTTGCTGGGAATTGAACTTCAGGACCTTTGAAGACTAGTCAGTGCTCTTAACTGCTGAGCCATCTCTAGCCCCCTGAGCTTGCTTCTTGCTGTGCCCTTTTCATTGTTTTTCAACTCAGTTATCTGGCTTCAACACAATAACCATTGCAAAGGTCATCAGTGCCCAGGCTTGAGTTCTACTGCCTTTTCCACAAATGTTGTTAGCGTTTGCTGTTTCTATTCACTGTCTACTCTTGAAACCTTACTTTCTTTAGATTCTTTTATTTCTCACTATCTCTTACTCTCTCATGCCTTCCATTTACCTCTCTTATTTCCCCTCTTTGCTACCTTTTCTTTTTTTTCCTTTTTTTTTTTTTAATTGGTGTTTGAGCCTAGGACGAGCTATGTGCTAGGTAAGAGCTCTACCACTGGGCTATATCTCATCCCTTCTCCCAAGCCTTCTTAAACACTTCATCTAATCTTTATTGACCATCTTATTCAGTTCCAAGGCTTCAAGTAATCATCTGCAAGTTGGCTAGACTCTTTCTCCATTCCTGATCTTTTATCATTTAGATGTAGTAGTGAGTTGCCTACTACACACATTAACTGAAGCAAGTTCTGTCATGGTTTGGCTGTGATTTGAAAGTGTTTCCTATGGCTTCATTTGTTCAAGTTTAATCTCTACTGAGAGGCATTGAGAGTGTGAAAGCTGAGGTCACTTATGGTGTATAGAAGTGCAGATTTGGGGAGATGACTAGGATTACATTAAGTCTTTAGGTTAGAGCTCATATGAATTAATCTTAGTGGCTATAAAATAGGTAGAGTTTTATATACCCATACATACACACACAGATACAGATGCACACGCGCACACACCCTTATTTGTCATATATCCAGTTGGTGTTCTGAAGAACCTAAGACTTCCATCACCAAATGTGGCTCCTTGATTATGTATCCATAGAATCAGAATCCCAAACAAACTTTTTATTTGTAGAACTCTGTACCTCAGTCATTCCATTTAACAATGGAAGTCTTGCTAATATGCTCCTAGTACTTCAGAATTATGTAGATGTCGGAGTGATCTGACCATCTTGTCCTCTACCACATCCTGCAAACATTCACTTCTCTCTTGAATTCTCTGTCATAGGAAATGACATCATCCCCTCCCAGTTAACAGAATCTGAGTAGTTTATATTTGTCTCTTTTCCTTTCCAAATGTACTGTCCTATAAGCTAAACACCAAGTTCTCTTATGGACGTATATATTCTTCCCTACATTGTTCCTCTACCCGTGCACCTATAGCAGCCTGTCTTCCACAGTGGTGCTTTCTACAGTTTTGTGTTTGTCTATTTTCTTATCTGTATCTTTCATTAGGCTGCAAGCACCTTGAGAGTATGAGCTGAGTGTGCTCTTTTAATTGTTTTATGATATATTTTAGTATATATATGTATAATTTAATTTATGTGTATACATTTTTTATGTCTGCATGTGGGTATGTTCACCTGTGAGTTCAGGTATATAAGGATTCCAGAAAGAGGGTGCTGAACGTATTTTAATGTTCTTAATACATATTTTAATCTATGTGTATATGTGTGTGTGTATCTGTGTGTGGGTATGTGCACATGTGAGTTCAGGTATCTGAGGTTCCAGAAGAGGGTGCTGGATTCCCTAAAGCTAGAATCACAGGCAGTTATGAGCTGCCCAGCGTTAGTGCTAGGAATTGAACATGGGTCCTCTGCTAGACAGTTCAAATCTCCTAACTGTTGAGCCATCTCTCCAGCAACTCCTTAATGTTTGTTTTTCAAAATGCATGTTTATACTTTATGTGTGTGAATATTCATGTGTGTGTGAGCATTCGTGCATACATGATACGTGTGTGTGTGTGTGTGGTGCGCGCGTGCGTGTGCGTGTGGTGTGTGTGTGCGTGTGCGTGTGTGTGTGTGGTGTGTGTGTGTAGGCTGGAGGTTGACATCAGGTATCCTCCTCAGTTTTTCTTGAATTATTTCTTTGGATATGAATTCTATATCTGAACCTGGAACTCACCAATTCAGTCAGACTATGAGACAGCAAGCCACAGATATGCTCCTGCACCTGCCTCCACAGGTCTGGGATTACAGGCACTGCACTTGGGTGAAGCTTTTTGCCATGGGGCTAGGAATCTAAATGCACACTCTCATGCTCATGCAGCCAGCACTTTATCAACTGAACCATTACCCAGCCCATAAGTTTATAGTTCAGCATTAAACACAGAAGCCTGGCAACTAATAGGTATCTGATAAATATTTATGGAATACGCATGCAATTTCTTTCACGGAAAAATTTCTTTGTATGAATCTGAATGAATAGTGCTTTTAAAAATAAGACAGCATGCCTTTATATCTGCATTTCCTATTTATATTGTGAGCAGGAATTAAAAAAATGTCAAATCTCTCCTTTTTTAATTCAATATTTGTTGTATTTCTATTTAAATCCTGGATTAGTCAGTCTAAGGCACATCAGTTCTCCTAAGTAACTTTGGGTAAATCATACTTAAGTGGGAGTTCTATTGACAACAGGTGATATAAATGTAAAATTGGGTTGCCGGGATGGCATTTCATCTCTGCAAAAGGCATCCTTCAAACTTCATTTCATGCTTTCCTTTTTCTCTTTAAGGACCTAGTCTGCATACTTTCTCCGAAGCGTCCTTTGAGATCTGCATAGTTCTGCTGAACAAGGCCTGACGTCTTTCTGCAAACAAGTTCTATCATCAGAAGACACCCCAATCTTTTGTATTCCCAGAGCACAGAAAGCAGTTCCAAGGTCAGAGGCAGGGGACTGATGATAGTTAGCAAACTCTGATAATAATCTTGAGATTAATGCTTCTCAGCTTTTCCCCAGGATCTTTTAAATTCTTCTTAGTCTTTCCTTAGCCCCATTTCTCCTGAAACCCTCAGAAGTTTGAAGATAGTGTGAGATCGTGTGCAGAGAAATCATAGCCCTCATTCTGTACTTTCTCTGCGATGAGAGGCAGGTCGGCTAACACCCACTTTCAGAAATGTTTGCAAAGTAATTTCTGAAAGTCAGAAAGCTTGTGTTTTGGAAGTTTTGGAGCAAAGCATGCCTCCACCAACCTCCGACAAACACTCTGGTTTTCTAGCTCGAAACAGGAGAGTGGGAGAAACTGGGGTTAGGAAACTATTGTAAGTAGGTGGCCTACTTTAGTCCGAGGGCTTCAAGTGAGACACAGTCTGTTTTAAAGAGTAGCAGGAACAGCCTGAGCCACTACACTTGTGCTGAAGTGGTCTGGTTTTTTTCAAAGCAAAAAGAGCACTTATCCAGTTTGTATTGTAAGTTCTGTCTGTTCATTCCGTTATTCTCCATGTCCTTCTTTCCTGGGCTGTGTCGTGTCTGTATTTGTCAAAGTTAGTCTAGGGTTTCTGACAACTTTTCCTCTTGGTACTCAGAATTAAGCATCTCTTTAAAATCTACTGTGTGGCGCTGTAACCTATTGTAAGGAACAAGGGCGGTTTCGAACACAAAGCCATTATTCTAGCAACACTCCCAACTCCTCCACTTGGCCTTGTCTAGTCAAATGAGGAGCTACAGTGACGATCAGTTCTGTGGTGACATCCGAGAGGCATTTGAGCAAGCAAACTCACCTGGAATTGTTTCTCTAGTTTCGTCTTGCCTGTTGGTCCAGGTATGAGGAGTGTATTAACATAGGCATGAATGTGGCTGTCAGGCACCTCAGTTTCTTTGCTGAGTATGGCCTCGACCAGTGTATCGTGAATGAAGACATACTGCTCCTGAGAAAACAACCACGACAGAAGGCACTGCTTTACATTTTCTGGCAGACATCTGGGTACAAATGTAGAAACTTCCGTTTGGGCAAAAAGCTAGAGTTCAACAAAATGCTTGTGAGTGGTCCTGCCTAAGGTTGCTAATGAGGCCCAGTAGAAAGGTGGACAGGAGAGAAGGTGGCCCAGGCAGAAACACCCTCTTCTCATTCCTCCTCTGTCTGTCTCCCGTTGGTCTTGGTGGACTGGAAGGAGGACAGATGACTTGGCAGGGCAAAGCCAAGTCCTCTGCCTTCCTTATGTCTTGAACTTCACTTTTCTATGAGGAGCGCTCCCTTAACTCCAGGACTTCTGGTGGACTTGCTCTAGTGGCTATTCTCTTAGTAGCCTGCCACATAGGAACAGAGTGGTTTCCTGGTTTGGTACATCGTCATCCCAACACAAACTGGACATTGCTGAGAAGAGGAAATCTCAATCAAGGAATTTCCTCCTTCAGCCTGTGTGTGTGTCTGTGGGGGCATTGTCTTGCTTGTGGATGGATGTGGGAGGGTCCAAGCCACCCCACTGTGGGTGAAACCATCGCTGGGTAGGTGGGTCTTGGCTGTATAAGAAAGGTAGCTGAGGAAGCCAGGGGAAAAGAAAGTCAGCATCTTCCAAAGACTGCTTCAGTTCCTGTCCTATCTCCCGTGCATTAGGGAGCTGGATTCTGTAAGCTAAAACAAAGCCTTTCCTTTCTTAACTGTTTTCACCCAGTGTCTTGTCACAACAGAGAACAAACTGGAATAGCTGGGTTCAGGCTTGTCTAGTTTGTATCTAATGATTCTCTTATATTTCACTAATAGAACTTTTCTCTGGTCCTGTCTGACAGAAAGTTATTTCAATGATGAAATATGGTTTTGGTTTTTTTTTTTTTTTTGTCTTGGACTAGTCACATATTTCTAGTTATTCTTAGGGTCATATCATAGCTTTTAACCTATAACAGTTTTTATTTGAAAGCAGGAGAGACTAACACAGAGATTTGTAAACTCTGCCCTGCCTTGTATACAATCGTGTATTTTAAATAGAAGAAATGGAATCCATTAACTGCCTGTGTTGAGCAGCTTTACATATTTGCCAGCATGGTGAGTGTTCTACTAATTCTGGATCTTTACCATAATTAGTGTCGTATGAAAGACAGTCCTTATTTTTGTCCCCAAATAAGTGGAGTTTTGCTGGCCTATTTGTGATTTATTAGTAATTTAGTGTTACAGGGTGAATTGCATTCCCCTAAAAGGTAAGCTGCAGCTCAACATAGGAATACCTCTAAATATGGTCTTATAAATAGGGGCACTACAGATATAATAATTTTTTTTCAATTCAACCATCAGAGAGGAGTGGCTGGCATTCATATTAGTAGTAGGAAGTTTAGACACAGAGGGAAGATAGCCATAAGAAGACAGAGGGAGAAATTAGACTAATGCTCCCAGGATTAAGGATACAATCAGCTACCAGAATCCAAGCCACAAGACAAGAAAGCATAGCTTCTGAAGGACCACTTCGCCAATGGACATCAGATCTCAGACCATAGCAAATGCGTTTCTGTCAATTTTACCCTCCCTATAAGTGGTCCCTCCTTATGGCCACCCTCAGAGAATAACATACCTAGATTTCAGTGACACGCCCACATCTTAGATGAATAAAGATATATTTAAAAAGCAATACCTCTGTTTGCACCAAATAATTCCTTTGAGAACGAATGTGTTTTAAGAAGCCAAATATGTTGACGGTTCCTTCGTGTTGAATCTGTTGCAGCATACTGTCTAGCACAATGTATGTGCCTGTTCTCCCCACGCCAGCACTGAATGGATGAACAGAAAGGAATACTTTAATGTCAAGCACAAAAGGAGTGTGAAAGTTGGTCATTATTAGGTGTCATGTTGATAAATCAGCATCCTTCCTCAAGCCAATAAGTCATACATAAACTTAGCAATCTAAAGTTATAAACAGTGTGGCAGTTCAGGCTAATGCTTAGACAAAGTTTACTTTGGGGTTTGTTTCGGCTGTGAGTCAAACAGCAAAGCAACCTGACTATTTCCATGGGATGTGTTAAAAGTAGTCCCAACAGTTATTGGTGACTGTCTGCTATATGGTTCATAGTAAGTAAAATAGATATTTAGTCTGAGAAAAGTGGAAGTGTCAGTGTCAGCAAACTCTGAAAGGCGACGGGTCTATGTTGCCAGGTAGATATGTTTGCAAAGGTTTTGACACTAAGGAGAGAAAAGGATCCGATGGGGCTTTTAGCTGAAAGTTTCATTTTAGTGAGACCACAAGGAACAAAACACAAGCCTTGCCATTTCTAAAGGGCCATTATTGAGCCACCTTCTTCAAAGCCTCAGTCTGAGGGACAGAGCTCAGGCAGGGCTTCTTTTCAACTGTCCCCACAAGTACTGTAGAGAGAATTAGCACCACTCTGCACAATCGTCAGGTCCTTGTCCCTTTGCTCGGAGAGAATCCCTGACCTTCAGAAGCTTGTTTTCTGCATTCTTTGGTTTTCCTTAGTTTGTCAGACAACCAGATTAAAAACTCTCCAGATCAACCTGTCCAACTTTATCTGAGGAAAAGTCCAAGTAGGGTGATTAGAATGTGTCAGATGAGCTAGCTGTGTGTCAGAGGCAGACAGCTGCTTCTGCAAAAAAAACACAGACACTGCCTCAGGACACGCAGTGAGTAGAGAAATGAAAGTAATCTTTGCAGCCACACTTGGTCGGTATTAACTGCTATTATTTTAACTAAAACCACAAGAGTGGCATTACAACTACAAACTGTCCCCCTTAATAGTGTTATTTTTATTTATCAGCCTCCTTTTGAAAGTTCTAGCTCCTGGGAAGCAATGAATTGCTAACTGAGTCAACATGACTTTTGAGAAGTTGGGAAAACAAGAAAGGGATTTGGGGGACAAACTATTTTTAAGAAGTCAGATTGTTTGCTAAATTTCTCCAAGTCTGAGTGTTTTGCCTTCTCTAATACAAACCTAGCATGATAACTGTATAACAGATTAAGTCAGACCAGGAAAAATATTTTAAGCATTTAAAGTCTCATCCTATGGTGTTGTGTGCTGCTCATAGATGTTTAAGAACAAAACGGTGCTGTGCCTATCTCACCATTAATATGTTAAATCCAATTCAACAATCAGATAGACCAATACTGCTGCTCTGAAATCTTTAGGCTTCAATTGCATATCTACTATACTTGCTTCTTACTGATCAATACTTATGTGGATTGAAATGTAATTTAACTTCCCTTGTTGCATTAAATCATTTACAGTTTGGTATAAGTTGTTCCTTGATTCCTCATGTGACAGCATAAGAAGTTTGTGGGTTTGGGAGAACATCTCCGAGACTCACCTGCAGTGGACAACAACTGGCCCGACTGCGTGGCGCTTGGCCTGGGCAGCCTTTCTCACAAAGGCGAGCACAGGCAGGGAGTACTCGGGAACACCCATGTCAGGCCACTGAGTGTAATGATACTGTGTGACCAGGCGCCCACTGGATCTTCCTTTCTGAGAGCCCTGGAAGAGTTCAGACAGCTGATAGCAGCAAATAAGAATTACGCATATTTATGTTGTCCAGCATATATACATACATACATTGAAGAATGGATACATTGTGACATGGCTAAATTAAGCTAATTTTCATACATTTTACCTTACATACTTAGATTTTATTTTGGTGAGAATATATATGTTCATATGCACATATGTTTATATTATTTATGATAGTCAACTTTATACGCCCATTTAGCTAGGTAGGTGTCATCAGTTTTGTGAAAGTCTTTGATTTTATTGTGGTTTCTGATTTTAATAGATGTGGCTAAAATTTAAATTTGTGGATTGAGTAAAGCAGCTCATCTTCCATGATGTGAGACTGACCCAAAAAGTTGAAGCTCTGAAAGTCAAGACTTGAGGTTTCTTGAAGAAGAGATGCTTCTCAAGACTTCAGCACAGACACCCAACTAGAATGTTAGATGAAGTCTTGAGGATTTGGGCTCTAACCTTATACATCCCTTACCTGAATTTCTACTCTCATCCACAGACTTCACACTTGGTCATTTCCAAAATTACATGAGTCAATCCAAACCCCAAACTCCATCTAACTAACTATACTCATCCATTAATGTCCATCTACCCACTCACCATCTCTATCCATCCAGCCATCACTACCACCACCACCTCACCACCACCACACATCATCTCTCTGTATTTATCTACGTATTAGTATGTATGTATGTATGTTGTATCATCTAACCTCTCATTCACCTTAATCCATATCTATCTATTCTATCTATCTATCTATCTATCTATCTATCTATCATCTGTCTGTCTATCTGTCTTCTATACTATCCATCCATCCATCAATTATTCATATTTGTCCTATTTCCTGTGAAAATCTCAAAGGACATATTGTTTCTCCAAGTATATTTGCCTCACTGATTTTTAACTCCTACCCATTTTAGATGGGTGGTGGGATTATGTCAAAGCTACAATGTGGAAGTGTCTATTTGGGTCAGTAATTATTTTTCACCTACCAGTCTACTGCACCATGGCTTTTTTGGTTAGCTGATGCTTAGCCACGTGGAAGAAATCACTAGGAAGATGCCGTTGTGTTAAGAGCTTTCTGTACCTTTAGTTATCCAGATTTAACTCTAATTTGGTTTTTATCACTGTGATAGCTAATTTTGGTCTTCAACTTGACACAAGTGGAAAGAGAGAACCCCAACTGAGGAATTGCCTCCACAAGACTGGCCTGTGTACATGTCTCTGGGGGCATTTAATAGTTGATAATTGATGTGGGAGTCCAGTCTATTGTAGGCAGTGTGATTGACCTAGGGTAGATGGGCCTAGGCTGTATAAGAAATCTGGCTGAGCAAGCAAGGGGGAGTAAGCTGGCAAGTAGTATTCCTCCATGATCTCTGCTTCAGTTCCTGCTCTGGTGTCTCTTGATGAAAAACAGTAAGCAAACTATCCTCTTTCCTTTCCAAGATGATTTTTGGTCAGCATTTTATCGCAGCAACAAAAATCCAGCAAGGGCAATCACACATGTATTTAAGTAAAGACTGAATCTATCAAATACCAGATGATAATCCATCATTTATTTTACTTTTAAAATTATTCTATTGGGCAGATAGGAACTATGATGTATATATAGCTTAAACATCTTTTAGCTTTGGAAACCTTGTGGGTCACTAATTAAACTGATTAACAAATGTATTATCTCATACACTTTGTGGTAAGAACATTATATCTACCCTAAGAATATTTTCAGTCTGTAATGCATTCTTTTAAATTATAATCACCATATTATACAATAGCTCTCTCAATTGATTTATTCTTGCACCTTTTGGTCAACACCACTATGGTTCTCTTTACTCACTTTGGTAGCTACCATTCTACTCTCTATTCTAGGAGTCTAACTTCCTAGAGTCTACATATAAATAAAATCACACCACATTTGCCTTTCTGTTTCTTGCTAACATCACTTAACATACTGTTTTCAAGGTTCATCTAAATTGTTCAAAATGACAGATATCATATATTTATTAGGGCCAAATAATATTTCATTGTGATGTATGCTCCAATATTTTATTAGTTCATCTATTGGTGGTATATTCCCATTAGTTATAACTTATTGAATAGTTTTTATGTTAAATTGACACAAGCTGGAGTCTTTTTGGAAGAGAGAACATCAATTGAGAAAATACGTCACCAGACTGGTTTATGGGTAAGGACTCTGGTGTATTCCTTAATGATGATTGATGGAGAAAACCCAGGTGATTGTGGGCATTACCACCACTGGGTTGGTGGTCCAAGGTGTGCTATAAGAAAGCAGTCTGAAGAAGCACTGGAGCAAGCCAGTATGCAGCTTTCCTCCATGGCCTCTGCATCAGGCTCCTGCCTTGAGTTTCTGCTGTCTTTCCTCAATGATGGACTGTTGCTTGGAATTGGAAGTAAAAATAAACCTTTTCTTCGGCAAGCTGATTTTGGTGCTGGTGTTTTGTCACAGCAACAGAAACTCTAAAACACTTACCTTTTTTATCTTTGTGTTTCTTAGGGTGAAATTCCTCACAGTATAATAAGCAAGCACCTGAACATTCTTCTGGTGGACTAGGAAGCTCCCATACTCCTCACTACCATCAGTAGGCCAGTACTGGTCACATTTTCTCTGTAAAAGAAAAAATAAATATAAATATTTATGTTTCCAACATCCAATGTGAAATCAGTAAAGGTCTGGGACAGTGACATAAAATGACTATTATTATTGTATATTATCTTATGTATATGGGTATTTTTTCATACACACACATCACTTGTGTACCTGGTGCCCACAGAGGTCAGAAAATGGCACTGGATCCTTTGGAACTGAAGTTACAGGTGGTTGTGAGCTGCCATGTAAGTTCTGGAACTCAATCCCGGGTCCTCTGGAAGAGCAGCCAGTGCTTATAACAGCTGAACCATTTCTCTAGCTCCATGCTAAACTTTTAATCTAGTGTCTCTTTTTTACTAGGTGATGATAAATTAGTTACAGATGACACAGAGATTGAAGGTGTGAAAAAAATCTCCGATGATCTAGTCTTGTTTTCCTTCCTTCAGACAACAAAATTAAGGCAGGGAGCTCCGAGTTCCTACAGGCTCTACATTTAAACCTAGGTTCCATGCATTGAAACCTACTCACTCTCCATTGTTTTCACCACAGTTCAATTTACTCTCTCTTATACTATGAGGAATGCATCGAGGAAGCAGATAACTTGATTCCTAATGATGAAGCATTTTGATTGATAATGTCAACAGTTTCCTTTGAGTTGTCATGATGCATATTAGGATGAATACTATTGGGATGGAGAGATGCCTCAGTGGTTCAGAGCAATTGTTGCTCTTTCACAGGCTCAAATTCCTAGCAACCACGTAGCAACTTACAAACCACATAGTAACTTTAGTATCTGAGGGATCCAATGCCCTCTTCTGGACGCCACAGGCATGCATCTATGCACACAAGGTACTTGCAGGCAAAACACCCATACATATAACACAAGATGCAAATAATTAGAAAGAATACTGATTGCCTTTGCTAACTGTTTCTGCTAATATTGATTGTATCAGAAATTAGAAGTAGCTGGAATGATTGTCCAGCTCTGTCATTCTAGCACTCGGGAGTCAGAGGCAGGGTGATTAGAAAATCAAAATCAACGTTTTGTAGTCAGCCCAGGTTACACAAGAACCTGTCTCAGAAAATGAAACAAAATGAAATGAACTAATTAGAAGCACCCCTAACTGATATCAGAGATGTCCTGACAGATGGCTACATACTCTTCCTTTCTCCACAAGGTTTGTGATCATGACGATGACTTCCACGTTATGCTCCCATATCATTCTCCAGAAGTCTTCTGCTGTGGATTTCAGTGGACCCTGGGCAGCAATGTAAGCCTTCGGCCTGTTGTAACCCTGAAGAGGCAAGTCACAAGTGTGTCGTGGTATATGAATTACATGCTTACTTAAAACTGTGGAATCTAATGTCAGCATCCCCTTTTCAGTTTCAGAAAATTGTACAAAGAACTTGCAAAGCTGTAGAACAATGATAGCACTAGAAAAGACAGCAATTTGCCTTCCACTTTAACTTTTGTAAAATACTGAGTTATCTTTGAGATGACCACAGGCTTGCATCTCTGCTCCAGATGCATTTGGTCCAAAAGTATTTACTGTGCTTCAGGTCTAGTCCTTAATTGTGTTACATTGGAATGGCTTTCAGCCAATGAAGCTCAGTTGTCTAGAGTTAAGAAAGTGCTAGAATTATGGCTCTTTCCTTTCCTTGGAGACACCAAGCCTGGCTGTCTCTTACACATTACCAGCTGTCTCTTAAGGAGCAAATGATGCTGGGTTGACACTTTTCAAACACTGCTCTAACCTATCATCTCTACGAAATGGAAGCATCATTCCGACCTGGTGTTGAAGTAAAAGAAGCTCAGAGGAGTTAAATGACCACCTAATATCATCGCTAGCCAGTGGCAGAGCTGGAATTCTAAGCATTTATCTCTCCCAAGTCTACATTCTTTGGCACATGAATGGCTTCCTCTGGAGGCAGGAAGCGGATGCTCTTATAATGAACACTCTATAGGCAGGAATTCACGTCTCTGAACACAGTGTTGAAGGTAGAATGAACTCAAAGGAAGACTGTGAGACCAGAAGCCAGGCAAATAACAGAGTTCTGTTGACATCAGTAAACCACATTGGGGAAATTAAATTATACATAATCTACCATTCTTAAGAGTACAACAAAGCTGAGACATGAGGTTGTCTGAAACAATAGAGGCTGAATACTGGCTTTGTAATATCATTTGCATATTGTTCAGTACTACCATGGGAAAATTTCAGTTTAGACTTATTAATCATCTGTGAAAATATATCTATATTATCTATCTATCTATCTATCTATCTATCTATCTATCTATCTATCTATCTATCTATCTCACTGTGCCAGGAACTGCGGGAAAATTCAAACTAAGTACTGGCCCTATACCCTCCCATTTGTGGAGGTATCAGTCTATGAGAATATCCATATCCTATCTGGAATGTACATTTTAGCCTGAATTCCCTCCCTCTCTTATAAAATAACATAAGAATAACAGTATTATTTAATCCAAAGTCCGGTAGCCACAGGATCTCCTACAATTTATTCATTGTTTATTTGCAGTTTCATTATGTATCAGATAACATTTATTATACAACACTATATGTACATCGTTGTGGCACAACAGATTTAGGGATTTACAAAATTCTCATAAAATGCTTACATCAACATAGTTGGCATTGATGTAATCAGTCAGTTTTCCATCTTTTCAGCAAGCTGGGTGAGCTTAACCCTGCTATGATCATCTGGAACAAAAGAGAATATATTTCACTAGAGTACAGATTGCTCTTCATAATTAAGTTCTTATCTGTATCATAATTTTAGCATAAAATTAAACTCAATACAAAATAATTTACTTTAGGGGCATATTGATTTGACAAACGTAACAAAGACAGATGGACAGTGATCTCCAACTTAAGAAAGCTCCTAATGCAGTGAGACTAAGCTCTTCAGGAAGTGATGTACAAGTCCCCGGAAGAAGTGCAGTGCCAAGAGGAATTCGAGGCAGAAACTAAATTGTTGTAATAAAGCAATACCAAAGTTAGATAGATTTTTTTTAAATGGCACAGGGACTGGGAACAGTGGGGTTCTAGATGGCACAGGTGTGACGAGAGCTTCACTAAGCTGAGGAAGGACAGCAGCGGATGCCCTCTGATCGTGACGTTGGAAGAGGAAGCAGAAGGAGCCTTGGGAGTGTCTGTGAAGGGTTACAAACAAGGATAAGGAAGTAGATGCTGACCAAAGGATGGCAGGTCCATTAATCCATCCAACATTAGCAGGCTACAGGAGACAGACACATGTAAATAGACTTGAGGCTCTTGAGAGGTGTTCTGGATGTCTTTCTTCACTTCTAAAACAGTTAATACATATTTTTCCAGGTTGTTTTTGGCAGGAAATAGAAGAGTAGTATTTACAATGTTAAGGGAACCTCTGCCTCTTAATGTAAGCAGGATAAATGTCGCAGGTTAAGAAACAAATCTATAGTCTATCGAGGAATTGTCTGCTAAATAGTAAATGCTGGTGTGAATCACATGGCAAAGAAGGCAGCATTAATGCAAGCTGTTGAAGAGAACATGATAATTAAAGGAGGAAGATGCAGCCCTGTGTGCTCCTGCTACTGGACTGGAACCAGAATTTAAGCAACCTTCTGGTAATTCATTTGTTAGGAAGCCATCCATGATCACATGAGAAAGGATCTATGTTTTTACATTTCCTTTTCCTCTTAGAGGGAGGAAGGAAGATGAACCTAGATTTAAGATATGTAGGGCATAATTTGCAGGCTACCAAAAACAAAACATATGTGCCTACACAGCCACAAAGCCTTTGACCTACAATGTTGTCCTGCTTGCAAAATATACCAGGGCAATGGTGGCATAATGCTTGTGGGAGTAACCAACCAATGTCTGATTGACCTAAGGCCCACTTCATGAGATGGAACCCATACCTGACACTGTTTAGATGACCAAGAACCAGATAAGAGAGAGCTCAGAGACCTAGAGCAAAACCAAATTCTATTGGTCTTTTAAAAAAGGTAGTACTAAAATGGCTCCTAATGACATTCTGCTATATTCATAGATCAGTGCCCTATTCAGCCATCATTAAAAAAGCTTCCTCCTGCAGCAGACAGGGACAAATACAGAGATCCATAGCCCAACATTACACACACACACACACACACACACACACACACAACAAGCAACAACACAACACAACAGACAGAGTAGAGAGAGAGAAGAAGAGAGACGAGAGAGAGACGAGAGAGAGAGAGGAGAGAGAGACTGACAAAGAGAGAGAGAGAGATTTTGGAACCCTCAGCTTTAAATATGATATCCCCATCAAATCCCTCCCCTCAGAGCTCAGGAAACTCCAAGAAAGAGGAGGCAGAAAGAATGTAAGAGCCAGAGGGTGCAGAGGATACTAGGAGAGTAAGTCCTTCTAAATCAACTGAGCAAAACTCATGAACTCACAAAGACTGAAGCAGCAAGTCACAGGTCTTGCATGAGTCAGCACCAGGGCCTCTGTGTATATATTATGGCTTCCAGTTTGTTGTTCTTAATAAGACTCCTGAGTGTGGGGGGGTGATGGGCTTCTGATTCTTGTGGCTTCTCTGGGCTCTTTTCCTTTTGTTGGTTTGCCTTGTCTGACTTTAATGTGATAGTTTTTGCTTTATCTTATTCTGTTCTTTTCTATTCGGTTTTTTTTTCTGTTATCTCTTAGAAGCCTATTCTCCTCTAATGAGAGACAGAAAGAGAGTGGGTGTGGATGGGAGGGGAGGTGGGGAGGAATAAAGGCTGTATCCAGAGTCAAGAAAGACTGCAATAGAAGGAAGACAGACATCAAACTGCATTAAGGATGGAAGCACCAGCACTGCTCAAAGATGAGGAAGAATGAAGCTAAGAAAGGGAGGGGGAAGTGCAAAGAGGATCGCCAGTCGATCCTGTGTAAAATCCCAGGAAGAATTCCAAGAAAGTCTGGAAGCAAGCACAGGTAGAAGCAGAAAGAGGAAGCCCAGAGAAGCTCAGCTGGTCAATAAATTCACTAAGAGAAAGCCAATTCTCAGTAGAAATTGGGCTGTAAACTATAAACAATGGCTGAAATTGCAGTTAGAGAAATACAGGCCATAGGGCCCAAGGAAAGGACTAGATTAAAACTGAAGACCCTTCTGTATAAAATAAGTCAATGCCACTGATGATAGCATGTGCAGAAGTGACCCTAGTGTGATACTAGGGTTAGCAGGCAGAAGAGTATCTCCCTGATCACACAGGCCTTGAGACAACCAAACTGAAGTCCATTGGCAGACAGCACAAGGACACCAGTTGACAACAGCAGCAACGAGGCTGCAATTCGCTGAGTTAAGAACATACTTACAGGCTACAATATTGACGTATCTGTTCTTGTGCTTGTTGTCCGGGTGATTGGAGCTGTCTGCTGTAATACCTAAGTCAACAGTACAGCTCTGCACTTCCTGGAAAAAAAAAGGCATGCATAGCATTTTAACATAAATTCTTTCAAAACAAGTGCCTTTAAATATAAGGAAGACAAAACAAATAAAATGGTCTAGTAAAAACTGTATATATATATATATATATATATTATATATATATATATATATATAACATATTTACATGTTACAACTATTCTTGGCTAAAAGGAAATGCAGTGAAATAATGCCTTACCTGGTAAAACTCTTTCAGTGTCTAATGAGGAAATGAATGCCAAAAAAGTAAAGAAATCAAATTCCACAGCACACGACAAATGAGAAAAGAAAGTGTTCATATTAGGTTTACAATGGAAAACTATGATCATGCAATAAATACATTTATCACATACTAACACAACAGAATGTTTCAAACAGTTGCACGCAAATCAAAATGCCACATAATTTGGAACCTTAATTATGTAAATGAAAAAAACTACATGTTTAAATGGGGATGTGGATGTAGTATGATGACTATTTAAAATGCTAATAAGAACCACATATCCCATGACCCATTCTGTCATAGTAATTGGATTGGCTTAAGTACTAAAATAGTTTGAATTGACCTCAATAGCACTATTTGAAACTCCGAATTAGTGATACAGTTTTTGAGTTATTTTATGGAATAGCTTCCTGTTAGGTGGTTTATAACAGATTTAGGGTTCTTAAAACATTAAATTCTCCTAAAAGAGATGTGTGATTAAATGACACCATCATTTTGAATCAAAATTTAGAAAACATTACTTTGTATAGATTTAACTAGTAGAACCATTAAAGAAAAAACTTCTATGAGCATAGCAAAACTGTTTGGCTAACTTTCTATTAAAATGGATTAAAGACTTGTCCAGAAGTGTTTCCTATCTAAACAATCAGTTTATAATTTTTAAATATTTAGAATTGAAATAATAACACTAAAGCCTTGTAATTTCAGAAAACATAAAACCCAAATATGAATCTAACCTCCAGCAAGTGCTCCAACCGTTCCCTATAAAAGCTCTTAAGACCTCTTCGGTCACAAGACATTCTGAATGACTAAAAACAATCTAATATATGAACCACTTAAGAGGTATAGCATTATTAGTTATTTAGGAAATTATTCAGTTAATGAGAAGTTTTCTTAAATCAGACTGAGTTAAAAAGCAATGGAATTAAGAAAAATTTTGAGTAGAACAATGTGGTTATTAGGTTAATTTAATTCTATGGACTGCTTAATAATTTCAGGATTGCTTGGTAGGTGTGAATCAATGACTGTCCTTGAGACAATTGTAATTATAAATCATTTTTTTTTTTACTCCTTAGTATTTGCTTTTGTGTATGTGCATGTAGAAAGTCACAGCCATCTTTGCCCATTTCCCCTGTTGAATTATAGCTCTGTTTGATGGTAGCCTGATATTTTTTAACAGGAGTAAGTGTTGTTAATAGCACAATTAACACTGTAGCAACACTGTACTCTCAGGAACCTCCAGCTTATACTAAGAGAGCAAATGTGATGCTTTACATATGAGGCTCAATATGCTATAGTACATTTCACTTCTATTCTTCTGAAAGCTTTCTAGTCTGTGGTCTTTTCCTTGCCTACCTACGTCTTGATTGACAGGACCTAGAAAGTCATTGTTGGGTGTAAGAAGTTGTTGGGTACAAAGAAAGTAGATCAAGGGACAACAAATCCTGAAATCAGGGCCAGAGTTTCAAAACCTTTAAAGAGAGAGTTGTAAGGAATGCTGTGGAGGTGTGGAGTGAAGAAGAGATAAAAAGGTAATCTATAGGCTGTAGTGCTTCCTAGCTAAGTGACTGGGTGGTGGGAAGGAGAAGCTGACCAGTGCTTACTGAGGTTAAGACTAATGGAAAGCGTATGAGATCCCAGCTTGGCTATTTATCAGTTGTTAATTCATTTCTATGAAGTTTAATTGCATCAGCTATTTTTTTCTTTTTTTAAAAAATTATTTAATTATTTAAATCAAATCCTAATTTACTTATTCACACAGGGGTTATAAACACAAAAAGGCAGGATGTGGGGAAGGGAATGACACCGGAGCATAGGTGTTCGGGGGGAGTATGATACCATTCAGAACAGGGTACCAGCTGGGTGAAGGTTCAGGGGACAGGTCACTGTCTCTGCCTATGATTCCTTGTCCTTATCTAAGTTGGTACTGTCCGCGAGGCTATGATCCCATATAATAAAATCCTGGAGATGAATAAATGTTGACTATGAAGCCCCTGTCCAGTAACTAATAACTCTCAGAGATGGCTACTACTTATGTGTGTGTGTGTGTGTGTGTGTGTGTGTGTGTTGTGTGGTCTCATTATTTAATCTGGGACATGTGACTCCTTATTTTGAGAAGTATACTTAAATGAAAGGTCAGTGGGCACGACACAATTGCAGTAAACTTTTCCACCTCTTCTAAGAGCAATTAATAGTGTCATTAGAAAATTTTTTTATTGATTTTAAACTTCAAATGATTTTAGAAATGTATGTTTTCTTGGAAACTGCATGTGATTTTACCTTGGGTAACAAAAGTTTCTAAATGCTCTCTGAGTTTGTGTTGGTGTAGGCTTCATACAGTTTTGCTGAGAATTATCAGGTTTAGAAGTTTAGTATAATTTATGTAATTTAGAAAAGAAATCACTATTACTTATTTGGGTTTTAAGGAAATAATGCTAGCAATATGTACTTAATGGGAGAGGACTTACCTTATGTTTGTTTCTTATACTAGTGCATGCTCAGTAAAATGGAAAGCCAAGCTTCTAAGTGATATCATAACTAAAAGACATCTCGTAAGCACACATGTAATTATGAAATGGATATCATATTTTTTTTCCTAAAAACAAAAGTGGTAGCAATGTCTTTACATCATGAAATAGTTTCATGCTGAGTTGTTGACATTTATTACATTTGATATTATTAGAACAGACATATTTAAATCATACCTCAAATTCTTCAGTGAACCCATTACTTGCATGTAAGTCTGCAACGTGCTTTGGAAAGTGCTTTATTGGAATTGCTCCAATATCATCTAAGTGAATAAAATAAACACATTAGAAAGGATAACAGTGGAAATTACTGTCTCTTCCACTATAAGGTACTGTTTAAAATAAATTCAAAATTCAACCTTGATAACCCAACTAAACTGCAATTAACAACTATATATATATATATATATATAATTAATATATAGTAGATTTGGATTTGATTATAAATTTTTCCTTATATACTCTAAAGAGAAACTAATTTCTCTTTGATTTTAGTTTATAAATAACCCTAAAGCCATACTTCTTAAGAATGAGGTCATCTTGTTTTGGACAATTTTGTTTAATATGAGTAAAGATGTATATAAATTCTGGCAAAAAGATATGCAGAAATTATATATTATTTACTTATTTAATACATGTTTATTTCTTTGCATTTATGGACTCAGAATATAAAAGCTGACCTTAAATTTGTCATTTGCACTGGCTAGATTTATATTTGCCATCCTGATTCAGTCTCCTAAGTGTGGGATTTGAGACATTGTCCCATAATCCCCAGCTATATTTTCAATCCATTACAGTGCACTTACAATTGTATAAAGTTACATAGTTTAATATCTTATTTTTATGACAAGATAAGTATGTTTATACTTGAAAATATTTCTTCCTTCTCTCTACATGTAAGAAAAAGCATTTATATGAAGGGTATTCAGTAATAATAATAATAATAATGTGTTTGATAATTTAAGAAAAAATTTAGAGCTTTTCATCTATAAAGCTTCAAGAATTTTAACTTGAAAATGTACTATGTAAACGAAGTCATGAATCTGTTAACTTATTTGTAAGGGGGCAAATTATTTTAGGCAGCTAGCCCTGTGCTTTGCGTTTCTTTTCTAGGAAAGATTTTTCCGAGATTAAAACATAGTAGTTCACAGTATACAGTTTCACAAGTGATTTTTCTAACAAGGAAATGTCAAACACATTTCACTAGAAATAGTTATTTACATTAACAGATGTTCAGTATTTCGGCTTTCTAAAAAATTTAAGCTTCAGTTACTAAGAATTTGTTGATTAAAAAAAAAAAATGATTAGACTCCATCTGCTCTTCCTCTTAGGTGGGTGGACCTGAATACTAACATTGAATTAGCCAGTGAAGCTTGAGAATCTCCTAGCTGTAATTTCAGCTTCACACCTATAGAAAGCTCCTGCTTAAAAGTAGCATTTATAATTAGGTAAGAAAACAAAAATGATTTGTCACACCTAAATCATTAGTTCCTATGAATGTCCTTTAGACCCACAGGTCCCCACGCTCATGCCCAGCCAACCCAGCACTTCAGATACACCAAGTGTTCTGGTAAGTCCTTTGATAATTGGTCTGCAAGTGAGACTGGGTATCTCTTCATTTCCTAATTTTACATAAAGAGAAAACACTTCCATGTTTAAGGGTGACTGTTTTAGACCTGAGTAAGAGGACCTGTCTTTGGTTACTGCTCTTTTCAGTAACTGCATTTTGATCAGTTGTAATTTTCTCTAATGTCTCTGTCTGTTCCAAAGAGAAGTTTCCTTGATAAGGGTGAGGACTCCACTTACCTGGCTAGAGTCTAGAGAATGATGTGTCCATTTTTCCTTAGCCCTTTGTGTTCTGAAAAGTTATAATGTATAATGTAATCACATAAATGGCTGTGATTTTGGCCCTAGAGGAAAACTGTAGGGTCAGGGAGTGTTTGCACCTAAATGACTCTGAATGTTGTCTATGAAAATGTTGATATAATGGACAAGTTTTAAAAATTCAATCATTCAATATCTGGAAACTTTCTAACAACTATACACTCTTGTTATTCCTGTCCTTCTCCTCCCTTTGAACAACAACCACTGTTTTTATTGGGTGTATGTGTATGTGTGCACCCCAATATTATGAAATATATTTTCCCATAAACACAGATGGATAAGAAATGATCTGTCTTCTTATGTTTTATATCAACTAGATACACCAAGAGCCATTTGACAAGAGAGACTCCTGAGAACTGGGAAAACATCGCTATAACATTGGTCTACAGGCAAGTCTGCCAACACATTTTCCTGATTTATGATTATATGGGTGGGAGATCCCAGTTCTCTGTGGCTGATGCAACCCCTGGCTGTTAGTGTAGGACTTTAGAAGAAATCAGTCTGAGCAAGCCATGAGGCACAACCCAGTAAGAAATGTTTCTCCATGGCTTCTGCTTCAGTTCTGCCTACAGATTCCTGCCTTGAGTTCCTGTTCTGACTTCACTCAGTGATGGCTATTATTACCTAGAAGTGTTGAAGATGAAATAAACCCTTTCCTTTCCAAGTTGCTTTTGGTCACAGTTTTTTTTTTTGTTTTGTTTTTGTTTTTTTTTTGTTTTTTGTTTTTGTTTTTGTTTTTTTTTTTTTTTTTTTTGTTTTTTGTCACTGCAATAGAAACCTCAACTAACCAAGAAATTGGTACCAGGTTCATGAGATTGCTGAGAGAGATGTGACCATGTTTTGGAGAGGCTTAGGAAGGGTTTTGGAATTTGGGGCTAGAGAAGTCATTAAATGTTCAGAGCATAATGATCTATTGACAGTCCTTGGATGGTAATGCTGAGAGCAGTACAGATGATTTCAGAGGGAGATTTGAGAGTCCCTCACAGACTTTTTAAAGGATTTTTTAATATTTTGATTGAGGAGTCTGTGGTTCTGGTCATCTGAGGATGGAATATTGTCTGTGATTAAGAAAAAAAACCATATCACTAAGGCAAAAATCATCTGGGGAGTGTTTCCTCGGATCAACAGGCAGAAGTTGTAGTTCTGAAAAGACTAGGCTCTATCTTTGCTGGCAGCCCAACTTGGTAACGTGGAAGAGTTTCCAAGGTGGTACTAGCTTTGAAGAAATGAAGGGATCAAAAAGAGAAGTTGAGACTTGGCACATTAAGGAACCATGTGAGGATGTAGCCTCAACTGCAGCAGAGATTCTAACACTTTGGGGATGCCATTGCCATTAAATGACCTCCAAGGATAGCAGCGGGTGTGGATCAAAGCCAAAGTGAACCTACAAGACAAGTTGCATGTGCTGTGGATGACTGAGCCAGAGAAGTGGAGCTGCCAAGGTCCTTTGGAGCACAGAACATCATAATCTGAGAAGTTTGACACTGAGCTTTATACTGTAAGACTTTGGTTTTTGCCTTGATCTGATTCTGTGCCCTGTTCTTCCTTTTTGAAATAAGAAGAATGCAACTTACTTTTTTTAATTTTCTAGGAGCCTACAGTTGACAAACCTTTGGAAATTTAAAGATCCTTTGGATATTTTAGAGAGGCTTTGAACTTTGAAAGAGACTGAATTTTTAAAGAGTCTGAGATTTTAAAGACTGTGGAACTCTTAAAAATTAAAATGTTTTATATTGTGTTATTCATATGAACATGATATCTTGGCAATAACAAGGAAGAAAATGTTATAGTATGATGGTATGTGTTTGGATGTCAAGTTGAAAAACGAGCAACTGTCCTGGTTAGTTTTATGGCATTTTGAGTCAAACTAGAGCCATCTGGGAAGTGGGAATTTAGATTGAGAAAATGCCTCTTTAAGATTGGCCAAATGCACTAGCTGGTCATTTTCTTGATTAATGATTAAAGTGGGAGAGCCCAGGCCAAGGTGGGTTGTGCACACATTGTGTAGGTGATCTGAGTTGTATAAGAAAATAGGTTGAGCAAGCCATGAGGAGCAAGCCAGTAGGTGATGTTGTTCTATAGCCTACCTTCACATCTTACTTTCAAGAGTTCTGGCCTTGATTTCTTTCCCTGACTTCTCTCAGTGATAGACTGTGACCTGAGATTTGTTAGATGAAATTATCCCCTTCCCCACTCCCCAAGTTGCTTTTGGTCATGGTGTTTTATAACAGCAATAAAAACCCTAACTGTTACAGAAATTACATTTTAGCTTTATTTTTGTTTTTTTCCCTCCTGTTCACATTTCTGACCATTTTCCTTAGGTTTCCTCTATTGCAATAGAAATGAGTGAAAGCCTTATTTTGCTGGTTAGCTTTTGTTTACTTGACACAAAGGAGTCACCTCGGATAAGAGAACTTCCAGTGAGGAATTGCTTCCATCAGACTGTGCTTTGGGCATGCCTATGGAGATTTTTTCTAAATTAATTATTGATCAGAGAGAGCCCATCCTATATGGGCAGTACCACCCCCAGGAAGGTGGTCTTCGGTTGTATTAAAGCGGGGGGGGGGGGAAATAAGCTAGTGGAGAGTAAGCCAGTAAGTGGCATTCTTCTATGTTCTCTGATTCAATTCCTGCCTCCACGTGACAGCCTTGGGTTCATATCCTGATTTTGCTCAGTGATGAACTATAAACTGTAAGCTGAAATAAACCTCCTCCTCAAGTTTTTCTTCTGTCATGTTTTTTAATCCCAACAACAGAAACCCAAGTAGGATGTTTATTTTCAACTAATATTAATTGCTAGTGATTTTTCTACAATTATAGCAGATAATTATGAATTAGTTTGCCATATCATCTCTGTGACTAAGAATATTTGAAATTAACAAGAACAGTATACTGTTCTTATATATAAGACTGTTTGCTTGACACATGATATAACACTTTTAAAGAAACAAATATTTACTCGTGTGCATTATAGATATTTGGAAAATATTCCACTAAAGGCAAACCTTCCTTCATTGTTCTTTTCTTCAATATATACCAGATACTCACAAGCACTCGCTAGGTCATTACCTGAAATTGGAAAAATGGGTGTTGGTGGTGTAGATATTACTCGGGGGGATGTATTGTCTTCTAAATAAAAGTGAGCAGTCTGGAAGCATTTTCTGAAAAGAAAAAGAACACATAAGAAGATGACATCTAAGCTTCTTCAAAATTTCAGTGGAAGTATCTAGATTACACCAAACATGGATCCATGACCAGGAGAGTAACTATTACATCTACATCTGTTTTCATAAAGCAGAAAGAAGGAAGAATTTCATGTCATGGAGTTTGTCTCACTTTTATCAGCACCAGATGCAGAAGAGTGAGTAGATATCAGACAAGCAGAGGGAGCATTTGAAGGGTGGTTGGTACCAAATATTACTTTGCAGATATAGGAAGCGTCAGTGCCTCAGGACTCTCCCATATTGGCATATACCAAGGTGTCTTGTCAACTTCGCAGGACATGGGTTGAAAGTAAAGATAGTGCCCATGGAGCGTTTTAAAACAACCATGTCTTCTGGAACATATTCAGCTGGTCAGCAAAGCTATGTCTATATGGCAATGAAATTCTACAGTGGCATCACTTTGAGAAAAGAAGAAGGCTGCTTTTACTGTTCAGTAACGCAGCAGTGGTGGAATGTAAGAGGACAATGAACACACAAGCCAAACTAGAAGTGATTTTTATTTCTGACAGATGCTAGGCTTGTTGATGAGCATTTGGAGAATGAATATATTTAGAATCAATGACAATTGTGACCTACAATGTCACCTGCATCTATTTTCTTTCAGATAATAAGAGTAACATCTGGTGAGAGCACACTACATAGCGCCGAGCGGAGCAAAGGCACAACTGGTGCCATACAATAAAGCAAGCCATCCCGTAATTTGGATTTAGGTCATTAAAACGGCTAATGACTCTTTTTGAAGTGTGTTATTTTATTTAAGTTAGTCACGAATGGTTGAGTTTCTAGCAAATATCTCTCTACAGGAAAATTTTAATCTTATTTTCCATTTTAAAGCTTCAAGCTACACATTATTAATCCTAATGAGCTTTAACATGACATTTGTTCTTATTCAGTGACCTCCTAAATCTCAGTAGTTTTCCAGTAAATCAGTTCCCTGGATACAGATCCTGAATGGCCTCCCACCATTATTAGAATCATATTGTTACCTCAGCTCAGAGCTGGAGGGTCCTAGCTTTCACCAATCTTTGTCACTTCACTGCCAATAACCTCTTCACCCAGCAGACTTCAGTTCTCTTCTCTGTCTCTGTCTCTGTCTCTCTGTCTCTCTCTGTCTCTCTCTGTCTGTCTGTCTCTCTCTCTCCCTCTCCCTCCCTCCCTCAGAGAAGCCATATTACCTTGGCTTCTACCACTTCTGCTGCCCACTTGCCTCCTTCCCATTATTTTTACATCCTCTCAATTCCTCTGAGGGTCCTGAATATCTCTGTCACTATTCTTCTCCCCTTGCTTGCTCGGTGGCACATGTCACTATAAAAAAATGAAAATCCTCCTCTACTTAGAATGGGACTACAGATGGATAAAGCCATGGTTAAGTTGAAAAACATCATGAGCTGAAAATCCATTAAGTGCATACCCAACCCCCACAGGACATAACTTAGCAACACAGTACAAACTAGAGTGTTGGTTATTTGCTTTTATGACAATGTGGCTGGCTGGAAATTTTGAGTCATTACACTGCCCAGTAACTCAAGAGAAGAGTAAACTTCATGTTACAACTCCAGTGGGATAAATCAAATTCAAAATTTAAGGTACAATTTCTACTGAGTGTAAACTCCTTTGTAAGTGTGCTAAAGACAAAAAAAATGGTTGCATCATCTTAGGAAGTTTATGCATTTGGTTTATGTTTGTTGTTTACATGTATATTTAGTTTCCTACACCAAAATATAAACCAATAATTCAAAATGGGTAATTACTACAAGGTTATTCATCAGAACCATCATGTTGTAGGTACCCCAAGATACCTTTTCAATGAATATAGTGTGAAATATTTATAACTTATTTTATAATGTTAATGCCAAGATAAAAGAAAAATATAAAGCAACAATATTCATAGCAAGGTGCCTGACTCTGGGAGTATAAGCTCTTGAAAAGCTACACTGAGAAACAGTAGTGAATTTTCCAGAGAAAGCAGTAGTATAAGAAGATAAGTACAAGTGGATGAGGAAGCAGATGTCAAAGGCACCAGGAGACCGACTTCATCTTGGAAAGCAGAGTCTGCAGTCAAATGAGGAATGGGAAAGTTGGAAATAACCAGGCCCAGGATAAAGAAACTGTTAATGACAGCCCAGATGAGTGACTCTGAATCCAAACTGGAATAGTCATGATATGGCAAAATTGTTGTGTATGCAACTGTGGTTAGCATGTTTTGACACTGACATGGAGAAGATGGACTTGGAACATGCCTTCTGGGACTTCCTGCAATTCACAGCTGGTCCATGAATCGTTTAGCATCATCCTTGGTATTTAGTTTAGGATTGGTTTGGGATTTTCAGTAACAAGAGGCTCGATGGCACAAATCATATTTAGCTGCTAAACATTCTTTCCGCTACTGACTTAAAGCCTATTCATCCCTGAATATTACCAAATGATACAAAAAGAGTAGGTCTTCCTGCTATAATGCTATCTTTCCATTAATAGCTACCTTCTTGCTGGATTTATCTACTATTTCCAGTTCAAATTTTTATATAGTTTTCGATTATGCAATCCACAATGTTTCAATACTTAAACCTATTTATGTGTGGTCCTTTTTCTCACTTTTTAATTTGACATTTATAGTCTAATAATCTGTAAATAGCTGGCACTTGAGATTGCCTTGTTTTTGACAACTAGTATCTCTTGCCTGGTTTAAGCATGATTCTCCTTAAATACAAATATCTTACTCTTCAATAGGCAGACAAACCTTATCTTCAACCTTCGGGAAAACTCAGAGGTTTCTGCTCTGTGAAATGGCTCTCATCTCCTAAGCAGATTTGTGAACCTCAGTCCCTCTATCCACTGTACCTGATACAAATTTTCAGTTTTGGATATTTATAAGAGAACACTTTAGGAAAAAAAATAGCTATTGAGTCCAAAAAATGGTCTTGAGTTTCTGGACAATACAGCATTTTAATTATTTTAAATAACTGATTATTAGGATAATTATTATAGAATACAACTGTTCTTTGTTATATTTTTATACATTTTTAAAAGGTAGGGCTTTGTCCTTTGATTTCACATAACCCCAACACTTAATATAGTGACAGGAATATAATGGTACTCAGTGTTTGTTGAATTACATGGATTTGTAGTAGTAAATAAATCCTACCAACTATATGTCATTCAGATGCTAGATTCTGTTGTCTGGGCCTCAAGTAACATAATTTGAAGTTTCAAAATGTTTGAAAGGTATAGAAGGAATATATAGTTCTTAAAAGCTGGATGGAAAGACAAAACTAAGCAAAACAGCATCAAAAAAGCTGAATACGTAGATGAACAGAGGTGTGTCAGTTACTGAGAGGATGGGGAAAGGAAGCACTTAATAGAATATAAAAACGTAAGTAGAAACATTCTACCTTGTAATTTGCCATGTTGCTAATCGTGTTAGAGAATATGGGTTAGTACCAACTGTGCTAGCTTCAAATACGTAATGAAATCTTCACGTATTTTTGAAGTCACGTGGCCTGATGATGATACTTGACATTAATTTTCCCCAAACTCTTATAAAATCATGCCAAAAATCTCAAATGAGGAAATAGTTAAAATTGCATAGTTGTTTACAGCACTGCAGTCTTATGTGGACAGTGACATTCTACTTGAAGGCGGTTATGGTAGGGGAAGCCTATATTCAGAATTATTAGTTATCTCCAAGGTCCCACAAATATAAATTAAGGGTCAAGTGATAATTTATATTTCCTAGATCTACATTTTTCCATAGAAAACAACTGTACCTATGGAATGTTATGATCCTACACAACTCTTGATGATGTGTCATTTTGCCACACATAATGTTGGTATTTTTCATGGTCTAACTCTTTTAAAATGCTCTATTTTTTGTAGTTTTCCTTTATTTAAAAAGAACTATTTACAAATCTTGCCCATGGAAGTAGTTTTGCATCTTATAAACTTACGGTGTGGCTCATGTAAATTATACCTTAAAACATCTGGAAAACAATTTCAAGGCATATTACTTAATGTATGACAAGCCTAAGTCTCTATATTCCATCTGTTCTGGATAAGCAGTGAGTGTCTTCACGTCTATGTGCTAAGTGTTGATAACTGTGTCTCCTGCTAATTATCACTCCGCCATGCTGAAAAAAGTGATGACTGTTTTAAACTTGTAGACATAGGTTCCATCAATCAATGGTAATCTGATTATTTAATTTACACCTTTCTTTCACAGTATTTAGAATTAAAAGCTGGAAATGTGTAATTATATCCTTTTCAGAGTCCTCATACAAATACATAACATTCAAAAGCATTCACTGACAGACCACCTAAAGAAAGTCTCATGGCACACTTAGAAATGACCTTACAGGTATCACCCAATGGAAAACAGAGGAAACACATTCATAGGTCAGAAGTGACATAATCAATGCCATCTAATAAATTAGAGGTGAGATTGGGAAGGGACTCAGTTTTTACTATCTATGATTCATTATTCTTCTGCTAAACCACTTTCTCTCAGTGTCTCTACAAAGTACAGGTAGACACTTAGGTAAATTAGACAAAGGATAGACTTTATGTTCCACATGGAGATTAATTTTCTACTAAAAATTGTATTAGAGACATACTGAAATATTTTAAAAGAATTTTATGGCTTTACCTCCCACATTTAAGTCTATGATCTCTTTTTAATTTTCTTCACTGATTATTTGCTTATTTTGCATGCATATGCAGGGAGCACATGTGTGGGGGAGTCAGAGGACAAATTATGGGAGTCAGTTCTGACTTTCCAACAATGTGGATTCAGGGATTGAAGTCAGTGCCAGCTGAGCCATGTTGCTGGCATCTGTGGTCTTCTGTGAGTTTATTTGTATGTGTGTGTGTGTGTGTGTGTGTGTGTGTGTTATGAAAAAAAAGGGCCAATTGGAGCATCTCCTATTCCTTGTTCCATTTGTTGAAATGACATTATCTGTTCATGAGAAAGATTTGGGACTCTTGTCTAAGACTTGATCACAAACATAAGAAATCATTCCTGGACGCTTCATCCCACTGCATTACCCTGTTCGTTCCTTCTTAGTGCTAGAACTAGACTCTTGATCTTTCTAGCTCAGGAACAAACTCTCAAGTCAGAGAGTGTGAGCCATTTATCACTGGAAAATTCTTAGAAGAAAATTTACATGGTAAGTCTTTATGAGTTCAGGTTAGGATCTGCTGTCTCAGATATAATAGCAAGTCATAATCAACAACAAAAATGGATGAAGTGGACTTCATCAAAATAAAAATGTATATGCCTTAAAAGATATTTTTAAAGAAGTGTCTGCAAATAAGACCTGTATACACAGAATAGAAAAAATGTAAACTAGATAGTGGTAGACATGGCAGCCTGTATGTAATCTGAGAATACCAGAAGGCAGAGACTTGGAAATCCTCAAAGTAAGCTGAGCAGCACAGCTGAACTGGGAGACATGGGTTCAGCAAGACCTGGGTTTAACTTTTACTTTATATTTGAAGGAGAGAGATTGAGGAAGACACCACAAATGAACCTCAGATCTTGACACATATGCGTACATAGACATCTGCATGCATATCCACACACATGTGTAAATGGACAGACATGTAAATACACATGCACATATGCCTGCAAACACACACACACACACACACACACAACACACACACACACACACTTGCAAAATGAGACACAAATAACATAACTTGATTAAAAAATAGGCTGAAAATGGTTTGGGCACAAAGTTCTCTAAAGATATGAAATTGTTGAATAAGCAAAAGAAAAAAAAAAACACCTAGCACTGTTAGTCACCAAAAAAATTCTTAAAAGTAGTAAAATGCATTGCACTGCCCACTTTAAACAGATGGCTCTTTTGATCTAGCAGGGTTTTTTTGTTTTTGTTTTTTGTTGTTGTTTGTTTTTTTTTTACGTTTAGACAAGCTAGCTTGGAAAAGCTAACAAAGACTGAGTAACGTATATTGTTTTGGTATTTTTCCTTAGATTTTCTTTTTTTAGTAAGCAAAGTAATGTCATCATTTCTTCAACTTAAAATCAATTTGAGAAGACTATTCTTTTCCTTAAAAGAAGGGATTCTAAGACTCTGTAGTGAAGCAGATGAGCAGTAGCCTGCCTGTGCACCTGCCTGCCCTGCTTTGCTGCAGTGAGGTTTCTTGAGGGTGTCTCTTTCAGTACTTTCCTTGACATGTTCTGCTTTCCTCTGCTCCATGTTAGCATATTCTCCCTTCCTACCACCTGTGGCTATCACAAATTAAAAAATGTACCCACTTGATTGATGCAATTATATCTACATTGGGATTTGAATACTTCACACAAACCTTGAACAAGAGACTGTTGTGAATTGCCACAATTCACCACACCCAAAGCATCTTACAATCAATTTAAAAGTTATGTTTTCTAGGAGTTACTTTCATGCAGACAGATATAGCACAACAGTGAATGGGTTTTGAAGGGGGCTAGCAAAGGGCAGATTTCTTTCTTTTTTTCTTTTAATTTTTTTCTTTTATTGGATATTTTGTTTACATTTCAGATGCCATTCCTTTTCTCTATTTCCCCTCCCTAGAAAACCCCTATCCCATTCCCCCTCCTCCTTTTTGCTTTTATACCATTTTAATTACATGCAAGTATTATGGTCAATTCTTGGTTGAGGAACTAGCAATACAATAGATGCAAATAGTTAAAGAACAAGCAAAACAATAAACACAAATAGACAAAGAACAAGCAAGGTAATAAACAAAATTCCACAAACACTTCTGTGATCACTGTTTCTAAGGGCTTATCAGGATGTCCAAAATATCTGAGCCTACTTCTCTGTCCTAGTCCAAAGTCATTTTCATGTCTGAAGCCTACTTCCTTGCTCTAGCCTAAAATTTAGATTCTTGCCTGAAATTACTTCTTTGTTCTAGCCTAATGTCAGATTCCTGCCTGAAGCCCACTTCCTTGTCCTTGGTCCATGTCAGATTCTTGCCAAGCAGCCCCAAAAGCTCTTCTCCTCTCCCCTCTTTTATTTCATAAACAAGACTGAACCTGTCTTAGGTCGTTCTGATAAGAATGCCTTCCCTACCCTTCGTGGAATATGCATTATCAAAAACAATGCACTTCTGTCTTAGGTTGGTAAGACTCTGTGCAGAATCTTACCTGTCCTTGGCTTGCCAGCCTGTTAAATCAATATCGCTGTCTGGGGGTCGTATTTCTTTATTAACACCACATTTAATAGACAAACTACCTATACAAAACCACTCAAAATGTTCTTCTTTTAAAGGCATCTTATATCCAAGGTACATGAAATAATGTTTGTGAGGAAAAGAGAAATATCTGACTCATGAGGATCAAATGGTTTTGACAATTTTATGTGTTTTTCCTGACAATAGATATGGGGTGATCCATACTAACAAAAGTTAAAAACATTCAGATTTAAGTTTCTCAAGAAATATCAAACAACATTAAACACAATGAATTTAAATTTGCACCAGATAGCTCAGATCAATTAGTAGAAATTATGAAACTTACTCTAATGAATTCATTTACATATAAATCACCTTCCTTTTTATTAAAGTTTAACATTAGCATTATTTAATATGAAATATGATTGGTATAGCTTGCATCTTTTGTTAAATTTACCTAAAAAATTATCCAAATAGTTCATTTTGTAGGGAAAATCAGATTAGGCAAAAATGAGTAAACTGTATAAACCAACTATAAAAATGTGTTCAAAATTTTGAGCAACAGGTCTAGTGCGAGGATAGAAAAAAAGTCAAACAAATGCTGGTTGAATAACATTTAAGGGCTCTGTGCGATGTTCAGACTCTGTTAACCATGGCATTGCTATACAAAGTGACAGTAGTCAGTGGAGCACAGGCAGAAGAAAGCAGCTTTGCATCTTGTTGACTAAACGGGTTTCTAACAAAAATGTGATCTGTTGGCATATCCTGAAGTCTATTTTGTTGCATAAATGGAGTTAGATATGAGACACAGTTGGTCTTAGAAGTGTTCTGTTTTAGCTCTATAACATGGAGCCACATGCAGTCAACAACATTGAGCTAAATACAATCAACACTGAGCTACATAAAAAAACAAGCTTGAATCATCATTGACTTGGACATATTCAGTTCAGTTCATTCAGCTTCCTGGATCTGCCCATGTCCCCTACCTGGAATGCTTTCACCTTCATCACTAATTCTAGAATCACATGCAGGGCATCCCAACATTTTGTTTTCCACTTAACTCTGCAAATGTCATCCACTAAAAGGTCTCCCGTTCTCTGATCACAATGCATTAGATTTCAGCTGCTAGCTATATATGTTTGTGTAATATTTTAAAAGTTTTTCATAGAAAAGGTTTTATTTCAGTAAGCATGAGTTTCTTAAAAGCAATAATACTTATTCAAAATTTACTACTTTTATATTTCCCAACTGTAGTTGACACAGTCATTAGCAAGATACATGGAAAACAGTTAATAATTAGACTGAGAAGAAACATTTGTGGATAACAAAGAGCAGTGATTTGAAATTATAGAATGCTGCTGTTTAGCAGAAAGAATTTAATTTAGATCTCCTGAACACAAATCTCCTCTAGAAGAATAGCATAAATTACTAAGCAAGGCAATTTCTTGGCTTATGGGATAGGAATTCTCATATCATCATCGAGTTCTTGTTTTCCAAGAATCAGTTTTACTGACTTGTGTTGCGTCCTTGGTAAATTCATGAATTAGTTGTCTGTTCTACTTGGTACAAGGAAGGGAGCTTAGTATACAGGCAACTGTCCTAGTCCTTTAAGCATCTGGAAGGATTAGTGATAATTATGAAGGCATATTTCATCTCCAAAGCCAATTATAAAGATTTTTAAATAAATGTCTTTGCATCTTAACATAGTCATTTCCCATGTCTTCATATTTTAATTGCTTCATGTTTGCTTTTGTGTATAGGTTATTATTTTTCATTACTATACACAGCTGATAGATGTCACTTTATTTAAATTTTTTTCATATAAAATCGTTTTCCTAAAGAATAACTTTTGTATTTTTAAGAGTTGATAAAAAGCTCATTACTTATGATATTTGCTATAATGATATTAGAATATTAATTTGATTAAAATGAAAATATAGCTGAGAAGACATCTTAATAAACATTAAAGTCACAGTTCTTCCATTTTATCTTCAATCCTTTAAGCACAGAAACATCACCCTTTTGATTCATATGTTTGCCTTGTTCGGAGATGAATACATTAATGACAGCTTTAATATAAAAGAATTTTGAGAATTTGGAGCTCCTTTAGATTAAATAGAGGCAGAAGTTTGAGCTTTAATAATGCAAATTTCCAAAACACTCAACTTACCTCCAATAGATGAGAATACCAACAAGAACCACTAGACAGATAAAAGTCAGGGCAGACACGATCACAAGGGGTATAACCGCCTTCTTCTCAGACTCCAACCCCTCTGCTAGACCAATACGAGACTCATGGCTACTATTACTGGCCTCTGTAGTCGGAGAAAATTGAGAGAGTTGAGATTTAAGATGAAAGAGAAATCATGGCAGTTTCCAACTGATTAAGAGCAACCTGCATTGTTGCTACTTACCTTTAAAATTATGACTCTATGAGGCAAAGGCTGTCTATACATCAGTTTAAGCAAAATAAAGTTTAAAAATTAAGGCATGGTATTAGAGATATTAAAAAGATAAACAGAAATTGTTAGATGCAGGGGTGTTGTAGCAAGATCTGGAAACAATGCTGGATGGAAAAAAATTGCTCGAAGGAAAACTGAAGAATCAACATTAGAAAATTACTGTTAAAAACAAAGGTTAGGAAAACACAGTGTTATTTACTAAGTTATCAGATGCAACCTTGATGTTGTAATGTTAATTTAGTGTTTTTATTTTAACATTGTGGTTTAGTAAACAATTAAGAAAAATTGATAGTAACTTTTAATCAAGCAGACTTTCAATTTTAAACATGGGTTGATTTTAAATATTTTCAAAATTACTATTTTTTTATTTTTCATTGAGAATTTCATGCACACATATTCTGTTTTCAAATTCTTGTCTGCTGGTTTAGTTTTTCTTTCTTTTTTTTTTTTTTTTATCAAAAATGAATGTTATTCCAGATGACCTTAAAAAATATAAACGTCCTAATAACTTGCTTTCAAACACATATGAGGACTAATATGAAGACAACTTGAATTAATCTAAGAGATGGGGAACCACTAATTTTATGTCCAATTGAGTACTTTATTGTACAAAAACTTTGTAAGCAAATCATTGAAACTATGTTATCTTTCCAGGTTGTCAAAAGCAACTTCAGAACTGCGAATGATTTCCTCTGCTTTGAAGAGCATTTGGTGGAAAGTGAAGACAATTGTATACTAGAGTTGTTCCAACTCTATGTGACCCTGGTTGCTTTCTGTACAGGTGCTAAGAAAGCTAAATTGAAGGTCCCATCAAAGTCTTCATACGTCCAGCATTTGATACAATTCATGTTTTATACCAAATGCTTTAATCACAGGAAACACAAAAATTTAATTTCAATATGTGATGCCATTTAAAATTTGGGAAAATTCCTATAAATGGACATAACATTACTACATAGTTAACTGTAGTTGAACACAACGGCTTTCTTCTGTAACTAGAGTTGAGAGCATAGGATTAAGAACTGAATTCATTCGTTTAAAATGTACACCAAAGAAATATAATGATAGCCATATTTCTCAGGAGCTGATATTCATAGATGTATTTGTTAAAAATGTGGAATTCAAAGATGTGTATATAAAAGTCATCAAACTTATATAGTAAAATATCATAAACAACCAGTATTTTGTGTTGTAGTTAATATTCCTGCAAGAAAGCCAAAGTTTTGATTTTTTTTTTTTTTTTACTTAGGTCATTCATATGCTCTAGTTGTTATGTCTGTGGAAACTCATGTAGACCCATAAATAATCTAATGATCAATACAGCAAAATATCCTATAACATTTAAAATAGCATCTTCCTTTTTCCATGGCTCTCTGCATTGTTTTCTATTATAACTATTACCCAAATGGAAAGAGTTTATGGGAAGTAAATGAAGTAACCTGCTTTGCCAAACCTTTGGGGCCCAGTAATGACAAATGGTGGTTAATATTTTCTATATCATCAGCTCTAGACTATAACCCACAGAACAGAAGCAGCAACATCACCTGTACTTTTTAAGAATGCAGTATGGGGCCTATTAAAACTCACTAGATTGTTTGAATCAAGCTCATGAACAAAAAGTATGTGTTAATGAATTTATATAACTTTAATGGTCCCGTGGGTTCATTGTAATATATATATATAATTATATTATATATGGGTTTGTATAGCTAAATATTTAGGTTATACATATGTATAGCCATTCATGAAATATGTCAGATCATAATGTGATGTATCTGGGAAATATATATCTTGAAAATGCATAAGTGCACTTTACATTCAATATGCAAATATGCATGAATTATAAACACATTCTATTATCTATCTATCCATCCATCTATCTATTTATCTATCTATCATCTATGTATCTAACTATGTATCTATCTATATATGTACCTTTCTATCTCTCTAACATATTATCTATATCTGTTCTATCTATGTATTCTATCTATCTATCTATCTATCTATCTATCTATCTATCTATCTATATCTACCACTTTCTCTGTGGACTTCTCTCATAAGTTCTATGGAAGATGTGATCTTCAACTCTGCTACTGAGTAGTTAGAATGAGTTATGGTATTTACAAATAATTGAAACCTAGGCATTTTGTATAGGATGGCATACCTTATAAAAGTACAGTCTGCTAGCTGCTTTGTGTGCTTTTGAGTATAACATTTATTTTCACTTATTAGAGACTAAAATGTTTGCTTTGATAGAACTTAGTAGGTGGGTTTTTTAAATGACAATAATGCAGTTAAGCAATAAAGAATAAGATTAACATATTAAAGGGCTAAGAATAAAACAGCATAACTTTGGTGTGAAAATTTAAGCATAAAATATATTTTATTGTTCTCAATCATGTAAGCATGTTCTAAGAGACAGACACTAATAATACATTCCCAGGGTTAGTTTTGCATTGACTCTTTATGTGAACTAAATCAAGTATCTTACAGTCTGTGTTCACTCTCATGTATATTTGCCCTATTTATATTATTTTAAGAAACATCATGTCAGTTTTTCTACAATTTAGAAGTACCATAAATGATGAGTTTCAGATTAGGGAATATTCAATAATTGGATAAGACTGACTTTGAATTAGTTTTACAGATACAATTTTAAAAACAGTTAAAAAATTGTTTTCCCTAATTCTATATTTGATCCTACTTCCTTGATTAATTATATTATTTCCTGAAGATGGATGTCATATCCATATTGCTTTGTTTTCATTAGTGGGGGAACATACTCTTAACAGTTAAATAAACCTAATTAGTACATCTAAGAGAAATCACTTTCTTCAATCATTCTAGTTGTAGTGCTTTGTTATATATGTATATTATGGTCTTTCCATTAGAGTATGTTCATGATCTTTTCCTTTCAAACAAATCTAAAAATATAAAAAGAAAAACAAGTGCTATAATTGAGGACTGATAACAATTCACATATGTATCAACACTCCTGACTACAGTGACCCGTGGATTCATTACTCCTTCTCACACATTAGTTCAGACATTGAAGCTGAAATGCAATAAATGGAGATCAAGTCAGAATACAGAAAAAAGAAGCTGCCCTATCTAAATATATAATCTCTTAATTACTGAAGAGTTTGCAACTAACGTGAATGATGAAAATAACAAAGAGAATATATATTTTAATGAGATTGGCTCTATCCTGTGAATTTTGAATATTAAATTCTGTGCAATTATTACCCAATATTACATTATACATTAGCTTATCTTTTGACTTCTAAGATTTAAATACTTTCCTTGTTAATTAAAAAAATACCTTATCACTCAATCAAAGCAAATTATAAAATTCTTGCCATGAATTCAATGGAATTATACACTTAATGGAATTAAACTTGATTTTGTTACCATTGACATTTAAAGCACACATCTGTATTGTATGTTGCAGTCTGCTCCAGGAAACATCTGGCTAATAAACCAATTTGCATAAAATATATTAACAATGAAATGCATCCCTACAGAAAAGGCTCTAGGCTTTTTCTTACTTTTTTTCTTTTTTTTACATCTTGTCACACAATACCTATACATACTATGCATATTCATGTCTATTATTTAAGTTGGAGTGACAAATCCTGTAACAAACACAAAGTTGAACGAATTTTGCTGGTTTATACTGCCCTCTTTAGGCAACATAAAGAAGCTCAAAGAAAGATAGTTTAAAAACAATATGATATTTATAAAAACCTTCCTTAGCTATCAAATCTTAGCCCTATAATTCTGTTTTAGAAGCTCTCCAAGCTGATGTTCACATATGAAGTGTCTCCTTGATTTCCATTGGTCGACAGATGCTTATAGTATATTACTGAGATTTTAAATCCAATAGAATTGGTTTACAACTTATTTTAGAATACAAGCATGAACATTTAAATGGTCTTAGCACACTGCGTTGTAATATACTAATCGTGTATTATGCATACATAATTGATTCTACACACAATAGGAATCCTGTAGGGTAGGAATTAGTAACAACACACAATGTATTTGAAGATAATTAAATCAAGGACCAAAATATGTTGGATATTCCTTTGAAATCACGAGTAAAATCGTACTTATAAGAGCTATAAATGGTTGAACGTTCTGATTAGAAAGTGAAGATCTGCTGGTGGACCAGAATTCTTTTTCTTCCATGATTCTTCTATTTTTACTTTCATAGCAAGAAAATCAGCACATCTAATTCTTTCCCTTTTCTCATAACTAACCTGCCTCTGAACTGTTGGATACTCCTGAATGCCCACTAGTAAGAGATGGTGTGGAGGACCGTGGAGATCCCGGAGCTATGCCTGTGTCATCTGCTTCCAGGACGCCATCAGCATCCTTTTCATTGGCATCTGGAAAACTGAAATCTGTGGAAGTCTCATTATCATTAAGGCTATCTGAGGTGCCTTGCCCTGACCCACTCTCTTCATCACTTGTCAAAACTGCCCATGCTTTAGATCCTGGGGTGTGAGGAAGGACAGCACTACCCATCTGGATGTCACGGTCCTCTCTTCCATCATTGTGCTTCTGGGGTAGCGTACTTGGTGGTGGTGATTTATCAGGACTCTTATCCACCCTAGTTACACCTGTACCTCCATTTTCTTCTTCTGTATTCTCAAAAGCAAATGTGAAATTGGGTCACTCTGATCCACAAGACCGTTTTCCTGGGTGTCTGAGTCATTCATTACCTTTTCCTGTGATTCTCTATAGGGTGAACATGACATACACTTATTCACGGGAAAGCGGTCACTATCTAGGTCATCATAATCATCATCATCATAGTCATCACCATCTTCACCACCTCCCACTAAATTGGCATCAGATCTGGCACTATGAGTCAGCTTAGAAGTAGCTTTAGAAAGAAGAGGCAACTTGGCTGTGGTCACAGAATCATCTTTTTTGGGAGAAACAGTCGTCATGGAAATGGGCCCACTTCCTAATGGAACAGAATGGTCAGTAGATATAAGTACATCAGAAACAACAGTTGGGAGACCAGTAATAGAAATTTCAGTGCGTGTGAAAATTTCCTCAGAATACACAAGCTTGTTTATAAGTGTATTTTGTGGCTCATCAATTGATAAAATGGGAGTAGCAAATGCATGCCTCCCTTTTGGAGGATAGGCCTGGCTAACATCCAGTTGGGCAGTTTGGAAAAACTCGTCATTGCTGAACAAGGATGGCAGCACTTGCTGGGGACTTTTGCTCTTAAGCAAACCTTGTTCAAAATATTTCTCACTTGAGTGAGGAACTGTTAAGCCTTGAAGTGAAGTGAAGGGCACAGTAGAAGGTGCTATATCGAGAACTGGTATGGATGTAAAGTGGAACGTGCTTTCGCTTGAAGCAGACTCTGATGCCACGGGATGAGACATAAAAGAGCTACTTTGTTCAACCTGGGGGGTTTCAGCCAGTACTGGATCACTGGGCCCAGATGGAAGAGCAGTTTTAAACAAGGTGTCAACATCAGAAGCCTGAAAGGAAGGTTGCAGCAATGCTTCGGTATTAAAAGGAGATGCAGTCTCATAGAGCAAGGGCTGTGTTGAAGGGTGTAATACTTCCCTAGAAGCAGTGTCAGAGAATGCTGGCTCTGAGTTTATGCTAAGCCCAGGTTTAAGCCAAGTGTCACCAGATGCTTGAGATGCAGTGTGTGTAGGTTGAACTGGGAAGATAATTTCTGGAACTTGACTAATCTCCTGATCAAAAACCTTAGTTGTGGGATAAACAAGAGACTCTGGAAATATGCTCTTTATGCTAGAAATAGAAACAGAGGTTTCTTTTAAAGATTCACTCCACTTATTTACAAAATCAGACATCTTTGGCACGACTGTGCTTTTAGAAGGATATGCCATGTCACTGAAAGAAGACATTTTCAGTTCAGTCTCATTGCCATACATCATTCCACTTTTAGAAAGCGCCTTAATATCATCACCAAACACAGATGTCGAATATGTAAATTCAGCTACAGAAACAGGTGAAGAAACGTTAAGAGTTCTCAGCCCATCTGTGTCAGGTAAAAGCAATTCACTATCAGAGGAGGCTCCAGACCACTCCCCATCACCAGAGAGGGCAGGAGGTGGCTGCAGTAATGATGCAGTTGGAGTAATAAACGAAGACTCAGGCATTGATATATGGCTAGGATTGATAAGTAAGGACCCCTGATCAGATACATCGACAGACTCATGCACGGGTATTGCAGAACTGTAAGAAACAGTGAGCACGTGGTGGGAGCCCTCAACGGCATAAGAAGGTTCAGGCCCTGAAGAATACGCATGCATAATGACATCACTGCTGGGCGGTTCAATCTGAGAAACCATAGCTGTTTTATAAAGGACAGCAGACTCACTACCAAATTCCAATGTGTCCGAAGCAGCACGAGGAGTGGCCTGATGTGACACCACATCAGAATACGGAACAAGGCTGGGCTCTAATAGCAAATCACCCCCAGCCACCAGCAGAGAAGCATGCAAAGACAGCTCATCCCTCTCAGCAGCTGAAGTAACTTGCGGAAGGGTTTGAGAAACCGTATGCAGATGGTGAAACAATTCACTACTGAAGGAAGCAGAGGAAAATGGGAGCAGAGGTGCATCATCATAGGAAGACAGGATGGATTCAAATGACACACCGACACTGGGGAATACAGGCGTAGCATGCAAGGCCGAATCACTACTTGAAGCAGCAGGGGTAGTGTTGAGGGTCTGATTGTCAAGCAACAAAGGGGTGACTAGAGGAAAGACTTCACTACTGTAGGAAGGTTGAAGAGGTGTCTCACCATTGTATACTGGTTGAGTTGTCTGCGAATGGAGGATGTTGCTAGTGGGAGCCAAATCAAGTGGTCTGGAGGATGGAGTGAAAGCCTGTGGTGTTACTTCGGTTGGGAAGTAGGCAAAGGTAGAATAATGTGGCATTTCCATATCTGTGACTGAAGGACCCTGTGACACGGTAATATCTTGAGAAAATGACTCAGTTGTCTCTGTCGATTCATCAATTTGTATGTCCGTGGAGTTAACTGGGAGAAAGCTCTCTCTGCCAGATCCAGTCTCAGACTGCGTTGTTAGATCCGTGGAGCCAGGAAACCATACACTCCCTTCAAGAGAGGGATCCTTAGTGATTCTTCTGAACCTGACGGTGCTGAATCCTCTGGAGCATTTCTTGTAGATCCTGGCTTAAGGAGATCATGCGTGATTGCCTCGGGCATGTCTGAAGAAGATATATATCCATGGGATATATTATCAGAGAAAAAAGGGACCGTAGAGGTTGCAGGGCTGGAGCCTGAAGAATCATCGGCTCCCGTATCAAGCTTGAAATCAGTCAATAAGTTTTCTTCCTCACTGAGGTCAGCAGACACCTCTTTGTACTCTGTTATGGAAACCATATTTAAGGATTCTGCAGTCCCAGACAAGTTCATCTGTGGGAAGACAAAGAGAGTTTTAGAGCCACTGTTTAAGGAGGCTGAAGTGCCTTCTACAGTGTGTGGCGGCAGGTTAGTTCCAGTCTGAGAAGTCAAGGAAATTTCTCTTTCTGTATCTAATTCAACAACTTGTTGGGAAGTAGAATTCAGGATGTGTTGAGAACATCACTCTTTCCAGAGAATTCAGATCCTCTTGTTGGAGATCGGTTAGTCTTGGCTTCATTATATTTAGTCCCCATGTGATTATAGTGAGTTGTGGTAGAAACCTGGGGTTCCTTTTTCCTTATTTGGTTTGTGGTACTATCTCTACCAGGATTCAAGACCGTGTCTTCTTCATTGCCTTTTCCATATTCTTCCTCCTGTAAGAGGCAAACAAAATTTAAAGAAGTATAAAGAAATTAGAGAAAAACAAAGTCTAAATATCTTATACAACATTTTACTACGAATTTTCACTTATGTGATGTTCATATTCTGACCCTTATAGGACCCCATCCTATATTCTGTCTGTTCTGTTCTGTTCTGTTCTGTTTGTTCTGTTCTGTCTGTTCTATTCTATTCTTCTACTTTATTCATACTATGTATCTATTCAACAGGCATACATCCTATAAATTTTATTTTATGCTTACTATGAAAAGTTATTAAACTAAACGAAGGCACTTTAGTTATAGCTGCCTTTGTTTTAATACTACATAATAAGGAACCAAAGGAATATCACAAACATATTTGAAATAATATCACAAAAAATATTTTCTTCATAATCTGACCCAGGTTTTCTGAGCACACCTGTTCAGCTTAATGGAATGGAATTTCTATCTTATCCTTCAATATTAAAAGTCTAAGAATCTGCCTAGCTCTCTGATGTCACCCACACTAACCACCAACACCAAGCACCATTCAAGCCTTCCACCTCCTGCTTGCTCTTTGTCTCATTCTCAGCAGACACCAGTCTTGTTCACTTGCCGGGAAAACAAAAGCCAACCCACAGGAATCAAGTATGATCCTAACATTGAAAACACTACTCAACTAAGTCACCCCTACCCTTCCTATTGTCTCTAAGCACTTGTTAGCCTTTCCTTCAAAAGCTCATTCCTACATCAGTGTGGGAGTCTACTTTCTAGGATCTCCTTACAACTTGAACACAGTTAAGCCTTCTGCATTTTCTCAAATCCCCAGATTATTCTAACAAGATAAAGCGCATCTTCCTTCTGTTGAAAAAGAACCTAGAACACCTTTAATTTAATCTCAATTATCATTTAACCTTTCTCTCCCTTCTAAACTGAATCTCCTCAAAGATATATCATGTACATGCTCTAATGATTTCGATGGGCCCCTACACTAATATTCATCTTTGCTTATGTTCCACATTGACACACTTTATCATACCCTTCCATAAACCACATAGATCTCCATAACAATTTTATGAGAGCTTTATGGGTACTCATCTGTCTTCCCATTGCATATTTTGGGGCAAAAAAAAAAAAAGCTACATACACACAGCATAAACGTATAACTCTAGGTGATTTCTTTTCTAGCAGATTTTCAATTTTATGACATTTAGTAAGACACCTCTTGGGATCTGAGGGAGATGACTGGACGTTCTCCATGCTCTACTGGATTTTGTTAGGTTATGCTACCTTGTGTCACCATTTCAAGAGTATATCATTTATGCTCTATGATTAATATATGTATTATATCACTACAAACATTTTAACAGATACCCTCTCCTCTAAGTTCTTGCAGAATTGCAACTTGTCTTCTCTTTTTTTCTGCACCATCACATCTGTTTTCTCAACTCTTTTTTTTTTTTTTAAATTTAAAGCTCCATTCATGCAGAGATGTTTACTTTTCAAACTGATGGTTTTCTACATGGAGAGGATCTACTTCTCATTTCAATTCTCAGGACTTAAAAATCATCATGGATACAATCCACACAGTTGTCAGTTTCTTTCATTCACCCCTACATGAAGTGTAAGATCAGAAGCTATTAGGAAGTAAATAGTGGGTGGTTGAGCAGTATTCTCAACTCATCTCCAAGTCACACTGCAGGAAATAACACTATTTAATGTATCTGTTCTGACCTGACCATATACTGTGATAGTTCATTTCAATAGGATGCAATATTCTGACTTGGAAAGTTAAATTGACTAATCAGGGCACCTGGACCTATCATTTTAAGCCCCACAGTATGTCGGACATTTTTCTCACAGCCATACAAAGTGTGTTCTGTTTATACTTTATAAAACAGTATTTCTTCCCCCCCCCCCCCATTCTGTAGGGCTAGTAAATGGGAAGAGAGTAAGAATATTGTCTAGGAGCCTTGCCACCTACGTTTTCATCACAGGATAGCCCTGTCCGTCTACTGAGGTATCAGCATTTGCTGGAACACAGTCTGTATACTTTTGTCCTGCCTTTCAGGTATAGGTAGAGCAAACAGTCTCTGACATCTGTAGGCCCAAGTGTGGAAAACCACCTCCTCTAGACGTCCATTTACCTTCTCAAATATCTTTGAATAGAGTTTTTTATTAAATCAACTTCAGTGAGTACACTTGACTGTGACATCTGTTTCTTGTTGGAACCTGGACAGATATGCTGGGTTATTTTTCCTCCTTTTGTTGAGGAGCCTTTAACTATAGCATGATAGACTATAATAGATGTAATTTGAAAACATTGCAGCTTACTTCTCTACTGCTTGTGTTTGTAGTACACATAGTTGGTGACACATAAGTAGCATCCCACACACACACACACACACATATATATATATATGTGTGTGTGTGTGTGTGTGTGTGTGTATTTGTATATACTTTAGCATCCCTGATCTTATCCTGCTAGAACTTACAGCCTATTCACACAACTAAATGCTATAATAACTGTAACACTGTAGTTTTATATAACAAATTGCTAGTAATTAACATTGGAAGATTTCAAGCAACTTTTGTAAGCATCCCCTGAGATCTTTTTAGTGTCAATATTAATTAAGAATAAAAATAAGTAGGGAATTGGAATCATGAAGATTATAATGAAAAGTAATTGCAGACTGCATTTCATATACAATGGAACCCAAACAATATCATTTACTAAATTGCTAGAGCCAGGGGCTTGCTTTAGTTTATCAGATAAAAAGAGTTGGTTTAGTAGCATAGAAAATATTTTTTTCTTCTTTAGATTTGATTCTGTAATTTTAGTAATTTCAATTGTAAAATTGGTTAGTAATTTTAGGCATTATTTATACACAAGTAACCATGAGCATGTGGCCACACACATAAAGCTATCCCTAGATAAATTGTGTGAATACTTGTAATGTAGAATAAGAATTTGGGTAAGATAATCCATTGTAAGAAGGACTAGCAATAGCTATATCAATCATTGATATAGCTATATATTATAGATAATATTGAGGTAATTATATATGTAGAATGAGAACCTGATTTCAACCATTACTGGATAGTGGCATTAGTTATCACTTTTCTTTGCTCCCGCACAATTTGGACATATTTTCATGTCTGTATCATCTAGAGTACCTGGTTTGAAAATACAGCTTCAGTTGTGATGAACAATACATTTGGGGTTAGGTTAAAATACACATTCACTCAACTATTTTCTCTCATGTCAAATAGTAAGATATTGTTAAAATTTGTATATATTTTCAAACATTTATTTACTTAGAGGACATTGTGCTAGAAATGTATGCTTTCTATATGAATAGTTCAAATACAAAAAATATTCTGTTTATAACCTGGCTCATATTTATTATGAATCCATCAGTCATTGATTATTTATAAACTGTACCAATATTAAAAGCTAGGACAATATTGCTAGAAAAAAGTTGGATGCTACAAAGTTTCAATATAGCTTATAGCTACAATTATTTGTAAAGTTGATTAATTTTTTTCATTATAACTATTTTTGGGTATTACACTAATCAAACATCTTCCAAAGTTTTCATAAATCACATATGTGTGTTTGTGTGTGTGACATTAAAGCATAGCAATTAATCCAACACTGAGTCATACAACAGTATCTAAAATTCAAGCAATAATTCTAGATAGGCTTTTAAATTTAAAACATTTAAATATAAAAATGGCTATGATACCTTGATTATTTCTTCAGTTCCAATTAATTCAGGAAAAAGGTCAAGTTCTAAAAAATTAAAAAAAAACAATGTTAGCGATTTTAATTCAACTCCTGCAGCCTTGTAGGCTTATCTTTGGGTGTAAAGAGAGAAAGTTAAAGGAAAACGGAGAAGTCACTACCATTGAAAATATCTCAAAATAAAAGTGTCAAATTCTAGTTTCAACGCTACAGACAAACTGGAGAGAAAGTGACGTGTGACAACATTTTCATTGATCTTTACCTTCTGCTCAGATCCTCTTTCTCAAGCCTGCCCCCAACACCCATGAAAGCAAAGAAAAGAGACTGCACAATAGTGAAAAAGTTAATAGTAAAAACAAGCCCAATTTCTTATCAGTGCATCTTCAGGGCCGATAGAACTGACTGGGACTTTCAAGACACTTGGCTAGGATGAATTTTCTGACTTGGCTAATTTCCTGAAGTTCTTCTGACTAAGGGCCAACCCATTCATTCTTGCTCATCTGACTTGTGCTTATACTTATTGGAATTCAGGGATCCTGCACCAGGCAAGAGGGAGAGCTTATTATCAGTAAGGTCTAGCACAGGCTGACCACAGAGAGAGAGATTGTATGTATTTTCTCCAGGGAACTTGAGCTAATAGCATTTAGACTATTGTAGAGAGCTCAGTAACCACATTCATTCAATTACTCGTTTATTTTCCCAACCAATTAGAATCAATGTATTTTTATTGTTGAAAAAAAAAAAAAAAGAGAAAGAAAGATCTGTTAGAATAGGCTAAGAGCCCAGTGATGTAGCTCAGTGATTGAGTCCTTGCTGGGCAAAATAAAGACTGGGTTTTTGGTGTCCAGAAGTAATTTGTCCAGCACACTGACAAATTACTGAGAGCTGGTGGATATTTCTCAGACTTCAGGTAAGCATCTGGGTTCTTCAAAGGGGATAGGCACAGTAGCAGTGAGGGCTTGGAGGAACTGTTATGATGTTTCCCATATGTTCCAGCTTTTCTGAACCTGCACTCCATTGGCAGTTTCTGCTCTTCTCCATCTTAGATGTTGCATATGGTCTGTATTTAAGTCTTTACACAGTATATGCATCTTCTAAAGAAGTTCCACGGCATAACTGAACAGATATTAAATATTTCATCTTATCTTGACTTTCCCTTCAATATAGACTATCATGAGTTCATTCTTACTATCAAAAACTCTTTGGTTATTAATAAATATGAAGTCAAAAACATTATCACAAGTTCATTCTTATCATCAGAAACTCCTTGGGTATTAATAATTGTAAAATCAAAAACATGGTTGGGCACATGAATTCTGTTTAGAAGAGAAATCACATAAAGTCTACAAATGTCCTCAATTCCTAAGATTTCACCTTCACACTCTTAAAAGCTTAACTATTCTGAAGTGATTTACCCTTGCTACTTTTCTGTGCTTTTAAAGTGAAAATCCTCACTTGAAATACTCCTAGACATACTTTAAATTCTCCTCATTTTTTCATGGGCAGGTTGATTGTGAAAGAGTTTGGCCAGTTTTTCTATGAATCAATTGTTCTGTTCTTGTTCCTATGTAATCATCTCCCCATGCCTTGTTTTCAAGCTTTTTACTCATAATGGGCCCAAGTTAAAGTCATTTCAATTCTCTCAAACACCTGAGTCTTTGTAACCCTCAAGAAAACCAACATGTGGGAAGTTAATAACATGCAATGCACTGTGACTGAAACAACCTTCAACTCACTCTTCTGAAAGCTACAGCTAGAATAGAAAAGTCCATGTGTGTAGTAATGTTCAAATTCAGTCCATGAGACACTACCTGGGCTTCCCAGGGGCCCTGTCTTCTCATCTGCTTTGAACCACTTTAATTATAAGAAGGGCAAGCCATAATAAAACATTTCTTAATGACACCTGTGTTATACTATATATTTTCACCTGTATGAAAAAACCTCAACAATTTTATACTCTTTTCAGCATGCATCAGGAGATGTTTCTTTCTGACCATGGATTTTAATTATCTCATTTATTCGATAGAGTTGGGGTGAAGGCTGGCTTCCTTTCATTTCAACATTCTCAGTGTGCATTGCATTTGATAGATTTCACCTTTTACTAGTGAGTAATGTTAACTATATGTATCATGATTCCCACAATGTGAAATGTGTATAGTAATTGAACCATGCTACCCAGAGTCGGAGTGACTGCTGTTGTATGTGAGTTTGCTGTTCGCTGCAACAAGCAAGCCTTCTCTGAACCACCTTAGGTATCCTCTCCATCCCACGACAGTCTCATGGATATTAGGAGCAGGAGCCTTCACAATGCTAAGTACAAATTCACTTCAGAAGATCTTGACTCTGGTTTCCAACTGGACTCAGGTCATTTTAATAGAAATTCTTGGGTTTTGCAAATAGGACAATTCTATAAACTGTGTTTCCTTCCAAAGGACTGAAGAAGTTGCACTTCAGAGTATGAAGGGTTAAAACCCTATATCCAAAGTAGAGCTGAACAATTACAGCTCTCAAATTCATTTGCCCTTGCTGGTATTTCTTCAAAAATAGTAACTGATATTTTAATAATTACCAATTGACTTACATGTTACTGATAAATAAAAAGTTTACAAATTATATAGGTTTATAGAGTATCCTCACTTCAGCAAAATAGTTCCCATGAAATCTGGGGGAAATACGATAGTGAATTTGTGTCTGTGTCTTATTTTATTTTTTTGAGTGGATACTTACAATTCATATTTGTGTAACAGCTGAACATATGCAGGCGACACATGAAGTTTTGAGGCACATGTAATCTTATGTGTACTTAAAAGTAATACATTAGTAGAACATGACAACCTTAATATTTCATAGTACAAAGAAGCAACAATTGATGAAGTTTGACAACAAAGTTATTTAATTGTCTTAAGATAAGCCAAGTTTCACAGTGCAAAAATGTAAAAGTAATGGAGACTCCAATTGCTTCAATGTGTAATTTAAAGTATAATGATTCCATAACATTAGTAGCCTGGCATGATGCAGGAGAACCAATGACAGATGCAGGGAGGCAGCAAGACACCCAAAGACAAACTGCAAAGCATAAAAGTGCATGGAGACTCAAGTGCGTGGGTTTATTCTGTCGTGTACTTACATTTAACACATACAGTTATTAAAACCTTAAAGTCTATATGTAAAAGTGTCCTCTAGACTGTATAATATTCATCAGAGAATTAAATGCCCTTATGTTAGTTACAATGAAATAACATACTCATGAATTATTTATATGTAAAGATAATTTCCTAACATGTCTCTTAATAGAATACTTCTGAACGCTAAAAAGGCATCCCTGAGACTTTTAAATTGTTTTTCTCAATATGAATATGCATGGATTTTAAGATAGTGCTGAAAATCATACTTAATAGATATTAGTGTCTATTAATATTGCTGTATTGTAGTTACAAGTAACATTAAGATGTGATAAAGTTGTAAAATTATTATCAGTTTAAATGCACAAGGTAAAGATTAGATTTAGAAGACTGACTTTTCCTTAGCTATTGAGTGAATACTTGAAATCCACGCAACCACGAGGACGATTACCAATCACTTTCTTAATTTCACTTGAACAAGATCAATAAGCGATACAGCATTTAGAAAACAGCTTATTTAAAATAACAACAGAATAATTCAATGGTGATGTTTTATCACATCGCCAAGGAAAAGTAGTGCCATAGTATTCAGGATGAAATGGCCAACCTAACACATTCTTAAATTAGCCACAAAATAACAAGATTTACTAATTAGAAAGTAATTTATTTTGCCCAACTAGAAAGTAATATCACTGTCCAAACTGAGACATGTTTACTATAATAACAATATTTAAGCTAATGTGAATTGTAAGCAAGTGAACTGAAATGCAGCCTTGAAAATTTTTTAGAAGTCTAAAAGAACTAAGGTTTTCTTCATAGTTAGCAAGAAAATTCCAAGCTTGAAACAAACTGGTTCTTGATGAAGGGAGTTTTTTGATGGGTCTAGTTAGGGGATAGTCTACCTACTATGTTCATTAGCTTGGGTTCTTACATTACCCAGTCCAAATATCACCCTATACTAAAGCACCAAACTGTACAAAGCACTTTAGGGGCTAAGACATCCATGGAGATGAAATGGTAGGTCCAACCTAGCGTCCCATCATAGAATGCTTCAACAATGTTCCGATCCTTGGAATAAATAGAGATTAAGTTGTAACACTCATTATTTTGTACAGATAAGAACAAATTACAATGAGTAGCACTGTGCCAACACAGACTCATTCTAAAAACAAAGCACTCAGAGATAAGTTTATACAGAAGACATCTATCTGATCATCTTCATATGCAATAAGCATCTCAAAATGAACAAAAATTTCAAAAAGTTCGACATCGTCACATAGTGACCAGTGTAGAACAGGATAAAGGCAGAAATCTATTTTTTATAAGTGCCATAGAATCTGCTTTATGTATAGAGATGGGAGTGATTTAACTAAGGAAGATGGTTGTGTGAACATGCCCAATATAATTCATACCAAAGTGCACCAGTAAGAGTAGGAGGATTTTCATATAATGTACGCTGGTCTATTTATATATGCCTGGCCAGCTTGGACAATGTTATCCTATTACTAATATCACTTTCTAGATAGACACATGTAGGGGACTTTGGGGAAAGCTGCTGTTCCCTGGAACACAAAGGCACAGAATATACTGTGTTCAGTTCTGCAAGTCTCATTTTTGAATAAAATTTAGCATTTACTTTCCATTTTAAAACAACCCAAATTGAAAAAAAAAATCAACGAAATAAAACATTAGGGAAAATTATCATATAGAAACCATGAGGCATAACATTAAAAACCAATGATGCCATCACAGGAACGAGTCATCAGTGGGCAACAGCTTGACAGGCATTGTAGCGTTTAGTTGAGAAAGAATGCAATGTGATATTTAGGGTCAATCACACAAAGTGATGAAACATGCTCATCATGTGAGCTCACATTGAATTAAACTCCTGTTATAGCCTTTGGACAATGAAACGAGGCATTCTCCCCTCTGCACATAAAACATAGTTATAACTATACATTGATATAAAAACTTGTAAGCATTTTAATGACTTGAACCATGAGAAGGATGACCAAAGAACACTTATTATGTATATATACATTTATGTGTTTGTGTATATTGTGATGTACATCTGTATTCTAAATTTGGAAACTTTTAATAATAAAAGCAAGGCTATGTATATCTGCAAATTATCAAATGATGCCTATATCTTGATTTGTTTATTGCATATGTTTGAGATCAAAAGATTTTCCCTTAATGTTTAGAAAGGATGCATGCAGACAAACACAGAAACAACTTTTGTTTCTGTGAAAATACGACTGGTATTAACTTAAGAGAGAGAAAAACATCCCTTGGATCAAATTATAAAAAGTGGAAAAATATTTAAAGTAAACTTTGAGATGCTTTGTATAGATATTTGAAAATACCTGCCACGGTCCTAGGATGGAGTATACTTACTACATGCTTTGGGGGCTGAAAGGAAATAGTACAAATGAAATTAAACCAAGTCTTAAGTTGAAGTCTCAAATAAGTCTCAATATTCACTCCTCCATTTCCATTTGATGATGTTTGCAAAGACAAATAGATCTTGTTTCCCTTATCTTGTAAGTGTAAAACTGCTGTCATTAGTAATAAATTTACAGATTGATTCAGATCGGGTTTGCTAAGTTCCAAGCCTCATGGGAAACCAGATATAACAGAAAAGTAGTTTTCCCTTTGTTCAAAAATATGTGAAGTCAGTTCTGTGTTTAGGTTTTGGAGAACTCTCCGTGGTGGTTTCCACAGTAGCTATGTCAGTTTTTATCCCACTGATAGTGAATATAGGTGCTTTCCCTACTTCTCCCCAGCATTGCTTGTTCTCCCCACCCCTGCCTTGAGGATAGCCATTCTCATTAGGGTGAGATGGAATCCCAGAGCCCTTTTAATTTGTCTTTCACTGACGGCTAAAAATGTTGAAGACTTATTAAAATATTTATTGGACATTCATCTTCCTTCCTTCCTTCCTTCCTTCCTTCCTTCCTTCCTTCCTCCCTCATCTCTCCCTCCCTCCCCCTCTCTTTCTCTCTCTCTCTTTCTTTCTGTGTTTTGTTTTTAGAACCATCTCTTTAGTTTGCTGAACTTCGTAAACACACCATATTTACTGCTGCTATTCACAGCATACTATTCACAATAGCAGCAAATGGTACCAGCCTAGATGTCCATAGCAGATGAAAGGATGAAAGAAAACAAGTATGTATACACAGTAGAACTGAATTCATTCGTTACAAAAAAAATCATGACATTTGTGTGAAAATTGGTGATGCTAGAAAGTAGTATATGAGGTTAAGTAACCCAGACCCCAAAAGACAAACACTGGTATTTTTTTCTTTCACACGTGGATTCTAGATTTTAGTTTTTAGGTATGTGTAGGAATAGGTGGGTACAGGTCATAAAACTAGAAAGAAGGACTCCATGAGAGGGGAGAGGTTGTTGCGTATGCGTGTATGTGCATGTGTGTGTGCATGAATGTGTGTGTGTGTGTGTGTGTGTGTGTGTGTGTGTGTGAATATACATGACACGAAAGCAGAGAAGTGGCTACTGGGCCAGGAATGGGACCTGGGAAGGAAGGAGGGGAGAGGCGTTTTGAGGATCAACACAAGCCAGTGCTAAAAAAGGATGCTAATAAAAATTTAACTTCATAGAAACACTTAAAACACAGCAAAGCCAGAAGAAAGCATGTATGCTCAGTAACCAAAATAGCATCTCAGAAGGTAGAAGGCATCTCAAGAAGCACTCACCCGCATCCTCTGTAGGCATGTCGACTATCAGTTGGTCACTGTACTTTCCATATAAGCCATTAGAGCATATGGCCACTATTTGGAGAACGTAACTCATGTTAGGTAGTAAATTATTGAGAATGGCACCCTAGAAGAAAGATATTACAAATTATATGAAAATATTATTCTTCAGGAAACTATTAACAATAAAAAAATTAATCTTGACTATTTGTGCCTGCATGCAAATGCATATGTGTTCACATGTATGTGTACTTGCACATGTGTACTCATGAAGCGGTAAGTTGTTTTCTTTATAAATTGTGAGAGGAAATGTTTGCTCACAAATTCAATTTCCTATACTATTATGTTTATATTCTAAACTAATGAATATAAGAGAAGTTAAATTTTTATCCATTGTGTCCATATGCTATCCAACATACTAGTAATGACAAGCTTATTAAAGTGGGTTCCCAGGACCAGTCTTGCTTAAGTGTAGAGCTCAGTACTTGCATGCAGATGAGAGGTTGCTAACCTTTTCCTACCAAATCAAAATCTGTAACCCAAACCTGATATTTGGGTCACAAAAGGATTCTGAACAATATTTTCTGTAATTCACTGAATGGCTATATAATCCTGTCCTCGAAGTCATGACCCAGTTATCACTTTACATATGTCATCTAGAATTTGATGAAAAGCAAAGGACTTTTAAAATCCTCTACCTGTTTTGTTGTTGTTTGTTGTTTTTCGTATTTTTTTCTTTTGATAATATAGAATACACAACATATATAAGGTGAGATTCTTTGGTCAAATGTGAGATTTTAATTAGAGTACTTAATTATTCTTTACATCACTTTATGTATAAAGGAGGGCCACATTAATAATGTCCAATGCCTAAGTTTTCCATATGTATCCACCTTCCATAATGTTGTTGACAGTGTCATGATCTTCTCATATTTAATTCTAACCTACTGTCATTATTTATTATGCCCATGTTCCCTGGGAACACCTTTATTCAAAATGTAAAGTGACCAAAGGCAAAAATACATAATTATTTGTAAGTTCTTACCTTGGAAGTCAAACTATAATGTTATCAGACAGAAAGTAATTCATCTTATAGTTACCAAGTCCTGATAGCCATCTGTTAAAAACTCATGCTTGGTTTGGTCGTTTCCCTCCAGTGGCTGGTACAGAACTGCAAACTTCTCAATCATCGTATCATAAACGACCCGAGGTCTTTCCCACGTGACCAGAAGGCTGGTGTAATTCTCAGGGTCAGCTTGCACATTTTCTGGTTCTGAACTACACACTTCAGGAACAAAAAAAAAGTAAATCATTGGCATAGTCATTGTTGGCTTCCAGGATTTGTATTAAGTAAAACGTACTCTCTGAACATTTTTTTATTGTATTTTAGTTCCATATGAAGTAAGATATTATGTCTTTTTTATCATGATACTTTCACTTATGATGGTTTTTTGTACCTAAAATTGGATTCTGTTCATAAAAAGAGTTCTGGCTCGAAGTTCTGGATGGTAGAAGTCCTGGTTGAGGGCCCCTTGACGATGATGCATCTTGATGGGAGTGTGTGTAGACCTGACTGACTGTATAGTTTCTTCTCTGTCCTTAGAGCACCGCCAGGATTCAGTCACAGGTGCTCGACTGAACCCAATCTAGTCACTTTGCAAAGTTCCCACCTGAAAACACCATACTCTGATTATCTCCTGCCCTCTCAATACCATAAAAGCTTAAGAACAATAGCTCCTCCCCTCTTTTCTTTTGCTATTGCCTAGAACATGGTTTTGAGAGTATTTGACATGGACATTCATTTTTAGAAACAATGAATATAGGATATAGTCAAACTCATGGTGTCTGTATATAGCTTATTTGAGACTTGACAAACATAGTTAGGGACTTAGAAAAAATCAACTATAAAACATGGTCTGTATTTGGTTATTTTTGCTATTAGAGAAAGCTTGAAATAATTCAAAATTTCCAACCCTAGAAAGCCATATGATAACTACAACCATCAATTCAATCTTTTTGAGAACTAGTGATGAAGTCTATCTCTGGCATCATTTAAAAATTAAATAAATAACTACAGGGAATTAGGATATTTGTCTCATGTGGAAATAATATTGTAAAAAAAAAAATTCAAAACTTCTTAAAGTAACTTTAAGATCACCCAGGGTGGGAACTGAGCCAAACTTTAGTCCTGTCTGAAACAGTCTTGACACTCACAGCATGTACAGATATGTGATACGTTTAGAGTAACTTACACAGAAAAGTTTAGATCTCACAGACCTTTGTAAAACAGAGGGAGAGAAAAATCTCTCGGGACAGGGGTGAATTAACAAAATTCACTGGCTAAGGTCACCCACGTTGAGTCCTGGGAGCCTCCAACCAAAGAGCATATACAAGCTGGTCCGAGGCCCTGGCATGTATGTAGCAGAGGACTGACCTCACAGGGAGAGGATGTGACAAATCCTGTAGAGACTTGATGCCCCAGGGAAAGAGGATGGAGATGGTAGAAGAGGAGAGCACCGTCTCAAAGGCTAAGAGGGAGCAGAATGGGGTGAAGAACTCTGGGAGGGGGAGTAACATTTGGAATGTAAATAAATAAAATAATTAATTAAAAAATAAAGGAAAGAAGGAAAGAAAAACAAAAGAAGGAAGGAAGGAAGGAAGGAAAGAAAGAAAGAAACAAGAAACAAACAAACAAACAAACTTGATGGTCAGGCACTGTTTTTGAGAGATATCTGAAACTACAAAGCTATTTCATGTAATGTGTAGGTATCTTAGATAAACCAATCCCCATGGGTAAGACATCTGAAAATAAGCCAGCAGCCTTTTCAGAATGTGATCCTAATGGATTTTCTTTTCTTTTGGCTCTTCTAATTTGTAATTCATCTCATAAACACACAAGGGCAACCACAACTAACATTTCCATGCATAAGTAGACTTAAACACAGCATTAGCAATCTAACAGATCAACTCTGTGGTTGTAGCAGTGCCTTAATTAGTCAAAAATATAAAGATACGCTTTGAATGAATACGGGAAACTTATATGAGTTAGAGATTTTTCTGCAAACAAGTAATGTTTTTTTGGGGGAGTGGTTAGAGTGAGGTGTTCCTTTGAGGTGGGAGAGAATGGGTGGGTGGGGGAGCACCCTTTTAGAGGTGGAGAGGGGGATAAGGTGGGAGGCTCATGGGAGTGGGACCAAGAAGGGGAATAACATTTGAAATGTAAATAAATAATATAATTAATAAAAATGTTTTTAAAAAGAATAAGCGGAAATTATTGTGAGAAATCTTTCATTGTGAGAAAATGTGAATTCAGACCAAAAATTTATTTTCTAAGTTGTGTTTCGACTATATCACTTAATGCTATCTGTGACTATTCTGTGATTTTCCACCAGATGGCAGAAAACCATCAACCAATCTCAAAATAAGGGCAGCACATAAGCTATCATTGGAAAACAGATTCTGTCCTTCTTCCTGGTAGAGGAGTATACCTATAGAAAGTTTAAAGGGATTCCTGGCAATTAAGTTGTAGTTCTTCTCCTCGTAAAGAAATCTCTTCTTCTGGAGAAAAGGGTACTTTAAAGTGACATATACTCTTTTAAGATTTACTCTTTAAAATTCAGTTAATTTGATGCACCACATAAAACACAAAGGTCTTGAGAAAAGTAGAAAAGTGTTAGTTGCAGATACATCCAGGGAATTCTTATCTAGCTTCTCTGGCTTGTCCGTTTCTGTGTGATCTTACTAGTGACAAATAGGACATGCTTCAATGTTAACCATCTGGGTCAATATGAAGTGAGACTTTTGACAGGAAGTTTTATTTCTTTGATATCAGGTTTTCATTTCCTAGCTATCTTAATTATGACTAATATGACTATATTAGTTATATTTCAAAGTTTGGACTTATGCATTTCTCTTATATTTCTTCATTCTTCTTTCTCAATCATCTCCACTTTCCTAACCACCCAGTGTTATGTTTTTCTTTCTCTTAAAATTGTGAAATCATGTCACTCAATTGAAGAAAACTGACATTATTTCTCCTAGCAGTTTTCTGTTGGCAAACGATACTCAGCTAGAAGTGGAGTTCATGCCCATTTCTACTTCTTTGTACTGGGATTTTGGTCTGGTTCGAGCTTGTGCAGTTAGTCTTGTGTGCACTGATGCAGTCTCTCTGAGTTCTTAAGAGCACCTGCTCTGCTGTGACTGGAAGACACTGTTTCCTATGTCTCCGACTCTCAGAATCTTTCCTCTTCCTCTTCTGGATAGATCTTTGAGCATCAAGAGGACAGTGTGATAGAGACATCCTATTGAAGGCTATGCATTCCGAAGTCTCTTGGGCTCTACATGTTGGCCACTTATAGGTTTCTGTGTCAATTTCTATACACAGCAAAGAAAATCTCCAATGCAGGTTGAGTCATTCACTTGTCTATGCATATAAAGATGTGTCATTAGGAGTTGTGTTACTGCTGTATTTATTTAGCAGAATAATTTAATTGGACATTTCCCCAGGGCTCATGGCCTATCTAGCCAGAGGTTCTTGGTCTTGTTAACAGTGTAGGGTATGGATGAGTTCCATATTGTGGAGTGGGCCTTCAATCTAGCTTTGAAAAAGTGGTTGATTACACTGATTATGTTTGTGCCACTATTACACTAGCAGGCATATCTTGCAGGATGTCTTTATTGTAGGTCTCAGGATTCAGAGTTGGATGAGAGTGATGAATACTTTTTCCCCTTTGGCACCTTTAAGCAGTATGAATGAGAGCCAGAAGGTTGAAGCTTCCAGTTGAGTGCCAGCTAGATTTCTCCATATTCTGTGACAGAAGCACACAGTGTCTTCAGTAATAGGATTATGTTAAAGTCTGGAGTGTAATCAATAGCAACAGCAATTGCCCATAATGTTTAGAAATACTATCAGACCCTGTCAATGAACAACTCAAAATGATGGAATTCATTCTTATTCTTGGGTCTTTTATTTGGTAGCATGCAATGTCTAGTTGGAGTATTACCACCTCTCATAATATGGTTACTCAATCTATACTCCTTTAAAATATGTATATATTTTAGGAAGCTTCTGTAGTAGTAGGCTTCCATAAGACTTTTTAAAAATAAAAAATCTTCCCTTCCATGGAAAATTTCCTCTTGGACTTACTAACTCACCTCTATGTGCTGTGAAACATATATTTTGAGCTTTATTATAATAAGAACATTATTTTTAAAATATTGCTTTTATTAATTGATAAGCAATAATTTAGTAATATGAACCTTCAGCTAACCTGTTATTTTATTTTTAGTTTAGATTACATGAATACATAGTGTATGTGTCTCTCTGTGGAGTTGTACACACTGCATGAAGGCAATGGTGCAGTCTAGAAAAAAGTGTGGACTCACTCAAGCTAGAATTATGGGTAGCTATGAGCAGATCTGCATTGGTGCTGGAAACTAACCCCAGGGCTTCTGCAAGCCTATTAGGCACTCTTAGAAGTGGGTTCTTGTAATCCCTAAATAATTTCTCCAGGAATTTGGGTAATTATTTTATTATATGTGTAAACTCTAATCAGCCAATTATGTGGATTAAAAATCTAGAATTCCTTTTTAGATCAGTATATATTTAGATATTAAATACATGCTAACACAAATTTAAAGAGTAACAGAATTATAAGTTACTTGTATTGGTCTCATCAACCTTATGGGAAGCACATGTTACCTTTCATTTTATTTTCTGCAAGTTATACTTAATCTGTATCACAGCTACTCATTCTTTAAGCAACAGTAGCTGAAATGGGGAACTTGGTTCTTGAAGTACATTCTTGGTTCTAGAATGTGCTTAAGTGCCATTCATAGCCAAAGAGACTCCCCACCAGATCAGCTTTATCAGAGACCCATATATGTTCTGGATTAGAATCAGTTCCAACCCTGAATCCAAGTTGGTTCTGGTTACTAACTGGCATGTAGGTGCTGCTGTTGTTCCTACCCATTGGAAGCTCACTCCTGTCATAGATTTCTAAGACCGACATTCGGAAAGCTTCATGTGTTATTAGTTTAGAAATTCTAAACTTCATTCACAGAGAAATGCACAATGAACCAGGACCAAATAAACAGCTATTACTCGGATCACATGAGACTCATCAAAAGTCACATGTATCCACTTAAGGTTGTAGAGTGTCACATTTAGCTTTCATAAAGGTTGGTAGTTAGTTAGCTATTATATTGTGTGGAAGAACATGTACTACATCAAAAAAAAAAAAAAAAAAAACTGACAAAATTACCAAGCAAAGTTCTGAGTATCTTGACGACAAAAGGAAAAGGCATGGAAAGAAAAGATGTCAGAAAAGACATGGAGGAGAAAGACAAGTCAACTTCTTGGTCATGAAAAATCTCTCTGTTAACCAAGTTAATGTAGAGGGCACAGCTAGTTTGAGTTCTCTTTGGCCTTCCTTGTTCTGGGGTATGTCCTGAAACACATGAAGTTTGCTGGGAGGGAGGGATCATATTCTGAGTTGCATGATCTATGGCTAAAAATGTGAAAAGGTAAGAAACTTCAGGTAGGTGTGCCTCAGGGAGTGTCAAAATGCCATCATTTGCTGACTGTGCATGGTCATATACTTCATGCTCTTCTCCAGGGATTGAGAACCACGTGATCAGCAGTTTAATTTGTAATGCATAATTGTCTAAGTGGCAAATGATCTTTTTCTCTTTCCTGACTATAATTAGAGCTAGTGCTGTCTAGGTGTGACGCTAGCAAACACTATTCACAACTACTGACTTCTCAGAAAGTAGGTTTGCTAATGTATAATTCATAATGACATTTCCAAGAAACAGTAGAAAATATCTTGTATTTTATGTACCTTATGCTAAATGGTTCGGATGCATAATGCTACAAAGATACTCCCAACATGCTCTCTGTCTTAAAAAGCACACCATATTCTACTCCTTTTAAGGTTTTACATTAAGTTTATTACAGTGCTAGCTAATGCTTGGAGTATATTCCATAATTCTATATCAAATTATTTTAAATGCTCAGCATGCAAATTTTACAGAACTCTTGTTTCTTCATGCATGTGACACATGACAATGATATCAGTCACTGAGTGTGCAGCTCACTCATCTAAGGCGTGGTAATACATTGCAAATTCTCGCTCAGTTTGAGTCTCACGGCAGCCCTCTGAGGGGACTAAGTGTAATTCTTCTCAATTTAGAGGTGAGACATGGTGGTTTATAACATCAACAACTTCACATTTATATACAGTCAAGGACTGGTGCTGAGTTTGGAAGTAAATGCTCTCTGGTCTTTGAAGCTCAGACTGTTTTCTGCATGCCTCAATGAGCCCCTGCTCTTCAATGGGAGAGTCTTGCTACTGTGCTAAGAGCAAGAAAGCATACAGTACTTAAGAGGCTGGGAGTTAAATGTGAACTTCTCCTACTCCACATATGTTTAAATTGTTGTCTATAGTACTTATGATTCAGAAGGCAGCTTCTACTAAAGCCTTCCCAATCAGATGGTTCTACTAAATTCTATGATTCTTAGAATCTACCATGTGTCTACTTTATGATGCTCGAATCATGTGCCTTTCTAAGAAACAGTAGCCTTACATCAAAGCAGAAAACAGGACATTGACATTCTGATGAAATGAATTCTGAAAGGCTGCTGTATATATAAAAATGAATATGGTCTGGGCTTTCACCTCAGAGTGCGCTTGGAAACAGGGAGTCACATGCTTTGTACCATGATTTGGTACATATGCTGGAAATTCAGGGATCTGAGATGTATTTATTAAGAGAAAGGTTCTGACAATTTTTGTCATACTTTTTACCTCTGTTGTAACCAAAAGGACAATGTTAGATATTTATAAAGGTTGAAAGTAAAAATATGCCTTCAATGTCCAAGATTGAGGAAAATATTTTATAAATTTTCAATAAATATCAGAATACTATATGACAGTTTAAATGCTTTCTTAGAAATTCATTTAATATCACTATGTGATATATTTACCATTGTGAGATACAATATGTTTTTAATTGGAGTGAAGAGTCTAAAAGCACATTGAGTTTTCAGTGGTCAGTTTAATGATAACATCAAAAAGAATTGTTAGTGTCTTCTGTGGGCTTACTCAGATTTTCTACTTTAACAATGGCACCCACGAAATGCCTTATTTTCAGATTAAATTTGGTAAAAATCAAAACAGGGATTCTACCCTCATTTATTGTCAAATTCAGCTTCAAAAAGAGAACTATCATAGGAATATGCTCAGCAAATGCAATAATAATAAATGTTTACTGAAATGCAAACCACTGTAATAGAAAAAGAACTGTCCCAGCTCATAAATAATTCTAAATATTCCCAAGTCCCTGTTCTCAATTGTATAGAGCATGTAGCTCACTTTTTAAAAAAAAAATAAGTTCAGCAAATGGAAATCATTATACAATGAGAATCTGTAAGATTACTATATAGTTATATGCTAAATAGACACTATTGTCAAATATAATAACTGCTGTAACTGAACAGTGGCAGGGTTCAAGTGAGGGAGTGAATAGATTCACTGTATCTTTTTCTCAGTCACCAAGAAAATGACTCCTTAATTTTATTATGACACAGATACTGTTTTTAAAATTAATTTTTTTGAAACTGTCTTTTATTGTAAATCTGGAGTATATGTTATGTACTCTTTTGATGACTTTGAGCAATTAAATTTTTTCAAAGAATATTAAATGAAGATCTTGGCTTTGTCTTGTCTGAAAATCTAAAGCTTCTCAATCCTGCCAATAACACATGTTCTCTGTAGCCCCAAAGGCTAAGGAACAAGTGAACCTCAACCTATTCCTTAATTCTCTCTTTTGTTCCTCACTTATCAAGAGAGAAATCTGCCCCTACAGGCCAATGACTGTCCTTTATTCCATGACAGTGAACTGTGGAAGGTGAAAATCTACCAAGAAAGCGGGGCAGGTGCATAAGCTCTGAAGCGAGGCAATGAAGAACAGCCTGACTGCTGGTAAAGGACCAGGATGGTTCAGCAGAGAGGTCTATTTGCAAAGAGGGAGAAAAGGCATGTTGAGTAAGACAGGCAAATAGAAGACCCCTCCAATTTAAATGAATAGATATTTCCAATAGCACCCTTTCCTAGTTAATTCTGCTATTTTAATTATGTTCAAACAAAATGACAAATATATGATTTGTATTACTCTGACAGCCATAACAATGGTGCCGCAGAGCTGTGGGATAGTATGACAGCATCCATGAGCAGCTGACAGGAGTAAGAGTGAGGCCCATATGTTCTATGTGAGACCTGCTTGCAATCCACAGTAACCTCTTCACCAACTTACTGTAACTCAGAATACCAAGGGACATGGAGACTGAAATGTCTCTGTCTGACCTTGTTTTTTAAGGTCATTGATTTTTATTACAAAATTATATTCCTTTCAAAGTATTAAGCAAAGTGACAAGAGCTATGGCAGGTTTTAAAGTCAGTGACACCTGAAGTCAAATACTGTCATCACCCCTTTCTAACTGTATAAAGACGAATCATTCAGTGTCAGCTTCCTAAACTGTAAACCATGAAAATGTTGGCTAACATCATGAACTGGATGATGTGAGGCTTAAGTATAATACACTTAAGTATAAATATACTTTGGTCCAAGGTAAGGGAGTGTTATGCCATAGTTGGTAACTACTAATGCTTATTGGGAATACTACTAAATTAAGCCTTTAACTTTTTTTAATTGGATATTTTATTTATTTACATTTCAGATGTCATCCCCTTTCCCCATTTCCCCTCCCTAGAACCCCTTATCCTACCCTTCCTTTATGCTTTTATACCATTTTGATTACATGCATGTATTAAGGTCAGTTTTAGGTTGTGGGTCTAGCAATACAATAGATGCAAACAGCCGAGGAACAAGCAATACAGTAAACACAGCCAAAGAAAAACAAGGCATTAAACCCAACTATGTGAACACTCCTGTGATCACTGTTTCTAAAGGCTTATCAGGATGACCAAAGTATCTGATCCTAAGTCCCTATCCTAGCTCAAGGTCATTTTCATGTCTGAAGCCTACTTCCTTGTTCTAGCCTAAAATTTAGATTCTTGTCTGAAATTACTTCTTTGTTCTAGCCTAATATTTAGATTCCTGCCTGAGATTACTTCTTTGTTCTAGCCTATGATTTAGATTCCTACCTGAAATTACTTCTTTGTTCTAGTCTATGTCAGATTCCTGCTTGAATCCTACTTCCTTGTCTTTGGTTAAGCCTTTAACTTAATCATGAAAACTGTATTGTCCTATGGTAATTCAGAGCTACATGTGGATTACACACTGAATGTATCAAACTTCATCATGCTTTTAGTATATGGAAGTTGACTCCTTCAGACACGCAGTGAATATTTAGTGATTTGGTTTAGCTCGGAAATGCATGTAAAGAGATAAAATATTGCATCTTAGGCTTAGAGAGCAATGGGAGAGCCATGCACATACGCAATCACTGTAGTCTGGTTGTTAGTGGGAAACATATACTTGGGCATATTGAACAGAGTCCAGATCAGCATTATTTACCTTGAACTTCCTGATTATGATGCTACCTTAGACTAGTCCCATGCCCGGGACAAATTCAGACATAGTGGGAATAACAGATGGTCTCCAAGTCAAGGGATGTCTTGCTTGACTTTCAAAGAAAAGGGAGTGGGCAAAGATGGGAAGACGGCAGGGAGTAGCATGCAGCATAAAGAAAACATCTTCAATGTGACCTGTGAGAATGGGTTTTCCTGCTTCAGAGGACCTCAAAGAGTTTAGTAGAAAAGAGGAAACCTTGCTGAAGAAGGGTTAGCATTAGCATCAGTGAGCATGAAAGACCTTATGTTAAGTGACAGACTATGATCTTATTCTTAAAAAACTGAGGTTCCATCCAGAGTTTTGATAAAATGTGATTTAAAGTACAATGGAAAAGAAATCATATTTTTTTAATTTGTTGTTTCATCTACTGTACTTTAGAAAGGGAGGTGGTTTAGGTTCATTTTCATTTTTCTAAGCAATTACCTATTATTCACTATAAAGACTATTAAAGTATTTGTTATGGCTATAGAAATCACTTTTACCAGGAATCAAATTTTATTTTGAATGCTTATGTCACACTAGATATAGTTATTTGACAATGTTGTTGTGCTTTTTGTTGGATAGCAAACATTCTAAATATTATATTAAAACAATAAGAGTATGGACATTAAAGATTAATTTAAAAAGAAGTTGATTATTAAATTAATATCATTCATGGCAAAAATTTAAGTGCAGAGCAGAAATTAAAGAAGAAAATCTGGTTTGGGAAATCTTAATACCCCACAGTAAAGGCAAATTCAACTATTCCTTCATGGATTACTATAGTCTTATATAAACAGAAAGGTAGAAGGTAGAGATACCTCTGGTTGTGTCATCTGGCTTTATAAGGGCTTCTGCAAGAAACCCAAACCCCACCATGTTTTCTGTCGGTTGATTATGACAAAGACAAACTTATTTTCCTCCAAAGAAAGAGAGCAAAGACATTTTTGTTTATTAACAGTAATTCAGTATAGTAGGTGCTTAATTGTTTTTTTTTTTTTTCTTGGAACTTGGAACCTGGCTTGGGACAGGTGTGTGTAGCATAATCTCATGTTGAGGCTCAGTTCATGTTTCCATCTCTAGCTCAAACCCATGGTCATCCCTACCAGACGTGACACCCCAATGTCTGAACATCTCAGCTTCTTACTCCTTTTCCTCCGATAGCATTTAGTCCAGCATATGCTTTAAAGTGAATTTGGATTACCTAGGTTGCTATGCTACTCACTGTCATGGGATTTGGAAAACTTGCTTCCATTTACCAGCTCTTATTTTTTTTTCCTCACTTGTAAAAAATTCCTAGAGAAAGAATGATGTTTTCACATTTTCATTTGTAGATGTGGGCATGATTCAGGGCAGCTAAATTGCTTGCCCAAAGCTAGAAAACTTAATTTAAATCTTTCAAAAGCGGTGTAAGTCTTGTGTATTTTCCACCACACCAAAATAACCATCTCTGTCGAGTCTGTGAGGGTCACAGAAAAAAAAAAAGATATTTCAATACATACCTGCTTCGTGGATCTCTTCCTTTCCAGTGTATGAGGAAAACACCTGCCTGGAAAACTTGTACTGTTGTTCTCGGAAATTGTTTTGTAAGTAATCCATCAACATGACATACCCAGACTGTTGCATTGTGAGAACTTCACAAAATACAGCCAGCTGGAAAGAAGACCAAATCGTTTAACATGCCTGCTTCAAAAGCCTCGGTAAATGCTCCAAAATGATACACGGCAGCAAAGCTACAAAATAATGTTTTTACAATAGCTTCGAATTACTTCATTATGTGAACCTCTGAGATTACCTGGCTTTCAGAGATGCTAACTGTATCCTTAAAAACAATCCATTCGACGGTGTCTGTGCAGGGAGGGGACGTCAGTGAGCCGTTGTAAATGTAATACTTGTCAGTGGAGTTTGGCAGGAGGTTCTGCAAGATGAATGGATCTAAGGCAGCCTGCTTTCCTATGAAATAATGATACACAGCTCAGCTGAGATCCCAGTACTGGAACTTAGTTACTAAATCTGCTATAACACAAGGACACATTCTTATATATTTAGTTAGAATTGAAGACTTTTATACATATATATGTGTATAACATATATACATCAACATATATAAGATATATGTATATATGTAAATATACAGAGAGAGCATACTAACTGCTTAAATATATCTTTATAGGTTGTCTTGTCTTGCAACATGGTGCTGAAAAAAGACCATTTTATATAAAAAGATAAAAAAATATATGATTACCTCAGTAGATAACAGCTATATCTTTTGAAAAGATTCATTCTAGTTCACAGAATGCAAAAACAAAGGCCTATACTGTTAAAGTTTACTTTTGAAAGCAAGAGTGAGCATTGGTTTAAGGGTAACTTATTGAAAGCTTCCCCTAGAAATCAAGAAAGAGACAAGGCTGTCTCATATCATCACTTTTCTCCGATATTAAACATGAAGGAAAGGGGACAAACGTGTGCTGAGTGAACGGGGCCATGACATCATCGCAGCACCTGCAGGGCTGAGGAGGAAGATCATGAGTTGGAGGCCTACATGGGTTACTTAAGGAGATGCTCTTTAAAATGGGATGGGGAAGTGTTGAGGAGAAAAGCGCTTAGGATTTATAGGAATTGTTATTATCACCATTTGTAAACAGCACACGGCTGTGCATCTGAGGTTCAGGGAACATCACAGAGGAAGAGGCAGAGAGATGTTTAAGAGCCAGAATACCATGACATTAGTTGGGAAACAATCTCTCCTAGAAAAGGCTGTAGGAACAAGACTGCAATGATGACAATATCAATGAGCATGCTAACCGTGAAAGGAGGAAAATCTCATGGGGTCTCATCCCTAGACAAAGAACCACAGGCAGCAGATGAGTGCTGAGAGAGGGAAAATTAGCCTCACCCAGGGTTTAGCTCCCTCATCAGCTGTCCAAAGAAGAGTGGTCAGCTCTGAAAGTCATATACACACAAACAACAAAAGCACATTCATCAGGTTGTATTTCTATGCTTTTTTTTTTTTGCATACACATACATACATGCACACACATATGGATATATGTAAATGTTGGTGACAGTAATAATTAAAGAAAAAGAGGCTACCAACTTGAGAGTGAAGTGGGACATGGGATGGCCTGGGCGAGATAAAGGGAAGGGAAAATAATGTAATTCTACTTCAACTAAAAACTTTTTTTAAAGTAACCTTTCTAAATAAAAGTGTTCAAAATGGCTAGCACTCCCACAGCAATTGCAAAAAACCACTATGCAGTCATGCTGAAAAATATTTTTAAAGGAAGCAGGAGACTGAGGAAACTCTTGGAAAAGTAATTAAGTGATTATTGTTGGGGGAAATGGAAAAAAAGAAAGCCAAAGAGTGTTTAAGCCAGCATTCCTCAGATTCTGGATTCTTTGCAATTTCAAAATCAATACCAACAGATGCTCCTCTGCTCTTTGTTGCACTATTCTCATACATTAGGACATTTCCATTCTTTTAACACTTTGGTATGTGAGAAGCACAACAAAATACTACTAATGACGGTTAAGAAAAATTCAATTGTATAGAGAACAATCTCAAATATGAAAAAGAATAAATAATAAAAATATTACTATACAGGAAGTAGCATGTATTGTATTCTGAATAAATACTTGTCTTTTAAGAAATGCTTTAAAGAATAAAAAGATAAGAATTAAGGGCACAAACAAAATTACACTGATAAGAATTCTTAAGGCAAGGAAATTAAGTAAGCTTATCTGCAGATAAAGAACATTTATTATCTTCATAGACACTGTAGAACCAATTTAATGTGCTTGAAGTGTCTTCTTTTTCATTTAAGTTTAGAATTACTTTTGCCATTTACCCATTTACATGTTTCAAAATAAAATTGAATTAAACATGTATATTGGGAAACATTTTTAAAAGGCTATTCAATTTAATGGATGATTTAATCAAAGTACTGTGTACAATAACAGTACAAGGAAAATAACAATTGTATTTCTACACCAGTTTTAAACAAAAATAGTTTTTTGCAACATGATTTTTTTCCTCTATTCTTTTTCTTTAAAATTTTTTCATACAATATATTTTGATCATATTCTTTCCGTTCCCTTACTCTAACTCCTCCCCAATTCTCCTTCCCTATCTCCACACTCAACTTCATGACCTTTCTCTCTCTTAAAAAACAGACAATCAAACTCCCAACACAAACCAAACTACCAACAACGAAACAAAACAACAACAAAAAACCAAACAACTGAAACAAAACTGGAGGCTATTTTGTGTTGGCCAACTACTCCTGAATGTGGGTCCTGCCCTGGGATATGGTTGATATACTCAGGGTCACTCTAATAAAGATTCCCTTTCCCAGAACTATCAATAGCAAAATCAACATGGCTTAAAATAGCAACAAGTATGAAATACAAATAGAATCTATATTGTAATATAGTCTAGAGAGATTGAAAAAAAAACTCTTAAAAAAAAAAGTAGAAAGGATCATGTGTTGGGTTTAAAAATTCAATAGTGTGATAGGCTCTGATTTTCCCTAAATTGACTTACAAGTTCAATAAACTCTTAATCAAAAATCTCAGTGTGTGTGTGTGTGTGTGTGTGTGTGTGTGTATCTATATGTCTGTGCTTGTGTATGTGCTCTGTGAGTGTCTGTCTTTGTTGTTGATTATGTCTGCTCATTTGTTTAACACAGGGTCTTAGTACGTAGCTCTGACTGTCTTGAAAATCACTATGTAGACCAGTGCCAGGACTAACAGCATGATCTACTATCTATGTTGTTTATCTGAACTGGAATGCTGATTGTAAAGTTTAAACAAATACAGAGTCTATAAATCAAATAATCTTGGGCAATATAAAGCTAGAGGAATGTCATTGTCAGATGAGAAGTCTTGCTGACCATATGTGGTTGGGAAAACCATGAGACTACCATATTTAGCAGATGCAGAAAAAAGAATAAAGGAAAATAAAGATCCACAAATACATGATTACTTGATTTATAGCTGAAATAGTAATAGGTAGTATAGAGTTAATGGACTTTTCAATAAGCAGAACTGTATTAATGATCCTTGAGCAAACAAGTGAATTTCAAGTACCCATTCATTCATTCATTCATTCATCATTTATTCATTCATCATCATTTATTCATTGGGTGCTAGAGACTGAACATATATTTCAAGCATGCAAGTATGCACTATGTCACTGTTCTACACCATCATCTTTAACTCTGTGCTATAGATTACAAATATTAACCAATTCTAGATGGTTTATAGGTTTTAAACTGTTGTCACTTTTAGAAGCAAATATGAGATGTTATCTTCACATAGGTAGCTTGAAATTTCTCCTGCCAGTTACTTGTGAAATGATACAAACTTAAAGGATGCCATGATCAAGATTTAAAAAGTAATTATTTAGGGGTGAGGATACAGGTCACTTGCGGGCCTAGAACATATGATGTCCTAGATCTGATCCTAAGAGCCAAATAAAACCAGTGTGTCAGTGTATACTTGTAATCCTTGCTATAATGGGTAGAGTCAAAAGGATCAGGTGCCCAAGGTAATCCCAAGTGGCACAGTGAGTTTGAAGTCGGTCTGGTCTTCATGAGGCCTGGCCTCAGAGTCTTGTTTGAGTGAACTCAAAAAATGGAAAATGTTTTGAGAATATACTATGCATACATATATTTATAATTATATGCAGACTATTATTATATTTATTTGTGTTATGTATATTCTTGCTCATGAACTTGCATGCAGATTAGAAAATCCTATACAATTTTGGGTGCATTCTATTTTGGGTCTTCCAACAGTGCTTGTCCACACCACCACCTTGGACATCCAATTCTTTCTGCTCTGCCCTCACTCATATCAGACAGTGATTTAATCACGAGATAGGTCTGTCTCTTGTATTTGCCCATCTTTCTCACTCCACTGTCCAACACATGTCTTCTGCCTATCTGGGAGATTTAGTTCATTACACAGTAGTTTCCAAAGTCAATTTAGTTTATGTGAGGTGACATCATATTAGAATAACCCAAAGAGTTTGAAAATCACAGCAGTGTCACAGACTTTCCACCACTGAAGATAAAACTTCTAGGAGTGCAGCCTGGCCACAAACATTTTTAAATCTCTCCCAGATGGTGCAGACATATATCAAAACCCAAGTAAAAGGAATGCTTTCAAGATTTCCAACTTCCTGATCACACTATTCATGGGTATTGCTGATAATTAAAATCAGAACTTAATGATTACATTTGAGCTAAAAGCTAAATCTTACAAATAGAAACCTATTTGACTGAATTACATTTCTCCAAGGTCAAATAAAATCTTATTTTAGTCCATTAGAAACATTACATCTTGTTTGGCCTAATGGACTAATGATGTCTGTGAACTATCGAATATCAAGATGAGATTATCAGATTCAGAGCCAAATAAGACTGGGATAAGCCCATGTAGCTTCAGCTCTACACAAAGAACTTTAGGTAACTGAGGAAAGCTGTGAGCAAGAGAAGAGGGCTTTTCAGGAACAGGCACACCAATTGGTTGTCAGTGCTAAGTAGTCAAGTCTGAAAACATACATATACATAGCATTATATGTATTTAATAGGAGAGATATATATGTATATGTATGTATACACACATATATTCATGAAATAACAATTAGTGAAAAAATAGTCTATGGATTTTGTGGATTATATGGAGGGGTATTATGGGAGGGAAGAAATGGAAGAGAAGAAGTGTGATTAAATTACAACCTCAAAAATGAAAAAATGATGATCAGAGTTCAGATCTCAATTCAAGTTCTCAGGAACTGATCAGATTTTTCCTATTAATCTGTGGTATTCTCCAGTTTTTATTCTTGCTTTTAAGGTTGATTTTTTTTTTTTTTTTTTTTTGGTGATTAAATGATCTACTAAAGATAAAATTTCTTTTACATGTATCTTATGAAAATGTGATTGTGGACTATATTAATTAAATAAAGAGGCAGAAATTGATGTTCTGGTACCCAGGAGAAGATGAATTGATGCTAGAAGATCTCAAGGCAGGGCTGAGAGGACAAAGGTTTGAGACCTCTGTGGATATGTGGAGCACAGTATTTTCTTGGAACATGGACAAGGTAAAGAAGATTAAGAAGAAAAAAGAAGAAAGCGTATGTTTCTTTCTCCTTAATACAGAATTCACTCTTTCTTTTCTTTTGTTGGCCACAGTGTGATAGCTATTAAGAGATACCCTATATTATGAATATCAACTGATTGCCATTGCATGATGTCCCTTTTTCTGGCTACTGTGTTATCATCAACTGTGTGTTGTTCACTGTATGATGGACAATGAATGCTGGTTAGTGTGTTATGCTCATTCTGTCATAGGCACTGATGTTGGCCACAGTGTTATGGCTATTGTATGATGTTTCAATAGAAAGCATATTTTCTAGCTGAGAGGCTAAAACTTCACAGTGTTTGTTACAGCTGGTATTTGCATGTTTGTCCCAAAATTCTGCCCTAGATGTCACATAGAATTTTCAGTTATGATCCTTCTTTTCAGTCATCTACTAAGAAAACTGAACTATGACGACATTGGAAAGTAATCATGAATTTCATCTGAGTAAATACATGAGAGACTTACACTTGGGCCAACAGCATTCCACTAGTCTTCCAGCATTCATCTAAACCCCAGTCCCTCATAGATGATCAACCAACCAGCTTACTAGATCCTTCCATGGGGAGGTTGACAATGAGAAAAAAAAGATGAAGGAGAAAGACAGGTAACCGAGGACCACAGTACAGCCAAGCACTAAGGGAAAGCTGCTGAGGACATAAAACCAGCTATTTCTTATTACAATGGCACTTAAGGAGCCACCTCAGAATTTCTTGTAAAGGTTTTTCAGCATACATATCCCTGGGCCTAGTCTGCAATTGAGCAAGCAGCACATAAGTTGTTCTGATGAGACCTTTCATTTGAGAATCACTGATAACATTACCTGGAAGTTTTTCTTCTTTGCATTTGGAAAAATTTCACCAATACTTTTCTGTGTGTTCTGCTTGAAGAATATTAATATTTTATCATTGTATCACTGCAAAGTCCCTACTGAGTCCTTAGTCTACAAATACAATATTGTCTAGCACAGAACACCTATGATGAGAGGAAAATCAGAAAGAACAGGTTCTCAACAAGAATGAGGTTTCTCTTTTAGAGAGAAAAGTAGTAGATGTACAATCAGTCCAAGATATAGTAAGAAGATTTTATATTCTGAATGATGTAGTATTGAGTTGTTTACAATTCTTCTTACATGGAGAACATGGATTGGGATTTGGATGTCTGAGTGCACCCCTGTTTTTTTTTTCTTTTTTGTTCTTGGATGTTCTATTTATTTACATTTCAGATGTCACTCCCTTTCCCCATTTCCCCTCCCTAGAAAACCCCTATCCCATCCCTCATTCTCTGTTTTGCTTTATATCATTTTAATCACATGCAAGTATTATGGTCAGTTCTAGATTGAGGAACTAGCAATACAATAGATGCAAACAGTCAAGGAACAAGGAAAACAATAAACACAAATAGACAAAGAACAAGCAAGGCAATAAACAAAGTTCCATGAATACTCCCGTGATCACTGTTTCTAAGGGCTTATTAGGATGACCAAAATATCTGAGCCACCTTCTCTGTCCTAACCCAAAGTTATTTTCATGTCTGAAGCCTACTTCCTTGTTTTAGCCTAAAATTTAGATTCCTGCCTGAAAATTACTTCTTTGTTCCAGCCTAAAATTTAGATTCCTGCCTGAAATTACTTCTTTGTTCTAGCCTAATATCATATTCCTGCCTGAAACTCACTTCCTTGTCCTTGGCCCATGTCAGATTCTTGCAAGCAGCCCCAAAGCTCTCTGCCTCTCCCCCTTTTTTATTTCATAAGCAAGATTGAGTCTGTCTTAGGTCGTTCTGCCAAGAGTGCCTTTCTTATCTGTCATAAGGAGCCATCTTGAGTGTCATGCCAAATAGCATTGGATTCATGTTAGTTCTAAAATTTACATTGGTAGTCATTATAATTAAGAAAAAGTTTAAAGACACTTGCAGTGTATTTGGCATAATTCTAACACCTCTCTGGATGTTTTTACTTTGCATAATGAGCTTATGAATTTAAAGAATGCTGCTCTGCTGAGCACTGATTCAGCAGATATTGCTGATAAAATTACCCATGGCCTGAGGTCAGTATTTCTATTTTGGTCAAGCTTTAAGAATGGCATATATAGCTTGATCATGCTAGCCCTTTTTGTCCTGGGAATACTTTTATTCCTGTCCATTGCATTAAAGCTTTTTTTTTTTTTTTTTTTTTTTTAACAACAACATCAACATGTTGGCAGCCAAAGTACATGGCTTGAACATGAAAATGGACCCCCAGACAGAGTTATTAAATTAAAAGGCTGGCAAGCCAAGGACAGGTAAGATTCTGCACAGAGCCTTACCAACCTAAGACAGAAATGCATTGCTGAGTGCACCCTAGAACCTCTTTTTCTAAGGGTAAGAACTATTTTTAGTCTTTAAATTCCCTTAAATAATAGCTTAGCAGCCCAAAATTAGAATTCCATAGTTTTCTGTACACTAGAGGATGGTCTCAACTTTAAAGAAAATAGAGAAGGTTCTATTACATTACAAGTTATAGTTAATAGTTTGATTCTCTTGTCCCATGAGCTGATGTAAAATACAGAAATAGTCTAGGTATAGATTTTATACACCTTGAAGGAAGTATTGAAATCCAACCTGGTTCCTTTCCTTCCATTGGCTAGAATCCAGTTTCTGACTTATTGAGAGAAAATTAAGTGAGGCTTGTGATATCCAATGTTGAATTTTGCTTTCTAGGTGGACTGGGAGGGGCAGTCAGCTGGACCTTGTTATGATTACAGGTGAAGGGTTGGAGCAGGCTTCTCTGCTGCAGGAGTCACACATTCCTGACCTCTGAAAATGTAGTCAATTCTGATCCTCAAATGTTAAGTGAAGAAGATGAATTAATCCTAGGTTGGACTTTGCCGTCAGAAAGGAGTCTATGCGAGTCTTGTTTCTGCCTTTAGATTTGGTGGCTTTCTAGAGAGTAAAATTTTTATTTTATGATAACTAGAAGAGATGAATATTGTTTGTGTGGATTGTTAGTAAATGTAAAATAGCAACCATGGGTTTTGAGCCTGTCACCAGTGTTGTCAAAGCATTTGTTGTGACCGATGACAAGATCCACCACACAGAATAATATAAAGCACACTCCATCTGTTCAATGTTAGCATCCTTCTTCTTGCAAACATCTTACCTCTTTGCAATACTTATCTGCCAAGAAAACACCAAGGCATAGGTTCCATTTGAGTAAAATTCTCTTTTCACTTCATAATTTAGTATTTGTAAAATTATTGGTCTCATATAGTCCTTAAGGTGATATACAATACAGACTTATAATGAATATTTTAAAGGCATACTACAATCAGATTATTTTTAAGAATGAATTTAGAGAATAGCAGACTCCTTTTTACATTGATAGCCTATAAATTAAGTTTTAATTAACCTATCAATAATTTATTTATTTGAGATAGGACCTCTCTGTGTAACCCTAGCTGGCTGCCCTGGAACTTGACATATAAATTAAGACTGCCCTGAGCTCACAGAGATCTACCTGACTTTGATTCCCAAAGGTTAAGATTAAAGACATGTTCTACCATGGTCAAGTTTTCATACTTGTTATTTCACAAAATTCTCTTATAAGTGGTTCTTTACTTTGTGAGAAATATACAGAGTGGTCAAGTATGAGATGTGTTCATCTTTAAAGACACCTTCTTCTCCATCTTTCACAAGAGATTTCCTTACATTGCAAATAGTAATAGGTATTCATCTGTAATCTTAAGGCTTACCAAAACGACTAACACTCTCAGTCCCATCAATAATGGCTTTGTAATCCAAATTTTCTTCAACTCCAACCTGTTAGAGAAGAATGGCATTATAAAAACAGGATGCAACAATTGACTAACTGCTCAACAATAAATTCCAAATGAGTATAAAGTACAGTATGTCCCAAACACTTTTTTCAACAGCAAGACAAAAACAAAATAAATAAAAATCAGGCATCTTTACATTTTACTCCATGTAAAGAAAAATGGGAAGTGCTGTGTTTTACAGTTACTACCTGTAAATTGGGACACATCATAGACAAATGAACAAATTTGTGTACTTAGAACTGTCCACTCTAGGTGGAAGAAACATCTTCAATTATAAATATGAACCCTTTTTAAAACCTACTAGTTGACAGTAACCCATCTTGGAAATGACCACGAGTAATCATTAGGGTTGTGATCTCTTCAGCTTATAAATGTATTTATATTAAGATACATACCTGAAAGTTGCTATGATTTAAGAAGACATTAGTTGTAAACCAATGTACAATAATTACCTCAAATAAAATGGATAAAGCCCTTAACCTTCCTTTTCCTTTAACTGCTTCCTCAAAACTTGAAAATCGGTCCGCATCAAAGCAGTAGACTTGCATCTGTGAACATAATGATGATAACTTTATTAGAAGCACTTCACAAAAGTCAGTGAAGAGATGTAACAGAGAAGCCTATCAGCTTAGTAAATTCTACTAAAAATTTTTACATACTATACAGTTCTATAATTTCTGTGTTTTCCAAACAATTTCTTAACTACAGATATACTTAAGTAGGTTTGCTATCATTTGTATCTTGGACATAGAAGGAAATACAGAACCTTCTCTAAAACAGCATGTACTACAAGGAGAATACATAGCCATTATGATAATAATTCATTAAGTAATTATTGAATGTAAAAAAATTGACAAGGCTCTTTTAACTATTTTGCTTGAATTGTACAAACCTGGAGCTTACTGTTTTTGAGTGAAATTTCTTTCTTGATGGAGCATTGTTACAATTTTAGGTATTATCATGGTGTACTTACTGTTCTTCCACTGAAATTCTAAAGAACTCTGCTTGTATCTAAAAATGCCAAGTGTTTTAAGCTTCCTGTTGTTGCTTGTACAGTGAAGCTAGCCCTTGTAAATGTTTATTCCACTCTAGATGCTCAGCCATGACGGGGCTCCATTCCAGGTTTTAATGTGTTCCTTCCCCTATGGAATGAAATCCAGGTAACCTCAAGTGTAAAGGCAGAATCAGGCAAGAGTATAAATCGTCTGAGAACACTCAAGGATTGATAGTGGAAAGGCACCATATTCAGCAGGATGGCAATGACTATAACGTGCCACCAATACCTTCTCCGAGAGGGTATCTCAGCTGACCTCTGAAAGACAAATAGCTTTGAGCAATTGAAATCAGAAGGGATGGGGGTTGGTATCCTTCTTCTCTGGAGACTCTGAAAGGTGTACATAAAGAAAGCATAAGCATGGGAAACTGAAAATCATTTTCTGTGATAGCAATGGAACATTGTAAGGGAAGGGGCTGGAAGAGAAGACAGTGGTCACACCAAGGAGCCATGGGAAATCACCAATGCCCTTTAGAAAAGAGTCATAAGGATAGGCCAGGGATAGGAGTGCCAACAGATAGAAGGTTAAGATTCAAGAGAGACTAATATATTGTCATTTAATAAGCTATGAAGAAATAATGGTGGTTTGAGTTTGCTCTAAAACATACCTAATTTGTAAAAAGAATTTAGAAGACTTGTTATGAGATATGGGAGAGAAAGGAATAAAGAAATGAAGAAAGACAGAAAGGAAAAAGAAAGGAATGGAAAAAGAAAGAGAGGGGGGTGGAAATGAAGAAGGGAGGAAGGAGGAATAGGTAGGTTCCTTTGAGGTCTTATCTGCACAACTGCATGGAAAACATTTCTAATGCCTTATTATGCTTTATCTTCATGTTTATCTGTGAACCATATGTATGTCTGGGAAGGCCAGAAAATGGCATCAGATCCCCTGGAACTAGAGCTAGAGATGATTCTCAGCCTCCATATGGGTGCTGGCAACTGACCCTCAGTCCTCTGCAAGAACAACAAATACTCTTAACCACTAAGTCAACTCTTCCTACTTGATTTATTTTTATTTTTAATTATGTACTTTTCATGTTTTACAAAGTTGGAGAACTAATGCTGATTAGGCCATTTTCATATTATTATTTTTAATGCATTAATATGGTAAAGCATTTTGTGTTGGGAAGGGTGTGTATGTGTGTGTGTGTGTGTGTGTGTAATGGCATGCAGGTATAGAGGTGAGAAGACAGGCTTGGATATTGAGTCTTGTCTTCCACCTTTTTGTTGCTTGCCATGGGTTATTCCAAGGAACTCGGCCCAAGAAGCTCTGGGGAGTCTCCTATCTCCTCCTCCCATATTGCTATAGGAACATTGGAATCACTAATTGAGTCATCTCCCCAGCCCCAGCATGAAACTTTCTATGTAAGTATATCATTTGAAATGTGATTTTTAAAAGGCCTAATATTTCATCATAATGTATTTAATCATGGTCTTTGTTTTAATTTTAATATTGTAAATGAATCTTTACACATAAAATTTAAAGCATATTTATAATTATTGTTGCTATACTCTGAATAATAAAAACAAAATTTTTAATACAAAACAAACTACTTCCCAGAAAGTTCAGCACTTTAGAGAAACATAGGAAAATGTTTATCAATACAGATCATTTTTCATATTTATAGCTCTTTTCTAGTTTTAAACATAAGATTTTCCTTGTTTTAATTACTGAAAGCATTCTGCTGTACACTGCCCCTTTTATTTTATTAATTTATTCATTCAATTCCTCATCTGCATTTATTGATTAGCTAGTGAGTCGCAATCTGGGTATCTAGAAGTAGAAAGCTAAAGATGGTTCTTATGCTCATTGAGTTTACAGTCTTGAAAGCAAAGCATGTATTGATCAAGTCCTCAAGACACAACTGTATGTTCTAATTCTCAACTAGACAGCAAGTCAAATTCTGTTAGAGAAATTCTCAAAGATGGAGATGATAAGACTGAAAGCAGTAGCTGCCACCTTACCTCAAGTGGGAACTTCTGTCCTTCTAAGCTATGTTCTGATCCTTCAGATGACGCATTGCATTTTCCCCAGTGAAAAGTTATTTTGCTTGCCTTGAAGATCTTTTCTGAAAGTCCTCCACTGAGATAGTAGTCATTGGTGAGATTTATTTCAACTAAAGCAAAAATAAAAAACCAAAGTATTACATATAAGCTTCTGAAAAACAAAATTGGGAATTTAACTAGATCTCCTTCTACTTAAGGTAAAACTCACTCGACAGATTTAAGAGTTTTAAAGTCATTTGCATTTCAACTTTGCCCTCGTATTAACATACTTAATGCATCTTATGGTCACAAATCAAGGACACTGAAGATATGACAACAGTTCGACTCTCACCACAAGACAGCCAGCATCACTAAAGCTATTTGGTCAACTGAGACTGCCATTCCTCCAAGGCTATCTGGCCTCAAGCTGCTTGATGATAATAATAGAACATAGTAAAGGGAGCCAGAAGAGATGGCCAGAAGAAAAGTCTTTCCCTGTGAGAACTCTCACCTTTCACGATAGCCTGTTCTTACCCCTGCTTTTTGACTCCACTAATCCCTACTTTCCGTCCAGACATCATCTGGCTCCACAAATTGTCTTAAGCAAGCAGTTGGAAGCCCCATCATGTGAGAGTATTTTGCCATTTCATATTTGAACCGGAGTGTCCACCATTAGAACCAGAAACTTCCCCAAGTCCCAGAGATTTTATTGGTTGTATATTTACAAGGATGCTAAAGGATAATGATTCACTTCAGAGCCTAGTGAAAAGATGATGATGTCTCTCAGTCAGGTTTAAGTAGTCCTTGTCTGTTAATCAGAAACCACAGATGGCATGGGCACTAGTGATTAAATCCCACACATTGGTTTACACAGCTAGTGATATAAGCTTCCATTGATTATGATAATAATAATGTCAAGAACAGTGTCAATAATGCAAACAATGGCAGTCAACATGTATCACTTATGAAGTACCTGGTAGGATATCAATTGCTTATACCTCTTAGCTACAAGATTGTCACAAAACCTTAGGAAGCAAAAATCATGTAACCTCTGTTACAGATAAGACAACTGAGTAACAGACAAGACAAGTGGCCTTTTCCAAGGTTTATATTGTCATTTGAATGACCACTGATAAAACCAAACAGACTATAAGGAACAAGTACTTGACCATTACACCTTGAAAGAACCAAAGCAGAGATCATTTGTTAAAAAGCCCAGCTTTTAACACTCACAAAATTGTATTAAATTGTCAAGATTTGGAACAATTTATTTTAATCATTTGAATTATAGCATAACATACCAAAATTTTCTGAGATATTCATTCAAATAATATTAAATGTTTATCGAGTTAGGCACTGATAGAGAAAAATCCTTACTCTAAAGAATGTGAAATTGAATTATTACATTTATTAATTATATTATCTTAATAAGAAATACAGAAGAAATTTATTCATTATAAACCACACTAACATCTGCTATGATAATTTTGATTATTTTTTTTCTAATTTTTGCAAAGGTGTACACTTATATTTATAAAATTCCCTGACAAGCTGTTTCATGCCAAAACAAAATAACCAAAAGGGAAACATGTCAGATCTTGAAAATTATTGTGTCTACATATAGTTTACCAAAATTTTCTAGAACTTTAAGGAATTACATTTTACATGGAGATAATCTCACAAAAGATGCTTATGGAAGTACTTCCTTAAAGGTAGATAGACTATAATTTTAAATTTCCCAAATAAAAGGACTATTATTTGTTTTTCTTAAATTGAGTTATAATTGGTTATCTTGTCATAGTAACTATTGACTATAGCATGAAATTGAGAATCCAAGATCAAACTCTGATGCCCAAGATCTGGAACTCCTCACCAAGTGTCTGACTACGCACCAAGTGGGAACATGTCTCTAGCTATAATTTCATTACTTTTATTTTTTTTACATCACCAAATGGCAAGACCACTTTCGTTACACAAAGAGAAACACTGCATGATGTTCTGTTACTTTTTTTTTTTACAAGTTTTTGAAATGTTGACTAAATGCCGACTCTGTTCCATTTTGTCTATTCCTATCAACCTCTGTTCAGTTCCTAGCATCGTATTCAAAGGAAATGCATTTTATCTAGCAATATTCTCAGTATGAAAAACCTGTCAACGGCAGAAGACAAGGACGGTACCTGTTTTCCCAGTGTTGTGAATGAATGTGTTTGCCAGGGATGCTTTTTCCCAACCCTGAAACTTCAGTGTCTTAAGATTCACATTGACTTGTGTAAGATCTTCATCAATATTAATAGGAGACTGCTTTGGGCTATTACATATTGGATATTTCTTTCCCCAATTTTTTTGATTTAGAGCTCCTAGGAAAAAGAAAGAAGAAGGGAATTAGTTTCTTAAATTACCGTGTAAAAACTAAAATTTGACATTATCAAATAATATATTACATGAGACTAGATTAGAATGGTAGAAAATGACATATCTTTAAAATAAGTCACACAATAATTATGCCTTGATTAGAGGCTGGGTTTTTTTCCTAGTTTCACTATTTTATTTTATTATTACTTTTTAAATTTTTTATTGGATATTTTCTTTACATTTCAGATGTTATCCTTTACCCCATTTTCCCCCACCCAGGAACCCCCTATCCCATCCCCCTCCTCCTGCTTCTATGAGGATATGCCCACACCCACACCCATACCCCACCTCCCACCTCCCTGCCCTCGAATTCCCCCACACTCAGCTTCCAGCCTTCATGGGACCAGACAAGGCTACCCTCCCCTACATATACAGCTGGAGCCATGGGTCCCTCACTATGTGCTCCCTGGCTGGAGGTTTAGACCCTGGGAGCTCTGGTTGGTTGGTATTGTTGAGGCTGGGTTTTAAATACGTCATCATCTATCACGTCACAAGGAAAGTATAATAAAGACTAGGCTTGCACCAAAAGATGTGTTTCCTTAGAATTTCCTAAAATCCCAAATATTGTAAACCACCGTAGGCCCACCCATACACCTGCCCGATTCAGGATTCCTCAATAGCTTATTTTCCTTGTCACCTTTGCCAAATCTTCAGAAAGTCAAGATGTATGTAAGTTATGTGGTCATGCTCAACTGCAGACATGGTCAGGCACCAGGTGGTGATGCTGAAATCTTAAGCAACTCATGGGAGGTGGCCTTTTTCAGACCCTCTGTCCCTGCTGCCACCAAATGACTTGGCTTGATTTCCATCTGTTCAAGTCTTATTTATGAAAAATGATCATCAAGAATCCTTTTACTGTCTCGTCATACAACCAGGTCTTATTACATAACCATATTAAATCAAAACACCCTATCAAACCTTTGGGAGAGAATTTTATTTCTTCCACAAAATGAACAGCCCTCTGAACCAGTAAGTATTCTATACTGCCATTTCTTTACTCCCACCTGGAGACATACATCATCTCCCACATTCACTGATTCAAGGTTAAGAATGGACATTTTTTTTTTTAACTTTAAAGTTTCATTCAAATGTTTGCCATATTTGTTGTAAGTCCAAGGCTTAAACTTTTCTCAGCTTTTCTACAGTCACCACAAGGAAGGGAAAGTGTTCAGTATGGTTTCAGTAGATAAAATTTGAACAGCTTTTCTTTCTCAAAATGAGTATGGGTGAAGCTGAGTTTATATGAATAGGATTTGGGGGAATCATAAGTAAACATTTCTGGTGCCACCCCAGCCTACACCACACTCTCCTGGTGATTTGAAAGATGGTGTAGGCTAACTTCAATGTAAGCTGGATTGAAAGACCACCTCTTAATGTGTGTCAAAGCTAATTTGCAAAACATCCCTGGAAAGAAAGGATCATTAGTCACACCATGATGCTGCCTCTGAAGTCTTGGAGAAAGCAGATAACACCTCACAGTGAGGCTTCCATCAAAATCAATAGGTGCTGAAAACATCCTCTAAATGCTGGCCATACTCCTCTCGAGGAGTTGAGCACAGTGTGTTTTGGATATGTACGGGTGATGCCTATTGGCTTCTAGGAACAGTTTTATTGATTTCAGTAATGATATGTTGATTTCACTTCTAAGACACTTTGGCATGGAGACAAGAAAATGCTGCTTATTTTACAAATGTCAGTGTAAAAGAAGCATAGAGAGCTGCAGCATGAATCAATGCGTCCTTTGCATGGCTTACATTTTAAAATAACAGTACAATAAACTCACTTTGGAAGAGTCACACAGCCACAATTTACAAAGCATAGTATTTTAAGTCTCAGATAGCACTGCATGTGACAGAGAAGTTGGATGACTCTGGTCCATTTCATTTCATCTTCACTCTGACTTGGATCTTGGATCTTAGCATAGACAAGCTAGATTTTTTTTTTTTGAGACAGGGTCTCTCTATAAAGCTCTGGTTGTCCTGGAACTGCCTATGTCCAGACTGGTCTCGAACTCTCACATATCCACCTGCCTCTGTCTGCTGAGTGCTGGAATTAAAGACATGCATCACCATACCCATCTTCCAATATAGAACTCTTGATTTCTGCTCTGAAACATATTCCTAATACACTTTTGCCATTCTCTGAACTTAACAAATCATTGATAAGTCTCAGGTTTCTGCCTAACTAACTAGTCATGTGGGATCTGCCTTCAAAATATATTTCTAACTGGACTGTCTTTCATCTCTACCATCACCACACTAGCTCAAATCACTGTCATCCTTTCTACCCTTAATGTTCCACAAGAGGGCTCCTGAAAAAAGCCTTTGGAGGGTCAGCTATTGGTAGTCTCTGAAGTCAGATTTGCATTTGAATACAATCCCTAGGAAACACATCTACATAAATCTCCACACTAGTTAGAGATTTCTAGTGCTTTTTCACCCATTTACAGTTTGGTCTCTTCTACAACTCTGTTCTCCCTGTAGCAAGTGCTATTATGAAATGACCCTCCAAATTCACACTGTATTTTATACCTGTCTCATATAAACTGTGTGCATAATAGTGGGCAGTCACTCTCTTGGTTAATTCATATTCTATGGCAAAGGCAATTGCAAGTCATTGCTTGATTTTTTTCATAGAAAGCTCCTCAGCAATTGTGGATTTTAACCTGGCTAGCTTTGAAGAGTTGGGCGACCAGACTTAAGAGATCACATGTCTAGGAATTAGGGGTCAGGGTAGGTGCATGCTCCTAACCAAATCAAGCAAACTAACAAAACCAGGCATCACCATCTTGCCATCTCTCAGAAGTGAATTCTTGTAACAACAAAAAGAAGGCAAGCTTCAAATGAGATACCTAGTTGCTACACTTGTGAGTCTCTGAACAGAGAGCCCAACTAAGTGGGCACAACTCCTAGCATACAGAAACCATGAACAAATCTGTGTTTAAATTACTATGTAAATATTTTCTCTGAAGTCAAAGAAAACCAATAAAAATGAGTAGTGAATCTTTTGATGTTGCTGTTTTCTTTTTGCTTTTTGAGACCCTGTCATTGGGTAGCCCCGGAACTCATTTGAGACCAAGCTGACTTGAACTCAGAGATCTGCTTGTCTCTACCTTACAAGTGCTAGAATTAAAAGCATAGCAACAATCACTTCCATTGTTCCTAGAGCATCAAAAACTTGACGTTCACTCTCATCTCCTGGACTGCTCGCCCAGATATCTGCAAGGCCCAGGTACTTTACTTTCTGCCTTCAGTTGGGTCTCTATCAAGCACAACTGCCCAGAAACACTATTTCCTAGCAGCTTGGCGAAATAATTTTCTGCTTTTGGTCATGCTCAGTGACTTTCCTTTACTTTTCTTCTTTTTTTTAAAGAGACATATCTCCATATCTTTTATTGTTGTTTGTCTGTTCGTTGGAGACAAGGTTTTTCTATGTAGCCTCAGCTATTCTGGAAGGCACTCTGTAGACCAGGCAGGCCTTGAACTCAGAGATCCACTTGCTTTTGCCTCCCAAGTGTAGCTTCTGAGACTCTTAACAGTGGAAGTGAGGTATTTTTCTTCTTCTAATACACAATGTTTATTTCTTTGTTGTTTCCACACCCTGTTATCTATAATAAATAGTACACAGTGGGTGTTCAATAATCATTCGTTGAACCTTACAAGAAATGATGGTCGTTTTATGTATTTGAGCTATGGGACTCAAACATAAAACAATACAATTAAAGAAAACAAAAGGTCAATTACAGGAATTTCCTAAAATCAACTACAAATCTTGCTATTGCTCTATGATAGTAGAATACTTTCTATTGAACTTCTGCTGAATGATACCAGGAAAAAAAATCACGGTCTGAATTCTATGCTTTCTTGTTATAGCACAAGGACTGAACAGCTGGATTTATTTCAAATGTACTGAAATGACAGAGTGTGAGCAGACTACTACACTTGTCACACTAGGATTTTTGGAGCAGCACAGGATCTAAATGACTCCTTAATATTTATGATTGGAAGACAAAAGAAAAGAGGCCAGGATAAGGTTAAGTATTTTATTTTTAGCAGAAAAAAATAAAGGAAAAAAACAAAGGTCAGAAAAAAATCATCAACTGAGGACTCCAGGGGTAGGTTTTTTAAATGACCAGGAGTACAAAAATCAAGAGAAGTTAGCCCATAAATGTCAAAATCTATACACATACACATACACACACACACACACACACACACACACACACACACACACACACACACGTACATACAACAAAGGTAACAAGCATTAGATGCATTTCAAATGTCTTTAATATGGAAAGATTAAACTACTCTTATACTTTGGCATCATTATATAAGTTCTCAAATTTATCACTAGAGTAATTGGAGACTTTAGTATCGGTAGTGTTAAAACATAGGACTGTGCATCTGAAAAAGCAAGTCGATAGAGTCATTAATTAAACTGAATCTATGTGACCTATATTCGGATATCTTTCAGAAGATCATTAGAGATTTACCTGTAGCAAGCTTTCCAGAAGATTGAATGGAAGCTCTAGGTAATGTAAGCAAATTATTCCTTTATCAGATCCTTTCATTCATTCATTGACACACCTGAATTAGTACCACCCCCCATAGATTTCTTGTGCTCGCCTACTGGAGCATTACACAGACTGTAAATTTACAGCTAACTTGTCTACTTTATGTGCACACTATTGCCAAATCAAATCTAGCAGACAGGAACAGCAAATTAAGATTTTCGTGAAATAGTCTTTGTGCATTGAAGTATTTCTATATCATGTACCCTTTCTTCCAAGTAGAAAGGAAAGCAATTCCAAACTCTGTAGGGGACACACAGGAATTCAAGGTTGTTTGCTTGTTTGTTGCATTCCAGAAGGGAATGTGTGGGGAGAATGTTAAACATGCCTGTGTAGGTCTGAAAGAGTGACCATGACGAATGAAAGTGACCAAGCATAATGAATGTCTACCGGGGTTGCCACTCATGGATAGATAAGGTTATGACAGAGGCAACCCACACCATACTCCTCTGAGTGATAAGCCTGAGCAAATTTGGGTGGCAGAGAAATTTAGATACAGCTCAGACAGCAATGAGAAGGCACATGGTGTGTGTGTGTCTATCTCTCTATCTCTCTCTCCCTCCTTCCTTGTTATTCTTGCCTTGAAACATCAAATAATTCACAAAATGACTAGACTATCTGTTTAAAACTGATAGGAATTTGACAAAAGTCTCTCTCTTTCTCTCTGCCTCAAATTGCTATTTCTTAATAAGTTTGGAATTTTAAAGCTTAAAACTAACAGATTCTTAAAGGCTGACATGCTCTGGAGCAGGTCCCACACCCAAAAGTACTATGGCAACACAAATTCTATTCAATTGTGTTTTGTTATTTGTTTTGCTTTGCTCTAATTTGGTTGTTTTTTTTTTTTAAAGAGAAAGAACACAAAGTTGAATGTTTTTTCTAGTAACATTTCAGCCTTTAGTAATTAAGTTGCATGACCCTGCCCATAATCATAAACCCGTTTGTCGGTATTAGGTCCCATCAGAAGCAGTCTCCTGATCAAAAGGGTAATCTTATTAAGAAGTGGTGTTTCTGTGGGAGAAAGGGAGGCACATTCCAAAAGGATATTGAATAGTCCGGGTGAGAGTGGAAGATGAATTATGTTGTTTATGTTAACGTCTTTCATTCTTTGGAAAATTATTTCTGGAATGTTTGAGGATCCTAAGAAAGAGACTAGTGGTGAGGGCATTTTATAACTGTTTGTAGTTCCAACAGAGTGTGACTTTATTCTTTTGTAGTGGGGATTTCAAATACAATAAATAAAATATTTTATCCAAGTGAATGATTCTTTCCCAACAAAATCATTATTCACTATAGCATTCATCTCTTTCTAAAATTTGAACAGAGTATTTAAGGTTGACTAGTATTTCCAATGCTATGCTTATTATTCTTCCTCAAAAAAATCCCAAACAGAAAGTGATTGGTTAATCCCATAACATTCAGACCACTATTGTGCAAGTGAGCAAACAGCCAACATTTTAAAGTAACTTAAATAGTATAAAGATCTTGATAGTAAAGTGACTTAGGTTCACATTTTAAATTATTCTGGTATACAAAGGAAATAAATCCGTTTCTATGAAACTATAAGATAGAATTTAGAACCCCAGCAAAATGGAAAGATGATTTATGTAAGAAGACTTTTTGATTTTGTTTGATTGTTTCCCTCAGATATAGCCCTTAGCCCTGGAGCAAAGGGATCTCTTAAAAGAATCAGAAGCCTAAAAATCATTAATACATGTCACACTAGGACAGGTCTAAACAAATGTCCTAGTATCACTGTAAAATGTAAGGAAATCATTAGCTGAAATTCAACATACTTACACAGCCTAGAAACTTTTTCCAAACTTCCTCTTTAAAATCATATACATTTTTCTTTTTTTTTTTTTTTTTTTTTTCAGTTTTTCGAGACAGGGTTTCTCTGTATAGTCCTGGCTGTCCTGGAACTCACTCTCTAGACCAGGCTGGCCTCGAACTCAGAAATCCGCCTGCCTCTGTCTCCCAAGTGCTGGGATTAAAGGTGTGCGCTACCACCGCCCGCTTACATTTTTCAATTTGGAAAATGTCTCCAATAAAATCCTTTCAAGACTTAGTGATTAAAAATATCATTTTGTAATGCAATAAATTTACATTTATAACTGACTATTGAAGGAAAATACAACATAAATAAATATAAGGATATTGAAATAATAAAATATTATTACTCTATGAGTAATCAGAACCTAATAATTTTGGCAAGTATAATGAAATCACTAAAGATAAGATCTATGGTTTTAAGCTACCACTAGCATACTGTTTTCTAAAGTCTCTATAGCCCGGATATCCTGATGAATTCAAGATTTATATTTCTGATTGCTGGTTAAAATTATTCCACTACATTAGTAAGAAAAAAAACCTTATTTTAAAAAGCATTTAATGATAATAATAAATAAGGACATGAACCCTGAAACAGGATTGTGGATCAAAACAGAAAGTCATCCCGAAGGATCTGGAACTATTTGAAAAGATTCATTCACTGAGAAATGAAGAGAGAAGAAGAGCAAATAATGCCTTAAATATTACAAACCTGGGCGCATAATACCTGTCACGGGGACAGATATGCATAGACAGAGAGGGTTTGAATAGGATCTCTTGTCACGAGAAGTCTGCAGATGTTCCCTAGGCAATTAGAAATATGGTACCTGAAATCACCGTGATATTTGGACTGATAGAGATCGTGGATCATCAACATTGTAGGCTAAAATCATAGATGTGTCTCAACTATTTTTGTTCCATTTGGTAAATGATAGGAAGGTCAATTACGACAGGACCTCTGAGACTAGTGACACATAAAACGTGAGGAGAAAAGGTAATGGCAAAAGAACTAAAAATTTAGTGTCCTGCAAGGGGATTGCAAATCTAAGAGAAAATGGTGTTAAGAAAGTCACAGAAGGATGGACTCATTGATAAGGGACTAACCTAAAGTAGGTGGTACACATAGACCACAAGGCCTATGGGGTCACGACTGAAGAATGATCTTTGAATGCTATCTCCTAACTCAAAAGTTAATGTTCCTAGAGTAAAACAATTCACAACCACAGACTTGAATTCACAGAGTGAAACAGGTGATAAAGTAGATTACATAGGGTTTTCAGCAGCTTACCATGAAGAACAGAGTGATAGCTGGTACTCCGAGACAGACAACTATAAACGGAGAGCTAGTCCTCAGCAGCGTGTGTTTTGGCTTTACTAAGTTTTAAATTTTGGTCAGAGATCAGTACAACAGGTTAGTGAGAAGATAAAGGCTTGAGGACAGGAGGTTCTGGCACTTTGTGTTGAAGCGCCTTGTCGTGGTTTGGAGGTAAAAATGTTTCCCATCAGCTCCTGTGTCTGAATGCCCGTGCTCTTTGAAACCTTTAGACACTGTTAAGAGGTAGAACTCTCAGTTCTTGCTCTTTCTAGGGTATGATTGCTCTCCTTATATTGGGGCTTTCCTGCTATTATCCTTTGTAGTGCTGGGTTTGTGGAAATATATTGTGTAAATTTGGTTTTGTCGTGGAATATCTTGGTTTCTCCATCTATGGTAATTGAGAGTTTTGCTGGGTATAGTTAGTTGGGCTGGCATTTGTGTTCTCTTAGGGTCTGTATGACATCTGTCCAGGATCTTCTGGCTTTTATAGTCTCTGGTGAGAAGTCTGGTGTAATTCTGATAGGTCTGCCTTTATATGTTACTTGGCCTTTTTCCCTTACTACTTTTAAAATTCTTTCTTTGTTTTGTGCATTTTGTGTTTTGATTATTATGTGATGGGAGGTATTTCTTTTCTGGTCTAGTCTATTTGGTGTTCTGTAGGCTTCTTGTATGATTATGGGCATCTGTTCCTTAGGTTAGGAAGTTTTCTTCTATGATTTTGTTGAAGATATTTACTGGTCCTTTAAGTTGGGAATCTTCACTCTCATTTATACCTATTATCCTTAAGTTTGGTCTTCTCATTCTGTCCTGGATTTCCTGGATGTTTTGTGCTAAGAGTTTTTTGCATTTTGCATTTTCCTTGACAGTTGTGTCAATATTTTCTATGGTATCTTCTGCACCTGAGATTCTCTCTTCTATCTCTTGTATTGTGTTGGTGATGCTTGCGTCTGTTACTCCTGATTTCTTTCTTAGGTTTTCTATCTCCAGAGTAGTTTCCCTTTGTGATTTCTTTATTGTTTCTAATTCCATTTTTAGATCCTGGATGCTTTTGTTCAAATCCTTCACCTGTTTGGTTGTGTTCTCTTGTGATTCATTAAGGGCTTCTACCTGTTTACCTGTGTTCTCCTTGAATTCTTCGAAGTGTTATTTATGTCCTTCTTAAAGTCCTCTATCATCATCCGTTAGAAGTGATTTTAGATCTGACTCTTGCTTTCCTGGTGATATGGGGAGTTCAGGACTTAATGTGGGAGAACTAGGTTCTGATGATGTTATGTGCTCTGGGTTGCTGGCCCTTGTATTCTTGCACTTGCCTTTTGCCATCTGGTTCTCCTCGGTGCTACCTGTGCTGTCTCTGACTGGAGCCTGTCTTTCCTATTCTCTTAGTTGTGTCAGAACTGTTTAGGTTGGGTGTTGCTGCTGAGGTTAGAGCTAGGCCCAGGATCTGCTCAGTGCTTGGGTCCAGACTGGAAGGAACCAGTGCTCTGGGCCAGGAGTGAGCACCTGGGTCCCTGTGGGTCCTGGTTACTCCTTGTTTGGGGCAGGTGTTGCTGCCTCCTTGCTTAAGAAGCTGCTCGAGTTAGAGGCCCTGGGAGCCAAGCTTCCTCTGGGTTCTGTGAGACTGGGTGCAGAGTTGCCGCCTGGGATCTGCTGAGTGCCCGAGGCCCAGACCTGAAGGAACCAGTGCTCCGGGCCAGGAGTGAGTACCTGGGTCCCAGTGGGTCCCAGTGGGTCAGTTACTCCTTGACTGCATAGGGGTTGATGTCAAAAGTATCTCCTCTCCAGGAGACATCAGGATGGGTATGGCCCTCACACCTCACTGGAAATCGACAGGAGGACCAGAGCCATTACAAGGTCCCCTTCAATTATTGGAGGTCAGGCCTCTATCCTTGCCTTCGCAAGAATAGAATCACCAAGGCCCTTCTATACTTAGAGAAGGGAGGAGATGTCAGGAGCAGCCCTGCATATACACTAAAGGCCTAAAATCAGCCATAGGCCTAAAGTCAGCAATAGGCCTGACATACATACATGCTAACACAAAGTCTTGGGTCTCTGTGGAAAAACACTGAAAACAGAAGGCTATAAGCTATTGTAAACAGGCAGCTTCTGTGGAAATTTACCAGACCAAGTAGTCATAGGTCTTATAAATAGGCAGCCTCAGTGGACAGTACCAACTTAGATAAGGGCAAGTGAATCACAGGCAGAGCCATAGTGACCTGTCCCTGAACCTACACTCAGCTGATACCCTGTTCTGAAAGGTATCTGTACTCCCCTGAACACCTAAGCTCTGGTGCCATTCCCTTCCCCACATCCTGCCTTTTTGTGTTTATAATCTCTGTGTAAATAAGTAACATACGATGTGATTTAAATAACTAAATAAAAAAAAAAAAAAAAAAAAAGAGGTAGAACTCTGCTGAAAGGAATGCATCACTTCGAGGTGGAGCGCAAGTTTTATAGTCCAGCCGCCTTTCCCATTTTCTCTCTTTGTTTCGGTGTGTGAGTGCATTGTGTTCAGCCAGATTCTGAGTCCTGTTGTTTCTGGGTCTTTCCCTGACTGTTGCCATGTTTTCCCTGGCACAAAAGACTGTATCTCTGGAAATGTAAGGCATTACCAACCCCTTATCCCTCGAGTTGCTTTTTGTTGTTTATTTTATGGACGCAACAGAAAAGAAACTGGTAAGCTCCCTTATCATGGCTTCTAATCTGATCCAAGAAGAAAAAAGTAAATGTTCAAAAAGCTATTGTACAACTGAAACAAGGCTTTTTCTGCAACTCTTCCTTCTAAATTTAAACTGAGAGATTGATAGTTCTCAATCTAAATATTGAAATGAGTCCATTGCTTCATTCTGGTATGAAACATTAAATCAGAAATGGAAAAAAAATCACAGAGGAAATTTAACGCACGTAAGAAATTCCATGGAGTTCTCATTTCTCTGGCCTCTCTGAGAAGAAGGAAAATGAGGCTCAGAGATTATTAACTTTGATTAATGTCATAGCTTCTCTATTTACCTATATTATCTACATGAGTCCAGTGTATATTCATATCCAGGCTTTAGTCTGAAGGCAATGAAAGATGATTCATTGTAGCAATTTTTCCCCAATATTAGTTGTGATTAACTAATTTCTCTCGATGAAAGACAAGCAATCTGTGTGAGAAATGATTGAGAGAAACAGGAAAATGCTTATTGGATGCTGAAGCCTTGTTTATACCAACGAAATAAGCAAATACAGAAGATACAGCTTTAGAAATTATTCTGGTTTGAGAACGGATGGTGGTGGTGATGATGATGGTGATGATGATGATAGCTTATAAACATTGAAAACTATCCTGTGGTCATCAACTTTCTTCTTACTTGTATAAGAGATCAGTCAGGTACTTAAAGCAAAAAAGTAGCCAGATAGAGGATAATAACATAGGTCTCTGACATGACACCACCATCATGCCTGCCTTCTTCCATGCTTATTATCCACAAAAGGCATGACTATGGCTCTGATCTTTAAGTTTGTATGATAGTCAAAGATTCAAGTTTGAAATCTGAGACATAGCTATGTCCCATCATCCTTCTCTTCATGACAGGACCTCTTTTTTACAGCACTGCACCACTGTTTAAAGAGCACACTACTTAAAGGGTCAATGCTTTCTTCAATTTTATACAGAGTAACTGACTTATCCATTTGCTAAATATTAGTCAGAAAACAGTCTCTTGTTTCAGATCTCCTAGAGGCAGTTTACTGATCTCATGTGAAGGCCTGAAAATAATCTCTGAGTCTATTGCGGCGGCAATCAAATTCATGGTTTAGAATTCTGTTGGATTGCTTTCTGATCCTGTCCAATTGCAGTACTCCTGAAGGCAGTTTTTACTGCTCATCTGCTTACTCATTCACTTAGTACTTATGGAGTGGTTAGTATGAGCCAGTGAGTGAGGCTTAATACAAAAAGTTTCAAAGATAAAAAATGTGTGCTATCAAGGAACTCACTTGCTAGAGTAGGGACCATTATGAGCTGTTACCATTCTATATATTCAGCATACTAGAAATATGTACAGAGTAATGAGTGACAGTAACAGTACATAGCACACCTGGGACAAAAGACAAATAGGGCTTCCTGCAAAACAACCTATTTAGCATAAGTCTTAAGAGAGACAAATATCAACTGGAGATAAGGAAAGAATTCTGGGTTTATATATTCAAGTAGAGAGCACAGCATCCACACACAAAAAGACCATGGCTGTTCGGAAAGAACATTAGGAAATACCATGGTAAGATGAGATTCAAGACCTAAAATACTAAACATCACTATCAAGAGATACACTTGCATGGACTTAAATGTATTTGAATTTACATGTACATTTTAAACATCCTGGTTAAAATCTCTTATTCCTTTATTTAGTACAATAGAATAAGCAGATTTTTACATGTAGTTAAAGAGTAGGTTCCTTGTCTCTGCATAATTGCACATAAATATGTTGTCAAAAGGTTGAGGCACAGGAATGTGAAGCAGATACTGAGAAGTGAAGTGTGGAGAGTCACAGAAATCCCAAGGAAAGCTTAGGACCTCCTCTGATAGTATAAATGAAGGAGAGCGGACCCGGGGTGGGGGAGGGAGGGGAAGGGCAGGCTGGCCACAGATTAAGCCAGATCTTTGAAAGGTTGAATGGCCAGTGAATGTATGCTTTCGTGTACGCCACTATCAAGTAGTAAAGCACCACACTGCCAAGAGGTGTTCCTAATGGTCGACCAGTAAAACTCTCTAAATAATTCACTCTTCTTCCCTTCTATAAACAAAAACATAGAAATTATACTATTCATAACCCAAAATATGGCCAACTAGATTTCTTCTCTAATGGCAGTTGAGAGCCTAAGTAGTAACTAGTTTACAATCATACCTACTCCTAGAAGACACTGCTATCCTCCACTTAAGACATCTGACCAAGAACCCACCCCTTCTGCATGTCTGAAAAAGCTGATTAATTGTCTTTCCAAATGATGTTCCTTTTCAATGAATTTACTCCGATTCCATTGGCTTGAAAGAACGCCAGAACGGAAACATGGAAAAGTCCTCTGATTCTAAAATCCAATTCAACCATAACCCATCACGTCTTATAAAAGAATCATTTGGCTCTTAAAATCTTTCAAATCAAAAACTATATTGTGTGAGTTATTTTTAGGATACGATTTTCACAGAGTACACACTTAGAACCTTTATGGGTATCTGGGAAATGAGTGTTGGCTCTGAGCATTATATTACTATATTTAACTGTAGTTGGCTTTCTTATCCTGACTGGCAGGGGTCTGCTACTTGCCTTAGTTACAGATTCCCACACCCCAACTCCCACTTTTATCACTTCCAGACAAGAAAATAGGATTACAAATTTTCCTTATCTAGGCATATTTGCTCCTTTACTGTGTATGCACATGTGCATACGCGCGCGCACACACACACGCACACACACACACCCTTTCTCTTCCCTGACTCAGTTTTTCCTCTTAGGTGAAGCCATCCTAGAGCTGCGGTCTCATTCAGTTGTGACCGTCTCACAACGCTCATCATGGGGCAAGTTTCTTCTCTACTCGTTTGTTTTCATCTTTCTTCCATAATAGAATCTGAGCTTATTCCAAACAGGAGCCTTATTAGTCTCGTGAACTGTGGAACAGGCTTGAGTAACACCTACTGCTATTTCTGTCATTGTACAGCTAGCACCCATCGTTTCACCAGGCGGAAGTGCTGCTTGAAGCAGGCAAAAATCAAAGTTGCATTTTTAGAACACAAGAACACACAAAGAGACACATTTCACAAGGGTGTATGGTCACCAAAGTGGACAAGTCCATGAAAACCCCCCCCACAATTCCCAATGACTGAAGAGAGTTCAGTTTATTGTAACACAGAATTGTGTCTTGTGTGTGCTAGTGTGTCATATTAGAAAAGTCCAGCATGCACATTAAAAAGAAACATAGTTACAAATCAACACAATAGTATAATGAAATGACAGAACTATTTAATTTGGCCTTGGATTTTGCCTCAGAAATAAACATTCTGAGGGGATAAGGAACAGAATCATGAGTGGTAATGAAACATATTCTTTTTAAATTGTATTTGTTTATTTATGTTACTGTGTGTACATGTACATGTATGAGTTTCTGTGCTGTAGTGTGGATGTCAGGGTCAGAGGACAACTTTGTAGGGTTGTTTCACTCCTTCTGTCTGTATGTGGGTTATAGATTTAAGTTGCTAGGCTTACACAGCAAGCACATTTATCTGCTCAGCTATCTTGCTGCTCCCACAAAGCATATTCTTCCTGTGGCATCCCACTTCCTCTTATTTTATCCAGAAACCCCTGGCAGACATAAAGGAAATTCGCATTAGGGTCTGAGACTGTTGATGTGCTTTCAGGAGAAATAATTTTGATAGAAAAACTATTAGAAAGCCTAGCATGAACTAATCGAACTTTCTATATTCAGTTAAACTATAGCGTAATTGATAGTGAAAACTTGTGCAACCCAGTTTCTGTCAGCATATGTTAGTGAATTCAGTGATGATTTCTTCCCTTTCTTTTTATAAATTGCATGTACACACACACACACACACACACACACACAAGAGAGAGAGAGAGAGAGAGAGAGAGAGAGAGAGAGGAGGAGAGAGAGAGAGAGGCAGAGAGAGAGGTACATATGTGCAGGGTCATTGTGTTATAGCATGTGTGTGGAGACTAGAGGATACCCAAAGGTGTCAGTCTGTACCTCCCACCATGTTTGTGGCAGGGGCTTTCTTGTCCACTTCTGCATATGCCAGGTGAGCTGGGCAGTCAGCTTTTATGTGTTCTTCTATTTCTGCCTTCCAATATAGGACTGCAGGGATTAACAATGGTCAGTTCCATGTCTGCCTTTATATGGATTCTGGAGTCTGAACTCAAGTTCTTACACTTTTGTGGCAAGTGCTTTCCCCACTGGGCCATCTCCCTGACTTTCTCCTTCCTTTGTTTATTAATCAAATTAAAATTCTCATGCGTGGTCAGTGCACCATACCAACACCAGAGAAAAATATTAAAAGGCTCCATTTTTGTCTTCTTCATCTTCTCTCTAATTAAAAAGAACGTCTATCTACTAGATGTTTTTAGAGTCCTTTCTTTTTAAAAAAAAAATATTAAATTCACAGTAAAAGCTCAAGCAAGGAAGCAAAAACCTTACCCATCCAAGAGCATAGTAATAATCTTTCATTGACATTGGGCACCTCAGTTTATGCTTCTTACATATAAGTATGTTTTCCCATACAATCACAATACAACCATAAAAGTATTTGTCCTCTCCCTTTCCAGTAATTACAGAAGTATGGACAACACCTCTCCATAACATCCTAAGGGTGAGACTCAGTTTGGTTAGAGCACTTTTATTGTCATATCGCTTTAGTTTCAATTGCTAACATTTCCTGCATCATTTCCTGCAGCTCAAGATCTCAATCCTCTGGACCCCTGTGGCTACTTCACATGGTCTCCTTCTTTTTGAATTTGTGTGATTCTTCCTCCTGAAAGATCTAGGCTATGCATTTTCATTAGGAATGTTCCCCCAAAGGATGCTATTTTGTACCACGCTTTAGTCACAGGGAGTCTGTGTGGCTCATCATTGCTGGTGTGTTTACTTTGATCACTTGATAAAAGCCGAGCGTTAAACAGTCATGAGCTCCGTCACTATAGTGTCAAGCTCCTTCTCTTTTAACTGGAAGGTATTTTTGTGGGGGAAGTAATTTGAAACTGCATCTATATCTGAAACGTCTCTGTCAAATCTAATGTCCTTGGTTCTTGAATTTTATTGGGTGAAGCTCATTTCCTGATTTACTCATTAGGTACAAGTAGTTGTACAGTTATTGACTGGAGCGCTACAGAATCAGGATCTGTTCCCCCTTTCATTTACTGGCTGATCTTTCTCAAGAAATGTTAAAAGAGCCACGTACCCATTCTTAGGATTAACATACAAAATCAATAGTTCCTAACTGGCAATTCCTGAGGGCAGCTTTGAAATCCTTCTCTCAACTGTATTCACTCTCACCATGCCCACTATAGCCTCATGCTAGGATTGAGAGAAAGTTCTTATGGCTCGGGTTAACACTAAGTATGGGAACACATGAGAAGGTGTTACAATACTTCCCATGGGGAAACCGTGGTTCTAGGGAGTTGGAGAGTTTTTCCCAAATCTTTAGGTAACCTTTAGGCTCCTTCCTCACTTCTTTGTTCAGAGTAAAGATTTTTATTTTAGTTCCAGGAGTCTCAACCATCTTTGCCTACTCCTGTAAGAAGTATTTCTAGACTTTTCTGTCATTATCAATTTGACCAACATCAAATAGTATATACATGGTGGGTGGGGTGCAGAATTCTCAGTGAGTAAGGGATCTGTCATAATCAGGGCAGGATGTCTTTAGAATCCTCCCCTATGCTTAGCTATGCTTCATGATAATAAGTTGGCCAAAATGACAAGCTCCCTCTTGCAAACCTCTAAGAAAATGATCCTGTTAGTAAGTCTAACATGCTTTAAAGGGTGGTGGAAATGAGGCAGCTATTAAGCTACCAGGGCTACTGCATGGCTTATAAGGGGATAGATATTTCTTCTCTGCACTGGATATGGATTGAGATGCTGAGTCTGGCATTCTGCATCCAGGGTGTGGAAGAAATAAAGTTCAGAATGCAAATGAAGAAGTATGACTGGCTGCAAGGAGTAATGAGAACTAGTTTGACTTCAGTGGTTTCTAAGGAGCTTGTACATAGCACAAGACAATATTAGCTACGGCATGGTAGGCTTTTTCAAACACCCTGGTAATAAACAATGAATTGTCTTAAACCAGTGACAAATTGATTTCAAGCAAATTAAATGGGGCTGGGGAAGTATTACAAAACTTTTAACTTTGAAAATATGTAGATAATTATTATTTAATTAAAACAAACTTGTTTGGTCTTAGAAATTGTTTATTTACTTAGAGCGGTGTCTTTAATCCCTATAATTTTGGGAAAACTCCAGAGGATAATTATCTAAAGTGACTGTCCTTGACACTCAAGGTAGACAGTCACCATGAGTCATTTCTTCCCCTGTAGTATTTTAGAATCCAAACTCCATAAGGGACACTTAGTATTTTTCTTTCTTTCATTTCCATTGCTATTTCCTTGTGCTGGCATAAAAGCATGCTCAATTGAGATGCACTGACTGAATAAATGAATGAAGCTATTATGCAATAGATTCAGGCTCTAATATCCATTACAAGTCAGTTACGGTGGGTGTGGTGGCTCTTGCTTGTAACCCCAGCACTTGAGAAGCTGAGGGTTGATGCGGAAGGATTGCATAAACTTGAAGCTGGGCAACATAGTGAGTTGCAGACCAACATGGGCTATAGTGTAAGAAGTGTCCAAAACCAAAAACAACAAACCAAAACAATCTCAAAAAGATACCCTAAAATGTTCTCTGCTAAAGCAATGGGAACTGACATACCTTTTTTTTTTTTAATGGGACAGTTAGTACAAAACTTTAAATATATCCCCAAGACCTGGAGACAGAAATCTGAGAAAACTTCAAGCCAGTGATGAGAAGTATAATTGGCTTGTGTAGCAGTAAAACCATTTGTCTTGTGTCCTTGACAGCAATGACTTAAAAGGTAATGGCGAAATGACTTACTCAACTGCAAGTTGCTAATGAAGGAAAGAATGAACAAGTGCCTCCATAAAACAAAAACTCAAGAAATACTTTGAGAATTTGAAAGACACCACAAAATTGCAGTAGTAACAAAGCAAACTGCTAGAAGATTTGCTTTCATTTGTTGTATTTATTATTAATAAAATACAATGTAGTGAACTTATACTGTTTGGATTTAGAAAAGGAAAGAAGGAAGAAAGAAAGAACAAAAGAAAGAAAGAAAGAAAAAAACCTACAGGAATGGATAATATCTCTCTCTCTCTCTCTCTCTCTCCTCTCTCTCTCTCTCTCTCTCTGTGTGTGTGTGTGTGTGTGATTGTGGTCACATAGAACATGTGTGGAGATCAGAGATCAACCTCAGGTATCGGTCCTTCTAGTTTGAGAGAGTTTCTCTTGTTCTCTTCTGCACATGCTAGCCAGCTGACCTGGGAGCTAACAGGGATGGGTGACCTTGTCTCCTCCTCTGAGGCCAACACAGAAGCACTGTGATGACAGGTGCACCTGGGATTGTCTCTATCTTCTCATGGATTCTAAGGAGGCTCTCACGTTTACCAAGCAAATGCTTCACTGGCCCATCCCCAGATAGAAAGTACAATGTTGAAATTATCAAGGAACATGATCTCTTTAAGTCAAAGAAATAATTTTTTTAATCTTTAAACTATATAAAATATTTCATTCATTCTTTGAGAATTTCTTAACGTGTATAATGTATTTATTCCTAATCATTTCCACTCCTCCTCTGAACTCCTCCTAGATCCACCCTGCTCCCTCCCATACCTTTCCAATTTCTTGTCAGTTTTTTTTTCTTTAAGGCCCACTGAATCCAATTTGTGCTGTGCATATACTCACAGGTGCGAGGCCATTCACCAGCGCCTGGATGATCTACCAGGACCAACACTCTTAAAGAAAACTGTCTTGTAAATCTGTTTGTCTAGACCAGTAGACTACTGAAGCTCTCAGACCCCATCAGAGAAGCTTCTTTGTGCAGTGGACAGTGACTCACAGGGGCTAAACTGCAGAGGACCAGAGTCTATATGATGCTGAGCCACGAATGGGACATCTGTATCTCAGTTCCTATCACATGATGGGACAACTACACTCAGGAATTCAGTAGCTATGGCTGTTTGCTTAGTAAGGCAGTCAATAGTCTAGCACAGAGGTGGAAGGGCTGACAAAACCCAATCTCGTAGCTCAGAAGCTAATGGTTATTGATAGGAGGAAGTAGAACCATTTTTTAAAAGAATCTTTTAAAAGATTTATTTTAGTTTATATTTCTATGTATGTGTCTGCCTGCATGTGTTCGAATACTTGGTTGGGGGGCGGGATTGAAAAGGGAATCATACACCCTCAAAGCTAAAGGTATAGGCAGTTATAAACCAACAGACGTCAGTGTTAGGAACTGGGGTCTTCCAAAGGAGCAGCAAGTACTCTTAACTGCGAGTTCTCTCTCCACCCGGAAGACTCTTCTTTCAAGATGAGATTTGCTTAGAAATCATTGGCCATAAACAAGCCAGAGGAAACAAGTATCAGGACAGCTCATAACAGACTCACTAATGACTGACGCCTACATAGTGCAATTGGGCCAGGGACTTCCCAGGTAAGAGGCCCCCATCCCGATGGGAAAATAAGGCAAGTTGCAATACTAAGTGTTCATCTGTTACTGACGCAGATAGCAGGTTTGAAACATAACTCAAGATCCCTACATATTACACAGAAGCAGTCAAACTGTCTCTTATGTCAACTTACCTCATCCACAGAGCTAAAACCCTTACAGATGTATAGAAACATCAGTACCCTTTCTCTTCTACACTCCGCCATTCACTACGTTGCAAATTCTAACAGCATAAGCTGGATGGATCCTGTTTCTAGACACTGAAAAGATGAGGTTTCTCCTATCAGCAGCATCAGGTGACCTGAGAATTTTGTTAGATATTAAAGTTGTGACCTCTATCTCAACTTCTTCAATGAGAAACTATAGCAATCAGGCCTGGCAATCTTTCCTCTTCAGTAATCCCTCCAGGTAATTCTGATGACTTCTAAAATGTAGTAACCTGATTTAGATTTAAAATATCTATATTTAATCTTTCCTTCAGTTTTTTACTATTGTACGTGCTTTGGAGGAAACTTAATTTTGAAGAGAAGGAGCAAGTTATGAAAGTTTAGGATTATTCCAGTTAAGAAAATGAAATTCTCAGGCACCCCATACTTTACATAGAATGCCATATATGTCCCATATGTGCAATATATTTTCCTAAGACAGCCCGTAAGTTTTTACTTGACATGTCCACATGCTATGCAGAAACATTTGTTGTATAACTGTCAATACCTTAGCATGATTTTAACACTAATAAACGTAATAAATCACTGTCTAGTGAGAACATATATAATACTAGCATATAAAGATTTCAACACATCTTATACTATATTCCAAACATGGGGAAACAACATGTGTATGTGTGTGTGTGTATGTATATATATATATATATATATATATATATATATATATATATTTGGCAAAGTTTAATACTTATCTAGCCAACAGCTGCTGTCTGGTTAATTGCTTAACATTAGAAAATTGGAAAGAAATGTGATTATCTATCTAAGGCCAAGTATTAATTAGGATCAAATAAATATAACTCCTTAGATCTCCATGGTATCTAATCTATATCAGCATCTTTCAGTGAGAACTCATAAATGATTAAAGGCAGGCCACATATATTAGAAGACTGCATCATATGCCAAAACTCAATTTTCTACCCAATTTACTTTTTAAAATGTTGGTAGCATAAAAACACATCAATGGGACTTAGATTTTAAATCAAGGCTTCTCTCCTGTGCTCAGGCATGAACAAGCAATCACCAGAATGGAAGTAATAGAAGTGTTAGTATAATTTACCTACTAATGTACATCGGGAGGGGGTTGAATCATAACTAAGGCCTAGGAGTCTCTCCCTAACTGTGCTCTGAAATTTCTAAACTGCCTTTCTTCCTTATCACCATAGAAATTAAAGATGGAAGTTTTCTGCAAATAGAGGATAGAGACTGCTCTGTAAACATGAATTCTTCCAGCAAAGCCAATGGGCTCTTTCAGGCTGATGGAGACAGAGAACAGTGAACCAGGATGATTGATGCAGGAGAGGCAGACATTTGAGAGGCTGTACCACTGAACCTTCCCATGGTGTAAATATAAGCACCCATGCCTGCCCTGTAAGAAATCCTAATTGAATTTTGTGGGACAGACAGACAGACAGACACACAAACACACACACACACACACACACACCACATGCAACCAACCAAATGAAGACATGAAAATGGGGGCAGGGCTTGTTAGGACTTGTAGGATTTGTTGGAAATTGGAGATGAGAGAAGCTAATGTTTGTGTGTGTGTGTGTGTAAAATTACCAAAATACTCCGTATACATGTATGAAACTATCAAAGAATAAAAAATTTTAAAAATTCTTACTCAAGCTGGGCATGGGGTGCATGTCTATTATCCTAGCACTTGGGAGGCCAGGGCAGAAGTATCACCAGGAATTCAAAGCCATCCTGAGGCAAAATAAGGATCTGTCTCAAAAATTAAAGGTAAATAAACAAAGCAGGCTTTCCCCTATATTTGTTTTGTACCAGTCAGGTTCCTGAAGGATTTAGGTAATTTGGCAATATTTGTATTTGTGATAATTAAAAACAAACAAACAAACAAACAAACAAACAAAACTGTTGAGGAGGACAGGGACTCAGTAGGTCAGCAGTACTGTCTGTTAGTTTGCTTCAGCTGCAGGTTGGGATGGCTCTGATGCATTTCTGGAGGGCATGTCCTGATTGCAGGTTCCTGCATAATTGTCCCGACTTCCTAAAAACCTCCACTCTGTGATAAGTGATGTACAGAATGTGACTGAGCTGGCAGCGACTCAGACAATCACTATGAGAGATTGGTTCTTACTGAGAGGGAGTCATGATTCCAGATTGTGAAACGAATTTAGAGCGAGGTTACTGCACCATAGCAGAGAAGAAAATCAAGTCCTGAGATACTGGAAGTGCCCTGGGTAGAATCCTGGCTGGACTGAGACTTAGTAAAATCCTGATATTCGTCACGGCCATTTTTCTAAGTGAATAATCTCATGGGGAAATTTTCCCTACTCTGTAAGGACATTCATGATTAACAGCAGTTCTCTCTTGATTGATCACTAAGGTAGTTCCTGATTACGCAATTAGAGCCAGAGCAGGAAGCTAGGAAGATGCCGAAAACTTTCTGTCTTGCCTATTTTTTTCATTCAATAAAATCTTTTAAAATTAATTATTTCACTTTATAACACAGCCCCCTCCTCTTCTCATCCCAGTCCCACCCTTCAGAACCCTCCTCCATTACCTCAGAGAAGGGGAAGTTCTCCCATGAGTTCCAACCTACCCTGGCACATCAAGTCATAAGGACATCCTGTCCTTCTGAGGCCAAACAAGGCAGCTCAGCTAGTAGAAGGGGATCTAAAGGCAAGCAACAGAGTCAAAGACAGCCCCTGCTCTAATTAGGAGCACCCATATGAACAACAAGCTGCACATCTGCTACATGTGTGTTAGCAGGACTAGGTCCAGCCCATGCACGCTCCTCAGTTGGTAGTTTAGTCTCTGTGAGCCCCAGGAGGCCCAGGTTAGTTTACTCTGTAGGTCTTTCTGTGGTGTCCTTGAACCCTCAGGCTCCCTCATTCTTTCTTCTCCCTCTTCCATAAGATTTCCCAAGTTCCATCCACTGTTTGGATATGGGTCTCTGCTTTCTGTCCTGTCTTAAGTCACGCTTAGAATAAAATAAATTCAATTTATATTGTACAAGGTAGATATTTAATTACCTTTCTCCCAACTCAGCTATGAAATGAATACATGCCTGGAAAGCTAGAAAAAACAAGGTAAACAAAAAGACAGGAAGGAGAGGAAGCTACAACTCCACTTTGAAGAAATGAGACTCTACTTTCTCCACTTTTCAAGGCAGAAAGCTTGTGTGTATGGTAGTTCGGAGCAATCACATTTTATATTTACACAAGAATTGAAAACCTTACAGCTTCCTGGCTTCCATTTACTTTTCAGTCACCAAAGCAGAATTAGCCCCTGTGTCTGCACGGATGCTCTGGAGTGCTTTGGATGAGGTGATGGTACATTAGAGCAAGGGTTCTTCTCACTACAGCAGACGAGAGCTCAGAAAACTTCAAATGAAGGGACTACAGAGGTCTAGTACTTAGACAAAATAGCCAGGAACATCTAGAGTTAGAGTCCTGCTTACAAAGGAGCTGGCACTGCAGCAGGTGCAGAGAGAAGCCATTATGAGGACTGGGGAAGCATAGGTGGCTTGGAGCTAGATCATTATAACCACTATGTTATATATTCTGTGAGTAATGGGTAAGAGAGGAAGGGTGTGTGTGTGTGTGTGTGTGTGTGTGTGTGTGTGTGTGTATGTGAGCACACAAGGGTATACTCCCCTACCCATGCATATATAGAGGCAAGAAGTAGGCACCAAGTGTCTGTGTCACTCACTGTTTTAATTTTTGAGATAGGGTCTCTGACTGAGAAGTTATAGTTTGGGTTAGCATAACTGGCCAGCAAGACCCTAAGATCTGTACGTCTCTGCCCCTCACCACTGGGGTTCAGTTGCATGCTACCTCACTTGATTTCTACATGGGGGAAGGGGATTTAAACTCAGGTCCTCCTCATTCTTGCACAACAAACACCTTACATACTGAGCTACCATTTCTCCAGCTACCAATGAAGGGATCTGAACTGAAGAACCATAGAATGAATATATAATATAAATATGTATATATAATAGCCCGGTCCAAGAAAATTCCTGAGTAGTAGAGATTCATGTGACTTTATTAACTTTATTATGTACTTTATGCATGCCAGGTTTTATTTCTAAGTGTTTTGTGAATATAGACCCACTTAACCATGTCAGTTCCTTTGAAGTAGGCATTTATGATGACTGTGGAATCCAGGAGTTTAAAAGAGATGAAGGGGAAAGCCAGATTTAAAGTTGAGCAATTAGAACAACTATACAGCAAACCTTACCAGGCAAACCAGTAGAAGGACACCCACTAATCCTGCTTTGTTAGAATACATCCTAGCCAATAATTATTATCTCACAGTGAACTCCCTGCAGAGATATGTGATATACCCATTAGACCTGTCTACTTGAAATCCTCCCATGTTGGGAGCATGTAAGACTTCCTTCTCCCATCCTTTTGAGCTCTCTCTCTCACCTTCTTCTTCCATTACCTTACCAATTGAAATGTTAGTATAAAATCATTCCAAGCATCTGCTAACCACGAATGTCAGAAACAACAAGTTTAGGTCATTGACAATAAAAATATAATGTTACCCAGAATCCTAAATGGAATAAGGATTATAGAAAGAATTCATACATCAACGAGATTGTCTGTCATATTCCTAATTTGGGTCAGAAGGCAGGGAGGCTATAGTAGGGGGTGGAGTCTGGAGATGCCCCTCCCACTTACAGTTCAGCATAGTGGCTAGCTTTAAATGGGACAGTCCTTTGCAAGGCTAACATGACTACCATTTGTTTCCTGTCTCGATTTAAATTTCCTCTCTCCAGCCACTTTACCTAAACTCCTCAGGCTATTCCAGAGACTGCAGACCTTGTGCTGCCATGGTCTACCACTGTGGCATAGATCACACTTTAAAAATCTCAGTGCTATCACTGTCATCACACTGCTGACTGGTTCCATCCGCACGGCTGCCTCCCTGATGTCCTGCAGTTTCTGGCTCTTGGTATACAGCCAAGGAGTACTGATCAAACTAATGACCTCAACACTTTACATTTCCTCTGTTAATGAGGCGGCAATGCCATGAAGGTGGAGGCAAAGCCTGGAGATGTGATTAGATACTGATGCTGACTCCCTCACATTCTAACACTGGATGATTAAACTAGACATCCCAGAAACAGAGAACCAAGTGTGTTACATGCACACTTGTATGTAGATGATTTTTAAAAACAAACTCCGGGACTTTGGAACCATAGAACCATGCAAGATTTATGAAAAGGATGCTGCAAGCAGATCTCATGTTCTGGAGACACTCATGAAATATGTAAAGATGGGAACCGTGCATGCAAATGCTAGATAACCATCTACCTGCAGGCTATAGGTTATCTAGGATAACACACACCTTGCTTAGGTTTCCTGTTGGCACTAGTTCAGGCCAGAGTGCCACTGTGTCTTTTCCCAGGTTGCAAAGGTCTACAAAATGCAGCCTTATTTTTTTTCTTTTCTGGTTCTCTGTGAATTATACGTGCCTCTCCAGTAGTCACTCCACAGTGTTTATATATTTATTTTTTTGTGGATCCTTTTTGTTGCAAGGAGGATCTGGGAGAATCCTTTGAAATCAGGATATTAGTGATCACAGTTTTGTTCCTGACTTCATGTTGTTTCCAGTGGTGACTGGACACCCAGGAGCTTGGAAACCTCACCTTCGCTCTCAGCCTATGCCATTTCTCATTCTGGCTGAGGCCCCCACCCAAGGCTGCATTCTCCCATCCCTGAGCTACCTGCAAACCCATGACAACGGGTGTAGGGTAAATGCAGTCCAGTGTTTCCCATTTTGACTGCCCAGCAGAGTTCTTAACACCCCAGTGGCAAGGTGGAAAGCAGAACCACAGCTAACCTTCTGTCAGCTTAAGACTCAGTATGTCTTCCAAAAGGGTGCTGGAGTCATCTTTCTGGCATTCAAACACCTAGTTAGACCACTAGGTTGAATAATACTCTTCCAATTTCCATAGAAAGACTGGAGTCCAACTTCTGTAAGCCCCTTGCACTAACCTGTAGTATTTTTCTTTTGGATAAAGCCAATCTGTCAAAATAGTCATTACAATTGCCAGGTAACCATTGGCTGAACTACTTATGACCAAAATTACTGTCAAAACTTCATACATGAAGGCTAATTATTGTTTAACTCCAAAATCTAAATATAATGAGTTATGACTGCTTGATTATGAATGTGATAGTCCTTTACAATCTCTTGAAGAGACTATATTTGAGGGTTACATTCTTCAATCTCACACCATAATCAAACCACTGTCTTCTCTACTACCTTATAGAAAGAATTTCTGAGTTAAGATAAATTTTTATTTTTAGCTATATTTTCTCTAACAGAAGACATTAATGGTAGTTGCTTGTGTATGTGTGTAAGCAAATATCGTACATATATATTACATATATACATATAAGTATATTTACTTATTTTAAATGAGCATGTTTTCTCCTGGGCAAACATATACCAAACTGTCACTTACAATGCTCATCAGGAAAAATAACCTGATGTCACACTTCATCGACATCAGCACTGAAAGAAAGTGGCTAGAAAGGTATCCAATCTTTCCCTGCAGGGACTCCAATGTCTGGGTATGATCTCTAGTACCATTTATCATCAGAACTCACTAGACTAAATGAGAAAGTTGAAGAGCATCCCTAGGGGAAAAGTGTAGCCTATGGGTACAAGAGTCTAGTTTTAAGTCCAAAGTTGCTGTTCCTTGCTCGGGACCATCAGTTGTCACCAGGCCATGGCAGTTGTACTGGCTGTCATGTAGGCAGCCGTATGACTAGCACCTGACAATGTAAGCAGCTGGCTTCCAGAGTGGCCAGCTCAGAAACTGGTAAACAAGTCCTTTGAGCATGCGTCGGCCTCGTGCCCCTCCTGAGCGGGCTTATGCTAATGAGGTATTGGCAGCTTAACCTATCCTGAGAGGACACATCACCCAGCGCGCCTAGGGCAGCTAGATAAGCAGCTCGCTTCTGCTGCTGCGGTCTTTTTGGCCCTTCGCTTCCCTTCCCTTCCCTTCCTTCCCTGCCCTTCCCTTGCCTTCCCTTCCCGGGCCTTCCCGTCCGGTCCCCGGCCATACATCCCTATCCTAGTCCCTCGTCCAGTTCCCCATCCCTAATCAAGAGCCGTTCCTGGAATAAAGCTGACCGAGAAGGATCCGACCGTGTCGGTCTTACTTGTGGCCAAGGCGATGCGACACTGTCACAATACCTCTGTACCTCTTCTGACTGCCACTGGTGTCTACCTTGGAACCCTGAACATTGTAGTTTCCTCCTATGTTTATTTCTGCTTCTTCAGAGAAAGCCCCATGGTAGAGTTGCTTGGGTGGTTTTATTTGCAGGCAGAATGTGCAGACATTTTAGGGGGATGGAGTTTCTGCATAAGGAGTGGTCAGAAGAGCAGCTAGGAGCAACATAATGACCCTAGACCTATTCTTATTGATACTAGGCTATGCTTTGCACTCAGCCTCTCTTGCCAGTTTTCTTGCTCCACAACAGTCTTCCTAGGGCTCCATCCCGTCTTTCTCTGTGTTCTGGATTCCATCAGGTTCACTGTGTATGGTTTCTCAGATGCTACATACAGATCTAATTGCTACCTTTGACTAGGGTTCAAGTTTTTTTTCTCTTTTCATGAACACCTAAGGTCTTGGCCTATGGGGTGAATCTAGCCAACTGTTGCAGGTATACAAGAATGTTCTATGACGGTTAAGAGGCTCCCTAAATAAGGGGTTACAATTTGGATGCTAGAGTACAGAGAGCACAACAAATACTCTGTATTCCGTCCAGGAGCAATACTAATTCTCCTTCAGTCAGGAAGGCCTCTAACATCAACAAATTAGTCTCTATGCTTAAAGCAGTAATGTAGTATTTAGATATAAATGGATAAACCATCATATATACATATACACATACATGATTACACTGGGTTATATAAAAGCGTTATGCATGTACCTAGTATACCTTGAACATATTCCATCATGCCTTCCTATTGTCTTCATAGTTTTACCACACGCCATTAGTCTTTTCTATCCCCAGAGACTTTCATGTAATCTCTCCATATGTGTGTTTGTGTTTGTGATGTGTGTGTGTGTGTGTGTGTGTGTGTGTGTGTGTGTGGAAATGTAGAGGGAGTAAAATTTAGTAGCTCTAAACTTATTTAAATATATTCAAAAGCCATTTGGGGGATTATATTTCTCATTCTTTAAAGTACATTTCACTTAATAAGAAAATCTTTCTGGACATACGAAACCAGCTATGTCTGTTCTATCTTTCCCTCTGACAACCCTGGTTTAAAGAATCAGAGTTACCATGGTGAAGACATGGGAAATTAAAACTGAGTAAACCTTCCATTTGGTCCAAGCTGGTATATAACATAGGAGGGTGTCATAGGGTAAATTATGGTAATCAAATTTGACATCCGAGTTTAGTACAGTCCAGTTCTCATGACAATATAAACTATGGCTTAACCTTGTTGTTGTCTTGGCTAGTCATGCAGTTTCTCTTCTCTTTTACTTTTGATGTGGTGTAGCTCTGCTGTAAAGCAGATGATTCCAATGTAGAGTGTATGGAGTGAAATAAGTGAGGTTCATTACAGTAGGAGGCAAGAGCCCCCTGAAACATAGTACAGATTGCTTGCACACAGACCCAAGGACAGGCAGCCAGAGCCTCTCATCTTGAGTTTGTACAGGACTAGCCCAATCTACTGACTCGATTAAATGCCATCCATAGAAACGGTTACTAAGCTGGACCAGAAAATCAGTACAATTTGCTTTATAGATGGGTGCAAAGATATTAATGACCCTTTAGGCCCATGTATTGAAAGTGTAAATTACCAGCTGGTGGCACTATTCTGAATGGTAGACCAGAGTCACTAGGAGATAAGGTCTAGCAGGAGGAAGTCAGCCACTGGGGATGGGCTTCTAAATAGTATACCTTATCTCCCTGCTGTTCCTCTTTCTCCTTCCTGCTCACCATAAGAGGAGTAATCTACGCACATGCTCTTGTCACTACAAGATTTTCCCTTGCCACAGGCCTAGAGTCATTGTAGTCAGAAAGTATAGGCTGCAATATGGGAAACCAGGAGCCATAATAAGCTTTCTTCTTTACAATGCGTGCATTCTTAGGTGTTTAGTCAGAAATAGAAGGCCTAAATAGCACAGGGGAAAACACTCCAGAGTCCAGTTCTGCCAGTGGACGAAAGAGGCACTGATTACTTGTGATAGTATTCTGCAGTCATTTCTCATTTTTTCCCCTATGGCTCTTAGGTAATATTTTTCAAACATATTTATGACGTACTTATTTTGTGTTTAATAAACTAAAAATTACACACATACCAATTGTACTGTTTCAATATATGTGTATATTATATAATTGAGAAATTGAGCTTAGAAACTCTTGCATTACCTCACTTCTCTATCATTTTATGACAGTGAGAACATGGGACCTCCATTGTTTTAGTGGTTTTTGAGAATATAGTAAAAGAAAATTCTGAGTTTGACATTGCTACCTGAACCTTATTTAGCCTCTACAGTGAAACGTGACAATTTACCACAGGGAAGATCTCTACCAAGAATATAAATCTTTAGAAAGCTTTAAATAATACTCAGAACATAGGAAATACCTGTCTATAATATGCATTTTAGATGATCAACTCTTTCTAAATCCTCTTGTGAGATTATCAGATGTTCCCAGGCTTGTTCAATCTGTGTGGGCTCAAGTTAAAACGCTGCCAAACAGTAATCACTTGGATCTGTCGCATACAGTTTTTGCTCCAAGAGCTTTCTTGCAACAATGGGAGGTATTTATCTAATCCATACACAATTAAGTAGGGCATTATTAAGAACTTTTTACAGATGAAAAACCTGCAATGAAGAGCAATTAGCAGCCTCTCTTGCCTGCAGGTCAGCCATAGCCAGGGAGTTAGATGCAGAGAGCTGCAGATGCTCTGGTAAGTGTCTACTCTCCACCAACTGAGACTCAGCAATTCAGAGATGCCATGTCACAATGAGTGAAGACACAGCTGTCACTCTCATCTAATAACCTTGCACTTTCTAACTAAAATTAAGACAGATACATTAAAATATTCTCTAATGATTTTTTTCAAAATACTTCTTTGTCAATATAAAGAATGCTCTGTGAGCTGTGCACAATAGGAGTTGACAATAGTGTTGCTATGTTTTCATCTGTTTCCACTGATTCATTCTCCAGGATAATGATATCAAGGGCCTGGTCTGATTTTCCCCTGGGCCTCTCCTCTCTGCCTATATAAATGTGAAACTTTATACAGAAATGGGTCAATTATTTAACTTGAATTTTTTTCACATCTACACTCAAGATCAGAATAAACAGTCTCTTTAATATACAGTTCAAATATAAAGGATCAAAGAGTATATAACAGATTAAAAAGACACTCCAGGATCAAAAAAAAAAGACCTGGACAAGTGAGACCACCCATTATCCTACATGGATTTAAATATTCTTTGAGTTGGGTATGATCTACTTAAACTATATCCCTGTTCAGACACCACACCACACCACACAGCCCATATGACTCTATATTCTCTGTAAGTAACATCTTATAGTCTATATATTTGCCAAGCAAGAAAAGATATTCTACCTAAAGAAATAGGATCACTTTAGTATTTAAAATCTCCTTCATTCTGGTATCCAGGTAAGTCTAACAGTGGTCAGAGGGCTGCACTTTCTGGCTTGTGCCAAATGCAACCCTTTGACTAAAACTTAACTATAAAAAGGTGCTTAGAGGCAGGAAAACATGAGAATACATAGCTATGAAGAATTTTCCAAGTTTCTTTAAAAAATGCTAAATGGGAAATAATATAGCATTTATAAGTCTAGGAAGTAAAAATATTTCAGTAGTGTTCAATTCTAAAAATGGAACAGTTCCAATGCATATACTTCTGATAATCTTATTTGTTATTCAAGTTTGTAGACAGGACCTAACAAGTCAAGTAGAAAGAAGATTCCAACAACTCTTAGGAAAATCTTGAGCTATGCATTTATAATATTAAAAATGAAAGACAAAAAAGTGACATATTTTTCCTCACTATACTATCTTTATTTGGACACTGTGGCAGAAAATTCACTGTTGTACTAGTAAAGAGTGAATCTGTCTTCTGACGGCATGGAGTGAAGCCATGACATCAGGTTCTTATGCTGACACTCCCAGGATTTCAAAGCTCTCCCACCACTGCCTGTCTTCCTCAAATAACTTTAAAATGGGATTCTATTGAACAACCCTGTCCTTTGTTAGCTCAATGACAGCAGGCCTGAATGGAAAAGTTGTTTATAATCTATGTAAAAAAAAGCACAATTAAAAGAGTAATTTTTTCTGCCCTTTATTTCTCCACCCATCTGGTAGCTAGTAGGGATTTGTGCTGTTACTTCATCCCTTACAATCATATAATCTTTGATAAACAATCTCAGCTTAAGTGACTCCATTTAAATTATGTTTGATGTGTCATGTGTCTGAAATGACTTACGGTGGCCTGATGTCTCTCACTGAGAAATGTCAAGCTTGCAATTTTTACTAGTAGAACAGTCTATGTGCAAACTCTCTCTGAAATCTTTTTCTGAAAGTTCAGCTACTTGGACAAATTCAAATACTACAATACAAAATGTAGCCCAAACATGGAAAATTGAATGAGACCTAACTCATTTCTGCCATTTACAAAGTTGGGTATATTTAAGAGCCATACAATGAACTTAGTGGCAGTGGCATTATATGGCAAGTATAGTTTTTCATTTTTTCAGGAATAAGACAATATTAATAAGCATAGAATTAGAAACATTAGTCCACCTTAAATACCTGTATTCAAATTTGAAAAGAGATGAAAGCTATTGTGATTTTCACAGTAGAGATATATTCATTTGGATAAAATATTTTATTTATTGTATTTGGTATCTCAACTACAAAAGAATAAGTCATACTCTTTATTCTTGTTGGGACTATAAACAATTATAAAATGTCCTCACCACTAGTCTTTTCCTTAGGATCCTCAAACATTCCAGAAATAATTTTTCAAACCAATGAAAGACATTCATACTAACAACATAATTCATCTTCCACTCTCAACCCAACTATTCAATATCCTTTTGGAAGTGTGCCTCCCTTTCTCCCACAGCAACACCACTTCTTAATAAGATTACCCTTTTGATCAGGAGACTGCTTCTGATGGGACCTAATACCGACAGGCTGTTGGTTATGGGCAAGGTCATGCAACTTGATTACAGAGGCAAGAACTGTTCATTATGTTTGCACAGAACCATTCAATCCAAGCCTGACCACATGATGTGCCATGTCTGGCTCAATTAGAACGTTCAGAAGAGTTGTTCTGTGGCTAACTTCCCAAATAATAGTATATTACACAGTGGCTTTCCATTGTTGTTAATGCGTCTACTGAAACTCACTGGTAAAATTGCTTTCTCCTTAGCTCATGAGGCACACCCAGCATTTCTGGAACCTGAGGAAGATGGGCAACATCTCCATTGTCTCTCTATTAGTCTATATCTATCTGCTGCTCTTGCTTGGAGTGCTAAGAATGCTAGCTCTCCCTAACCTAAGAGGACTCTATTCTCTGAGTCTACATTTGGGGAATGCAGGGTGCACAAAAGCTTGCTGTTCTTCACTTGAAAGTTCATTGGAGCAAAATAACTTGTTTTCATGACCTCTGAAACTAGGAAGTTTGTTGTTCAGTAGACTAAACCAGATTGACTCAGTGAATGTAGCTCTGTGTAGTAAGTCTTCTATAACAGCAGTGTATTAGTATTTGCTTTCAAAAATATTTAACAAAAATAAAAACAGCTAAGTGGTAAATTTTTGAGAGATGGCTTGTGAGTTTCTTAGGAATAGAAAAGAAAAATGTAACTTTAAAAGCCAAAACATGTAGAACTATTAAACCTCATGAAAGTCCTTTGGAGAAGAATTCATGTCAGAGACAGCATTTTTAAATTACTGCTAGTCACATTGGGAAGATGGTTTGCCTCTACACTGTCCAGAGTCTAACCTCAGCAGACATTGTACAGAACAGTCATTGAGATGTCATTTTGCTGTGGTGAATGATTTCTGTGGCATTTGTCTTTCCACATATTAAGGTGTAATAGTAGCAATTCAATATAAAATACAGGATTTATCTTTGGGATAAAAATAAATCCAAAATGATTGCAATTGTCAGATATAATGTTATAAAGTATATAAAACTATAGTTTTTGGAAAAGTACTTTTTATTGATTAATAAACTTGCAACTCAATCAATAACATAAGTAAATCATACATGAAAAAGATATTTTATAGCAATACAAATATACTACCTATGTAAAATCAACTTTTAACAATAATCATCTTTAAAGCAGATAACATGATAATAGTGGGAATTTAGAAAATTATTTAGCTTTAGTCACTATAACAAAAGTAATCTTGGGAAAATTTCCTAGATAATCCATTAGTAGTATCAACTGATTCAGAATTGATACTAATATTCACATAATCAGAAGTTACTTTTGGTCACACTGTACTTTCCAATGTCTCAGAAATAAACAAGCAATTATTTTCCATTAGTTAAAGTTTGACTGTGATAATTATTTTATTATTTATATTATTTTAGCCTTAATATTATTTTAATAAAGTTAAAATACTTGAAACTAATAATTGCAATATAATTTTAAAATGTGATACCTTTATCTTTTACTTATGACAGCTCACTTTTAAGTTTTTATGTTGTATGTGTTATGTATGTCATAGAGAAAAATGACCTAAATTCTTTCAAATGACTATCACATGAATATGGATAAAAGTGGAAAAAAAATTACATAGGTCAATCCTAAGGCTCTCTTTCTTTTGATTTTAAGTCTTTATGCCCTACATTATTAATTAAACATCACTTCACAATATTATAAGTCCCACAACAATGTAACCTAGCCTCTGTTTTGTGAGTGAATCAACAAATTAAATAATTTGGAAAATGAATATTAAAAATGTGATCTTTTTACTAATAATTTCATTGAACTTTTAAAATTAGCACTACTGAAAATGGGGGAATGACAATTTTAAATGTTTGGCTCTATCTCATGATGAATATAAAAATTAATATGATAAATTATAAAAGTCTTTTGATCAAGCAATTCATTTTGTCAAAGCCCATTTTCAAGAAGCTCAGGTGAGCAGCTGCGGATTTAAATCACGATGTAGTGATATAAGAGCACACTAGTGAAAGAAAGAAAACTAAACAATTTCAACTGAGACAGAACTGTGCATAACTTTTTTCTTGTATATTTTGCAATGTTTAAAAGATAAAAACCTATTCTCCATAGGTTTTTAGATCATTATTATATATGAGAACGTTAAGGACAGGTCTTTTCAAATCACAATAGAGGATTTTTATTGTCATTTACTAAGGATCTCACAGTGCAGGGAGATCAATTTTCCTATTGTGACACTACATTGATTGTTTCCATATTCCAACTGAGATTTTTTTCTTATTCTTTTCTTTTTCCTCCCTTCCTCCCACCCTTCCTCCCTCCCTTCTTCCCTTCTTCTTTCCCTCCCTCCCTCTCTCTTTCTCTCTCTCCTCTCTCTCTCTCTCTCTCTCTCTCTCTCTCTCTCTCTCTCTCTCTCTGAGACAGGGTCTCATAAGTTGTTTCTGCTGTTACTAGGAAACTTTCTCATGCCCAAGTTGATTGCATATTCTATTATGTTCTGTAGCCTTTGAAATCAATCACAATAGAAGTCAGTAGTACTGCTTTGTATACTTACTTACAGTAAGCTTGGACCTGAACCAACCACCCAGAAACACTTCCTGCATCCGCGTATAAGGTTTTCTGGTATTGTATGGATGCATACAGGCAAAGAGTGGTTCATAATGAGACCCATTATTTTGTATACTAACAAAAATTAATAAAAAGGAGAATGCATGTCTATCTATAAAATTTAACATTTTGCTGTTTTATTTATTATATTTATTTATTTATTTATTTATTTGCTTTTTAAGTAAAATCAAGCTCGAATTATTTAGGCTTATGGTCAGCCCCTTGTTTTCTGATTTCATCTCATTGACTAGCTTGTAAGTCTATTCAGTGTCCAACTACAGTGCTTGTCCATAATACCCCAAGTGGTTCCCAAATGTGTAGTCCATACAGATTCCTCTTGTGTTCTCTCATCAACACTACACTTTCTCGTCTTCGTGAAGCATTGCTTATGACCTATGGTTAGAATTCTTTCTAACCTACTTCAGATATTCATGATGATTCAAGCCAAGTATGGTCATCATATGAAATAATTTTAAAGTTTGGTTCCAACGAGCTCAATCACAGACGTTCAGAAGGAAGACCTTACTCAAAAAAAAAAAATGTACATTATCAACATTTGTAAAATGAACGAAAAATAATCACTATCTCAATTATAACAGCAGCTAGTACTTAGTGGAGGTTTCCATTTAAAAAAAAAAAAAGGGTTTAAGAATGTGTTTTCTACTTCATTGACTCATTTAATGTTGAGCCTAGCCCTCAACTTCACAGATGAAAAAGACAGATACTTAGGTAGGTTATGCATATCCCCATGAAATCCAGATAAAGGTCTGAGAACTAAGTTCCACTCTATTCAATATGCTATACTACCAAACTTATGAGAAGCCCACCAAAAATAATTTTCTACCAATAATATTTTATTAATTATGGAAGTAGACAAAAATAATATACAAGAGTTCCTTTTACATAAAGTAACAAATAAAGAGCAAAGAATGTTTTTGTTAATTCTCACTGTGAAAGAAATATGCTTACCTGTATAGGACCAGCCAATCTCTTCAACAAGTTTTCTCTGTTGTCTGTAGTATCCATAAGCCCAGTCTAGAACCGAGAAAATGAAATGATTAATTTGAAGAAAAATAGATGGCAAAAATGTACAAATGTTAAGTTGTCTAAATTTTTCACAGCACAAGTGGTTATTTTTAACATTCTTTTCTATGTTATCCTCCCAATATTTCCATTATATCACATCTCTACCATTATTGACATCAACACATCTGGAGTAATTAGTGAAAACTTTAAGTGGTACTTGTAAAGAATGCTAAAGTTTAGGCAGAGGCAGAGCCAAGGTCTTAGTACCTTGGAGGCATTGTCACAAAGAAATCATGGCCAGAAAGGACAGCTTCTGAGTTCAAGATCTGAAATCCTGTTGCTTAAAAACATTTGGGGTTTACAATCCAACACATATCTGTAAATTCTTAAAAGAGCCCAAAATGATTATCTTGTGTTCAAAACATGTTTCCTCATAAAATAAAATGAAATTAGATGCCTTGAGGAAATTGAAATCTTGAATGTATGAATATGAGAAGGAGAAAGGTTATATTGGACATTGTAAGTGAACTCATCTCTGGAGGAATGGGAGTACCTGGTTGAGGTAAGGCTGCGGGAAACTTTCAACATTGTGAAAGAGGCAGATGGGCTCAGGGCTCAAGGAGACAGGTTCTAGGGAAAATGTGGTACAACTCATAGAAGAAGATGAGCAGAAGCTGGTCTTCATTCTGTGTAATTCAAAATGTGCCTAGACCCGTCTCAGCATCCAGGGATCAGGGTTCATGGTACTAATTCATGTGCCATATACCCATAATCCCCCAGTACAGAAATGCCACTGCTCTGATCAGCTTCAGTGTACCTACAGCTTTGTGGGCTGTGTCTGGGACCTGATCAGTACAGCTGACAGGACTCCTTATGCTTAAAAGGCCACAGTTTACTGATGAACTTGGGGAGCACTGTCCATTCTAAGACGGGATTCTGACCATATATCTCGCACTTGAGTATTCACACATAAAGGCACATATTGTATATTGATTTTTTTTATTAATAGGGAAAAATATTTATTACCTACTCTCTCTGTATCTAAATATGGCTAACATTTCATGTAAACTCAATTATACAACGAATGATTCTGTGATCAGTTTCATTCACTTTACATGTTTTTATTGCTGTTATGCCAAAACTATTTTTAACACCAAGAGTATTCCACCATATGGTAGCCAAGACACAACTTCCCCAGGCTTGAGTAATGTTGACCAAATAGTTCCCGGTACTGGTTCCTAACCTCCACTGTCTTAGACTACTATTTTACTGTAGAAATGCTGGAACTATAAGATCTTTTCTCTTCCAGTTGACCTACCATGTGGTTGCTGGGAATTAAACTCAGGGCCTTGGGAAGAGCAGTCAGTGCTTTTAACCACTCCAGTCCTCTCTTCTAGTTGAGATGCCGAAATTTTTAACTACAAACCTGGAAATTTACTTCTTAAATACTGGGAACCAGGTCTGAAGAGTGCAGCCATACAGGGAAATGGTATCCTTGCCCCACAGTCAGTGGGCACTTGCAGCACACGCTAAGTACCTGAGCTCATTACTTGAGTTTATTTCCCTTTGGATAGAATCTGTTAACAAAGCCGGGTGGTGGTGGAACACAAATTTAATCCCAGTGCACAGAAAAGAGGTAAGTGGCTCTCTAGAAGTTCAAGGCAAGCCTGATCTACAGAACAAGTTTCATAACAGCTAAGACTACACCTTGCCTCAATAAAATGACAAAACAAAACAAAAATGTGTTAAGAAGCACAGGGACTTTCTTCAAGTGTCTTCAGGTCTTCCCAGCAGCTCATTATAGCCCTTAGAAAACCTTATCCCAAGAGTTGAAATCAGACTGCCTCTGAATGTTCGCTTGGACCACAATAGCCTTGAAAACACTGTTCCTAGAATGTTTACATTTGCCTGTTGAAAATTCCGTTTGGAAAACAGAACACACCTTAATTTACCCATTCATCATCCAATGGGTACTCAGGTAGTTTCCATTTGGGGTATATTACGAATAACATTGTTTTAAACAGTTGTGCATGTATTTGTCTTGCTTCTTGAAGATGAGATTAGACTCACTGTTAATTGTTCAAATCAAGGTCTCTTAAAATGATAGTTATGTAGACTAATTTAAATGCTGAGGATAAATGAATATATATGACTGAGTATTGGAAAACACCAAATAAATAAATAAATAAATAAATCACTAGACTTTAACAATTGGGGGTATTTGGTGGATTCTGTTTCATTATAAAACACTTAGCCAGAGCAATAGTTTGTACATGTAGTCATTGATAAAAGCAAAGCTCTAAGGCCTAGCTTCTGTTCTCCCATTCACTGATCCTGCCCAGGATTAAGGGGCTATTCATGACTAAGGTGCTGTCTCCTGACCAGGATCTTTGCATAACTTCAAGGGAAGTGAAACAAAGCAGAGTTGTGTAGCAAGCCTGAGGTCTGCTTGCACAACTGAAATGAGTCAGTTACAGAAGATTCACTGGATATGTGGATTGTCCTGGGAAGCCACCCGATGTTTCCCCCTAACACTTTGCACCCACACTACAAGAAGTGATTTTCTAATCTTTTATGCATCTTGACTGTATCATTTTAAATGGTAGGTATTTTTTATCATACAGAAGTATTGTGATGATTTGCCAGGATCAGATATCGTACATAAACTAACTGTCCTTAACCAGTGGTGCTTTGAAGTAAGTGTAACCGTAAACCCTTGCTTTAACATTGCATTACAAAGAATGACAGCAAACTGTGAGCCAACTTTTGGCTTACCTAACAGGGCTTCATCACCACACAAGTGAGTATTTGTTCTCGGTTTCTAATTACATACATTAGGGAAGCATTTTCAATACAAGATTCCCAGGTGTTGGTAGCTCTCATCAGCCCTTTATGGATTGTCCCCTTAATTGTTACTTCAAACAATGCCGTTACACATTCATATGCTAATTACATGGACCTTGGGCGTGAGAGAGTACCCCACTTTAAGAACTGAGCTCCGAGGTCTGATAGATGAGATGTGATAGCTCCAGTGAACAGGAAAAGAGGAATAGGCTCACTTTTTCGCCCCTGGCATACTGTACACTGAAAACCAGTAAATCCCACATAAAGTACAGTCTATCAAATTGCTTAAACGTTTACCGTTCATGAACATTATAAATTATAGTTGTTTTCTTTTTTGTTGGGAATATTAGTTTTTGTAGTTTTGACATTTTTATTTTTTATTTATTTAATTTTTTAGATTGAAAATACATAGTAAGTGTGTACTGGCTAGTTTTATGTCAACTTCACACAAGCTAGACTCATCAGAGGAGGGAAACCTCAATTGAGAAAATATCTCAGTCCTAACTAATACAGTCTGTTTAAATCTTTATTGTAGTTATGAAAGCAGGAGAGAAATTCTAAGGAACTGTACACATGAATATAGATAATAAATATGTTTCCAGACAACTTATTTTAAAGGCTACTCTGGAATTTGTTATGAAAAATATGTTTTTTAATGAAGTGACTTTTGACCTACTTAAAAACTTGAAAGAGATTCGGCTGATACACTCTCAGATAACCTTAAACATTTATTTTTCAGCCCATTTCATCTTAGTCTTGCTTGAAGAATCAATATAAGGGGCTCAGTGGATAAAGGCACTTGCTGCCAAGAATGATGATCTGAATTCAATCCTGGGAATTCACAGACTGGAAGGAGAGAAACTCCTGATGTGTTGTCCTCTGACCTCTGCACATGGACCACAGCACAGACAAAAATTTAAAAATACATTAAAAAAAAAAAAAACCTTTCAAACAACCTAAGAGATTAAAATAGGAAATATACATATAAACAAACATACAACTATATATTTATTACTGTTTATACTCATGTAAAACAAAGTTTTACTTTCCTTGATAATTACCATTACTATATTTCTCAAGTTTTAAAAGCTCCTCTTTCCAAATAAAAACAAGGTACTCATTCCCTACTAAAGCATCCTAAATATTTTAATCATGAAATCACTCCGGATTTACTCTAAGGAAAGTCTTTGTTACATCTTGATCAATGTTATCATCTGCCTCCTATTACAGATTGTAGGAACAGTGTTCTTGTGGTACACATAGAGATATGTGCATATTTAATATCATGCAGTTTCCAGAATATGAAAAGGAAAAGAAATAGAGTGATTCTCAGAAAAAGAAACCAGAGAAAATATAACCACAGATATAAATTTGAAGATCAGCATTCATGACTTCTGAAGATTGACTGGCCCGAGCAGAGAATACTTTCTATCCCATAGCCTTTAAAGACATCACTAAGGCTCTTCAGTAGAATGAGGAACCAGGAAGGGTGGGGAAATAGCCAAACAATTAGAATGAAGTTTGGAAGCTCTTGAGAAAGGCTGACAAGGAAAGCCATGAAGAGAGGGACTGTGTGTTCCAGCAGAAAAAAAAGGGCTGAGTACTAAGAGAGGCAAACAACGGAGAGTTCCAAAAGTTGTAGGGTCAGCCAAACTCTCACGTGAGCCTGCAGGTCATTAGAGACATATTCTTGGGACTTTTTACTGTGATGAAAGGTCAAAAGAATCTCTCCAACTTTAATTTTCAACTTACTTTCTTTTCTTCCTGGGATTTCTGGTTTTAATGGGATGTAGTCTGTTGAGCTGACAGAAGTGTGTTGAATATATGGGTAAACTTTGATGTCTATCAAAAAAAAGGTGATGGAGTAACAAGATAAATATTTTATCTGAAGTGAACAGAGTGAACGTATGTTTGTGAAGAAAGCTAGCTGACTTGTAAAGCTTGAACAAGGGCCCCAGAAATCTGAAGACAGTCTAGTATCGCCAGAGCAATTATTCACTAAATATTTTGACATGAAGATATTATGCAGCAATGATTTATTTTAAAAGATTGACAGTGACATCAGTCATAACTATTATCACCAAATATAAAACAACTCCCTTCTTTGAAGAAAAACAATAAAATAAAGGCCAAAACGAGAGTTAAAGAGAGGACTCCTCTTGTGAAAAAAGAATGTCCAGGAACATACCACATAGGAGTGAAATCCTCTCTGGGTGGTTGACACTACATTTACATAGCTGTGACCAAATACCTGATAGATACTATAGAAGAGAGGGAAGATTTGTTTTAGCTTGTCCTCAAGTACATGGGAAGAACATGATAGCTGTGGGGAGCACAGACTCATTACTCCTCATCACAGACAGGAAACAGGGAGCTCAGCAAGGCAAGGGAGGCTATCTCCTAAAGGACTCAGTGATGGTGACCTACTCTCTCCCATCAGGTCTCACCTCCTAACATTTCTAGAACCTCCCCAAATAGTGAGACCAGATTAACCACCACCCTCCCCAACACAGGAGGCCAAGGAGAATAGTTCCTCTTCAGACCATAATGTAATGTGTGCTTAGGTTTCCCTGCTGGAATTGTCTTTCTTTTTCTTATAAGAAGCCTGAATTCATTATCTATTCATCAAAGGTCAGCAGCCAACTGATGCAAACTTTCCATATAAAATTAAATTCTCCTGTGAGTAAAGAGTTATCGGTATCATTTTAATGTAAGTCACTTTAACCCAATTCTTTGTCTAAGGCTAACCGATTGATGCTAGGTTTTCTCTGCACAGCATCTTGTCATTCATTTCTAATGGCCATGCAACCTGTTTTTTTTTTTTTTTTTTTCACTTTCATGCAGCATATATACAAACGTTTGTGGATATGACTTGACTAATTAAGTCAGTCAGATAATATAGCCTCATTGGGATATAGTAATCGATCAAACATTTTCTTACCATCAATTACTATAAATGTAGCCCAAGTCTCTTAAAAACACATTTCTGTATAAAATGTATACATCACTGAGCCCTATTCTAACTCTTCAATTTCAGTCGCCTTTCAGTGTTAAAAGGGAGCACTTCACTGGAGAGCTTTCTCCAGAGGTTAAAAGCATCTGTAATGTCTATACTCTCAAACTTTAAGAAGGAAGACAGTGTGAAATAGGAGGTCTTGTTACTTTATCTTATTAATGAGGAATGGTACGTTAAAAGTTGGTTTTATAGGCAGGAAAAATTGTGAGTTGAAAGTTTTGTGGCTGGGTTGGTATTTCCATCCCTCCATTGGAAGTCCTGCCTAGTTACAGGAGGTGACCATTTCACAAGGATGGGACAGATGTATTCCCCTACACATATGTAACAGATGTACAGCTTAGCCCTCATTGCTTGACTTTGGATCCTTTTCCCTTAAGTGGAAGGCCTTGTCTAGCTTAATGAGAAGATAACCCAGTCCTACTACAACTTGATATGCCAAGGTAGATTGATATCCACGGGAGGTCTCTCCTTCTTTGAGGAGAAAGGGAGAGGACTGAGGGGGAGGTGAGGTGAGAGGGAGGGACTGGGAGGAGAAAAGGAGGGGAATCTCTAATCAAGATGTAAACTAATAAATAAATTACTGAAGAAAAAACAAAAAATAAAACCCAACCAAGATATTTGAATAACTCCATAAACAAATATTTACCAACTCTATTCAGAGTTTCCAATGACAGCTCACAGGCTTCCCTTGGAAAATATTTAATGTATTTTCTTAATCTTGAACACACACTTGTAACCTCCAGTGACTTATCAATATTCCTAAAATTGAAAATTTTTAAAATTTAAAAACATGCTCAAAATAATCTTTATTACATAAGTGTTCATGCCTGCTTGTTTTAAATAAATTAGAAAAACGTAGATATGAAAAATAGTTTTTAAATCACATAATCTCTTCTATTTATAGACAATTGCAGCTTATGATCTTATGCATTCATTTTATTTATTTATTGTTTGAGAGTTTCATATATGCATATATGATCAAATCCATCCCTTCTCATGCATCCCCATACCCCAATGCACACTTTCCCTCCCAAATTCAAGTGCTCCTTAGAGCTGCCAATATGTGCATGGGTATAAACTTATCTCCTGGACCATGCATAACCTCTCAAGGGCTATATATCCATGAAGAAACCTGAATCACTCGCCTCAATCAGCAGTCAATTGCCAATCACTCCTCAGCTAATGGTGGGACTTCATGACCACCACCTCTATTCATCTCAGGATTTTAACTGTCTTAATCTTGTACATGCAGTCACAGTTTCTGTGTGTTCATATGTGTAATGACCCTATCATATCCAGAGGACACTCTTTTGTTGCAGTCAACCATTATGTCTGGTTCATACAATCTTTCCACCTCCTCCATGATGATCTCTGAGTCTTGGGACAGGGATATGCATATATTTTTTTAAATGGTGGATATTCATATATATATACTTTAGACTTTATGTAACTTTAATCGAATTGCTTGTTTAGTTGTTACTGTCCATTTTCACAAACTTACCAATTACTGATCTAATCTCAAGGTAATGAATATGCTTCTACAGCATCATAGGAATATATTTAACTCATCTCTGTACTTCGGTTATTAATATTTAAAGTCCAGGAGTGGAAAGATGGCTCATCTCCAACTTCAGCTCCACGAGATCTGACTCCCTTTTCTAGCCTCTATGGCACCATACTTACATGCACGAACCCACATATATACATAATTTTAAATAATATCCATAGTAATCATAGTAACATATTTTAGAATCTGTTTATGTTTGAAACTCTTATCTCATGGATTTAAATGAGTAAGGATAGTTTTCATTATTGCAGCCTAGGTTAAGTTGATGTATAAAATAAAGTTTATAGAATACATGTCTTTTCTATAAAAAATGATGAGATAGACAGCTCCTTTTGTCATTACCTAATCATAAGTACATACTTTATACGTATAATTAATAGTGAATTTGTTCTGTTATAAAAGAAAAATCCGATTTTTGATGACATAGTAATAATAAAACTAGCAATAGAAATAACAATGCATGTAAAAATAAAAAGGAGAGTGAGCTGAAAGTGTGAAAAGTAATAAGAGAAATTCAAATAAGAAAACACAGTGAACATGGTTAAAAACACTATAAATTATTAAATGGGCTATTGTATTCATATTATACATTATTGCATTATTATGTACTGTCAAATCATGTGTAAGTAATAGTGTCTTGCTGTTTAGTTTGCTTCCAGGAAGTCTTTTGTTCTCTGGCTTACACTGAAATTCAGCACAGAAGAAGAACATCTGCTGCTCCATTTTATGATAGATGCCTCAGATTTTCCAAACTACTTGCACACTAATATGAACAGCTACCAAACATAATGGCATCTATGAATAACGCACAAAATAGCAAGAAAATACATGAGAAATCATGCTGGAGTGGCACTGCTCCTTAGTTTTCAAGGAGCTGGAAGCTTCTTTGCAGATTGTTGAGGGAGAAAAGTCAAGAGTCTTACCAAGCTGTTACTGGCCTGACAGTCAAGGTGGCTCACTAGTACAATAGTGGCAAGACTGTCATAAAGGTAACCAATTGCTCTCTGATTGGATCGAGGCTTCTCCACAGGAGGGAATTCATGCCAAGAAATATAAATAGTATCAAAATTTACTGCTAAGGAAGTTCTAGGCCATATTGGAAGAAACTTGTACTACTGTTTTGCTAAAGGGATATACATATGCCCCTTCAACAGGTTCAGTCCTGTACAGGTAATCAGAGCTACTGTAAGTTCTTGAGTATAAAACTGTGTCATTCCTGGAAGAATGCATTCTAGGATACTCCTTCCCCTTCCTCATCTGACTCTTATTTCCAGCCTTCTTCAGTGATGGTTCCTAAGCCTTAATGACAATGATAGAAGTGTTCTATTTAGGACTTAGCAATCATTAGCTGTTCTCAGCACATTATCAATCTCTGCAACAAGCATCCTCCTCCTGCCAAAAGAAGCTTCTCTAAATAATGCTATGAGTTTAGGGAGCAGAATCATAAAAAAATATAAATATTTAGGAGACAGTTTGATGTATATAGATATTAACTTTTTATAATTGTTAAATTCAAAGCATACATTTCTACACATCAGTAAGAGCAAAATATGAACAGAAGAAAAAATTAACTGGGTGAGGATGTGGAGCAAGGGGAACACTCCTCCTTTGCTGGTACAGCCACTTTGGAAATCAATATGGTGGTTTCTCAGAAAATTGGGAGTCCATCTGCCTCAAGACCCAGTTATGTCACTCTTGGGCCTATACCCAAAGGACTGCGAAATGGAATAGATTTAATTAGTGGACTGGGGGGTTGGTGGAGATGGTAACAGGAGGGATCTGTTGGAGGAATGAGGGAGAGTACCGGGAATGACAACTGGAATCAGAAAGCATTGGGGAGGTGATATGGAAACCTAATGCAATGGGAGCACCCTGGAATCTATGAGGGTGACCCTAGGGGAGACTCTTAGTAATGGAGGAGACAGAGCCTGAACTGGGCATTTTCTGTAACTAAGCAGGGCTTGGAACACTACTGCAGACACAGTAGGTCTACTACTGCAGACACAGTAGGTCTACTGAGAGTTGGAAGATCGGGGCGGGGAAGTGAGCTCAATTGGTTAAGTTCTTGCTTCACAGTACAGGGACCCACGTTTCCTCCCCAGAACTCATGACATATATTTGATGTGACTGGATCTTTAATTTAAGGCATACACACTTTGAAACAACATTGGAAACTACAACAAAACAAATTAAAGATGAACAACTCTTCTGAAGACTCTGTAAAGAGCATCAAAAGCCATTGTCACTTTGGGCTGAACAATAAAAGCTTAGCTTTTTTTTTTTCACAAGAAACTGTATGTACAGATGCAACGTGAAGAGCATCGTAAAGTTAAACTGAGGAAAACCACACCCAAGTCTGTACACAATGGGCAGCGTCAGATTACAAAAGCCACAACTAACTATGTGAGCCACAGACTTTCCCTAAGGCACTCTGCTCAGACAGAGAGGGTCCTCCATGTGGGAGAAATCCTTGAAAGTACCTTATCCTCATCTGCACCTTAGTTCTAGGAGATTTCTTTACAGGTAAAATTAACCCCCGAAGTCTGTACATTGAATGGGAAAATTTGGCAGCTTTATGTGCTAACCGATTCTGAAATAGGTGTAGTTTGTACTTTAAAACTACTGCCAGCATGTTTATAGATTCATCATACAGTTATGTCTGGGCACAACAGCAAGCTTTGCTTGACTCCCTTCCAGGGGATGGACTGGAAACCCATTTTTTGTCATTAATACCATTTAGATTGTTTCCACTGGTCTAGAAAAAAATAAATTATTCATAGGAAACATTTCAAAACAATTAACTTCTTGTTGCCTCTTCAATGGACTTTTAATGACTTAACTTTTTGATTTGCCAGTATCTTTTACAAACTGAATAGACCATGTGTTATTGCTCATCAGACCTATTTAAGACCAGTCGATATATTTCAAAAAAAAAAAAAGAGATCAAGGCAAACATGGAAGACTTGTCTAACTTTAATTATATGCCTATGGAAATATTTGTGTGTCTCACTTCATTCTTAGGGAGAAGAATGACACTTTGAGAGATGACCTTAACAAAATCACGTCCCTTGCTTCTATTTGCACAAATGAAAAAGCACCCCTTCACCCATGATGTCAGCAAGGGACAGAACGTCATGTCAAGCTGTGCTGTTTTTCTTAAATGCTTATGTCACATATATCATTTTCTAATTGTTCTTAGACTTTTGAACTTTTTTAAAAAAATACTAAAGCAAAGTAAAAAGATGTGACATTGATAAGATGTGCATTGTACACACTGGTTCATTTGCAGAACCGTTCACTCGTTTATTGATGCTACCCGATTCTTAGCTCACAGAGCTCTAAATCACTACAAATAGACATGCAATGCATACAGAGAAACGTTTGCAAGCAAATATTAAACTGCTTCATCTGAAGAACAGTATGAACACCAGGACATTCAATACTGAATCTTAGTTAGACTTAGAGGGACGATCCTTATTTAAGTGTCCCAATGCTTCTCAAAATCAGCATTTTCTTGCCTTTTCTCATTTGACACAGTGTCTTCCAAGGCACCACAAGGTAGTCCCTAGTCCTGACCCTTCTGTGTCAGTCTCCCAAGTGCTAGGATGAGCTGTGTACTGTCCCCCCCACCCAGCTTTCAAAATAAATAGTGTTAACAGCAAGATTTTTAGAACACTAATGCTCTCTTTGTTTTACAAGAGGTCGAAGATAAGCTTAGCTCCATTGTTTGTTAACTTTCACACCTTTTACTTTTTTCAACGACTTTCCCCATCAGTAAAGTTTTTTTTTTTAAATGTGTTTAATGATGTCATCAGTTAGTTTTAATGTAAAGTTGTTTTCATTACATCCTTAGTCAGTTGCTTTCCATTGTTATTGAGTACCAATTCACATTAGACACTGGCACTTTGTTTTTGTTTTGGTTTTGGTTTTTTTTTTTAAAGATGACAGCTACTGCTTTCTTAGTATGTTTAGGTATGTCACTGCCAGCAGATGGTCCAGAAATAGTCATTACTCATCTTGGTCTTCTCCAATGTAAAGTGTGAGGCAAGCAGAAACTGCACATCCTATTATATAGCCTTCTGGACCATTGGGTTGGTTTTGTGTCGTTTCTCTGCGTGGCATTTAGATTCCTCTCCATCTCACATTTTTACTCGTTGCCAGGCATACTGCGTTCTCTTCCAGGGATATGCCTTCTTTTGGGATCTTGGTATCTGCACAGTCCTCATTCCCTGAACTAGCAAAGTTGTCCCCCAGTAAAAGGATTTAGTTCAACTACCACATGCTTCTTCAAAGCTTCTGGTCGGTGACCTATCTTGACTAACAACAGAACTGGATCTTATGGCTCAGTGCTGCAACAGCTGTTCACAAATTTTGCCTGAAACATGAATGCTTACTGCAGTGGCAGATGCTCAAAAAAATCGCTCATTATGTGGCCTAGATAACACAGATTATTGTGCTTATAGGAATAAAAATGTATAAAGCACTCCTGTTCAGTGTATAATTAATAGCCTTGGAGAATAGATTTCACCACTTACATTTTATACACAATCACAAATGGTTGACTAGGGGTTCAATATTATTTTTCTTGGACTAGCCAACTCAGTTAGAACAAGTATGTTTTCCCCAGGTTTATCATTTCATTGTGAGATATGAAGAGACAGAACAAGCTAAAACAGTATTTGGGACCTGGATTGAAACCAGGACTCTGATGGCACCTAGCCCTGAAGTTATTAGGCCACTGGGACACCTCAAGGTAATTAACATACTCCTGCAGGGTGATAATGGTGATGGGTAAAGGAGAAAGAGCAACTCACAACCGACCAAAGGTAGCATTTTTTTTTCAACCCTAGGGAGCTATCCCTGTGTGTGAATTAAGGAAAAGAAATGGTACTTTCATGAAATGATTTAGGCCTTAAATGTTATATATGATATACCACAAAGACACAAGATATTGAAACAGAAAGATGATTCCTTTCAGGGATTAAAAAATTATTAGCATTTATCGGGGGAGGGTGTTGCCCATGCCCAGGCACATGAATGGACTTCAGAAGCAAACTTTTAGGAGTTGGTTGTCTTCTTCTACAGGTGTGTTCTCGAGTTCAAATGCAGGGTGTTGGACCTAGTGGCAAGCACCTTTACCCCTTGAACCATTTCTCTGGTCCTCATATATGTTTTAATGAGTAAGCAAAGACACTTTGCTGCAGTTTCTACTTCTGGCATTAATCTCACTAAAGCAATTTTTTTTGATGGGAAACATTTGATTGATGCTCTGCGGTATCAGATGAAATACACACTGATTCAACTTTCAAGATAAAATCTCAGAGTATTTTGTCCTCAAAGAGATCCTACAGTAGCAGCATGCACCAGGATCTTACTCTGTCAGCCAAGCTGCTCTCAAACATGGATATTCCTGCCCCAGCATCCATTCTATTGAGAGGCTTGACCACAGTGTTAAAAATTTAAGCCACCTTTACGTCCTTAGGAACAGTTGACACGTCGAGATTACTGACTTGATTTTAAATGATACATGTGTCTTCAACGAATGAAAACCTTGTGTCTATATTTAATGAGTGCTCCTTATTGAGTTTGGGTTCTCAGAAGCCTCTCTGGTCTCAGAGCAAGGAATAGGAGTTATTTGGCATTAGGAGACCCTTTCTGGGTACATAGACACTTTGAACATTCCTTGGTAATACAAAATGGGGTTAGCTAGTGATTAGTGATGGAAAACCACAGGTGGTGCTATCACATGAAACAGGTTTCTCATCTCTTATGTAGGCTGTCATCCAGAAAGAAGGCACTGTGGCTTACCCTGTGCTCGGCTTTACTCATCAGAGGAAAGATATCCCCTTCTTTCATGGATATGCAACAAGAATTAGTGTGCCATTTCATCCAGTTTTCATAGGTTGGCCAGTCCATCCGGCAGTGCTTTGTGAAACAGGAAGAAAACCCCGAGGGGTGTTTTTATATGTAGAACCATCATAGTCCTGGCGCATTAGGAAGTAAATGAAAGTTACCAATCAGTTTCAGAGCTACAGAAAGGCAGCAAGTGTTCAACAGGAGCTTCTTAATACACAAGATCACGAGGGGATTGATCTCAGTGACTCCAATTATTCCATCATTTTTTTAAAGAAAAATTAAACATTTTTGTTCTTTAAAGTAACACTGGCTGCCAAAGGTATTCCAGAGGAAGGAGGAGTGGAAAGGAGGGAGGAGAGACTGATTCAACAGATGATTTATGATTTTAATGAACTTGACTCTTTGAATTCAAGGCATGTCTCGAGGATTTTTCACAAAAAACAATCAATCCTTTTCAGGGCTTAACGCCACAGTAACTTCCTGCACTCAGTCAGCGGATCGCCATGGACACACTCGGATGCCTTTCACTCTCTGCCTCTCCACAGGGTTGTATTTCATGATGAGAAGAAAAAGCCATGGTGCTTTCTATTTCTAAAACATTCTTGGGTTACAACATTGACCTTTGTATTATGAAGAAAGTTAGAGAATGATAGAAAATGATTTCCATTTACTAAAAAAGAGAATCACTACGACTCCAGAAAATATCAGGCAACCGTAAACAAATGGTGTGATTTAAGGCAGCAGTAAAGATGTAAGGCTCTCAGAGTTGGGGTAGCCCAGGGTGAAGCTCCAGGTCTGTGCTTCTCTTAAATGAAAACCACGTACAAAGCAAACAGGGTACGGATGTAACTCAAACATCAATGAAGCACACGGCTGAATAATTCCAAACCTTGATTTCAGTTTTTCCCAGCAAGTAAACCAGATTATTTTTGTCTGAACATTATGAATGATTTCCAAAATGCTTTAATTTGTACAAACAAGCCTAGAATCCTTTGGTTGAATGTTTGAAATTTCAATCAATGTTACAAGATGTACTGACATTAATAAACAAAGAGAGACCATTTTCCCCTTAGTTGCTGAGGTGAGGTAACTATGGCAATATCTAGAGAAACCCCTATCACAATGTCTTTGGTTTTACAGGCCTCTGTAGACTAATTGGAATACTCATTAAGTCAGCACAGGTTAAGTACAGAAGCATCTTACCAAATCTGTATTTTCTAAACAAATTTATTCCAAGAAATATTCACTTAAAACCTTCAAAATCTCTACTTCATGTATTTATTAATCATACAAATGAAAAGTTTAATGGATCGCTTTGCAAAGTCCTTAAAACCACTCCAGATCTCAGCATAGTCAGAAAATTCTAATTACATAGTGCCCTCGGGTAGTAGATAATAGCTAAGAAAGTTTTGGTAAAGAGATAATGCAAAGTACCATAGAACATTGAGGAGAATGCTTTGCTGCCCTCAAGCTTTATTCTGCCCCCAAAGTGCTGACTCAGCCATCTTTCTCCTGGATATCTTGACTTCTCTGCCTCCCCAACACACCCCAAGCCTCTTCGTCCATGGCACCTTAATGATGGCATAGCTTTGACTGGTGAACAGTCTTTCTCAGAGTTGTCACTGATCACGAATTGTCTAACTTATTTTATTATTATTATTTATTGTGTTTTGTTCTAAATTCCTTGAGAATTCAAAAAGTGCATGTCATGTTCCCTACATATAACTAGGCATTCCATACACCTATGTGCTTCATAGGGTTCAATAAATATTAATTCAATGAATAAGCAATGGATTCTCAGAGGAATATTTTCTGCCACTTACCAATCTAACTTCTTTGTTGCTAGAGAAAGCAGTGATCTAAATCACTGTTTTTATTACAGAGCAAACAGTAGCCATTGCTCAGCCATTGCTCAGCATTTGCAAGCTTTCTTCTCCACCTTTCAACTAATTTCCATCCTTACTCATTGTCTACTTCCCCTCTAGATTTCATGAAGACAAATGTTCACACTTTTCTATCCTCCTACCCCCCTGTAGAATTTCTTGAGAGTCAATCTCTCTCTTCAGATCTCCTTGGACCAGATAACACAATCGAGCCTAACTATCCTAAAACCCTAACTACCCTAAAATTTCTCTTCCATTGTCCTCCTTTTACCAAATGTCTTAGATACATGCACTTCCAAACATTTCTCTAACAGCACCTGTTATCTTCCTGTGACATTTCCCTATCTTCTTTCTGTCCCGGGAACACTTTAAACCAGCAGAAGCCAGGGAATCTATCTGCTCAACGGGCAAAAAGGGTGTACATAATGAATAATACAGAAAGGAATGAAGGGTTACTGAATATAGAATGAATGGCAAATGATGCAAAATGCACTTCCAACTTGATAAACATCTCTTATTTTAAGTTCCTAATGCTGACTGCTGTCAAAGAGAGCAGTGCACACACAATAAGTGTTGGTGTCGAAAAGTACACCCTGTCTTCCTGTCGTCTTCATAGTAGACGGTTGCTGTTAGCCATAAATATATGAAGTTACTTCAAACTTCCCCTAGAATGTATCAGGGTTTCCTGAACTTATCCAGTACTTCCTTCTGTTCAATTATTGAAATCTTCAATTATACATTAACACCTTAAGATTAAAAAAAAAATCCCAGTGCTCAGAACAGTAGAAAATACCTCACCATAAGTTTCCATTTCAAATATAATTTTCATCTCCCTTTTCAGAAATAGCTTTACTTTTTGATTAACAGGTCATAAAGAGAACTTCAATTAATTTCCCCCTTATGTCCTTCCTGTGCAAATTTGCCGTTTAAATAATTGTAATAACTGACCTTATAGTTGTCTAGGTGCCTACAGTACTGCAAAGCTTAATGAAATACTGAATACCTTATTAAAACAAAAACCATTTCACATAGGCACATAAAATGTAGACTCCTAATTTTCTTTTATGGTGTATATTAGAGGTCCTATGTCTTACATACCCAGCTGTGAGTGAGATACAAAAACAGTTATCTGAGGGGGAAAATTAGACTTACAAAGAACTCATTAATGGAATTTGTTCCTTGGTAACGGTTTTTTTTTTTTCTTTCATTTTGAGACTTACTCTTAGCAGGCCTAAGAAAGGTCCTAGAAAGTTTGGTCATTTACAGGCAGACCCTTCTACCATCCTCTGCCACCTATCTAGGCAAAGGGAAGGACAATGGAAGACAAGAAAACTGTCAGACACAGCATGGGGTCTGCATCAGAATTTATGGATGAAGAGATATTTTAAATGCATTCAACGTAGAAGCACTTGCTATTATTATAAGGCAAACCATCAAGCTTACTTATTTATCATTACATTTCCTATGGTAAAAAGTTCATTTTACTTTAACTGACTGGTTGTAACACAAATCAATAGGTCATCAGTGTGCTAAACTATGTAAAAGCATGGAATTTCTAATTAGTTCAAAGCTTAGTTCCATGTGGTGCATAACTGGATATACTACACCAAATGAAAACTATTTTAAGTACTACATAGGTTGATTAGATTTAACCATCTTCTTCTTAATGAATAGTAAAACACCAAGTGAACTCAGTTTTGGTGTAACTGCATGGCATTTATCAGTTGTCCTTGGAATAATTGCAGCAGAAGATGGATGGTTCTCAGTAACTGGCTGCCAGTCGCCCTCTGTTGTGTATGTGATTTGTCATTCTAGGACTAAAATGTAGTAGTGAAGAGGAAAGGCCCCATATTATCCTCAGACTTTCAGTATATTCCTGTGTTTGTTCAGTCCCATCCTTCATTCTTAACCCACATCATGCATGGATCTGAAAGGCGTGGGATGAAGGACAAGGTGAAAGCTTAATTTGAGAACAGAAGAAAAGCAAAGAAATCAGCCAAGAGATAACACAAACAATGTTACAGAATACATAGAGCACACAGAAACTTCTCAGAACCAGAGCCTCCCTGTGCCTGCCCCCTATACTATACACACTAGATACATTTCCATGACATGAATCTTCAGGTATCCAGAACCCTCTATTTTCTTTTTAACATCCCAGAATATTTGTTTTGGAATTGCATTTTCCTCATCCTTATCCAGAAGATCTCATATTATTTCAAAAAGAGGAGGCACACTACTGTTATAGAATGTCTTTGTGACCTAGACACAAAGATAGAATGTCTAAATAGGATGATAATTTTACCACTGGACATCTATATTTGCAGATATGTCAGTTTCAATCAAGAATACAGAGCCTCCAAATGGTAGTTTATATTCATTTGACAAAACACACTTAAAAAGTGATCTTAAGAATTGAGAATCTTATTAAATTACACACCTGAGAAAAAACAATCATGGCATTTTGTTAGTGTTTGCAAATTTTATTATTTAAATTTACTCATTTATTTTTGAAACTTGGAAAAGAATTGTACATGACATTCAAATATTGTTTGTTCATTTCATTTAAAAATTCATAATAATTTATCAAATACATAAATTTAAACTATAATAGACATATATGAAATAAATTAAGATGCTAAAATATGCTAATTTATGTCTTGGGGTTTTTTTTTTTACCTTGGACCATTCCACAGATTTTTGACATATACATAGTCTATAATACATTGTGATATTTTCTAGGCTTTTAAAACATTCTTCTAAATCTATGACTAAATAAGCTATGTGAAAGCTTAAATGCTTAGATTACTCCTTAATGTATGATCTTGGGCCATCACTAAGAAATCAGAGAAAGCGTTTGGCACATACATACAACGTCATTCAATAATATGAGACTTCCATTTATAAAATCTCTATTCTTAATGTTTATCCAGACATGACAAAATGAATTAAATGTCTTCAAATTTGCTTACATATTTAATTTGTTTTGAGCACACTTAAGTTGTTTGCTATAATACATAGTTCAGTAAAACTAACAAGAATTTTAATGACCATTCCTGTCAGTTTAAAATCATTAGCATTCGTTCTTAATTATAGGCACATGATGTAACTCTGGGTTTTGGTTAATTTGTTATTTATAAGTACAAGTATAATTTAGATTATATAACATTACTTCTTTTACCATGTATTAGTTACATAATTATTGATGGAACTAAACTCTAGAAATTATTTATTTAGATAATGAGATTTTAGTTATTCACAAAGAATATTCACATACAGATCTTTCAAATTTTCAATTTCATTATCTACATTACTCAATAAAAACTGAGAAGTCTCTGAAAATAAAGCATGGAGTTTACTTGATCAAACAGTAGTCTTAGAGATCTAATAAGTTATTGTCCATATGAATACTAAATATAACTCGTTTATCTTCCAAAATCATAGACCATAGGCTTCACTTTCTAAAGAGTGTGAGAAAACCGGCTCTTTCCAGGAAAGCAAGATCTAGCTAGCCACTGTGCAGAGGGTACCGAGTCAGGGCATGCTGTTAACATGTGTGACATGTGTGGTCAGAAATCCATGTCCTTTCTCATCTAAATCAAGCCTCTCTCCCTGAAACTGAGGGGAGCTCAATTATCTGAAGCTCCCCCAAACTGTACTTGAAAAAAAATGTATTGATGTCAAACTAGTACCTAGCCAACAATGACAGTCTTCAATTTAGTTATCATTCCTTATAAATCATGAATCTGAAGTCGAACTGTAAAAGATGGCATTGGTTATTGAATCATATTAGACTGCTACAGTTGAAGAAAATGGATACAATTAAATTGTGTTCATTTTACCTCCAGAAAACAATCTATACAATTTTATTATAAAAGCCTGTTATATAACATTAAAGAAATAAAACAACCATTTAGACATTGGAAAGTGACTGTTACCCATCTGTCTGCTTCCTTAAATGAGAAACTCACATTTTCAATTCAAGAGATTTATAGGGCAGGAAATATTCCTGACATGAAGTTTCATCTCTGACAGTCTTTAGTCAGCCGCAGACTTTTTTTTTCTTTTCAAACGATTGCTCTCTTTAAATGGAGGCAGTCTTTTAAACCCTGTTGTTATTAAGCCATTAATAAATTTTAAGTTTTCCAGTTTCCTAGGAAAATCTACCCTGAAATGCAATAGAGTGATAAGAAAATCACCACATATACAAAGGTCATCCGTTGCAGTAGGCAAAGCCGTTAGTATTTTGTATGGTGCAAGTAATTGACAGAAATGTACTTGTAAATACTATAGACATTATATTTAATAAATCATGTCAATTATCTTGGGAAGGTGTTCCACAAAGTGATGGAGCAATGGGGATAGGAAGATGGTAGTCACATGGTATCCTCACAGAGATGTTTTCAGTTTCACTCGTAACTTTTTATTTGAAGTAGTATCATACATAGTTTTTCTTTTTCCCTCTCCTAATAAAAGCCCAGATGACCTCTATTTCTTTGTATGCATGTGCATATGTGTATGCATGAAGATATAAACACATGAACTACTGTAAGCAATGATTTTTAGATTAAAGATGTCAATCATCACTTCTCGAAGAATTTCCCACTTTTTTGAAATGGCTCCCATGCTTCAATGCCTTTATCTGTTTGCCTTTGTTGTAGGTTGTGATCTGGACATGAGGTGAAGCATCTGTCCTCATAACATCCTTCAAGGAAGCTGTCCCCAGTGATTGCTTGTACAGAGCTCTCTCCACAAAGGCTGAAGAGTGGAGTGAGGGATTCTGGGTAAAAATTGGTTGGTGCAGGTTCTGCTCTCTTAGTTAATGCAGAGTAAGGCATTGCTTCACATTATTGTTCTAAATATTGTTGGTACGCTCTGTGCAATGTGAAATACATGGATACACTGTTCTCTTTACCCAAGGACTGAGAATACAAATGCCAATTCAAGAGAAAAAGTCTTTCTCAATACCTCTTTACTAGGGGAATTACCTATAGTTCCTTGGGGTAATCAACACAAAAAAGATACCCTGAGGCTCAATCAGTCAAAGAGCTTAAAAGTTGATTACATAGACATAAATCTACATAATTATAGTTCCTGTAAAAGATTTTTAACTCAACAACTTGCAAGGGCAGTAAAAATGAAGTTTATTTTTAGTCTATCAAAGTAAAGCTGAAACTGCACCTATATTTCTTAGAGCTATATAAACACTAAAATATGATAGATTGTGGGGCAGTGGACTGTGCTAGGAAACTTGGTAAGGTTGAGTGGGTTGGAAGACCCAGAACCTCATACATACCAGAGGATGCTAGGAGCTTCATCTGCTTCTGATCAGGCCCCTGTCATGTGACAATAAAAAGCATCTGCTGTCAGACCCCCAATCCACCCCAAAATGTATATAAGATCCTATCTAGAAGGAATAAAGGTGTGAGAATTACTCCATCACGGAACATCCAAGAGCTTTTGTCACATAAGAGTTGTAACAGTTCCTGGGGAAGAGGGCTGTCTCCTGAAACTTTCAGCCAGCGTCCCTGACCTTGGTTCCTGACAGCTGCACCTAGCTTGCTAGCAGAGCCCCCTGCTGGCTCTGAGCAGTGTAGGGTCTGACTGCTTAGTGCAAGTTGGACCACACACACACACACACACACACACAACACACACAACACAGAGGGGGGTGTGGTTCTGAGCTTTAAAAAGAAAAGTCTAACAAAAACAGAAGAAGAATAAAAGGAACCACAGTATTAGAGTGTATGGGTTCCTTAGGATATAAATTGCCCTTGCTAGACCATTCTGCTAAATGAGTATGCCTAGAAGCCTTCATTATAAATTTCCAAATGTACTTCCCTTTCTGAGTTATATGTGCTTGTTAGAACCAGAGCATGCTGATGTTCCACTTCCTTCTGGGTAATAAGAAAGAGAAGTACGAAGATGAAAAATGGTCTCTCATTGAGGAGTAGCCCACTCGGCTGGCCGGCTGCCAGACGGGGCACCAGAGAAGAAAGAGGGCATAGAGATATCCACGGTCGTCAGAGTGATAATGAGGGGAAGGGGGAAGAAATGAAACCTTTTTTTGTGACACTGGATTATGACATGTGAAAGGACACCAAGAACACAAATCACAAATGTGATTTCTTCACAACCTGATAGGCATTCTGGAATAATTTCTAGGGAAATAAGTTAAACAAGTAGCATCAGGAGACCAAATAATTGGTATTTTATCAAAACATAAGCACACATTGTTTTGAAGTATCAAGAGATTGATTGATTAAATTCTCACTTGGCATGTAAAATCTCTATCAAGTTTTAGAATATTTTAACCAGTGAAGACATTTTATGTAGTCAGAGAATTCTATAAGTCCTACTACATCATTTGTTTAAAAAGTGAACTGTATTCTATATTCTAAGTCAAACACACAAACCCCCTGTTACTTTACATTTTCTCAGCTATTAATCATTTTAATGAAATATAGGGTTTCCACAATAATATTTACTTCAATTTCACTTCTTTGTAAACATTTTTATTAGCTTTTGAGGATTTCCTAGAATGAGTTCCACATTCACCCCTTCCCCCTTTCCCCAAATCCTCCAGATCCACCCACCTTCCCTATTCATTCAACTTAGTGTCCTGGTTTTTTTCTTTTTCCTTCCTTCCTCCTTTTTCTCTCTCTCTCTTTCTCTCTCTCTCTCTCTCTCTCTCTCTCTCTCTCTCTCTCTCTCTCTCTCTCTCTCTCTTCTTTCTTTCTTTCCTACCAAGTCCAGATTATGCTGCCTGTGTATTCATGAATATGTAGTGTTCCATTAGGGCATAGTGACCTATGAATGGCAACACTTTCAAAGAAAACTAATTATTCCTCCCCCAGAAAGTTTTCCATTGTCAATAGTTCCTGGGCCAGAGTGGGACTTCATGTTCACCTTTTGTCTCCATACAGTTAGTCTGGCCTGAACTTGCATAAGGTGTATGATGTGGACATAGCCTGTGAATTCATATATGGAAGTGCCCTGCTACTGTTTTCCTGGATTTATTCACTGCCTATGGTTCTTACATTCCTTATGCCTCCTTGTTCTTCAATAAGACCTAAGCCTTGAGAGGATGGGATTGGTATATATGTTCCATTTCAGGCTGAGCAGCCCACAGCTAACTATCCTCTGCACCTTGGCCAGTTGTGGATCTTTGCATTAATCATCATCTACCAAATAACTACAAGTCATCTTATTATGTTCATTTAGCAGAAAATGTAGTAGGTTGTCTTGTAGGGCTTATTCCTGCTACACTTATTATAGATCATTGTTTCAACTCTATTTTTTTTCACCTTAAATAAGTTGTGAATACAAAATTAAGATTTCTGTCAAAAAATATTTTGCCTGAATTATGGAAGACATTTCCTAAAATATTACTCTTGCTTATTTCATTCTCATTTCTCTTGTTTCATTCTCAAGAAAACGATATTCATAATGTAATGGTATTTCTGGTAGTAAATATGTGAAACAGATCAAGGTACATATGTAAGGATAAAGGAAGATTACTGGAGAAATTCTCTCCACTGCATACTCTGGACCTTTGAACCAAGTGCTCATACTTACCAACTATACCATTGTTATGACTTGGAAGTGAACTACTGTCCTCAGACTTGTTTAAACTCTTAATTTCCAGCTGATGGCATTATAGAGGTTGTGGAACTTTTAGGAGGTGGAAGGTGTAGCTAAAAACCAAGGCCATCTCCTTTCCCCAAACCTCAAGGCTATCTAATCCAATCGAGAGAGCCGCACTGAAAGAATGTGATCCCATAGAAGAAGAGCAGTCGTCTTCAGACAAAGAGACAAGAATCACACGCAAGAAGCTTGTTCCTGTTCCCAGTGAGAAGCCTTGCCTTGGTTGTGCTGGTTTCTGAAGTGGCCAGGGATGTGACCCCGTGTACACCGATAACCTTACGTCTTTGGCATTCAGTTTCAGCTCACTCCCTTTATCTCCACCCTAGTCATGTTTCATACTTTCTTCTAGCTTTCAAACTTGACCTCTGCACTCTGAGAATCAATATGAGCTTGACACCTGTCTCTCAGGTTTCAGTGCCTGCTCATGTATCCCATCCTGCTCTAGTAAATGACCATCTCACCTCTGCTTAGACTTTAGTTGTGACAGGAGCTACTGACTGGGCTAGAGTATGCTTCAGAAAATGGTCTGAGATCTGTTTCAGGAGTAATGAATTTTCAAGTATTCATTTACTGACATCATAGTGGTTAAACTACTGAAGAACTAATTCCCAAGAACAGATGATATTCCCAGACCTAGCTTATACTCTAACTTTTTCTTGTTCCTGGTTCCAAGTGTGGTCTCTAAAAATACATAAAAGACATCTTTAATCCATCCCCTCCACTTTATATTATCTCATGAGGATAGCCAAGAGGCAGCCGAAAACTACTTCACAGCCCTGGCTTCAAAATTCACCAACTAAACAGGGTTCTTCCCCAGGTCTAGGAGAAAGGCCCTCCCTTGTACCAAGTCCACAGCTACTCAAACTCTCTATGCTCTGATTAAGGTGCTCCAGAATCCGAAGTTTGCCCTTCCTCCTGCTGGAGCAGAAAGAAAAGTTCAGGAGAGGAAAAAGGTGGGAGGGATAGACAGAGGAAGAGATACAGAGCTCGAGAGGACCATTAAATTAATATTTTGTTCAAATGAAATCCAAGCTTTTTGTAACTATAACAATAATAACAAAACTTCCAACAACAGAAAAGTACATGAACTCACAGTCAGGTGGGTTTATCTTACATATATTCAGCATTGCATATAAAATGCTGAAAATAATTGATAGCAAAGCAAGAAAGATGCAGAACGTGCATTTGGGAGCTGTGTTACTCACCCAGGAATTACATTTACCCAAGCATTAGAGGGTAGAGTCATGACTGAATATTATAAATGCAATTAATATGAACTCGTATTTGAATGTCTGTGGCTGCTGGGATTTGTTTCTATCACTATTGTTTCAGTTCAGTGAAGGTCACTAATATTGAGAGCCTTTTAAAGCTAAGAAAATGTTGCTACCTTGTAGACTGAGTAGTAAGATAATATGAAAGAGAAAAGAAAGCAGTGTTGGAATAGTATCCACCTAGGGAAACTGAAATTATAGCTATGTGTTGAGGTTTTATGATGGTAAATCTACAGACTGTACATCTTGGGCTTTCTGAGTTCTTTCTGGACCATCATCCCTTGAAAATTCCTTGTGAATTATGTCATTAGCTACTCTAGTCTTTATCGTACTTTACTTATTAGTGTGTGTGTATGCTTGTGCTTGTGTGCACACATGTGTATATAGATGTGTGTGTGTGTGTGTGTGTGTGTGTGTGTGTGTGTACAGGCCCACGGAAATATGAGGTTAATAATTTATGTTTTCCTCATTTACTTTCCACCTTAGTTTTGAGATAAGTTTTCTCCCTGAACCTAGAGATAGGCTAACAGACTAGAAACTTCCAGAATCCTCCCATCTCTGCTAATGGGATTACAGGGCAAGCTGATACACTTGGCTTCTTATATAAGTGCTGAGAATCTGAACTCAGGTCATCATGCTCGCATGGCAAGCATTTTACCAACTGAGCCATCCCCTCAGCTCCCTTAATTTACTTCTTACTTATGTGCTTTATGTTATTTTTTTTCTTAAGGATAATTATCATCAAGTACTTGCTAAAAAAGTTTCTATTCACTTTCAGATAGATCGTTGTGGCAAAAGGATGGAGGATGGGAGCATGGGTGTGTGTGTGTGTGTGTGTGTGTGTGTGTGTGTGTATAAGAGAGAGGGGGGAGGGGCAGGCGACAGAGCCACATGACAAATCTCAGGAAGTTAGACTCTAGAGATCAGCATCAGAGTGAAGATCTGAGCTTATTGCCCAGCTTATATATGCTTATATACAGTGTTTGAGCCAATTCCAACCCCTAAATCCTTGGTCAGTCATATCTTATTACACCTTTACCATGCTCAATGAAAGCCCTGCCTAATGAGGTAACTCAAGAGTGGGGGTCGTATCTTCACCTGTGAGGACTTCCATGAAGATGGTAGAAGCAGCCATCACCCTGGTCTCGGTTCCTTTCTGCTGTCTCACCGGTTTGCTGGGAGCCATCTTACATCTAATGCTGTGTACAACAGATCAGGACTCTTTGAATATCGTAGGAGCCTGTGGCGTCTAGCTCTCCATCCCACTTTTTCCTCCACATCTCCCACAGATCATAAGTAGGAATCCTTTTCTTTGTAACAAACATTTGCTTTTAGAGTTGCACCCACCCTGTTCTAACATAGGTTAACAAATCACCCAGCATCATTGTTTGAGCAGATTTTTCCAGTTCCTTCAAAAAAATGTATTCGAATGTAGTCCCTCATCAACCTGAAACAATTTCAGTAATGCAAATGAATTTAGCCCTATGCTAGCATGAAAGACAATAGTATTTTAAAAATTACTCTATTTTCTTAAAAAAAAGATTTATTTATTTTATGTTTATGAGTACACTGTAGTTGTCTTCAGACACACCAGAAGAGGGTATTGGATCCCATTACAGATGGTGGTGAGCCACCAGGTAGTTGTTAGAAATTGAACACAGGACCTCTGGAAAAGCAGTCAGTGCTCATAACCATTGAGCCATCTCTCCAGCCTGACAAAAGTATTTTTTAAAATTAAGGTTGAAAACAAACTTCCACTTTCTCTGTTCTAGAAAATATGGTTTGGATGCACAGCAAGGACGATATCTATTCCATTTCCATCACAGCTACAAACGAGCAGATAACAAGATTTTCCAGAAATTCCTCTAACATCAGAACTGCCTTCTGGAAATGTGTGAGAGCATTGAGAGTCTGAGCAAACGTGTGTCCATCTTCTGCTGGGTGCTATAGAGCGCACGAGTAAACTGTGAGACACTCAGCAGTTTCTTTTTCATGATTAAAGCAAGTTCCTCTAAAAGGGATTCTTATCCATAGGATGAAACCTGTAATAGCTGAGCATGTTCTTTGACATGCTACATGCTTCTACAGTTTATGATTCTGTTGATGTCCATACTTCTTTAGACATTTGTGGTACCATTTCCGGAACTGTAGCACTTTCATGTGTCATCAAAGAGTTATATGCTGCGTTCTAACAAGAAGTTACTTTCTTAGTAAAAGATTTTATTCTTAAGATTAAAAAACAGATTCAATGAGTCTACTACAATATTGTAAGATTTTAGAGAAGATAGTAGAAGCTTAAAAGCCTTAGTTGAATGACTGAATGAAAGTCACAAGTAAAAAAATTGACCTTGTATAGGAATCATGCCCTTCTGCATTCTGGCCAGAACAATCATTTAGCAATTTTGATCTAACTCTTTTGCCCAGGAAGCAGCATACATTGATTGTATGTTGCCATGGGAAAGAGACAGGGAAAGCAGTGAGCATGGACCTATGACGAGAAGGAAAACTAAGGACCATGTCATTCCTTGTGACTGTTGAGTGTTAAGACAGAAAGTGCCAAGAGGCTTCATAAAATTCAAGCAGCTAATACTGTATTCCAGAGCTACAGGAAAGAAGAATCTACAGAGGGATGTACAGGAACAAGTACCTACATTTCTGGACAACCACACTTCTGAGTTCACTCTGGATACCCACACTTCTGAGCTCACCATGGACACCCATACTCCTGAGCTCACTGTGGACACTCATATTTCTGAGAGCACCATGGCAGCACCAAGCCTGAGACCAGTGTCTGGCAACAAGAGATTCTGGGTTTTCAAGAAAAATACATTTTCTGGTATAGAGATCAGTTCTTAGTTATATGCTAAAGTGTATATGTTAAAATGAACTATGTCAAACCCATTTCAAACCCTCATTCCTCCTATGATTTTCTGTAGATCTCATTACCACAGAAGGTGACAGGGGTTAAAGGGGTAGAGGGCTTGAGAAGGAACAGATTGAGAACAGATTTATATTCATCCATCGCCCAATTGTGAATAAACAGAAACTAAGGCATTAGCAATGCAAAACGAAAACAATAATGTCCATCCTGGTACTATAAAGATCATATGAAAACACAATATTAAATGAATATCTCAAGAGATCATTACTAATGTGACAATATTAACCAAGCTATTTCCTCTCCTCATATAGAAAACACCCATGATTATGAAATAAATCCCCACCAAATTAAAGACTCAAGCATATTGCCAATGGTAAGAAAAATACATAGTGGTTATGAGTAAGAAGTAGAAAATGTCTCACCTCACAGCCTGTTTTCCTATGCTCAGAAAAAATATCTACTTTAAATGAGTAGAATTATGAGGTATTCCTCTTTCTGTAAGTGACCTTGTTTCACTCTCTAGAATGTTCTTAAGATCCATCAGTGCCACAGCATATGTTAAATGTCCTCTGTTGAAGGTTGAATGAAATTCCATTGCATGCATATGCTAACACTTCTCTGTTCCTTCATCATCTGTGAACACTTAGGCTGTTTCCATCTCTTGGCTATTGTGGAAAATGACTCAGTATCTAACATACTCACACTCTCAGATGAAGTGAATGGAATGGTCGTTTCCGGGGCTTTGGGGAGAATGGCATGTGAGTTGATATTTTCTGAGGGTTTCTGAAATTCAAGATGAAAAAACTCCATAGACATCCTGTGTATAGCATGCTTATAGTAAAGAATATTATACTGTATAATCAGAATTTTTAAAGAGTATACGTCATGTAATATATTTTTTAAACCTATTATATTTTCATAACAATCACATAATTATTGATATTAATATACTCTTCAAATGTTTGTGTCATTAACTGTAGCTATTCAAAATTCTACTATAAATTATATTGATCTGATAATCATTAAAGACATCTACAACTAAGTGTCAAAGGAAAAATCAGGTTTGATTGAAAGAAAAGGCAAAACAGTTGACTTTCAGAGAGCACAGACCATCTAGTGAGTAGGACCCAAACGATGTGCCCCAAACGGCGATATTGGCCTTCCAAGTGCACTCGAAGCAATATGCATCTGGGGACAATGGGAAGGAACACATCAGGGATACAGAAAGATGCTAAGACAAGCTTTTTTGAGATTTACCTGGCCGTAGGAAGAAACTAGTGTTTTCAATTTCTTTGAAAAAATTATTTCAGTCTGATGCAAAGGCTGTAGGTCGCAATATATTCTCTATATCCCTATATAATAGCCTCTTGGTCAATGGGTCATGGCCAATTTGTGGGTTACAACAACCTTTTTATAGCGATTGCCAAAGACTGTTGGAAAACACAGATATTTACATTATGATTCATAACAGTAGCAAAATTACAGTTATAAAATAGCAATAGAAATAATTTATGGTTAGGAGTTTCCACAACATGAGGAACTGTGCTGAAGGACTGCAGCATTAAGAGGCTTAGGTCAATCTGAGTCATCTCCAAGGCTCTGAAATTGTTGTCTTAGACAAAGAAATCTTTGTTTTTGATATGAGTATGCAACACTAGAAGACACATGAAAATTAACCTGATTACAATAAAACCACATCTAGGTTCAGCTCCCACAACATATGAAGAACTAAAATATGTACTCTCTCATCGTTTATATTTCCTTTACACATTTCTCAATGAATATAAAAATGCCCTGCTTTTTTGGCAGGAAAATAGTGCAAGATTTTGATAATATTAATGATTTTTTTCTTAACATGCTGACCTATCCTCATTAAAACAAATATTTCTCTTATGTGAAGGAGATGTTTCTGTGGATAAAGCACTTATCATGCAAGCATGAGGACTGGAGTATGAATTCTAAGAACCCAGGTAAAGCCAGATGTGCTGTATGGATCTGTAATCACTGTATTCCTATAGAGATGGGGGAGGGAAATCAATCGATTATTGACTTCCTTGGTGTTTCCATTCTCTTCAGAAATTAGAGTTTAAATATCTGTCCCCCCAAAAGACGAAAACTATTATCATACATATCTAAAAGAGGAATCAGGGTGGACAAATTAGGAGAAAATATGAAGGAAAACTGGTAACTTTTATTTCTCCCATTAGAACCCATTGTTTTTTAATAGTGTCTGTGTCTGCTCGTCCTATTGCCAGGGACACTTCTATTTTAGAAGAGAAAGAAATAACACTACATCTCTTCAAATGTCTGAACCTCAAAATAAAAATTTCAAACAAAAGAGAGGAACAATTCATGCAAATGACGTCCCCGGAGTACAGTACATAGTTTTCTTCTGTCTTCTACAGTTAAGGGGAGAGATTAGCATTTTAAAGTGAATTGAAAGCTCAACTAAGAGCTATTGTGACAATCAGGGTATCTTTTACTTCTAAGATCTATTCATGTTCAGAGCCAAAAATTAAACCAGCTTACAAGTTATATGTGAGAGAAACAAGGAACATAAATGCTCACCCCAAAGCATCAACTAACACCTGATTTCCAGTGTGCTTTGCCAATCTGAGCCAATGTGTTAGCAATATAGTCACTACTGTAGTCGAATGATTTGTTTAACAGTTTATTCTGAACAGTGATTAGAATTTAGGATGAAGACTTTGAAATTAGGAAGTAGTGGACCAAAGTCTCATGTCAGTCAACCATTTATTAGCCTTGGGAATATGGCAAGTTATGCAAAACCCTTTTCCTTACTGTCTTCTAAGTCTGGATTCCTCAGTCACATCGTTAAAGGAGTCAAAAGAAGAGCCACTGCCTAAGAGCGTTATCACATGCCATTGAGAAAATTTATATACAAGTTACCATGTTAGTTGTCATTAAATGTGCAGGTGATTTTGGTGAGGAAATGATTAATAAGACATTTCTATTGGCCACTGAACATACAGAAGTAGAGAGATGTTCATGAACATCATGATGGACATGGGCAAAGAATTTGTTAGAACATAGTAATCCCTATTTCACAGCAACAAAAGTTAGGTAGCCGACCAATCGAATAGATACCAAAGTGCCCATTCTTCCTTGTGGCTACATGGCTAAATGCTGGCTAAGTGAGGGAGCACCTTCTATGATGTGCATTTGAAGGGAATCATGAGGCCCTCGTGTTTTTCATTTGATGGAACACTGGCATGGCTGTGAACCATGCAGCACGTTTGGACAAGGACAGTGCTGCAGAGACAGGGGAACACTATATAGAAAGTTCTCAGGTATACCCTATGGTATATAAGCCATCTCCACTGAGCGCTGGAACCTGGCCAATCAGTGTGGATTCACAGACTAAAGAGAAAGAAAGGGAATTTCCCTGTCTGACCCATACCGTTGAGACTTCTTCAGCATGCCCTCAAACTGTATTCTAATTCCCACTAACCAGATAAAAGTGATGATGTTTATTGACATGAGACAGTTTTTTTCACTCTTTTAAATCCAAGCAGCAGATCACCAACCATTTGTATAAAAGCCACTGTAGAAGGAATGGGATGCCGGGTCACGAATGCTTCAGGAAAACTCTAGAGATGGTGGCAAGTCCAAGAAAAAAAAATAGAAAAATTGAGAAGGACATAATCCGATTTCTATCTTAGCAAGCTCAGCCTGGCTGATGGGTGAAGCAAGGCAAGAAGACCAGCTGGAAGGTAGTGTGAGAAAGCCAGTGAGGAACGATGTGGGGTGGACGACAGTAAAGGCGTTCAGGAGACACACCCACGTTTGCTGATATGTTAACACAGTGAAAGAATTGCTTCTGCCCTTAAGGCTTTTGGCTTGATCCAGAATAGAAGACAGATCAACAGATCAAATTAAAGTTTACAGAATACTTAAATGATGTCAGTATGGTGTTTGGGTAAGAGTTCATGCCTACAGACATAAAACCTGGAGACAACCATGCAGAAATGTAAGGATGAGGCAGTCAGGTGAGTGTGCAGACAGAGAGGCCTATGTTTCCTAGCTTTCCAATACGGTAACAGAGGTTATCAACCTAAAAAGAGGAGAGGTACACTCTGACCCATGGTTTCAAAACTGGCAGAATATAGTCAACTGACTCCATTGCTCTGGGCCGGTAGCCAGTCGGTGGGTATTGCAGGAAGAACATGGCAGGCCACATAGACTTTCCCATGACAGAGGGGTAGAAAGGAGAGGAAAAGTAAGAGGTGAAAGTCTAAGCATCACCTGTAAGGACACACCCCCAATGACCTCACTTCCTTCCATTACACCTCACCCCATAAAAGTTCTAGCACTTCCCAATGGTGCACATACTGGGGAATAAAGCCTTTAACATACAGGTTTTTGGGGGGTCAGTTAGGATCCAAACTATAGTATAGCCCAAAGCATGAGCTCTGGGGACTCTAATGCTAGAAGTGAGGTTGTAAGAAGGGTGAAGAAGCTGAGAGACGGCACTGGGGCAGAAGGAAAGGTCTAGGAGACATTTGGGAAGTCACAGGACCAAAGCATCTCCAGAGTTACAATTGCAAACTGTGGCTCAGCTAAGTCATGACAGCGAGCGCTTCCCATTACATGTAACAGTGTCAAGGGGGACTACTGAGATGGATCAGGGAAGGTTCTTGGATTGAGGGGAGCAGATTCCTATTTACTACAGGCTCAAGAGCAAATGGAAGGAGAGAAAACACAGATGCTAACTGGAAAATTCTGTCTAACAGGTTAGCAGTATACGGAATGTGCAAAGACAAGGCGAAGAATTGCTCTGTTTGTTTTTATGTGTTTCTGGGTATTCATGTGTGAGTGTGGGCATGTGTCTACCATGGCATGTGCATATTATAACATGTGAATGGAAGTCAGAGGACAGCCTTGGCTGTTAGTTCTCACCTTCTACCTTGGTTGAGACAGATGTTCACTGCTTGTTGTTGCAAACTTGGGGCTAGCTGACCCACAAGTTTCTAGGGATTCTCTGTTGTCCCCCAACCCCACCTCCTCATCTCTCTGTAGGAATGCAGTGATTACAGATGCATACCAGCACATCTGGCTTTACCTGGGTTCTTAGAATCCATATTCCAATCCTCCTGCTTTCATGACAAGGGCTTTATCCACAGAAACATCTCCCAAGCCAAGAGAGAAAACTTGTTTTAATGTGGCCAGCATGTTAAAAGTAATCATTAGTAGTATGAAATACTAAGCTAGTCACCTGAGAGGAAGCATCCATGATTTGATTACAAATAGACATAGTGGGCAGACAAAAAGAATCCCAGACCTAGAAAGCTATTTCTTCTAGGTGAACATTCAGTCAGCTTTTGTTCCATGAAGACAAGGACCCCTCCCAGTCATTCCAGGCACCCTTGCTATATTCGCTACTATCAAATAGTTGCTTCTCCTTCTGATGAGCAGGTCATTCAATAGCACGTACTTCTAAAAACAGACTATTTGTAATTTCACAACTGACGTTCTTATGGCCTCTGAACTGTAACTAAGGTGTCGAATTTTTCATACCCCCTCATACTGAATGTTTAAGTGGGGCTTTTCTTTGGCATGAATAAAAAGCCAAATTCTTCTGAAAGCCGATCAAAAATATTCATTACTTTTAAAACTAATGTCAAACCACCAAATTCATCCCTGTGCTCATGATTGCAAGATTTCAATAATCTAATTCATTCCCCGTGTCACTGTGTCTTGAACGCCCAGTTTTTCCCACACTAAGTCCCACAGGAACCTTAATCATTGCTTATAGATACTAGACAATTCTTTATTCGCACAAATACTGCTGCTTTTAGTGACTATTTAATGAAATGGTAGCTTTTAAACCTTTAATCACCTAGTTAATATTCTACCAAGCATCACTGCTCCATCAAGCAATCTGGTTTTGGGTTTTACAGCTGAGTATTGTAATTATTTCCCTCCGATGTGCTGTTTCCTCTTCATTTCCATTCCTTAAGGTTGTTTGCGGTTGCGGTTTGTTGAACACATTAAAACCTACATTTCAAGTTCTTAAAGCTCCTGCAATTCAGTATCAGTCCAATTCACACTGAGTTAAAAAAAAAAAAAAGTGGTTTTTTTTTTCCAGTGTGATTATGTGCTCAAGAATATTCTCCACTTGTCCATGAGCCTCGTAATGACTAAGTCACTTTTATGAACAGAACAGTGACTTCTTTATTATTCTACCAAACATTTGCACCATCTTGGTGGATTTCTATTTGCAACCATAGAGACCTCTCTCTCTATGCCAGAGACACGATGCCAGCAGCTCAGGAACTGAGTAGATGCAAAGTGTAGTGGTTTTAGAATGTCTCTCAGAGTCTCTAAATGGAGCTGGGCACCAGTGTGCTATTCGTGCTTTTTAAAGACTTTGAAATGTCAACAACTCCAGTATCCCATCCCATGGAAAATAATTTTTGCTCTATAAATCTCTTATGGTGCTTTAAAAATTTAAGTATAGGCCCAGGACAGAATAAATATTGACAATAGCACTATTGACAGCTGCAGGTAACCCATGGGTGTGAGACACACAGCATTTTCTCCATGCTTGAATCAAACAGGATCTCACATATCTCTGATCTTGTTCTTGGGAAAAAAGGGATAAAAGAGGTTGAGGGAAACGCTCTTGGCTGGCGCTGACTGGGGTGTTGGAGGGATGGAGAGGTGTTGTTGGTGAGAGGGATCCGGTATCGTTTTGTTTCATTAAACCCTGGCTTGACAGGAAACGTAGGGGAAGCTTACCCAAAGAAATGGTGCATCCGCTGTGCAGGCCAAGAAGTAGATTCTCCCACCGCTACGTAGAATAAAGAAACTTCTAGTACTCTTTCTCTCATGTTTCTGGCCACCGTCGTGATTCTGCCTGTCTTCTGCATTCACTATTGTGCTCTATTCTAATCACTTAATTTTCTTTCTTAAAAGTCTGAATGCCAAGAGTAAAAGCCCTAAGGAAGTTGTCCATGATTGAGTGCCAATTGGGTTCAAAACCTATATAGCTCTTGGACCTGTTAAAATCAGACTGTGATTGGATTGGCCCACTTTCAGTTTACATTTTGATAAATTAGTGGAACTGGGTAAAGTTGAGGGTGAAGTGAATTCTAATTCCCCGGTGCTTAAAGTGGGATCCCAAGTTTCTTAGTCTGCTAGAGAGTGTCCTGAATGAGTTCATGGAGGGGGCCATTGTTAGCTTGATTGTATTAGGTTTTCTGTCTTAGGTATGATAGCTTGGAAGAATTGCCCTCACATATACTGCAAAGATATACTGGGTACCTACTATATAGTCAAGAGGTATGTCCCTTATAGCCCGGTGAATGTAAATCTTGAGGTTAGTTTCCTCAAGAGAAAGCAAACTGGAAACAATTGGGATGCAGAATGTACACTGCAAGCCGAGTGAGGCAGTGTCCTGAGGAAGCGCTGATGTTATTAGGAGGTTACAAAGAGGACACAACAGAGATTCAGGAGGTCAGAAGCCATCACAGAGGGTTGAAAACCTTGAGTCAAGGGGAGCTAGCAATGTATGAGGATTAAAGGAAAGCTAGAGAAGTAACCCGAGTTGCTCAGCTTTGGGAGCACTTTGGACACCCTGAGGAGAGCATCACAGAACATCAAAAGTCATGTGAACCTATGTGTCTTTCCCAGTCTTGGCTAGCTAGCGTAAACATAAAATCTTACCCAATGTTTCCTCAAAGGTTTTCTGTGGTCGGAAACTCTGGCAAACCTCATTGGGTTTCACTACTGAAGCTGGTTGCAAAAGATTTCCTTCTTAGACTATGAAAGCACAAAGTCTTCTTAGGCCAGAGTCCCTTAAGGTATCCCCATGTCCATTGCTACACACTTGCAAAAAGGGGTTTTAATGTTGGTCTTGGAAAAACAATGATTTATATCCAGACCCGTGATGGATGTTCACTGTGTTATGTACATTTCCTAGGCCAGAAGTACGCAGATTTGTGCTTATTTTCACATTATTTTTGGAGTTTATATTTCCTATAGTGAAGCTTTCCATCTGTGTTTTGATTAATTATTATATATTTCTGGGATTTTCAGGTGACAAATAAAGACATACAAAATACGTGCGAAACTTTTTCATGTCTTATTACTGAGTTCCTACAAGACACTTGTGAGGGATAATTGATGGAGATTTCAACTCCAGTCTACAAGTTCTAAGGTCACATGTGCACGTGTTAACATTTTCTCATTGAAAGCTCATAGTTCATCCTCTTAGGGAGCAATAGTCAAGCATAATAAAGTCTACACAAAAAGTCTGTGTCAATCTATTCTTGATGACCTATTTCTTTGTCTTCTCAAGCAGTGTAATCACTGACACAGATCTCCAGCAATCTGCCAGTTTTTGCCCAAAGGTTCCCATCAAATATCCAGCATTCCTGTGTTTCTATAAATGAAAACTTATGTCACAGAGGCACACTTTGCCCACAGGAGACCTAACCTGCCTCATGGGAAAAGGACGAAGCAGCTAAGCTTACAGTAGAGAAACTGGCTGACATTCATCTTTGCTTGCCTGAATGCCATCGCATCTAATAAAATTTCAAAATTTCTAAGAGCTAAAGACCCCCACCTTCCAGTTTACAGGTGCCACAGAATTTAAACTTTTAACTGTAGAAAACGAGGATGCTGAAAGGAGCTGCTGCCAAGGAGTGAACCAGAAGCTGTCTTAGAGGCAGCTTGCCATAAGCAGAGAGGTTTGTATAAAATCTAGAATTCACTGAGACGCATGCAAGCATTTGTGTTTTGATTAATTCTGCCAAGAATACTGAACAGTAAGAAAGTGCTGAAAGATTAGCAAGAAAAAATCTTGGGATCACTGTCAAGAGGGAGGCATCTCTGGGTACTTTATCTGGTGGGATAGACGGAGTCCAACCTAAACTAATTGTCAACATTAACAGTGTGCCTGCATGATTCGGAACAGGTATAATCGGGTATTTTAATGGTGTCTGAGTGAGATCTGATCTGCGCTTACGAAAAACTACTATCATCTCTACATATCAATATAAATCAGACAATAAACTCAGTTCTCCCCTATGCAAATTACAACTCATCAATCAAAGGTTTAAACACGCAAAATTTTCAAATTAGTGGTGAGAGTGGTAGTGGGCGAAAGCGAATTCACTATTTTTACCTATCGATTAAACACAGTACATAAATGACTACTGCAACTTGCTACTCTAGATATTATAATATCTTAAGCACTATCTATAATAACTCGAATAACATCTATACGCGATATCCCATAAGCAAAGGAGAGAGAGGCGAGGGCATCTATCTCGTCTATATTGTATACTTGTTACATAATTTACAAATTTATCAATAACACTGACACTTTACAAATGTTTAAGTTTTTAAGAGCGTGTGATGATAGGTGGTTGTGGTGTTCGCGGTTGGGCGCTGGTGACACTAGAACCTTTCAACGAGCAAGATGAGCTGTAATGAAATTAATGTAGTATGAAGGAAGGGAAGGGAAGTTAATGTAATTTGAATTTAAGTAAAGGAGTGAACTCACATGGGGAACTATATATACACACACACACAGCATAAAGAGCGAACATTATGTCTGCGAATCTTTAACAACTAATAAGAAATAATGTCCGTGTGGCGGGAGGTGTTGATCTATATATATATCTCTTAGAGTGGAAGTTAAAGAGCGAGTGAACTGATTCACATAAATTAAAAGAAAGAAAGAAAAAAAAAAAAAGAAGAAATAAATAAAGAAGAAAGAAAGAAATAAAGAAAGAATGAAATAAGGAGGTAGGATGGAGGGAGGGAGTGATGGAGAGGGATGGAGGTATGTATGGAATGGAGGTAGTGAGGAGGAATGAGGTTGGGGGGTGGGAGGTGGGGGAGGTGGGGGGTTATATTTTGTTGGAGTATAATGGGAGAAGATTATGTGAGTGTGTGATAATGGAATGGGATATTTTAAAATATAGTAGATGGAATATGTTATAGAATTTATGTATAAGAGATGTAATGGTAGTTAATGAAAAAGCTAAAGGAATAGTAATAAGTAAGAGGAGTGATAATATTGATTAGTGTTTATTTGGTAGGTTATTAGTATGGTTTTAGAGATTGTTAGACTGGAAGAATCAAAAATGGTATGTTTTTGTATCTGTAACCAGTGTACCTCTCAAAGATGGAAATTCTGACTCAAGCCCAAATGGATTGCTATGCAGGCACAACTCCCAGCAAGACCGGTAATGCATCTCCTATTTTACTTCTCACTAGGCCCAGCGCCTGTGGAACAACAGAACTGAACTCAGGTCACAGGGAGCAATGTATCTGTGTATATTTCTTCCTCTTGGACCCAGGAAAAATTCAGGCCCAGAAAATTATCATACAGATATCAGACTAGAGAGATAGCTCCAGCAAGTTGATAGTACTTGCTTGCCTTTCAGAGGTCCCAAGTTTGGTTTCCTAGCACCCACTTCAGAAACTCACACTCTGTAACTCCATCCCCTCCGGAAACTGATACCATCCTCTGTTTTCCACTGACATGATATAAGAGCATCATTTACACACAGATACACATGCTCACATATAAATAAAAATAATAAAATGAAATATTTAAATCAAAGTGTGTGCGAGAATTATCTGAATAGTTTCATAAAGATATTGTTTTAATACTTAAAGACACTTCCATTTTTGAGCAACAAGAATCATCATATGTATACCTATCATATGAACATGTATTTATAAATCTTCCATTAATTTATCAGGAGTACATATATCTATGTAACTATATAATTTATATTGTTGGATAACTGTAATATATGCACTATTATGTCCACACTTTTCCATTGTGAAAGTCATTCAAACAAAAAACTGACTCGACCAAGTATATACTTATATACAGTCAGTAATTTTTAATATTTTAACTTTGCCATCAAATCCTATATAGCACAGTATACTATATTTTTTAATTACTTAGAGAAATCTGTGCTCACATTTCCATTCTATATGGTAAAATAAACTTCCATTTTGGTTTTGTTGCTACTTTGTTCCATTCCTAAGCTGTACTGTTCCTCAGCTTACTATTTTATGTATCATAAATATACCTTAAGGGGACATACAGTAAGTACTAAAATTCTATTGCACTGTTCAATAATTAACAACAACACATCAATCTTGATGTGCATGTGTGAAGTTTTGAGTTTGAATTTCTAGAAAGAATCTATGTAAAAAATAGTCTACACGATAAACACATCTGCAAATCCCAGAGTTCCTTCAGCAGAAAGGCGGCAGAGATGGAGAATTCCCAGCAGCCTCTGAACCAGCCAGACTGGATCATGAAGGAAAACAAATAACAGCAAAAAGGATTCAGTCACAGTCAAGGTGGATGGAAAGGAATGCTATCCTAGGTTGTCCTTCAAAAACACCATGGCAAGCACACACTACACGCACAGTATTGCGTGCTCTCTCTTCTTCCCTTCTCCTTTCCTCTGAGGAATAAACTTCAAAGCACATCAGGGAAGCACGGCCCATCGATTTGTTTTCTCTCACCCTGTTTTTAATGTGCAGCCCTCACTGTAAGCAGTTTCAGAGACATGAGTTTATGAGAGATGACTATGATATACTTCGATTCATATGAACTCATAGATAATTAAGAAAGCTATTGGACCATCAGCCTGCTGACTGCAACACTACAAGGGAGTGTGTGTGTGTGTGTGATCATCGTGGAAAGGACACACATGTGCGTGTTCGAGGTCGATCAAGGGAACGGTGTCAACGTGGGTGCTGCAGACGAACCTGACGCCATCGATGTGTTCATATGCTTTCACTCCTAAACTGACGTTTGCTTTGGTAAAGTTCTGGCTATGATCTCTACGAGCAGCAACACTTGCTCTGATTGTTCTGATGGCTGCCCAAGTCACTGAGTTAATCAGTTTGGAGGGATGTCTCGCTTCAAGGCCCAGGCTCGATTTAACCTACTTAGTTTTACTTTACTATGGAATTTTGATGCTACAACCCTCCCTCTCCCTCTGTGTCCTTACCGTCAGCTCCTGCAGAGCTTTTGCAAGTCGCTGACTGTTACTATTTCTTCCTGGTCATCTGTCTGATGCTCCATGTTCCTTGCTACATCTTTACCTTTCCAGGCTAGACACTCCCTCGAGGATCACGAATACCTTGTTCTTAGACAACGGTATCACATGCTATCAAGTGCATCAAGTCTTTTTAAATCAAGTGGAATGATCGATGTGAAAGTGCTTGCTAGGCTTTAAAGTGGCTTGTGAGGATGCTATAGTCCTGTCACACTCTGAACTACCAAGCAAATTCCACAGTAATGGCACCGAAGCAGCCTGATATCCTGTCTCAATTTGCTTCAGTCACCCAACTGTGATACCTGAGTTGTCCTATAATCTAAAGACCTGAGCAGAGGCAATGGTTTGGCAAGGTGCTTGCTGTAGGAAAGTGAGATCTGGTTTCAGATCCCCAACATATACATAAAAGCCAGGCGTGGGGCTATTTTGCCTATAACCCCGGCAATGAGGAGTAGGCAGGTAGAGCTCTGTGATTGGATGATTAGCTAGTCTAGCTAAAACGGCAAAGACAGGGCTTCAGTGAGAAACCCTGTCTCAAAACAGAAAGTAGAAAAGTAAGGTAAGAAAATATCCGAATACCAACCTCTGACTTCCACATGTGTCCACGAAGATGAACACACCCACACAGGAGAGCAGGGGAGCATACCACATACAAATAACCCTGCTCACTCTCCCTCTCTCATCCTCTCCTCCTTCTCTTCCTCCTCCTCTTCCTCCTCCTCTTCCTCCTCCCTCCTTTCTCTTACATACACTAGAAATATAGTAGTAATAGTAATATTTTTTTAAAGTCCACAGATTTTTCAAGCAATTTTATTGTTCGAAATCTTGCAGTCATGCTCCATTGTGGTAGATAAAAGTCCCAAACTTTTCAAGCAGTTATTGGAACTCTTCCCTACTATTTGAGAATTCTCAAATCATTGCTTCCTTCCAAATACTACATTTTGACTCTCTTTTATGTTTTTGTGAATGTCTTTGTAGGCCCTTATGCCTTTTGCCCCCATAGTGACCCTGAAAGTCTTCTTGTCCTTCCTCCTGCATGGTGTTCAAAGAGCTCTGTCTTCTCAGAAGTAGAAATATATATATATATTTTACCCACAGAATCCATCTGCAAAGTTTTCCATGCTAGAAAGATACTTTTATATACTGTGAAGTTTCAATTTTATTAATACTACTATGTATATATCTTCTCTAGAGGAATATTTATCTCAGAGAATATTCTCAGTTAAGAGCCATGGCATCTATTTGTGCTTATGTTATCATTACTGAATATTAGTGTATTGAAGAAGGAATCTGATCATCCAGGAAAGTCCATCATTAGCTTTTAAATGGAAGTTACTAGGGATTTTGAAACACTGTAAAATGCAGACAGTCAAGACATAATAAATAATTGATATTTTCTTTATAAATTGTATCATTCATAATTCATACAGTGATAACTTTTAGCTTTAGAGACAACATAAAATAGATAAAATAGAAGGGAGATATAGCTAAATCTTGTATTAATGAGTAGAAAACACTAACACTAACTAGTTCTACTGAATATTTCACAAAGAAGACAATACTGGGTACCACTAAGAATATGCATCACTGGCAAATGAAAAGATAATAGGCTTGAACCTTTGTATCAATTCCAAGGTTCTTACCCTCCTAAGTCTGGCTAGCAGGCTCTGAGGTCAGTGCTTCAGTCCATGCTCCTCTTCTAGGGTTACTCTGAAACTGAAACTACCTTAAGAAGAGGAAAGAGGGCTGGGACACTTTCCAGGGCCTTTGTCCCTTGCAACTGGCTTTGTTTTTAGCAAGCACATAACCTGCCAGTGTCTCAACCTGCAGAAAAATGAACTAAGATTAGTAGTATCATGAGGTTGGCCTAGATCTGTGGTTTTCAAGCCCTGACTGTGTCCTCCAGTCACCTGAAGTGTTTTAAGAAAACATCCATACTTGACTACAGCACTCAGATGCTACAGTATGCTGTGCTATAAGTTGTTTGCATGTGTTGCTTAGCTCTGGGTACTATGACAAAACACTTTAGAGTGGATGGGTAAAACAACAGGCATTTGTTTCTCTCTGTTTTAAAGGCTAAAAAGTCCAATATCAAAGGGTCAAGTGATTTGATCCTGATGAAGGTTTCCTGTGGCTTTCAGATGGCTGGCTTCTTGCTGTGCTTTTACAGGATGGAAAAAGACACTGCTCTTGTCTCTTTCTCTAAGGGCATTCATTTCCTTTGTGACAGCTTGGACCTCATGACCTATTTAGTCATCAGAATTCTCGTTTCCAAGTACCACAGTCCTGATAGGGATTCAACATAGAATTTGGAGAGGAAGCACACAATCACACCTGGCAAATCTAAAGTGTAGCCAGGATGAGAACTCATGACCGCAGTCAAGGTCTATCAACACTTCTGCAAGGAAACAAACCTGAGACTGACGTCTTGCGTGATCCTCAATGTCATGCTGGCAGCTCCTGTGGGCAGACCTTGGTTTTCTACAACTCTATGTAACAGGAGACGACTTTACATGTTCTATTCAAGAAAATGTGTAGATGAAAGTAGATGTCAATTTAGTTGAAGATTTACTCAGGTGGTAATATGATCGAACGCCATGAGAACATCAGGAAGGGTATTTGTATCTGCCCAGCATTCCAGTGTATATAATCAGGATTCACACAAGAGCAATATCTGCTTCCAATGGTCATTTTTTTGAAGACTATTTTTTTTCTATTTATTCCTTCTCAGGATACTGAGTTAATCAGTTCCAGTAAAGGTCTAGTAGTAAGACCCTTGCTTAGAGGGAGGCAAGAGAAAGAGAGAGAGAGAGAGAGAGAGAGAGAGAGAGAGAGAGAAGAACGAGTCTCCAAGAGTGAAAAGCTACCTGTAGCCTAGTCACTCTTATAAATATTTTAACCCAACTTCCTTCTTTCCAACTCACGAGTAAATTACTCTTTCCAAAAATATAAAGAACTTATTTCCAAAGAAACTTATAAAATGCATGCCTTATGAACATTCGCATGAAATGACTCACTCTTATTGAATCAACCAGCGAGTTCACATCAACCAAGACCCTGAATAATTGAGTTTAGTTTAATATCTGAGCAAATATCAGAAGAAAATAAAGACAATCAGCCTATTTTAACATACAGGAATTTTGAGTAGAAGCATCTGTTGACCTATCCTTTTAAAATTATGCTAACTACCAAGCCCTCCAAATTATATTAGCAAAGTAAAAATATGTTTACTAATGGCATCAAATACCATCATTTCTTCCCTATCAACTCTTCATCAATATGTGGGGAAAAAGGTGCCAAGTTTATTTGATTGTTTAAATCCATGCTCAACGGAAGTGAAGATTAAAGAGGAAATACCATCAGAAAGAAAAAGAAAGTAAGGAGAGAGGGAGGGGAATATTGAGAAAAGTATCAGAAAAATATCATAATGAAAGACCAGATCTCCTTAACTTCTCCTTTAGAACCATGTGGCAATATCTCCCCTGTCCTAGGTCCCACTAACTTGAATTCAGCTCCATTAAAACAAAAGCATACTCAACACATGCTATATGTAGGGCTAAACTATGCCCTACATTTCATCTTAGGAGTAATAAGAAAGTGATAGGACTATTAAAATCACATGTCTTGAGATACCACTGTACTTCCATCCTCATTGTGGTTTTTTGTTTTTGTAACTGTCTTGGGCCACAGTCTTCTCTTGGCCAGCTTGATATGACTTATCCAATATCATAGTTTGGGGTTGATAGTAAGTAAAGTCCTTATGGATAATACTCTTCATTTTTTTTATTCTTGTCCACCTTTCATCCCATTGTCCTCTTCTCAGTAACACATGAGCAGCACACACACACACACAAACACAAACACACACAAAAAAGCACACACCTCCTGAGCCCCGGGACATAACCAGGTTCACTCTTATCAACTCATCCACAATTAAATGTTTACTTATGGATACCCTGGCAACTGTCCATGCACTATCAACCACAGGTACTTTACTTTCTATGTACATATAGTGTCTAGATCTAGGTAATCTTTAAAGGACATCTGAGAGAATCACTAAAAATGAGGATCTGGTGACAGAACAGGCATTAATGGTGAACAGGTCAAGGTAATGCTGACCAAAGTCTTGACCTAGACGAGAATCAAAAGAAAGACCAACAGAATTGGCTAATTTCAGTAACATAAAGGTAACCCCAAGGCCTTGAGCTTTAAGGACTTAGTAAACATGTCCTCTGGGTTCCAGGTTTAAGAAGCTAATGATAAATACAACAAAGTCTTGGATGCTGCTCCAGTTGGGAAGACAGACAGATAAACTATAAGAAAATACAGTATGTGGTAAAAAACAGATTTTTGAAGAATGCAGTGTGAGAACAGATCACTCGAGCATAAATCACCCGTTGTGAATTCCAGTTTTACAAGGAAGTAGTCATTAAACTTTCTTTAGCCATTATACATAACCATCATCATGTCTCAGGATGTTTGTACAGTTGACATAATGCAGCCCAGAAATAATGACCAGGAATCAACAGTTCAAATAATTCTAATGACTTTGGAATTCCTTTCTAGTTGAGTTGATAACTTCTCATGAGGACAAAAATTTATGGTCTTTCTTTTTTTTTTTTTTTTACTATTGTCTTAAACCAGTGTAGTTCTGTGGATAGTCTTTCTATGTGTGTGCAAGTACACACATGTAGAGGTTAAAGGATAACCTCAGAGGTCATTCCTCACTATTGCTGTGACAAGATCTCTCATTGACCTAGGGCTTTGCCTAGTAGGCCAGGCTGTTTGTTCAGTAGGCTCCAGGGTCAGATCTGCCTCCATGTCTCATCTCTTCCACCATTAGGATTACAACCACAAACCAGCACATACAGCTTTCATATGAGCTCAGAGGATCCACATTTGGGTCCTCATGATTATAAGGTGAGCCGTTTGCCATCTGCGCTATCATCTCCCAATCAAGAGATTGAGAAGAAGATCAGAAAAATATCACAATGAGAGACCAAATCTCCTTAACTTCTCCTTTAGAGCCAAGTGACAATATCTCCCCTAACCTAAGTCAGATATATACATGTATGTATATTACCTAAATAGTATATTTGGACATATATGTATATTATTTAAATTGGCTCTCACCATCAGCAATCTGAATTAGTGGAAGCATTTTAAAATATTGGAGAGTTTACACATTTAATACATTCACAGACTGTTGGAAAAGACAGTTACTCTCAATTGGTTGTCAATGGAGAGTCTTAAAAGTTAGAACTAGAGTTTTAGGGGTAGGTATTTATTGATGTTGTTGTATTGAGTCAGTTTCATTTCACTTTGTAGAAAAGTCTGTTGTCCTGAAGCTCACTACCTATCCCAAGTTGGTCTTTAACTCACAACAACCCTCCAGTCTCATCCTATCAGGTGCTGAGATTCATGCATGGCTTAAACATGAGATTTAAAGGTCTTCAGTATGGGGTTGAATCAGAATAGGTGGGTGGGGGGCAAAGGGTCAGGATTCTGTGCTTAGCACTGCTGGATTCTTAGTATTGAAGCTGACAACAGCGAAGGAAGAGAGGAAACAGTATGGGGCAGGGGGCTGCCTTCATTGCATGGTCTATGAATTTGTCACTATTTTCAAGATTGTCATTTGAAGCACTTGTTTATTGTTACATAAAAATGATAGGCTGAGCTTAAATTTTTAAAAAGGAAATAAAGGTCATATTGGAACATACAGGAAAAGTCACCAAGTGCATTTGCAAGAAAGCAAACAGGACTATCATTCTGCATTTCATCCTGGGAAGTGAGCCTGTAAATTCTCAACAGGAAAAGCTGTCCTCCGGAGGAAACACGGAAAGGGTCACCAAGGTGTGACTCTTAGAAGGTAGAGGCAGGAAGATCAGGAGTTCAATATCGTCCTTGGCTACCTAGAGTTTTTAAGGCTAATACCTAAGACTCTTTCTAAAACAAAACTAATAAACAAAAAAGTCAACAGGTAAACTACAGAAAAGAAAGTTTCTGACCTGGAAGAGACAAAGACCGGCTAGGCTGTGTGCTGCCAGAAAAGTCAAGTGACTTCTGTGTTCCTATTTCCTCAACTGGGATTCATATTAGATAGGGGACAAAGAAACGGAAAGATAGATGCTACCATCATGGGGATGGTACCAGGTGAATGTTGTAGCTGTTGGCAAGTGCATCTCAAGCACAAAACTCATGTCCACCAAGCCTTTCCCTGTCGTGCCGTAGGCTTGTCTGACAGAGCAATTTTACAAGGTTAAAAAAAAAAGGTTAGCAAACAGGTACTCAAATTGAGCTCCCAAGATCTACTCTGAGATCTACTCAGAGCTTCCTGAAGTTTGAGGGTTGGGGAAACAGCTTGTGCTTCCAGAAAAAAAAATTAAGTTTTTTACCAGAAGCAAAATTGTCATAACATACAATTTTAAGCAAGATCCTCCTTCATTTCTAGTACAGACGTGCAAGTAGAAATGAAGTGCAAGTAGAAATGAATTTACTGATGAAGTGGTCTCTCCTACAAACCTCCCTTTTGAGAACAGTCTTGCTGTGCAGAGAGACAGGGATCCCAAGCACAGAAGAGCATTCTCATGCTAGCCAAAAGTAATAAATTTCCTGAATAGGGACTAGTATATTATTTGGAGGAAGCAGGAGTGTTTTGTGTTTGCAGTGTGGTTTGCTATAGAGGACACACTGAGAGTTGGAACTGTAGAAGACCCCTGGACACCACACCCAGAGTGACCGAAGTCATAATTGCTGCAGGGGCCATAGGTAGGTATAGTCCATTTTTAACATGGCCCCGCAGCAGTGAGACCTGACTAGGAAGTTTAGAATCACATTCATTGCCTGTTTAACAAGAGTGTGTACCTTGAAGCAGCTCTGCAACTTGCTTGCTCCTAGATCTCGAGGCCTCATGAATGAAAAGAAGTGATTGTTAACAGCTCTTCAAACCCTTGGTTTCCTCCATAATTCACAATCTTACCTTCTTATGGGATAAGTCAATGGCTTGTCTCCCTGTTTCAAACCATTGGGACACCTGGGACACAGAAAGTGATACTACTCTGATCACAGAGGTGCTCTTAACTGTAAACAATGAGTACCTTGGGAAATTCTTGAACACTCCTGGATAATGGTAAGCTGGGTGGTCTAATTATGTAGAATTGCCACCTACACCACAGCTCAGTCAGTCCTCAGAACTTTTGTTGAGCCCATCTTATGGGTGGCATGGTACCTGGATGGCTCCAAAGACACTGAAGATATGAAATAAATACATCCATAAACACTGATGTATATATGGGGGTGGCATTAAAAGGGAGGCTGAATTTTTCATTCCTAGATAATGTGTCTCAGTTTTCTACAATATGCCACTCCAAAGTCAATATATCCATCAGGTTTGCCAATGTCTCCACGACAGCTTGTTGACAGCAGCGTAAAAGGCTGGTTTAAAATGGTGAGGGATACAAACATAGATATCTCATAGTAGTAGAAAGAGAGAAAGAGTGAGAGAGAGAGAGAGAGCTGAAGAACTCATATTTCACTTCAAATAGACAGGCTTAGATTTAATGCTATTGCATAAGCTTGTAACAGTCTTAAAACAGTGCATTCAGTTCTTTCCCCTTTATGTTTTATATCTTCAAAGGCATGTGTCCAATCAGCCAAAATGTATGCAACCCTAAGCAGGTCACAAATAACACCTTACTAAGTACAAATCAACTTTGCAAATGTGTCATTTGCATATAATGGGATCTGTCTCAGTCATAAAATCCAAGGAGGACTGATACATGCTAAGACATGAGTAAACCTTGAAAACATTCTGCTAAGTGAATGAAACCAGGCCAAAAAAAAAAAAAAGGCTGCACGTTTCCTGATTCTGTTCAGATGAAATGTCCAGAGCAGGCAGATCAATAGACACAGATGCTGAGCAGGAAACCTTAGTTACTGAGCAAGGAGGGCTGATTCCATGCTCTGGGATCAGATGCCAGTGATGGCAGACAACTCTGTGAATATAGTAAATACCACTGAACATTATGCTTCAAACAGTTAAATTCTGTGACAACTAATGTTTTTTCCTCAATTAAAAACCATTCCTAATGCAATCTTGGGCTTGGGTTTTACTGAAGTGCCGAGTAATACTGTAATTTGCTCCCCTAATACTATGAGATCTCCTTAAACAATAATTTAAGTATCAAGAGGACCTAGCTTTGTTGCTAAAATGTCTGTGAGTGGAATGTGGAAAAGTCAATTCAACAGGTGTGGAGTACTTCCAGTGAATCAGTCTTTGGATTCAACAATCAACTTCAAGCCTGCCTAGACTGGGAAGGCCAGGGGCTCCATCAGCTGAGTGACTGCCTGCAAAGCATCCACCAAGTCAGCCCAGAGCACTTTCACCAAGCATTAGGGATTGAAGTTGGGTGAATACATCCAGTGAATTGCAGGCAGTCATCACCATAGTGACCTACACAATTCTTATCAGTCAGAACTAGAAATGGCTTCTGTTTGCAAAGGTCACGGTGCTAAGAGGAGCACCATCCATTGCATTGGGAATGCATGTTTAATGTATCCTTTGTTATAAACCTTCTAAAACATAAAGTAGAGTTATAGGACTGATAGGAGCTAAACAGTTATACTCACAGATCAAGGTACATATTCTAATTTTTAAGTTAATGGCTCCAAACAGCCATTTGAAAGGGGCTTTCGATAGTTAAAATAACGAAACAAAATAACAGACAAAAACCACAAAAGACACGTTCTACTTTTTTTTTTTCTTTTTGGAAATCTAAATCTGCACCTCCATCCGAAGTAAATATTCACACTGCTGACTGCAGAGAGTAATATCCATTTAATACGTGTATGGTTAGGACGACTGCGAGAAGGTGCTGTGTCCCCGTAAGCCCATCACCCGCAGCTCTTCCCTCTGGAAGCTGGGACAGAATGCTCACAGAGATTTGATTGGAACTTTTTTGTAAGTGACTGCCTGGACTTGAACGTGACTAAACTGAAAGTACTAGAAAAGTCAGGTTGGTGCTTGTTCAACTCAGTTCCTTTCAGGTGCGTGTGCATAATTCAAGTCAGACACGTGTGCCTTCCGTTCAAGTCCATAGTACTGGCAACATAAAAAATATGAACGTTTAGGTCGCAGCCCCTCGCCGCTGCTGTAATGTATTTCTAGTCACTGACTCATTCTCTTATGTAGGTCTAGAAGGCTATTTTCACAGTTTGCAACATGGAGAAGAGCGCTCGCCGCGCGCGCGCGAGAAGACCCTGACACGGGCGACCTCGGGTGTCCAGGTGTCCTGACTACACGAGTCTCAGTAGGAACACCCAGCAGGTGGTAGCGGCGCAGTTGAGGGGGTGGGGGCACAGCCCGCGCAGGTGACATAGAGGGGTACAGGGTAACTCTTCCTGGGGTGCGCCGAATGTTCTGAACTCCCCCTCCCCCAGCCGCGTCCCAGAGACTGAGCCCCGCGCGGCCGCCCCGCGGAGGTCCCATCACTTACCCAGGCGACACACACACAGTAGCTGAACGCACGCGAGGAAGCCCTGCAGGATTCGCATCTCCAGCCCGGTCCGCGGCCCCTCGCCAGCCGCAGGGGTACAGTTTAGGGTGCAGACGGTGGGGACACCGAGGCAGGGGACGCCAGTGACTGGCCAGGGTGTAGGTGGATGTGTTTTTGTGTGTGTGTGTGTGTGTGTGTGTGTGTGTAGAGAGAGAGAGAGAGAGAGAGAGAGAGAGAGAGAGAGAGAGAGAGAGAGAGAAGGGGGAACACGAGAATACGAGGCTAGGCGGCGCGGGGACCGAGCCCGGGCCAAGCGCGGGGCTTCGGCGGGACGCTGTCCCCTGCCTGAGCTGGCTGCAGCAGCCAGGATCTGAGCGCTCGCAGCGCAGCGGCGCGGGATTGCGGGGACGCGCTCCGGGCTGGGCACGCGCAGCGCGCGGGGGCGGGGGAGCAGGAGTGCGGGCGGGGGCCGGGGTCGCGCAGAGGCAGAAGAGGGGCGTGGCGGAGCCCAGTCTGTTCCAGCCCCGCGCCTCTCCCCCGCCCGGGGCTGGAGGTGGAGTGGAACCCGCTGGGGCTTAGAATCTTTCCGGAGAAAAAGGTTTCTTCATTAGGGCTCCTTCATCCCCGTAGGAAGACACAAGAGGAGGCTGGGTCCCCATTGTCCCGCACAGCTTGGGGCTGACCTTTTGGCTTCACCCCTGGGAAAGTCTTTTTTCTTTGTTTATTGTCGTCTCCGTAGTTACCAAGCAGGTCCAATCTGGAAGGGGTGAAGGCAGCCTGGGTAAACTGAGCTCCCCCCTCTTTCCATTTTCCTAGTGAGTTAAGTAGTTCCAGCCCCCCATTACCATTAGGGTAGTTAAGTCCAATCACTTCCAGCACTGTTGTGACCGTTTGGTCCTGGCTGACCCTTCATTAGACTCCAATCATTCTGCCCTGCTGTGCACAGCTGTGGAGAACTCTCAACACTGTCCTGGTCCTGCTGCAAGGAACTCCCCAAGTGTCCCTTTGCACAGGGTCCTCCTGCAGGAAGATTTTTTAATCGCTTGATTGAAGGATACACAAAAGAACTATAATACACACCCTGTGCTTCCTCGGAGCTGGAAATGTGGTTCTCTCCTTAAGAGCCTGGTTCTACGGAGAGTTGTTTGCTGTGTAGGAGCATGGATACTATAACCTGAACTCCTGGCTTGGGGGCAGGGTAGGGAGCTTAATAGTATTCCTGAAATGTTTGTTGAATTATGTTGAGGTCCACATGAAGCAAGTTAACTGGTGGTGATGTCACCCAATCGCCTAAATACACCGACCTGAATATTCATGAGATTTTCATATACACGATGTGGTTTAGTTATTGGTAAATTTTACACTCTATTCGGAACCTTTTAGGAGTCACATTTAAAGGCACAGAAAACCAAGTTCTGGAATTATCTCTGGTACTCAGTTTGATGTAGGCATCTGTACAGCATGTACTCTTGTGTTCTGTTATTGTCTCAAAGCCAGTGCTGTAGCTTTATAAATTCAAAGGATGCTTAATGCATACAAATTGGGATTCCAAGTCTGTTTCAGCTGTGACTACCAGCTCTCACAGAATTCCCACCGCCTCTGAACACCGGGCTCAATGTACACAGCTAATGATGCAAGCTTGCTATCGGTTCGTGGATGGGGAATGCACTGTAGTCACGAAAGGACAGATCTGGAAGCTACAGTGTTTGTTTAGGAACACATATTAGTATACGAAGTTAACCCTTGATCCTATTCTTCCCATGTTTAGAAATAGAAATTATAATAGAGATTGAGAGTTTCCGTAAGGAAAGAAAATTTCTGGTCATTTTTGCTAACATAACAACAGGTGTGTATATCCACTGGAAATGCATCCAGGGTTCAGGAAAGAAAAGTGTTTCTCGAATGTGGGCTGGAGTGGGCAGAGACATTTTCCTGGAGATGTGCAGAAAGAACAGTTGGAGAATCTGATTATCAAACAGGCTGGAGACCAAACTGAAAGTCACTGAAGTCACATGTTTTATTGAAAGCACTGTCATTTCCAGCAGACTGAGAATGCTCATACTACGGCCAGCATTGATTTCCTCATGAAGAAGCTGGTACCTAAAATGCTAAGTCTTTCACTTTGAACACCTAGGGAACCACAAAAAGAGCTTCAGTTGCTTAGTAGAGGTTGGGTACATGCAAGATGACTCAGTGGCTAAAGGCCCTAACCCCACTAAGAAGTGACTTTCATAGGTTGCTCTCTCTTCTATTCGAATGGTGTGGCATACACCACCCTCAAATAAATAAATAAATAAATAAATAAATAAATGTAAAATTAAAATAAAATAGAAGCTAAGTTCACACAGGGAAAACGTATGTAATATAGTACATCTCAATTATCAAGGGTTCTCCACTAGCCTGGGAGAATAGTCCAGCAATAACAATGATTACATTAGCTCTTCATTAGTTGGTATTAGAGTTGATTTGCCAAACAAAGCCCCAGTAGAAACTAAAGTTTCTCTAGAAGAGTCAGTAGGTGAATCTATGATCCCTGATTACTCCATTCTCGTGGTTAAGAATATTACCAATCACCTGTGAAGGCACAAATGCCAACATGAGGAGTGATCATTCTGCACTGGGGTTTGTAGGGGGAAACGAGTGTCAACTAATCCTCCAGTGACAGCAATGAGAAGTTGAGCTGGAGAAGCAGCTGATGTGGCTTTGATAGTTCCCTGGAGAGATGATGGAGAGGAAGGTTGAAGTCCTGGAAAAGTAGGCCCTTGAAACAGCTAAGCGTGAGAAGAATAGAAGACATGAAATGAGCAAGAACATCAGAAACCTACTGTCTCATTTTCACAAGTTCTGATAAGTATCATCTGATTGATGTGCATTAGCTGTTGTGAGTCAATTGTGATGCCAAACAGTCATACAGCATCAGGTTGGCCATCGTGTCACATGCCTTTAGTAGCATCACTCAGGAGGCCGAGATAGGATGATCTCTGAGTGTTAGAGGCCAGCCTGGTGGTATATATGGTGTGTTCCAGGACAGCTAGGGGCACATAAAGGTACTCTGTCTCAGAAGCACACACACACACACACACACACAAACACACACACACACCACCTCCCTTATTTGGGGTCTGAATATGTGTTAGTATACATATATATGCCTATATGTAATATATAAGTCATATGTAATATATATGTACAAATATACATACATTTGATTAGAAACAGAGACAAAATAAATATGTGTAAAGCCTTAGTAAATTAGATTCATTTGATTATCACTTATAGACAATCTTAGGGGATGGTGGATAATCCATAGCCCTGGAAGCATCATCACCATCTCTCTCAGATATATAACATACCATTGAATGTTGAAATCAGAGAAGAGATCCTGTCATCTGATCTTATCGGATGAAAGATTATTTCTGGAAGGAAATATTGATTGCTTGGTTGAAGACTACCAAATATTTCAGAACTCAGAATTTAATATGGAGGAAAGACTTTGGAGTAAATTGCTTGGTCACTGGACACACTTCCCCTTTATGCATCAGGCACTGTTTAAGAAGAGATGTCACCATCCCTATCACAGACTGAGAGTCTAAGAGAAGAAAATGGCTGTCACTAGAAAACAATCTTGTATGCAACTGGTAGGTAAATAGATGAGACTCAGCTAAATTTAAATAATAATGTTGGATAATTTTACAACGCAAAGTAATTTTAGTGCACTACAATGTACTAAATTTAATGAGGTATTTGTATGATGAGGCATTTTTCACTACAAAATGATCGTTAGGATACTGCAACTGAATATTTGTGACATATTTATAGTTATTAGGGACCATTTATATGAAATCCAAAGTTAAGAAAATGCTTTGCATTTTCTCTACTAAATCATAAAGACTCTGCCTTGATACGTTCTTGAGTTCCTGGACTTTAAGGTTGACCATTTGCAGTTAAGAAATAGCCATGTTTTTCATGATTTTTTTTTTATGACTCCACAAATTATTTCCATTGAAAACTATACTGAAGCAAAGTTGGTGAGCTGAACCAAGTATTGACTGTAATCTGGTAAGGAAGTAGTGATTCTTTTTTCAAGAAAAGCATATCTTTATACTTGAGATGTTTTCAGAAGCAGGTCTCATTTGACAAGAATGTGTATCTTAGATTATGAGAATAGATTTATCTTATAGTTTGTGCTTTACAGATTTTGTTCACATCTGAAGAATAATTTTACTTTCTGTAGTGTAGTCAGGTGACTTGTTTGGATATGTCCTGAATGTTACTTTCTGTACACTCTTACGCACCTTGGCTGTGCATCTTTGCTTCTCATGACTCTTGCAAGTATAGGGTAAGTCCTTTGCAGGGTCTTCATGAGAGGTCAAGGGTGAGATGGATTTGGTCCTGAGACCATCTGGAAGTGACAAAATTATACTTGAGAGAAAAAACTTAGCATGTTACATATGTACTTTTTCTTTTTGTGTTGTGGTCCACAATAAAATTATTCAGTTTAAACTTATGAAATTCCAAGTATGCAATTCAGTGATAAATCTGCATTAATGAACAGTGAATGACAGTAATTCTTTCTTGTCCAGAACATTTGACATCCTAGAAGATTCTGATAATTCTTCTCCTGGGTGCCAATAGTATAATAGTTCTATTGTATAGTTTGAACTTAAAAGAGTGCTAGAAAATAATCATACATTTGGAATGTACTTATGGTTGAAATTCCTTAAATTTCAATTTTTCTCTTATACTAAAAATCTCTTATACTAAAAATCATTATTGTGAAGAGCCTATCTTTTATCTGTCAAGGTTAGCTGCTAGTGCAAGAAACTGTATCCTGGCTTGCCATCAACAAAAATCTATTTGGAGGCTGTGGTCCAGGATCAGTCATTGATAGCTTTTTTTGTATGTGGTAAGACCCAATTCCTCCTTTGTTAATGTCTGGCTTCTTACTGAAACCTAGCATGGTCAGTGGGCAGAGTCACTCTCCAGAGCCTCATTGATAAGGGCACAAATCTCATTTGGGAAGGACCCACCCTGAGGATATAATCAGCTCCCAAAGGTCCCAACTCCAAGAGTTCCACATGAGGACTGGGTTTCATTGAGTATGTTTATAGGGGATAAGAAGACTTTTAAGTGCTTGTTCTATTATGATTCCGTATTGGTGGATATGTCCATTTGTTGGTATGGTTTTTTAGAATTAAAGGTATTAAGAATCTTTCAGAGCCTAGCTTTATCCCAACCTAAACTATTTTTATTTGATTGATCTCCTGTAAAATTATTTTGCTTTTTAAGTAGATTTCATTTTTAGAATAGGTTTAGGCTCAACTTGAGTGATTAAGTATAAAATCCAGAGTTCTCACATATTTCTTGCACCTAGAGATTCACAGCCTCCCCTTATCATCGTCCCAGTGATACATGTGTTATGATGAATGAATTTACACAAGCACACTATTTTTCAAAAAAGTAACATATTAGGCTTACTCTCAACCTTGCATATTCTACAGATTATGTCAAAATTGTATGGATTGATTCATAAATACATGGAAAGATGACAGACATATACATACACAGAACATACATGTGGAGAGATGCAGATATTGATAATATAGCATACACAATAACCTCATTGCCCTAAAAATCCTTTGTGCTTTGATATTTACTTCCCATAATTTTCATTTTTTCAAATGTCTTGTGGTTGGATATTATGCAAGATGCATCTTTTTCAGGTTACTTTCCTTCTATTAACAATGTTTCCTAAGTTCCTTCAAGTCTTCATAGCTTGATAGGTCATTTCCTTTTATTACTGGACAGTATATTGTCTGGATGTGATAAAGTTTATTTGTCCATTTACCCAGTGAGGAGCATCACGGTTGCTCTTCTAGCAGTTTAAAAGCCAGGTAAATATAAGTATCCATATGCAGGCTTTTGTGTAGATGTAAGCTTTCAATCCATTTGGGTAAATGCCATGGAGAATGGTTGATTGCTGCGTCATCTAATAGTGTGTTTAGTTTTATAAGAATCTTCCAAACTCTCTTCTAAAATGGTCTTCTATTTTCACTAGCAATGAATTAGAATTCTGGTTATTCCGCATACTTACCAAAACTTGTTTGTGTCAGTGTTCCATATGGTGACTATTTTCATAGAGAGTAGTACTTAATCATTGTTTCAGTTTAAACTTTGGAATGGCATAGATGCTAAAATAGTGGAAACAGTGAAATGAGTTCCTGTGTGTACACATTGTTCATGTTCTCCAGTTAATTTTACATTTATTATTGTTTCTGACTTTTTTTCTTCAACATCTATTTATCATACCTACATCCAAAAGCCAAAAGGTTCTCTTGGAAAAACAGTTGGATTCATGTAAATTGCATCATCACCTCCTCTTGGGGAAGTTTTGCTTTGCTGGATTCTTGACAACACTAAAGGAATTTAGTTCATTGCAGAGTACTGTATTAAAAGCTTCATTTATGATCACTTAAAAGAAGAATTGGTGCTCACCGGGATCCATCTTGGGCTATTTAAGAATAAACTGTGCTTGTTCATGTTTTCTCCTTCGTAAAGTTGCCTATGATTTTTAAAATATTTATTCTGAGCTGTAACTCTCTCTCATTTCTCACTCACCTTGTTTCTGGCTGGTTGTTTTCAGTGTCCTGTCCTTAGTCCTTCTATACTTTACTCCATGCTCCATTTCAGAGTAAGTTTCTAAAACAAGTATCTTAAGGTGAACTACAAGCTAGTAAATAAGAACCTGTACCGGTGACTACTTCTTAAGACTTGACATATTATTCAAAATGCATCATTTTTTTTCTTATACTAGGAGCTTTTATTGGGGACTCTCATGTTAGTATGCAGTGTGCTCTATTAATGTTGGTTGTTTAAAATGATTATCTATTGTATATTTAGGGAAGGCATGACAATTCTCTTGTACATTGTGTTGGCTCTAAGCAGGAACCATCTTTAGATCTCGCTTCCTCTGCTCTATCTCCCTTGTGGAGGTGATGGAGAAATCATATTCTACCTATAAGCTTAACTTAACATTGATTGCTATGTAAGCCTTAGATAAATGTCCAAGTTATGGTAAAATTGAAAGATAGTATAAAATAAGTTTTGGGAATCGACAAACTAGAATAATAAGTTTTTGCTAAAATAGTCTCAATATAACTATTTCTTGCAAATAGTTATTCAAAAGTTTAACCCATTTTAAATTAAATATAACTTACAAGCACCCTAAATGATCATATATATCATTTCAGCTTGGATATAAACTTATGACCCTCCTTCCTCAGCCTCACAAGTTCTGGGCTGGCAGAAAGGCAACAATCATACTCATCTGTCAATGATGCTGTTTTAAAAATCACAGTAAAACTATTCTTTTAATCCATGTATTTTTTCAAAATACTATGTCTCTATAACTGCCACTCATTTGACTTAGAAACTCAAAGCAAATAGCTTCCGTATACTTAGAGAAAGAATTTTTATTTTCCTCCAATTCTATAATGAGGTCCTTCTGCTCCCAATATATTCTAATTCTTCTTCATCTGAACCATCTGGATTTTGTGAGGTCAGAGGACTATTAAGCCTTTTCCTCTCCTGTGCCTATTTATTTTCCTCCCGACCCAAACCATTACAGTATTTTTTCACTTCACTTTTTTCTCTTCACCTCATGTTCTCATTATAATTAGAGTCCCAGTGATACCTTCTTTTACAGTTTTCTTGTAAGACCAGACTATAATCATTTTGTCTACTTTTTCATTTTCTAATATCCCTTGAAACCACTGAAATTAGGTTTCTGCATTCATGTCAAATATAGTGAACTTAGTCACTGTTCTATTCCTGTGAAGTGACACCATGACCAAGGCAACTCTTATGGAAAAAAATCATTTAATTAGGGACTGGTTTACAGTTTCAGAGGTTTAATCCATTATCATCATGGTGGGGAGCATTGCAGCATATCAGCCGGCAGGTGCTAGGGCAGTAGCTGAGAGTTATATCTTGATTTGTAAGCAAATAGAGAATGCCTAGGCCTGTGATGGGCTTTTGCTATCTCAAAGTCCAGTCCCAGTGACTCATTTCCTTCAATACCTACTCCAACAGGGACATACCTCCTAATCCTTCAATTCGTTCAAAAAGTATCACTCCTTGATGACCAAGCATATAAATATTTGATCCTCTTGGGGCCATTCTTATTCAAACCACCACAAAGGTAAAAGCATTACTTCCTCATGTTTTTGCAAATGCTGTGTCCCCAAAGCTAAAGATCTCATTTTTTTTTCCCAAGTGCTTTCTGTGGTCTACAGAGCCTGGAAAGTCTTAGGCCCTCTTTCGTCCTCCCCTTTACCTCATCAGTCACCAGGTTGATGGACCACTTTTCAATTTTGTTCTGTTGTTATCATGCTTTTTAATATAATCAATGGGCTTAGCTTATGCTCACTGTTCAATAATTACTCAAATACATGAACATGTCTTTCCAAGAAGTGAAGCTTTTCAAGTCAGTATTGCCTGCCACTTCTCTTGTCTGATTATGCCAAAGTTCCATTCAGCATCTTGGATGTTTTTGTCATTTTCTGGACACTAACTGATTCCCTCAGACTATGAAAGGTTTTCTTCTCTTGGTTTCCTTGCTTTCCTTAGTGGGGAGAGTAGACATACTATTCATAACCTATTTGTCTTGACTTGTAATGTGGTCGGTTTCAAGCTTTCAGTTCTTCAAATAATAGCATGCACTAGCAGGCCTAAACCACTTCTAAGGTAAACTGATATGTCTATTCCTTGCACAGAGGGGCCCAACTAAATCTGGAAATTTGTTACTTTCTTTGAAGGTCCAAGCATCATTATTTGGATTTATTTATTTACATTTTTAACATGTTTATAAACTTTATTGTTTAAGAACTCTCAAATAAATAAAAACATAACATTTTCAAGAGTTAAGGCCATTTCTATTTCTGGACTCAAAAATCCTGGCATTTGCCTCTAACCATTTTCCTTAAGTATCTACTGCTACTACGTTATTTCTAGCTAGCTTCTCCTGTTCCTAAAAATAGGAAAAGAAGCTGAGAAAGTCTACTGCTCTGGGGAACTAGCTCACCATTCTCATAAGAAATAGGAAATGAAATGTTGAGAAGCTGGTATAAAGCAAGATGTCAAAGCACCATCAACCTAGTTTATATCCTGTAATCACTGGAGGAATCTGTTTGATGAGCAATGTGTCAATGCTTATATAATCTTCACAGGGAACCTTTGAAGGAGCTACCATGACCACTGTCTCAATGCCACTGGAAAATAGAATGATGTGCCAAAAGTCATGTAATTGTCTATACTGTTTCCTTGCAGACATCAGTGAGATTCAACACTAACCAATTCCTTGTCAGAGTCTACCCAGGTGCCTTTCATGGTTGAAACTTGTGCTCCTTTGTTCCCCCAAGACATAGTACATTTAGAAATATTGGTTCAGAGTCAAATATGAGTAATATAAAAGGTATGTGATATGAGAAAAAAAATACCATTCCAAACATTCAGATATACTTTCTGCCCAAATAAGATGAGTATTGTCCTGAGTGGAATTTCTGGCTTGTGTTTCTACTCAGTTATTCAAGTAGAGGTATTTGGTAGCATAATCCCTGAAAGAATTCAGAACATTAATGGAGAATAGAACAGAGACACCATGATTAGATAACTAGGCTTTGACCAAAGCTCTGCTTCTTGGCTGAAAATGTGGGCTAAAAGCAAACAAAAGATTATGTCCTTGAAACTCAAGTGACATTGAAGGGTACAGCTTTAGAGAATGATTCCTCTTTTGACTCAGTGAAGAGGATGTGAGTGTCCTCTCTGTATGACTTTCCTGAAGAACACATTGTATGGTTCTAAAGTCTATCCAAGACTCAGGGAGACTGTGAGGGAATCCCATTGTGGACAGGATGCTAAAACATGATGTTCGTGTATCAGCATGGGTTTTGTGGCTGTACATGGAGAGTGCTCAATTGGATGGCTGCTTCCTTGATATGTCGCCAAGCTTTGTCTATCCTTACCATTTGTTCTATTGACTGTTTTTAGCACTAGCTAGTACTACAAATTCTAATCACAGTGGAGAAGAATGTATTTTCTGCCTGAGGGAGCCTAAAAATCAGAGAATGTTTTAATTGTACTTCAACTTGCACTAATTAGGATTATTAATTACGCCCCATAACATGGTCTCAAACTCCTCTTCCCGTTAAGCCATGGATCTTAAGTTGTCAAACCAAAAAATCTAAAAGTTTATATATGGGTATATATGCTATATGTATTTGAGTGCCTATAAAGGACAGAACAGGGCATCGGATCCCCCTGGTGATGGAGTTAGAAGCAATTGTGAACCACTGGACATGGGTGCTGGAACCAAACCTCAGTCCTCTGCAAGAACACCTAGTGCTTTCAGTGACCGAGGCATCTCTCCAGCCTCTGCAGGGGTTTTAACAGTCAGCTTCTACACAGTTAATTCTCCCTGTCAAATTAGCTGAACAAATCTTTTGCAAATCTTCCACTATGAAATGAAAAGTACTCCAGATAGAGTCAGGCAGGGCTTGACATATATCAAGGGTTACGATCTAAGGTACAAAAAATCAAAAAGTGACAGTGTTAATGTACAAAAAAAGGATTATAAGAAAAAGACTTTTAAGAGTTTCACCTTAAGATAGGAAAAATTAGGGCTAGAGACATGACTCAATGGTTAAGAATGCTTGTTCTCACAGAGGACCTGGGTTCCCAGCACTCACATGGCAGCTCATAACGGTCCATAACTTCAGTTCCAGGTGATTTGACACCCTCCTCTGACCTCCATTAACACCAAACACTATGCACTAAGTATGGTGCATAGAAATACATGGTGAGAAAAGTACTTGTATACATAAATATTAAAGTTTTAAGTAGATCTAAATTACACTAAAAGGATAATGATACAATAAACTATAAAGAATACATTAAACAACATGAACATATGCTGACAGGAGCCTGATATAGCTGTCTCCTTAGAGGTCTGCCAGAGCCTGACATATACAGAGGTGGATGCTCACAGCTAACCACTGAATTGATCATGAGGTTCCCAATGGAGGAGTGAGAGAGAAAACTGAAGGAGCTGAGCGAGTTTGCGGCCCATGGGGAGAGCAACAATGCCAACCAACCAGAGCTCCCAGGGTCTAAACCACCAGCCTAGGAGCACATAGGGAGGGACCCATGGCTCCAGCTGTATATGTAGGAGAGGATGGCCTTGTTGGGCATAGGTGGGAGAGGAAGTCCTTGGTCCAGTGAAGGCCGGATGCCCTAGTGTCAGGGAGTGGGTGGGTGGGTGGAGGCACATTCTCATAGAAGCAAGAGGGAGGATGGGATTGGGGTTCCTGGTTGGTGTTGAATGGGGAAAGGGGTTCACATCTGAAATGTAAATAAAATATCCAATAAAAAAAAAAAAATAAGCAATAAGGTACATAAATATGATATCCACAGGACACAGAAGTAGAAAAGAGAACAACTTTCAAAATCCAGAAAAAACCAAAACTGTAAAATGTCACATGCTAAGATAAGGGATTAAGGAATCTGAAAACAATAGCACAGTTTGTACTTCAACTTGCACTAATTAGGATTATTAATTACACCTCACAACTTGGTCTTCTGGGTCTCCCAGCTTGCACTCATCTCTGGAGGTGTTCAAAGGGAAACAACACATAACAAAAGTCTCATTTCTCTTTTAATGTTTACTGTAGTTGAGCCAATTTAAACTCATCCCCGTCTCGCTTACAAATGAATGAGACTGAGATTATGGTTATTTTATTTGGCTTTGACAATTACTGGGGGGTAACCACCTAAGCTACTTTTCTAATTGCTGGTCTGTCTGCCTCCCCAGCTGTATATGCCAAATACTTGCTGTTTCTCCTGACATGTGCCCATGGTCCATCTCCTCTCATGGCAGCTTCTTCCTCCCTCCAGGTCCTTTCTTCTTCCTCTTATCTGCAACCCCTACCAGGTAGCTGAAAACCTGCCTACCTCTATTTCCTCCAGTGACTATTGCCTGTAGTCATTTTTATTCAACCAATAGTTTTAAATTAAGGAACAAGGGTTTGCACAACGAAAGCTGATCCTACATCTTGATATACATAGGAGACCTTGGCATACAGGATTTGGCATTACAATATATAACAATAGAGCATACCTCAACAGTTTACTAACTCTGCTCACTATGTTTACATTCTAACTTCAACCTCTCCCGAATGCCACACACCAGGGATGGTTTCCCCATTTTTACAGGTGTTCCCCAATACTCAGAGTTCAGTATTACTAGACACAAAGGTTTGGTGGTCACATTGGAACACAAGCCTCAGTTTCTATGATCACAGAGTATCAGCTCATTATAGCTGCTCAGCCATCGGAAGTCATCTTGTTCTAGTTAGTCAGCCAATAGGAAATCATCTTTCCTAAGCAGTACTCAGGTCTGTCAATATCATCTAGGGAGCACCAGCCATACAAGCTGAGTCTAACAATATATGCTAGTTTATCTTGCTAGTGAAACTGCTCTTCATAGCACTTATGTCTATGAAGTTTGCATACCGGTCAACCTGAAATTATAATTTGAAGCTCAAGCAAGCTCTTTAATAACATGAAAGAATGCCTCCAAAGAAAGGCAAGTTAAAATGACAAGAGGCAATATGAGACAGGGAACCCATCAGTCAGAGTGGGCTAGGTTATATTGCAATAATAAGGAAAATTGGATTTGCATTGATTTCTTGTTCACTTGATGCCTGTAGTGGGTTTAATTGACGGATTCCCTAGGGTAGGTAGCTGCCTTACAAGTGGTTGGTCAGCAGTCTAGTGAGCTATGAGTATAGGGGCAGCTTCTTTTCAGCATCCGTTTTCACAGTTTCTGGGAGAGAGGCTGGCCAGCCTTGCACTGACAACTTAATTATCTCCACACAGGCAAGAGATATCTATATATGCCACCGTCCCCATCAGTGTGTCTAGAAGGAGATGAGAAACAAATATGAGTAGTGATAAAATAATACACTCCTGGGGTACGTGAAGGGAAGAAACAGGGACCAAGCAGGAAAATAAGAAAGGAAAAGAAAAGAACATGAAGAAACCTGGCACCAGTATTGTGTACTGTGTATTATGGCTGTGCAATGATTTCACCGACTTTCCTCAGGGTTTAAATGCTAAATGTGATTCTAAGATCTTCATTGTCAGTGCTGAAGCGGTATAGGAAATATTAGTCCCTATCTTCTATGAATCACCAAGCTACTGCTCCCATCGTGATGGTGTCTGCAGGAGTTGAGCAGGGAGGATGACGAAGAGTGGAGTGGTGGATGGTGGGAGTAATAAAAAGCAAATCTCTTCTGAGTCCTTCCTCCTTCATGTCAAATGGGTTTATGTGCTTTAAACTGGTGACATCATGGACTTTCACCTGTTTGTATTTAAAGCAACCCCAGTCTTATACCAGTGTTTATAAAATGGAACAATTTTATGATTTTAAACTTGGGTTACATATCCTTCTTTTTCTTAAAAAATACTTTATGGCTAATATTCACTTATTAGTGAGTATGTACCATGCCTGTCTTTCTGGTTGTGGTTATCTCACTCCATGTGATATTTTCTAGCTCTGTCTATTTTCCTGAAAATTGATGATGCCCTTATTTTTAATAGCTGAGTAGTATTCTATGGTGTAAATATACCATATTTTCCTCATCCATTCTTTGATTGAGGGACTCTAGTTTTTTTCCGGTTTCTGGCTATTATGAACAACACTACTGTGAAATAGTTGAGCAAGTATCCTTGTGGTATGTTGAAGTATCTTTTCACCATGTGCCCAGGAGTGCTGCATTCCATGGGCCAAAAGAAGCTAAGTAAAAAGGAGGATCCAAGGGAGGATGCTTGACTCTCACTCAGAAGGGGAAATAAAATAGACATGGAAAATGGAGGAAGAGAGGGAACAGAATGGGGGATGGAATGTGGAGGGGGAGGGAGTTGATATCAGGTGTGGGAAGAGGGGGAGGAGAGGGCTAGGAGAGAGAATGGAAACCAGTGGTGGGAAGCATCTCTGGATAAACCAGAGGCTTGGGACAGTGGAGGCTCCGGAGACCATAGGGATGACCTTAGTTGAGATTTCTAGCTGGGGGGGGGGGGGATACAGAACTTGAAAGTGTTCACTTTCTGTAGCTAGGGACTGGCAGGGAGGGGAGGGGACTCTAACCTACACACAGACCTTTGACCTCAAATTTCTCCTGCCTACAAGATGTGCAGGGAAAAACATCAAGCCGAGATTGAAGAAATGGCCAATCAATGACTGGCCCATCTTCAGGACCCATCCTATGGGAGAGAGCCAACCCTCGACACTATTAATGACACTCTGTTATACTTGCAGACAGGGACCTAGCATAACTGTCTTCTGCGAGGCTTCATCTAGCAGCTTATGGGCACAGATGCAGAGACCCCAGGCAAATGTTTGGCAGAGTTCGAGGTGTCTTGTGGAAGAAGTCACCATGTGGAAGTCTTGGGAGAAGATTCAGAGAGTCAGAGGGTCAAGATGTTAAATCAATCAATCAATCAATAAAAGAATTCCCAATTGAGGAAACTCTAATGGCTGAGAAACATTTAAAGTAATGTTCAACATCCTTAGTCATCAGGAAAACACAAATCAAAACTCCATCTCCAGGTTCATACAGTGGAAGGAGAGATCTCACTCTCACCAGCATACTCTGGCCTCCACGTGAATACAACACAATAAAACAAAATGTCCCATTAAATATTGCAAAGGTGTATGAGGTGACCTCTTTAGATGAAGCATTTAATTTTGATCTGTGAACTAAAATTCTGATGTAACGAGGAATTCTATCCCATGTCCTACTCTATGCTAAATTATATAATTCCTAAGGAAAGTCTATGCCTGCCTCCAGGTAAAAATGCAAAGTTGCCCCGAGGAATGTAATAGATTCCTGAGAATTGTGGCTTTGTCTATCTGCCCCTATACCTTTGCTTTTTCCTTACCTCTATCTGCCTTCTCAACTGTAAGTACACAAGCAGACTTTTTTGTTTTACTCCAAGAAACTCAGGCCAGTCTTCAATGCTAATTACTCAAATTTAAAAATGTATAGCTCTTCAAATGAATGCACTGCTTGGTATATTTCATAGCATGTGGTACTGTGTGATAAAGAATGGAGGTATTCAGTTAGAACTTGCAGGAAAATATATTAAACCATCAATAAATAAAACACTGCTATTATAGTTTGAGGAATTTCAGTATTCCCTTCTTAACATGGTCAATAGTTTTAAACAACTAGTTTTAATATAATATTTCATTAGTCATTGATTTTATTTAATGTTTTCTAATCAGATTCATCCTCCATTTCTCTTTCTAACTTCTTTCAGTTCCATCCCCTACATCTTCCCAATTTTTGTAGTTCATATATGTATGTATGTATGATGCATGCATGCATGCATGTACATATGTATACATTTTAACTACCTATCAACTCCAGCTTGTGCTTCCTATATTCACATAAATTTGAAGCCATCTGCTGGAGAATAGTCAACTTGCCAGGAGCTTCATCCTCAATGAAACTGTCTCTCCATCCCAAATGCCATCAACAGTCAGTAGGTCTCATGTATAGGGTTTTGTGAAGAGCTAAATATTGATTGTCTTGATCCTGTGCAGGTCTTCTGCAGGCAGCCACAACTGTGTGAGTGCATGACTACAATAGGTCTGTCATGCTCAGAAGACACTGTCATCCCTAACCACTGACCACCCTTCTTTTACAATGGTCATTGAACTTTGGGGTGGACATGTAAGATAGATATCACATTTGGCTTGAGAATTCCACTGACACACATTCTCTGTACTTTGATCAGTTGTGAGTTTCTGCTTTAATTATAGTCCACCACACAAAGAAACTTCCTTCTTAGGGTGCTTCATCAATGTATAGGTATGGACATGGACATCTGGAGGTAGTTTGATAGTATATTCATTTAACAAAGTAATAGCGTAAGTCCATCCCTGGGACTTGGGAATACCCAACTGTGTGATCTTGGCTTGATGGAGTGGGCATTGAATCCCATCTGAAAATAGTTGTTTCTTCCCATGGATCATATCTTGCTGTGCTGGTCATTATTACATAAAACCAATAAAAGAACAACTATTTTAAAACTTGTTTTCAAACCTGCATTATAATCTCACAGGCGAATTTACCTGTTAATGATTTGCAAGCCCATAACATCATTTCTTTCTCTAATGTTCTCATTCTATCTAAGTAGCATGTGTCAGTACTAATTTGCCTCGAGCTGTAATCATTTTCAGTCCTACTCTGCATTCTTTCCTTCTCCATCATTTCATAATTCCTAACTTATACATTGTTAGACTTTTCCTCAGTGACATGATTATCGAAGACAATACAAAGCTATGGAGATGACTCAGGAGCTAGGAGTACTTTCTATACTAGCAAGAGGATGTGAATTTAACCCCTCAGCACCCACTTAAAAGCAGGATATTGCTATCAGTAACTCAGCACTGTGGGGCAGAGGCAAGTAAATCCCAGAAATCACTATCCAGTCATCCTAGCTGAGAATTTCAGGTTCAGCAGGAAACCCTATCAAAAACCATTGCTGTGACAGAGGAAAACACCTGACATCATTCTTTGGCTTGTGCATGCACACATGAGTATATATAAACCACACATAAACACACATACATACATGAGCACACACACACCATATCCCACAAACACACAATTAGAAATAATCAGACAACTCCACTTGTGCCTAGTGCTAACAGTTCATTTTCACCACTACATCTAGTCTCACAGAGAGTGTGATGTTTGCAGAAAAGGGCTTTCCTGCCAATCATATTTCATGCATGTCTATAATCAATAGTTTATATTATCATGTATATACAGAATTTAATGTTGGATAGAACTTAATATCTAGAAACCATTATAGCAACATAAGACACGGTGAAGTTATGTTGTACTGCTATGGATTCTTTAAGTTGTATTTGGGTGGTTATTTGTCAAGGTGAAACTTCAATCTTTATTCAGGGTGATGATGTCTAAATTTTGCAGACATCCAGTCAGGGAAGGAGTATAATGAGCATCCATGCTGCCTTAGCTTGTCAATGAGCCATTGACACTCTGAAGAGAATGGAAGAATGAACTTAGGCTGGCAGAATGGTATCAGTTCATGTTTTTTTCTTCAAGGGCAGCAGTCAGGATGCTATAGCTAAAGATCCATTATGTGGTCTTTGACATTCAGAAAACTATCTGGACTTCGGATCTGTTATTTGCTTGTAGTTCGGGTAACATAACCTAATCTTTGTTTGGCTCACTGGTAAAATGAAATCTGTAACACACACACACACACACACACACACACACACACACACACACACAACACACACATATATATATAATATATATATATATATATATATATATATATAATAGATAATGTTTGTGAGTGTCTTTGTAAGTTTCAGTGTCAACATCTATGGAAGAATGGATGGCACAGCCCTGTGAATGTTATAACACACTGCCTGACAATCATGAATTCAGTAACCAGTAGCATCATGCTTTATCCTAGAGAGAACGTTGTTCAGTAATAAGCAGTTATAAGCCAACCTCATGAATTCCAACAGAACAGCTCTATCTTGGGGCAGATGCTACATACAGTTTTTTTTTTCCCTCCATATAAAGTAAGCTAGCTATAAAGCTCTGCTCTTTGCAACAGAAACACACTGATTCAGCTTTATAACCCTTGATTAAATTATACTTTTAAAATATACTCTCCAGGTTACCATTAAAAGTAGTATTTTTCCTTTTAAAGAGTAAAGAGTTAGAAAATTTAAATTATAATTCACCTTCAGATGATAATAAATATATTTTTGTATTTATGGCTACCTATATGATGTCTACTTATAGCTAGTATTTTTTACCTGAAGACTACTATCCAGTTTGAAATTTATTAAAGAAAACAGGTATCTTCTGTCATCTGGAAATTATGTGAGTTTGTGGTATATGGTATGATTCTATCACAGTGTGCAGTTGGGACGAGGTTGATACGTAATTTCATTCTGACTGTTAGAAAGCCCATCACAGTGATCAGTACCTACTTTACAGGGTAGCTCCATTGCCCTTGCTTAGATTTTTGTCTGATTGGCTCATCACTGCATCTATTGTGGCTAATTCCTTTTTAAATAAGGAAAACTGAGGTGTGTACTTCACTCCATCATCAAAACAGTTTACTTGTAAAATTGCCAAGATGATGATATAAAACCAAAAGAACTGAATAATAAAAACAAGAAATATCATGATATATTTTTACTTTATCCTCTTTCCATCCTGTTCTGTAGTATATACACGGTTTCAGAATTACTATCATGCTTTCAAGTTGTACTCTACTATAAATAATATTCCAGAAGAGGTCCACATACATAAACATATTTTTTAAAATTTTTTTCTCCTTAGGATAAATGAATAGAAATAAGAATCTAAGATGAAAAGCAGGATGAGTTTTAAAACTTAATTCATGGTGTGTTTTAGAGGATTTTTTGTGAGAGATGGCTAAAGAATATCTTTTGTTTATGAAGGGCAAGCAAAGAAATGTATACAAATTGTAGAAATTTAAATTATCTTTTGAAACTGGGGAACAATTTTAAGTTCCAATTCCCCTACAGATCTCTAAATCTTCCTGTGGAATGATATTAATCATGGAGGTGGGATTTGGGGAGCCTCCTCCACCTGGGTGAAGTTAGAATAGAGAATGGGACCTCAACATGGTGAATCCCCAAAAAGGAAAGACACTGTCACGGAAAATATAAGCTTTTCATGAAAAGTTAAAAAATAAAATATTCTCATGTTTAGCCATGAAGTGTCAAATTTTCTTAGTAGATTTGTTCGTAGAGCGTTTTATCCATAGTCCGAGTGACCAGCATCCATCAATATTCATGTTCGGAAGCCACAGATGTATCTATTACATTTTTATTCTTTGCAAATATAGTATGGAAATGTTCTGTTTCAAAACAGTTTTTGTTCAAATTTAAAAAAAAAAAATGAGTGGTTGTTGGATCCAGAAAAAATTCACTTCCTATTTATTATGGAAGTGAGAGGTTTTTTTTTTGTTTGTTTTTTTTTTTTTTATAAAAATTTAATCAAAATAGTATTTTGATTATATTTTTCCCTTCCAAACTCCTATTGGAGTTTTTTTTTTTTTTTCCTAAGAATCACAGGCCTTTATTTTTTAGAAAGAATATAAATTATGTTTTGGCTATAACATTAAAATTATACTTTATTATAAATGGAAATCTGTATAAAGTATAAAAATGGGAAATCACTCAAGACTACAAAAAAAAACAACAAAAACAAATAAAATTTGCTTATCCATTTAAAAATACACAGATGAAAAAAAACAAGAAGTAGAACAAAACAAAACAGAAAAGCAGAACATAACATCTCCTCTGTCTGCAAACAGACTCAATTCCCAAGCAGTTCTGCCGAACAAGGCAAACATGTTTTGCATGTTTTATGAGTTATGAGCTCTCCACAGGCAATGCCACCTAGCTTTTATTATCTAATTTTAAAATTTGTGTTTTACTTTTGATTAAATTATAATTACATCCTTTCTTTTCTCACCCCCAATTCCCCCCCGCATCTGTCCCAACCCCTGCATGCCATTCCCAAATCATGACCTCTTTTTCATCAATTATTATTGTTATAGCTATATAAATAAATACATAAATACAACTGGCTGAGTTTTTTCCATGTTGTATACATTTTAGGATTGACCATTTGGTATTGGGTAAACCAATTGGGGAAGACTATTGCTCCCTTTCTGGGCACTTGCTTTCTTCTCAGCTATTGCCAGTAGCTCCTTATCTAGGGGTAAGGCCCTGTGAGATTTCCCCCACCCACACTGGGATGTCAAGTAGTGTTAATATCGTTTAGATCTTATTTAGGCATTCATATTGTTGAAATTTTTATGGGAGTAGTTTCCCTGACATATCTAGAAGACACAATTGCACAACAAACTTCCTATTCCCCAGGCTCGTACGATCTGATCTTTCTGTATCCTCTTCTATGATGATCCCTGAGCCTTGGGTATAGGAGTTGTATTGCACATACATCAACTGAGGCTGGGCTTCCCAAGGTCAGGTTTTTTTTTTGTTTTTTTTTTTTTTTGTTTTTTGTTTTTTGTATTTTTACCAGTTGTGGTCTCTGGAGCAAGAAGGAGCTAGTGATGAGTAGTGAGATACACTTCTCTATGGGAGTAAGGATAAGTACTTACAATGATTTTGGTAGTTAGGTAGCAGTAGTAAGTTCTCCTCTAAAGTCCATGACCTCACTGGCCATAGATATTTAACTATTTCCAGTATCAGTCTTGATTTCCTTCCTGTTGAGTGTACCTTGAGTCCAATTAGACACCTATGGATTATTGTACCTTTAGGAATATCATGCCATGCTAGTCATTCTTGTAACCATGAAATTTTTTTCCGGATTTTAGCTAATGTACTGATTATTTCTCAAGCTGCCACTCAGGATAGTGAGTGGCAAAATTCAATGACATGGGTCTACATTATGGGTGAACAGTGGCAAATACACTGAAATAATGTTATGCTAATTTCATAATACTGATTGTGTTACAAAATAATCTTTTGAGTCAATTCTAAATAAATTAGAGTCAGCTACTATTTAAATTTAAGCTAAGTATTACTGTAACAGAGGATAATACTATATAATACCAATATCAATTTTCTTGTTAATTAGGTATATGTTGGAATAGATTGTATATATAGCATTGTTTTGGAAAATTTTATACAAATTACAGAATAATTCTGCTCTGTCCATATCATAAATTATATATGCCTTACAGAAGCTTTTCAATTTCATGATGTCACATTGTTGATTTTAGTGCCTGCACTATTGGTGTTCTGTTCAGAAATTTGTCTGCTGTGTCAATGGGTTCAAGGCAAAGGACACTATCAATAGGACACAATGTCAGCCTATAGAATAGGAAAGGAATTTCACCAACTCCACATCTGAAAGATCACTAATATTCAAAATGTGTAAAGAGTTCAAAGAACCAGACATCAACAAACCAAATAATCCAATTAAACAATGAGGTACAGATCTAAACAGAGAATTCTCAACAGAAGAATTTCAAATGCCTGAGGAACACTGAAAGAAATGTTCAACATCCTTAACCATCAGGGAAAGGCAAATCAAAACAACTTTGAAATTCTATCTTATACCTGTCTGAGATCAATAACACAAATATCAGCTCATGCTTGCAAGGATCTGGAGCAAGGGGAGCACTCCTCCATTGATGGCGAGAGTGCAAACTTGTTCAGCCACTTTGGAAGTCAATATGTCAGTTTCTCCAATTGGGAATTTATCCATCTCAAGACCCAGCCATACCATTCCTATACCCAAAAAAGCACTTCACCTTACCATATACTTGCTCAACTATGTTCATAGCAGCTTTATTCATAATAGCCAGAAACTGAAAACAACCTCAAATGAATATCCCCTAGTTGTCCCTGAGTTGAGGAATGAATTTTAAAAAGTGGTACATTTACACAATGAAGTATTACTCAACTGTTAAAAATCCAACATCGTCACATTTGCTGGCAAATGGCTAGAACTGGAAGAGATCATTCTGAGTTAGGTAATCCAGATGCAGAAAGACAAACATGGATGTGCTGGAACTGGAGCCTAGCATAATTACCATCAGAGAGAAAAGAGAGGCTTCATCTAGCAACTGATGAGAGCAAATGTAGAATCCTACAGCTGCGAATTATGTGGAGCTCAGGGAGTCCACTGGAAGAAGGGAAGGAAAGATTGAAGGAGCCAGAGATTCCACAAGAACAAGGATATAGCCAACAAAATCAACTGACTAGGACTCAAATGGGCTCACAGAAGTTAGGAAGCCTGTATGAGTCTGACCTCGGTCCTCTGCATATATGTTATGGTTTGTAGCTTGGCATGCTTGTGGGCTTATTAACAGTGGGAACAAGGGCTTAATTTGGTGCTTTTGCCTATCTTTCTTCCTACTGGGTTGCCTCATCCAGCCTTGATGTGTATCTGGTCTTATTGTAGCTTGCTATGCTGTATTTGGTTGTTTTCCCTGGAAGGCCTGCAGTTTTCTGAGGGGAGGTTAAGGGGACATTGATCCATGGAAAAAGAGGAAGTTCCAGGGAGCACTGAGGAGAGGGAGAGAAGGGTAATCACAGTAGGTATGTAATATATGAGAGAGGAATAAATTAATATGTTTTATCATATATTATTCTTCTGAAACAGGAAATATACATGTCCATATTTTATACAAACCATAATGAGAGACTCCTTATGAAAAAGTTATATATATATATATATATATATATATATATATATATATATATATATATATATATTTTATAAAATAACAGTTTTATAACATTTATTTGGGATATTCTCAGTACAATGTGCTATGTGCCTTGATTTAGATCATTAACATGTTTATTGTTTTTCCATAATGTGTTTTGTTGAAAACTGGCCATTTCTTTTTAAAATAGAAGGCAGTAGTCTTTCCATTCATCTCACTTCCCCGTTTGAAACTACTAAGAGATTTTAAATATTAGTTAATATAACGGGTTTATCATGTCATGCTTTATTTTTAAACTGTGATGAACTAATGTAATAATTGATGTGAAGAGAATTTGTATTATTTCCATGCCAACTGTTCCTAAAGTTAAGTTCCCAATTTATTTTTAGATTTGCTATTATTTCTACTTTAATTGTGTACAATTAAAAGGGAGGTTAACACAATGAGGCACTAGTTACTGAAAGCATACTCTGTGGGTTCTGTCAGTTAAGGCTTCATATTGACTTGCTTTGATTGTGAAAGAAACTAAAGAACGTACAAAATGTGAAAATTTTTCTGTGTAGATTAGAAATCACTGCAATTTAATTCTTTATACCTTGTATATCATTCTGCACAATGTACCATCAGATCAGAAATTAAGTTATTATACTGCACTTTAGCCCAATTTGACAAATGTTACCCTTTTGAACTCAAAATCTGTGCTCAAAATATTTTTATTACCATAGTACAAATATAAGGCTCTTAATTTTTTTACTGTAACATAGAGTACAGAAAAGAACTGTGGCTTGTGAGTCTAGACACAGATCTAGAGAGAGATAAGCAGAAGTGGTGAGTGGAATGAGCCCTGAAATATCCAGTAAAGGAGTTTTCTATTTGTATTTGTTGATACTGCAGCATAAAACTAAGCCCCAGATGTGTCAGCCTAAAGCAACAATCATTATATTCTCACATAGTTTCTGGGATTAGAATGAAGACATGACTGTTCTAAGTGGTACTGGATCAGGGCTTTCGTGAAACAGAAACCATGTTATTTGTCAGGATCAAGGCTGTAAATATCATATAAAAAGTCTCCAGGTAATTGTCCAGGAGGGTAGCTGTTATCAGCCTACACTATCCCATTTATTTAATGTTTCTTAAAATCTGAAAACAGTCATTAAGTCTCTGCTATATTAACAAGGCTCAGAGATCATCTCATCGTGTCTCATGATATATTGCATGTATTTACCATGGCCCTAGTACTTTTCTGAGTCCTTATGTGTAAGGACTTATGCCATAATGACGAAATTCCTTTTTCTGAAGATTTCACTTTTATATCACATGTAGATCATACAGCTTATCACCTAAAGTTGCTTCATATCTATAGCCTTACCACCCCAAACACTTCATGTCTTCTAAAGTTACTTCCCTCTTTAAAGCAGTAATTTAAACATGCCTCTCCTCAAACACAACTGATATTCTGAACTTCCTTATTAACCAATTATATTCCAGTGATTCTCATGATTTTTCCACTTCATTTATCCTCAGGTTTTCTTCCTTTATTTTCCCTTCCCTTCTTACAATATATAATTTTAAGTCCCTTATTGTCAATATTTCTACTTCTCCTTGTCAGTCAAAGCTCCAAATTGGGGTGAGATGATTATCTCATTTATTTATTAAGTTTTGAGAATGTGGCAAGAGAGATCCATCATGGGTAAATGTGTTTTTCTATAAACATACCATGCAAAAACTCAAATATATCCCCACTCTGCCCAAAATCCAATCTAATTTCTCAAGTCATGTCTTTCTATTTAAAGAATCACCATTGTTTTAATTGCTATCTTTCCATGTGGGACCAGTCTCTAATGTGTCCTCCATATATTAACTTGCAACACAAGAGGTCTGGAGCTGAAATGGGAGTCAGCTACTGCAATAACTCAACTTCTTCCCACCACGTTCTCAAGCGCAGTTACAGCCTGTCCTCTTCCGTTGCTCTGCTTTTAGTGAAGAAAATGCATTGATCAATCTCATTAAAGACAAGACATTCAGCTTCACCAGGACCACGTCCCTTGCCGTAGGTCCACACCCCACCAGTTATTAAGACACATCTCCCTCATCATCCAGTTACATTTGCCTCTATATTTTTTCTTAAGTTTAAAATAAATAAAACAAATCCTTGTACTATTTTCTCTTCCTACTTCTGCTGCCTTTCTCTTCCATTTATTTCTAACGCATTCGAACCTCATGCAGTTTCTTAATAGTTAGATGTGAGTGTTCTTTTCGTTCATGCTCGGGGATTGTAAGAATTAATATTGTGAAGATGGAAATACAAAAGCAATCTATAGATTCGATACAATTCCAATCAAAATACAAACACCACTCTTTACAGAAGTAGAAGATACGATCTTAAAACTCATGTGGAAGCACAAAGGTCCCTGGATAGTCAACCCAATATTGAGAAAGAATAGAATCACAGGTGCCATCATACCTGATCTGAAGTCGTACTATTAAGGTGTCATAACAGAGAGAGTGTGACACTGGTCCGAAATGGACATGTGGGTTAATGGAGTAGCACTGAAGACCAAGATATAAAACCATGCATATCTTCAACAAAATGACACTAGAAAAAGTGGCTGTCTAAATGAAACTATATTCTTACTTTTCAACCTGTACAAAAGTCAACTCAAGGTGAATTAAAAACCTCAAATAAAACTTGAAACTGAAAAGGCTATTGGGAAAAAATAGGGAACACACAAGTATGGGCAAAGGCAAGGATTTTTGAGTAGGACTCCAATAGCTATGAGATTGGCCAAATGTAACAAATTGGACCTCATAAAATTAAGATACGTCTGAATGGCAAAGTAAATAATTAATAAAGGTGAAATTAAGAATGGAGCCAAATTAGAATTTTTTGGAGAAATTTATTCTCCACTTATTTGATACTTCAGCCTCCCCCCCCCGGTTTGTGTGTGTGTGTGTGTGTGTGTGTGTGTGTGTGTGTGTGTTGAGAATTAGGTGAGTACTACTGAGATCATGGGAGCCCTATTTTCTCTAATAATTTTAAAATTAGCATTATTGCAGTAGCACAGTGTGAAATGGCTGATAAGCAATATGCTGACATAATACACATGCAGAAAGAGTGTATTTTCATGCATGAAAATGATAGACTATAACATTGGAAGTAGCTATACAACTTGTGTTAAAGCTGGTTCTTCCCATGCTACAGGAGTGCAGGTGAAGTCTATTCAACAAAAGATCCAGGCCACAGAAATGATAAAAATTGATGACACCATGACGCCAAGCAGAGAACTTAAGAATTCTATTCCACATTTGAAAGATTGTGAAATGCAATTATATGCTGGCCTTGCACAGACTGTTTAGTGTTATTTTGAGCTTGTTTACAGAGGTGAAGCTGTTAACAAGACATTATGCAGTACTGAAGAACAGCCAAAGGAAAATTTTCTAGTGATCTTGGAATATGAATAGAATCATTCAGTACGATTTTGTAAAAGGTCTTCTGAAGTTTTATTTTGAATGATTACAATACCTATTATGACTGAAATGAAACTTTAAGTGGGAAAGGAGACAGGCACTTTTCAAACTCTCTGTAGCTCAGCATTAATTTAAAGAAGATGACTGCTAAGATTCTATACAGTCACATTTGAGTAGTTGGAATTCACAGTGAAGCCTGATTTTATTACAGTAATATAATGGGATAAGAAGTACAAATTCTATGTTGGACTGTGAGTTTCCTACTTAGAGTTAATGAAATTGATGAGGTCATTTGTATAAATAGAAGATAACCTGATTATGATACTCAGGCAGGGAGCCTTTGTATAGGATTCTTTGTAAATCTTTCGTTACCTGCATGAGAGTTATGCTGAAGGTCTCCAGGATAATCAGTTATTGTCTCTATAAGTCCCATCCAATAAAATTCCAATGGTGATGCAAATATCTGCTATGTCCCATATGGTAGCCACCTGCCACACACTGCTTATGTGTACTTGAAATGAGTCCAGTGTGTCATCTGACCATCAAATTTTTAATTGAATTCACTGATGTTTAATTTTGATTTTAAAGGACCAAATATGACTTATAATCATATTATATACAAGATTACTGTATCTCGAGAGAACTTATGGGGAAGCAGATATTAAAAGGATGACATGGATTTAAAGTAGCTGACATCAATCGGAACTAGGTGTAACATAACCCTATATCTAATCACCAAGGACACCAATAAAAACATATTAGAAGCCATTCAGCAAGTCTTGGGAGTGAGGGGGAAGCTGAATCAAATAATGAACAAACAACTCAAAACCTCTAGGATGTAGAAAATCGAACAACTGTTATAGAAACAAGAACTTAACTTCTTAGGCCACGAATACTTAATTTTTAAAATATAAAGTGCAATAGACAACTAATCATGATCTGGGTGAAAAAACCACTTTCTATATTTGTATTAACATGTGGAACCATTGATAAAACAAAAGACATTTGTCTCCAAAGATATTTTGGGCTGTATTTAGTCTCTTTTTAAAATATTATTTATTTATTTTTATTTATATGAATACACTGTCGCTGTCTTCAGACACACCAGAAAAGTGCATCAGATCCCATGATACAGATACAGATGGTTGTGAGCCACCATGTGTTATGCTGGGAATTGAACCCAGGACCTCTGGAAGAGTAGTCAGTGCTCTTAACTGCTGAGCCATCTCTCCAGCTCTGCTGCATTTAATCTTAATCTCTGAAATAAGCTATGCTGAGACACAGAGTGTCAGAAACACTGGCGCAATGTTAAAGTTGTAACAGGAACTACAGCACTACTGCACAGCATCTAATGTCAACAAACATTCAATAACTCATTGCCTTAGTAAACTGTTTCCTTAGTTACTCTATGATTACTCATCATGACCGAAGGTAATGTGGAGAGGAATGGGTTTGTTCCAATTCCTCTTCTGAAGTCACAGTTCATCATCAATCAACAGTCAGGGCAGGAACTCAAACAGGGTAGCAACCTGAAGGCAGGAGCTAATGCAAAAGCCGTGAGGGAGCACTGCTTACTGGCTTGCTCCCTATGCTCAGGCTGCTTTCTCATAGCAGCCCAAGAGTAGCACTGTCAGCAATGGCATGGGTACTTCTACGTCACAAATTAAGATATGTTCTACAAGCTTGCCTACAGCCAGCTCTTGTGGAGGCTGCTGCTTTATTGAGATTCCCTTCCTTCAGATGGCTCGCATCAAGCTGGTATAAGACTAATCAGTACACTAACAGTCCTACCATTAAAAAAAACTGTCCAAGAGATACAGGAAACATTTATTTTTGTTAATATTGCACTAATGAATAAATGAAGCATCATTATAAGGTAGTTCAGTTTTCTAATATAAATCTTGTCACAACTCTAAATAATACTAGCTAGTATACCTCTACTAGGCGTGACATTTCTTTAATTAATGTTGAATTCACTCCTCTCATCATTTCTTAAATAATTGAAGGGTAGAATGTACTGTACTGAAAATGCAGGAAAATTTCAGGAGACTCTTATCATTGTGACATTATATACTAAAAAATGCACAAATTTAGCCGGCCAGTGGTGGCACACTGCTGTCGTCGCAGCGCTCGGGAGTCCGGGGCGGCTGTCTTTCCGGAGTTTGAGTCCAGCCTTTGCTTCCTGCGGCACAGTGAGTTCATCTCACAGCCCGGAAAAAAAAAATAAATGCACAAATTTAACTGATAAAATGAATTAAAGATTTTAAAAATGGAAGAAACAAGAGAGGTGAAAAAACAGGGCATTATAAAATAAAACAAGAATCCGAACACAGGGTATTTCTATAAATGAAAATAATACTCAAAATTAACTCAAATGGCTTAGATAATAGACTAATGGGAAATGTTTTAATAATTGCACACTGAAATGTTTTCTCTAAATATTAGTCTTACATCAGGTGCATGTTGGAACGAACCAGAGGCATGTATTTCTATGTAAAGGAAGACTCTGCTCAAAGTGCAAAGATGAATGGCGAAAGAGGAAGCCACGACTGCAAGTCACACCATAGATTAAAACTGCTTCCTAAATTTCCTTCACACTTCAGAGAAACGAACCTTCATCCTTGAGACCGAAGATTTGTGCTATGGTTTCGAGAAGTATTCCCTGAGGGCCCAGGTAATGAAGCTTGATTCTCAACCCACAGTGCTACTGGGAGGCTGCAGAATCTTGAGGAGGTGGGGACTGGTGGAAGGAAGTTAAGTCCAGGGCCTTTGAAGGAGTTTCTAGGGCTCATGTCTCTTTCTCCTCTGTCTTTGCTTCTTCCTGCTGTGGAAAGAGGGATGTTTCCGCTACTGTGGTATCCTGTTGGACCACAAGCCAAAAGCAAAGAACTTTCTGGATCATGGGCCGAAACGTCCGATACTGAAAGCCAAAGCACAACGTACCACTTGTAAGTTGATTTCCCTTAATTACAAATGAACATAACTCGATAGAGTACTGAACGCGTGGAAAGAAAGATCACAGAACAGGAAACACGAGCAGAAAGTTCAAGAGCTCCAAGGCTGTTTTCAACTTAGCAATTTTCCTAGGGTACAAGATGCTTTCAATGGGTGTAACAGACAAGAGGAGTCTTCCCTGTGGTACTTTATCCTTGCCCGTGCTACATGTGTGTGAGTGGAGCCCCTCTTCGCCTTCCATTACCAAAGGTTACACCACACACTAGCCACAATCACCCTGAATCCTGAAGTTAAGGCAAAACTCAAATTCAATCTTTAAGTAAATACAGATCTGTAAATAATCCACTATTATCTATAAAGACTCAGCCTAGCAGAGAAGGTAATGAACAGTACCCAATACTAAGCTTGCATCTCTATTTCCCCAGAATTGGACAGACAGGAAGGGGAGGGCGCTTCATCCTACTATTTAGTGAGGTTGGGTCAGGTTTCTGGAGAGAACACCCTAACATAGAAACAAACAAACAAACAAAAAGGAAAATCAAAACATAACTCAGCAAATGATAGAGTAGGTTAAATTTCGTCCATTAATGACTTGATATAGTTTACATGCTAGATTATAAAAATTACATTTGTACAAGGCTGTAGAAATCAACAGGCCTCCCTGTAAAGAAACGTTAAAATGTTTGAAACCAGTGAAGAGTTTAATTTTACCAATTGTATGAGCTCATTTTCTGCTTAGTAATATTTAATATCATTTAAACCTTCCCCCATATGTTGGGTTTATGCTGGTTTTCCTTATCGTTTCTGTATCTCCATTGAATTTGAATGTAAGTATTCAGTGAAGTATTTGTACTGGGTGTTTTATGGTGGTTCTTGTAGTCACTCTTCTAGAACGTGGCTAATATTATAGAAAAGACGTGGCTTGTCTATTTTAGACACATGTGATCTAGTGACAGAAGAGGGACTAGGTGGAGGACGGTGACAACCTACTCAGAACTAGTGCAAGCAATTTAGAATCCGGAGAGACTTCAGCTGTAATTTGATTAGCATGTCCCTAATATTAAACTATGTGTCAATTTTAATCTTACTGTATTTGAAATAATATTTGCTATAATCTTTACAAAAATGTGATTGTTTTGTTCCCTGACATTGAAAAATTAGAAAGCATTGATTGTCCTGCTCTAGTACCTAAATTACAATCTGTTAGCCTGTGGCAGAATGTGGGATTTTATTATGCCATGAACCGACCAGCTGTTACTTTATAATCTAGGTATATTTGCTCAAAAGAGCAAATAATTTTTAAATAAATCATTAAAACATTTCCAGTGGAGTTGCAGCCTAGAGCCTTCTATTTGTTGCCTCCAACTTCACGTAGGGAAGATAGACTCCATTTCTGAATGGGAAATTTCATGCACTTTAAAGTCAGTTTTGGTAGGGTTTGTAAAAGGAAACACAAAAGCGAACTTGGAATTGCCACACTCTGTTTTGTAGCTCAAACATAAATATTTTAGAAGTATGTAGACAAAAGTGCATACTTCCCAAATCTTTAATAATAGTACAGAATTTTTAAAATATATACCTTATCTGTAAATTCATACCCTGAAACTTTGCTATGTTTCCTTGGTTTTTGAGCTTGATACTCTGTTAAAAACCCATGCTTATCTGAACTACATATTTCCATCAAAGTTCTTGTTCTATATTTAAGGGAAAGGGCACATCTACCGCAGTCACCATGTTTATGTCTAAAGGTGACTAATCATGTCCTCCTCTTCTTGTTCACACTTTTCCCTACATAGATGAAATGTTTTGCAAATTTAGAACACATGAGCCATCTGGCTCTGGTGTACATTATTCATGCGCTGAGAGGTATACAGCTCCATGATAAAATAAGGAAGTCCTTTAGAGGCGGAGAGACAGACCTTCTCCCTTGCAAGCAGTATGTGTGTAGGCTGATTCTTTACACCTCTGACCCCAATTTTCTCATCTAAAGGATGACTACAGCAATACTTATTTATAGAGATATGGTATAGGCTAAGCCGGGAACTGGTTAGTATAAAAGCACTACTTATGTCTTTCAGATCTGAGCTAACCCGATAATTGGCTACCATTTACTTGCATATAGCAAGTATAAACATTTACCCAAATCAATCCTTTGTAGCAAGCCATCCTAGAACTCAGAGACCCACCTGCCTCTGTCTTCCAAGTGCTGGGATTAAAGTCATGTGTTACCATGCCCAGTGATATTTTATTTCATAACAATGAGATTCATGACATAAGAATCAAATACCATCAGACATCAATATAATTTTCAACTGAGATCCATTAAAACCAGACATTTATATCTAGACCAAAGAAAATGTGGTAAATCATCAGAGCTCTCTTGAAACATGTGCAAAATTTAGAAAGTATGCAACACAAACTTGTTCAAAGAAAAATAGTCTGCTACATTTATATCTAAGTATTTCAATTGATACCTCTTTGGCTTTCAGTTAAGTCTAAGGACAAACTTGTATGTTGATTGAGAACTAGGTTCCTGTATTTTCTCCCAAGAGGAAGAAACCTTAAAGTACTTCATGTTCTTATGCTGTGGTTATAACTCAGTGTCTCCATCTCCTTCTAGAAAAAGCCCCTACCTAAACATTAGGAATTTATCACCATTCAATCTGTAAACTCTCCACCATGCTTGCTAGGCAAATGCCCAGCACCACTGTCTTAGGTGACTCTCTGGGCTGAGCTGAACGGACAGACTTAGATTGAGCCTTTATTTCCAAGGCAGATTCTGAGCTCTCTGTAACTCCTACCAAACTGAAAATGTGGATAGCCTCCAAATGATTTCATTAGTGAAATAAATACGTCGAAAAAAAATAAAAACACAGGAATAATGTTGACTGAGTGTTCACATTATGAATGTGTCTATTTCATCTCTCAAAACTTGTCCAAGTTTCCATTTTCAATTTATTATGTGCATGTTTTTAAATTTTTTTCAACGAATATGTTTTTAATGAAGCTTTCAGTTTTTCTGAACCTTCAAAAGTATAGAAGCACATGATATGTTAGATAGCTAAGAGAATTTTAGTGGTTATTTTGTTGGTGAATCCTTAAGAATGTCTGTGGCATCAGGGAGAAAAGAATTAAGACATAATTTACATATTAGCACAATAGTAAATGATGAATTGATATTAAAATATTAAAGGGCCAGTTTTGCTGCAAACTATTACAAAACTTTAAATTCCTATAAAGCCTCAATAAGAAAACAATGTGGATTAATGCAAACAAGGTCATGTTTATACAGTTTATGCCCTACATTTTGACTTCTGAAGGTTGCAGGGAGTTATTATAATATCTGACCACAGGAATATCTTTTGTGCAAAGAAAAGGTCTCAATAAATACTTAGATGCTTTCAAACAGTTCCTTTCATCTTATATGCCAAAATAGAAATCGAGTACAAGTGTCTACTGTATCACGTCCTAGGGGGCATCAGGTATGTGTGTAGACTACAGAAAAGATCCAAGAAATGGAGCCACTCATCTGTGATTGGTTTTCATGCTATTCTCTCAAAATGAGAGAAAATAAATCATGAAATAAAGACTTTGGAAGTACCAACAAAAACAGAAACTAAAACATATGCATATATGTACATGTTTATATATTAAGGGAAATCTCCATATATGTTTAAATTCTTGTGAATACTTAATATATTGTATCATATACACATACATATCTATATATCTGCATATGTTAATATATGCATATCTACACATCATGTGTTTACATTGCATGTTTTTATATTTATATATGTATGTATTTATATCATGTACAGAAGCTATGCACCACTGCCAATGTCAAAAAGGCATCATGGGTCAGGTTGAACACTTGGTGGTTTGTATGGTCACTTTTTATGTAGATTAGTTGGAAATTGTTGCTCGCCTCCCTTGTGTGACTTCCACGAAATCAGCATTCAGCACGTCTGGCTTCCTGGCAAACAACAGAACATTCAGCTCCTATGTAAGGGAAGAATCCCACCAATGAGAAGGGAGGGCCCAGAATGGGGAGAGTGACAGCTCTGGCACAAAGGCGCAAAGAACGTCGGTTCAGAAGGAGGGTGGGAGAGTGGAGCCCGCATCCATGCCACTGCCTCTGCAGAGATCCGCAACTGGCACTTACTTGGCCCGTAACTGCCTGGGCAGTGACCTCGGCCGCTTCACAGAGGCAACCTTCATGCAAGCAGGAACTATTTCTCAACAATGCCTTCAATACACTTGCCACAGAAATTCTTCTTTTTTACTTGTAAAGGGAGAAAATACATGGGAGAGTGTATTCTGTTTTTCCATTTACCTCTTTTCTCCTTGTACGGGCCAGCACTCTTGGTTCTCTGTGGGAGATTCCTTATGTGCCTCATATGCCCTTCATAGTCCTCTTGAATGTGTAAACAAAATTTAATTATAGGACATAACAACAATGCCTTTTATTAGGTCACTGCAATTCTTTTCAGGTCAAGGACATAAAATAAGTAGCTTTCCCTAGAAGCCTTTGTGCCTGATGTCGTGTGAGGTAATGTCACTCCGAGTGAGGCAGTTTCTCCCTGGAAGGCTATCTTCTGTCCTAATGGCCCTTCTTCATCCACATATTGCATTTTAAAAATGGCTGTGATGTTCGCTTTTCTTGCTTCCGTGTATGTGGCCATTAATTACCTCTAATTCAGTATTCTAATTTCTCATGTGCTAACAATCAGAGGAGCTGAAAATATACATGATATATTGTATTTGGGGGGAAAAAGAGAGAGAAAGAAAGCTCTTGTTTGAATTAATGCTCAGAGCATTAATTCAGTGGGAGAGCAAAAATGAGAAAGTAACCTTGTTTGGTGATTAATGAAAAGACAAGCAACAGTTTCAGTTCTGGAAAGAAAAAAGTATATCTGTAGAGTTCCCATGCCGGTGCATGCATGCATAGTAGGCTGCCGGCTGCGACTGGTGGTCAGCCCATTCAAACATTTCAAGTCTGAGCTCCTGTGAGAATAATGTGCTTTTGTGCCGGCTAGCTCCACGTCAGAAAGGGCTTTCCCCCTCTCAGCTGGCATTGGGCTTGTACTGAATCACTGGCTGTTTTTTTTCTGCTTTTCTTCTTCTTCTTGGGATATTGGTGATGATGACCAGTGGCTCACCGCAACTGGTAACAACAACAACAACAAAAACAAAAAGGGAGGAATTAATGGGAGGAGTTGGGAGTGGATAGGATAAAACACATTGTGTGAAGCTCCCAAGGAAGGATTAAAAATATATTTAAAAAGAAAAAGGCTGTTCCAGAATAATTATTAAGGAATGTGAAGGCAATACCTCTGCTTATGGTTTGAGCTGAACTCATTGATTATGCTTCCCAGAAGTAGAAGTTAGTGTACTGGTTCATAAGTCAGATATTATTGTCTTTACTGATGATAATCAGATTGTGCTGTGAACCTTGGGACTTTGTTTCTACTACATAACCAAATACTTTAAATTTTTTCTTTTAACTTATAAGATTATATAATTACCCTATTTTTCTACCTTCCCCTTTCTCCCTCCAAACTCTTTCATATCCTCTAGTTTCTTTTTCATATTCATGGCTTCTTCATTAATTGCACAGGTGTAATCGTAAATAAATAACTACAAACTGACTGCTTGGGCTGAATAATGTTACTTGTCTGTATATGTTTTCAGGGCTGACCAGTTGGATGATCAGTTGGTGTGTTCTTCTTTGGGGAATTCTATTGCTTCTGCTGTGAGTACTTCTAAGTTTCCTGTGGTTCTTTGTGTAAGAGCCTCATTAGCCTTCTGTCAACCATATTTGCACAACTATTGTTGCTGTCCTCCTCATTAGCAGATGTCTAGGAAGCCATGCTGGTGAGTACAGCTTCTAAGGCAATCTTAATAACAAACTTCCCATTCTTCTGGCTGTTACCATCTTTCTGGCACCCCTTCGCTGTGAGTCTTCCCCAGCCTAGTGCATTAGTGTGCTGTAGCTACATCAGTTGAAACCTGGCTCTACAGCTCTGCACTTTTTGTGAATCTTTGTGGTTTTTTTGTAATGGTCTCCATCTATTGCAAAACCATATTTCTTGACGAAGACTGAGGATGACACTTATCTGTGAGTATAAGGACAGATATTTAGAATGTAGTTAGGGGATTATACTGCTTTACTAAAGGAGTGATTGTAAGTTCTTCTCCAAGATCTGTGATTACACTAGCCCCAGATAATGAGCTAGGCTTCCAGTAATAGACATGATTTCCATCTTGCTGAGCTAGCCTTAAGTCTATTTAGAGTGCTATTGATTACCATGAAGGTATGTGTGCCACTACTGGACCCTTATAATTATGGGTGCCAACCTGGTATCATATCTGGGTAGGACCAGCAGTTATATTCCTCCGGTGGGAGCTTGTGTGGTGCCTTCTGGTACTATGAAAGGCAGTTCTCAGAGAGGGACATTTGGGTCAGTTTTGGCTCAGGGGACCCTGTGCCTAAGTGCATAGTGTCTTCTGCAATAGGGACTTACCTTCCATCTATGGGTCAATCAAAGGCAATAGCAACAGCCTGTAATGTTTTGGGAGTCTCTTGGACAACCTTAATGAAACACTCACAAGATAGTTTCTCCTGCCTGTTGATATTTTTATTAATTTTTTTTCTTTGAAGAATTGTCAGCCCAGATGGGAAAATTTCAACTAAGCTATATGTATATATTTATACATTGATTGTGTATATTACAAGTATTTTTAGGCAAATGTTACAGGATATTTGAACCTGTTTCTGTTGGAGTGTGGCCCTTAGCACACACCTTTAATTCCTCTGGCTGGAATACAGACATGTACTTAGTACTTGTCTTTAATCTCAAACAATGAAGTTAAAGGTAGTTTGTAGAAGGAAGCACCCATGTTTGAAAGTGATGTCTAATTGAGTGGCTGAAAAGTGATGAATCAGAGAAAGATTTGACAGAATAGGATATGCCTAGCTTTCATGAGCAGAGACATAAGAGGAAAGCTACTTAAGGGAGAAACAGACAGTACAAGAAGAAGAGATACAGACAGAATACAGTAGACTTGAGAGGGGGAGTAGAGTACCACAGAGAGGGAGAAGGAGGCAGTTTTACAGGAACAGTTGAAGAGAGAAAAAACTAAACATAAAGACAGAACAAGCAAGACAATGAGATGGAGCCGGAAAATTAGAAAAGATTGCTATAGTTTGAGGCCAAGCAGAGCAATTTAGAGGCTGAGAGAAAAGCCAGATTGAATCAGTCACCTAGGAGAGGAGTTTGAGCCGGAACAGCTGAGTTGAACCAATCAGCCAGAGTTCAGAAAGAAGAAAGGGTGAGCTTATTCAGTGCAAGTCTCAAAGGCAAGTCTCTAATCTAGGCCTGAAAACATTCTAGGCCTAGATTAGATTGGACCGAGGCTAGAAGCTGCCAGGACTAGGCCTAGGTTAGCAGTCAGGGGCAGTCAGCCTCCCAGACAATTACAACAGGAGAATAAAAGTTACTGTTATAGTAAATAGTTAATAATATGATTCCTCATGACTTTTCCAGACATCTTTAATGTTGCTTTACACTTCTCTACTTCCTACCTCCCTTCCCTAACTAGAACCCCTACGTTTTCTCCATTTTCCCCTTCAGATCTCTTGTACCCTGATGTTCATCTCTCTTTTGCTCCCTCATGCTTCCCAATTTCAAAATGATCCGTTTTAATTTCCTAATACTGGAGTATTTTCTTCACTGTTTTTTAACATTAAGATTGTAATATGGCCGGGCAGTGGTGGTGCACGCTTTTAATCCCAGCACTTGGGAGGCAGAGGCAGGCGGATTTCTGAGTTCGAGGCCAGCCTGGTCTACAGAGTGAGTTCCAGGACAGCCAGAGCTAGCAGAGAAACCCTGTCTTGAAAAACCAAAAAAAAAAAAAGATTGTAATATGTTCATAAAGCTTCTTCCTTCCTTTCTCTCCCTCCAAACCCTCACTCTCTCTTCACTCTCTAAAATCCGTGGATAAATTGAATCTTCACCCCTGACCAAGGAACTCCTTTTTGCACTAGACAGAAACCAATGCAGAAGACCACAGTCAGTTAAAATGTAGAGTTGTGGATCACAGTTCCAATGGATACATCTAAAAACACTCCCACACTTAAGGATCAGGTAAACTTGAAGAAGAATGGGTGGAGAGTATGCAAGATGCACAGATCTAGAGTTTTCTATGAGTTGTGTTTCCTAGTAATATCAGAAGCTATACTTGCAAAGCCTCATCAACATGACTGACCAAATGTAAGATGAATAAAGTTTTGCTAACCCAGTCTGAATATATCTCCATTTCAGAAGGCCATTTTGCATAATAATTCAGTACTATATTATGCTCTATCTTATAGAGTAGATATAGCACTATACATATTTTAAAATTTTCCATCTCAATTTAATTAATAAATGACACAGTATTTGTCTATCAATATAATCTTCTTTCCAAAATAAATCCCTGAAAGTCAATACAATTTATCTAGGTCACTACTGTATCTCTATGACCTATTAGGTACTCCATCTTTATCTTGTAATCAGTGAATGAACAGCTAGCACGATGTATAATGTAGTTTATTATTTAATGTTTCTAAAAGACAATTGTGATCCTGAATAAAACCACAATCACGGAGATGTGGAAACAAAATGAGCTTAGTTACTGTCTATAACTGACACCGTGAAGACCTACAGCAAGGAATGCCATTCAGGTGAAGGTGGATGTACTTCAACTTTGATGGACAGGTTAGTATGTTTCCTTCATTAAAATAAGAGTGATGTAGAACAATGAGTACAATTCAATTGTACTTGGGAAAACGTGGAAGGAGATGGAGGCAACTCCAGATGGTGATATCCATTTCTGCATGAAATTTTCTATTACAGATAAGGGGCTTTAATGAATTCATGCGTCACAGATTCCATATGTAAGAATATGCAGTATTTATACCTCTGTGTTTGACTTGATTCACTTAGTATAATGTCCTCCATGTTGTGGCAAAGAACAAGTATTTCTTTTATAGGGGCTGAAAAATAATCAATTATATGTATGTGTGTATGCACATTTCATGTTCTCCATATCTATACATCTACTGATGGATATTTCCATCTCCTGGGTATTATAACAGCTGGAAATCTATATCTTCAATATGCTGATTTAATTTTCTGTTCATTTATCCCCAGAACATGAGCAAATGAGAGACCAGAGACCTCTGGGCTGTTTTCTATGCTGCTGTCCCCATGTACATTCCCGCCAGTCATGTACACATTCTCACAGTTCTTGTCATCTTTGATAATAGCCATCCATACACAAGCTGGGTGTTACTTTATTGTTGTTTGGATTTACATTTCTCTAAGTATTTGAGATGTTGAACTTTTTTTTTTCATTTTATTTAAGCAAATAAAATTTTATTTTCGTAAAAGTTGAAAATATATGAGTTGAAGATGAGCGTGAGTGGGACCAATCCCAGGCAGCTTCAGAGCCTGAACTCCTGGTACCCATCTGGGCTCAACCTCCTCCCTTTTGGGCTACTTTGAAAAACATATCATTCCAGGGAGACAGCAGTTGTGCAAGTCAAGTCATCATCCTTTGAGTTCTTCTCGGGCGGGTCAGAATCAATGTGATGCTCAAATAGTCTCATGGTTATTTCTGTAGTAATCATTTAGAAGAGGGAGTAAAAGGTAGAAGGTTCAGGCTGAGGTCACGTATCAACTCCTTGAATTAGGGTTGTGGTGGCTATCCAAAGACTTTAATCATTTTCGTTTTTTAAAACATGAGACATAGATGCTGTATTACCTAAGCCAAGTAAATCTGTACCACAGTCTGCTGCCGTCTGTGTACACAAATGAGAACTCACATGAGTGCTGTACTATCAGTCCTTCCATAGAAAGGTGCCCACATATGGAGGCATTTCTGGGAGAACTTACTATGTGCATTTTATTTTTTAATAGTAGTTCAAACTGAAAATGCTGCCTTGCAAACCTATGAGCTATTGCTCAAAAGTACATCATAATTACTTTTTCATATGACAATGCACATAAATTCGGGTTTTTCTGGAATCTGACATATGGGATGTCATAATTTACTCACCTATTGCTTTGTCTAAATGACATAGTTCAAGAATTCTTCATATGCTTCACTGAATAAAGAAACCTATATCGGTGACATTTTTCTATCAGTCCACTCACAGAATGAAGTTAAAATGGAATGCTTGTATTTAAATATCCAGTATATTTATAATAGCTATTCCATTTATTTATTCAACTTAATTTTTTCCACTGTAGTAGATTATACTTTAATGTTCTTTTATTAGCTAGTTTTCTGTCACTGTGATCAAAACACCATAAGGAAAAAACCTAAGGGAAGAGAGGATTATTTTGACTTGTAGGGGCTCACTGAATCATGACAGGGAAGGCAGGAAGGCTGAAGTAGCTTTCCCCACATCAGGCAGTGTAAGCACATGGCAGATGCTCTGCAATCACAGAGAACCAGGCAGTAGGAGGAAGGAGAATACAGATACCCTCTGTATTTCTTCCTTTTTGCATTGTATTCCATCCAGGCTCCAGACCATAGGATGGTACCACTCCCATTCCAATGTGGGTTCTCTCTTCTCAGTTAATCCTATGAAAACGACATCATTGCTATATGCAGAAGTGATTATAGGTCCGAGTCTCATCAAGCTGACAACAAAGACTAGCCATTGCACTTGTATACACCCTATACCCTTCTCCCTAGCTTCAAAATCATTCTCTTTTCTGTATATTGTATCAAGCATAAGTTGGGTGATAACTCGGTGTCCAGTATTTTTTCAGTTGTTGAGGAGTCAGAAACAAAGTGTCTTGAATAATGACTTGCCTAAGAGAAATACTGAGCCCCATAGCCTTCTCCTCTCTGAACACTGCATCATTTCTGAGACCTCTCTGTGCATTTTTACCTTGAGCACATCTCTAAGGTTATTTTTTGTGGTCTATGAGTTTTGAGCATCATCTAGCTTTGTCAGTTAGAACATTCATATTCCAAACACTGTTCTTAAAGTTCTTACTAATTGATCTTAGCCTTGGTCATCTGCCCACATGCCATGGCATTTCTTGTCCTGTGGGTCTGTTTAGTCGCCTCCCTCTTCAATTGAACATTGAGCATAATTATTTGGTACAGTGTCTTACTGGGCTGCAGTAATAAAGTCTGCTTATTTTTCTGAATTACTTAGAAAAGAGTTATTTTCTTTCTTTAATTTTTTTCCAGTCTTTCTTCCCACAAAACTTGGGACTTCTTTGGCTTTTCTCTAAAGCCCCACTCACCGCTCTGTAGCAGACCCTCATGCTAGCTAAACCTAAGTAACGTGAGGTTTTTCCATCTCTTCTTATTTCTCTTCCATGGCAACTATGTCTCTTCTCTAAGTGATTGAAGTATTATTTTCCACACTGAGGTAGAATTTTCCATTCCCAGGCCTGCCAGTTATGGTAGCTCCTGCTCCTCACAAGTGGGAAACAAATGCCCAACAATCTCAGCGGGTTTGAGAACAGCCTGAGTCACACAGTTCGAATCCATCTCAAGCAAAACAAAACATAAAGAATATTTCATTTTCATCCTTCAGTTATGCAGCCCTATTTAACACTGAAACTTTTACTCAACATTGTTGGCCTTTTTGTAGTGCCAATTAGTTCTTCCAGATTCAACAGCTACCTAGGAGAGTTCTTTCCCATTCTGATGCCTTCAACAATGCTTATACTGAGTGAACCGGTCTAAATCACAAGTTCAGTTTTGCAAACTTGCTTGGTTGGATGTTTCCATAAAGTCTATGTTTTGCAATGTCTTATTGGTAATATTTTCTTCTCTCTTTTTCCTTTCTTCTTTCTTTTACTTATTTTCATCCTTTCTCTCTAGCTTTTCTCTTTGTTAGTTATGATGTGGAAAAATGAATATTAACATTTGAATTCTATCAAACTTCGGACCTGGAAAATGTTTATGTAAACACTGATTGTAACTCCATGGTTGGTCTTACAGTTAAAGCATGCTAGTATCTCTCACCATATATTTCCCTAAAGACAAGTCTGGCCAGAGCTGGATGATTTCAAGTTCATTGAATACAAATGAGGTCACTCTATGACAATGACCTAAAAAAAGAAGGCTCTATGCTTGATAAAGAGAAAATGAAAAGATGAAATAAATAAGAAACAGTGAAATAGGTGGATAGCAAATGGCAGTACAGGAAATTATAGACATAGAAGTCATTAAGTTCCCCCCAATGGCTCCAGATGTATTGCAGATTGTACATGTTAGAAGGTTGATGGGTACGGACTAGAGTGAATAGCCATAAAGGAAGGGTATTAAAACGATACAAAGTCTATCTTAACTTCTGAAACAAACAGCCCTGTTAGGTAAGAAGTAATCCAGCAGAAAGAAACTCAAGAACAATTAGAAAGATGAAGGGGTGGGAGAGACAGAGATTTTGTTTCTCTGTGGTTTATGTATTCTTATATTCTCATTTTAACAGTCAGGTGATTTGTAAGTTTATTAAAGATGAGTAGCTATTTATCTGAACATATTGAATAGTGATAGAGACTTTTTTTTTTTTTATATTTCTGTGGGGTTGTTTATTGGTTATTTTCTTTATTTACATTTCAATTGTTTTCCCCTTTCCAGGTTTCCCCTTCTGAAACCCTCTATCCCATCTCCCCTCCCGATGCCTATATGAGAGTGCTCCCCCACCCACCCACCCACTCACTCCTGTCTTCCTGCCCTGGCATTCCCCTTCACTGAGGTATGGAACACTCTTAGGCCCAAGGGCTGCTCCTTCCACTGATGTCCAACAAGGCCATCCTCTGCCACATATGCGGCTGGAGCCATGGGTCCCTCCGTGTGTACTATTTGGTTGGTGGTCCAGTATCTGAGAACTCCTGAGAGTCTGGCCGATTGACACTGTTGCTCCCCCATGGGGCGGCACACCCCCTCAGCTCCTTCAGTCCCTTCCCAACTCCTCCTTCGGGACTCTGCGCTCAGTCCAATGGTTAGCTGAGAGCATCCACCTCTGTATTTGTCAGGCTATCGGCAGAGGCTTTCAGGAGACAGTCATATGAGGCTCCTGTCAGCAAACACTTCCCTGCATCCACAATAGTATCCTGTTTGGTGACTGTATATGGGATGAATCCTCAGGTGGGGCAGTCTCTGGATGGCCTTTCCTTCAGTTTCTGCTTCACACTTTGTCTCCATATTTCCTCCTGTTGTGTTTTGTTCCCCTTCTACAAAACACTGAAGCATCCATACTTTGGTCTTCCTTCTTCTTGGACTTCATATGGTCTGTGAATTGAATCTTGGGCATTCTGAACTTTTGGGCTAATATCCACTTATCAATGAGTGCATACCATGTGTGTTCTTTTGTGATTGGGTTACCTCACTTGAGTTGATATTTTCTAGTCCCATCCACTTGCCTGCGAATTTCATGAATTCATTGTTTTTAATAACTGAGTAGTACTCCATTGTGTAAATGTACCACATTTTCTGTGTCCATTCCTCTGTTGAAGGATATCTGGGTTCTTTCCAGCTTCTGGCTATTATAAATCAGGCTGCTATGAACATAGTGGAGCATGTGTCCTTGTTATATGTTAGAGCATCTTCTGGTTATGACCAGGAATTGTATAGCTGGGTCCTCAGGTAGTACTATGTCCAATTTTCTAAGGAACTGCCAGACTGATTTCCAGAGTGGTTGTATCAGCTTGCAATCCCACCAACAATGGAGGAGTGTTCCTCTTTCTCTACATCCTCTCCAACATCTGCTGGATGGAGACTATTTTTATAAGCAACAGATAGCTTTGGATAAGAGACAGATCCTACTCTGTCACTATTTGGAGTCAAATGAAGCACACACATATATAGTCAATGGAAAGAAAGAAAGATACATGAAGGAAGACTGCTGTAGTTTCACACTGTCTGTTGTTTTCTACTTTTATCCATTTAACTTCAGAAATAACTTCCTGTGTCTTAGTCCCTGTGACAACCACCTCAGTCAGTGATTTAAGCGTCAACAGGACTGTATATAATAGACATTTTTTTTTTTAAAGGAAGTTGGGCTTAGGGATTAACATATTGGAATGACATAGCCAGATCCTGGTAGAGGCAGAGTCTGGTTCCAAGTTACTCTGTCTCCAGAAATCCAGCTTCTCCAGCACAGTATCTGGGTCAGCAAATTTCTTTTTTGGTAAATTGTCAGAGAATAGAGATTGAGGTTTGTGGTACAAGTACTTTACTGTGCCACAGTCTGGGAGCAGCCGTGGACTGTATCTACATGGATAAACATGCCCGGCTTGTATCTACATGGATGAGCAAGCCTGGCTCCCACAAACATGATTTGCAGACACCAAAAATTGAATTTCATGTAATTTTCACATCACAAAATGTTATTTTTTTTCTCTTTTCATATTTTTTTCCAATGATTTGAAAGAGTTTTACCTTTTAGGCTCGACAAAAACAGGTGGTAGGACAGATTGGCTTTCAAGCTATAGACTGTCAACTTCTGGCACAGAGCAAGCTTGTCAAATTCACGCTCTCCTCAACAGTGTTCCAAAACAGACATTATCCAATCAGAGGGAAAAATGAGGCTTATTAGCCATCATGCATTGTGGATTAAAGTCTGAAATGATCACTGACTGTGTGTTATGTCTTCCTAATTTTGATGGCTTTGGGCCACATTTAGAATAGAAGAAGGCAGACAGTAATAGGGTTATGTTTATGCTATGCATTATTGCTTTGTCCTACTCATTTATTTACCGTATCTGAATGGATGTCTCCATAGTCCTAGAATGTGGAGGTGGCTAATGGAGGCAGCCGGGAAGATTCTGATGCAAGGAGGGGCATGCCAACAGGGCAGCTTTTTTCCTCAGGAACCATATTTTACCCAATAGACTCAAGGAACCCCACTATTTAAAGCACATCACCCCCAGGTTTTAGAAACCACTCTACTCCAGTTCTCCTGTAGCCAGGAAGTGTTTCCTGAGCTGCTAGTCACAGGGTGCTATCCTTTGTATTTTAACAGATATTTTGCATCATTCCATGTACTCCTTTATTAGTCTCTTCTCGTTTTTTGCAATGTAAATATGCCCTGTGTTTACTCTAAGGACTCTGTGGTACAGAAAGCTGTAACTTAGGTTTAATAATAACCATTCAACAGACTCTCCAGAGCTTTTCACCTACTGCAGGAAGAAAATGCCATTTCTCTTATGTTGCCTTCTACCCCGATATACTTTTAACAGACTTTTAAAGATTAATTGGCATAGAATGTGTACCATAAGTTTCATGTACTTGTGATACACTTTTAATATTTTATTTTTGATAATGCCAAACATGTATGCAAAACATTTTGATCATTTTCTTCCCCACGGCTTTCTTTCCTCACCCTTCCTCTCCTACAAAAACACCTCTTTCCCAAAATCTCCCTTTATAGTTTGATATCCTACTTTTTGTGTATGTATGACCCACTGAGTTTAATTATGGTGGTTTGTGTGAGCATGAGAGCAGGGTAATGTACTGAAGCATTGGTAACTTACTGACGGCTATGACACTGAAGTAAATGACATTGTTCCTGGGAACCTTTACTATAGTCCCTCAGTGAGAGCCTCCTGAGCTTCCCTATGAGTGCTGGAATGTTGATAGATATTAGGCAGATAACCACAGCTACACCAAGTTCATGAGTGCCGTCTTCATGTCATATTTATAAGACACTGCTTCATAGCACTTTTCCTCAACTTCTGTCTCTTATGCTTTTTCATCCATTCATCTGTGTCATTCCCTGAATCTGAAGGCGGTGAGGTAGATATTTTCTTAAGGACTTAGCACTTAACACTCATTCTCACACTTTGACCAATTGTGAGTTTCTTCATTAACCCCTGGCTGCTGCAAAAGAATTTTCTCTGTTGAAGGAAGAGAGTAGCACAAATCTATCCGTTTATACATAAGTATCTAGAAGTATCACTAAGTATTTGAAAACATAGTCATTTGGCAAAATAATAATAATAATAATAATAATAATAATAATAATAACAAACAAAAAAAAAACCCAGTATTATCTTACCTCTTAGTCCTATGACTTCTTCAGACATGGAGTCTTGACAGGTTTATAATAACTGGCATGAATTCCTTCCTTTGGAGTGAGTTTCGAACCTAATCTTATAGCAGCTAGTTACATCTATAACTATGTCACTGTTGCACTAGTGTGCATATGTTGCCAGACAAGTTGTTACCATAGCTCATGGGTTCATAGTTAGGTAAAATCACTGAAGACTTCTCTCTCCCATTGGCATCTTTCAGCACTGTAAAAGCTGGCCAGCAGAGAGGAAACTTCCAGATCCATTCCAGCTTGATTTCTCCATATCATATGATCAACGTGTGTGATATCTTGATTAATAGGATCTTACTATTTAGTTCTAGTGAGTAACAAAGAGCAAGGACAATAACCTATGTTGTTAGGAGGGACTCTGAAGCCTCCCTCTCCAGCAACTCCTTGGGAACATTTTATTATGTAGCATTAGCTAGTCTGATAATATGTAGTTTAGGCTGGCCTTGAACCCTCAGCAATTCTCTTGGCTCAGCCTCATGAGGGCTGAGATTATAATCATATATCATCACATCCAGATCAACATCTTAATGAACTCTCGTACACACACACACACACACACACACACACACACAACACACATATGAAAATTCTTCACTACTATGAAAATAATTGATAGATGACTCTCAAAGTTTTTTCACATTTCTTAGGAATCATTCTGAATTTCTTTTCTATACACACAGATCTTTCACCACATAATTACCAGTCTAGTTTTTAATCACTGAGAATTATATTAAATTATATTTTCTATATTTATATATTAAAATAATATCAGTTCTTCTGGTCTGACTTATTCTCCTTGGTATAATTATTTCCTGCAATATTTTCAGTCAATGCATCTATAAGTCTTCACTGTTGTCAGATGCAACCATATATGTCTATATTTAGGCTGTAAGTCCTAAATGTCTGGAATTATGCCCAGAACTTACTACTATGTTTCCTGTTTCAGAAGAAATCCAGTGCTAGAGAAGGAGGGACAAAGGTAGGATTATATGAAACCACTCACCTCTAAGGGATATTAGTTTATGGGGCAATAAAACTCTTACGAGTCCTCTATGGATAGTGTTTTTATAACACTCTGTTCATAATTGAAGGTTAACATTAGCATCAACCCTCAGTCTGAAATTGTGACTGGTGAAATACCATAGTGTCCTGTCTTTATTCCTTTCTCAGGGTCACAAGGATTAGTTATACTTTAGTATAGACAAATTTCATAGACATGTCCAGGATGTGAGGGACAATAGTAATTGACAAGTGATGCTGATGCTGAAGGAATATGTGACTAAGGACAGATTATAGATGTTCAACAGTGCTGCCTCCAGTTTTTCATAAATGAATAATCAGAACCATTTGTCTCGACACTAAGAGATCTGTTTGCAATCCTGGCAACAGCATCATTTGTAATATATCAGAGTTCACTTCTACCCCTACTTTGATAAGAATTGGGGGTTTAAAGTAAATCATGTGGCTATTACATTTTTTTAATTCAATGGACACTATTATATGATTGGCCTCTTTAGTTGCTGATTTGGGCTATAACACGAATAGACATTTAAATGCTTTAAATGTTAAAACAAACCTTGTAGGACTAGAGATATGGGTCAGTACTCAAGTGCCTTCCACAAAAGCTTGGGGACTGATGCTCAGAATCCCAGAACCCAGATAAAGGATAGACAGCTTGGTGGCCACTGCTCATCTCAGCACTAGGTGCATAAAGATGGAATCTCTGGGACACAATGGCTAGTTGAAATGGGCAAGTTTGGAGTTCAGGAGAGAATACATCTCAATAAATAAAGAGTTATGGAGGAAGAAACTTGACAGTAGCGTTGGGCCTGCACATGTGTGTGCACATTCAGGCATGCAGACAAACACACATGTGCATGACAATGCATGTAGACACACTCCCCATACACACTCACATGCACACATGAGAGTGTATAAACTCATCATTGCATTCCTGGGATAAGCTGCACTTGATCATCTTGCATTATTTTTATAGTCTGTTATATTTGCTTTGCTGTTGCTTTGATGAGGAGTATCTCACAGGATTATTTGCCTGCAGTTTTTCCTTCGGTCTTCTGGTTAGGCTTAGTGTTGGAGTAAGGGTGTACCACAAAGGATCTGGGAAATAGTCACACTCTTTCTGGTAGGGTTTGGGTAAAATGTTTATTTTTCTTTCAATGTTTTGGGAAATTCACAGTTGAAATTGAGCCCACACTTTTCTATGGGAGAAGCTGAAATGAAAATAAAATTTTCTTTCATAGGCAGGTAGGCTGGCATATGCCTATCATCTTAGTACTTGGGAATATCATGCGTGTTTAGTGCTCCTGCCTCCTTCCCTGTGTCACCATGATAACTCCTTTCCTCATTCTCATCTCTTCAGTTAACACTGTTGTCCCCAATACATCTGAATGGAGCTTTATCAGCTTTAATAATTGTTCCCAAGAGTCAGCTTTCAGTTTTATGGATAGTCTCTGCTGTTTCTTTTTCCCAAATCTTACTGGGCGCCATACTGATATTCTAATCATTTTTTGTCTGGTGAATTTCCTCATTGCTAGTGTTTTAAAACTGGAGGCTGAGGCCGTACGTTTGACAGCGCTGTTCCTTCCTCACTCAAAGACTTAGTTCTATATATTTTCTTCTAAATATTTCAGTAGAGGCAGTCCACAAATTTTGTATATGTTTTGCCCTGATTTTAATCAGCTTACACTTTCTAATTTTATTTTCCATTTATTTTTGGCACACAGATTATCCAGAGGGTTAGTAATTTAATTCCCAAGCATTTGGGGATTTCCCAGAGAGCCTTCTGTTGCTGATTTTGAGTTTGAGGGACCTGCGGTCAGACAGCATGCAGAAAGTGGGGATTGTATGGCTGTCTTCCATCTGCAGGCCATTCTTTAACATCTTTCTGTTGGAATGAGTCTTGTGAGTTCTTACATGATTTAAGTCTCTAAGTCTATTTTTGCCTTGCTTTTCAGGAGATATTTTCTAGGTTAAGTTTTTCTGAACTCACATTGCTCCATTATGATTTCAGCTTTTACTTAGTGAGTTTTGTTTTCCTTTGGTGATTTCAAGGTCCTGTCTGTCTCTCTGTCTGCCTGCCTGTCTTCCTGGTTTTGAAATTACTTACTTGCAATCTGCCTTATTCTACTCCTCTCCATGTGAAATCCATTGGGTCATTCAAACTGTGCTATTATAATTATCATCCCATTTGGAATATTTCCAGACATATTTCCTTTAAAAATGTTCCAGTCCCATCATTTCCTTTCCCCCGGTACTCTTAATTGCATGTGTTTTACTGTTTGTTACTGCCCTGCAACTCGTTAAAGCTTTGTTTACTTTTTGATTGATTCCTTTTTCCTATGTGTTTACTTTGAAGTTTCTGTTGCTATGTCTTTAAATACTCATCTTTCCCTTTATTGTTTATATCATACCAGGATATTTTCTACCTCCAGAAACCTGTGCTCTTTATTGGTTTCCATGTATCTATATAACTTTCTAAACATGAGGAATGTAATTATAATTATTCAAAGTTGCTATGTGATGATTATAATGTATACCAAGTTTTGAGTGTTGAGTTTTTTCCTTGACTAATTTATTTTTGTTTTTTAAAAGTATTTTTGTGGTTACAATATAATTATTATATGTATAATAATTCCTCTATCCAAACACTCTCATATACCCCTCCTTGCTCTCTTTCAAACTCATGACCTCTTGTTTCATTAGCTGTTATTACACACATATGTGTTTATACATATATATTCTTAAGTATAGCATGTGTAGTCTGCACAGTGTTACATACATGAATGTTTTCACGGATAACTATTTGATATTGGAGAACCAATTACTATGTTCTTCCCTGGGGAAGATGATTTTTCCTACTCTTGTCATTTCTTCTTTATATGTCATATTTTTTTGCTTTTGTGAGGGAAATAAATTTATTAGATGTTAGCCATTATCAGTTTCATATTTTTGGATGCTACAAAATGTGCTTCTTATAAACTTTACCTCTGTTCTACATGTTTCAGAGTTATCTCATTCCTTGGTGTCTTACTTTTCAGATTTCCTAGAAGCTAAAATAATGCATAAGTTTGGCTAATCATTTTTCATTAGTGAGGTAATGCTTGTAGATGCTCTAGCAATCTCCCTTGATTCCTGAGTATTTTTAGTTTGGTTGATGGGAACAGACATTATTCCTAGCTCACGTGACTGTCAGAAATTGTTACCTTTAATGATGGGGTAGTTCTTTTCCCAATGTCATGTGGCTTGTGCAATACATAGGTGGATCCTTAAAGGGGAGTCTCATGGTCTTCAGGTTCTCAAATGTTTTCCCTGTTGGAAGGTTGATCCTTTGTGGTACATTATCCAGACTCTCAGCTATCTACCAAACTCCTACTGTATTCTTCTCTATAGGACATTGCGAAAGCTCTTTCAAGATCCTCAGAGAGCTTTCCCATCATACAAGGATCATTGCCTGATACCACTGCTTGAAAAATATTAGTTCATATGTAAGCATTGTGTTGTTTCTAGTGGGAAAATATACCTTATTCCTTAGACAGAAATCTTTAGCTTTCTATAAAGGGAAAGCAAAACATCTGGCCCAGAAATAAATTTTCAAAAAATAAATTGGAAATCAAATATTTGCTATACACAAAAGCTGTATTAATTTAAAAATTGAAAATGGGAAAATTAAAATAAATGGAGATTTTATTGTATTGGGCTCTGAGAATTCTTGAATGTTAACAGTAAGCAGGAATAGCTCTTGAAATACTAAAGATGCATCATCTTTAACAGTTTTGTGCAACAGAGTATATTTCCAAAGAGTTTTCACTGTGGTACACAACACTTGTATGGCATGCTCTCACTGGAGGAGAGCACTTGCATGTGTCTTTTTATGACCTTTTGTGAGAAAACACCCAAACTTTCTGTCCTCAGCACTTTAGCTGTTGTAAACTCTTTACTAACAATTTTTATATGCTTCCTGCTTTTCCTGTGTGATTTTATTGCCTAGCACGAGCAATTAAAACAAAGATCATACTGTTAACTTTTAGATTTCATGTTCCTTGACCTTTCTCTTTCTTAAAACCATTATAGGGCTAGAGGTGTGTGGCTTAATGGGTAAGACTGCTTTCTCTGCAAGCATGAGGACTTGAATTTCGATTCCCGGCACACGTAGAAAGCCACACCCAGCTGTGTGTGCCTGTAGCTCAAGTATGGGGACAGGAGTGGAGACAGGTGATCCTGAGAGTTCCCTGGCCAGCCATCCAAAACAGCAGCTTGCACTTCAATGAGCGACTCTATCTTAAGGTAGTAAGGCAGAAAACAATGAAGATATCTGGCATGAACACACACACACAAAACACATACACACACAATCACACACCCCTTCATGAGAGAGGTCACTGGGCTTGTCAGAAACAATGATCATGTAGTAGTATGGATATAAAATCCTGGTTTGCAACTAGTTTTTTACTTCTGGCTTAGCTTTTGGAGGCAAAATCATGAGCTTTTCTTCAAAGATGATCTTTAAAATAACATAAACGTATCAATAAAGCACACAGAACAAATATAGTGGTTGCCATATTTAAAGTAATCAAATCAGATGTTCAAAATATTACACAACTATTTAGATTCTTTTACATAAGTGAGAGATAAACGATCCATAGCCATTTTGTGCAGAGATGGCTCTTGAATGGATGGTAAGGCAAATTCTCCAAAAATTGTCTTGCTGGAACTTCTTACGTAGATGAGGCTGTATACAGCTCATATTTTCGATTTTATACATCACAGGTTCCACATAATGTGACTCAAAGTTCAGTGTGAATTCATTTTTAGGTTCATAGTTCCTGGACCTATAAATCACTAAGAACTTTCTGACCCAGTCACCTATTCGGAGACTTGCAGAAAGTGAAGCTATGGATTAAGATGAAGAGGTAGTTTTGTTTACAGTTTTTTCAGGTGAGAAAAATCAACGCTCAGAAACTCAAATAAGTTGATCACATCACCAAAATTAACAGAAGAAACTCGATATAAATGACTTAAATACTAACAAAAAGTGTGAACTTCTCACTGGCTAAAATTAGTCCTTTACTAAAACTTACTGTTTCTGTCTCAAAACAGGGTGTTATCAAATAATTATGAAATTCCATATTTAAGTTCAGTCTTTACAGGACTTAAGAGACATTTTTCAATTTATTTACTACTTATTTTGAAAAGCTATCTTATTATGTAGCCCAGTCCAGACTATCTTCAAGCTTGCACCTTTGCACTGTAAAAAAAAAAAAAAAAAAGTCAAATACAATAATGTTTATCTTGTTTCTTCATCTTGGTCACAACACACAAACACACACCTAACACACATAAATAAAACACATATACTACAAAACACATGCATACACACATGTACAGAGTGTGAATAATACCTATAGAAATATCTTTTTGATAGAAAGTTCCATAGAACATAGCAGAAGTCAAGACTGAATATATTTCCTTGTGGAGTGTCGAAAGCAGGGCTGTCAGTAAATTGTAATATGAACAGCAAATATCAAATTTTTCTGGAGACTGTTATGAAGGCTGCTTTATAATAGAAAGAAGAGTTATTAAAAGAACAATTCAAATGATAACCCATGTCTCTCCCATGACTTTTAAAACTCTTATGAGGAATACATAGAGAAATAACATCTAACCCAATATGATATCTTTTAATAATGTCTTCTTTATTTCTACAGAAAGAAGAGAAATTGAATGCAAAATTGCTAAGGAAAGGGTGCTCTAAGATAGGAACACTGTCTGAACAGCTACCAGACTGAGTAAACGAGTCACCACAGAATGCTAAGCTCTGTGTTATCAGGTTGCTTGGTTTGGAATGCATTAAGAAAAGCGTCAGATGAGCTCTGTCTGCAGCACACTATGGAATTGAAACATGACAGTATACATTGGCAAGATTTAGGGTGCTTGTACATTAGAAATATTGATAACTTTACCCCATACCAGGTCATTTTGAGAACTCAACTCTGCTGTCAGATACATGAGTGGGTTATCTTATGACACAAATCAGAATGAAGATGACAATGACTCCAGACAACTACAAATTCTAAACATTACTACAGAAACTACAGAAGCAGTGATCTTTCTTTTTTACTGAAAATTAATTTTTTCATACAATATAATCTGATTATTGTTTTCCTTATTCTAACTCCTCCCAATCCTTCCTACCTAAACAAATTTCATATCTTTTTCTCTCTTTCATTAGTAAATGATAGGCATCTGTAATAGTCATAATCACTATATATAATTATAATACCAGATAAAATAAAAACAACCAAACCAAAATAGGACAAAACAAACAAACAAATCAAAAGACCTGTAAGGTGAAATGTAAAATAAAGTATAGACAAAGTATTAGGAAGAAAATCCCTCCAAAAATACCATTGAGTCTGTTTTGTATTGACCATCTACTATTGTGCATGGGGTCTGCTGTGAAGCATAGACTGTAGGGTCTGCCGTAAAGTATAGTCTGTAGGGTCTGCCGTAAAGCATAGTCTGTAGGGTCTGCCGTAAAGTACAGTCTGTATACACGGTAAGATTCTAATTGGCGAAGACTCATTCTCACTATGGGAGTGGTTATCATTTGGAGTTAGCTTCTAGGTTAGGATGGAGTATTGGGTTCACTTCCTGTCTGGAACCCCATCTGGCCTAGATCTGTACAAGCCCAGTGCATGCTGCCACAGTTTCCATGGTTCATGTGTGTGTTTGTCCTGCTGTGTATAGAAGCCTCATTTCGGTGGTCTTATATCCTCATTGGCTGTTACAATTTTTCTCTCTCCTATTCCAGTGTTCCTTGAGCCCTGAGTTGAGTAATTTGATGGAGACATCCCATTTAGGACCAAATGTTTTATGCTTTTTTTCACTGTCTGTACACTGTCCAGTTGTGAGTCTCTTCATTTATTCTTATCTACTGCAGGAAGAAGCTTCTCTGATAATGACTGAACACGACACTGATTTATGAGTATCACAGACTGTTGTTAGGAGTCATTTTATTGCACATTCCTTCAGCAGAACAGTAGTATTTGATTTCCCCCGACATCCATGACCAATTAATCTCAGGTTAATCACAGGAACAGTGTCAGAGTTCTATCTCACAAGTAGGCCCTAAATTCAATCAGATAGTTCTTGGTTAGTTCCACAAGCTTTGTAAATACTATGTAACAGTGTGTCTTGCAGGCAGCTCACCATTGTAGCATGAAACATTTGTAGCTCAATTGGTGTTTACTTTTCTCCTCTGGTAACATACAAAGGACCTTCCAACCCCATTAACACTAGTCAGTAAAGATGAAGGCTCTCTGACCCAACTTTTGCATATTCAGTAAGTTATGTAGGTGTTATCTTCAGTAATAAGGGCTTACCATCCGTTTGAAAAGAGCAATAAATAGTCTTTGCAATAGCTTGAATTGTTTGAGGGCTTCACTAGGTAAGCTTTGGCCAGCAACTCAGCAGATGTAACCCATTCCCAGTGCTGGAGGTTTCTTTTGATGGTAAGAGATGTCTAGTTGGAGTTTTGTCTTTCCTATTTTTTAGTGACTCCATTTCTTCCATATACGTAAATATTTTAAGAAGGTTCCACAGTGTTAAGTTTTCATGTAACCCCTCAAATTATCCTTAGTGTTAGCTCTTCCTTCTCATATTCCTTACCTCCATCTTCCCTTCCCCTCCCCATTTGATCCTCCCTTACCATGCCTCCATATTTCCGTCAATAGTTACCTGTCCTACTTTCCGTTCCCAGGAAGGTTCTTCCCTCCCTCTGCATCCCTTAGTCTATGCCTAACCATTGAAGTTATATAGACTGTAACCAGTGGCAGTGCTTTTCATGGCGTGCTAGAGAGAATTTCTAGGGTCTTCAAGGTACTCTGGGGATGATGGTGTGGTCCATCATCTGCTGTCTTTGTGTTGACGTTATAAAGTTTCAGAATCTGACTAGGGCGTTGGGTAGGTCTCAAGTTGGACCAATCATGGATTGTCCATTCCCTCAATCTCTCCTCTTTCTTTTTCCCTGTGTATCTAATTTTGGATCAAAGTTTTTGTGAGTGGATTGATGTGACTCTTCACTGGAAGTTCTACCTTGCTATAGGAGGTGTTCACTTCAGTCTCCATGTCCCTACCTCTTAGACATCTCAACTAGGGTCACCCCCATAGACTTCTGGCGTCTCCCTTGTCTCAGGTCTCAGGCCAGTCACAGAGATGTCCACTCTGATATCTGTTCTCTCTCCCAGCAAACTCCAACTCCCTCTTAAAAGCCTGCTTATAGATGGTATCATTTTGCACATTATGGAAAGCCTAAAACTTTTATAAAAACTTGTTAGCAATAAATTATGTAAAGTGAGGAAATAAACATTCAAAATTATCTTGCTTATTAATATTCCATCTAAAATGAAGTGAAAAATTTACCATGTGTAAAAAAGTAAAACACTTAGGGAAAAATAAAAATAGAATAAATTAAATCAACTTGGTGAAACATTTCTACAGTGTAAGCTATCAAATAGTCATGAAATAAATTGACTAAAACACAAACAAACATATCTTGTGTTCATGGATTGAATTTGAATTATTAAACATCATCTTTGAGGATTGGCAAAATGGATCCCTTGAATAAATGCTTTTGACACAAGCATAAGGACCTGCTCCCTAGCATAGGTACAAAAACAAAACAAAACAAAACAAACAAACAAACAAGCAAACAAAAAGCTAGGTAAGGCAGTGTATGACTCTAACCTGCTTTAAGGAGGTGGATACAGGAAGATCTGGGAGGTGGATCTAGTTTAGACATCTGCTAAGCCTCCAGTTCAGTGAGAGGCTTGTATGGTGGTTTGAATAGAAATGGCTGTCATACACTTATGAGTTTGAATGATTTGGCCCATAGAGAGTAGCATTACTAGAATCAGTGGCCTTGTTAGAGTAAGTGTGACCTTGTCAGAGGAAGTTTATCACTGGAGGTGGGCTTTGAGGTCTCATATGTTCAAGCTAGCCCTAATGTGACAATCTCCTTCTGCTACCTGAGGTTCAAGATGTAGAACTCTCAGCTCCGTCTCCTGTACCATGTCCGCCTGAATGCTCCCATGTTTCTCACCATGCTGATAATGAATTAACCCTCTAAAAATGTTAGCAAGTCTCAATTAAATGTTTTCCTTTAGAAGAGTTGCTGTTGGCATGATGTCTCTTTACAGCAATAAAAATCCTAGCTAGGGCATCTTGTCCCCTAAAATAATAATGATAATGAATGCATACATACATACATACATACATACATACACATACACACAGAGATAAGTTGTGGATAGACTCAGCCTTGTATTTTGATCCTAGTGGATAGGCTCAGCCTTGTATTTCGATCCTAGTTCCCAGTGGATAGCCCCAGCCTTGTATTTTGATCCTAGTCTCACTTTCCTGGGAGGGGCTGCAGAGGATGATTGAATCTGTACACAGGTGATGTCTTGTAAACCTTCTGTCCAATTAAATACTGTAAAATAAAGACTAGAGCCAGAGATTGGGCAGTAGAAGGGGAGGCGGAGAAAAAGACTTAGGGGAGGAGAGAGTGAGAGGAATTCTATATAAAAGGAGGCAGAAGAGAAGAAGCAGAGGTAGAAGGAAGGAGAAGCAGAAGAAAGTAGAAGCAGAAGGAAGTTGATTGAGGAACGAGTAGGGAGCCGACAATGGAGAAGCTGGAGCCAGAAGGACAAGCACAGATAAACTGCAAGTTATAAGGAATCTCATAGCCTGGGATTAGAGTAGTGTAGTGGTATTTATACCATAATTATTGAGTTGTGTTTTCCTTTACTGGTCTCCTTCAGGTAGGAGATCTTACAGCAACAAATTTGGCGGTTTTAATATTTTCTACTACAGAGATAAATAAAAATAAAATTCTTTCTTATGGAAACCATATTGACCAACTCAAAAGAGAAGAGAGGCCAGAAATAACCTCATGTACATATTCAAAGCTGCTGAAAATATACAATGAAGGTAAGTCTTTGATTATCAGTGTTTGGAGATCTAAATATCTATGTGCAAAAGGGAAAGACTAGAAATTCTCTCATATCATTTTTAAAAAGTTAACTCTAAATGAATTGAAGATTGAAAAACAGAACTGAAACGGTTAATGTACATGGAGACACCATAAAAAAAGAAGCTTTTGGTATTTATTTAAGGAATAATATTTATGTAACCCGTAGAGCATAAATAACACAAGTTGAACTACACACTGGTGGTAATATTGATTTTAGCTTCTGCAGGGCAAAAGAATATTAGCATACCACATATTTCCCTTTTTCCCTTTTATTGAAAATAGTTTTCTTTCTTTCTTCCTTTCTTTCTCTTTCTTTCTACTGGGGACTACATTGGTCATGTTTAGTTCCAGTAGTCATGTTGAGTACTCCAAGGAAGTAGCCAATGCAGTCCAAGGGACTATCTATCACTTTGCCTAGCTTTCCATTCTCTACACAGAGAGGCTAAGGCACCCCTCATGCCATCCCACGAAGTGTGAAAGGCTACTGGAAGGAACTTGGTGCTGGTGTGCCTTTATCACTGCCTCCAGAGGCACTGGCAGTAGCTCTGTTTCTGTGCCCAAGAAGCTGCTGTTGATGGCTGGTATTGACATAACTTTGCCAGGACTGTCCTTGATGTCATCTCCAAATCTATTGCTACCTGGCCCCTGACCTCTGGAAAGAGACTGTGTTCACCAAGCCTCCCTTATCAGGAATCCACTAACCTCTTGTGAAAACCCACACCAGAGTCTCTTGTCAGAGGATCCGGTCTCCAGCTGTGGCTATCACAGAGGGGTGTTATATCAGAAGAATAAAGTGAATTAAGTCTGAGAAAAATTAAAGGTAGGACTACCATATGATCTAGCAACCATATTATTTAGAATGTACAGACATCAGTCTGTTTATGCTGCTGTATGATAATGGCACAGCTTGAGTACCTACTGGAAGACAAGTTTAAACAGCTTGTAAGTTGAAACCAGTTTTGGAGTACGCTTCCAAGCCATAGCATGGTCAAAAACAGTGAAGCCTGTAGAAAAACAGTCTGAATTCTCATGTCTGTTGTAGGGTTACTCACGACAGGCAAGATACGAAGTACATTTAAATGGCTACCAACAGATAAATGGATACATAAAATGTGGTCTACATACATGATGAAATCCTTTTCGGTCTTAAAAAAAAGGAGATAATTCTTATTTGGAATCATGCGGATGACCAGCGAACATTTTACTAAGAGGAGTAAGACATGTGTAGAAGGAGAGATGCTAAATGATCTCACCCACACATGTAGTCAAAATGTTGACTTCAGAGGAGCAAAACATCCAAAGGCAGTTGTGGAGGAAGGGGGATGGGTTGATGCTGGCAAAGGGTGTAATGTTTCAGTTAGAAAATAGATATGCCAGACACTGCATGGTGGCTATGTTAATAATAATTGATTGGGCACTTGACGTTTTCAGCACAGTAGGTCTTAAATGTCCCCACCCAAAAATAAAATATAATAATAACTTTATGGGGTGATGTTATGTTCACTACCTCGACTGAAGTATTTCATAATATTTACAGAGCTCAGAACCTCATGTTCTATAGTATGCACACACTCTCCCACCCACACACAGCCCCACACGCAATGTTTTAGTTCCGCTTCAATGAAATGGAAAAAGAAAAATGCTGCCGTAAATAATGGTAATGACTGAAGAGACTTAGAGGTGTGCTACGTACTGCCGACAGATCAGTCAGAACTGGTGAAAATTTTGTGAAAGGAAAGGAAGCTGTCATGCTCCCAAGTTTGCACCTTGCATGAATACACACTTATGAGAAGGTGATAAAATTCTGCACCTCGCTCTGGTAAACTAAACACTTCAGAGATACAAGGCCACACAAAGCCGAGACTCAGTAAGTTCTGTGTCTATGGAGACAAACACAGGTTCCTCTGTGGAGGTTTCCTGCTAGACAGTGTCTAGATTCAGACTACTAAAATTATTCACTGGTTGCTCACCAAGATCCCTTCCGGGGTGATTTCCTGAATGCTGTAACTTCAGGAAATCATCTTCTTTGTTCTTAATAATTGCCTACATATGGGAGGAAACTGTTATGTGGTGGGAAAACAGAGCTTCCCGATAGCTTTCAATTTCAGAGGTTACATCACAGAACAAGTGTCTCTGTACATAGATCCCGCGACAGAAGAACAGTGCTTGGTAACTGCCTGGGAGGAGGCTTGTTCAAGGGCATAATGCTAAATGAATAATTGCTGGGCCACTAAAGAGGAAAATACCAGCTACATTAACTTACACTTAGTACCAATAGAAAGAGTCTAATTGGAACTAGCCCTAGGCGGATACAGCAGGTGTGGGATAGTCTTAACTGTCTAACCTTTGCCGAGAGAGAGAGAGAGAGAGAGAGAGAGAGAGAGAGAGAGAGAGAGAGAGAGAGAGAGAGAGAGAGATGGGGGGGAAGGAAGGAGGAGGAGGAGGAAGGGGAGGGAGCGAGAGAGGGAGATGGAGAGGGAGGGAGAGACTGGGAAGAGAGAGGGAGAGGGAGGAAGAGAAGGAGGGATATAGAGGAAGGGAGGAAGGGAGGGAAGGAGGGAAAGAAGGAGGGAGGGAAGGAGGGAGGGAAGGAGGGAGGGAAGGAGGGAGGGAAGGAAAGAGGGAGACAGACTCCTTCTTTCCACAATTCAGGACCTCCCATATTCAGAAACTATGTTCACAGGAAGCAGCTTTTGTGGAAAATATTTTATTGCAGGGTATCAGAAATAGGGGCAGATACAAAGTTCGTCTTGATCAAGGCCCTTGCTAGGTCCTAGTGCAGCAAGAGAAGCGGGTTGAGGTGAAGGTCCTGCCACACTGGAACGCCTCTTATTGGCTTTCATTGTCTTTCTCACTGTGGTCAGTATCCCTCAAGCTGTGCACTTTGCTCTGGTGCCTCTAACCACTGTTGTACTCTTATTAATGTGACTCAAACTCTGCTTCTTTGCCAGCATACTCCAAGGACTCTTTCGCCATACAGTTAGCCACAGACACCACACTTATTTGAAAGATTCTCCCTATTGTTCTTGCGGAGGCTTGAAAGGATGCTGGTTTGAGTTTCTGTGTCACAACTGAATATAAAGAACTGTTCCATCCGGTTACATAACGTTGAGAGGCCACTATTTCCTGAACCCGTTCTTACCTGTACAGACAGACAAAGGGTGTGCGGGAACTGAGCTGAAAACTGGCTGCTTTCCTGAACTGAAATTATCCAAATGGCACTTCCTGATGAGTCATGGAGAGTGCACAGGGAGGGGACTCTTGTGTCATTACCAAGGTTAACTGAAGTACTTTGCTATTGCAAAATAGCCTCAGTGGCATTGGCTCTATATAGAGTCAGAAGTGTTGGCTGCATGGTTCAAACTGAAGACCCTTAAAGAGGTTAGTTAGTCTACTTACACATTTTATATATATTCCCTTAATCTGAAATTTCTGTCACAAATACCTTTGAGAGGTATTCACCTTCTCAACAAATGGTTTTTATTCCTCAGAGCACTAGAGTTACAAATTAGCTAACTGACACATTAGCAGGCTTTGTCACCTGATCAATAATTAATCACATCTCCATCATCAGGGAAAGCACAAGTGTCTGCCAGATGAATGAAAAATGGCATTTATCATGAGGCTTGAATAAGATGTTGTGTGTACAGCACTTGGAACTTAGAAGGTGGTAAACAAAAGCTGTTCTCATAATTAGAAATAGAAACATCTAGAATGAGTGAATATTTAGTTACCAAGGCAGTCTAAAACCGTGTTCCTGAAATCATACGTAGTTGTGAGGGACATGAGGCACGGTACTGCCACATATGCCCCTGCAGTTCAAGCAGCTCTTTCAAGAAGCCTGGAAGGTCTTTATCACATCATCTCTAATCCTCAGAATTATTCACTATGAGATACACATGAGTAGCATCACCAGCCTTAGGGAAGGAGGAGGAAACAAAAGAGCCCAATAACCATTAAGTGGCGGGCCTAATTTATACTCTTTTCTAGTTTTCCTATTTAGAAAAGCGAAAGTAATTCTATATAGGCTACTAAATGGAGTCCATTCCTTATGAGAGCACAATCCAGATCCTGCTGGAGAATGGTTGAACCCAAATTCCTTCTTTGTAACTTTTGGTACCAGATATGCTTAAAGGAGTTGGTAGAGGGGTGGGTTCTTTCCCTCCTGAATTCTTGCTGTTGGCCAGATCACTCAACAATGAGTCTTAGTCTTAGTTCCCTCACTATGAAATGGGTATGACAGTGACATTATCTTCTTCACTAATTGTTGTAAAACTCAATTGGGAAAATGTAGGAACTTATTCAAACACATTTAAGAAGCAAGCAGCTTCAGGAAATCTTCCAGACATAGAGGGTAAAAAAAAACTTAGAAGACACAGCCTCCATCTCTGTCTCAGGCAGAACAGGTCCACTCATAATGTGCCTTGTGATGGAGATGTACCCGAAACCCATTTAGACATATATTAGAGGGCATATAGAGGACAGGTCACCCAATAGTTTATTTTTAAATAGAGTGTTATATGAGTATGCTATATAATTATACCTTAACTCATGCAAGTATATTTTTATCTTCAGTTTTTAACATGTCTTGTTTTACCTTCCGTGTGGAGCTACTGATTGGAGGTCTGAGTTCTATTTTTTTCCTAAACTCTACCTAGAAGACACCATATATACTTCCCAATAATTACAGTTTTCTTAAAGTAGAATGGCTACTTAACGATACTTAGAAAGCAGTTAAGCCTGTAAAGATGCATAGTGAATCCTGTGGTTTAGGGAGGACAGCAAAGAGGCTCTATCATTTAAGCTGGAGCACTGGCAGTTCAACAGGTCAAAGGGGAAAGCATGTGCCAAGGGTTGGTAGGGAGGAGGCTTTCAAGGCATGGGGAACTGTATGTGAAAAACCAGAGAGATGCCTCAGCAGTTAGGGACATGCTCTCCTATGCAGAGGAATTTGGTTCCAGCATCCACACTGGGTGACCTGTGACTCCAGGTCCAGGGTCATCTGGTTCTCTGTCTCCCTTGGCACCCTCACATGTGCCCATAACCTATACAATCACATGTGTATATGTGTAAGTTTTAATTAATAAATCTTGTCTTAAAAATCAGAAAAGAACAAATTGTAGAAAATAAACTTTCCTATTGCATGCTTGGGAAAAGCGATTACTCAAATGCAGATTTCTTGAGACTTGGGACATGCAGTTCTGCCCACTGTGTCCCACCTCTGGGTGTATCTTCTAAGTTTGGCTTTGTTTTCTAAGTTTCCTAAGCTTCCTAAATACTCAGCTCATCTTTATGCTACGTGTTTAAAATTTCTCAGCAGTCTCGCCCACAGGCTCTACTCCCACGTCGGCAAGGACAGAGATAGCCATGAATGAGCACACTTCTAGCATAGGCTTGAGACTGACTCCAGTAAGGACTGGCTGTGAGGGTGACATGCTCATTTACCACAGCCAAGCCAAGCCAAGCCAAGCTACTCACCCTGCTAAAAACTGTGATGGCAAAAATAGTGCTGCCTGGTACCTGTATTTCAAGATGGTTTTGACTAGCATATCTTCCTCCAGGAACTGCTCTTTACCTTATAGTCTTATGCCTTTGTCATTCTCAAATGCCACCTACCCATCAACCATGTTCTTTGCCTTGATCCTGCCATCCTTAGTCTGATAGTCATATGCTTGCTTTTCCCTCTCAGGACGTATTTCCTGAGGTTCTGTTCTAATGGGTCTTTCGTTTTGTCTGGAGCATCCATCTGCACATGCAAGAACATTTATTTCATGTTTGAAGTTGGTATTCCTACCCCCTACAAACAGCATCTCCCACAGTACAGTCAGCAGTCTCACATTAGGTATTCAACTGAAGAAAGGACAGTTGGAAGATGAAGAAAATGTGGCTACAATTTTGAAATATGCTTCCAGAGACAACAGAATGCTTTGGGAAAATAAAGGATCTGAAGAGAGAGGAAGGGCTAGGACAACAGCTCAGGCAAGCACAGAGAACTTGAGTTTGGTGTATATACAGCTCGGGACACATGTTAAAATTAAGAAACTTCCTGTCCTGGCAGTGCACTCTTATAATCCTCCTGCTTGGAAAGTCGAAACATGAAGATTCCTGGGACTTGCTGACCAGCCAGTTTCTCCTACTTGGTAAGTTTTCAATCAACAAGAGATATGGTATTGAAAGAAAAGGTGCTTAAGAATGCTTAAGAAATGACATCTCATGTTCTCTTCTGGCGCACAAACACATGTGTAAATGCACACACATCAACATGAATAACACATGCAATTTTAGAGGAGCTGTCTGGATTTGTCTCCTACAGAGAGATTGGAGAGGCTAAAACAGAGAAACTTTGAGAAAAGATCATAGGAGCTGGGATGTTTAATACATACAGGGAGCACTTAGGTGCTCAGTCTGAAAGAAGGTTTCCAGCTGTTTCGTGAATTCACTTTTTGCTGGGGATAAAGCCAAAGTGGAGCACCATACGCTTTGTCTAGTTTCATTCACATCCAGTTTAACATCCAAGTATTTTCTTCATCTACAACAGTTTTGCCACAGTAAGTACATCAAGATCGACAAAGGGTTATAAAACATTAGAATTTCATTAGGCAGCTCTGTGGAAATATCAGGTTTGTTAATGTCTGGGCCACTGTGCATGTGCCTTAATTTCACATAAAAATTAGTTGGTATGACATTGCCTTTCAACAATCTCTTGGAGTACCCTTTTCTGGGCAGCTCTGAGTGGCTCAACTTGCCTTTCATGGATGTGTGTGCTCCATATGTAAACGTGATAAGAGCCATGATTAGGCTTGGCCTGCAGGTTTGGTGGCCCAGCCTGAGGGCATCATTGGTCTAAAGGAAAAGGAAAGAAAACCAAAAATGAACATGTACGCAGGACTACAACAATGGCATCTGAGAACCTTTCCACCCATAAGAAAGAAAGATGATTAGTCTCTTGGGATAAAGAAGTAGGTAACATAGGTTACTAGTTGGCTATTAATGAGCTTGAAGAACATTAGAGCTAGACTTCCCTCCTAATCAATAGCTCATAAAATCTAAGATTGATCTGGGCTTGGTGGCATGCACTTTTAATCTTAATTCTCTAGAGGCAGAGGCAGGGGAATTTCTGCGAGCTCAAGGCCAGCCTTACCTACATTGACAGTCCCAGGCTAGCCAGGTTACATAGTGAGAAAATAATAGATAAATGAATCCAAAGAAAGGGACTTCATAATTATCAGGTTGAGTTGTATCTCCTACTCTGGGAAGAGGCCTAGCATTTTGAACTTCTCCAAAAGTCATTGGTTAACAGCTCCAGGTACTCTACATTACATACATCAATCTAGTGGAATGCTTTCTGATTTTAAAAAAAAAATGCATACCACTTCCTCATTCTATAAGAAAATTAAATGGGCTTGTCAGTTACCTGGACAGGACAAAAGACTTCCCCTTGAGAAAGCTGACCGTTCCAGAGACTTTAGAAAAGGTACAAAAGTTAGCCAAAACACAAATTGACATAATGGTTTTTTTCAGTCCCTGTCCGCTGTCACTCCTTGCGTGTGGCCCACTTTGCTCTCTAATGAGCCCTCTCTGTGTCTGTACTGCGACTCTGCTCTGAATTCTGTTCAAGGAGATCAGAGAAGCCCAAAGCAAAAGCCTGGTGACAGAGTCACTCTTAATTGAAAGTTCAAATAACCCATATTTCAACTACCAAAATATTAAAAAAAAAACGCATTTAGACAATCATCAATGAAAAAACACTTTAGGTTGTTCTTCTTACAGAATCATAGCTGGTAGAAAACACAGTTTTGCTACACACAAGAAGACTCACATATGTGGTGTGTGTGTGTGTGTGTGTGTGTGTGTGTGTGTGTGTGTGGGAGAGAGAGAGAGAGAGAGAGAGAGAGAGAGAGAGAGAGAGAGAGAAAGAGAGAGTTTGCGTGTCTGTGTATCTGTGTTTGTGTGTGTGTTCTGTGTGTATATGTGTGAATTTGTGTGTCTGTGTAAGTTGTGAGGTTGTGTGTCTGTGTGAGTGTGTGTGTCTGTGTGTGTCTTCGTGTGTGTCTATCAGTGTCTGTGTGTATGTGTCCCTGTGTGTGTCTGTGTCTTTGTGTGTGTCTGTGTGTGTGTGTGTCCTGTGTCTGTGTGTGTCTCTGTGTGTGTTTGTTCATGCACACAGTGCCTGTGAGCATGCTGCAGTGTCTGTGTGCGGATTTTATCTTGTCAGAGGATGAAACCACAGAACAACAAATAGAATGGATTGACTCTCAGGTTAGACCAGCACAGAAGAAAATCATTTGTGTGAACATCTGTCCCTGGCCTCAGACGGATTTACAGCTTGTCCCTAAGAAGCTGAAGTGGGAAAGATGAGAAAGGGAAGGGGAGATTATTTTCCTCACTTTCTCAGTGTGCTGACCTCACCCTTCCCTTGAATGGCTGAGTCTGTGGTTATGCCAGCATTCACGATTTCCTTCCATCTGGGTTACACAGAGAACCACAGCGATTTTCCATAGACTCAGGCCCCAGCTGAGTGTTCCAGTCTCACAACCGTATCCAATAGTTCTGTTAGTGAAAACAGGACCTTGGACTAGGCATAAGGACAAACACACTTCCTTGATCTCCCTTGTCCTTCATGGCCACACCAAGGTCAAGAAGAATACGTATTATCATCCTTTTCTTTGCTCTCTGTATGATTTGCTGCTGAATGCCTTGAGCTCTGGTAACTATGACATTTGACATTCTAGACTTATTCCATTTGATTGAAAGTAGGCCTATATTTTTAGATAAATATCTGAACACTAATTGGAAACAAAACTAACACTCTTCTAAAACCCAGAGCACACTGGAGTGATTAAATTAAAACCGAGGACAATTAGTTGAGATTCCTTCTTCAGTCAATTTGAATCTTCCACATGAGGAATGCTGTTTGTGAATGTTTTAAGACTCACTTTAATGCACATTTTATCAATTTTGAGTGTGTGGCCAATTTTTCTTTTAATTTCACCTTTTTACAGATAGTAAAATTGAAAGTGTCCTGCTCAAATTTCAAGGGGGCATTAGCTCTCCCCTTGCATCTTCTCTCGGGTCGTATGATTGCAGTCCATTGTGCCCCAGGACAACAGTTTCTTTGCAGCTCTGAATCTTAGACACTAAAGACAGCCTCTCTTCAATGGGGTTACTACAGGGGAAAAAAAAGAAATTTCAGTGCCTCATAGAAGGGACCATCTAATCCTCTTTGCTGGTACATCTGCTGTGGCAGTTTTGCTCTGCAAATCAAAAGGCATCCCATTAATTGAAGTTCCTTTTCCTTTCATATTTATTCAGTTTGTGAAATGTGAACAGTATTCAGCAAAAAAGGAAAAAAAAAAGTTTCAGGCCACTTTATTCACAAATTTCCACCCAAAGGGTGTGCACTCGGATTTGTTGTCTGATTTCCGCTTACTGTCCCCCCCTCCCCTTCTATTCGATGGAAGGAACCCTTCTCTGGCAGAGTGCAATACATTCAGAAGGCTTTACAAAACAAAGCTTTGAGCTCTGAGTCAGCAACAAACTCATCTTTGTTCGTGTGCTTCTATTAAGGAAAGAAGGCCAATTTTATGCAGGTTTCTATGGTTGGCTTCACAAAGGCATCTCTCTGTGTGCGAGCACTCTGGCAGGGACAGCCGACTCTGAGATCATCGCTTTCAGTAATCAGCAGCTGCAATGAAGATCAGAGAGAGAAAATCATAAACTGGTTTATAGAGTGATTTTCCTGGGGAGACTGAAATATAAATTCATTCAAGGGGTAGCAGTCAATAAAGGCGGCCTGTTGGTTGCATGCATGTGCAGAGCTCAAAAGCTCCTCTGCATTTTCCTTCAGCACCAAACATACTTTGATTGGATATTCACATCATTTGTCTTGAAGAGGAAGTGAAACTCATTTGCATTTCCCTGGGTTTCCCTGGAAATTCGAAGGAATTCCTCTCCATTTAATGGTGTTTAGTGTGTACGGAATTATGTTAAATTATAATATCACAGTGTGTCTCCAGTCTGTGAACATTTGTTGAACAATATAGTGCAGGTTCCCTAAGATTCTCAATTGGACCACCTGGAGATGGTTGAAGACTTCTGAGATATATGATATAGTTTTGGAAGAAATAAAATACTTCCAAGTAGTTCCTGAGGCAAACATTTAAAGATCAACAACATAAAAACATGGCCATTTGTCATGAGACTTTAGGACAGTGGTTCTCAACCTGTGGGTTGAAGAACCTTTCACAGGGGCGGCCATCAAAACACAGAGATATTTACATTGTGATTCATAACAGTAGCAAAATTACAGTTATGAGTAGCAATGAAAGTAATTTTATGGCTGGGGGTGGGGGGGTTACCATGATATGGGGAGCTGTGTTAAAGGGTCTCAGTATTAGGAGGGTTGAGAACAACTGCTTTAGGAGAAAGCAATCTGTGCTCAAGCTTTTTCAAGAATGTTGCAAGAGGTTCCTGTATTTCTGAATTTCAGATTTTCATATTAATTAAGTCTTGATAGTAAGTGCTGAATTTAAACGTCTTACAGTTGAAGGACATCTCAAAATCTGAAATTTGCTAAGAAGGGGCTTTTCTTTTATCCTTTCTACCTTCAATAGACTTTTGCTCCAAAGAACATATTTGGGGGAAATTCTGACTATGGCTGAGAGTCATCAGAGAACAGTCTTTGAAGGAATCAAAAACTCAGGCTCCCCAAGATGGCAAAGTATTGTGAAAAAAAAAATAAATAAAAGGAACATATTTGATTTTCTGTGGATATATAAAATATTTATGATCGGAAGTTATCTGAAAGTATATATTCATAAATCAATTACAATGTCAAATAAGAAGAATGCTTACTATCTTTTTGTAAATAGGAAACCTTTAGAGCCTTCACTTGTAAAAGAACAGTTTATGATTCTCCTTTCAGAATCCCATGGCATAAAGTCAGAGCTGAAAGGAACACTTAGAAGTTGCTTCTGCTAGACAACTTGACTCCTCATTTGGGTCTACAAAGTAATCAAAAGCAGAATGAAGTTGGCCATCTCTGTCTTAATTTTCTTTAAGTTATCTCCTTTACTTTGACTTAAAGCACAGAGGTAAGTCATAGTCCTTAACTTTTTCTCTTGAGCCATCTTGAATTCCTAGAAGAACAAAACTCTGTAATACAGACCATCCTCAAATGAGACTACCCAGGAATGTAAGAATCAGATTGAACTCAAGGGATGAAAAATAATAAGAGCTTCAGTACACATTGATGACTTGGAACTGAGCCATTGATTGACACTATTATGCTATGCCTAAGTTTGTATGTCTCTTGTCCAGTTTTGCCTCTACTTAAGCCTACAATCTGTCAGCAACGGACAATCGTTTGTGCTTTCTAGATCCTGGATAGAGGTCAGACTAAATAAAGTCCTACTGAGCTTTGCCTCCTTACTTATCTCTTCATGCCAACTGAAGCTAAGCCTAGCCTGGGGATGCTGGAGCTCTGGTTTTCACCTTCATGACTGCATGTGTAGAACCTGATGAATTAAGATAAGATGTGAGAAGGCTACGCTGCTCAGTATGTGAAATTTATCCTAAGTACCAAACTACCTTCATACTTCCTTTCATTGCTACCAACGCAGATTCCAGAGCGGAAAAAGCCATATTTTCATTATGTTGTACTTTCTATTATAGACTGAGATCTATGCAAAGGCTTTGTTCATTCTTGTTCTTTGTTGCTTTAGGCAAAATATGCTTACAGTGCAGTAGAGTGTAAACAAGATAAGTGTGTAGTGCCCGCTTTTCTGGAACAAGAACTAGATGGGAAAAACAAAGCAATGTGTTGTGTGCTTCAGTCATGTGATGATCTTCTTTCCTGTCTAAAGGGGAAATGTACTACAGAATGAGTGCACAGAGGAGAAATTGCTGATATTGAAAGATGGATGAGATCGGTCTATCCTGAACTTGCCTGGCTTCAGGGAAGTCATATTCACAGGCGATTAGCTTGATATTGGTTGTAAATGTTTTGCCTTTACCCTGGCATGCACTTTGGATAATAATTAAATGAGTGTAGGATGATCCACTGAATTTTTGCCCAGGATTTCTGAGCTAACTGTCTCTGTTGTCAGTGATGATGAGTCACGGTTACCATGAGAGTTTGGTCAATTTGCCAACTGTTGTAAGAAAAGAAGAACAATTTGACTTTGGAATCCTGTCAAGTCTGAACTTCTCTGAGTTGGAAAAAAACCCGAAGACAAATACCTCAGTACTGGATATACCACAGCACATTAAGAATCTCTTTGCATTCTCCATACAAGCTGAGACTTGGCTAACGAGTGTTTCTGATTAAAATTTATATTTATAATATATTCTAAATTACTATATATATATATATATATATATATTATATTATATTATATACTAATATATATATATATATTATTATATATATATATATGATAATGGCCTGAACTAAAGAGAAAGATAGTGACAGAAAAACTGATAAAAATCAATACATGTCAGAATGCTTGAAAATTTATGAGAATTTGGAAACAAATACTCTAGCTTTATCCTTCCGTCATTGGCTGTTTGTCGGTCTCTGACTGCAGCTCACACTCTAAGTTTGGCCTTCTATCATTGGCTGCCAGCCTCTGCTGCAGCTCATTTTCCTTCCATTTCTAACTGTAAGCTTTAACTCGAGAGACTGTACATATGCACTGGCTTCTTAGATAACTACAGCCCTGCCAGCAAACAGCTCTCCCTGGGTGTGCATGTCTATAGCTAATCCCATCTCTAGAAGTATGAACCAAATGGCAAAAGGGAAGAAAACCCTACCAGGAGCTTTCCAGACAGTGAACAGCAGATTTTAGGCTTCTTTGGCACATACTCCATAAAGAAGTCTCCATTTTGCATATTACCTTATAGACTTCTAATTCAGTATTTATATGTTGGGGTGGGAGATGATAGTGGAGGTGAAAGAGAAGTCAACCCTTCCAAGCTCAGCCCGTGTTGTACCCACTTACTATACAAACTTTAGCAAGTATTTGGCTTTTAATGTAATACAGATGAGAAGGTATTAACATGTTTGATTTTCAGATCTTACCATGGCTGCAAGGTGATGGAGTCACCTGAAAATAAACAAGATTTGAAGGAGGACACCTAGAAAATAGCTGGATGGTGGCTGACAAAAGACCATTGTCCCTGTGGGTCCCTGTGAACAGCTTTAGTTAAAAAGGAACACAATCCTCTCACATTCTTCAAAGCCCTTGGAGACACTAAGAGACAGATTTGTCAGTGTCAGTAGGAGCAAACCAAAGTGAGAAACAAAGCTCCCACTCCCACACACCTTACTACCTACGTCAAAATGTGGCTTTACCGTCTATCTCTCTTGGCTCATAGAATTTTAATACTCTACTTGTTTTTATCAATATAACGTTCAGAAAATGCTTCCCAGAAAGACTAAAATTGTAAATAACTTTGTTTGCTCCAAGAACATTCTGGAAAAAGATAAATGTTAGATTGCATAACGTAATCTAGAGTACCATTCCTTGCTGTGTCCAGTAACTCATTGTTATATTACAGTTCATCCACAATCTCAAAAGAGTCTTTAAATCTCACAATTCTCCCCTCTTTTCCATCATACTGAAAAGTTACTAAAAACTTCCCAGGTCCTGTTCCCCTTCTTCTCATAGTGTGGTTTAAGGATGGTTTCTTTAATTGTCCAGGTGTTAGAGACTCAGTCTATAAAGTGGTGGTGATGGTGTAGAGGTTATTGAACCTCTAAGACTGGATTCCAAAAGCAGTATTTGGAAAGCATATCCTTGGGAGGCTATTGATCACTTTGGCTTTGGCTTCCTGTTGGCAATATGATCATTTCTCACCGTCAAAAGAATCATCACCAAGTCAATATTAATTCAATGCATGGAATCTCTTAAAACATGACCTAATAACCATGATTTTTTTAAAAAAAAAAAAAGGATTAGATTGCCTCTGAAAATTTATTATAGCAACAATAACAAAATTTCATTAGAAAAAACCCTAAAATTTGTTATAGCAACAATAATAATAAAATTTCATTACAAAAAACCCTCAGCTTTTTCTTATCCCTGTTATTTTAGTGATATTTATGGAGAACTGACCAATAACAATCTGAGAAATTCAATGGGATCCAACCAAAGCCATTTGACATTGCGATCTAAGACTTTCCAAAAGAAATACTAATAAAATATAATAAAATAATATTAATGTAATGTACCTGAAAGGCCTTTAAAACTTTTCATGTGTTTTACATGAAGACCTTCTAAGATTTCTTAGATTTTCTTTTCCTTTGTGATCCACATTTTTTTGACTTTGTTTCCTCTTATGAAAACAATAACAGTACTTATGGATCTACTTGATTACCTAATTAGGTCTGAAAATGTTGTATTCTTGCTAGAAATCCACCTTGTTCTGTAACGTTGAGTTTGTCCCTGTCTGGTATTTTATTGCTATATATCTCTGTCCTCCCCAGCTATTGGCTGTTGGCATCCTTATTTACCAATCATAACTCAATTGGGCAGGTTTCCAGAAACTATGTGCAAACCCTCTCACTCAAACATTTTTTGAGGGAACATAATTTGCATTCATAGTATAAGCAGCTACACATGAAAGGTAGAGACAGTATAGATGTTTTAGGGGCATTCATACCCCTTTTGGTAATACCCTCAAGCCATGCTCCATAAATAAACCTAGTAAACTCACTGGCTCATCATGGTAAACTTTAGTAGAATTGTACTGTATTAATCAGAATTCCTATTGTTACCAGAAAACAATGTCCAAAAGCAACTTAGGGAGGAAGAAGGGGGTTTATTTAAACATACATTTCAGGTTCATATCAACATTCAAAGAAGTCAGGACAGGAACTGAAGACAGGAACCTGAAAGCAGGAACTAAAACAGAAGTCATGGAGGAATTCTGTTTACTGAATTTTCTGGATTATTCATTTTTCATGTCTTGTTCAGCCTGCTTTCTTAAATAACCAAAGACTTGCCAAGGACCAGCTTTAGCTTAGAGTGGGGGTCTGAGGAAGGGGTGTTCAAGAGTGGTGAAAATAATGATTCAAAACAAAGTCAAATCATGGGTACAAGCTATTAACCTGTGTTCTGCTCGAGACAGCTTTCTCTGGAGATCTTCGGACAGCTCATCCGGATAGCTCAGCTCTCACAGACCAAAGTCAAGTCTTTTATTTACATATCAATTCAGTCATTTACTCCAAGTTCCCTTTTGATTACCTTTGAATTATTCCATGACTCCAGACCCTTGATTCTTAGAAAGAGACACAACAAGCATTTTTTTTTTTTTTAACATTGCAAAAGAATTCAGAGATCGCCTGCCTTTGTAAGCACAGTTAATAAACTTAGCTCAGTGGGATCTTGCCCTGTGATCACCACTCCCCAGATCTCTTTATCTCCTTCCTTAACATCTCTCTATCAAGCTGGTACATAGTGTAGCTGCCTTTGTTCTTTTAGGTCTGTGAAGCCCCTCATATAATTCATATTACATCTTTATATTTGCATAGTTGAGAAATTATATATTTTTGAACTCAAGTTTTTAGAGTTCTTTCCTATAGCCTTAAGAGTTGTCCTGAAGGTCACAGCCTTTAGCATTTTCAGTAAAAACATAGACGCAGTCTCACCTCATGAATTCATGCTGTCTATGATTATCATGGAGTCATTAACCTTGGCAAAGAAGCTATTCCCTGATAATCTTGGCAGGGAGAATATTTCCAGAAGGAAGAACATGTAGTAAAATATATACTTTTTTATGAACAAACAAGCCTCATGCTTAGAAACTGTCAACACTCATGACCTGCTGGCTCTGTTCCAGTGGTGAGACCATGTCATACTGTCCCTTCTATAACCAGGCAAAGACTCGGAAAATACTACCTTCTTAGGGTTGGCACCATCCACAGTATGCTGGGTCCTGCCACATTAACTATTAATCAGGGAAATGTTCCACAGAGTTGCCTGTAGGCCAATCTTATGGAAACTTTCTCAATTGAGGTTCTCTCTTTCCAAAAGACTCTAGCATTTGTCATGTTGACATAAAACTAACCAACATATATACTTTGATGTTGGGATGTCATAATGAGGATGTAATTACTGTTTATATCTCCTGAGGGGATGAATTCTCATAACATCCTACTTCTTATATTAACAATAAAAACAAAAACAGAAAACAACACTTGTAATAATTTGGACATCAATGATTCTGAAATTCCCTATCACTTTGTACTTAGAAAAAAGAATTCCTGCTTTGGCTGCAGTAATAGGTAGAGATCTCTTGTTAAGGATAGCTTTTAAAGAAGTATATAGAAATTAGAAGCTAGAAGAAGACTAGAGTTTATATGGTATGAATTTAGAGAGTAAGTTCATAGAGCTTTTAAATAAGCACAGTAATTTTTTGGTCTTAGTTTTATTTCAAGACATTCCATACTATAAATTTTGTTGCCTGGTGTTGAAACAATTTTATCAATGCCACCAAAACATTATAAAAGAATTTGTCAAGTACTTGTGGTTAGATTAATCAAATACATACCATTGACTAAATCCCAGTGATTGAAAATGAATCAGCAACAAAAGCTTATTGATCAGAATATGACTGGCACTTGGGGTCTGCTTTGGCCTACAACTTCTTTCTTTTAGAAGTTCACTAGAGTTTGAAGAAGCATTGAAAACAGGAATCCTTCTGTTTGTGTATAGTGCCTAGATTCATGAAAGAACTTAAAAAATGCCACAAAAAATTCATCAGATTAGGCAGGTGCATTCATAACAAAGCTTCTTTAGCTATGATATTACCCTCTAAAGAATGCCTGTACTTCTCTCTGGGAAGAACTGTAAGGCTAGGCATATATTCCTATAATAATCTTTTAATCTTTTGTTTGACTAAATAGTGTGAGGAAGACTAAACTTCTACAATATTGCCAATTTAGGTATCAAATTTCTCTATGGTGCTGAGGTGTTTGGTCTAGAATTGGTAATCTATAAACTCAATCTGATTTGAGTTCCCCTTTCTGAGAAGTATAATACATTTCTAATCATAATACTTCTCTTGCATTTTCTGAGTAATAGCATTCAGATGTGTGAACTTTTTTAACATAATTTTATTTTTGGCAGTTTTACATACACATATATCACACATATATATGTTTTATATATACATACATGTATATATAAAATATATATTATATATATGTAATTCTATTTGCCCCATTAATGTCTTTTTTCTTCCCTCTAAAGACCCTTTCCTTCTCAAGTTGTCTTCCAGTGGGTACATAATTCATAATTGACAGAAATAATATCCCCTTCTGCAGCAGTCATTAACAGTCAAAGAAGGATGGAGCCTCATGGGTGCCTTTTTTTAACCATGATAGGAGGTTGGAGTTTCCAATTTTATGCAGGTATCCATTACTGCTATGTGTTCATGGTTATAAAAGCTGTTGTATCTGAATTGCAACGTTTAAAGGCATTTCTTACTACCTTCTGCCTCTTACATTCTTCCTGTATTCTCTACCATGATATTCCTTGGACCTTGCAGGTAGGCAGAAAGAGTGAGATATAGATGTCCTATTTAGAGTTGAGTACTCAACAGTCAGTTATTTTTAGCACTTTGAACAGATAGGAATCTCTGTATTGACCACAGCAATCTGCAAAAATGAGCTTCCTTGACCTTGGATGAAAGCCAAGCTAGTCTATGGTTATAAACATAAGTATTTAGAGGGAAGTCTGTCAGTGTATCAATTTAGGGAAACAATAATTGTATGCCTCCTTCTCCGAACCCTGAGGTTTTGAACAGGTTTATAATACAATATGTTCATTCTCTATCATGAAGTATGCTTCCAACCCAAGCGCAAAATGATTGGCTGTGCATTATATAGCTGTCCACTACTGCATCAAGTGGAAAGCTTGTGTGGTAGGTTCATTTTGCAATAATCAAGTTCTATAGCTAAGTAAGAACATTAGCAAATTTTCTCTTCTACCAGCCTGCACAAAACCTTCTGAAAATGTCAGCAAGGAGAGAGTTCCCAACATTGTTACAAAACGTTTTTCTCTATGTCCAGTATGGTGCCTCCAGAAGAAGCATCTTACTCTCCAGTTTTGGTAGGCAACAAAGAGTGACAGCACTAGTCAATATTCTTTGGGAAGCCTCCACAGTCTCTTTGGCCACTAACTCATAGGGAACCACCCCGCACCTGACATTGGGTTTCTATTTAAAAGCATATGGCTTCTGGGAATAACATTTTCCACTCCTGAAGAGCACCTTCAATTCAAGCTAATAACTACTATTATCACCATTATGTCAACTTAAAAAATAGTAAACTCAGATAACTCCTATGAATTCAATAGTAGCTTCTGGAAGAGGTATAAATTTAGCTTCTTCACATATATCATCTGCTAAATGATAGTATTAACTGTCACCTCTTGTTGAATGCAGCAGAGCAACCATTATAATGCTGAATACTTCAACAAAAAGAATAGAAAAATTTGATGCTGTAGAGACTGAAACTGTCATATTTGAAAATGACACATTCTTATGACAAGAGAATTTGGAATGATCATAACCCCAGATGTTAATGGACCTCTTGGCAGCTTACACTAAAGAATAACCATATGTAGAACAGCTACAGTAGGAGCTGAGGGCATCTTCACTCACACTGGGCTACACAAACTCAACTTTATCATTTGAGTGTTTTCATTGATGTGCCTTAACTATTTTTCATCATATGAATTTAGTATTCTTGGACTTTCTTATTAGAAATGGGAAGGTTGTCATTAACTTTGATTCTAGAGCCTTCTTGAAAACTGCATTTGCATAAGCATTGAAATATTTGGCTATTTGATAAATAACATTTTAAAATGTTAGTATCCTATGTTCTTTGAAACATCCTATGTTTCAGAATCTTCCCTTGTTGCATCTACCGAAACTAACTTTAAAAGATCTATAATAATTCATTAAACTGTTTAGTTGGTAATCCATGTTAAATGAATATCAATACTTTTATCTCTGATCTTTGAATAGTAAGAGATTCCTAATGATAATTTAGTTTAAACACTAATTCTTCAAATTTAACAGCACCCCACATTCTTTTACATCCTACACCTTTTTGGAATATAAGACACACAGAAAAGTGCACAAGTTTTAAGGGCAGTTTAACCCACACATATACACCCTTCCAAAGTGGCTGCTGTCCAAATAAAGACAATGTTTTGCCACACTACTTCAGTTCCCCAAGCTCCCAACCCATAACCCTTACACAAAGGCAACCACTTTCTGTTCCCTGTGGGAACAGGCCAGAAAAAATATGTGTGTGTGTGCTCATATATATATATATTCATCTATTGTAAATGAAATCACATATATATTATTGTTTTACGTTTTCAGCTTCATAGCTCTAGGAGATTCACCCACACCATTTTATATACGATTTACCCTTTACATTACATCTTTTGTACTGCATTTCCTAACATTAATTCCAACAGAATTATACCATATTTTTATAGAGCCTCCAGCCAATAGACATTTGCAGTGAAAGTTGACAACATGTTTGTGTCATTTTATACTCTCATCAGCAATGACCAAAATTTCCATTAGTCCACATCCAAAAGAATTCTTATGCCTTCTTGTTTCTATCCACATCAGTGTGGCAAGCATATAATTTTGATTTGGATTTAGACTTACAAAAGACTGTTGACATCAATGTTCTTTGATGTCCTTATGGGAACCTGCATCAACTCAAAGAATAGGGAAGAAAACAAATGGTATGCAAAAGATGTTGATAAAGATCAAGTAAAATAAACAATAATATAAAGTTAGGGACAAAAGGGACAAGTGAATGCTGTGATTCATTAATAACCCAATGATAATTGAACACAGGCAACAGATAAATGTTTCTAACAAGGTGATTTGTGTATATGATAAATAGGAAGTATTAAGAAGCCATAGTAACAAATTAGGTTTTAAAATAATATACAGTTCTTTTACATTGGCCCTTGAGAGATCTAACAGCTGGATCCCCAAGGAATTATTACAATATTTTGTCCAAGAGTAATCTCATTAATATGCTTCCAAACTGGATGTCTTAAGAAGGCAGAATTTCAAACTTCTCACCTTTAAATGATCTGGTATCTTATAAAATACAAATTAGCTATTCATATACTTTACTAAGAATATATTCATATACTTTACTAAGTATGTGAATAGGAATTTAATGATAATTCCATCCTTATCAATGGTACAGAAATAATATTACTCATAAGTATTCCATTAGCTACTAGGTATCTATTAATAATAGACACCAAGAAAGGATTTAGCCTTTGGAAAACTTGTAAGAAAGCGTCTGCCAGTATAGTCATTATTTTTCCTGAAGATTGTTTTCCATAACTTTCAGCTGTCAAATAGCAATGATTTTACATAAGAGAGTTCCAACTTAAAAAAAAATTCCTTAGTAGTTCTCACAACTTGGCACTTGATGATAATAATTAAAATTAAAGTTTTTGTTTTTATTTTTAAGTTGTATTTACTTATTTTATATATGAGAGTTGCTCTCTTCAGACATGCCAGAAGAGGGCATCAGATCCTATTGCATGTGGTTGTGAGCCACCTTGTAGTTGCTGGGAATTGAACTCAGGACCTCTGGAAGACTAGCCAGTGCTCTTAACTACTTGCTGAGCCATCTCTCCAGCTCCCCATTTTTTTCTTTAAATTGGTACGTTTGAAGCAAATCAACATTTTATTTAAATGAGAAATAATTCAACTGCCCCTTCTATAAACCATAACCAAAACACCCAAAAGTTTCTTAATAAGGGACAATAAAGTTGTGTAAAATCATACATGTTTTCAAGATCTACAGATAGGTGCCTAGGGGGCAACCTCTCAATGGGTTTCTAAGTATCATTCCTAAAGCTTGATAAGACTGCCCCACTGAGAAGTAAGCCAATTTCATTATTCACAAGAGACAATCTTTAGTAGCCTAGACTAGACAATCTGTAGCACCTTGAAGACTCAAGCTCTCCCCCAAAATAATGTAAGTATGTTACTATAAAATTTCAGATATTTAAAAAAGGCAATGTACTTTAATGTAAAACTAGGATATTTGTCCTGTGATTCTCTAGATAAAAGAGGAAATGTGATTTTGTTTTGTTTTGTTTTGTTTTATTTAATGTTTGTGTGTGTGTATACCTGTGGGTACATTTGTATATGCCTGCGAGTGCATGTGCATACACCTGTGAGTGCGTGTGCAAGTGAATGCCAAAGGACAACTTTTGGTATTGAGGTGACTTCCACCTTGTTTATTCTTTCCCTCTGTTTATTGTTCTCTCTCTCTCTCTCTCTCTCTCTCTCTCTCTCTCTCTCTCTCTCTCTTTTCCTCTCTCTCTCCTTTTGCATTGGGTCTTTCATTGGTTAGGCTAGGCTGACCAGTCAATGTGCTCCAAAGACCCATCTGTCTCTGCCTCCACAACTCTGGGATCACAATTGTATGCAAAGGTTTTTTTCAACGTGTGTTTGGGGATTTAACTAAGAGTCTCATGTTTGTATAGTGAGCACTTTATAGACCAAGATATCGTCCTAGACTCAAAAATGCCTTTTGGAAATCTATGTCTTTTTGTTTCTGTTTTTCTCCTCAGTAGATGTGCATCTGACCATGATCTTGGATCTGCTGCTGTGATCCCTCCTTGGACTGAGATCTGGCTAGAAACTTCAGTGGGTTCTATGGAGATGTAGCCCTGCACGTCTTGCTGATGGATATGAGGAGCTTAAGAAAACAATGAAGACAAACAAATGAGTTGAAAAAACACTTCAGTACTGATCTGGTGCATATAGGTACAATCCTATATATAGTGAGCCACAGTTGCTGACTGCCTCTGTCCAATGCCTCTGAAGAGGAACAGAGATAGCATAAGAAAGACATGTCTCCAATGGCTTGGGGATGTCATGTACTGTATCCTAAACATGAGTGTGCTCAATAGAGATGATGATGATGTCGATGATAACAACGATGGAGGAGGAGAAGGCAGCTGAGGAGGACACGATGATGATGACATGAAAACCAAAAGATCCTGAAGATTAACAGAAAAGAAAACTAGAAAAGAAGAAACTGTCTGAAGGATATTAAGGTTTTCTTGTTCGTTTCTCTGTGTTGAAAATAGAAAGGCAAATTTACCATGCTTTTTATGAATTGAAGATTCAAGGTTCTTTATCTGGTTGGTGAGCACCTGGACATTCCAGGGGTCATTGTGAGCTGTATATAGAAGAGAAAAGCCAAGCTGTCACTAGGAAGCATTAGTCCATTGCTAGTTCTAAGTAACCCAGAGATCCGCAAAAATTAGAAGTCATATGTGATGATTCACTCTTCGACAACTCTCTACCTTAGTACCGTGTGTTATCAATGTCCACCATTATAAAGTGTTTCTTAATATGTAAGGTTTACCCTTAACAAAATTATGTAAGACCAACCATTTATTTTGTAGCTTGTTCACAATTTCCACAAGACAGCTAGACTCTTATTTGAGCACTTCATAAATGCATGTCCTGTGAATAATTTATGAAACATCCTTAGTGATTTTATTTGAGTTTGATATTGAAAGATCCATTTGAGGTCAAGGTTGTTAATGGAAAGAGGTTTGCCAACACAAGATCTTCTGATTGTTCTCATTTCATATCTGTTCTTTTTTTTTTTAAGTTATCTTTGCATTGTGTATGATATGTATATGCATGTCTGTATATGATGTGCATGTATGTTTGTGTGCATAAATGTAGGTACGTGCATGTCATGGCATGCATGCATACAGAGAGGAGAAGACCAACTCAGATGTCAGTATTCACCTTCTTCCCTGTTTTGAGATGGTCTCTCATTTTTGTTGTTTACTCCCTGGCACATACTCCACCTCTGATGTCTTGCTAGCTTTCAGGAATTCTTCTGTCCCTATTTCCCATCTTGATGCAGTAGAAAAGGATTGTAGATGTGGACTACCAAATTTGGATTTATTCATGTTCTTATGATTCAAATTCAGGTCCTCATGCTGACAAGAAAAGGACTTCCCCCACATCTGCCAATCCTGCCATATGTTCTTACTTAGTCTTTGTTCACTATGAATTTTATTCTGCCCCCAAGTTGATCCCTTGCTTCCATGGAGTATTCCATGGCATGTATAAGCATGCACGTGGGCAACACACACACACAAATGTAATTTAAAAATTTAAGAGCATGTTTAACAAACTGAGGATTTATTTTTGTGATAATTTACTGGAATTATCATTCTGTAAGTAGCTCAATGTATAAAAGAAATACTGTGTTCTTGCTTTCTGTTATTTCCTGTTTCTTTTGAAAGTAAACCATACTGCATGTTTGCAGGAATACATTGGTGGCAAGTAGGTACAGTTTTAAGATATATTTTAATTGAAACAGAATTGCATCACTTTCCCCTCTCCATTTCCTCTCTCTAATAGCTTCCATGGCCCCTCAAACTTACAGCCTCTTTTTCTTTGATTATTATTGTTACATATGAACAAATGTGCACGTGTGTGTGTGCAAATATATAAATAATACATGCTGAAACCAGTGTGTGTGCGTGTGTGTGTGTGTGTGTGTGTGTGTGTGTGTGTATAGTGAGTATGGTGTCAAGACTGACCAAAGTGGATAAAATTTTAGTCTGCCTTTGGGGAAAATATAATTGATATTTAGGTCCTCAATATTCACCATAAACACGTTATTTTGAATTTTACAGACAATATTGCTAAATATGTAGTGTGGTTTTTAATGCTTCCTATGGTTTATCAATAGTTTATAGCGTAAAATATATTTCCACTTAGAGGATACAGTAAAATTTTAAACTTCCCCTCATTTGAAGCTCATCTGGCTCCTAGAATGTCCTCAATAAGTGTTGGTTAAATCAGTAAATTCTAACAGAATACCTGATGGAAAGCATCAATATTTGAGAGACACAAAGATAATCAAACTCAAAATATTATAGTATTGGCCTAAGGATGAGAAAATAAATTTGATAAAAGTAATTTTAACTAAACATATTTTGACTTGAGGAAAAAATTAAAATATTTTTTATTCCTAGATGTTGGCATAGCCCATGGCATGTGGCAAATGCTAAGATCCATTTGATGGCTGCATGGGTTTATCCATTCATTTGAAGTTATACTCCCCTGTTTCCATTTACATTCACTGTTTGTTTGGTTAGGGATATGGTATTGCAAGCGATATAGAGCAGCCAACTTTGAATACTTGTGAACATCCATCCTCAAAGATCTGTAACTAGGGCAATTGAAAAGAAGAGGAAACTTTGACATCTCAGAACAGATACTCCTGCTGCAGTCAGTATATGGCCAAAGATAGAAGTAATAAACATGGCCAGTAATAAGCATGGGTAAGAGAAAACAAAGAGAATATGAGGTTATGGAAAAACACCTCATAAAGAGGGTGATTAAGAGGTATGTAGGAGGGGATGGCTTATTTGAGTTAGAGAAAGCAGGGTTATACTAAAGAGTAATGAGATATTTGGTTAGAAAATTTAGGAGTCAGGACCATGCTGATGAAGGGCTTAGGTACCAGACTCTAGAATTTAATCGAGATGACACGGGAGGGAGAAAGCGATTCTAGGAAATGGCTCAGGGGAAAAACGCTCTTGAGAAAGACAGTCCTGGCAAATGTACATGATGAAACAGCTGTCTCAGCAGCTGGAGATGTAGCTGATAACTGAGGGGACAATGCCCTTGGGAGGGTGCTGGGAGCTGAAAGAAACACAAAAGCAAAAAGTGTCACAACAGTAGGCACCCATGTAGGGATGGGTATGCAGGACATGAGTAAGTTGACAGCGTCAGTTAGAGACTAAGGGATATTTGGCTGGGTTTTGTTGTTTGTTTGTTTATTTGTTTTGTTGTTGGTGGTGGTTGATTTTTTTTTTAAGGGTCTTTTTTAAAAATTCAAAAACAAGAAGATTTGTTTACATCCATTCTAGCAAAATACTTTTAAAAATATGATCAACTTCCTTGAAGATTACAGACACGTACTTCAACTACGATCGTCTAACTTTTGGAGGACAGCATAAGATTAGGCAGAAATAGGCAAGCTCATTTTGGAAGATTAACTATTAAATACTCAGTCAAAACTCCATTTAGGGCTCTCACTCTTGACCAATTTCTGTTTCAAGTTAGTCTTCGACCATCTTGCCAACTTCCTGACATCCCTGCTTACTCTGTCTACCTGATCAGCCACCAGATCAATCACCAGACTGACCTGAGTGGTCCCATTTCTCTGTCTAGGACTACAAGCTGTGTTTCCATCATAATATTTTTCAATTTCAGGTAATATAGTTGTGCCTGGAAGTATCCAGTCTGAATCACGCCAGTTGGCCTGTAATCTTTTTGACTCGGTTGTAGGAACATCAAAATAAACACCCACATTTCATTTTAGAAGGCAGTCTGTTTATTTGAGAGACAGTATCATTTCTCAGCTTTCAGCGAAGTTCTGGCCAAACACAGCTGGCATCCTGTATTTCTTGTGGACTTTCTAGAGTCATGGTCACAAACCCTTTATCAGAGGCAATCAACTATTTTGGTTTGTAGCTCAATGGAGCAGAAATGTGAGCTAATGCTGCAAGCCATGCATCTACTGGCTCTTTCTCTTCTATCCATCCTTGAGTTGATGATGAGGAAAACAGTCAGCAGCAGCATAAGAAACAGAAGCCAGAGACCTGGAGGCATGCATGCCTTTAGATTTAAGTAAATTCATTGTAGAAGAAGCACCTCGATAGTTAAAAGTAATTTCTGTTTTCTGTTCCACATAGCTAGTTGACTTCTTTCTCTTGGTTTATAAAAGCACACACAAATTTCTGTCCAGCCAGCTCTACCTGAACATCAGAGTGATGGATATGGTCGCTGGAGCTTCTCAAGGTCATTTTTTTGTGACTGAATAATGTTCTCATGCAAACAGTGAACATTTTGCTTTATATGTGAAGTCATGGCCAGATCTGTAACATTTCTTTTTAGTATCACAGAATATAATTGCCCTGTAGACTTGAAGAACATTTCCAATAACTGCTCATCTCTGAGAATGATAGCACTGACTAGTCAAATGTTCTATAGGTGATTACAGCTTCTTGAGTCATTTTTCCAACAAGGTCAACATATTTATATCTGGATTTCATGATTTGTTTGTTTGTTTTTGCAACTTTGTATGCCTATTGTGAGCAATTACAGAAAACAAAAAGGTCTGCAGATTTTCTTCTGAATCTGTTCTGTAGGATTTATAAACAACATCTTCAACTTGCTCAGCAAAATCTAGCTCTAACATTTGGTTGGCCTTATCAAGCACAATATGGCACAGCATTGAAAGACCTAAACAGCTGGTTTGCTGATGGTCTTTGATATGTCTTGAGGTCCCAACCAGGATGTCAACATCATTCTGCATATGATTAATTTGGCTTTGGTCTGATGTCCCACCATAAAACCATGCCTCCCTGAGTTTTCTAGTTACATCTATGAAATCTTAGTCATTTGGTTTCCCAGTTCCTTTGTTGGAGCCAAAACAAGTACCCGCTTTTAAAGTAGGCAGCTTTTAAAGTCACTTCTTGAGTCCTTTGGAGCCTTTCATTCACAGGTATGACAAAAGAGAATATCTTTCCCATTCCTCTCTGGTCTTGAACAATTAAACCTTTTTCTTTATATGCAGAACCAAAGGTTTTAACTTGAATAGGAAAGACATATGTCACCTGACAGCCTTTTGGAAGATTTATAGTCTCCTCAGCAACAAGGAAACTAGAGAAGACTCCTTCCTTTTGTTCACATGCTAGAGTCTCCTCCACTCACTCCATCACTTGGTTTATGAGTAGAATTTTCTAAGGATAACATTTGGTTTGACTTTTTCCATACTCATCTGATAAGCCTTTTCTTCTTATGGGATGGGGAGAATTCATTTCAAAGTCTACTGAGTCCTTCTTTGGTGTCTCCATATAGCTTTTCTTTGTTTTGGCTTTAGCTGGGCTTGAGAGCATCCATGTCATCTATGACACCATTTTCTCTTGTTTCTGTTTTCTCTCATCTGACTCATAATGGTACCTTGATGTTCTTCTTTCTTGCTGTGCATTTCTTAGCACCTTAAGATCCACTATTGTTTTGGGGGTTTTGGTTTTTGTTTCTTTTCTTTTTCTTTTTTTCTTTTTTTTTTTTCTTTTCCAGACTGAGGTTGAGGTAAAGCATTTAAAAATCTCTCTACAGGGTCCTGGAGGGCATGGAGCATTTCACATACTTAATTAGCTTAAGTTTCTTGATACTCAGCAAAGAGCCTGGCACAAAACAATTAGGTTCAATTAATACACATTCAGAGACTTAGTCTATTAGCATTACAGTGGGGAGCAAGGCAGCTTGCAGATGGATATGGAAAAGTACCTAAGGGTTGTACATGCTGATCTTCAGACAGAAGGAAGGGAAATAGAGAAGGTGGAGCTCATAAGGGATAGAAGAGGTAAGAGAAAAGGGGAACATGATCAGGTATTGGGGAGAACAGGAGAGAAGCCCTGAGGGACTGCAGAACTAATGGAAATATACAGCCTTGGGAGTGAGAGGTGGGGATACCCTCTCTCATGTACCAGAGACATGGGAGGTGACTCTCAGGACTCAAAGGGAGGGACCTTAGATGAAATGCCCAACAATGGGGATAGGAAACTTATAGAGTCCACCTCCAGAAGAAAGACAAGGCATCAAGTGGAGGGATGGGGTTGCCATCCCACAGTCAAAACCTCTGACCCAGAATTGTTCCTGTCTAAAAGAACTGCAGGGACAAAATGAAGAAAAGACTGAGGGAAAGGATGTCCAGTGACTGGCCCAAGTTGGGATCGATCTCAAGGGAAGACTCCAAGACCAGACACTATCCCTGATGCTATGGTGTGCTTATAGACAGGAGCCTAGTATGGCTGCCTTCTAAGAGCCCCAGCAAGCAGCTAACTGAGATAGAGGCAGATACCTACATCAAACCAATGCACTGAAGTCAGGGTCCCCTATGGTTGAATTAGGGAAAGGCTAATAGAAGCTGAAGAGGAGGGTAACCCCATAGGAAGACCAGCAGTCTCAACTAACCTGAACCCCTGAGATCTCTCAGACACTGAGTCACCAACCAGACAGCATACACTAGCTGGTATGAGGTTCCCAACACATATATAACAAAGCACTGCCTGGACTAGCTTCAGTGAAAGAAGACATGCTAACCCTTGAGAGACTTGAGGCCCCAGGAAGTGTGGAGGTCTGGTGTGGAGTTTGAGTGGGGATTTGGAGGGGGGAGAGCGGGGGACATCCTTTTGGAGATGGGGGAGGAGGAATGAGATGAGGAACTGTGGGAGGGCAGACCAAGAGTGGGTACTGAATAGACTGTAAAAAAACAAATAAAAAATAATAAAAAATTAAATTAAATTAAAAAAAATTAAGTTAAGACTGGTTTATATTGCAGGTATTAGAGACCACAAGACAATATGGTCTCTTGAATGAAGATCAAAACTTAACACATATTTGCAATTGTAGTGAATTAATTGGCATAAATGTGATAGCTGAAACAGCAAGGGTAAGTGGGAAAGTATAAAATGTATGTAGAAAAGGGAGAGAGGACAGAACATGAAAGTGAGGCTTAGTTGGCTCTTGGGGTATTGATCGAATGAGGGGAGGAGATAGGAGAATATGCTGCTGAGAAAATAGGAGTATAGTGTGCTCAGAAGGAAGAGCTCAAGGGAACACACCAACCAGGTTGTTTTCATAAGTTCTTCTCAGTGACTTGTTAGCATGGGCTGTGTGTTTCCTGTAATAGCTGACTAAAATGAACAATGAATACAGTATCTATAACTCTATTACTATAAATATTTCAAGGTGAAAATGTGACCTAAATTCAGTCTTTTAAAGTATGCATATCCGAGTTCTATGAGTCAGGGAAGAGAAAACTTTGGGATAAGATCAAGCTGTGCAATACACCAACTCATATACGAGGTGTGCACTCGCCTGTGTGTGGCATGGGATTGGCACAGTTTCCAAGGAGATTAAGGGCGGGCATAATCAGTTCATATTCAGCCCTGATTTAATCAGCCCTTTATTTGATTCCAGGTACTAGATTCTTTTTGTATTGTTATGTTTTACATAAATACAAGGTAATTTAACTCTTATCTTGGGGTTGGAGTGATGTCTTGGTGATTAGGGGCCTTTGGTGCTCTTACATAGAAGGAGAATTCAGACCTTAGAACATACATCAGGCATCTCACAAACCTCTTGTAACTCCATCATCAGAGGATCTAATACCTTCTTCTGACCTGTAGGCACCTGCACACACATGCATATACATACATACAAATAAATTCACGTACATAAATTTTAAAAAAACTTTAAATACTCTTAATCTCATGTATCAGAAATATCTGTGGCTGTGAAACATTCTCCATGTGGACCTAGGAAGATTAAATAGGAACAAATGTAGGCTCTTTCTAGTCTTTCTTCATTTGATCTTATCACTGTAATACTGACATTAGCATAGGTTTTTTTATATCTTTTCTTCTAGGAAACTTATGGATACCATATTGTTCAAGGGAATCAAATTGCCCAAAGGTAATTTTTGCATGAAAGAACAGTCAAACAGAAAAAAAATTCAAAACAATTTATATAAGGTGCTCTGAAAAAAAATGCCATAAATAAAAAAAACATAGCAATTATTTTGAGACTCCCATTTAACATTTTTAAATGTCAAATTCAAGTAGCAAATCTTAAATATGTATTTGAATAATACTTTCTTCAAAAACAACAACAACCAAAAATCAAACAACAACAAAAACAAAGAACCCCACTGATTACAGGATTGGGGGTACTGTTCTGTGTCCAGGTGTGAGGCTTGTCTAACGCCATCAGGGTTGAGTTCCAACCCCTGTAGCACAAGAGTGTTAACCACAGATAACACTTGGACTCCTTGGGGTCTTATTTCTATGCTTCGACTATATTATTACCTGATACATTAATGTACAGACAATATCATTTCAGCTTCCAAAGGAATACGTTCTATATAACTAACAAACAGATATTAAGTGGCCAGAGTATGGAGAGAACTGTGGGAGATGGTACTGATGGGAGCTTGTGAAATGAAAGGATGTGATCCCAACTCTATTGACTTAAAAAGAGTAAAATGTCAGAGCCAATTGGAATTGAGTAGGTTTTGTAACTAGTATTATAAACTACTAAATGATAGGCCAGGGGCGTTTTTCTCCTTCTTGAGGAGGTGCTGATGATGTGGCCAAACAGATAGCTTTTAAGAAGTAGTAATTCAAGCTACGAATTTGTATTAATTAGAAGCCTCACACTTTTAAATTTGTTTTTTTCCAAAATTATTTGCAGCTCTCTTTGAGAAGATTAAAAGAAAACATTAACTTTAATATACCTAAAAATTCCAATATCTGGTATAAATGAATATTCATTTCTTTGAAAAGATTTTGACCTAATAACTGTCATAGCTATTAACTCATTAAAGTAATGCTCAGTACTAACATCAAAGCAGAGTCTCTTTTACTATTTGATATTTCATCAAGTATCCCAGCTCTGCATCACAGACTTGTGGAGAAAAGGGAGGTCTCCATGTGACTTTCAGATTCCATGCTTCATGAGTTTGTGGTACCCCAACAGGAAAAACACCCAGTTAATGTAAAGAATCCTTGTATAGTGTAGAAAATAGCTTTTTAATGTAATTTTGTTTTTACTTAAAACTAGGTCACATTTGCATTCACTTTCAACAATTTGAAAAACCTTGACAGTTATGTATTCCTTTTTAAATACTGTGCTGAGAAGTAACTTAAGAGAAAGGTCTTTTTTGGCTCAGTTTGAGTGTACAGAGTCCTCTGTGGTGCTGAAAACATGGTGGCCAAGCCACAAAGGGCTGGTAACATTGTGTCTGTACTTAGAAAGCAGAGAGAGATGAATGCTGGTATTAGTGAGAATTCTTCTTCTTCTTCTTCTTCTTCTTCTTCTTCTTCTTCTTCTTCTTCTTCTTCTTTCTTCTTCTCTCTTCTCCTTCTCCTCCTCTCCTCCTCTCCTCCTCCCTCCTCCTTCTCTTCTTCTCTCTTCTTCTCTTCTCCTCTCCTCCTCCTCCTCCTCCTCCTCCTCCTCCTCCTCTCCTCCTCCTTCTTCTCTCTCTGTTTGTTTGTTTTTTATTTCATATGATCGAAATATGATATTTTTCATATCATATGATATCTTTTTTTCATATCATATGATAGAAATATGATTCTAGTCCTGGGAATGGTACTACCCATGTCCAGATTATATCCTCTCCCTAATATCCAGTTAGGCCTCTCTGGAAATGTGCTTACAGACATACTCAGAGGTGTGTCTTCTGAGTAATTCTAAAATCCAGTCAAGCTACAATGAAGATTAACCATCACAGAGAGTAATTGTGATGCACATGAACAGGCATCACCAGTGTGTGCACACACTTCTTTACTTCTAAAAAGAATGGGAAATCTATAGGAGCAGTCTTCTGTATAACTGTCACAGAGATCGATGGACCACTTTCCTTAAATGGATGCACAGATAGAGGAAAAGTGCTGCACTGGAAACATCATGCAGAAAGAACATATGTGATGCTCTGTTGAAGAGGCACAGCAGAAGAATATATTTAGCTAGAAAGGAGAGAGTTCTTTGTACTGAGAATGTTTCAAAAACCTAGACATTTCAAGGTGTTAAAGGAGAGAGGATTCTAACCAGTCTAGCCACAAACTACACAATTGATTATCTTTCAAAATGCCCAACAAAGACTGGGGTGTGTGTATATACTCAACCTCACAGACCACAGTGACAGTAGTTCTGTGCATATTCCCTGACAATAAATAAAACTGTGTTTCAAAGATCTGGCAAAAATATGCACTCTATATATGACAATAATTATTACTAAAATTTTCTTAGCCTTTACTGTGAAAAACTGGGGTACTTCAGAATGAAAAAAATATGTTTACCAATTACCCATAAGATAGAGAGCTAATATCTAAAATATATATCAAAAAGCTAAAAAGTACCTGGCCATTAAGAAACAAAATAACCCACTTAAAAATGAGATGCAGAGCTAACTAGAGAGTTCTCAAAAGATGAAACACAAGTGGTTGAGAAACTTTAAATAATGTTTGACATACTCAGTCATTCCAGAAATGTAAATCTTACACCTATCAGAATGTCCAAGATCAAGAAAACGAGTGACGTGTCAGGAAAACACTCATCTATGGATGTGGGAGCGTACACTTTTACAGTCACTATGGAAATCAGTGTGGTAGTTCCTCAGGAAGATATGAATTTATCTACCTCAAAACCCAGCATAACACTCTCCAGGATATATCCAAAGGATTCTCCTTTACCATAGAGACACTTGGTTAACTAAGCCCATTGCTGTTCTATTCATAACAGCTAGAAATTGGAACTAGCCTAGATGTCTATCAACAGACAGTTGTATAATGAAAATGTGGTACATTTGCGCAATGGAGTATTACTCGGCTGTTAAAAATTGAAATCAAAACATTTGCAAGTCAATGGATGGAACTAAGAAAAGAACCATCCTGAGTGAGGTATCCCAGAACCAGAAAGACAAAATGATATGTAGTTGCTTAAATGTGGATGTAGCTTTTACACCTTTGATAGGCATGCAGGAATCCATAAAACTACAGCTTAGGTGTAGAATAAGGAGCTATGTAGAAGAAAGAAACATCTAATTTGAGGAAATAGGATGCATAGAGAGACTGAAGGACAAACCTGGAATGAGAGGATTAAACAGAGAGGAGGAGGAGGAAAGAGGAAGCAAGGGAGGAGGAGAGGGAGGAACAGCTCACAATAAGGATTATTTGAGAAATCATTTGGAAACCTACTACAATTGAAGGTTCCTAACATATCTACATATACAGAAGAAATAGGAATGACATCACCAAATAACAGGAGAGACAAAGTCCCAACTAGACTCCATCTCAAAACCAAACCACCAGTGAAAACCTCCAGTGGCAGGAATGGGTTACATCCAATTGAGTTGTTGGCCAGTGTGGGCTCTGTGAAAGTATACAAGCAACCAAAGTCATTAGCAAGGCTATTGTTGCTTTCCACAAACTGACGGTAAGGTCTTTTTGCTCTAGACAACACCTACGTATCTCAATCAACAGGGAGAAATTGAACCAGTATGTAACTGGAGCTTTCACCCCTGCTGACTAGTGTTCATGGTTCTCTGCACACTACCAGAGGAGATTTCTAAGCATCAACACAGTTATAAAACCTTTGAAATATAATGGTAACTGGTCTTCTTAATAGACCAATGCTATAGTGGCACAAAAGTCATAGTAACAACCAAGCACTGTCTGACTGGATTGAAGGCCCACTTCATGAGATAGAACCCATGTCTGACACAGCTTAGATGACTAATAACTTGAAACATGATAAGTTGTACACATAGGGGAAAACTAAATATTAATGTTGCACTGAAGGAACTCAGCAATAAAATGACTCCTAAGTATGTTCTGCTATACTCATAGTGTCTTTCCTAGCTAATGTAGAAGAAGGAAATTTCGTGGGTTTTACCCTTAGACAAAGAATTGTAGGCAACCAACAACTATGAAGAGAAGAATTAGTCTTTCCCAGGGATGAGCTCCCTAATTAGATATCCATACCAATTGGTCAGCCCTGAAATTATATACATATAGTGGATGCATTGGGCTGGGCACCCCACAATCAGTTTTTCTCTGTATTTTGGGCAGTTATGGTTTTCTGTGGTCTCCATCTTCTTCAAAGAAAAAATTGTTTGATGAGGGGTGAGAGTTGCTTTTGTCAGGCAGAGAAGACTCATAATTTGAAATAAAAAAAAAAACACTAAAAATATGAACATGATTACAAAGAATTGTGAGCAAATTCCCAACATAATTCCTGTGATGATTAATATTGATGTCAACCTAACAAGATCTAGAATCACCCAGGAGAGAAATATCTGAGGATTCCTATCAGGAATTATCTAGACTAGGTTTTCCTCTGGAATGCCTGTGCGGCTTTTCATGATTAGGTTCTTAGAAGTGAGAAGACCTGTCCTGAATGTGACAAGCACCCTCCAGCAGCTTCCGCAGCCAAGGTATGAGAAGGACTGACTGGAAAGCTTTTGCTTTTGCCTATCCTCTCTGATGGTAAGTTCATCCGTGCTGCTTCTGCTGTCCTTGCTGTCACGACAATCAGAATCCCATGGGCAAGGGATTCTGTAAGAATATTTTCTGGAAGAACTTCTTTTCTTTACCATATTGTTGAGTATGCGTATGTATATGTATATGTATATGTATATGTATATGTATATGTATATGTATATGATGCATATGTATATGTATATATAATTTGAGCAGATGCTCACAAAATATTTCTTGATTGATTTTTGCAATTAAAAAATAAGTGGGAAATGTATGGATTACATGAGGCATGGTTCCTCTAAATACTAGGAGGAAATACATAATAGTCATCTCAGGTTTTCAGGTCAAACATGGTCTCAGGGTCCCATACCAGACTTTTGGCATCTGAATATTTGTAGGTTGCTTCTGTGATTATCATTATGTCATCCAGTTAAAACACACACACACACACACACACACACACACACACACACACAACACACAAACACAGATAACTAGGAATACCCTAAAGATGGTTTAAGTGCAGAAAAGCTAGAATAATCTCAATGATTGACAGCTATAATAAAAGCAGAACTTCTTTCACACTAATACACCAATGACGTTGCATGGTGAGTCAACTGTGGATATAGACTATATTATTTTTGTGTCAAGCTACATAGTATTAGATCTTGATTTTAAGATTTTGAAACTAAAACTCCTTAATGTCATTTACACTTAACCTTGTCATTGACAATGACAGATTTCGAAGATTAGTTTCATTGCTACTGCTAGCTTGCAGGACCAGACACTGCGTGGTAAAATTCTTAGCTGCATTCATCATAATCATGCTGTGTGTGTGTAGATAGATGAGAAATAGATGATACATTGATAGATAGATGATAGATAGATAGATAGATAGATTAGATAGATAGACATAGTTTTGAATATTCCTGCATTACATATCAGAAGAATAAATGTTATGACTTGATATATTTTTGAGAGTGTTAGAGGAGGTGGCAGTTTAAGCAGGTCTGCTAAAATGTAAAATGCAGTAAAGAAATCATCTGTTCTCACTTTATGATAGAATATTAGAAAGTTGATAAATGTCTATGAAGCTAAGGATATTTGGCCAATGTGTAAACGTGTTAAAGGGCTTATTTTATCTGAAATTTATATAATTAACATAAGCGGAGTCAGAGACTCGAGGCCTGGAGAGTACATCACAGATGATGCAGTGTTGCAAAAATAGTGTGGCAGCAGGTAAGCCTGGGTCATAACCTTTGCTTATGCATTCAGTTATCTGTGAACTACTGGGCATGTGAGGTAGTGGACCTTTCTTGAACTCATTTTCTCATTTTAAAAATAGGGCTTATGTTACTGAGCTTACAGTGATGCTTGCTATCTAGCAGAGTGGCTGGTCTACAGAAAGCATATGACGCTTCATACTCTCATTCTTTTAATGAAAGATGTATTTATTCCCTTGTCAGGCTCTCTTAAGTATTTGTTTTAAAAGCTCACTTGCTAGAGCTCTCTTGTTTCATTCCTCAGTAAGAGGTGATGTAAGATAGCACCATCACCCAGGACCTTGTAAAGATCCATATCCTTGGTGAATTAACGAAGCAACGTTTACTTCTACCATCAAAATGTGGCTATGAACTCCATAGACACACACTATGGCACTTATGAAGACCAATTGTTCCCAGCTGTAGAAGAGTAACAAGATATTAATTAATGCTAACATCTGGTGATTAGCAAGACTGTGAATAACAGCTTTTCCTGAGGATTTGAAATGTTCCCTTTCTCTGGTCCATTTGTGGACTCTGAAGGGACATTTTGGGGCACCAAAAGAGCATGGAGAGAGAGAGAGAGAGAGAGAGAGAGAGAGAGAGAGAGAGAGAGAGAGAGAGAGAGAGAGAGAGAGAGAGAGAGGAAGTTGGATGTTAATATATAAGTACCAAAGCAAACCCTTCAGTTCCATCTTTGCTGAGGAGGAATTAGGCGTTCCTCATGGTCTCCTCTAAGAAAACTTTTTTCCAGATCAGTTTGTAAGGTTGCACACATCACAGTAGCACTATAGAGAAATGAGAGGCTTTCTGTGGTATCTGCATCATGATATGCAGACTGCTTTCTTTGCTGCTCCTCTGATGCTGCATCTTCTCTTAACACATTGTCTACAGAACACTACACTTAGTAACTTCAAATGTCTGAACGATCAGTCTTACGAAAATTTAAAGGACAATAGAATTGTAATGCAGACTGCTTCAGTATTATTAATTGCCGTTGATTGTGTATCCCTGTATGTGTCTCAGTGTACTACCATTGTGTCTGATGGCCACTGGCAACAGTGAACATCCTTCTTCTTATTTACTGTTTTTCTACTACAATCTGTTATCCCTTCTCAGTGATAGAGTACCTCCCTTGTAAAACAGTATTCCCACAGGATTACAATTTGTCTTGCTCAACCTTGCTAAGTTATCTGCTGAGACAACCTGTCTCACCTTGGGCATGAAACTCTGGAAGGGCGGGAATGTGGGAGGAAATATAAGAAACATGTTACAGTCATTTCTTTCCTATAAAGGGTTGCAGCCACCTCTCTCTACAGGCAGTCTCAAACACCTGCACAGGTGAAAGTAGGCATTCTCCTTGTGTGTGTCAATAAACATGGTTCCATTTGCCAGAGGCCAGATGCCTCTCATTTTCTATCTCCCATTTCCTTAAGCTGCCTTAGAATTCTATCATATGGCATTCCTCAGTGTAGTATGATGAGGTTATGGACTTTAGCTTCCTTTTAATTTGACTCTGGACAACAGAACCCATTTTGTACTGAGTCCTAATCAGAACACTAACATCTGGGCAAACCCTGTGTTTCAGCCACACTTACTAATCTGAATTCTCATGATATTTTCTTAATTTGGTCCAGATTTATTGTTGTCTTTAGGTGATGGACCAGCTTGCCTCCATTTCAGGTTTAAAAACCATCTTATAGTAAAGACTAACTAGGCTCATTCTCGTTTCTAATTTAATAATCATAAATTAAATAAAAAATGTTTCTTAATGATTGGGCTATGCTCCATCTATGACCTTAGCTACAAACGGTTTTGTGTTACCTATTCCAAGAAATGGTAACCATGCTTTAATTAACTAATTTGGCTATAATGATTTGGGTTGGTAGTCTTTCTCCTCACACCTTTGAGGTTAACAGGCTCTTCCAGACTCAAGTTATTTTCAATCCTTTTTCAGCCCTGAAATTCCACCATAAACTCACAATCATTCCTAGACCAGCTCTCCTTCTTTGTCTTGCCCCTCAGGCCCCTAGAAGCAGTGTCATATTACTGCAGGGATCAAGCTATCTTCTAGGAACTAGATTGCAAAATGATAATAAAACAGACCTGGAGAGAAGACAATAGCAATGAAGTCAATGAGGATTGATGGTAGCTCAGTGGTACAGCCTGCCTGGCACATGAAGCCCTGGGTTCAATCTGTACCATTGCTCCTACAGCTGAAATGCTAAAATTTTCAGTACAATCCCATGTCCATGGCATCTTGCATATGTAAATTCACCACACCTCTGTTTCACCTCTGTCTTTTGACATTGAGTCTTCTGCCTTGGAACTCTGATGCTAACATATTTTCTTTATTTGTTTTTGACCCTGGAATACAGGCTATTTCTTGAATTTTATGTTTCTAAACCACAGAAAACAACTTGTTCTGGCTTTTTGTTTTTCTTTATTTGTTTTGTTTGTTTTTATTTTATAAGCTAAGTGATGTACTTTCTTACCCCAAAGGACAGTGCAGTCCTTTAGGGTAAGCATCTTATTCTCCGAGACCTGAGACCAAAGGAACAATGTCTTTATCCTTAATATCAATGTCTCTTAAGGAAAAGATACAATAATGATGCTTTGTCTGTGAAATAGTTCAAATATAAAGGTGGAATGTGTGAGAAGGAACTTGACCATGGAATATTGTAGGAATCTAGGGAGTACATCTAAGGACTGCTCCCTGGAGGTGCTAGACCAACTCCAATAGACTGTTCTTTGTGGAGACTGTAGAGACACATCATGACAGGTGGATATCATGTAATAAAGTATGTATTACTTCTTCATGACATTTTCTCATTTGGCTCAGATGTAATGCTATGGTCAGGATCTCCTATGGTTTGCATGATACTTCAAGTTAATATATTTTTAGTAGATTTTAGGCATTTCACTATTAGAAAAAAAGGGACAGTTTTTACTGGTAGAACACAAGCAATGAGAGAAAAAAGTAGTGCTAAGGAGAAAAAAGAAAGCCCACTGTTCTGGGCTGGTAAGAGCCATTGCAGATCTCTGACGGGCATTGTTTTTTATCTTCTTTTCTTTCCAAGGATTTAAACATTAGATTATACTCAAAACATGTTTCACAAATGGATAAAGTTGCTACCACTCATTCTAATTTCCTCAGCTAAAAGTCTTAGACACAGTTTGTGACTGCATTATTACCAGACAAAAATTTACAAACCTCTGAGCCTTTGAGGAATGGTCTGACAGTCTGCTAACAATGGTCATCTTGAATCATATACACAACTTAGGTAAGAGAACGTGTAGCTGAGTGTCAGGCATTGTTCTTATAAGATAAATTTTATTGAAGTTTTAAGGTCAGTTTGTTTAAAAAAACAGTATCACATTTGGAAGCAGCTTTGGTACAAATACAAACGAATGCCCCAGAAAATATAACAATTTGTCCTCCTGAAAATTAAGACAAGAAAATTATGCCCAGGAAAAGACATGTCTCTAAGCAACTACATTATTCTAATTTTCAGTAGAAACCTTCAAAATTATTTTTTTTTGAAATGATATGTGCAGTGGTATTTCTTAGGTTCTAATTTTTATGATGTATAATTTAGGAGTTTTTCAAATGCATGAGTCTATTGTACAAACTGATGATAGCAGTTGGTAATAAGTTTCTTACCATGGTGCTATGAATTATTTCAATAAATTCAGTAGGAAGAAATGGATAAGATGTGATGATTTTTCTACCTGTACATAAAACTCCTGTTAAACTGTGATTCCGTGTTTCCTTTAACATCTTTAGAGTGCTGTGAAAGTTATTATTTTCTCCATATTCCAATTTCCTTATCTGTCAAATGAGATGTTTTTGAAGATTAAGTAAATCAAAGTGTATGCAGAGCATATAGTAAGTGTGTCATAAATACTAGCCATTGTGTTTATTAAAGACACCTAATTTTCACATGAGACCTCATATCATTCAATGGGGTTTTTATCCCTATGTTTTAAAGACTTAAAAAAAAATGAAGAGCCGGGAAGTGGTGGCGCACGCCTTTAGTCCCAGCACATGGGAGGCAGAGGCAGGTGGATTTCTGAGTTTGAGACCAGCCTGGTCTACATTTAATTTTATGTTTCATGTTAAATGTTTTTATGGAATAAAGTCTATTTATCAAATAAAAACTGTATTTCCAATTGGTTATAACTCAATAGTCTTTTCTTAATTGTTGTTTATTTGTAGTTAAAGGTTTTAAGCTTTTTTATTTAAACATTTTAATACAATATGTTGATAATATATACTTCTGTAATTTCTCTGAACTCCTCCCCACCTAGCCAACTTCTTGATTCCCTTTTCTTTCTTTCTCTCTTAAAAACAAAAGAAACCCCAATCCCAAGAAACCCAAAACAAACAAGTTAAAGGAAAATCAAATTGACAAAATATATTTAAAAAAAACCCTCACAGATAACCAATTGGTTATCTAATGCCAGCCAATCCTGAAAACATATGTACAAATAATATTATATGGACTGATCAGGTTATATTTAGGAATATATATGCATATGCATGTACATATATGCATGCAATAACAATTAGTGAAAAAGAAGCCATGAGTTTGAAGGACAAGAGGAAAGGGTATTGGGGGGCTTGGAGGGAAAAAAGGGAAGAGAGAAATGTGATTAAATTATAATCTCAAAAATTAAAAGAGTAAATAAACAAACAAATACACAAATAAGTAAATAAAAACGTAGAGTACATTTTGATTTGTCCAACTACTCCTGGGTATGGGACTTGCTGTAGCGTGTGATTGATTTATCCAGATAACTCCATAGAGAAAACCGGCTTTCCCTTTCCTAGCAGGTATCAAGTGTGCTCCCTCCCTCCTTATTTTCTTCCTGCATTTGAACTAAATTTCTTAGTACTTTGTCATGCTTTGATCTTTCATCTAATATAAGAAACAAACTTCTGGTATTTAAAATGTTAGCTCACAGCACCCTGCATAGTTCACTAAAATGTTTTTGAAAGATGCTTTCAAAATCCTGAAATCTATAACTCCAGTCAAATTTGAGGATGGAATGTTGTTTTTGGATGGACAAAATTTAGCTTTTCTCCTTTGGTATACCAGATATTATGCAAACATTTATTGACGATTGACGGTATTCTAGGTACTGAAGGTTCAAGCTAAATAGAGTGACACACCTTAATTATTCTTCAGTATAGTGAACAAGAGAGTTGTAGCATAGTATTGTAAACTATATTTCAGTATAGTTTACAAGAGAGTTGTCTTAAAACATACTCTGTCCCAGAGCTTTCTTTTTGGGTCCTAGGATTCTACAACGTGCTGCAGGCAAATGCCTTTGTTCCACAGTTAAAATGGTTTTCAATTAATCGCTATTTGTGTGTGTGTGTGTGTGTGTGTGTGTGTGCTTGTTGCTGTTCTCCTTCTTGATGATTAGGATGTGATCACATCTGCACAGCTTCATTCTCTCCAAATTCTTATGAAGAGGACCAATGTACAGATGTCCAAAATCATGTCGCATCTGTTCACCTTTCATATTGGGCTTCTTCTCTGTATTTGCTGTGGACTATGACATGAGCCTCTAAAGCATAATCTAAGTGTCTTTTAACAATCATCCTGCTAGAGTTTGAGAAAGAGTAGGAAAATTTTGACTTTTCTGTGCTTTTGAAAACTTTACTAAGAACCAGCTAATGGCAGAAAAACTGGATTGATGTGAATATGCAGAGTGGAGAGATTTGTGGCTGTGATCAGAAGGCTGAACAGAGAGGGGCTGACGGTGGAGGAACGGAGGGTGCCTCTGCAGATGGGCTCCCCACAAGGCGGAGTGCTGGCTCCTCACTCTTCACATTGGTCTTGCGTACATTAGGGTTCTTTCTGGTCCTCCTTTCTCTCCCCTGAAGATCCCATTGATACTGCTATTGTCTCCTCTGACTTAAAGGGCTAAGGTTTTACAATTGTTATATTAAGATTTTTTGGCTTGTTTCCTTTAAATCCTTTCATTAAGGGATGGGATAAATAGTAAACTGTGGAAACCAAATCCTTTTTGACTTGAGCATAGCTGTAAAGAAAATGAGGCAAAAGAAAATCTATAAAGAACTAAAGTAGTTTGTAGCTTTCAGTAAAAATATATCAAACTTCAACACCGTGACTATGCTAAGAAATGATATTTGAGAAGAAAATTCCTGGCTTTCCTGGCATGGTGGCAACCTCTGTTGCTAAAAGGCAGTAAATTCAACCTCTTTTTCAGCTTCTTCAACAACGTGGCTGTAAAGTTCTAGAATGAACCTGTAGATGCTGCCTACGTTGTAAATGTTTCTATTTTCTCATTCAGTCTCTCTTATTAGATGTTGATATGTAAAGTGTTCTATGATAGTTGTTTTGAACCTCAATATTTACTTTGATGTAAACTACATTAAGAACTCATTTTAAATAGAATACTGAAGTAGTAGATTTGAGAGAGAATAATGTTTAAATCCAGGAAACGTTGTTTTCAATTTCACCGATCCATCTACGGTCTGAGTGATCATGACCACGTGCTTTTAAAGTGCCTTATACAAAAAGTCTTATTTTAAAAAAAAGAATTATATTGGTAAATCTACTTTCTACATGGGATTATTGGGTGGATCAAAAACTAACACAAATAAATATTCTTAGAAAGTATTGTTAACAATTAGCTGAAAAGAATTCCTTAGTGTACATTTATTCAGAATTGGAATTTGGATCTAAGCCTATAGGAGTGCACTGTCTATAGAGATATTATCAATGAAAAGAAATACATGACAAAATTTCCTATGGAGTGGTTCGAGTAGAGAAGAACAGTCACTCTCTTGCTTGTTCCATGAACCCCTGCTGACGTCGAGTCAGTCTGCTAGATAAAACTATGTCTCACATTCCCGTTCGTCAGTTTTTGGCAGAAGGAAAATAAACAAGGATGAAAAAAATAAAGCTTGATTAAGACACTAAAAACATGTTCATTGTCTTGCTTGTTTGTGGCTTGTTAATGTAGGGAGTTGCCCATTTGGTTCTCTGGTTTGTGATATTGCCGGAAGGATTCAAGTAAAAATAAAGCTAGTTTCTGAAATGTTTTCCTTTGAGCTGAAATTAGCAGTGAGTTGCAAGGGAACAATTGATGTAAAATAGCCTCTTTCTTTGTTACTTTCTCTATAAATTGAATCCCTTCTAAACATTCCATTATCTCTGAGTTTCCGGAGTATGGTGCTGAAATAGTTAATGGGAATTGTTTATAGTACTTAGTGTGGACCTGTCCTGACTTACTGACTCTTTGGAGGTGACAAGAGGGATACCAGTATCTGAACTAAAAATAATCATGATGACTGATCCTGGGCATATTTTCATATCAACCCCTGAGTCTATAACTCTACATAAGTGTGTGTGTGTGTGCGTGTGTGTGTGTGTGTGTGTGGTGCGCGCGCGCGTGACTCACCTATGCTTCTGTGCTCATTGAAAGGGGTCGTAGGGGCATAGTTGTTTAAATTTAATGTTCTTAAAACACAAATTGTCTTTCATCATTTCAACTTGAGTCAATCATTGACAATTTAGAAAATGTTAAAAAAATATCCTTTGTCCTCTTTAACATGTTAAGTCCTTGTACTTTAGAACACATGGTAAGGAGGGAAGATGCACATAAATTATAAGTTATTGTGAATGGAAGCATAGAAAATCTTATCTTTGACCAAATTTATGAGGATGTTCCAGGGTAGATGTTTCAATTTCCTGAGTGGACCTTGTCTGTGTCTTGTTGGAGTACTACCGTGTCTGTGTTGGAAAGTTGACTTTGTCTTCTGCTCAGTGCTTCCTCCTACATCCACGGCTCCCAAGGGCAATCATTTGTTAGCTAGCACCCATATACCATATGCCAGCACAGAGTCTATAACTAGAACTCAGTCTGCAATAGTGTCCTGTTGACCTACACTAAGGTCCCCTTCAGGAAACTCTGGTCTTCTCATCACCTCTGAGCTGCTCTCTAGCTTCTGAAGCCTACTCAGCTAGCATACACTAAGAGAGAGAAGCTGGGAATCAATGCTCAACCTTGAGCATGGAAGTGGTGGAGGAACTGACAACCCTCTATCCCTGCTCCCTTACCCCTCTGTGTGAAAACTGAGAGATGGATATTTTAGTGTCTCAGAGCAGTCTCAGAGATGAACCATTGATAAAACTGTTCATGCATTGCCCTGTAGTGGCGATACCTCTTGTCCTGTATTGCCCTTCCCACCTGTTCACTTCCTTCCACGGCTCACTCATGGATGAATGAGCTGCATCTTGTCTTTCTCAGGATGGGCCTTAGGAGTCCAAACTAAATCAAGAAGTTAGAGTTCACTCCCTTCTGACTTGCATACATTGTTTCTGTCTACCTCACAAATTTTTGTTGCTAGAAGCTTAAATGAGTTAATCTATAAATAGTATCTTGCACTGAAAACAGAATAGTACAGGTCTGTGCGTGGAGACTATGAGAATAAAGGGAGAGATTATGTTCTGTGGTCCATGGGTTCAGTGCATCATGCCTTTGACGATCTTAGAGGACATATTGACAGAAGCGACATGTAAAGGGAACTTGTTATAAAATTTTCCATTTAAACTGTCCAGGTAAGACATTAAACACCAAACACACACATTTCATTTTTAGTGAAATGTGTCCTTACGTGATTCATATTATGACTTCTGTTAAGAAACGAAAAATCATACGCTCCTGTATGATGATTCAATTTTTATCGACGAATACATTTTTCTTTGTATTGTTTTCCTTTTATTCTTAGGAATAAAAAGGCCAGGTTTTAACTATTGGTCTATTGATGTTAAGAGACATCATGAATAAGGCAGTTCTTTAAAAAGAAAGCAAGTAATTGGAGCTGGCTTACAATTTCAGAAGGTGAGTCCATGACCATCATGGCAGAAAGCAAATAGGCATGGCACCCTGGAGCAGTAGCTGAGAGCTTAATCTAATTCATAGGCAGCAGAGATATAGATATGATAGATAGATAGATAGATAGATAGTAGATAGATAGATAGATAGAGGCAGAGAGAGACAGAGAACACCTGACATGAGCTTTGAAACCTCAAAGTCCACTCCTAGTGACCCACTTCCTTCAACAAGGCCACACCCTTTAATCCTTACCAAACAGCTCATCAATTGGGACAAAGGATGCAAATATATGAGTCTGTAAGGGCCACTCTCCTTCACACTATAGTGACTTATGCCTTCCATTTAGCTCTTAGTACTTGGTATGCTGAAGGAGGAGGATTGTTATAAGTTTGAGGCAAGCCTGGAGTCTATAGTGAGTTTCATGTATAGTAAGAGACTCTGTGTGAAAAAAAAAAAAAGCTTTTATTTTTAGCAGGCTAAGAAATAAAATCTTAAATGGTACATATATTATAGATGAGGTAACATAAATACGTGGGCTTTATATGGTTTTAGTTTAACATACCTAAAAGACACAGTTTTGTTTATTACAAAAAATATAATTTTATTCTAAAAAGCATTCATTCAGAAAATATGAGCATTCAATTAAAACATTTAAAGTTTCTCTAATCATGCATTTTCTAAACTATAATTAAATGCTATTCAGCATAACTGAGTTATTAATCTTAAAAGGAGTTTGGGAGGAAATAGTGACACTATTGATCATTTACTGAACCTACAGACAAAAATTTTGTAATTGGGTTGAAAATTTCATAATAATAAATTAATCACATTAAATACATATTCAGCAGTACTTAATGGAATTACAATGATATACGACCACCCTCTAAATCTAGTTCCAATGAATGTATCTTCATTACCCTAGTTGAAGACCCATACCCACTAACAGTCCTCCTCCAGCCTCTATAATTACCATAATTTTCTAAGAACTTACCTATTCAGAGATTTCACGTAGCATCACAGAGTATGTGGCCTTTCTTTCAAGCTTAATGCACTTAGGATACTGTTTTTGTGGTTTCATCATGTTGTAGCTTGTCAGAATTCCATTCCCTTTTATGAATGAATAGCCTTCTACTATATTTCTTACGTAAATAGCATTTCTTAGGAACATGTGTGGATAGGCATCTGTTTGGATCCTTGTTTTCAGTTCTGGAGGGCATTTAACTAAAAGTGGAGTGCTGAGTTAGAGCAATTTTATCTTTAACATCCTAAGCAACTGCCAACCTTCCACAGCTGCCGTGTCCTTCTGTGTCCCCACCAATAAAACACAAAGGGGACAATTCCTGCATCTTCCCCAACACTTACTCTCCCTCCTTGCTTTCTCTTGTAGCCGTTCTAGTGGGTGTGAAGTGTTATCTCATTGTGAGTTCATGTTTTTATTAGATTTTTGTTTTTTGAGATGGAGTCTTACTATGTTGCCTGGGTCATGATTTTTGGTCACTGTGGCCGGCTTGGAGTTCCTTAATAACCTATGGTAATCATCTTTGTATGTGCTTTTCAGATTTTGTGTCTTTAGACTTTCTTGAGTCATTTCTCCAGTGTTCAGTTGATCTTTCCTGTCATCACTTGTTAAATTGTAAGAGTTGTTACTGTATCCTAGACCATGGACCCTTATTAGGTATGACTTTAAACATCGTTCTTGTAATTGGTAGGTGGGTGATTCAGCTTCTGGATAATGACATTTAATGCACAAAAGCTATTAAGCCAGAAGACAATCAATTTACCACTCTTTTTTTTTAATTGTTGCTTTGGGTGTCATACTTAAGAATTCATTATCAAATCCAAAGTATAAAAGATTTAGTCATGTTTTCTTCTAAATGTCTTAGTTTGGGTTCTTATATTTTGGTTGATGAGACATTTTCAATCAAACTTCACATATGGTGGGAGGGGTCTAATTTCCTTCTTTGGTGCATGAATATCTGACTGTTATTTGATTTTCTGTATCTTCTCTAATATATATATTCACCCACCTTCAATATTTCCTCCTTTTTGCTAGACTTGGGCTTGTTTTAGACTCTTCAATTTTTCATAGAAGAAAAGTGTTAATCTGAGATCTTGGTCCTTTTGAAATGGATAGCTACTGATTTTTTTCTCATGATCTTATTCACTTAGGACAGTGGGACACTGTGGTTCATATTTTAATTTGTGGGGGAGAAGAAAGTATAAATGTATCTTTGGGTTGACCTGGGTTCCCCAAGAACACTGCACAGAAGTAGTAGTTAGAAAAAGCCAATGTGTTTATGCCTAGAATTCAGGAGAAGGATATAGACTGAAGAAATAAATTTGAGAACAAGAAGCACAAATAGAAGTCAGAGTGACAGATGGTAATTTAAACCCTGAATTGCAGAAGTATACAGAAAAAGGGAGGGGCCCTTCACAAAGGCAGGAACAAGTACCTAGTAAAAGATGGCAGGGACATATTAAAGGTCTATAATGGTGGCTGGGGAACAGAGAAAGTGTTTGAAGTAAGATATGGAATGCTATATCAAAAGATAAAAAGATGTTGGGATGCTGATGTAAGTTAGGAGTGAAGGGTATCCTTTGGGTTCTGTGACTGGGGATGGTAAAATAGCACAGGAGCAATGAGGGATGTGAAGGATGGGTAACATGAAGCTAATAAGACAAACACATGAATGCCAGGAAAGATGTTAGCTAAAGGCTATCACGGAGTTGACAGAAAGCTCTATCTAAGGCAGTGACTTCAGGAAAATGTATTCAATAGAAATCAATATAAAGGGTGAGATGAGATTCCAGAGATTATGAATATCAACACTATGTCATTCCTATGAAGCTATTAGCTTGTTATTCTTTAATTGGATTGCTTAAATTTCTGAGATTTCTTCATCAATGTAAATTCTTCACTGACAGTTACTTTGCTATTTGGTTCTGGGTGATCTTGGCTCCCAATCTCAGCTCCATCATTTACACAATCACCATGTGTCACTGTAGTCCCATACACACCATGGAAAAGCAATTACTATGCGTATCAGGACAATTTGCCTCTCACTTGATGAAAGGAAGCTATAGATTCATAACTTTTAGAAGACATCTCTCAGTGACTCTGTCAGCGGCTTTCTCTCCAGTTCCAATAGAAAACAATGCAATAGGTTAGCATTCTCTCATTACTATTCAACAGCAAGAGATGAATGCAAAATACTCACTGAATAATTTAGCTAGAAATATTTAGATCCTCTAGGAACACACGAACCAAGCAAGGCTAGGATAACAAGTAGGCTGACTGCAAATCTCCACTTCTCCCTCCTGTCCTCCAAATCAAATCCCCTGGTCTCATCTCCAGCTCTGTAACACACTCATTTCAGCTTTCCTCTAGCGGGAGGTATTTGTAAGTAGGCGTCAGGCTAGCTCTGAGCTCAGCCGCCATATTCCTGCACTAATGTGGCTACCCTTCCGGTGGGCCACCTGGTCCCAGCTGAGTGTCCTCGGGTCTATCTCTCTAGCTAGCCCCCAGCTCCAGTTCCTAGTCCCTGGAGCCACTAGTTCCTTCACAGCCATAACCACCTGGTTGTCAGAGGACCCACCTTCCAGTAACCCAGTAAATCAAAACTCCATGCTTAAAGTTAACCAATGTGCATGTGCGTTGTGTGTGTGTGTGTGTGTGTGTGTGTTGTTGTTGTCAATACACAAGATGTCCACACAATTTAGAAGGTTATCCCTATTACTGTAACCTTTAGATTTCATATCTACCTATTTATTTGCTGGTCCACGTCTGCAGCCATTTCGCCTCCCTCGCTCTCCCTGCACCTCTCGGGCCTCTCTATCTCTCTGCCACCCTTAGCTCCGCCTCCCTTTCTCCTGTCCAATCATAGACCTCCCAATTGGGCAGAGAATTTCTGTCACACTTCCCTACCCACATCTGCTGCCCCATCTCTAGTGGATCACTCCAAATTTCCCTCCCCCATTCATTGTTTTATCCAGCTCCCAGCTGCAGTAAGATTCCCTGGGAACCACTCCGGCCAGAGAAGCATACTGTCTCGAAATCCAATCCTCCAGTCTCCTTGTCATCTCTCTAAGCCTCCTGCTGCGGGCCTCCCATTCCCACTCTGCCACAGTTCCCAGTTGTTCTCCCCATATTTTCTCCCCACTCATTCTGCTTTCCAAGGCCTAACTCCTGCAGGCATCTTCTGGCAATCTACTAGCAAAGCCTGCAGGACAAGTAAATTGGCTAGTGAAGCATGTAGGTGAGCTTCAGGTTCCAATTCTCCCTCCTGTCCTCTCTAACCAATTCATTCTTAGCCTCAGCTCCTAAATACACTGCCTGCTGTAGCCTCTCTTCACTCTCTGCCCATTTCCAGGAGACTAAACAGATCCTGTATAGCACCCTGCTTTCCTCTCTCCTATAGACTCCTTAAGCCCCTCTGCCTTCTACCCATCCTCATTACCAAGTGTCAGCTCCTAATGTCTAGAGCATATTCATCCAGAATCCACACAATGGCAACACCTATCAGGATCCAGAAGAATTTTCTGCCGCTCCACAAAGCCACCATACTCTCCTGAAAAACACTGGCAGCAGATGAGAACAAATACAGAGTCCCACAGACATGCAGAAATAAAGAGACCATGAAACACTCAGTCCAAAATGGAATGTCTCCATAAAATTCCTACCCTCAGGGCTCAGGGAACCCTGTAGAAGAATATGCAGAAAGAGTATAAGAGTCAGAGGGGATGGAATACATCGAGGCCCTCTCTAAATCAACAGCATTGAAGCTAAAATGAACTAACATAGCCTGAGGCATCATGCACAGACCCTGAATCAGTTTTTATCAGATGGAGTCCTAGACCTTAAAGAAGAAGTGGAACACACTCCCATCCTTAAGCCAGAGGTATCTCCAATTGATAAGGACTTGCAAATGAAATTTTAATTTACACCAAGGGATGTCTCATTGGGGAAACAAACTACTCTTTAAGGTAGGCTGCATGCCAGCAGTAGATGCCAACAGAAAAGGACTCAACATCTTTCCTTATCACATAATGTCATTAGAGCTTTCCCTTTTATTCGTTTTTAATTTTTTCTTAATTTATCTTATTTTACCTTAATTGTCTTATTTTTCAAAATTATATATGTAAATATATTTTATTATATTTAGCTATATATATGTATATATAGCTATATAACTATATATATGTGTATGTGTATATGTGTGTGTGTGTGTATTCTAAAGGTCCTTTACATATATTTTATGACTTTCGGTTCAGTTTTTTGGATTCTTGAGTGTGTGAACCAATGGTCTGTTTCTTATTCCTTCTCTTGGGCTCTTTCCCTTCCCATTTGTTTTGTTCCATTCCAGTGTGTTAGTTTTTGTTTTATCTTATTACATTTTATTTTATTATAAAAAATGAAAAAGACTCTAGTTTGTGTACTGAAAAAAAAAAAAACCCTTGGTGTAAAAATTTAGTATTACTAGAAAACTTCATGGATTGAATCCAATCTGAGAAACCATATTTTCTGAACATTTAACACTTTAAATGCCAGGGAAAACCCCAAAAAAGACCTACATAGAAAGATTCAAAGAAGATTCTAATGTCAGTTGGCCATTTGTCCCCTTCCTGCTTCCTTCTTCCAGACATTTTCTCACACTCCTGGAAGCCCAGAGGAAGATTATTGGCTTGCTATTTTGGCTTGATCTTGTTCTCAATGGCTTGTTAGAGACTTTATTATTATTTTTATTTTATTTATTAGTTGTGTGTGTATATGTGTGTGTGTGTGTGTGTGTGTGTGTGTGTGTGTGTGTGTGTGATGTGCATTGCAGGTAGGGGTCATATACCTACCACAGTGCATGTGTGTATATCAGAGGATACTCGCAGAAGTGCATTTTCTCCTACTTATTTGAGACAGGGTCTCTCTTGCTGTTTCTGCCAGGCTATAAATTTGGGGTAAGCTGGCCTGTAAACTTCCAGGCCATTCTCTTCTCTTTACCTCTCCTGTCACTGGAAGAGTGCTGAAATTACAAATTCAAGCCACTATACCCAGCCTTTTTTAAAACATAGATTCTAGATATGAAATTCAGGTTGTAAGACTTAAGCAGTAAGCACTCGTTCAGCCATCTTGCTAACTCCTGATTTTTTTGTTTTTGTTTTTTTGGGTTTTTTTTGGTTTTGTTTTGTTTTCGTTTTTTAGTTTTTTATTCTTTATTCATACAATACTGATTCCGTTTTTCCTCCCTCCACTCCCCCCAGATCTCCCTGCCTCACCCCTCACCTCTTCCCCTGATCAAATTCCCTCCCTCCCTCATCCACGCTTCCTCCTCCTCCTCCTCCTTCTCTTCTTCCTCTTCTTCTTCCTCCTCCTTCTCCACCTCCTTCTCCTCCTTCTCCTTTCCTCCTCCTCCTCTCCCTCCTCCTCCTTCATTTCCCTTCAGATAAGAGCAGGTCTCCCAGGGACATCAACCAAACATGGCATAATATGTTGCAATAAGACTAGGCACAAACCCTTTATCAAGGCTGGATGAGGCAACCCAGTAGTAGGAAAAACATCCTAAAAGCAGACAAAACATTCAGAGACACACATCTACTTTTAGGAGTACCAGAAGAATACCAAGCTACACAACCATAACATTTATGTAGAGAACCTAATTCTGACCCCTGCAGGCGCTGGGACTGTTGTTTCGGTCTCTTTGAACCCCTATGAGCTGTGCTTAGTTGATTCTGTGGACTATGCTTTCTTAGTCCTAGACTTCTGGCCCCTGTTTTTGTTTGTTTGTTTGTTTGTTTGTTTGTTTGTTTTAATATTCTACAATCATCGAAACACTTAAATTCACCACCGAAAAGATACTGTCAGGGGATCTATGCTGTGGATTAGATTCTAAATCTTCCTCTAAAGCTCACATTATTCAGGACTGGGAACTCTGGAATGTGACAATCAAATCAGCTCTAGTCATCAGCAGATACATTTAGTTATGGCTTTGTAGGATGTGGTGAAAATCTAGGAGGAAGTACACCTTAGTTGGAGGAAGTAGGTTACTGAGGCACATATTCCTGAAGGGTACATTTTGTTCCTAGCCCCTTTCCCACTGTCTCTTTCCTGTGATAGACAGTATCTTACCACCACACACTTCCACCATGATGCATTGCCTCATTACAGTTAAAAGGAATCAAACCAGGTGTCTGCAAAGTGAAACTTGTATAACACAAAGCCTAAATAAGTTGTTTCTTTTTAAACTAGTGCATGCTATCCTGGTGAAGGAGAGACTGGACCCAAACACATTAAGTTTATGGGCTGCTCCTGCCTTCTAAAAATCCAGTTCTGAGCTGGGGGTGCAGCTCATTGGTGGGATGCCTGCCTAACATATGCAAAGCCCTGAGTTCCATCCCAGCACTGCCAAAAATTAAAAATAAACACTCCCAGGCTTGGACAAGATGCTCAGACTGGTTTCCTTATTTTAAAGCGATAGTGCCTTTACTTAGCTAGATACTTAACCACCACAGAATTAAAATTAAAGAGCTGGCATGCACTGTGGTTGAACATGGCTGCAGTGTGCTGGAATCGGGAAAGGTTTCTTCATTGTTTTTCTGCTTATACCTATATCAGGAGAGTTGTGTAATTTCCATACACTCTGTCTCCTGGATTCCTCACATAGGCCAATTTTATGCTAAAATCTGTGATGTACTGGAGAATGGCCCTGGGCCATTCTTATTCCTACATATGGTGATGAATGGAATGTGTCTTTGAGATTCACTGACTATAATTATAACAATTTTACTTGGCAGCTGATCTTGCTTTGCTCTTTTATCTTGTAGTGGTGTTTATTAATATTTAACTTATTTAGTTGTCTTCTTGATAGTGTGTTCTGCACATATAATACAAACATTTTCTGATCTTCGGGAGCCTAATCACTAAAATGATGGTTCTATTCGTTCTCTGGAAGGGTAAAACGTGGACCAACAATTGAGCACTGGCAGCGGTGCCTATCTAATCCATTGTGCTTTCTGCCCCAGTCCTATATGTGCTTGCAGTCATGTGCTTATTTGAGATTCTAGTGGCTCCATGCATAAGTACTACTTCAATCAAAGTGCAGTTTGAGAACCTTCAGTGTGTCTTGCAAACACTGGAATGGTGGGACGCCAAGTTTGTGCCCCACCTTTGATTTACAAAAGAGAATTCTATTGAGTTGGAGGGTAGAGATCTTGTCAGAGCCCCCAGAAACAGATACACAGTAACTGAACAGAAGGCTGAGAAGACATAAGTCAGAGTTGAGGACTCTTGGGGACTTATGAAACAAGCCTGACTCCTCAGCGCCTGGCTGTGGATACAGGCTAAAAGCTATTGAGAACTTGTTGCCTAGCAACGTAAGACCAGTTAATAAAGGAGTTGGAGGCTTTTCATTTCCCAGACTGCAGGTAATTTTTCTAGGCGAGCTTGGAAAGTGTGCTCTTCTATCTTTTGCTTTTCTAGAGTCTAATATTTGTTCTGCATGTCAATTAGAGAACAGAATTTAGTGAGTTCTCCCTGGATGCAATGTGATATTTGGGGAGTGTGGGGAGCATCTGTCTCTTTAGTAACAGGAGCATAGATGCTATATTTAAAACCAAGAGTTCAAAAGTGAGTTGCATTAAGTTCCACTTAATACAAAGGAGCAGTGGTACCTGCATATATTTCTGAAATAACAAGTCAGGGTAGAGGAGAAAGTGGTAAATAAAACATCAGCTAAGCTCCTTAAAGGAAACACTTTTCCAAAGAGGGATGGGAAGGTTTGATTTCTATGTTTCATTGTCCCATCACTAAACAAGCCACTGAAAACCAGTGGAAAAGGCAAAGGCACAGGTTTTGCTCTTTGAACTGCAGCCCCTCAAATAATACCCATAAGCCAGAGCTGCTCTGTGGGATGTTCTCAAACACTTTAGCTGTTTGATAGAAGAATTCAGTATCTGTTGAACATAGCATTCTCAATTAAGGGCTATATATTTTTTATTTTATAACATTCATATTTATTGTATATAAATACTAGAAATACCAGTCCATAACGAATCAAAAATTATTTTTAAAAAACTGTCCCCTGTGTGCAAAGAAGCATAACTCTGAAGCACATCAACAATTTCTTTGTAAGTATCCAAACATCAAATCTGCTTTTATGATCATCCAAAGACTGCCCCACCTGAGGATCCATCCGATATACAGGCACCAAACCCAGACACTATTGCAGATGCCAAGAAGTGCTTGCTGACAGGAGCCTGTTAAGCTGTCTCCTGAGAGGTTCTGCCAGAGCCTGATAATACAGAAGTGGATGCTCACAGCCAACCATTGGATTGAGCACAGGGACCCCAATGGAGGAGGAGATAGAGAAAGGATTGAAGGAGCTGGAGGGGTTTGCAACCCCATAGGAAGAACAACAATATCAACCAACCAGATCCCCCCAGAGCTCCCAGGGACTAAACTACCAACCAAAGAGTACACTTGGAGGGACTCATGGCTCCAGTTGCATATGAAGCAGAGGATGGCATTGTCTGGCATCAATAGGAGGAGAGGCCCTTGGTCCTGTGAAGGCTTGATGCCTCAATGTAGGGGAATGCCAGGGCAGTGAGGTGGGAGTCAGTGGGTGGGAAGGAGAGCACTCTCATAGAAGCAGTGGGAGGGGGAGTTGGGGGTGTTCCAGAGAAAAAAACAAGGAAAAGGGGATAACATTTGAAATGTAAATACAAAAATACCCAATTTGTTTGTGGGTCATTCTGTCTCACCGGCAACCAGTAGTAACTCACCTGAGAACATAGCCACAGGCATTGTAGTTATATCCCAGTAAAACTTCATTTACAAGAGCAACCAGCAACCTTTGCTTTAATCCACTACTTAGTAAATTTACTGTGCTGTCAGCCTGTGGAAGTTTTGATTTAGCACTTGTAGGGCAGCCTGGAGGTCTGTTTCTGATAACTTCCCTGAGGCTGCTGACGGTTATTCACAGAGTCACTCTACACCAAACCTTGATGAAGATTTCTCAAGAGGAAATCCTGACTGCGTTAGAGTCCACGTGTTATTCACTAGGAGAACACCTGTGTGAGAGGCCAGAGGACCTTCAAACTCAGTTTTCTCATCTGAAAAATGGAAATGATTTCTATCCTACTTACTTCCTGGGAAGCAACAATACAAGTATGTATGTCATAAAGTGTTCTGAGAATGCTAAGAGGAGATGACACAGATATATACAGATATAAGGTTTTCCACTGCTCTTAGTTTTCTTTGGACTCTTTTTCTTTAAACAGCAAGAACACACAAGCATAGCTTCCTTTCTACCTGGGCCTGATAGCAATTAACTCATTTAAATTATCCCAGACTCACAAATCTAGGCCCTCATCTGTGGTTGGTTACATATGTTTATTATTATCAGGCCATGTTGCAAAAGTGGCAAAGGGAAACAGAGCAGATGTGCTACATATCCACACCTGGGAGGCTTGTTTACACAATGTTTATTGTGACATGAGTAAAGTTTGGTAAGTAGTTTTATGATCACATGATCAAAATATCCCTGTAAGAACTCCACCAATACAGCAGCCTGCACAGAGAACATACTGATCCCTGCACATAGAACATACAGTCTTGCACTTGATGAGAGAAGTCAGCTGTGTTGAACATGGGGTTCACCTGACATGGGGTGCAGAACATTTGCATTTTTTTTCATTGAAGAGACTCTCTTTGTCAGAGCCCTGACACAGCAAGGAACCAGAAGTTCCCAAATTACAGATTGAACAATGTGACTGGTTTTTTTTTTTTTTTTGTTTGTTTGTTTGTTTCTTTTATGCCTGCTTACAAATAAATATTTGTGTGACGGCAAAGAGATAGAGGAAGACTTGCTTATATTCTTTGGTAGTGAGGCAGTGATGGACAGCCTATCCCTGACTTCCCAAACCCAATAGTGATGAATGACCAGATTGCTTTAGACTATCCTACATTAAAAAAAAAAAATTGTTAGCCTGGGCCATGAACTTGTAACACCAGCACTGGGGAGCTGAAAACAGTCAGATAGAAACAAGGAGGTAGACTTTGTTGTTATCTTTATGTCATAGGATTACGCTAAGCACTAACATTTTGCTTTTTTTTTTTCTTTCTCTAAAGGAAGGTATGAGGAAGCCATCTAGTTTACTGAGAGAAGCTATACTTAGCACTATTGGACAGGATACGAATTTTGTATTATGGAAGCTATTATTCTGAGAAGGGCAGAGCAGAGCAAATGGCTCTTTTATCTGTAACACAAAGTTATAATGAAATCCTTTGTGCTTGGCTTCTGTAGAAAATGGCTTTGTCTAGAATGGAAAAATCAATGAATCTCCAGAATTTAAAATGGAAAAATTAGCATTTCTGAGTGAGAGAGAGAGAGAGAGAGAGAGAGAGAGAGAGAGAGAAAAGAGAGAGAGCGCTCTTTGGGAGATAAAAATGGGACCTAGGGTCCTACAGGTGGAGGGTGCTGAGCCAAACACTGACAGTGTTCTCAAGACCAAGAGTGTCATCAGGATGCAGTGCTGGGTGAAAACAAGAAGACTGCTTGCCTATGACCAGAGTCCAGAAGCTAGCATGCTGTTGAGGACTCAGTTTCCATCTGGAAGCTTGATTTCCAGGTCCCCTCATGAGATATATTCCACATCCTCTTGTGTATGCAGGTATACACATGTTTATGTATATGCATATGTAAGTGTGTGTGTACATGTACATGTATATGATGCATATGTAAGTATGTGCACATGTGTGTATGTGTGGTGTATGTTCGTGAATACATATATGTGTGTATGCATGTATGTGAAAGCAGAGGATAAACTCTGGTTGCTGTATAACTTTTCTCTTTTTTTTCTTTTTTCTTTTCTTTAAGTGAAGTCTCTCACTTAGCCTGGAGCTTGCCAGGTAGGTGAGGTTTGCTCCCAGCATGCTCCTAGCATCTGACTGTTTCCATCTTCCCAGTGTTGGGATTATGAGTGCTTGTTATTTGGTCTAACAATTTTTTTTATTGAGACAGGGTTTTTCTGTTTAACAGAGCCCTGGCTGTCTTAGACTCACTTTGTAGACCTGCTTGGCCTTGAATTCACAGAGATCCTTCTGCCTCTACCTCCCGAGTACTGGGATTAAAGGCATGTGCCACCATACTCAGCCTAACAATTTTTTTTTTTATTGTGGAGATCTTGGGTTTGAACTCTGGTTCTTATGCAAGGCGAACACTTTACCAACCGAGCTATGTCTCTAGTCCTTCCGACCCGAAATCCTTCTTTGTAGCAGCAGACTAATCTGTTTACAACTTTGACCTTAGAGACAGAGATGCGTATGGAGACTGAATAAGTCTCCAAGTAAATGATGTGTTTTAAAACACTTATGGGCATGTGAATACCTTCATATACATGCTCATGGAGAAAGAGAAAGGAGAGGATCTGGATGGATGTACTGCTAGGCTCAATGGCTTTCCTGCTTCATGTGGAAATCTGAGGACTATGATGTCAGGCCTGAAAACAAGAGCTAAGAAGAGCCAATGTGGAAGTTCAATTAAGAAGACCTCTAGGTTAGTCTAAGAGAGTGAGATCTACCTACAAAAGCAATATCCTAGGAGGGGCCCACATGGCCAGAGTTGGACAGATTCTCCAAAATGACAGCATGTGGCCATGGGAAAACAAAACAGCCATGATCAAAGTCTCCTGTTGCCTTGTAGTTGAGGTAAATCTAGACTAACCCTTTCCTTAAATCACATCAACTGCATGTCAGTTGATGACTTATGGAGTACCATGCACCAAGAAAAGAGAAATGCCTGATATGAAGGGGAATGTGACTTTGCATCATTATCTAGAAGATAAGAGAGCTATTAGGACTGGAGATATTTGATAAGAGTTCTTGTCCAGTATTCATGTAGCCATGGATCCAATCTCCAGTGCCAAAGCAACTAGACATGATGACACATGATCATCATTTCTGCACTTGGAAAGTGAGGTAGGAAGATTGAAGTTCATAGTTGTCCTCCGCTATATTTGTAGTTCTGGACCAGCCAGGGCTACTTGAGACCTGGTTCTAAATAAGTTGATATATAAAATAAAGGGACTGGGGAAACGGACTGGTGGTTTTAGGGCTCTCAGTACTCTTCCAGAGGACTACAGTTCAATTCCTATCACTCATCAGTCAGCTCAAAACTGCCTACAACTCCACTTCTAAGGTACCCCACACTGTTGCCTGGCCAATGCAGATACCCACATACATGTTGCAGACGGGTATGTCCACCCCCCCACATTGTTTATAATCATAAAAGCTAATTAATGAAGTAAAATACAGATGTGACTATACTAACATCATTTATGAAAGAGTTTGTACATTTTTTGTAGGAACCAAACAAAATAGCAAGTGTATAGTCCCTTAAAAAGAAAAAATTGACTTAACTGCAGAAGTAGTCACCATATATAATAGAAACCACAATAGGTATCATAGATTGGTGTAGGGATCTTGACATGACTACAGCCATATTGATTGTCTCTGAACAACACTGGTAGAATTTTCCTGCATAATTTCTCAACACACTGGATTGATCAAGTGTCCTCTAATTTGCATGAAATCACGTTTGTCCCAGGTATTTGCAAAGTCCTTCCATCTGACCCAAATGACAAGCCTACTGTCTGCCTCCCCAATCCAACCTCCCTGTACCCTGTGGCTGTCCCTCCTTGTTCCATCCTGAGTGTGTTTCTCTATAATGATTGGCAATTTTGATTTCAGAAAAAAATTAAGAACCTTAGGAAATCATCAAGTTTGATCATCAAGTGCTTTACTGCTGAGCTATCTCACCAGCCACAGGTTCAACTTATACACAAAAATAATTATTTTACATATCTGGAAATAGGACATTGGCAAATAAAATTAAGATGAGGTCATTAGGGTGCACTGTAACCCAATACTTTTATGAGAAGAGAGCAAGCTTTTGTCTTTAGAGAGAATGCAATACGATTGAAAGCGAGTATTGGAACGAACCAATGACGTGCCAGGAGCTCCAAGAGGGCGGGGTTTGCGAAGGAGGATTCCCACAACAAGGTCCTGATTGTGATTGCAGGCTTGCAGCCTTTAGAGCTTTCTGAGAACTAAATTTTGATCATTTCTAGCAATGGAGTTTCTAGTACTCAGTTATGACAGCCCTGAAACACTAATAATCAGTTACAAGGAATAATCCGTTTTCCTATAACTCCTAGAAAATGTCAGAATCACAGACAAGTTACTAAAGAAAGGAAATAGTTCCCAAACAGCATGAGACGGAACCCAAGAGTTCAAAAACATAAACCCATGAGGGACATTTCACATCCACATCTCAACAGTGAATGCACTAGACAATTGATATCTTTTCCTGATGAAACAGCTGGCTCTTGGGTACCCATAAAATGAGTGAAATAAGTTATCATTGATGCTGCTCTCATCTTGTACTTTCTGAAGATGGGATTTGAAATCTGTGGGTAAAGAGAACACACAGCCTCTTAGAGAGAAAATAGGACTCATCTCTCTGCACCCCGACACTGACAACATTCCAAAACTGTGACCTGGAATGAGAAGGAAATCTCAGAGGGAAAGAGAAATTGAGATATAAGTTCTCAGGATCCAAATGGAAATACCAGCAAGAAAATCTTCGTACTTAGTTTCCTAGCAACAAAAGCCAGTGTACTTGGGCATCCTGTTGTCATTCCTTGAAAACAGTTACTCCTGAAGTCTAAAGACCAAAAAGCAAAAATGGATTTACTGGTGACTAACATTACATACAACTCTGTACCATAACAAACATGTATCACAAAGCATCTACAACCTTAGTTGTCCATGTGTTTCAATGGTTTTAAAAATCAAAACCTGCCCCTGAAATTAAATTATTAAAGTGATGTCCTGTTATTTACAGCTTTACAGTCCTAAACTGAACTAGGCCATTTTGTGCATTGACAACTCTGAGATATTGGAAGCAAACTAACCCTAGGAGAGATGTTTAACTTCTCTCCCTTCGCTTCGTGAAGATTGCCATTATTATTTCACTTATTAAGTTATTTTGATTGTTCTCACAAAAGGAGAAATGCTAATAGCTTTGAGACTGTACACGGAGAAGGCCATCAACATAAAAATCATCTTCACTTTAAGACATTACGTTAAATATAAAATTATACTTGGGAGTCAATTAGTTTGTCATTTAGCATGAACCTCCTCCATCAAACCTAGAAAATGAATGTGCTATTGCACCTAGTACCCTGATGGTTCAATGGGGAAAAGAAATAGATATACCCCAGTTAGTAATAACACATCTAATTGTACAAATGGATGGAGTTCCAATGCATCATATGTATGTGTATGTATATATGTGTGTGTGTATGTGTATGTATATGCATATATAGTACATATAGCACAAATAGCATATATAGCATATATAGCATACATCATACATTGATCATGCCCATCTCTCCTCAGTGCTTCCTTTCCTGAAACCTTTTCTAACCTTAATTATTCCTCCTAACACTTTCAGGGTTATTATTTTTGTTTGGTGGTTTCTGCATATGAAAGAGAACACACGTCACTCATTTTTGTGTGGGTGTCTAGCTTATTTTGCTATCATATTGCCCTCTAGTTCCACTCATTTTATCACAAAGGGCAGAGTGTTATTCTTCTTTATGACTCTACTGCATAACCACATTTTCTATGTTCATATACGCTCATTCCATCTTTGCTACTATGTCAAATTTAATGCATTTCTCTCTAAGGTTAGTGTGGACATTTTAGAGCTAACATCAGAGATGAAGCTACATAAGAAATGGCTGCTGCCATACGTCACCATGTAGGATTTACTTCACCAAACTTATCGATCCTCAGGACAATTTCTCAACCTGAAGTACTCAGAATTTAAATTTCCCATGTTGGAGAATTAGCTATGTTTAGGACATCTACTAGAATGGATTAAACAGCCTACTGACTGAAAAAAAAAGTAACGAATTCACAATTAAAGGCATAAATGTTAACCAAGTTATTAGTACTAATTTGACTGGTGCATTTTCCCTTAATTGGCAAAATTTGGGGTAAAATCAAAAGTAAAACTCCAGTTTGACAAACAACTGAAAATGATCGACTTGGTTATCTGACATAAATACTTTTTGCCATGAGGCTTTGCCAGGGTGATCTGTTTCCAGTAGAGGTATATACCTGTCTATTTCCTTCTCTTCTTGACCTGACAGGTGACCCACAGAGCTTGTATGGGCAGTGACATCCACTGTCTTTGAAAATCAGCCTTTTCTTTTTCCATGTCTAAAAGCCCTGCTCTAAGAAATAATGCTTTCAAACCTAAACATTGATATGAAATCTGATTGTGTTGGGAACCAATGACACAGTGTATTCACTCTGTATAGATGTTGATATTTAATTTCCATGAGAAATTTCTCCTTTTTCAGAATAAGTGAGTAGCCACCTCTTGTGCTATGTGTAACACTCAGTGGCAATGACCATAGTTCCCGTCAATACAAACAAACATAAATGTGGTTTATGAAATCTTAGGAGAATGTTTGTCCACAGAATTTAGGATAGTGATGAATGATAAATGAGTGATAGCTGCTCAGATCAGTTCTGGAAACAACTAGAAACAGTGCTGTAAGGAAGGGGAGTCTTCAGGTAACCAAGGTAACTGGCATTGACGCCCTTGGCTCTGAGTTCCGTCACTCCCCACACTTGCCATTCCGACTAAGTTTACTTGCTGTCAGAGGACAGAGATCACACCCAACAACTTCCTATGAGTCAACTGGTGAATCACAGGGAAGGACATGGGGAACACAGTACAGCATGAGCTGATGCCTGTAATGTCATCCCTAGCCCCCAGAAAGGCACACTTGTCCTGTCCTTCTCCCCCACCACTGACAATGATCTTCCCCTGTCCTCTCTTACCAGGAGTAGCAAAAACCCAGCACAGAATTAAAGAATGGGTGATATCAAGATGGAAGATAAAAATGGGGGGAAAGGCCAATGCAATAGGCAAGAAGTTTCAGAATTAATTGAAAACAAGGGTAAATATTTTTGCTAACCCCAGAGCTGTAAGCAACCTACTTTCAATGACTACAGATTTAAAATCTTCTGTTAATTGGCTTTACTCCATCATGCTCTGATTATTTGCTTAGCTTTTGAGACACGATATTCTTCTTAGAGGCTTTTGCCTCTTTCAGAGTCTTTACCTCATTTTCAAAACAGATTACACTCTTGGGTTTCTCTTTCCTTTGCTTTGGCTCTGTAAAGAACTATAGTAAAAATGCAGTCAGCTTAGTTTTTGTTGTTTTGTTTTTGTAGCTTAGGTTTTTTTTTTTTTTAATTGGATATTTTATTTACTTACATTTTAAATGTTATGCCCTTTCCCAGTTTCCCTTCCAGAAATCCCCATCCTCTCCCCCTCCCCCTGCTTCTATGAGTATGATCCCCAACCCACTCACCCACTCACTCCTACCTCCCGCCCTGGCATTCCCCTACACTGCGGCATCGAGCCTTCCCAGGACCAAGGGCTCCCTTCCCATTGATGCCAGACAAGGCCATCCTCTGCCACATATGTGGCTTGAGCCATGGGTCCCTCCATGTGTACTCTTTGGTTGGTGGCTTAGTCCCTGGGAGCTCTGGGGTATCCGGTTGGTTGATATGTTCTTCTTATGGGGTTCCAAACCCCTTCAGCTCCTTCAGTTCTTTCTCTAACTCTTCTATTGGGGACCCATGCTCAATCCAATTGTTGGCTGTGAGCATGTACTTCTGTATTTCTCAGGGCCTGGCAGAGCCTCTCATGAGACAACTATTTTCAGGCTCTTGTCAGCAAGCACTTCTGGCATCAGCAATAGTGTCTTGGTTTGGTGACTGTATATGGGATGAATTTCCAGGTGGGACAGTCTCTGGATGTCCTTCCCTTCAGTCTCTGCTCCACACTAGCTTAGTTTAATATACATTTTCATCTTTAACACAATTTTGGTTGCCCTAGATGTATGTTTTTGTTAAAATTAAGTCAATTATTCTGATACTAGGTAGAATTAAACATTAATATAATTTTTTTAAAAAAATTAATGGAAGTTCACCATTTTCTAGAAAAAATAAAAGTAACAGCCTTCTCTGTAATTCAAATCAAGGCAAAGGAATATTTTAAAATACATGTGTTATCACTGCAGCATTCTGTTTGCAGCTCTACTGAGGCTACCTAAGTGGTCCAGAGCCAGGCTCACTCTCCTGCTGACCATCCCAGCCTCTCCTATCTGCTCCTGTTCTGTGCTGGGACCTGATTTTAATGAATAGAACTAAAAGTTTCTGCATGCCCATTTAAATACCACAGATTTCATCCTTGCATTCGGGAAATTTGGGTGCCAGTAAGTTTTCAAAAGCTTTCAACTTTGATACTCTTCAAATACCCCTTAACTAGAAATCACAAGCTTAAGTTCAGATACTGTAATTAAACATAAGCTAAGCACAAACTCTTCAGCATTCATCCACCAATGTTTAATAACCTTTAGCAAACTGGACGATCCAGTGGTATTGTTTTAGATCTATTTTTCACGAGCATCCTGTCCTCACAGATCCTTGCATTTCTCTTCTGTTTTTCTTCAAATTGTTCTACACAGAGAATCTCATCCAATATATGAAAAGGAAAAAAAAAATATATATATATATATATGTGTGTGTGTTGTGTTGTGTGTGTGTGTGTGTGTCCCAAATCAACTTGTATTATTTTTTTTCTAGTAAAAGACATTCTATAGATAATTGACTATATTGATTTTGGAAGAGGTGTGGGGTGATAGAGGGACTATCAACATGGAGATTATTAATAAATATCTACATGAGAAAAAAATCAAATGCTAGTGAATGGATTCAATTTCAGCTAGCTGCTCTGTGTTTTGAAATATGCATCTATATTTATATGCTAAAGAGTCCTATCATATCTTTTTGACTCTTAAGGAGTAACTAGTAGTTGGACCATTTTATTTTGATTATGACCTAAATTTATGCTTTCTGTGCCATCTGAAAACTGATTGGAACATAAAATGACTACATTTCCTGATCCCAAGATACCATTTTGAATGGAGAGCTGAAAATACTATCCCACTGAATGAACCCACTGATTGTAAGACACGCTGAAGTTTCAGAACTTCAAAAGCAGAAAACAGTGCACTTTGAAATCAAAGATATAACAGTTTCTTTTATTATTTATTTCTTGCAAGAAATCAAGCTTCATTCTGTTGTGGTCCTTGCTCTACAAGTAACTTCTGTAGTTTTTTTTTCATTTAAATGTGTGGGACAGGCACCAGCAATTTCAACTGCTTTCTAACTAAGACTAAATGAAGGGTTTGATCTCTCCCCAGTGAAGAAATACCAGCTCTTCAAGTGGTGTCATCAGAATCTCTTAGTCTCCTGTCAGCTGAAATACAGGTTGTGCTGCCTCCGGGCCAACCTTTCAGCATGGTTATTTTGTTGTCTATTCTTGACTATAGTGTATTATTTTGCCATTTCTCAATTCATCTCATTTCTGGTCAAAGCTCAGGTAGAATTTTCAAATGGAGCAAGAATATTATTATTTAAGTATCACGATGACTTAGAGTTTGGCTGATTATAGTTCCCACCCTTTATTTCACACGGTGAGTGGTTAATCAGATTAGTGCTTTGTCATTGCTTTAATGTTCTCCAGAGTGTCAGTTAAATGGCCAGTCACACCAGAATTTCTTAGTACGGATACAAATGATGATCCTGGGACTGGGAAAATGGCTAAGCATTTAAAAACACTTGCTGTTCTTCACAAAATCTGAATTGAGCCACCTGTAACTCCTGATCTAGGCGATCTTACACCCTCTTCTGGCCTCTGTGGATATCCACACAAATATACACATGTGGCGTACACACACACACACACACACAGAGAGAGAGGAGAGAGAGAGAGAGAGAGAGAGAGAGAGAGAGAGAGAGAGAGAGAGAGAGAGAGATTGGGGGCAAAAATAAGAAATAATGATTCCTTAGCTCAACTGCAACTGTTTATCTTTAAATATCAAAGGCTGCACTCTGGAATAGGTTTTTCTAGCAAGTTCTCCGGAAGATTCTCTTGTACACTGATATTTGATACATTCTTTCTATGTAACTATGTAGCATGAACTCTAGTGCTAGACACTGTCTCAGCTTGAATTTCCTCTAAGAGCAGGATGATTTTAATTAAGCAAAGTAGCTCAACTCTTTCTCCTCTAGCTTCCTTTGGCCAAATAGAATATTAGTGCTTCCCATACAGACAGAAGATTCCAGACAGAATGAATAGCACTTAAAGCACTATTTGTTATGTCTTAGAACTGATAAGCATGATTGTGTTAATACTCAGAACTGCAAATTGTAGACATGCTTTAAACAAGATTCAGTGAATACCCACTACCCACCAGACGTGCATCCCAACCCAAAACTTCTTGCATTCTATCAAAGGACTAAATGCCAGCACATGGACTAAGGATGGATATGTGCTTGACTGTCTTCTCAGTACTAGTGGGGATAAATATCCCCTTTCCTTTCCAGTAAAGAAACAAAATCACAACGTTGTTAAGAAACTGGCCAAGTCCAGTCAGCCTCTGGTGATGGAGTCCAATCAGGAACCACACAGAAAATATTTTAGTGCCCCATCTTGCCAGAGATATTTCAACAGAGGTAGCACTCCACTGACCAAAGCCATGTGGACTCTTGGCTAAATAGGAATATATCTAGAGCACAAAACATCCAGGCTTGGTAAATAGCTCCGGTGTACAGTTGAACTTCTTACAAATGCAAGAGTTTGGGAAAATTTTTCTTCCCCTGACTGTTTGCCATAGATGCTATATTCACAATGAGTAAGAGGCTTAAAATTGTATTTTAAATAGATGCAAGTCAGAGTCTCATTTAAATGCTGTTTAAAGTCTAGGAACTAAAAGATAAGACAACCTGCTAGTGCCAAATAGCCACGTAAAGGCCTCTTAAGTCTTTAATCGGTGTCACGTGGTAGACAACCTGATGGACTGGCTTTGTGGGTTTGGGCTGTTTTTCATGTTTTTCCTCTTGAAAGTAGAAAGTTATTTAAGGTGTGGTACTGTGAATAGTACCTTGTATTTACAGGAAACCTCTCCCTAAGGTGTTGGCAGAATTTATCCATACTGGCTCCTGTTCAGTTTGGGATTCATGGATAGAGGTGATGACTAAGAATCAAGAGAACAACAACAGCAAAAATATCTAAGTTCTATAATGTCATTTGTTCACAAGCAAAATGAACTTTAAAATTACAGCAAGAAGAGACCACATCAGAGAACTCATCACTTTGCTTCCAGAGAAAACTACCTTCTTTAGGGCTACCTTAAACATACCTTGGAAGGATGCTGAAGCAGGATGCCTTCAGAGAAGTTTCTGGAGTATAGTGCTTGAATAGGGATGTGCCTATAATAAAAACTAAAATGTAAGAAAGAGATGAGAATATTGAAGTTCCTATTTGTTGTAGGAATTAAAGTATAATGTATGACATCCTTCTGGAATGAATGACACTAACATATTATAAAATAAATAAATAAAGATAAGGCTTATCACAGTACCACACCTACCAAGGGCCACATCCCTGAGGAAATTGATTCCCCTTCTCCGGCGTCATCACCTGCTTCTAGCTCCTCAGCTATGGGTGGATATTTGAGACTTTCCCCATCTGTGCTAAAACGTTCACAATCTTGCTATTGTACAGATACAAGGTGCTGTGAGTTTGTGTGTGCAGTAGCCCAGTTGGGTTCAGAAGACATGATTTTGAAGAAAGTTTATCCAGCCTCTGTCTATTACAGTCTTTCCATCTCATCTTCCATGATGTTCCATGAGCCTTGGGGAACGGGTTAATGTACATACTTCATTTAAAGATGAGCTACCCACAACCACTTAGTCTCTATACTTTGACCAGTTGTGAGCCTCTTTATTAACCTCTGTCACTGCAAGAAGACTTTCTTTGATGAGGATTAGGAGATGTAGTAATCTTAGGATGTAAAGGTTACTGTTTAGAAATGTGATAGTTTGAACGAAAATGGCCCCATAGGCTCATGTGTTTTAGTGCTTTGTCCCACTGATAAACTCTTTCTGACGGATTAGCAGATGTGTTCTGGTTGGAGGATGTATGTAACTGGGAGCAGGCTTTGAGGTTTCAAAAGCCCACTCCAGGCTCAGTCAGTCACCTGTGTCTGCTGCCTGTAGATCACAACCAAAATTCTTAGTTATATTTCCAGCACCATGCCTACATGCCACCACATTCCTTTTCATCATGGGAAGTCTCAATATCCATATTTATTTTATACAGATACACACACACCACACACACACACACACACAGAGAGAGAGAGAGAGAGGAGAGAGAGAGAGAGAGAGAGAGAGAGAGAGAGAGAGAGAGAGATCTCTATGTATTTTTGGCTGGCCTGGAGTTTGCCATGTAGATTTGGCAGATCAACATCATAGAGACCTGCCTGCCTCAGCCTCCCTCTTGAAAGTAGAAAGTTATTTAAGGTGTGGTACTATAACGAGTACCTTGCATTTACAAAATTAAAGGTGTCCACCACCACACCCTTCCAGCAATAGAATATTAGCATCAAGTTCTGGTGAGAAGCCAAGAGCAAAGCAATCTTTATTTTTTTTTTAGGGGTGTTTATGGGACTCCTCTGGCTAACAACTTGAAAGGGAAGAACACAACAACTTGTACTGGGCTATCTATTTTTAGTCTTATTTATTTATATTTATGTATGAGTGGTTTTGCCTGCATGTATGCATGTGTGCTTGCTGAGTGGGGAGGTATGAAGAGGGTTTCAGTTCAATCTGAAGTTACAGATTGTATGCCAATCACTTGGGTTCAGAGAATTGAACCTCAGTCTTCTTCAAGAACAAAAAGAACAAATGCTCTTAATTACTTAGCCATCTCTCCAGTTGTATATACACATACATAACACATACACAATCACATACATGTACGTGATTATATACATATACATCATATACATACATACACACACACACACACACACTTGCTGAAGACACCATATACTTGGACCACTAGATGTGAAGAAATCACTATGGTAACGATCTAGTAATCTTCCATCCCCTTACTTCCTTCTTAGCTAGCTTTCATAGTGTTGAAGCAGGTACTCTACAGGCTGCTGGGGGAGAAAGGTTATCAATGTATATACTTTCATCTAATAAAATGAGGACTTAGAAATATGTATATTGTGTGCCCATATATAAATAATATGACATATTTTATTAAGTTCTCTTACAAGGCATCCACAAAGAGAAACATTTTCAGGGGAAAACAAAAATAATGGATATTTTAAATAATTTTATGTGTCTCAAAGATATATGACTATTGCTAAAGTGATATGATGACACTGTGATTGTCAAGATTTTAGGAAGTGTTCTCTGTGTAGATACACTGAGTTTGGCAGGGTCAGTTGACCCCAGCTCCACAGTCTTCTCTGCCTCACTCTGGTACCATCTCAAGAGTATTCCCATGAGGGCTAAAGATGACCAATTTTTCAAAAATGTAAAGCTATTTTAGAGGGCTCCATTTTCATGTGAGCTCCTCTGAATGTTAAATTTATTGATGTTAAACATCAAATGAGTGACACAATATATTTGCATAGTAGGCAAAGGTCACTGACCATGGTTCCCTTCGGCTTAGTTTGGTTTGCTTCCCTTTGGATCCTATAATTTACTCCAGGAAAAAAAAAAAGGAAACATTGCCTTTGATCCTAAATAATTCTCTTGCCTATTTAATGACTACTGTTCATTTTCAAATAAATTCGCTTAGCTCCTCATGGGTCTTCAGTACCTACAACCAAGTGTAAATTCCTTAATACAATTGCAATTTTTCTTATTTGATGCTTCATTCTACTTTGGTGTATAGTGGTCTTTTATAAGATGCTCTGTTTGCTTGTGCCCTCTGTTGATCTTTTACCCTAGCTAGAATATTACTTACTGTCTGGAGCCTTCTAAGTATTGTTTATACAGCTTACCGGGAATACAGAGTACAGGAAGAACTTAATCATAATTGCTCTAATTTATACAGTGACCGGTTTTGACCCCCTGGTTATACTAGAAGTAAATTCAGTATTACTGAGGCCTTGCTGTGTGCCACTCAGCTTGGCATTAGAGTTTACCTTCCAATTGTTTGAGCCTCAGTTAGATATGTCATGCACGGATGGAACAGGAATGCTCTAGGCTGCAAGATTCTAGTGGAAACTAGGATAAAGAAAGAATAAAAAAATGAATGCAGGAGGAAATAAATACATGAGATATTCAAGGAGAAGTAGACGCTTGCCATGCAAAACATAGAAAGTGATGACATTTTAAGCAGAAGAAAGGAATTTCAAACAGAGGACTAATGCATTATGTAAGAAAGACTAGTATGAGGCTGACACATGGCTTCTTAGGATAGGGAGTTTATGGCAGTGTAGACACAGGCTTAAGTTACTACTGTCACCCTACGTTAGAGCTTACATGGAATTTGGTCTCCGAAGTTACTTTCCTGAGGATTCCTGCCATGAGCTAGGAGCCTCTTAGCTAAACGAGCAATGACTGAACTGATACCTAGTGCTCTTCAAGTCAGTGAGCTACAGTCATTTTAAAGAATCGTGCCATCCACTGAAGTCTTGTGTTAGGAAAGGAATGTGTCATCTTTTGTAGAGTCTCTTTTGGCCAGTTCCTTTACTCAAATCAGGTACTTGCCCCACACCCCTTCCCCTGCATACTGCTGTGCAAAGCTTCAACATGTACGTCACATTTTTAAATTAATAAAGTTTTGTTGCAGATAATTGGTGTAACTGGGATATCTCTTTTATGTTTTCTTTTACAATATGTAAAAAAAATATAAATTAATAATGATTCCTGGTCAAATTATAACATTATAGGGCTTCTAGTATGTCTGTAAAATTTTCGCTGCTGTACTAACATCCCCCAGGAAGGAATTGTGCTTTTATATAGAAAAATAACATCCTGTCTACTGTTATAGTCACATAAACAAACACATGAGAATAATGCTATAAAGTATAAAGCTTTGGAAATAGAAACGTATAGAATTATGTGTAATGTTATAGTTTTTTTGTGTTCATCAAGATTAAAGCTGCATGAAAAGCCCTGTTTGTTTAGTATTCATGCGGTGTCAACACCAAAGGTGTTGACTGAGTCAGCTCTTGAAAAGGCAGTGAGTCATGCTCCTGCCATTCACAGTCGTCCCCATTAAATCCTTCTCAGAATTATGTCATCTATGGGCACTGGCTGAGCGAAAAACCGTGTCTGCCACAATAGTTGGGGTAATTGTTGGTGCCGTGTTACCATGCCCACTCTTACTTCTCTCCTCTTTCCATCTTTTCATATAGTATTTTTCTTTGCTGGTATACTCATTTGTCAATGCAACCATGGGCATGGATTTGTTCTAATGGTCATTTGGGCTACAGGCTGCAACATTACAAATCAATTGAAGGTCAGGATATACTGCTGAATCTTGACCACTATGTGTCTATATACCTAGCAGGGGCCTGCCATGCTAATATTCAGCAACTCGATAACTATTTCATAATTAAATATAAATTAAGGTGTCTTCACTGACATTTAACAGACTTGAAATATTGGATGAACTTTTAATGTGTTACCTTACATGGGTAATATTGTTATTATTATGGTTGGAATGTATACATTTTAACTTAGCATGCAATTGTATTATATATAATATTTATAGCATATGTATTGTATTTTATAAATTTATAACTATAAATGATTTCAGCTTTCACATGGGTCTCAGTCTGTAGTAGTTGTGGAATGAGGAAATAGTAACAGCTTTCTAAATAAAAGAAATTCATTACCTCATAGAGTTATGGCTTCATTGTAAGATATGATATCCACTCATGGCAGTTTTCAAGAATACAATATATGAATTATAATCATCGTATTGATAAGCAATCTCACACTATTTTTTTCTAACTAACTACAATTTAGTAACCTTGAACATTAACTCTTCCACCCATCAATCTAAGCATTCTAACCCACGGAATCCACCATATTCAAGTTCTGGCCAATCAAACCTTTAGAGATTCCACTCTGCATGAGATTGTTCAGTATGACCACCCCTCTTCCTGGAAGATAAACCTCTTTCAGATTTTCTGATATTTCTTCTTTTTTTCAGACGGTCTCTGAATTTAAAAAGAGACTAAGTGTTGTTATGCCTTCCCGATCGACAGTGGAACGTCGTTTATTGAGCAGCCGCTGGTGTGTTTTAAGGTTCCGTAAGGTATGTGTGCATTGATATCCATGTCTGGGAAAGTGCCAGTGTTGTTGGAGCACTCCCACGCCTCAGCAGCCCTGTCTCTTTCTATGCTGTGGATCCCCGTGGCTTGGAACTTTTCAGTCAGTGTGATCATTTCTGACATCTCATCCTGCTACTTAATTCTAGTGTGACTGGCCCTTTGGGGTTCCTCATAAGGTGACTTCTCTCCAGAGTGGTTAAATCTTTCCCTACACTCTCTTTAATCTCCTCTAAAAATAAAAAGTGCCACTCTCCAGTATACCCTTCACGATTGAACCTTGTGCGTAGCAGAGGGAAGGGGGGGTGACCTGATTCTTTTTCTTCTTCATTGTATCCTTTGCCTTTTTTGTTTCTAGTCCAAGAGACTTTTCCCTATTATGATATGTCAGACACTCCCTCCCGCCAAGATCATCACCTCTTCTTTCCAGAGGTGACATTAAAGGAACATGATTAGTACAGGGGAATAAAAACACATGATTTAATATTTTCCAAGTCTCAGATACATCAGATTTATTTTACCCAAGAGAACGCTAAAGCACAGAGTGGTTAAAGTAACTTTCGAAATAGCAGAGCCTTGATTCAAAGACCCATTGTAAAGTAAAATGATAGACCAGAGGGCTTAGGGTTTTTTTTTGTTTGTTTGTTTTGTTTTTTCATGTTTTAAGGTTCTCATATCACTTCATGAGTTTTAACTACCAAATATTGCTTATCAAATTTAAAACACAATTTGGTGGGACTTCTCCAACCTCATTTAATGTTCCACACATGAGACTGGAAGCAATTGTCCTAATTAATTGGTTTTACAAAACACACTGTAAAAAAGAATGAATGATTAGATGAAATTAAAGCTTAACTGAGGCAAGCAATTCTGCCACTTTCACTCACGGTAGGAAGACTTGTTTCAGTAGAGTGTTATCGGTGGTATCAGAAATGCACCATGTGTTTGACTTAATATTTTAAAAGAGCTGAGAGGCGTGTTACATTTAAAACTACTAGCTGAGGATTAATGAGCTGGAATCTATATTATTTAAAGCATAATTGAGTTTGAGTTTTTAAAATAAGTAAGATCAAAATTTATTTCTAAAATGAAGTTATAAGTATGACTTTTTAATGTGCATAACAATTATTCAAGAAGGATTTTTTTTTTTTACACTACCAGGTTGTTCCAGACTACTGCTGGAAATAATGTCACAAAAACAGTCATGAAGTGGACCATGTCTGGGTCTTTGGTCACCATGTTCAGTGCATGCTGACTCCTCCTTTCAGATACATATCCTTTAGTTGCACTTTTAAAGTAAAAAGCTATAGAGTGTAGTGGAGGGGTGGGTTAAAAATAGATAACACACTATAAACGAATGTTCCCCATATACTGAACTCATTATCATCATGCAAACCTGCTTAATTCTTTCCTGCAGTGAGTACTTTTCCAGGGAGGATTTTTAACTTCTGCAGTGTGGTCTCTGTATGCCTATTTTAGGTTCCAAGTGAACACTTCTACACTGTTTCTTCCTGACCACCTACTCATGTTTACCACTGCCTGCTTGAAATGTTTGCTATCCCACATGCGCCTTGAATTCAATAGTCTTAATTGCATGCATCAGTTCCCTTAATCATTCATCTAGGTCTTCTGTTTCATTAAAAAGAAGCACATGTATGCAGTTACCCTTGGAGAAACTAAGCATTCCCCATGTCATTGTCTTCAAACTCCCCAGTTCTCACAGCTACCTTCTCCCATGCACTCTGTTCTTCTACATCCTGAACACATCATAAGCCTATTTGCATTTCATTTCCACGCTCTTTGCTCAGGGCATCCTGGGAGATAGATTAATAGGTAAAATACTTGCCATACAAACCCGAGGACCAGAATTTGAATCCTTAGCACCCACATAAATTACTGAACATGGTCGTGTGTCTATAATCGCAGTACTGAGGAAGCAAAAATACCAGAATCCATGGGCTCAGTAGTCAACCAGTTTAGAACAATGGCCAAGCTACAGGTTTAGTAAAAGCCCTTGTCTCAAGAAATGAGGTGGAGAATGACTAAAGCAGATCGGACATCATCCTCGGGTCTCCGGATACACACACCCCCCATCAGGAACACACACATACACACAGTAAACAAACAAGGTTTCTGCAATAACCTCTTGGTCATTCTCCCTCATCAAGCATCTGTCATATAAATTCTGAGTATAAAATTTGTTCTTTATCACAATCTAGTCTGGCCGCAAAGATGTCTTGTTCTCCTTTGATACTGGTGCTTTCTGTCCCAACTCTGGAATTTTACAAATACTGTTCCTTCTGTATAGAGAGATTGCTGTATTTTTATACAACGGGTGACCAACTTATGTTTGTCCAGAGAAGAGAACCTTAAAGATCCCATGACAAGCAGATTCTCTGAATATATTTATCTTTTGCTGACCAACTTTTCTCACCTTCAACATTTGGTTGATATTTTATAAACAAAAGGTGAACTGAAATCAACATCAGCATAGGAACCTACAAAACTTGTTTATAAGTCCAGGCAGGAACTTTTCATTCATTTCTATCACTGGTATCACAGAATGGTGCTCCCTGACTGGGGAGTATCACCTTCTTTGACTTGTGTGGCATCCTGAAGATAAAGTCAATGCCAAGGACAGGATGGCAAATACAGTACAGCGAGTGAAGCACTGTTTACCTCTTAGCCAGCCAGATCCCTCGAATCAAATCTGGCACGAGTGGAGAGACAGATGTCACTGTCAGATTGCTCCGTCATCCTTGATATGACCTACCACTAGATGCTCTAATTTTATTTCTAGAAGTCTGAGTAAGCTTTACAAGTATGGGCAGTGAAAGGGAGAAAATAATTTTATGACTTGGCAAGGCCAACTGTATACACTCCACCTAGAAACAGACCTGGAATCTCCACACTTCAGGAGAGCCTCTCGGCTTCCATGTACAGGAAGCTGGGAGCAAGCCAGCTTTAATAATTCCAGTCAGCTTGCCCACCTTCCTGCATCGTCTCAGTCAGATGACACATAGCGTCTGTCCTAAAGCATATCATGCGTGATTGCTAGGAAATTCTGTGAGGAAACCATCTTACCCTAGAAATGGCAACATTTTATGAGTGTGTGAAAAAAAAAAACAATTTGCACAGTAAATTCAGAACAATGTCTTCAAAATGACGGGTTATAAGATGATAAAATTTTTAATTACTAATCAAGAAAATTTAAGTAGTCTAAGTTATATAACTTACATAGTCTTTTTAATTTATTAAATGAGAAAATACTTATTTTAATTTGGTGGAACTTTTATTTTGTGTTAAGATAACTAGATTCTGGAAGAGAAAATACGATCTGAGACATACAAACTTCACATACACAAAATAGAGATTTTTATCTGATACAAGTTGGATCTTATAAAGTATACAATGCAATTAAAATAATCAAGTAAACACTAATTGTGTGTGTGTGTGTAAATTACTGTGAAATAATTATGAAACAGAAAATTTCCCCTTTAAGCTTTTCTTAGTTACTTATGTTTACAGGGGTTCATATAATTGTATTAAGAAATTTGATACTTTTACCTTTTTGTTATTTTGTTTTTTGTTTGATTTGTTTGTGAGACAAATTATCTCTGTGTAACAAGTCTTGGCTTTTTAGCTATTTTATTAAAAGTAGTTTTATTCTTCCATGTTATTTGTAAAGTTTGGGGGAGGAAATGTTCTAAAAGTATTGCTTTCAAAAGAAACCAACACTCCATGGAGGGCAAACTTAGGAAATTATGCAGAGCAGTAATAACCAGGAATTATATGAAAAAGTTATATGCCATTTGCCCATGTTAGCATTCTTAATCCTCATGGAAACTCACTTAGATGGATACTCTTAAAATTCCTACTTCCATGAACAGGGAAACTGAGGCATGCACCAGTTAAAGTAAGGCGAGTGTTTCCCAAGGTCACAGCTAACATACAAAAGAGATACAGAGTTCAAACTCAGAGAGTCCAGTCTGAAGCATCATATTTATTGACTGTGCTTCAGTTTCAGCCTTTTAAAACACCATGAGAAAAAAAATATTATTTTAAAAAGGAGTTAAATATTCCCCAGTAAATTTGATGCCAGATCACAATAATGACAATTCTGTGCACTAATATCCTTACAACAAACTCCTGCTTAGTCAACCTGACTCACCCTCTCTTATTTATAGTGCACGGATGACACACTGAACTACTAGTAGTTTACTGATTCATTTCCCAGATAAAATAACCATAGGAGCATAATTGGCATGAATAAATAATACTCCTATGAAGGGAGAGTAAGATACAGAAGAAAAAATGAGAAAATTAATGAACAATATAATTAAACAAAACACCGAAAAAGAGAAATATGCCAAGATATGATGGTACACAATGGTAATGCTAGCCCCTTGGATGTAGAGGCAGAAGAATCAGGAATTTAAGATCATCATTGGCTACATTTAAAGTTTAAGGTCAGCCTGGGCTACATAAAACCCAGCTTCAAAGACCAAAAGTTAAGCATGCAGCACATAATACATGGTTGGAGTTCTTAAAGAGATTAAAAAAAAAAACATGACATAAAGATTAATTATCAAGGTTTTCTGAAATTAAAAATATGATAAATGTTTTAGTTACTCAAACAATCCCAGAGTCAGGGAGAAACCTAAGAGTAGCTGGAGATGGGTTTACCACTAGGCAGCTGTCTGTTCCAGATAAACTGGACATTCATTAGTGTGTCTGTGTGTACATAACACATTAATAAATATTAAATGATGTGTTTTTAAAACAAAGAACATGTCCTTGCCTCAAATGCCCCAATAATATTCACTATCAACAAGTCAGAAAATGAGTTCCAAAAAAGTATACACGCACAGAGTTCAAAACTATATTTTAAAAGTAAAACCAACCTGGCTGTTTAAACATACCCTGAACAAGGATGACGACAATGGACATGCTCACATGGAATGGGAACAGCTCCCAAGGTCTCAACTCTCAACAAAAAAACAGAGGCAACTAAGGAATGTTAAGAGTGAGAGAGACAGTCTCCCTCAGCACACCAGTTAGATATCTAATACCAAATGATTGGCTCTGAAAATATTCATACAAGTAACTTTATATAGACTGAGCAGTTTGTATTTATATGTGTGTGTGGGTCTAGGTGGATGTGGGTGTGGAGATTATAGATAGATAGATAGATAGATAGATAGATAGATAGATAGATAGATATAGAGAATGCGGATAGAGATAGATAAATATCTAAATACATATATAGATATATATATCATTAAAGAAAAGGGGGCCATGAATTTGAAAAAGAGCAGGGTGGAGTATGGGAAGGTTTAGAAGGGGAAAAGGGAAGAGGAAAATGATATTATTGTATTAAGGTCTCGAAAACAATTTTAAAATAAATAACATCAGTTCTCAGTTAACAGAAGTTTCAAAAAGTGAAAACAAGCATACCAGATTAGCCATGTCTTCAAGACAGTCCTGACTAGCACCAAATTAGGCTTTACCTTCTAGGTGACTGAGCCTTGGTGTAAATAAACACAGAACAAGATCTTGTAGGAACTTGCATGTTCCTCTCACAGGTGGTAGAGATACTCTTCTGTCCAACAGAGATGTCAATTATGACTCCAAAGGCAGTGAGGCTGGCTGCTGAGCTTGAAAAGCTTTGAGCAGAAAGCAGTGGGAATGAAGAGTCACTATAATAGATAGGAGTAAAGTTTCACGTGTTAGCATGGCATTAGCCTGGGCATAGTGGTTGGAGCACTTAGACAGAAATCTATGAAAATGTGGGAGAGTGAAGAACCACGATCCATCCTCTAGAACAGGAACCTTCTGGTCCCCCCTCGCCACGTCTCTCTAGTTTAAAGTTTACAAAGCATTTTTTATGGTTTCAGTTTCATAACTCGGTGCTCATTAAATTTATTTAAGAAAATTAAGATAGCGTTCTCTTAGTCTTCCTGGGGTTCAAATTTAAGGAAACTTTCTTGTCATGCACAGCTGATACAAGTTCTTGATTGACCTGGTATATGTAAGTGATTTGTCTGTATCTGTGGGTCTTTCTAAGAAGAAATGTACGTAAAAAGAGTCTTGTATAATTAATTTAAATTTTTAAAAGATGTTTTAAACTCTTGTATCATTAGATAAATCCGTTTGCAACAGTGTAGTGAAGAGTGTGTTTAACCTTAGGTAACTAAGTGATTTCTTCCTTAAAAACATTCCTTTTTTTTTTCTTTTATTCCTTTTATTTCTTTTATTTTCTTTATTTACATTTCAAATGTTATCCCCTTTCCAGGTGTTCCCTCTGAAACTCCCTATCCCATCGCCCCTCCCCCTGCCTCTCCTCTCCCACCCACCCACTCCTGTTTTCCAGCACTGCCATTTCCCTACAATGGGGCATCAAACCCCCTCAGGCCCAAGGGCTGCTCCTCCCACTATTGTCCTTTTAGAGAAGTTTGGTTCAAGCAGCACATACCCACCTGTAACTCCAGCTTCAGTCAGGATCTGACACCCTCTTCTGTTCTCCATGGCCACCTTCACACACACACACACAAACATAAAAGAGAGAGAGAGAGAGAAAGAGAGAGAGAGAGAGAGAGAGAGAGAGAGAGTACACGGTTTTTTAAAAAAAACAACACAATTTGAAATTGGTTGTTTGTCTTTTATTACTCATTTTAAAATAATATTTAAAAAGACATCACCAAATAAATCACAAGCTAAAATTTCAGAATATCTCAAAATAACAATACATAAGTAGTATAGAAATACAACGAAAGAACCAGAAAAAAAAACTTTAAAAAAAGAATAATATGAAAGAAAAATTTATGGCCAGAATTTTTTTTTAGTAGAAAACAGAGAAACATAGAATTAATGAATTCAAAATGTATCGATGAAACCATAAAATGACAAGCCACTAACTACAACATGTAAAGAACAAACTATAAGTACTGTTCCATGAGATACAGAACAATGATCAAAAATATGTCAGAGAGCAAACTTGAAAAACTGATTATGAAAGGATTTCTTCTCATTACTGAGAGAAAGAGTCTACAGGCAAAACAGGTAATTTTCCAGGAAACTGGAATATCCCAAATTGACAATTAAAGAGGTAGAGAAATGGAGAAGGCTGCCCCAAGGCTGAATGAGAATAGTTATTAAAAAGAACATGTTCTATTTGAGAATAGGAACCTTAAAAATACAAGAGGGAAATCCTATCCTGTCTTTTAATGCAGCATATTTTCAATAGTTTCTTGATTTTCCAGTTAAGATAAAAACAAACACAAAACAACCCCCCCAAAAGCCTTCCATTCTTTTGTGAACAAATACAATGTGAAACCCAACCAATATTTCACAAGAAAAATCTACAGACTAAGAAAAACACCAAGATAATTATTAACAAAAGAATTTAACATATTTTAAAAGATTCCTTTGAAATGGGGTAAAATAGTGAAGTGTTTTGATAACAGATATGTATTAATACATTTGCCTTATTAAAAGAAGATAAGTAGAAATTATGCTCATTTCTACAGATTATAAAGAAATCAATTCTATTCATGATTCAAAAAAAAAAATCTCAGCATAATAGAAACTTTCCTAGCTTTGGAAATTATAACTGACATTTCAGTTCAAAAGCAAACAATATTTCACAGAGAAACTTTTCCATTAAAAGAAATGAACACAGATACCAGGCTTTGCAATACCAGCATAGTGTCTTTCTACTCCCCATCGCTCTTGAAAATGTGATTTGGAATAGCTGGACTGACCTTTGAAACACTTCTTGTTTGCAACTAGTATGAAGCTAAGCACTGTCAGTGGATGGCGCTAGAGAAAACTTGTAGGTGGAAAGATGTTTCTTGTTTCTTTCTAAAGAGAAAGCTATTAACTGATCCAATAGATAAAGAAGCAGCTCAAGTGGGAAAAAATATCAACCTCTGAATCAGCGAATCTGACAAAAATAGATAGGACATATCTGACATAGCACACCAAGTGTGTTTCCAACAAGCAAATTATTTTATCATAAACATGTTCAAAATATTTAAAAGCAACAAGATAACCATTTCGTAACCCTAAAGTGAAAGTAACCTTTGAAACTGCATCGTGAATTCTAAATGCTAAAAGAATTAACTAATAAATTCATTTCTGTAAAACTCAGAGCAGAACAACAAATGCTCTACATCACGAAAACATCGTATGCAAAGTCAAAAGGCACGACGCACTGGGTAGAAGCTCTCTTAGCTCCATCGGTATCCACGAACGTGAAAAGGGCACATCAATTAGTAAGCGACTAATAACGGCCTGGAAGGAAACAGATTGTACAGACAGATGTCTTACAGCAAATGAGTCACTCATGGTCAGGAAAAATTAAAAGATGTCCTTCACACTTAATACAAGAATCCTAACTGAAAATTATGGTAAACTGAGCTTGGCAAGAGAAATTTCAAACTTTGCTAACACAACCTTGCCTCCATGCATGAAGTGATGATGGTAGGAAGTCAAGACATGATGTGTTGGCATCACTTAACATCCTGACATCAGATTATAGCCTGCCTTCAAGGATTTCCACTTCTAGGAGTCTATGGGGGTGGTTTACCTATGGGCAAATGTGGCAGTAGTGTTTCTTATACAAACATTTGCAAATGACCTATTTTTTGTCTATGCAGAATTATTCAAATATGTTGTATCTTTAATGGTTTACAAGTTTAACTTTTAAAAAAAGAAATTCTAATTGTTCATAAAGATCTTCAAAATGCCTTTAAAGGGGGAGGAAGTCCAAGACAGACTAGTGCACTGCAATGATGTTGCATTTGCTTTCCTTACTAGAAAAATAATCTCTGCAAAGGTGAAGAGACTTCTGAGTGATCAGAGAGGAAGATGCAGGTACAGAGCAGGCAACAGGCCAGGAAAGAGAGACAATTTTTAAACACTTATTTTAAAAATTTCTCATATTTTCTATGCTTATTAAATCACATTAAAATAATCATTTGAAAATTGTGATTATATATTCCCAGGGTGCCAAAATACTGCAGAGCTGAATTTTAGCTTTAACCTAGTTTTGCTACACAACTTTTACGCCTGGAGTGATATAGCATACATTTACATTTTGATGCTTTTCCCTTTGGTTTTCTGCATATTAGGTTTCACTGAAAATGCTGTCTCAGAACTCACAGACTGCTAATTCCCAAATACAATAACCATTTTTCCCTTTGTCTCATCAAAATTCCCTGCAGTGTCTTTTGCTGCTGTGTGTGCCTGCTCCATCACCAGAACATGATCTCTTTGTAAACACTTCTCTGCACATTCTTAGGATCAACACCTGAGGACTCCCTGCCTCCTGAGTTGTGGGAATCTGGTTGTGGGGACCTGGTAGAGGGTAGAGTAGTAGTGAGGTAAATACTGCAGTGTCATGAGTGAACTTGGGTGTCCTTAGCATCTCTGCCTTTTAATCTTCAGGAGACTTCTTGCCCAAATCTGAAGATCTTTGGTGAAAGAGACAAAAAATAACTAGGCCTTTGAATACTTAATTTTCCTAAAATTATGATTTTGTATGTGGAAGTTGATACAAAGAATATCTATAACTGGAGTAAAAAGTTGGCTCAGAGTTTTAGCAGCTATATTACCTGGGTAAAACTCCAGGCTCTTTCCTAGCTGGTTATTTTTAGACATTTATTTAAGCTGTATCTATACAAGTTACTACAAACATATGTACCTTGCTTGCTTCTCAGTAAAGTGTGTAATGAATTAGTGCTCAATCCATTAGGCTTTGCACACTGTTTCTGAGGTAATAAACATAAAAGCCCTTTGAACCACACCTAGCATCCATGGTCTTACATCTCCTACTAATATTCCATGTAAAAAGTTCTTCAACATTGAATCCAGACTATGAAATCTGACTTCAAGTTCTGTGTTTGATAGTAATTTGATTTGTGGTTTAGATACATTTTATGAGTTTTGATTCTTATAACTATAAACTGAAAATCTGAATACAAACTCTTGTGTCCTATTAAATGCTAAACCATCTCTCCAGCCCTTTGCTTGATTTCAAATACAGCAGTCATTTGTGTTATGACAGACAATCTTATTGTTGAGCCATAAACTATCTCTGCTGTTGAAAAATTTTAAAAGTGGGGGTTATAACAGTTTCTTATATTAGGGAATGAAACCAAAAACTGCCAGCTACAAATATGCCATTAAAGAAACCAACTTACAGTCAGTATAATGCATTTAACTGAACCCCATAAATACAAATAACTGTTAGATACCAATGTGAAACCATTTAAAGAACCCCAAAAACTGGAAATGATGGCATATGCCTATAGCCACAGCCCTTGGAGTTAAAGGCAAAAGGACAGGAAGCCGGATCATTTTCAGCTACACAGTAAATTTGAGGCAAGTCTGGATATATGATACACTATTTCCAAGAAAGCCAAACAAGGTGTAATTTTAAACAAGACATGGTGTTGGAACAATTTATAATTCTAGCAAGTGTGAGGCAGAGGTGGAAGAATCAAAATTGGAGACCAGTCTGAGCTGCATAGTGGAGCCCTGTCTCAACAAATTAAAAAAAAAAAAAAAAAGGTATTAATTTGAATTGGCCAAGTTGAAATATGACAGTTACATGAATATTTTTTAAGTTAAATCCATATTCCTTAGTTTGTTTGGCTAAAGCCTGGAGGGCGCTAATGCACACTTTGCTCTCCCACCCCCACTATACTATCCAGGATAGGTTTATATCCCGCCTCGCTTTCTCTTTGCTCTATAACCACATCAATTTGTCTCCACCAAACTGTCTCATCTTGTCTTGGCAGCAACAGAATGGCTGACTTTGACATGTGGTTTAAGATTCTATGAAGTCCACTTCAAGTGCCTTCTGCCTTAAGGTGCCTTCCTCTCTTGCTGATACCCCAGAGTTCATAACTGCATTACTCTTGCCTTATTATGCCTACACCCTTTGCTAGACGTCTGAATTTCTTAAGGTTTAGGGACTCCTTAGTAAACGCAAGCTCTTTTCTTACTGTTTGTTGCCTTCAGTTTTACTCTGTGCCATGTGTATTTGCCTCTAGGTCCACAGTTTGTCATTCCTGATTTTGTTGCTCTTTATGAATAGATATGTGTTTCACCTTCTACAGCCATTAAACCATACATGTCCTCCATCCTCCTCTGTAAAACTGTCACATTTATTTTAAAGAAAGCTTTACATTGTCACTGGATCTTTTTCATGATTCTGAAATGTTTTGGGTTTTGCATTAGGAAAAAAAACTTAAATGGGCTTCATAGGGTAGCAGAAGAATCTGTTAACTTTGATGGAATAAGTGACTTGAATATAAAATCAGTTCTATTGACCATCTGTGCTTCTATTGACAAGTCGTTTTGTGAGCTTCACCAAATTGTTATAAATATCAAATGGAAGAGATGAAAAGCTATTATGTTGACTCCAAAAGTAATGCCAGTACTACTATTTCCATTACTGTTGTTCTGTGTAGAAGAGCACTTCCTTTACAATGCTAGACAAATAGACTGTTTGTCATAAGGTATTTAATAAGTATATAGGACATATTTCCAGAAGCTAGGAAATAGTGATTTTAATTTTAAAGAAAGAAAGAAAAATTGGAATTAATGTAAAACCATGGGGACTAACATAGTTCACCACAAAATATTGTCTTGGATGGCAATTCTCATGAAGAGAAATTCTCACATAAAAATAATGGCTCACTGTTTATTCAAGTGTTTCTCAAAGAAACGTTAGCATCAGTTGATTGCACCCATAGCAAGTTACAAGGACCCTGCCCTAATTTCATTGTGTTGCCACTGATGAAAGATCTGGTTCTGTGAATAGGGAGAACTTAATTAGGGTCTTTACAAAGTAGCTCTAATTCTATATATTTTCCCTGCGACCATTGTGTGTGGTATCCACAGGCAACTACACTGAAATCACTGGAGAGACTTTACACATTGGGGAAGTGTAATGGGAAAGGCTAGTGACCAGAAAAATGTTAATGAGTTAGAAACAGACTCTAGCTGAAATAAAGAAAATCATAAGGAACTATTCACATCAGATCTCAGTTTATAGCCAGGCACAGTGGCCATCACCTTTAATTCCAGCACTTGGCAGGTGGTTCTCTGTGAGTTCGAAGCCAGTATGGTCTACCCCGAGATAGCCAGAGTCACATAGTGAGACCCTGTCTCAAACAAACAAACAAACAAATAAGCAAACAACCGATTTGTTTGCTAAAACAGTGTGTAATAATTTAAGAATGTAAGAGCAAAGAGCAGAGACCTAAATTTCTTTACTTCCAAAATGTCTTTTATAAAAATATAAGTAAACCTGAAAGATTCTTTAATACGTTTCTTCTAAATTCTCTACAGTTACTTAGCATGTATTATATTCAACTCAAACCAAGAGTTAAGACTGAAGTAGCAGCTAAAGCAGAACTCAGTCATAACCATGAAAAAGCTAAGACTTGTTAAACCTGGCAGGGGCAGCTAATTGCACATAGTCCAAGCTTTTGATGGGTAAGCTGCTGCTCACACAAAGACTACAATTCTAAGATTCTATTCTTAGGGATATAGATAACAGACTACTTCCTTTTAGTTGTTATTAAATTTCAAAACTGTTCAAAAGCCCTGTCTTTTCTGAGACACAAGGCTATATCTTAACCGTGATTCCCCTATAAAAATTACATACTTTCATCACATAGCCCATTTTTCAGCAAAGCCTTAGGGCCAGATTAAGCTTCCTAATGTGATTTTTTTTTCTCCAAACTGCATGTTTTAAATATATGTCTGCCCCTCTCCCTCTTTTTCATTGTATCCCTACCTAACAGTTATCAAAATAACTCTTTTGTAACCATGCTTAAGTTTTGCTATCACAGAATATCCTTTGCCAGGAAATATAGTCTAATACTTTTTAATTTAGCATCAGGTCAATTCTCAGGACATGGGAAGAAAACAGCCAGATTCCTTGTCAAAATTACACAAATGACTTCCAGCCAAGTTATCAATACAGTCTCTGCTTCCTTCTGAAGCCTCGTGATCCGGACCTCACATTTCTTTCATCATTAGTCCCTTCTAGGCCTCTATTACAATGTTCTATTAAGCTGTGCTTACAGCACTTAACTTTTTTCCTAGTCTTCCATGCTCCTCTGAAACAACATAGCCAGGTTCTTCTGACCAATAAACCCACCACTCTCTGGTGCTATCTTCTGTATCAGTTACGTTTGTGTTATTGGGCTAAAATACCTGGAAAAAAAAAAAAAAAAACCTTATAGAAAGGAGAATTTGACTTATGGTTCCAAAGGTAAAGTCCATAATATCAGGAGAGGTTTGGCAGCAAGAGACCAAAGGGGGGTAGGGGCTAGCTGATCCCATTTCTATCCACATTCAGGAAGCCAAGAGAGTACACTGTAAGTGGGGCAAGGCCATAAATACTCAATGCTCACCCCTAAGGACATACTCCTCCAGCTAGACTTCTTGTCCTAACAGCTCTATAACCTGTCCAAACACCACCAGCAACTGGACACATGAGTCAAATACAAGTGTCAAATACAAGAGTGTATAACGATCATTTCTCATTAAAATCACCACAGATATTTGCATAAAGCATAGAGAACAATGCATAGTAGCTTTTGTTTTCATAAAATCTTATTACCAAATATAAGCCTTTAAGTAAGGGAAATTATTTTTTTGTAGATTATTTTGAGGAATTTTCACAGAATAATGTTTGCTTTGTGGCTAATTATTTGAAATGTATTTTTTATTCACATATCTATTTTGTTTACTAATGTTTAGAAATTCAGACAGCAATATATGGGAGGGAGGGAAAAAGGGAACAAAGGAAGCATCAAGAGAGGAAGGGATTGTGGGAGAAATAAAAATATTAGTGACTTAAAATTGAAGCTGTGCATTGATTAATGTTAGAGTCAGAAAAGTATAGAATACTATCAATTATAACAAATTCTAAAGAAACTGGTTCTTGTAGAAACAGGCTTCATACTGAAATATAAATTAAATGCAAGCATATACTTAACCATTCATTCTTTCAATGTATAGTAATAATAATAGGTCAGACATAGTGTCACAAACCTTCAATCCTGTCTCTGAGGAGGGAGAAACAGATCTATATAATTCCTGGTCTACAAAGCCAATTTCAGGGCAGCCAGGGCTACATACTCAAAAAGTAAATTAATAAACATAATCCTAAAGACCTAAAAACTTTTGTTATTTGCAAAATGTATTCTTTTTTTGGATATTTTCAGATGTTATAACATTTCAGATGTTATTACCTTTCCCCATTCCTCCCCCAAAACCCCATCCCATCTCCCCTTCTCCTGCTTCTATGAGGTTGTGGCCCCACCCACCCACCCACTCCCACCTCCCCACCCTCGAGTTCTCCCTCACTGGGGCATCCAGTCTTCACAGGACCAAGGACCTCCTCTCCCACCTATGCCCAACAAGGCCATCCTCCACTACATATAGAGCTGGAGCCATGGGTCCCTCCCTATGTGCTCCCAGGCTGGTGGTTTAGACCCTGGGAGCTCTGGATGGTTGATATTGTTTTGCTTTCCCCTTTCAGCTCCTTCAGCCTTCTCTCTAATTCCTCCATTGGGAACTCCATGATCAGTTCAATGGTTAGCTGTGAGCATCAGCCTCTGAATATGTCAGACTCTGGCAGACCTTTAAGGAAACAGCCTGTTGTGGTGGTGCATGCTGGTAGGATTTGCTGAAGGAGGCAGAGGCAGGAGGATCACGAGTTTGAGGCCAGCCTGGACTATACAAAATGTATTCGTATATTGTATTCTTGAGTGTTGGTGAGAATTATGGCCCATGCTTTGCACTGTGTCTTTACCCAGATGTGTCTCAGATTTTGACCTATTGTATTTTTATAAAGTTAATCATGTTAGTTCTGTGCACAGGAAGATCAACAGAGTAAACGAACCTGAACCCTTGGAGCTCTCAGAGACTGAATTACCAACCGTGGAGCATACCTAGTCTACACAGATCTACCTCCATGGGCTGAACCTAGGCCTCCCTGCACATATGTTGTAAATGTGCAGCTTGGTTTTCATGTAGGTCTCAAACATCTAGAGTGGGGGCTATCCCAAAACATGCAGCCTGTATATGGAGTATGGTCTTCTGAAAAAAAAAAACAAAAAACCAAAAACAGTTATTCAGTTATTCATGGAATATTATTTTTTTATATTATATTTTTTATATCTCTTCTATTCAGTTTGCAACTAATTCATTGAGAAATTTTTGTATGTATACTCATGAGGGATACTGGACTATAATTTATATATTTTTGTTGGGTTTACACTTGATTTCACTATTTCAATATTATTTACTTTGTGAAGGAGCTTATTGTGGTTCTGAATTTTTTTTAAACATAACTCAAAAAGTATTGCTTGTTTGAAGGCTCTATAGAATTCTCGTATAAGTATATCTGACCCTTGGTATTTTGCTTGTTTGTTTCTTTTCATTTTATTCTGTTTGAATGCTTTTTAAATTTTTTTGATTTGCTGAAAAAAAAATTAAAAATAAAAATTTAAAAAAAAAAAAAAGAAAAAGAAAATCATGTTAGTTCTGAATACCAAGCATTGCTGTTCCTTTTATCTTTTTTGACAATTCCCAATGTGTGTGTGTGTGTATGTGTGTGTGTATCACTTATAACTGCCATGTGTGTACATATGTGTATATATGTAAACATGATGTGTCTACGGGTATGCACACTACAGCATATATGTGGAGGTCAGAGAACAACTTTGTGGAATTAGTTTTCTCTTTCTGCCTTTATATGAGTTTCAGGGATTAAACTCAGACCACCAAGCTTACATGGAATATGCCTTTACCCGCTCAGTCCATTTTACCAGCCCCAGATTTTTAGTGTTCACACCTGCTTTAGTGGACTCCACAGTAGATTCAGATGATCACATCTGAATTCATCATGTCATGGATATATCAAGTGAAGCTTGTACAGGGAGCCATGGTTTGAGGACTTCAAGCTGTCATTGGTCCAGCTTCAGAGTCGGCTTTCAACACTGACTGAATGAGAATGACGCTATAGTATAACATAAAACAGGAGGAAATAAATTTGGCAGTGAAGTATTCTGCTCAATGCCATTTTAAATATTTCAATTTTAGGTTTTTTTTTAATTACTAGATAAAAATGTAAATTAACGACAAATGTGAAAGGCAGTGAATAAAATATTTAAAATTGGTACTTAGCAATGATTGAATTCAAGGAAAATAAGAAGTTGTTTCAAGCATGGAACTCTAAATAATGTGTGTGCTGAGGTGGTAAGGGAAGAGTTTCACTTACAAGGGACTAAATAATCTTGGGATGGATAAACGTGTATTTTTCTGTGTGTGTGTATGATCGGGAAAGGAGAGGGCCAAGACTTGAAGGATGTTTGGAAGACACTTAAAAGAGGTTGTATTTTACCAGATAATTGGGAATAAAACATAGAAGGTTCACATGTTCTACCTTCTTGTGCTAAATTAGTGTCAGTAGAAGCTATAAATTGATACATGGTCAAGAAGCTCCACCACATCTAAGTCAAACTCTAGAACTATCGGTTATATCATGCACACGCAGGAAAATGTAGGATTCTTGACTCCACAGTTATAGTGGCCAAAGGCATAGTGTGGAACAGAATCTAGTATTTTGCTTAGAGACAGATGTTCTATGGAACATCCTTTGAAAGCCAGTGCTAAGTAGTATTGCAGATTTATCATTTCCTGCTAAAACAAGAAAAGGATGTGGCTCGAAGAGTAAAATGAATGAAAATAACCCTGAAATGTGAAATGTAAATTTGCTCCACTTGCAGAAATTGCCAAAGTTTTGCAGGCAAAGCAGCTGTGCTTTGCATATTTATAAGCAGACATTTACATTTGAGAACCGGGTCTATACTCTGTCTTTTTACTCACTGGGTTTGGTGTGCTGACTGCTGAGACCTTCCCTGACAAGTTCATACATGGTATGTACATAGCTAAAATGAGTCTCACAGGCAACGGATTGCCTGCATTCAAATTCAGGGTGCGGCAATAAAAGTGTGGACGGGGCAAGTTCTTTAACCTCACTGTATATCAGAAACAGAGAGAGTACTATGATGACGCAGATCATTCAGACAGCCAATTATTTAATATGATAAAATGTTTCTAAAAACCTCCCAGAGTGTCATAAACCTTCAAACATTTACTCAGAGTTGTCATCCAGTAGCTATCTAGTGGAATAAATTAGGTCAAAAGCACTGTGACAACACATTTGGGATGAACGGAAGGCATTATTGCTTAATCTAAAATATGAACCAATAAGGAGACTGAAGCACAGAAAATAAAGCGAACTCAGGCGGAACGCTGAGTTTTAATCTTTTAACAGAATCAACCCCAGCTTACCCTAGTATTTTCTTTGACTCCAGACATTTAAATTTTTTCTAATTTTTATATGTCTTTAATTTAGGGGAAAAAGATAATTAGCTAGAAAATAACTAGGAAACTTAGAAAAACCTGCCAGCTTGCCTTCTCTTTTCCTTGAATCTATGTTTTTCTTTTTTTTTTTTTTCTACTCCTTCTCTATTAATGATCTTTTTCCCTTGATGAATCAGGCATTCTGTCCCAGCTTCATCGTATTCCATCATGGACCCAACCATATCACTTTCAGTTTGTGGATGAGTGCTCAGGATACATGAGTAGCAAGACAAATGTTCATCTCTCAGGAGAAAATCTTAAGATTGAATATTAGGTTCCATGCACAAATCTGAGGAGTAGGGTCTTCAGATTAGAGATCTACCATTGGATAGAGGTTATCAATTAGCATTAACAAGAGAAATCGGGTTTCTGTTTTTGTGGTTTTTTTTTTTTTTTTTTTTTTTTTTTTTTTTTTTTTTTAAGAGGCCATAGTGATACCATTAGAAAAGATCTCCCATCATTAAATGGACTGATAGACAGGGCCACATGCTCCACTATGTTCATAGCAGCCTTATTTATAATAGCCAGAAGCTGGAAAGAACCCAGATGTCCCTCAGCAGAAGAATAGATACAGAAAATGTGGTACATTTACACAATGGAGTACTACTCAGTTATTAAAAACAATGAGTTCATGAAATTCTTAGGCAAATGGATGGAGCTAGAAAATATCATCCTGAGTGAGGTGACCCAATCACAAAAGAACATACATGGTATGCACTCACTGATAAGTGGATATTAGCCCAAAAGCGCACAATACCTAAGACACAACACATAGACCACATGAAACTCAAGAAGAAGAAGGAAGACCAAAATGTGGGTGCTTTGGTCTTTTTTAGAAGGAGTATCAAAAGATTCAACCAGAGCTCCCAAGATCTAAACCTCCAGCCTGAGAACACAAAAGGAGGGACTCATGGCTCCACCTGTATAGGTAATTGAGGGTGGCCTTGTCAGGCATCAGTGGAATTGGAGGACCATGGTCCCCAAAAGTTTGGATTCCCTAGTTTTGGGGAATCTGAGATAGGTAGATGGGTTTGGGAGGATGTTCGAAGCACACCCTCAGAAGAATAGGAGGAGGGGGTATGGGATAAGGGGTTTAGGGGGAGAATGGGAGAGGAGATAACATTGAAAGGTAAATATGCAAAATATCCAATAAAAAAAAAACATAATGGGTCTGACAAAAAAAAGATAGCTTACTTGTTTAAAAAATATTTTCAAAAGTTTCTAGGAGATGCTAATTGGCTAAGATCTTATTTTAAGCTCTCCACAAAAAAAAAATTTAAGTCTCTGTTTAATATTCTCAAGAGAGATGTAAATCCTAATTTCCCTCAACAACTAATTGACAAAAGAGGAGTAATTTTACAAAAAGTAGAAGAACCTATTATTAATCAATATATTATATAGACTGATTAGTTGTTGGCTGTTCTATAACGGTCCTTTGATAAAAGAGATTATTAATGTAGATTTATATTCTTTAAATAGTGTCTTTATGACTCTCTGAGTGTGGAAGAAGCGGCTACTGGCGCTTCTGCCAGATTTTTACAAGAACTCTGAAAAATGTGTTTTAAAAATAAAAGAGGGGAACTGTTTCCCCCTAGAAGGAGTCTCCTGAAACACTCTCCATCACGCCTTGTTTACTTTTAACTCTCTAAAACTGAAAGCTCATGGCAAATCTGCTGCTGACTGCCTCTGGAATCGCTGAGACAAATAAAAACTATGCCATAGCTATGTGGAAGGACCCTCTTACCCTTAAATGGAATGGCCCGGACCCAGTTCTCATATGGGGCCGAGGATTGATATGCCTGTTTGATACCACAGAAGGCACAGCTAAATGGCTGCCAAAAAGATTAATGAAATAAATAAATATCCCCACAAAGCTAGGCCCAACTATAAATAAGATGAATAACAACTGACCTCCAGGGAAGAGAAATCTCCCGGAGAATTCCCTTCTTTTTCCTTTCCAGGTAAAAATGAAACACCCGTGATGTCTGCTGGTAGAAGTTCTAATCCTGATGCTGGCCTCTGGACTTATACTACTCAGACCAGTTTTGTCTTAACTTTATGTCAGACATTAAAGCCAGATCTGGAGAGATAGTTCAAAAGTTAAGAGCACTACTGCTCTTCCAGAGAGCATGAGTTCAGTCATGTCCAGCACTCATATCAGGCCTTTACAACTGCCTATACCTCCAGCTTTGAAGGATCTGGTATCCTCTTTTGACATTCCATATACATGTGCCATACAAATACACATACATATTTTGTTAAATCTTTAAGAAATCCTTAAAACTGATATACTTTTTAGACTATAACAATAATCAAATATAATGTATATATTATGTCAATAATTGGTGCTAAGTCTAGGTGACATCTTTATACAGAGATTTTCCTTTGTTTCTTTTAATCTTTTCTTAGCATTTAATATTTTTTACATTACAAAAACTTTTTCTTTTGTATTCACACAGTACTTTGGAAAAATTGCCTATAACAATTCAAGAAAGCCCTAACTTTTATGATATATTACTTGGGTTTGTCTCTTGCAAGACGCAGGAACGGTTCATATTAATGGAAGCATGACAGCTCTGAGAGAAAACCAGTCTGCGTGGCATTATGAATCATGGGCTCTAAAACATTTATAAATGAATGAAAAGGCCCAGGGCTGACATGAATAGAGGCTTATTATGGTACTGTAATTTCTCCAGCAATGCCTCAGAATGGCATGACACTTCCCAAGAAAAGTGGTTAAGACTTCCATTACATTATTTTTCTACTGGTAATTGGCTATGGTCAAGGGAGAATATGGCTGTATCCCTGGGGCAACGCATTGGCAACATATTCTTTGCTTGTAAATATTTCCATCAGCAACCATCCTGCAAAACTGCTTTCTTACATGGCCACACATTCATGCTGACCTTCAGAAAATAACTTCATAGCTTTCATTTCTCAAGGCAGGATTCAGATAATGCTTCTGATATCTTGTCACTGACTCACACTGTCCAACAACTCAGTGACATTAAATAAAGCTATTTCCAAAATCAAAAGAGCATAGATTATTTAGTTAATTATTAAAAGGCAAGAAGGAAAAGTAATAAGTATGAATTACTTATAATGCAAATATATGTGTTCTTTAGCATTAGCCCATCTTAGATTTCACTCTCTCAATAAATCTCAGGCTAACAACTTCACTAATTGGGTGAATTGAAGAAGAGAACGTGAAATGACTACAAGCTTACATTACCACTTCTAAGAATATTTTGTATTGTCTGATTTTAAAAAATTATCAAAGCAGTGATTAAGTGATGGTAAATATGTTCATTTTCAGATCTTCCATTGCATTGGTTTGGGGGGGTTGTTTTACTTTTTAATTCTCTCCTCTCTCTCTGTCTCTCTCTCTCTCTGTCTCCTCCTCTGTCTCTCTCTCTCTCGTCTCTCTCTCTCTCCTCTCTCTCTCTCCTTCTGTTCTTCTGTGTGTGTGTGTGTGTGTGTGTGTGTGTAAAATGTACATGTGAGTGCAGGTGCCTTTGACGGCCAGAAGAAGGTGCAGATCTCCTGGAGCTAGAGTCACAAGTAGTTATGAGTCACTGGATGTGGGTGCTGTGAACTAAACTGGAATCATCTGGAGGAGCAGTACACACCCTAACTCTTCCTGTTTCTTATGAGCTAAACAGGAAGGAGAAGAAGACTCAGAAGAGAAAGAAGCTAAAAGGCCAGAGCACTGAGATCCGTGGGTAACTACCCAGCTCTTTTCTCTCCCACTCTTGATGATGGACATGGTAGCAGATAAACATTTCTTGTTTGAAACCACAGAGATTCAGGAATGTGATCATTGTTAGGCTACTCTGTAAAGTCATTATTAAATACAATATCCTTATTTTAAAATATATGAAAGTAAACATTCATGTTTTAGTCACACACAAAATTGAAAATGTATTTTCTTTTTGTCCAAAGCTATGTATTATAGAAAAGTCTTAATAAAAAAAAAAAAAAACAACCCAGGGATTCAATTAAGAAAGTAGTGTTGTTTTATAGGGCTGGACTAAATTCAGAAATTCTTAGAAATAATTAAATTCAGGGAAGTGATCTTAGCAGACAAACATCCAACCATTATTAGGATTCCATCATCTCACACTTAGTTTGCTACTCCTGTCTCATCCTCTTTGTCTTCTAATTCCATTGCTGTTCCTAACTATTAGTATTCAGTAGTGGGATACATACCATCAAAATGGCTTTGCCATCCATTTGTCTTCAGAAAGGTACATGGCCTATTTTTCCTATTTATTTTTCCCCCAAATAACAGATCATTGTAGATTTATTTTAAAATCTGAAATATAGTCTACAAATAGGAAAATTAAATTTGTATTGATTCTTTGTGAATTTCACATCATGAAACCCAATCGTACTATTCTCCACATCCTTTCCTATCTACCTTCCACCTCTGCAAAAGAAAAAAAAAAATCTTACCAAACTGAGAGGATCCTAGAGATAGAAATCCTAGTTAAGAACACAGAAACTACAGATCCAAGCATCACCTGCCTGCTTTTGGCACCCTTTCCTCCCTCCTACTTGGTTGCCCAAACTCAGTAAGAGGGAAGGTACCTAGTCTTACTGGAACTTGATATGACATGGTTGGTTGACATCCATGGGACCGCAACCTTTTCTGAAGAGAAATGAAAGGAGAGTTGGATGGGCCAGAGGGGAGGATGGGGAGAAAAACTGGGAGGACAAAGTGGGGGGAAAGCTGCAGTTGGGGTATAGGAAGTAAGGAAGAAAGGAAGGAAGAATGTAGGAAAAAACAAATGTATTTATATAAAAAGAAATACACCAATGATATTTATAATAACTTCAAAAGGCTAAACTTACCTCCTTGAAGCATGGATCTTAAACTTTTCTTCAAGAATAACTCTAATTTCTTCCAAATACCTAAATCTTCGTAAACTTCACATGTTGAAGTCTTAATTCTTAGCCCTCGAGAATGTAGCTTTATTAGTAAACAGAACAGGATGGATTCCAAATTCAATGATTAGTATATTTCGGGGGGGGGGAGAGAAAAATTTAGAAAAGCTGTGCATACAGAGAGAATGTTCTGGTGAGCCTGAAAGCAGAGGTCAGCTGAGGGACACCAGTGTGAGAAGCTGAAGTTGCTCCAGTCTGGATGATGACAGACTTATTATGAAAAGCCAGGGCAAGAACTTTCTAGGCAGAGGAAGTAAAGGGGCCAAATCTACAAGGAAAGAAAACACTAGGTACTTCAGGAACAAAAAGACTCCATGACCAGACAATAAGTTGGAAGATGTCCTGACTAGTTTATATGCTGACTTGACACAGCTAGAGTCATCTGAGATGAGGAAACCCCAACTGAGAAATTACTCCCATAAAATTAGACTGGACAAGCTTGTAGAGCATTTTCTTAATTACCGAAGAGTGTGGGAGGGCCCAGTCCGTTATGGGTGGGACCATTGTTTGGCCGATGGTCCTGAGATCTTCAAGAAAGCAAGCTGATGAGGAGCAACCCAATAACAATACTCCTCCATGAGTTCTGCATCGTCTCCTGCCCCTAGGTCCCGGCCTTGAGTTTCTGCCCTAACGTTCTTTGATTGTGAATCTTTATGTGGAAATGTAAGCAATATAAAATTTTCACTCCCCGGGTTGTTTTTAGTCTTGGTGTTTCATCACAGTAGTAGTAACCCTAAGACAGCAGATGGCTGCTACACAAGCTGAAGTTTGGGTGGCAGAGGGTGTTCAGGCGTTAAGGGAAACTGCTTTTGAAATAGAGAAGGTGAGTGGTAATGGTGAAGTAGAGCAGCATGGCCTCAGTGCCTATGATGTAAGCAATAAGATGTGCAGTGCGGGATGAAGGCAAGACGGTTTGTACAGTGGGGCTGGTGGTACTAGAAGTAAAGAAGGGAAGGTTCCAAGTGAATGAGAAGAAAACTCATCACATGTGGAAGTTCTATTGTTTTTGTTTGGTTGTTTATATACAATTGCTGTAAAGAGAACATTTTCATTAGATTTTTCAGAACTTTTACATACTTGTTTTACCCTGCTGAACTCACTGTGGTCTAACATCATTTTGCTATCTACCGACAAATAACCTAAAAACACTATTTAGTATAGTGTAAAAAAATGTATATAGTAGAAGATAAAGGAAGTTTTCCTCATTTTGAGAGGTCATAAAATTCCAAGAAAGGCCGCCCAAAAAGAGAGCCTTTACAGACAGTAGTAACCTTGCTGATTTCTTGGAGTCTATGTTGTTGTTGTTGTTGTTGTTGTGGCTCATACAATTTAAAAATCTTTAAATTCTAATCCCTAAGTATTAGCTCTCTCAAAGCTTTAGTGGAATTTCCACAGAGACTTCAGCTAGTTTATGAAAACAGATGAGATGCTCTTCATGGGTTAGTAGAAAGGCACAGTGTCATTAATTGGTACACAAAACCAAGAACCTAGAAATACAGTGTCAATTTACTCCTTGTCTTTAAATGTCATTTAATTGACATTGGTGTCAAACCCCCTACAATCTTCATCACTCCCTTGACCTTCACTATGCACTGATGACCTTCAGAGGAAAATCAAAAGCTAAATTTTAGATTAGTTTTCTAATCATTTGTAAATAGCACAGTGAACAATTCCCTCCTGGGCTTGGACTCCTACAAGTATCCAACTATTGAACGTACAGCATTCTAATATCCTTTGCAAAATGAGTTCTGCTTTCCAATAATGGGTAACTGCCAAAGACTACAGGAAAAAAGTACATTAAATATAATACATTTTAAAATAGCTTTTCATGTAAAACTAGTCATAAAAAATATTTTTCCATGGGTGATACCTCCAAATTAGAGACAATTATACTTGGCAGACGAATATAGACTATACTCAGGCTGACTTACTTCAAATTCCGAATCTTTTCCCTACATGTATGAAGGTGGAAATTTTTTCTGACCTATTTTTGTGTTTTAATTTATAACCTACATAAGTAATAGACTATTTACCTCAGAAGATTGATGAAATGATTACTATATGAACACAGTCTCTCAGACCCTTGCTTCTTATGCGTCATACTTTGTGAAATATGGTGAGTCCTGAGACAGACTTTTGTGTACAATTCAAAGGAAACCAGGATCTAAGTAACTACGATAGTTCTAAATTCTCTGGCAAATGAACAAGTATAATGAGACTGATTACCTAGTTCTATTGTTAATAGACAAAATTTTAAAAAAGATATAACTATTTTCAATTTAAATACATGTAAAGATATGTCTGAGAAACCTGTGTAGGAATGGATACTAAATACATGTAGAATAATGGTGGAAGAGACATAGTTAGGTCAGTGCAAAATCATGAACTTGGATCCACTAAGCAGAGAGTAATGTAATGTTGAAAAGTTAAAACAGCTCTGACACTTTGGTTGGATTCTTGACTGAAACACAGACCAAAGGTGCCCACAGTGAATTGGAAATACCTTGGTTCAGTTTAGAGGAAGATTTGGAGGTGGGAGAGATAAAAGTTTTAGAGTGGATTTGTCATTTGAACATTTTCATTTACACTTGTGAGCCCAGAGACAGCATTATGTGAGTAATAACTTTGAGAGAGGCACCTTCGCTTCCTCCAACAGCTCTGTTATTATTTTCAGTAAACCAGACCTTTCTCTGTGTGTGTGTGTTATCTTCTCTCATTCGATCCTGAGGTGTGAGGGGCAGAGTGATTGTATTCAATCTCCAAAGCAAAGTTGCTACGATGGAGAAAAGAGTCGAGGCAGCAGCTAAACACCCTGATTCTGGTGGATGGACTACATCAGCTACTAGTTGCTCATGGTGAGTTTAAAAGTGAAACAGACAAGAAGCCTACTAAGTTCTCAGCTGATCTGTACATATGGAAAATTTCTAAGTTGAGTAAATCAAATTCTGACCTGAATCATAAAAAACAGAAGAAAGCCAGGGCCCCTCAATCAACTTTTCATTTTTAACCAATTTATAGACCTATCATACTCTCAATGAAAGGAAGAATGAGATTCCACTAAAATAAATCTTGGAATACTGCCAAAAGAATTACACCATTAATCTCTCCCTCAATTTTCTCACAAAGGAATGGATGACATTATTCCAGAGCAAATTTATTAGCAAATGGGAACCAATGAGATCTTTAGGAGTTTAGCTCTAAACTCATACTAATTCCAGTAGACCCCAAATATAACTGTGTGGCAATAGTAAGTCCACTACTCAAGTAGTAGCTTATGATGTTCAGGCATTCAATAGAATTGTAGTTTAAGTCCGTGTATAATGGAATCAATGTGTTCCCAAACATATCCTGTGATATTTCCCCCTGTTTAGGAAGACAGAGTTAGAGTTAACATGTTCAGAAACTGGAAGAACCCTCTCACTCATTCCATAGCTTGTAGAATTAGGACTGTTTCTGTAGAAAAGACAAGCATAAGCTTTACTTAGCATATTAATATAGTCAAGACTGCTTTTACAGAGTGAAGGCAGTGTCCAGTGTTACCATCAAAGTCACGAAAGATGCAAAGTGATGATTCTTATAGTATCCACATCAAATTGTCTGACTGACCTGTTCAGAAGATAGATGCATTTGCATAAATGTAAACTTAACCAAGTGTTGAGTTAAATATGGACACTATGCCACCAAACATGACTTTATTTCCTGACATAATTCACATATCTCTTGATAATGGTGATCTGCCAAAATGTTCTTACAATATAACTTTGAACAAGAATTCCATGAGAAGGCTTGTTGCAGCTGGCCAATCCATCTATCCACTTGCCCGGTGATTCCTCAAGTGTACCAACATTGTTGTCCATTGTTAGTTCACAAGGATTTGATCATCTTTCCCTTCTGTAGGATGCCACATTGATGATATTAGAATGGCTAGGCCTAGTGAGATATAAATATGTACTATTGTAAACTTACTGGTAAAATATTTGCATATGAGAGAGTGGTAAGCTTCTAGGAACTTATCAAGATGTTCATTCTATAGTGAAGTACAATTTGTTTCATCTGGTCTCTCCTACAACCATTAGAGAAAAAAAAATAACAATAGGCTTCCTTGAGTTTTGGAAGAAACATAGTCCTTACTTAGTATTATGGACCATGTCCAACTGATCTAACAAAAATGCAATTATAGACTGGGATCCAAATCAGAAGAAGGCTTTATGACTGACAATAAAGTGGATTTACCAATTTTTTCACATGTTTTTAGCAGATTTAATGGTGCTTGTTGTGATGCTAGCTTATAAAGATGTTCTTCAGACCCTTCTTTGCCAAGTGTTTATCATTAAATGACCTTGCAGGTCCTTAAGATTTTGCTTCAAAATGTTGACATCCACTGGAGATAACTCTCATCCTTTTGTGAAGCATATTGTGGCTTGCTATGGATGCCTTAGTAGAGGCTTAAAGAATTCTTAAAGGTGGGCCAAGTTAGCATGAAAGCCGAGCTACTTCTTTTGAGCCATGGGTGCTCTATCCCCAAGCACAGTACATTTGGACATATGCTGCAGAACTCCATCATCAAATGGAAGTGATATGTTAATGGGCTTAAGCAAGCTCTGAAGGCATGAGTACATAAATAAATGGCTCTGCTACACATGAGTTAGTTCCTGCTACAATGTCCCCTTTTTCCTACTTATACTTATGGCTTCTTGGAACATTCCCTATGATCAGTTGGCAGATAGAGCAAAGATGGGTCTCACTTGTAACTGTACACAATGGTGATGACTTACCTCATGCAGAGATGAAGAAAAGTCTCCCCAGGAAACAGAACATTAGTCATGCATTTAGTTGTTCGTTTTGCCTTAAAATAGAAATAGCTAAGAATGTGATCACATACAAATTATTTGTGGACTGTGATCAGTGATTTGGCTGTTATAGATATGATATAGTGGTGTAGTAATATAGAATGAACACGATGAAAAGCAATTAAGAGGAGAGTTAGCATTGCCCCTCAGTGCCTGTAACATTCAGGAGAGCTGGACCTACACCTTGCCTGGGCAATAAAGTGAAGCCCTTATAGCAAAGGCATGGGTGAGACAGCCCCAAGGGCACGAGAGTGGGAAAGCTGGCCCAGTCCCTCATAGGCTTCAGCGCTTGGGAGAGTAGGTCCTGCATCTTTACTGGAAAACACAGTGGAGCTGATTCTAATGGTGAAGGCATGAGTGAGCCAACCCTGAGGGCATGAGAACAGGAGAGCTGACCCTGCCAGTGGTACAATTGGGTGGCCTACCTGGAGCAGTGCTGGAGAGCTCACCCTGGTGGTGCAGATAAGGAAGATGCTGTGGGCTGACCAGTTAAGATACCACTGGGGCCCAGATTCAGGGCTCTGAATTGGCCCACCCCAAAATCTATATCATCTGCAAATGTTTGAAATGCATAAGAGGCCAGTCCTATTTCAAGCTGTAGGATCCCAGGGCCACACACGATAACCAGGAGGTGTCCTTAGAGGAACCAATATTCATGGTGTCACAGAAGCTAGAGACTTCGAACCAGACAAATGACTCATTGCAAATGAATATTGACAAGTGAAGATGTGTGGCCAGAGGATACACTGTGGGATACTGTGACATACTACAACTTTTATAATGAGATGCTTTTTACGCTTTGTTTTTGTTTTTATTGTTGTTGTTGGTGGTGGTGGTGGTGGGGTGTGTCTCTGTGTGTGTGTGTCTGTGTGTGTGTGTGATTTGGGGGTGGGAGGTTGCAAGGAGAAGGAGTGGATATGAGGGATGGAGATGAGCAAGACTGCGGTACATGATGTGAAACTCACAAAGAATTAAAAAAATGATTTTTTAAAAAAAACAAGTCAAGAAAATTTGAGGAAGATGACGAAAGTGGACCTCTCTGAATGGGAAAACCCCACAAATATATTCATTTTCCTATGTGATTATTCACCATGACTGATTTTCCAGATGACAGTTTTAATATTAAGTAGATAGATGACTTATTCTGCCTTTCTACATTCATTACTGTTACTATACAAGGGCTCCACAGCTGCAAAAACACTGAGTCCCTAGAATGGTACCACTCTTTAGCTTAATCAGTCACCTCTTGGTAGTACTCTGATTACATAGAGCACTTCCATCTTGGAATAAGTAACATCCTTATGGAAACTTTTATAGAAATACATTTGATGTATATATGCTGTCTTCATGAAATGTCTCTGCTAGAGTTTTTAGGTGACTTGCCTACTGACATGCATTTTATACAGCACATGAATTGCAATTAAAGACTTGACTTTGTAAGAGATGCCTTCAAAGTCGACTCAGCCTGGAACTTCCACCACTGATCCCCTGCTTTTCACAGTGGAAACACTCTGTTTCTCTGGTGTCCACTTAGCCAACTGTAGATCTTGGGGTCTTTCAGTTTCTATAATCACCAAAGGCCATTCCTTATAAGTAGCAGTGGCTCCAGGGCTGAGGATATAGTTCAATGGTATGGTGTCTATCTAGCATGTCAGGACCCTATGTACAGTCCCTAGGACTGCAAAGTATCTAAATAATGCCTGTGATCGTGTGTGTGTGTGTGTGTGTGTGTCTGTGTGTGTGCATACATGTACGTGTGTTTCCTAATGGTTCTGTTTGGCTGGGAACTGCAACCAGTAAAATAGGATTATGTACTACAAATAGAGAACATAATTAAAAATACTTCAAGACTTAATAATTGTACTTTAGTCAAAATCAATTTGAAATATTCTTTCTGAAGTCTGGAGGTCATTAGAATTAATGGAATAACTTTCAAAGAAATAACTTATAGTTAAAATGGAATTCTTTTGTGAGTTAGTATTGTAATAGAAAAGAACAAAGGGTCCAAGAAATGTAACAAAAAAATGGAAGCCATTACATGCAATCATGATTTGTAACTTGAAGCATAATGGACATGTGAAGAAGTTCTTCATGTACTACTTTATATTAAACTTCATCATTATTTTTTGTGTGGATTAAGAAAAAATTCTGTGGATTTTTTTTAATACAATGAATGTTCTTTAGAAAAAATTAAAGTTTTTTATGAAATAGTAAACAGAAATCAATGGCCTTTAGTGCCCTCACAATCGTAATTATAGTTCTAAAAGCATAGATAATCATCAGCAAGCCGGACCTGATCAACCAGATGCCTTCTGTGAGATCGGATACAAATTGGCAACATTGCCTTGTACTCTCAGTTACTTAGCAAAACAAACAAAAGCCATTGTGAGTCCCAGTGTGTTAGGTGGGCATTGATTCTAGCAGCTATGAGCCCTGTTCCTAATGGTGGGGCACTCACAACGCTGCGGGTGTAGATATTAGTGGAGTCTGCACATACAGCCCCATTTCTTTAGCTGTTTTCAGCTGTGGGACTAGGACGTGAAATGCAGGAGTTCTCCCAGAGTACCTTCCTGTACTGTCTTTTGTATGCTATTGTTGTATTTTGTTGGTGTGTTGTTTTTATAACTTCTGTGTGTTTAGAGCATTCTTGATAGTGTGGGGGTACACTGGCCAGTACAGCCAAGTGCAGGCCAGAGGAGCTTCCAGACCCGTTCCCCCTTTCCTTTTTGCATTGCTGTCTTGAAATAGTTCCTAGTTGAACAGAAGCTCACTGACCTAGACTGGGTGGTCAGTGATGTATCAAGATCTGCCTCTGTGGTGGGGTGGAAAGAATTTTCAGCCTTGTCTGACGTTTAACATTGATGCTGAGGTCAAGCTCAGTTCCTTTGCTAATGGAACAAATGCTTCCTTGCCGAGTCAGTTCCCGGTTCCTGCACCTTCTAACATTAATTAATAAGATGTTTAGTAAATAAATATTTCATTAATGTTACAAACATCACTTTCTCAAAAGGAAATAAATTAAAGTTTGGTTTCCTTTTTGTTTACTCATATTATTTTAATGATGCGTCCATAATGCAAGGCAAATAAGTGACCTCCAGCTACACTGAAATAGAAAACATACACCACACACACACAGGCGCACACACATGCAGCACACGACACACGCATGCACACACAGAGACACATAGGCACACAGACACACACCACACACACACACACACACACACACACAACGTTGCAGGAGATATTTTAAAAATGGCCGCTGGTCAAGCCGACTATCCAAGCTGCGGTGGCTCTGCCTAGCTCAGCTGTCATGTTCTGCAGCCAGAGGCCACATGCATAACGAGCTAGAAAAGGCCAGCCAGAAACACCAGCCCTGCCACCCAGAGATGCCACATGGAAATGGCTCTGTAAATCTTTCACGCTGTCTTGCAAGGCTGGGCATTGCTCAGACCATCCCATCATCCACAGCAGGCCTGGTAGGAAAATGAGACCTAATGCTTAAACATTAATCAAAGGCTTTATGTGTTTGGTAATGCTCAATAGCAATATGCCCATACAATTATAGGTGTAACCCAATATCCAACCTAGATATGCCAACTACTTTTGACTGGCTAGAGACACACGCAATCTGCTTCCATGTTCCCCTCTCTCTCTAATCTCTCTCCCCTAGCTCCTCCTTTTCCTTCTCTTCTTCCTCTTCTTCCTCCTCCTCTTACTCTCTTTACTCCTCCCACTTAGCTCCTCCTACACACACACACATCTAAGTGCATAAATACAACCTGTTCAGTCTGTATAATGCTACTTGTATGTACATTTTCAGGGATGACCATTTGGTATAGATAACCTTCACACCTGGAAAGTACTAGTCTTTTCTTGGCTTGCAACTGACCATAAGATATTTGTCTTTTTGTTCCTAGCTTACTTCACTTAATAGCTTCTAATTCATCCATGCCTTGACAAATGACAAAATTTCATTCTTTGTATACTTTAATGATATTCTACTGCACATATATACCTATTCATATAACATTTTAATTATCCTGAATGATATTCTATTGCATACATGTGTTGGTTTCATTATTTATTCACCTATTGATATATACCTAGGCTGATTCCATATAGGCTTAACTATTATAACAAGTTCTGTGTACATATGGGGATGCCAGTTTGATATGCCAGTTTGATTTTCTTTATATTTATACCCAAAAGTAAGATTGTAGAGTCACAGGGTGGGTTTTTGTTTGGTTGGTTGGTTGGTTTCTTTCATTTTCTTTGTAACTTCTTTGCTAGTTTCTATAATGTGTGTACTTATTTGTATTTCTATTAGTAATGCATTTTGTATCCTTGCCAGTAATTGCTATTTTTGCCTATTATAATCATTAGTATAACTAGGGTAGAGTAATATCTCTCTGTGGTTTTCATTTTGATTCTGTGATGATTAATGAAATTGAATGTTTATTTTTCATAAACACATTCCCCACTTGCATATTCACTTTTGAGATAGCACTCTTTAGATAATTTGTCCACTTGAAAGTCAGATTATTGTGGCTGGAGAGACTGCTCAGTGGTTAGGATCACTTGTTGCTCTTCCAGAGGGTTCAATTCCCAGCAGCCATATGGCAGCTCACAGACACCTGTAAGTCAAGCTTCAGGGGATCTGATACCTTCCTTTAGACACACATGTGATATACAGACATCCAAGTAGGCAAAGCACATACACACAGATATAATATTATAACTATATATCCTATAATAAACAATATGTTTTTATATAATTTTAAAATCATGCTACAAAGTTTTGACACCATTGATGGCACTGTCTCCAGCTTAGATCTATTGGGTACTGCACAATAGCCATAGTAAGGAGTATGTCAATCAATGTATATGCCTATTTTGCAATACAATTTTAGTTACAGAAAAAAGGAGGTGTGTTACATTTGGTGAGGAGTGATAGTTTTCAAATGCTGTGTTTATTGATAATCAAAAAGATCAATGAGATGTAGCCATACACAAATAGATCTAAGTGGATAAGTGACGTCTCCAAGAAGCTACACTGCACATGATTGGGAAAATATTGGATCTCTCAAAACCAACTGTGAGACAATGGAATATTAACACTGCAGGTTGTGACTGGCTCTCTTTTCTATACAGATATCAATACCATTTTACTATAACACAGCATATCATCACAGCATGCAGTAGGAACTGATTTTTGTTCATCACATAAAAAACACTATGAAAGTAGAAAAGATTGGTGAATTAATGTTCTCAAGGTTTTTATTCCCTAAAGGACACCATTAAAGGATGAAAATTTAAATAGAAGAAATGAAGAAATTGCCTCATACATAAGTAAGGACGGAACAATAGCCACATGCAGTAAGAAGTCTCGTGAATATAAAAATGAGCAAACCAAATCACATAATTACATAGAGTGTTTCCCGCTTTCGTATGTTAGAACCTTGTGAAAGGCTAAGACTCTATAATATTTCTTCATTTGGGTACTTTCTTTGTTCTTAAAATATACAGATATTTTATATGCTCATCAGAATATTAAAATATATTTATTTCTTTCTCATAAAGACAACCATAAACATAGTGAGTTTGACTATCATTTTTGCTACATTGACACAATCTTGAATTACTTGAGAAGGAAATCTCAAAGAGGGATTGTCTAGATTAGGTTAGTCTGTGGATATATCCATTGGAGGGTTATCTTGAGTATCTTAATTGAGGCTGGAAATATGCCCACTATGGACAGCATCAGTCCCTGGGTATGGGATTCTGGACAGTAAAGTAGAATAAACAAACTGTTGTTAGTGTACATGAATTAATTACTTTCTGCTCCTTATGTGGCTCGCTCCCTGTGATCTTGCTATTATAAATTCCCTGCTGTAATGTACTGTTATATAGAACTATGGGCTGAAAAAAAAGTCTTTATCTTTAACATTTTTTTGTCAAATTAATCCTAGCAATAGGGAAAGAAAGACAGTGATTATATGACCACAAATATATTGATTTATAAGAGGAAGAAGAATTAAAATGAAGAAAATTGAAAAAAGAAGTCAAAAGCAGAGGAGAACAAGAAGAAAAATTTCAGGTATTTGGTATATTGAGTGAACACAGTAAATGATATTCAACCAGCAAAACTTGACAGTAGATATTTGCAAAGAGATCAAGAAAAGGTTATAGTAAACCCATAGGGAATTTTAGAAAGTGTTGGTTATAACAGTTATGCTGTCACTCTTTGCAGAAGAGAAGGCTGACTATTTTGAAATGAAATAGAAAAAGAAATTAGTCATTTAAAAATGCTAGTGACTCAACCATTAACCTTAGATTTTAGGTGAGTAAGGTGCCAGCAGTTGGTAGCCAGACAATGTCAGTGAACACTTTGTCAACACAACATGGTTGAGAGTCTGTCACTTTCCATAATTTTGTAAATCTGTGCCAATGTCTAAACTTAACTAAAAACAGCAATGACAAGAAAGTTTCCGCACTGTGGCCCCACCTCTGTGACAGTAGAGAACAGGTTTGCCCACATAGACTTTTCTAACAGAAGATAATGAGTGTTTTATAAGCAAAAATTGTTTTAGGTTAAAACATTCTGACATTTATGGTCTATCTTAGTGAATCAGTGTTTATTCATGCCTCCCCAGGAAAACCTACATAAGATATAAGCGGAACCACATCCCTACAAAACACAAATATTTAAGCCCAAATCATCAAAGAGATGATAATCTGAAGTAGAATCTTTAAGGCTAAACAGACTCATTAGATGAGGATAGAATCCACATAAAACTGGTGTCCTTCTAAAAGGAGACCCTAGAACTCTTTCTTCTTCTTCTTCTTCTTCTTCTTCTTCTTCTTCTTCTTCTTCTTCTTCTTCTTCTTCTTCTTCTTCTTCTTCTCTTCTCCTTCTCCTTCTCCTTCTCCTTCTCCTTCTCCTTCTCCTTCTTCCTTCTCCTTCTCCTTCTCCTTCTCCTTCTCCTTCTCCTTCTCCTTCTCCTTCTCCTTCTCCTTCTTCTCCTTCTCCTTCCTCCTCCTCCTCCTCCTCCTCCTCCTCCTCCTCCTCCTCCTCCTCCTCTCCTCCTTCTTCTTCTAACAAGTACCAAGGAAAGACCGTATAACATAGTGGTTGTCCTATAAAAATACTGATGACAACTTACACATACAAAAGCCTATTGACTTTGCATGGTTGTATGAATAGAAGGACCAGGTATAGAAGTTCACATATGCCAGCATTTTCATATTAATTTTAAAGGAAACTAGAAGTTGAAAGGTAGGCATCTATCATTTTACTTTTAAATATTGTTTATTAAAGTATTTTACATTTCCTCTTTCCATTTGAGATGTAGCGAGAAAGGAAAATATAAAGAAAATTGAAAAAAACTTCTGGTGAGCCAGGGAGTGTCTCTGGTTTACTTTCTTAAGACCTTTCTGTTCTTTTATTACTCAACTTATCCAGTGTATAGCTTTAACTTAATGAGCCATTATACTGACCACACCCTCACACCACATTCACTTTTTTCTGCTATATATGTAAATATAACCAGAATCATTAAAACTAAATAAATTAATTAATAAGTTCTGAGTTCATGCTTTTGTGGAGCAGTAGTAAAAGCATCCCTTCACTCAAAGATGGCAGAAGAGGAAACAGTCACTGTGTTGAGGTCAGGACCTTAGATCCTTCTCCTCTTCTCCAGGCCGCTACTTCCCAGAAAATAAAACTCAAGTGCATTGAAGGGACATTTAAAGTCTGAGGTGCTTTGACCCTATAATCCCACTCTGCCATGCTATTTTACTGTGTTATGTGGGCATTTGGCCATTCTGTAATTAGAAATGACTCTTCGTCTTCCTTGGCTCAGTCCTAGCACACACCTTTAATCCAAGAGCTTTCTGCTTTTTTGTAAACAGGATTAAATAAAATCAACTACAGGTCAAGAGGTAGAGCAATCAATCAGTTGACAGGAATGAACATAGAAGATACCATAGAGAGTAAGAAGTTAGGACAGATAGAGAGACTCACAGGAAGTAGAAATGAGGAACATTCAGTTTGAGGGGGTGTTAAGATGGTGTGGAGAAGGAAAACTTCCTTTTGGGAGGTCAACTCTGGAGGAAGGTCAGCTGTGTGCTTTCTCTGCCTGAGCTAGCAGGCTTTCACCCCAGTATCTGGCTCCTGAATCTTTATTGGTAAAATCGAATGATTGAGATTTTATAAAAATAACAGCTGTAGTTTGAATCTTCTTACAAAAGATCATGTTGGGCTTTTATCCAAATTGTGGGTTATTAAAATAGTGGACTGAATGGGATTTTTCAAGATATAATTGGGTTGAGGGCTCTTCTCATATTGATGGAGTAATCCATTCACAAATTAGTGGGTTAGTGGGTTATCTCAAAATTACTGAGGGTATTATAGGTCAGTTTACCTCGATCTCTTGTAGATGCCCCTCATACCACATAATTCCCTGTGGTACCCCCAGACTCTAAGAGAGTGCTCCACTATAATGAAGGATCTAAACATCATACAGCTGCTACACTCCAGAGTTATAAATTGAATATATTTTCTATTTATGAATTGCCCAACCTGTGATATTTAGTTATAGCAACAGATTGTGGACTAAGGTATAAACACTAGGATTTATTTTCTCATTTGCTCATCAAATAACTGCAGCACCTACTCTATCTGGAGGCTGTGCTTGGGGTGCAGAACAAGGATACACAGTTCCTGGTATCAAAGGATGAATGTTGATGTTGGCATCCTCCTTTACCTGGAATAGTTGGCATGTTTTGAAGTCTCTTTCCTTTATATCCTCTCATAATAACTGAGCAGACAATCTGTCACTAGGTTCAGAACTTTTCAGCTACGAAATGATCTAAGTTCTCCAGCATCCTGATTCACCTTGTATTGAAGAGGCTGAGCTCAGGCTAAGCTGACTCCATGACAAACTGCAACTTAGTAATTCAGGAGAGTAGGCCTAAATTGCTGTTTCCCAGAAATGAGAACCCAGATCCAGGAACCTGTGATCAGCCAACCGCAGCCACAGGCAGCCAATCCAAGGATACCTTGTCATCTGGCTTGAAGTACAATTAGTAGCTAGAATGAGTAAGCAACACCTGGAAAGTCCCCAGAGCACTAAGAATTATAGAATCAGCTAGACCCCTAGAGATAGAGCTAATCAATCAAGGCAAAAGGGCACATACCCCTCTCTGGAATTCCCCTAACAAACAATAAAAGCTGGGCCTTCAAGTCCACTAGTTGTCTCCATTTACAAATGGAGACATGCATGCGGGAAATTCTGCTGAATAAATGTCGTTTGTTTTGCATACCATTTGAGTTTGGGGTATCATTCTCCAGTGATTCTCAGATCCTTGCATTATCTATATGAATTCAATATTTAATCTTTTCTAAACTAAATTCTATGGCTTAAACTCATTTTTCAATATTTCACCTGTGTAAATGCTCGCAAATTTACTTAAAACCTGAAAGACTGAATACAACTTGAAATGATTGATTGGATGACTGATTGATTGATGTCTCTCTTGCTGTACATAACATTTCCCTGTTCTCTATTATATAGTTTCGATTTTCTTGTCTTAACATCAGGGACACAATCTAGTCTGTTTCACTTTAGTCTTTATTACTTCTAAATTATCAACTAGTCCCTTTCCTGTCACCCAGATGCCTCATGCACATCATCCATTTTATTTCCAGTAACTTTCTGCTCATGTTTTTCTACTTTTGTTCATTGTTGATTTGTTTTTTTTAAAAAAAAGTCATCAACTGGAACATCCTTCCTTTCCTAAATACTGGTTCCAAACACTACAATCTTCTTTCGTATTCCAGTACCACCATGTTTATGTTCATCCTTCCATGATACCTTTTCCCATCTATGAATTTAGTGTGGCAAAGATTGACATTAACCAAGTGTTTAATTAATTTATCTCACAAACCTATTCAGATTGTTGACAGTGTGCTAGGTACTATGCTAAAGAATGTTGTTTTGTGTTTTTTTTCATTGCATATTTTCTTTATTTACATTTCAAATGTTACCCTTTCCCAGTTCCCACTCCCCCCCCCCGGAAACCCCTTATCTCATCCCCTTTCCCCCAGCTTCTATGTAGGTGTTCCTCCACCCACCCATCCACTCCCACCTCCTCACCCCTGAATTCCCCTACATTGGGGTATCAAGCCTTCACAAGACCAAAGGCCTCTCTTCCCATTGATGTCCGACAAGTCCATCCTATGCTACATATGTGGCTGAAGCCATGGGTACTCCTTGGTTGGTGGTTTATTCCCTGGGAGATCTGGGGTGTCTGGTTGATAGATATTGTTGTTCTTCTTACAGGATTGCGAACCCCTTCAGCTCCTTCAGTTCTTTCTCTAACAACTCCATGGGGAACCCCATTGGGGACCCCATGCTCAGTCCAATGATTGGCTGTGAGAATCATCCTCTGTATTTGATAGACTCTGGCATAGCCTCTCAGGAGACAGCTATATCAGGCTCCTGTTAGCAAGCACTTCTTGGCATCCACAATAGTGTCTGGGTTTGGTGACTGTATATAGGATGGATCCCTAGGTGGGGAAGTCTTTGGATGGCCTTTCTTTCAGTCTCTGTTCCACATTTTGTCTCCATATGGTCTTTGTCTTTCACAAATTTACAGTTTAAGGAGGAAAGATTCAAACTTGTAATTATTTTAAGAAGTTATAACTGTGTAATTTTGTAATCATTTCAGCATTAGAGTTCGTCTCTGTTTCACTACAGTAGTTCAACCATGTACAAATTTGTGTCTTGAAAGATAGTACTCATTAATGATAACTATATATAACTTACAAGTAATGCTAAAGTTCTTACTATTTCAAAAGATGTAATGATGATATCATTTTCAATATATAACAGTGGAGTATACATACAACCACACATTTCCTTTGACTGTCATATGAAAGTGACACAAGGCCACTCTCTTGAGTGAACAGCTAGTTTTAATGACAGATGGATGAACAAACGCTTTATGAGTAATTTGCAAAAATAATCCCAACTGAGATTACTATTATAGCATTAGAATTGTAAAAAAAGAAAAAAGTTTTAATCCTACGGACTAAACTTTATACTGTTATAGCCTTTCATTAGAATAATATTGAATAGATAAATAATGCTATTGAAATATTTTTTTCTGCTGTATCCATAGTGGATATAAAAACAAGCATTAGGTGAAGACAACAGTGGATATCAGGTTGACAGCTACTCAGTACTAAGAAGAGATTCAGAATTCTTGTAATAATTCTAAGGTAAATCCTTTGCAGCACCTCTTGGTTAATGAAATTCAACAGCTCTCTGCCATCCTGCCTCTCAAGAACATGAAAATATTTCTATCAAAATCAAACTGTGATGTGAAAGTGAGTTTCTCAGGCTGATGCAGCTCTGAAAGTTGCTGGTACCAAACTTATTTTTAAATGCCTTAAGATTTCAAGAAAATATAGATTAGTCAATTCTCATATAACTTGGAGAGTGAGAACAGTATGCTTCTAAACACAGGCTGCCTTAAATGCATTCAGCATTTACCGGGTTCAAACAATGAGCCCGGCAATGATCCAGGCAATGATCATACTACCCATCCCCTAAGCTGGGCCACCCCTGTGGGAAAAGGAGGTCATGGGAGAGAGGGTTAAAGAATCTGATGTATAGGGCCACTCCTGCCAGTCCACATCTCAGAAATCCCTTCTTATGGCTAGAACTTTGTAGGATCTTCCCACAAACCATTTCCTTCTTAACAGCTTTTAAAAAGAGCTCACTTCTACCATTAGACTAGTTCTTTGAAAGCAAAACAAAGCAGTATGTCTTGATATAAAAATTAAACATTATTTATGACAGGGTTTTCCTTTATTTTGCTTTCAGGGAGATTTTTTGAATTCCAGATGATATCCTTATAAATTTCTTTTGAATTCAACCCCATTCAACTTTTCAGGACATGAACAGAGTTTATCCAGATTATTTTACCATAAGAGCACACAAGTGGCTCCTAGACAGGCTGCTGATAGAGCTCTTATTCTTTTCTAAAACATTGTAAGTCAATCTCCTACTATCTTCATTTATCTCAGCATTATTTCCTAAGTTTTCATGAGAAAGAACCATTGAATTTTGCTTACATTGTTAAAAGGGTTTTCTAACCAAAATTCCCAAACTCTCCCACAATCTTTCCATAAAACAATCTCAAAGGTCCAAGAACCACATGACCAAGTTAATCACAACGGTCCCACTTCTTGGTACCCCTTTTCTGTCATAATGACTTGTCTAATAGCTGTGATGAAGTATCTGACAAAATCAGTTTCAGAAAAGAAGGGTTTCTTTTGGATGGTGCAGTCTATCACTGTGACAGGGGCTTGGGCAGCTAGTCACATTGCTTCCCCATTCAGGAAGCAGACAAGGTTAAAACTCATACTCAGATCTTTTCTTCTTTCTTTCTTTTCTTTTCTTTCTTTCTTTTCTTTTCTTTTTTCTTTTCTTTCTTTGCTTTGCTTTGCTTTGCTTTGCTTTGCTTTTCTTCTCTTCTCTTTTCTTTTCTTTTCTTTTTTTAAGCAATCTAGAATCTCAGTCACTCACATATGGTGAGTCTAAATTAACCTAATCTAGAAAATCTCTCAGCAATTCTTTTTCCTCTGGAAGAGATATCATTTTCTTCTCCTCCTAGGGGACAGTTGTTCTTTGTGACATTCTAGAGCTCTTCAGCTGGTCCAAATATAGTAGACCTTACTTTATCAGTGCTTGAATAACAGAATTTTTTTCTGGAAGATATTAGAAAAGGAGATCATGGGAGTCTGTGAAAAGCTGGTATTTGAAAACCACCTTTCAGATATTACAAGTGTTGACTTAAGAATCCAAGGTTCTTAAACAGGCCCACCTTGCACCAGCCAACTGCAGGAAAGAAGATAATATTATTCCATATAAACCCAGCATATGAACATATTGAGTGTCCTGCCTACAAGCCTCATGTGTATAAACTCCACAGCACTAGTGAAGAAATGAAAAGAATAATCAACAAGCAAGCCTGAAATGTCAAGAATCAAAGGCAGCTTAGCAGGGTGGGAAAAGACATCAAGTGATCTTCACACTCCAGTATCATATTAGCCATTGTGAAAAAAGAAGGTGTATAAGTCAGGGTTCTCCAGAGTAACAACTTATAGAGAATGAATGAATGAATGAATATGAGATTAGTATATAAATTATTGTATTCTATAGAAATATATTATATATTATATAAATTATATAGCAATATATTATATAAAACATGTGGAATGCATATAAAAGAGACTATTAGAATGACTTAAAGCTGGTGTCCCAGCTAGTCCAGTAATGACTGGCTGTGAATGGAAAGGTCAATAATCCAGTAGTTTCTCAGACCAAGAGGCTGGATGCCTCAGCTGGTCTTCAGGCAAGAATCCTGAGGAAGTAGGGTCGAACGCCAGTGAAGGAAAAGACTTGCTAGCAACATGAGAGCAGATAGGAAACGAGCAAAAGCTTCGTTCTTCCACGTCCTTACATAGGCTTCCAGTAGAAGCATGGCCCAGATTAGATATGGATTAGATATCTATATTAAAGAGTGATTTCCTACCTCTAAAATCTGGAATAGAAGCCAATCTTCCCACTCTGAATTAAGCAGAAATCCCTCACAGGTGTGAGGTTTAGTTAATTCAGATATAGTCAAGTTGACAACCAAGAATAGCCATCACATATGACTTTAATAGTGATTTCTTTATATGTGTTGCAATAGTTTTGTCTTGGAGCTGATTCCAGAGAGTTCTAATCACACTCCTAATTTCACTACAGAGTCCATCGAAGCCCTCTTTCAGCCAATAACCCACCATTTTGTCAGGAGAGGTCCCTTCTACCCATGTCTGCCACATATTACCTGATATTCTCCCATTGTCTACATTTGCCAACATAATGGTTAAACGGTTTAAGCCCCAGTGTCAAAATTCCTATCTAATTTAAAAGGAAAAGAATGAAAGAGAACAAGAAAAATTCTCACATAAAACTATGGTGACAGACATTGGTTCTGAACAGTCCATAGTACTTTAAATTTTAAGGCAATAAATCAATATGAGGAAGACTTTTTGAAATCCATTTAAATTTTTTTCATGAAATATCCCATTATATATAGATGAGAAGAAACAGGGAAATGGACTTGGGCATTCTCTATAAATTTTTTTAATTATTTGTATTTAGGCTCTATCCTCATATTTATCACCACAGGAGAAGAAATCTTTCTCTTTATTCAAATTTCAGGAAGTTTATATGAGAAACTAATTTAGTGAACATGAGCCTATTTCACTGATACATAAAAAAATTCTACTTGTTAGAAATATAATATACAAAAATAATAATTATATAATCTATAAAAGAAAAAACATGTTAACGTAATTAGGTCTTTTTCTTCCCCCAGATTATCTTCTTTATGAATTCCGATCTTAAACACATTTTAAAATAGAGGAAATTATTTTATTTTTAAAACTAAGCATGAATAGTATGAGGTTTTAATACATTAAGACTAGTAACTAAAAAAAAAAATTAGCTTTAGATTATAACACAGCTGCTGCATGGCCAGTAATTAAGAAAAGCACTTTGCAAATACTTACAGATTAAAGACAATTATTCAGTAATGAATGCAAGCAACTATTTAAAATGTCTTATTTAATTGGTTTGGCATTTGAAACTAAAACTCTAAAGGAGAATTTTAAATAACTGTCATTAAAATAGAACTTAGACTTCTGAACTAATTTAAATGAAAAGTATTCAAAGTGTCTAACAGTTGCAGATCATACTGAAGTTGGGCTATGTATTTTCATGAATGGAGACCGAATAAATGATGGATTTGGAGCCCAAATGATTCAACGTATAAGTGTGATCAGCAGTGTCTATATAATGTCTACCTCTGAGAGTCAACATTCATAATTTCATTATATTACTTGGCTTATGATATTATGTAACATATAGTTATGTCATAAAGCATAGTGGAGATCTTGAGATTCTTTTCTCAGATTCTCATAGACAGATGGTAATCTTCTGCATATAACTAATGTGTAAAGTGACATTTCTGTGCTGTGGACACAGTGAAGGACGTCTTAGAGGAAGACTGTGATTAAGATTGATTCTGCCCAATGCAGATGAAGCCAAACGAAGTTTAAAACTGAGACCAACATGCTAGAATTGTATGGAGGGATACGGAGGCCTCTACTAGCCAGGCAAGAATTATTTCTTTCTACTCTTTTACATAAAATCCATACTGGTGACCTGAGAGCTGGCCCAACTAACACCCATTCTGAAATAGCTCAAAGGAGAAATGACCCTGACTGATCATGAGATGCCAGTCTTTTCTTTGCCACTACTACCTCAGGTCTTTTCTTCTTCTTCTCCTGTGACCTCAGACAGCAAAGGAGAAGCTTGCCTGCCATCAAACTAATCCCTTTTCCTCTTCTTATACTGCCTACAAAGCTACAGAGAATGGCTGATTGATCAAACATAGCAATTTGGGAGTTAGCTTAAATCCAGGACAAAAACAGAAGCCAAACCCATTTAATACCTTTTTATAAAAGGGTCACATGGACTTGAGAAAGAAAGAAGCGTGAGCAAGAAAAAGCAATCGATGATGCCAAGAATCAATATTTGCATGGTTTATAACAGGGAAGTGGAAGAAAATAGAAAGTCAGTGAGAGATCCATTAGTATTCTAAGCTTTCATTACGCTAAAGGAAAAATCGGACATATTGAACTTGTACCTTTCCTAGTAGGAATACAGGTTAAATTCAGAATAATTTATATGCTAATAAGAATTGTTTTGTAGTATGAAATGACTCGTATAAAAATGAACATCCAGGGGTAAGGTTACCCAGAGAAAGAAGGGGCTCATACAGTGCATCTTAAATCTAAGGCATTCACAGAGGAAACCTGAAATGCTCCAGTAAGTTCAGTGCAAACACTTTGGGACAGCAGAGCCTTACTGTATCCTTGCAAGGGCATGAATCAATCAGAGAGCTTTCTTATGAGAAGTGCATTAAGCTAATCACATCCAACTACTGTACCACCAAGGAGCTGCTGAAGCATGGTGGGTAAGCCCATGCTGTCCCCAAAATTGTTCCAGTCAATGACTGAGTATGACAGCCATATTCCACCCAGTACAATTCCTTTCATAGCTCTAGGGAACCCCTGGACCTAGAAGAGATGTTCTAGGAGCGATGAAACAGTTGGAACATCTTACTGAACGTCTCTTCCTGTGTTCTTTTCTTCCTCATGGATCACTACACAGTGTGAGAATGCCCCCTCTCTGCACTTGCTTTTTCTCTCGGAAAGTTTTCCCCCAACAAATCATTACTACTTCATTTTTGTGGGTTTTTTTATTTATCTTGTCTTTTTCCAGTTTTTGTGTGCATACATGCATGGTTATGTTATGATGTATGTATGTGTGTGTGTGCACATTTGCAAGTGTTGGACACATGTGTATGTCAATTTATGTGTGTGGCTGCATGTGCAGAGGCCTGAGGTTGATGCTGAGATTCGTCCTCCCATATTACATCTTACTCAATGAGGCAGTGACTCTTGGAGTCAGACGCACTACCATTGTATGAGGCCATTTGGCAGGACTCCTTAATCAAACCCAGAACTCACAGATATTCAGATATGCCTAGTGTAGCTAACCAAGCTAGCTTTCTCTGGAGATCACCTCACTAGGAAGCTAGAGCTATAGAGTCGGCAACTCCCATCCAGCATTTACATGAGATCCAGACTCCAAGGTCCTCAAGTTTCTGGAGCAAGCCCTTAACCACTGAGCTATCTCCTCATCCCCAAACATCATCATCATTGTTGTTAGTATTGTCATTTTAATATTACTTAGTGTACAATTTTATTGTGTATATTTATTGTACACAGTACTCTGCTATATAAGGACATTTTCAGATGTATCATATCTCATTTCAATATTTCACATTGAGATGTTTGGTACTTATTCTGTCCTGATGTCACCTTCTGAAGGACTTTCACATGCACACAGGATGATCTGACAGTGACTATTTTGTCAATGGTAAAGAGTTGCAAGGGCTCTCCATGACAGTGTTAAAGATTATGTGATTTCAATCCCACTCTTCAGTCTTAAACCCAATTTCTGTCTTGCTCTATGCCAGACTTGGTATATTAACAACCTTTTCATCTGAAAGTCAAAAACACTAGATAAACTATTTTAAAATATGTTCTTGGTTCCACCAATAACCTGAACTTGTAAGGAAAACTCTCAAGAGTCTATAGCCTAAATTAAAATCCAAGCCCAAACAATTACAAGAGAACCAAAACCAGTTTGGGCCCTGTGTATTACTAAGCTTTGTGAATCTGAGCCTTGGTTTTCCGACCATTTGAGGTGTAAGCTGCTGAAACCCAAGACAGATGACAGCTTTTCTACATCAAGGTGCCACAGCCAAAGAGAGAAAAACAAACAGGAAATGAGACACGCATCCTTTCAGGACCCTAAAAAAAAATCAGAGCTTTAAGTCACGAAAGCTGCCTCTTAAAACTTGATAATCCTAGAGTAGCAGCATAGATGGTAGCCAAAACCACTTGGAGGCTGGACAAAGAATCAAGTTAGAGACCAGCCTGGCTGTCTTTGTATCATAAACCACTCTGGCTCAAGGGAGACACTCCCTGGAAAGACAGACACAGACCCATCTTTGTTTAGTCTTCATTTTATCAAAACAAAACAACTAAAGAAAAAATCCCTAGTGATAAATTAAATGTGTTCCCTAGGCAAGATAGAGTGACGATACAACTCTGTCATAGGACAAATGAAAACAACCTAACTTTATGTCCCATTCGGCTTGAATTCTCAGGAATATCTATCAGCTAGAATTTTATTTGATATGGTTCTAGGGAGATGCTTCTAAGTATTTAGAGGAAACAAACAAAAAGCAAAACAAAAAATAAACAAACGAACAAACACAGAAGAAATGCATCAAGCCTTCAACAGTGGACACAGGATGAGACCAGCAGAGACTGAAGACAAGACTATCGAACAGAGGCTATAAAATCCACCTTTCCCAGAAGTTTGCAAAAATGGAATTATATCAAAGGCTAAGTAGAAACAAGGCTTGAGTTTTTAAGTACAATATTTGATGTGCAGAAGTGAGAGGCTTGCGAGCTGAAGAGGATGCATATGTTGAGGATCGTCTTTGAGGGAATGAACTAAAGCAAAGAAAAGAGAAAAGGGTAGATTTAGAAGATATTCATGCAGAGATCTGAAAAGCTGGGACACATGCAAAGTGTGAAAAGGTAATGGCAAAACATTCTCTACACCTAAGAAGCCTAAGATTCAAGAAGAACTACAAACTCAAACTTACATTTTATTCAGCTCAAACAACCTTTGAGGGCACACACAATCTCACCCAGGAAGAAAACTTATATGAAGAAAGAACAATCAGAAGAATTGATGATTTCTTTTTATATTTACTTGCTCGTGTCTTTCCAGGGCCCATCCTCTTGGAGGCTGTGTCTCCTTATTCCTTAGAACCAGAGTGTTCAGCCACCATCTTGAATAACTCACATGTTCATCTGAACTTCTAAGGATGCTGGTGAGTGCAGTGTTAAGCCTGGATCTCTGAGAGTTACCCTTGAGCTGGAATGGTTTATGATCCAATCAGGTGTCAAGTTTATTCCTTTTGTGATTTGTGTTTATGCTGTATTTAAGTCATTACCCCCCAGCCCCCACTGAGGTTTCTGCTCTGTGCTGATGAATGAAAGCTACAGACTAAAATGACTATCAGAGCTATCTTCCATTGACACAGGAGTGCCACACCTTTACTACATAAATCAGTTATGCATTGCCAGGGTAATAGTAGTGACTTACAATTTTTGGCTAGTGGCATGCAAGGCTAATTGTCATACTTTCCTTTGTCCTTTGGTCAAACTTGTCCTGTTTTTATCTTACAGTGAATTGCTGTTAGGACCATCTCTTATCATAATTTGTGTCAATCAGTGAATAAATTCAGTCAAAGGCTTTGTTCACAGAATCACATGAATGGATTTCAGGTGTGAGAACAGACTCTAGCCCAGGAAAAGGACCTTCAACCCCTAGTACTAAACAAGAAGCTATGAAAATTTGGTGTATGCTTTTCAGAATAATGTTTCCTCTGATGCAAATATATTTAAACCTTAAGAAATGTGCTTTCAACAAGGCGTGGTAACAGACACCCAAAATCCCACTACTTGAGAGGCAGAGGCAGGCAGATCTTTGTGAATTTGAGGCCAGCCTGGTCTACATAGAGAGTTCCAAATCAGTCAGGGCTATATACACTGTATTTCAGGAAAAAAAAAAAGAGGAGGAGGAGGAAAGAAAGTAGAAAGGGAAAGAAGCGGGATTTTGTTTTGTTTTTTAAATCATTTAAGAGGGGATAACTGTATGGTATTCCTTGCATGTGTTAATTCATATAATTCAATTTTTAAAACTGTGCTTGGTGAATAAGCCCTTGGTCATTTTTTTCATATTTCCTAAAGCCTTGATTTAATTAATGTAAAATCGCTTTAACTAGAAGGGGTTTTGCGTGTGGCATTATCTTCTGCACGTCAAAGCATGATATCACAAGGAAAACAAATTGCTATGTATGCAAGCAGGAAATTAACCAGCAGAAGGAGCAAGCAGTGCTGACATATTTATGTGCTTAGAAACACAAGTATTTGACTCTGTGTTTTGCTTTTCTCTTTCCCACATGTGTGCAATTCAGATTAGGCACTCTTCCGGACAGGAGCATGTCAAATTTTTCTCTGCTTGATGCATAAGAATCTCTGATTGTTACTCTGAAAGTGAAAATTACATTTTCTTAACAAATGCAACAAAACTAATCACTTTAATATTCATAGTTTATAAAGACAGAATGAATTCTTTAATGTAGTTTGTTTTTTTAAGATCCATATAAAGTAAAACGTTCTAGTACACCTAATGAAAGGTTTCTGTTCAGTATATAGGAACATAATAAATATTATAAAAGTAAATAAGTCCTGTTAAATCCCATGTTGAGAGTTTAAATGGAAGTTAAACATCTACCAGTTAATTGAGAGGCTGGGGAAATGGCTTAGCAGGTAAGAATGCTTGCTATGAAGCATGAGAACTGAGTTCAAAGCCCCAGAAACCAGGTTCAAGAGTCAGGCATGTTCACATGTGTGTCTCTACCCCAATGCTCCAGGAATAAAAACAGGAAGATTTGGGGGTCCTGCTGAGCCAGTCCAGTTTCAAGTTCAATGAGAAGTCCTGATGCCAGGGAATAAGCTGAGAAGTCATATAAAGACACATAACATCCACCTCTGGCTTCCAAATAAATAGAAATGAGAAGGCACACACATAAACACAAACACACATATACACACACACAGAGAGAGAGAAAGAGAGAGAGAGAGAGAGAGAGAGAGAGAGAGAGAGAGAGAAAATTAAAGTATTTTCTTTAAAAGAAAACAAACTACCAGTTGGAACAATGATCAGGACTGTAATTTTCTTATTTGAAATATGAATAAATAAATACATTAAAATAAACATATTAATGTACTATATATATTTAGTATACTATATGTGTATATTTTATATATACAGCATGTGTGAATGTATATGCATATACACACATAATAGATATATATAGCATATACACATAAAGTATATATTTGCATTTGTAGTATATACAGTATATATATATATATATATATGCATATAGTGATACTATATATAGTATACTATATGCAAAATCTTATATTACTTCATACTGCATAAGATTTTGAAGAACTCCAAAGACTGGTACTATAGCTCAAATATCTACTTTACATAATGCTTGAACCCCTCTCCTATCTTTTTTGCCTAAGCACACACAGTGTGTGCATTGTACAATGGCACTGCTGTTTCTCCTCAAATAAAGCAAATGGATCAAGCTCAAAATTAGTAAAGCCAGTTCACATCTTTCTAGAGACATGTAGATCTAGCCTCTGCTAAGTTCTGAGAAGCTAGGTGAAGAAGGGGGTTATTACTCTAACCTCTGTTGACTCCTTTTAAGAGCCTAGTGGTATAAATACTCCCAGACCTGCAGCAGTGACATGCTAATAAGAGTGTCTGTTTTGTGTGACTGATCTGTCAGAAATCTAGGTTACTGGTCCCATCATTACCATCTCTTCAGTTGTTTGATGTAAGGCCTTATAAGTAATGAAATGTTCTAGGAGGATAAGAATAGTGATTAATGCAAGGTAGAGCTCCGTCTTCTGCAAGGCTTAAATAAGGTTTATGGGGATTATAGAAATTTCTTTTCATGAGTTTAACTTTCAAAGGTCATAGATATTTTTGGAAATTTTTCATATCCTTTTAATTATCATATATATTATTTTATCTATAAATAAAGATTCTTGGGATTTTTTTAACAGACTTAATTCACTTTAATTTTATTATTATTATTATTATAAAACCCCTCTGTGGTAGCCACTGCTGGAGCCTGGGTCCTGTGAACAAAGACTCTGGTGTGGGTTTTCACAAGATGATCAGTGAATTTCTGATAAGGAGACATGGTGAATACAGTCAGATAGCTGTAGGTCTTGGAGAGGACATCAAAGATGGTCTTGGCAAAGTTGCCCAAGGTGGCCATGAAGCCTCTGGCTGATGTGTGGTAGTCATCAAAACCAATCATCATCAATAGCTTCTGGGGCACAGGGCAGAGACGATGCCGGTTCCTCTGGGTGCAGGGATGAGACGCACCAACACATTGCCACCGCAGTCTGTCACCTTACACGAAACAGTGTGGGCCTTGCCAGTTTTGTTCTCCAGTAGCCACTCCACACAGAGATGATGGAAAGCTTGGCCAAGATGATGACCCCACTGAACAGCAGTGGCCTAGCTTCTTTGAGCATTTAACACCAAGACCAACATGACTCCAATAATGACAAAAGCCTTGAATCTGGTCCACTAGCCAGCCAGAGGGTGCTTCTGCACTGGCATGAGCTTTAGAACCTCATGCTTTAGGGATCTTCCCAGAAAAAAGGTCAATATTCTAGGATGCCTTAGTGGGGAGTTTACAGGTCGATTTCTTCCAGGGACTTGATCTCCATGTCCTGACTAGGTGGCCCAGCTTGATGATGGGCATCCTTGTCATCAGCTTTACCCCAAGAACCCTGTGACCTCAACCAGGACCTTGGCCCCTAAGACCACTGTGGTCTCCTAATCCTGAACCCCAGGTCCTCGAGGCCCCCCAACTGCACCAGTGCTACTTGTTTTTCCAAAGAAGTGATTCTTGCTGAATGTATTCACAAATGTAATGTCCCTTTTAAGTGAGTGGTTATGTACCAGGTATTTGGTTTTGTTTATTTATAATGGACTGTCTCAGAGCTGCTGGATGCCCTAGTAATGACATAGAGATGTTTTATTAACTAGTTAGTCCTTGTTTTTTTTTTCCTCCCAGCCCCATGTTTCCAGATATAAGACTCAGACTCAAAATATATTTACGAAGATCTTGACCATATAGCTGAACCCAAGATGGAGTTGTTCTGGTCTCTCAGGTACAATCATCAGGGTCAGCTAAAACTCACCAGAAGATGATAAGGTTTCTGCCTAAGAAACAGCAGCTGTGGTGTACCAAGGCGAGAAGGCACATGGTAATGCAGGCAGGAGGCAGAGCATGGCAAAAATAAGTAATCCAGATAAACAGAGAAGGAAAAATGCAAAGGAAGAATTTTTCTTAATGCTACAAACAAAAACACTGTAACAGAAAGGAAGAATGAGTTTGATGGGATAATTGCCAGACGGAATGCATTTGAAGAAATGAGTTCTGTTTAACAATGCCTCAAGAGATGCTTCCCAAAATTCAAAAAGCAATGAGATGGGTTGGTGAGATGGCTCTGCAGGTAAACATGTAAAGGCTCAAGCTGGATCACCAAGACCCTTGTCATGGAAAGAGAGAATTAAAGTTGTTCTGTGACCTCCATACACGCACCTTGGCATGAAGGCTTCCACCACCACTAAATAAATGGAAAATGAATTTTAAACTTTTAAAAGCAAAGATTAAAAAGTAAAGAGGGGGAAAAAAAGAACAGAATATCAAAAAATCTATGGGACAAGGAAAAAAGATGTAATATATTCATAACGGAAATTGAATCGCAAAAGATTATTGAAAGAAATGACTGAAAGCTTTCCTAAATTAGTATAGGTACCAACATACAGGGGGAGTCAGAGAATACCAAATCTATGTAGTGCCCGCATGTGTTGCATAGAGACTAATGAGATCAGTACCTATGTACATCATTCAAACTAGAGACAATTAGGCAGAAAAACTCTTGAAAGAAGAAAAAATTTACTTCCCTAGTGATATAGCACTGGAGAGAATTACATCTAGCTTCTCAGAAACCTTGCAGTCATAATAAAAGTAAATGCAGGGTAAATTTTTTTAAAAACAGTGTTGTAGGAGGAACCAAATCACTCTTCAGAAGAGAAGGGAGCCATACCTAATGCAACAGAGAACAGGACTAATTAAAGGGATCTTGTTATAGAAGAAAGAAATTCAATTTTGTTCATAGATAATATGATTACCTATGTAGAAAATTCAAACTAATGATCCAAATCAGTTCCTGAGCTAATAAGCAGTTAGGACATAATTACAGAAGAAAGTTACTACAGAGAACTCAATTGCTTTTCAATGTGCCAACAATGAAAACCTATCAGTAAAGATCTTTGAAATCAAAAGTTTCTTTTCCAAGAAAGACAATGTCATGTGAATAAAAAGAAAAGTCACATATTGAAGGAAGATATTTGCAAAGGGCGATTCTGATGAAAGACTGTTATTCAAATATATAAAGCGCTTTAAAAACCCAAATAATTAAAAACTAAACAGCCCAATTAAAAACTGGGAAACAGCTATGTATTCTAGCAATATGGCTACCTAAATAAGACATGAACAAGGATGACAGCAATAAACATGCTAACATAGAAGAAGGACATTTCACAGTTCCCCAACCCTAGAAAATGAGTTATAAGCAACGGAAGACTTTTGAGAGTGGGAGAAATAATCTATAAGGATGGGTAAAATCCCTAACACCAAAACCACAAAATGATAACAATGATGTAGGTCACATCAATACTCATTCAATATTGATGCAAAAGTAAAATGCGACAATAACTTTACAAAAGTCAGGTATGTCCTTATAGAGTAAACATTCTCTTCTAACTCCTACAGACCAACATAGAGCATGCACTAGTATCTATCCTGCAAAAGATGAAAATTTATGGTTACACAGAATCACATGCAGAGATTCTACTTGTAGTTCCTATATCTTGGAAGAAATCAAAATATCCTTCCATAAATCACTGGCTATTATTCAGTTAAAAAAAAAAAAAAAAACTGCTGTCAAGCCATAAAAATATTGAGGCAACTGAACTTAAGTCCCTGTTAATAGGTATAAAAAATAACTTTGAATATATTGAATACTCTGGGATTCAATCAAAATGATAGTCCAGAAAAGTCAAAGCTATCTAGATAATAAGATCTGTGGTTGTTAAGGGCTATACAGTGAGAAGAGTAAAGAAGTATGGCACAGTACATTTTACAAAGGATGAAAAAAAAAAAAGCTCTGCGATACTAAAGGTTAGAATTGTATCATTGCACAAGTGTTAAAACCCTAAAGATACAAACATTAAGAAGAAACACTGGGTTGAATTCTGGTTCTTGAATGATAACAATGTGTATAGAAGTTTCATTATTTGTAATAAATGTATCTTTTTCTCTGGGAAATGTTAACAAATGAGGTTGGTTGTTCAGCTATGAGGAAGAGATATTTGGATATTTTTCTTTCAATTTTGCTATAAACAAAAGCTTCTTTAAATTATTAATTCTATTGAATAATGCCAGTAGCAGGAGTAAATAACAGAACAGAGATATCTTCAGTAGAAGTCAGTGAAAATAATTTTTAAGTATTACTTTGATATTCAATTTGCCTCAAATACCACAGCTCTCACCTCTCCTGTTTTGTTATAATTCAGTTAAGGAGGCTCCTGGTTACCTGCAGGGGAATGACATCTTCACTAGTGACTCTCCTGGCCTATACATCTATTACCCAGACAGAGACTTTGGCCCATGTTTCCAGATTTCTCCCGCCTTCTTCTGTCTCTGTCTCTGCTTGGAACTTTTCATTTGTTGGTGACCCATCTTTGTATAATATAGGTAGGAAGTCTGGATTTTGCCTGATATATCTCTCATCTTGATATTTTATTTATTATATTCTGGATATAGCCTATGTGCTTCTAGAATTAGCCTACTTCTTCCCACTTTTGACCAAGATATTTAAGCTTGACTCACATACTCATATTCCTGAGATAACATCTTTATGCTGAGTCGCCGTCATATACTCCTGACTCTCAGTTAGAAATGATACTTTCGTTCTGTTGGCCAGAATTCTGTGTGACTTAATTGTTCTGTCATTGATAGAGTGCCTTACCTCTATATATGTTCAAGTTTATATGAGAATGTATTGTTAAATTTATCATTATCAGAAAAGAATAAGGCATTCTGTTATTTGTGGCACTGTATTAGATGTTTTAGAAAACCAGATTTGACAGCACTGGTTCCTATCCTTCAGATAGTTATTTTATAATATAAAAAGTAGGTAGAGGAACACAATTCAAAATAAGAGTCTACATTAACGGAGAGGCATGTAATTTGTTATAGTTATGGTTCAAGGACATCTGCAAAGGTCCACTAGGAATGATGGATGATAATGCAATATCCTTCCATTTTAAAGAACTTGTTTCCATCAGTGTTTTTATGAGGCCCGTGACTCATGACCCAGCAGTGGACCTGGGCTTTGATCCTAACTACACTCATTACTCCCTCTGATTTCTTCCTTATCCTTCTTGTACTTCCAGAATTATCTTAATTCATGGTTCTCAGATTCAAACTATACAACAAATACTATGTTTTACATATAATTCTAGAAAGCAAATGACAAATTTAATTAAGCATCATGGAGAGTGGAACGAAATGAGTGCACTTAGCATATGAGCACCGTTTCATAAATTATTAAGTCTTTTGCCTCTCAATGTATATATGCATATCATTTTCAGTCATGTGTTACATGATACTGGTTAACTTTTTGAGTTCTGTGGACTTTATCTTGGGTATTCTGTACTTTTTTTTATTTTTGGCTAATATCCACTTATTAATGAGTACATACCATGCATATCCTTTTGAGTCTGAGTTACCTCAGTCAGGATGATATTTTCTAGTTCCATCCATTTGCCTGCAAAACACAGAATGTCCTCATTCTTAATAGCTGAGTAGTATTCCACTGTGTAAATGAATCGCATTGTCTCTCCATTCTGCTCTTGTGGGACATCTGAGTTCTTTCCAGCTTCTGACTATCACAAATAAGGCTGCTCTGAACATAGTGGAACATGTGCGCCTTGGTATGGTGGGGCATCTTTTGGGCATATTCCCAAGAGTAATAATGCTGGATCTTCAGGTATATCTATATCCAATTTTCTGAGGAACCTCCAGGTTGATTTCCAGAGTGGTTGTATAAATTTGCAATTCCACCAGCAATGGAGGAGTGTTCCTCTTTGTCTGCATCCTTGCCAACATGTGTTGTCACCTGAGGTTTTGAAACTTAGCCACTCTGATTGGTATAAGGTGGAATCTTGGGGTCGTTTTGATTTGCATTTCTCTGATCACTAAGGACTTTGAACATTTCTTTAGGTGCTTTGGAAAGAGAAATTCTCAAATTCATCTGGAAAAGCAAAAACCCAGAATAGCAAAAACAATTCATAACAATAAAAGAACTGCTAGAGAAATCACCATCCCTTACCTCAAGCTTTACTACAGAGCAATAGTGATTAAAAAAAAAAACTACATGGTATTGGTACAGAGACAGACATGTTGATCAATGAAATAGAATCGAAGACCCAGAAATAGAACCACATACTTACGAACACTTGATCTTTGACAAAGATGCCAAAAATATACAATGGAATAAAGAAAGCATCTTCAATAAATATTGTTGGTCTAACTGGCAGTCTGTATGTATAAAAATGAAAATAGACCTATATTTGTCACCTTGCACAAAGCTCAAATCCAAGTGGATTGAGAACCTCAACATAAAACCAGATGCATTGAATCTAATAGAAGAGAAAGTGGGAAAGAGCCTTGAACTTGTTGCACAGGGGAATTTTTCTAAACAGAACTCCAATGGCTTATGCTCTAAGATCAAGACTTGATAAATGGGACCTCATGAAACTGGAAAGCTTCTATAAGGCAAAGGATACTGTCAATAAGGTAACCAACTGATTGGAAAAAAAATCTTCACTAATCCCACATCTGATAGAGGGCTAGTATCCAAAATATACAAAGAATTCAAGAAACTAACCACCAAAACACCAAACAGCCCAATCAAAAAATGGGGTATAGAACAAAACCGAGAATTCACAACAGAGGAATCTCAAATGGCTGAGAAGCACCTAAAGAAATGGTTTTTTAAGTTTTGAGAGAGACAGAAAACACACATGATTGGGTGGATAAGGAGTTGGAAGGATCTGGGAGGAGTTGGGGAGGGGAAGAATATGGTCAAAATACATAAAATAGTTTAATAAAAAATAAATTTAGCTGGGCATGATGCACACCTTTAATCTCAGACCCTGGAAGGCAGAGACAGGTGGATCTCTGTGAGGTTGAGGCTAGCATGATCTACATAATGAGTTCCAGTATACCACAGCTACTCAATAAAACCCTTTCTCAAAAAACAAAACACAAATTGAATAAATTAATATACAGTATTAATAAAGTGTAGATTTGACCTCCACAATGAGTTTTAAAGTTTTTGGCAGGGCACAACAGTTATTAAACATTGTAAATATCCTCAGCCAGTTAAGATGATAGAATATGTCTTTAATTTGCCCCTTGGGGAATCTGTACGTAACTCTAAGGCCAACATTATCCCTGATGATGAAAGATTTAATATTTTTTCTGTAAGACTGAAAACAAAACAAGGCTGTCTACTCTTATTGCTTTTATTCAACCTGTACATAGAATTCTAGTCAGTGAAATAACAGAAGAAAAACAAATTCAAATTATCTTTATGATCAGATGACATTTTCTTTGTAAACATGAAAATTCTCAAGAATCTATATACAAAAACTAGAATCAGTAAGTGTACATAGCAAGTTCACAGAACACAAGATTAATACATACAAATAATTTACATGTATACATTAGTAGCAATAACCAATAATCTGCATAAGAAAGCAATTCAATTCATAATAGCATCAAAAACCTAAATTACTAAGAAAAATTAATACAAAGTTTATTCTTTCAAAAATTTCATACCTACATACACTGTACTTTGATTTTACCCACCCCCATCACCTCCTCAAACTCCAGTGAGAACCACCAGTCATCTTCCTCCCAACTTAATGACATTTAGCCCCTTGAGTCCAATTAAGTCAATGTGTGTAGCGCCATCCACTGAAGCATGAACATTCTATCAGTCGCTATACGCCCCCCACCACACACACACACACAAACACAAAATGTACTCTCCTTCAGAGCCCATCAATTCCCAATAGCTTCTCAATTAGGAGTGGGACTCAGAGAGTCTCCCTCCATCCATGTTGGAATTTTCACTGGCTTGATTGTGTGCAGTCAGACATCGAATCAGCTATATCATATACTGATTAGAAACAAACCTAACTAAAGTATCATGAGGCCTAATCAATGAACTTGCAAAATACTGTTGAGAAATTTTTAAGAAAAAAAGTCGTAAGTGTGGAGATAGAACCTGTCTGTAGAATGGAACTCTCGGTAGTCTTTCAGACGGCAGTTCTTCCCAAATGGGTCTACAGGTTCAATGAAGTCTCCACTCAAGTACAATGTAATGTTTTACAAAATACTTTTGGTTGTGAGCCTAGCCTTTTAAGGCTCAGCTATCACCCCGGAACTTGCCCGACCTTGATATGAGGGTTTGTGCCTAGTCTTTTGTATGTTATTAGGCCGTTCTCAGTGAATATCCCTGGGAGGCTAGTTCTTCTATGAAGGGAAATGGACGGGGAGTGGATCTGGGGGATTGGGAAGTAGGGGAAGCTGGGAGGAGTGGGGGCAGGAAAAAACAGTTCTTGGGATTTATTGTAAATAAATAAACAAAAGAATCATAAAAATAAAACATAAATCAACAGGCCAATCATAAACTTATAAGAACGTTTAAAACACTTAAAATAGACAAAATGATTTCAAGGAAACAAAAAGAAGATATACCCATCTGACTTCAAAACTGGAAACAAACAGTGTACTGTTGCAAATATAGGCGTATAGAGCATCGCCAGTAATGGCCCTAAACATTCATAGTCAATTCACTTGACAAAAGAACCAAAGTAATTGGATGGGGAAGATATAATTTTTTTTCTTGCCTCAAGTTTATTTATAAAAACAGCATAGGACACTGGTCTACAAATAATGTGTAGATAGGTTGTAGGTAGGTGGGTCACAGAGTTCATCTGTCTTCACATTGGCAGGAGGTTTCACAGGGGCCTTTACAGGGGACTGGGCACCTTCGGGAGCCTAGACTGGAACTGAAGCCTAGGCCTTAGCTGGAGCTTTGGCCTCTTCCCTGGTTTGAACTATAGGCTTTGGTTGGCAGAGCCTACGCCCCTTGGCCATGTAGCTATCAATCTGATTCCCAAGCTTGGATTGAGCAATGAAAGCCAGGCAGCTGAGTTTGCGGCTGGGGCCCTTTGGTATCTTGGGCTTCATGGTCTGAGGCTTCACAAGGGCCTTGACGGCCTCTGCTTGTGCACTCACTACCTTTACATTGTCGGCCTGCATCTACATCAGGCCTTTCTTGTTGTGTTTCTTGGCAAAGCACATGTTCCTCAGGAACTTGAGTTCAACCCCCTTAAGAGATTTCTATCTTTGTGACCGGGGTTTCTTGATGCTATTTCTGTGCCATTTGTGGGACTGGTTGTGTGTGATGTGGTTCCTGGACTTGGCCATGTCTGCACAGTAACCTGCGGCTCAATTCAGTTGACTAAAGAACCAAGGTAATTGGATGGGGAAAATATGATAATTAAAAAAAAAAGATATTAGATACTCATCCCAAAGAATGAACATGTCTTCAGGTACTACACAAACATTTTACTTAAAATGCCCAAGATTGATGAAAGCATAAATCCATACAAAGACAAGTGCTCATAGCTGAATCATTAGTAGAAAACAAAAATTAAAAAGATTCAAATGTCCATTAGATATGAGCAAATTCAACGCAGCATCACAACACAGTGAAATATTGCCAGTGTAGAAGAACAGTGTGATCATATGACATCACTGAGGAATCACAAATGTTAAACAAAACATGGCAAATGCAAAGGTCTATATATTGTCTGACTCTCATCACATGTAACTTTTTTTAAAAAGAAGTCAAATCTGTATAAAAAGAAATCCAATCATTATTTTCCTGGAGATAAAAATATTCAGTTGAAGCCGGGTAGTGGTGGCACAAGCCTTTAATCCCAGCACTTGGGAGGCAGAGGCAGGCGGATTTCTGAGTTCGAGGCCAGCCTGGTCTACAGAGTGAGTTCCAGGACAGCCAGGGCTATACAGAGAAACCCTGTCTCAAAAATCCAATATATATATATATTCAGTTATTATAAATAAGCAGAATAAACTTTAAGGGGTAATAAAGGTATTCTAAAAAGCAGACTGTAGTAAAGATTACATGACTATACAATCAAATCATAAACTTGTGCTCTTTAGGGGATTAGTTATTTAGAAAAATCAAACCTCTGTAAAGCCTTCTCATGGGACTTCTATCTACAAAAGAGATCAACAAAATCCCCAATTCTCCCTTCCCTTAATATTTGATTAATTATTATACTTGCTTTTATAATTAAATACAATCATATTTCTTCACATTTTAGTAGAAAATGCAACGTTCTTGGGAGCAGAAATGATGGTTACCATTGAACATGTGTCACTATCCCTTTTCCGGCAATCTACCATGTGTCTAGAAAACCACAGTCACATCACTGAAAAACCAACATTCCATATTCCATCCCCATCATTGCTAGTCAATGAAGGGAAAATGACCTTTATCATGATTTTCTTCAAGGGTGGTATTGTCCCAAAGTTTAGTTCCTTTTGAAAAAGAAAAGGATCTGGGGAAGAGATTCATTTTTTCAGCAGTAGTTTTGTTCCTCCAATTCTCAAAATGTACACTGTAGTTTTCTTTATAAGTTATTGCTTATGTGGTGTTTCAATTTTCCCCTCTAAATGTCTTGCCTCTAGATTTTTTTAATAACCACTCTTTACTTTGAAATAAATATTATCAGCTAAGCGAGGATTTGGTCATGTTCCGATTATATATATATATGAATATATATATGAACAATTTTCATTTCAGCGCTAATTGAATCTCCCATTCATCCATGTTTTTACAAAGCTGTAAAATTAACCATCACTGAATCAGCCGTGTAAATGATTCACATAGACTCTAAATAGTCTGAAGTGAAGAAATTAGGTGAAACCAAGTTCACACACTAAAGCACTTATTAGCACTACCAAAATCAATAGACACTAAACATTTTCTTTTTTTTTTTTCTTTTTGGTTTTTTGAGACAGGGTTTCTCTGTGAAGTCCTAGCTGTCCTGGAACTCACTCTGTAGACCAGGCTGGCCTCGAACTCAGAAATCCGCCTGCCTCTGCCTCCCAAGTGCTGGGATTAAAGGCGTGCGCCACCACTGCCCGGCAAACATTTTCTTTAAAGTATGATACAGCCCTTTATGCTGACTGCTCTGAAAGTGATTTCTATGGGAATGAGAACTATTCAGGTTTTTTCATTAATCATTATTCAGGGTAATCTATCCTCCTGTACATGTGAAAGGTTCAGAAGATTTAAAATTGAAAAAACTTTTAACCTTGGGAATGCTGTCATTCAACAGTAATAGGAAACTTCCTCTTCAATGATGTCAAAACTGAAATGTAATAGCAATAAATATTAGAAGATACTACAGATGATGGAATATACACTCACTCCTATTGTCACACTGCAATTTCCAGACGCCAACCTTTTGTTTTATTCATGATCACTGAGAAGCAGATGTCAAAGCAAGGAGAGGACTGTCATGAATTCAGTAAGATGCTGGTCACAGAAGTAGTTGTTTATCCGTAGATTCTCAGGTTCTGTAATTTAAAAATAATTAATAAAAACAACTGAACTGAAAGCATTTACAATGACATTAGCTCCTACACACACACATACACATTTAGACATTAGGCAATTTGAGGAAAATATAACTATAGAACACAGGCATTGTCCCCCAAAGGCTTGTGTTTTGAATTCTTGATCGCTACTTGGTGACTCCATTCTGGAAAGTGTCAAAACGTTAAAAGGTGTGGCTTAGGTGGACAAAGTACATCATGTCCTTAGAACAGACACTCCTTGTGCTTCTTGTCCACCATAAGCTAAGCAGCTTCTTCCACATATTACCACCAACACGATGTGCTGTTTCACCGCGGGCCTACAATCAACAAGCTAAAGACTATGAACCGAAGTCTTTGAAACCGTGAGTCAAAATAAACCATTCCTCCCTTAAGCAGTGTATGGCAGAGGTTTCTGTCATAGTGATGAAATGTTCCACGCAACACTCACTTTGACTTCCTCTTGTCTTCATTAAAACAATAATACAAACATTTTGACAACATATATTCATAAAACTGTGAGGAATTGGAAAAGAGAAAATAGTAACATAGTAATATAATTCTGAGAAACGAAAATAAAATAGTAGCACCATCATCAAAATGAAGTCTGGGATGGCTACGTGGGAAATCAAGAACAATCCTGAAGTTTCAGGACTACATGGCCATGTCCTGTGGGAGTGGAGAACAGCAGAGTATGATTTTGAAAGGACAGAGTCACAGCCCCTTGGTAGAACACTAACCTAGCAATCCCAAGCCTCTAAGTCTGTTCCCCAACTGTAGGAGAGTCTGGTCAGGTGGTAAGTAGCCATGCCTATCTATCATCATCTCCAGGGATATAAATTTTTTAAAAAGCAAATAAATAATTAAATTTTATTTTTACCATAGAATCATTAGGCTTCCAAATAGGGGAAAGTAATGACAACTACACCTGTGTAGCAATTACTGTGCACTGGTTATCATCTACGCATTTACTTATTTTGGCTCACTTACATTTTACCCTAGTTTTGTGAGGTAACTGCAAAGAGACAGAACCTAGAGAAGTGAGAGCTGTATATTGCAATGCTAAAGCATGTGTAGCCTCTCTACTCGGTGCCTCTTCCCTTGTAACTTCCTCCCTGTGAATAGGAGGGGCATATTCTTCTCTGGTGATCCTGGGATCACAACTATAGCAGGAAAACAGAAAGCTAATGACATCCGGGTTTCCCAACCCTTAGCCCCGACACTAATGTTTAGTAAAAACTATATTCTCCCACTGTGAAAGGTTTTTCCAAGCAGATTCCTGTTGCTTACCTGAAAACACAAACAGATGAAGATTGCTAGGCATGAGAGAAAAGGTGTATAAATAAAATATGGGAAGAGAACAAAAAATATATGTATATGTATACACACACACAGGAGTAAATGTGACAGCGTGGGTATGGAGGACTACTTGTGGGCATCTGCTCTGTCTTTCTAATCTGTGAGTTGTAGGAACTGAATAAGGTCCTCAGACTTGACAAATGCATTTACCCACTGAGCCATTTTCTGGTTCTATTTCGGTTAATCAGCATTTTAACTTTGACAGTCTCATAAACATATATCATATTTTGTATCATATTCAACACCCACTTTTTCTTACTCAGTTCCTCTGTCCTCCTTCCAGAAGATGATTTAATCATGAAAAGAGATATTTAGAAAATAAAGACACCTTTAAAAATTATATATATAGAGACTATGTACCATATATCTCAAATAAATATAGCTATCTTAGTAAGTATTATGTAACAATATGAAACTAACTGTTAATATGCAATAGGATTTTTAAAAGATAAATGCTGAGTAAATCTGAGATTGATGCTAAAGGACAGATATATAAAATACAAAGGAAGGGCACTGACTTCAAAAACTCAAATACCTTAATTATACGCAGACTCAAAAGAAAACAACCTTTAAAGAAAACAAATTATCAAGAAATCAAATCATCTGTAGAACCATACTATATGAACTTTTCTCATTAAGAGAGTTCAGTGACAGTCTGCATGGTACAGAAAAAGCAGACCCACACCACAGACATCTCAAAATAGAAGAGCCAAGTGACTAGAAGCCATCTAGGAAAGGCTTAGGGCATGCAAGTGGGTTTCCTGAGATGACCCATTGTTTTGCATGGCCTGTTATGGGTAAGCTCTAAGAATGCAGGGTCCTTAGAGACTTCATCCCTGGATATCTTCTTGCTACTGATATTTCCTGTCACTATTACAGAGCTTAATGATTTCTGGGTATGAGCCTACCCTATTAAGCAAATTTCCTGCAGATCAACATGAAGATGAACTTTCATGAACTAATGCTGTTTAGATAAATTAGTGATGCTATAGAATTCCTGACTTGATTCAAATAATTTTAAGAAGAAAGTTTTAAGAGATGGTTTTAGTTGCTTTCCCAGAAAAATAAAATTAGGATCAAAAATAGAACATGCCCAGTCCTCATAGAGTAGTAAGTAAAGGCTGCATAATAAGAAGTACGATGAGCTTTCACAATTACCCTAAAAAGAGAAACAGGCTTGGGACAAATTTGTGATCAAGAAAAAACATTCATTCTAAGTCAGCTCTAAGGATATAACCACAGGTGTGTACTATGACAAAGCGAGGTCACGTGAAACTCTTGCTATGAACTTATAAAATGAAACACTGCTTTCAACTTACTATCAAAATCCTTCTGTAACTCCCCTTTTGTGTAACATTTTATCTATGAGGTAATTTTCTAAAGAACGCTTGTCTAAACAGGTATCAGAAGGCCAGAGAGAAGAAATAAAGTGTGGCATTAGGGATTCTGCCTCATCCACCCAATGTATACATGTATATGTCTGGTTACCTATATTATGTACATAAATACATGTGTAGGTATATGTGTATGTATGTGTATGCATGTGTATGTATATGTATGCATGAACATTTGTGGAACTGATAAAACAGGTAGTTGGGCTTGACCAGACTGAGCCTCTAGAACAGAGACAGGTCCTTGAGCCAGAGAGAAAAGATCACTAGCAATTAAGCCTTTTATAATTCTTGATCCCCTGTTGCTGTCATCAGGAGTTTACTACCAGAAACCAGCAGCATTTAGCCACAGAATAGTAAGAAACCAGCACTTATTAGCACAAAATAAAAAAAGAGAGTTACAAGGCCAGAGTCTTTGACCTTCGTTCAATGTTGTGTCTCACCTCCTACCATCCATTCCAAAGGTCAGGGCAGGTCACCAGTATGTAAATGATGAAAATCAAAATATTCTTAACATTTTTAAACATCTGTACCAGAAGCTGCAGAGTAAAAAAGCATGGATCTTTAACTACTGACAAAGGCCACAATGTCTTAGTTAAGGTTTTATTGCTGTGAAGAGACACCATGACCACAGCAACTCTTATAAAAGAAAAAATATTTAACTGGAGCTGGCTTACAGTTACATTATTGTCAATGACAGGAAGCATGGCAACATGCAGGCCGACATGGTGCATGGGAAGGGGCTGAAAGATCTACATCTGGATCCATAGGCAGTAGGAAGAGAAAGTGGTATACTTTTTCCAATAAAGCCACACCTACTGCAGCAAGGCTACACCCTCTAATGGTGCCACTTCCTGTGAATCTATGGGGGCAATTTTTGTTCAAACTACCCCAGGCAAGAAGAGAATATGGATGCTTTCGGAGAAGTGAGTTTCCGAACGCTGACTTCTCAAACATTCTCCCTCAAGAAAGACTGCCCTGAGTGAGTTCCTTGACATAACAGGGGAGAACCAGAGTATGCAAGATCCTCAGGTTCAGAATTGACAACCCAGAGGACATGAAAGATCCTGAACAACAGAGGCATCGTGGGTTAGAGCCAATCATTTTCACGCTGTGCATGCTGGGGGCTTACCAAAGCTGCTTCTTTAGGAAGATAAAATGGGCACAATACAGTTGTACCAAAATGTAAATAGTAAAACACATGCCAAGGACAGTGGGGTTGAATGACTAGTAAATACATAGAGAGTGCAAAAAACAGTAAGCAAAGGGCAGCAGAAGCAACAACAGCAGATAGATAGATAGATAGATAGATAGATAGATAGATAGATAGATAGATAGATAGATAGATGAAAGAACAAATAAATAGAATAAAACTCAGGAAAGTAGACAGAAATAATTGCTACATTGGTACTAAAGTTTGTTTGCACTACTGTGCTGATGCAAATATTCAGTGAAAGTACATTGAATTGTGAGAGTGAAAAGACTATTTCTTGGAGATAGCAAGAAAATATGCAGAGAGGCATTCAGAGAAGTCATTAAGTATATACTGAACGGTGAGCATCCTGAGATGGTACAAAGAACAAATACCAAAATGAGTACCAAAACTGATGCAAAGATCTCTTCCAAAAGGGAGAAGTCTGTGTTGCTGTTTCTTGTTCTCCTTTTCCTTATAAAAGTTGATATCGGGCTTTGAGGTGAATCGTGAGTAAACACACTTGCTGTGCAAACTGGGTAACTCAGTACAATCCCTAGTGCTACATGAAGATGGAAAGAGAAAACCCACTCTGTAATGTTGTCCTCTGACATCCACACATGCACCACGGAGGTGCACATTCTACACACACATAATAATAATAAATTTTAATTAAAAGACTTTACATTTAAGCTATGTGTATATATAAACATAAGAAAAATAATTTTGAAACAGTAACAAGTCTGTGGTATTGTCTTCACTTGCCATTTCGCCTAAGCTATTTGACATAGCCTATTCTTTATAGTGACTGGAAAAAACCAATTAATTTTCTTTTCTTATTATTCTTAACTACTTCAAAGGAATTACTGAATGTTAGAAATGTCAACATAATGCTTGCTGACCAAGCAATTATGGTTCATTTTCAAATAGTTAGAAATAGGTGACAGATATTAACCACACAACAAGCTCTGTGAGTGAAGAGAAGCTTTGATTCCTGCCCCTGCCCCCAAAGCTGCTCAAGGCTAGAGAGTAATTTCATAGATACATAAGGCAGTGATGCACTAACACACAAACTCCAGCTTCTTAAATCTTTTTTTTTTAATTTTGGGAGTTACCTTGGAAGTAGTCACATATGGTGGAAGAAAGAGAAAAAAATGAATGCAGCAGAGCTACAAATCCAGGAAGAAGCCAGAGAAGGCTCTTTATTCATGAACAATCTTATAAAACACTGTATTACAAAAGAAAAGCATTATGTGAATTCAGAAGAGTTCATGGATATGTCACAAAGCCAACCTATTTATGAATAATGGGTAATAATAAGTTTAGACAAAGGAAAGTCAGAGGTGGCTTCCAAAACACTTAAAATAAAATCACTGATTTCAGGTTTGTGGAAATATTGTTAAGTGAAACAAATATAAGGATAAGATTATATTGTTTTTGTAGATGAATTCATTATAGGGCAGCATAAAATTTTATTAAGAATGTGATTTTGATGCATGTACCTTTAATTCCAGCACTTGGGACACAGAGGCAGGCAGATCTCTGAGTTTGAGGCCAGTCTTGTCTACTGAATGAGTTAGTGAGTTCCACGACAACCAAGGTTACATAGAGGAACCCTGTCTGAAAAACCAAAAAGCAAAACAAAACAAAAGGGTTTGATGTTGTTTTAAATCAAGAAAAAAGTCACTTTTTCCTTTACTTATTATCCGATACAGATTCTACTCAGTAAATGATAATCAAGCATCCTGAATAAACATTCATTCATCTCCTGAGGGTATAATACTTAAAGTACATGAAGTCAAAACATAGCCTCATAAGGGATGAAATAAGTACCAAACATATTACTTTAGGGCTGGTAATATAGTCTAGTGGGAGCATGGTTGCCTAGCATGTTTAAGGCCTTAAGTTCAACTCCCAGCACACACACACACACACACAAAAAAAAAGAGAGAAAAGAAAAGAAAAAATCTCTACATAACTTTTACCCAACATACTCAATACTAGGGCTCTTTCTCTAAATTCTATACTTCTACAAATATATACATATAATGATGGTTACTGTATTATAATAAGTGAGATCAGAAAAGGTAATATCTAAAATAACCATTAATTTTAGAATGTTCAAAATATATATCTGACTTATGGAATACACACACATCTAACACCATGAACACACATGCACACCAATATTTGCATAGTTGAAGCATGTGAATATTGCTTAGAATAAACTAGGGACACAATTATCCTTATGCCAATTAGCAAGAATTAAGCAGATGTTCATTGATATTTTTAGGAAAGCATTAGTTTTCATCCTGTAATTGATGTTCTATTTAGCTCTCGTGCAATGCATTAATGTTGCATTATTTACAATCAAAAAGGAAGAAGGCCGAATCTAGCAATGTTACGCCTAGTGGGAACCAAGGTGCTTGAAAATGTCAGAATGTACGGTTCCAAGACCTCCTGTCCCTTCATGAGTACATGACTGCAGTATGCAGAATAAATAATTACCCTTCCACTGTCTCAAGGGCAGGAAATTACTGCTCTTTGCCCTAAATGAGTCCCTCAGTGCTGTGTACCCAGCGGGTGTGCACAGAATGTTTGCTGATAACGATAATCATGAGAATGCTGATGACTGTGACATGCTGTAAAGTTTAATTTAAAAGCCATTGGGGGGAAAATAACAAAACACCATGTTTCAGAATTTCATCTGCCTGAGAAACACATTCTGTTAGATTATTAATAAAGTAACTCAGAGCACATTGTACTCTCAATTGCTTTGGGGGCCATCATGAGTTTCATTCATTTGCATGGCCTAATTATTACTTCAGATGTACTGGGAGGCAAAGCAAGGTCCATTTCTACTATTTTAGCCTGAAAAGTTTGTCTCTTGTAAACATTTTTAAATTAAATGTCTAAAATGGCTGCTATCAAGTAAATGGTACTTAATCCCTACAGCAAGGTTTGAAATGCACTGTTTTCTATCTCCTAAATTACTGTTCTACTTTATTGCGATAATGACACTCCTTTTCCCTGTGTTTCAGCATTTCAAAGTGACTTTGTTGAAAGATGAAAGTAGCTCTCTATTCTAGTTCTATCCCAATGTTACAGGGGGAACTCTGTTTATATGTAGGTTATGTGACTTATCTTAGATGATCACTGAAGATTCATGCAGACACTGTATGAATAGTACCTACCCCTCCATTAGCAAAGTCTGAAATTGGTCTGCAGTCATGAAGCTTTGATAATAGGAAGAGACACCACATGAAGATGTACTACAGGGAAAAGAGCTAGTATTGCTGTATCTGAGAAACCATTATCAGTCTGAGAAGAAAACTTTAACACACAGAGTGATGAACTTGTAACAGGACAGTTGGTCTGTAAAGAAGGAGACAGAAAACCCAAGGGAGGATCAGAAGGTAAAGAGGCCCATTTCTGAGTCTCTCTGCAGAGCTGTCTGTGTCTACTGAGTGACAGTGGATGGCTGACATGCTCCCAGCATGGCATTGCTGCTGGGATGCTAAGGAAAGTCATTAAGAGGCTGTTCAATGGGACATCAGTAAGCCTCAGTGGGAAGCCAGCAGAGGAGACAGATAAGAGGAACTTAGCCCTCCTAGGAAGTTACTCTGGGAAGTGCTGGAGATTTACAATGAAGCCAGCTCCAAAATGCCTATAAGAAGTGGTGAAATGCAGCCCTGATTTACTGCAACATGGCCAGTTGGGTATTAACAAGATTCACTCAGAATCTGGAGAAGGGTGAGTGCCACTCACAGCCAGCCATACACTGGGTAATCAAGAAGTAAAAAAGTTCCTATAAACACCCATGAAAGAAACAAGGCATTCCTTCAGTGCCCTCTGCTTAAACTAATAATGTGCTTACTGGCAAAAGATACTTACAGTCTTGGTCTTCAGTATTACAAAGTGAGAGGAAAATCTGATTTAGGGTTCAAAAGTAATAACAACTGCCACAAACGTCTGCAATATTTATTTTACTACAGGACATTCCAGAAACAAGCTGGAGTACCCATTCTGAAACCTCCAGCCCAAGAACACAAAGGGAGGGACTCATGGCTCCACCTGTATAGGTAGTTGAGGGTGGTCTTGTCAGGCATCAATGGAAGTGGAGGGCCTTGGTGCCTGATAGTTTGGATTACCTAGTGTTGGGAAATTTGAGAGCAGGGAGGCGGGAATGGGAGGATGGTGAGAGCACACCCTCATAAAAACTCCCAGAATTATATAGGTTAGATATGATAGAGACAGGCCACCGGAAGACTAGATTCCAGAATTCAAACAAAAAATATTTTGATACTAAAATTTGTTTTGAGAATTGTATATTGCAGAATACACAGCCTTGGTGTATCTACTCATCAAGCAAGCTGAGCAGACCTGCTCGAACCTCTTGTCCTGGAATCTCAGCTGGATGCAGTGAAGACACAGATGTCAGAGGCTTATAAATTTACTCTTCCTTCCAGCCCTCTTCTAATATCTCAATGCCTGTAATCAGCTTGAAGAAGTTAATGAAGAGTTGGCGCCCTATTCCCTGGGTTTGGGGACTGAGGTAGCTAACATTGGGCTGTCTTTCTAGGGAAAAGTAGTGGTTTTGTTGGAACAGGGAGGAGTAGCTAGGATTTATTGCATAGCTATAACCTATTGGTAGAAGTCTGTATAATTATTATTAAGCTAAAGTTATAATTTCTTAAATGGTACAAAATTTACTTTGATTTCAAATTTAAGGTTTTCATTGGTACGAGTTTCTTATTGATAAAGAAATGGGATTAATATTGTTACTCTCATAGGCATTGGGCCTATATAACACATTTAGGAACACAAGGCTTAGATTCAGTCCTTCTTTAACTTTTTTAACTGATTTGAGATGGTTAGCCTTTGAGTTAAGGGTCTATAGCAAATTCATGGCTCTGTGTTTATTGGTAGGGTGTTTTCTATATTTTATTTAGAAATAGCTGAGAGGAGTTAACCGACAACAGTCCAGATTGCCTTACATGGATAGTTAGTTTTCAAAATGTCAGAAGTCCACAGAATTGATGTTACAAACATTTCTGTATTAAGGTTCATTTTGATTAGAGACCTGTCTGCTCCTGACAGCTTCCTGTCTTGGATTCTAAGAAGAAATTGAGCATCTTTGGAGTTACTCCAATTGTGGTGAGACAGAAAAAGGCAAGAATTGCCTCTTTTCATATACAGACAAATTATTGTCCTGAAAAGGACACACTTGCAGAGTAGTCAACTGATTATATCTGCCAAGACAGAGTAATCAGCCCTTAATAATTCTGCATCACTAGGTATGTCAGATGATCCTGGGCTAGAAGGCTGAAGATCAGATGTTCCAACATTTTGTCGTATAGGGACTGTCCAGGTGTTCGGCGGTCTCCATAAATTGGCTAAGTTTTAGAAGCTATGATTTGTGCTTCCCATAATTTCAGTTAATTCAGTCATTCTGTATTTCTGATGGGGTTGCAGACTTATAGTCTCATAGCCAATCCCGGCTATTTATTTTGAGAGAAAAGATTTGAGAGGATGGTTTTTAGTTGACATTCATTCGAAAACCAAGAAAAAAGCCAGGTTCAGAACTAAGTCTTTTAATTAGGAGAGATGACAGAGTTTCTGGTTAGTCAACAAAATGATGGACTGGATATTAGGTCTATATTGTACCTTACTGATACAAATTGGTATAGTTATGCTCTAATTGTATTTTGAGAGAATAGTTTTATTTTAACAGGAAGGGTGTTATGTAAGAGTAGCTAAGGTGAGATGAGTAAGGAGAGGAAGAGGAGGAGAAGGAGAGGAGGAGCTAGGAGATGAGAGATGGGGGGGAGGGGAACATGGAGGTGGATGTTCGCGTGTGTCTGCCAGTCAAAGATAGTTGGTATATCTAGGTTGGGTATTGGGTTACACTTCTGATTGTATGGGCATCTTGTTATTGAGCATTACCAAACTTATAAAGCCTTTGATTAACATTTTTAAAAGTTACTAATAAAAAAATGCTAAGGTAATGGTTTCATCAGGGGGAGAACTTTTGCTAGTTACAGGAAGCTTCACGAAAGCATGCCGCTGGAATAGAGTTTGGAAGGATGTAAACATGGCAGAACAAGGAACTCAGGGTTGAAAGGTGTGTCCTCATCCTAATTATTTTATTAACAATGACCTTGGCTTAGTCAAGATCTTAGCATTCTCATGCATAAATGTGTGCTTTTCCCTAGATAATCTTATATTTTTCTTATGTTGGTGCATATACACAGACATTTAAAGATTTTGTGAGATTTATTACTTTGTTTAATAAATAATTATTAATAAGTAAAAAAAAAGAAAAGAAAAGAAAAGAAAAGAAAATCACACCAAGATGGCATTTCAATTCTGAACATCTATGACCCAAACACAAGGTAACCCAAGTCTGTAAAAGAAACATTACTACAGCTTAAATCACATACTGAACATCATAAACTGAAAGTTAGAGACGTCAATATGTCACTCTCACCAAGGGACAGGTTATCCAGCAAAAAACTAAACAAAATACTGGAGCTAACCAGACATGATAAAAAACTAACAGACCTAACTGGTATTTACAGACCATTTCACACAAACACAAAAGAATACACTTTCTTCTTAGAACCTCATGGAACTTTCTTCAGAATTGTCCACATACTTGGACATGGAGCAAGTCTCAACAGAAATAAAACAATTGAAATAATTGCCTGAATGCTATCTGACCACCACAGTTTAAAGCTGGATATCAAGAACAGCAGAAAACGTACAAACTCATGGAAACCTGAACAGCACTTCACTGAATGAACCTGTCTCAGGACAGAAATAAAGAATAAAATTAAAGACTTTCTAGAATTCTATGAAAATTAATTCACAGCATCCCCAACTTATATGACACAATGAAAACAGTGCTAAGAGAAAAATTCATAGTGCTAAGAACCTGCATTAAAAGAAAAATGGGAGAGCTCTCAGGCTAGTAAGTGAACAGCATACTTGAAAGATAATAGAACAAAAAGAAGTCATTATGTGGAAGAGGAGAAAATGGCAGGAAATAATCAAACAGGACTGAAAGCGATAATAGAAACAGAGAGAACAACGTATGCCTCATAAGTATATATAACATCTGCAGAAATGTCAGTATAAGCTGAAGGGAGTTTTGTCCAGGAACTGCCCCCTCCCCCACCTTAGAGGCCTAGATTAGTTATTTCTCTGATAATGTAATAAAATATGACAACAGGCAACTCATAGAAGATAGTTTACTTTGGCTTACACTTTTAGAATGGAAATCCACATTGGTGGGAATGTCATGGCAGCTGGAGTAGGGAGCTGAGAGGTTACTTCTCTACTGCACACAGGAAGCAAAGAGCAAGTAGTCATTGGGTAAAGCTATACTGCCTTAACACCCACCCCCACCCCCACACAGTGATAGACTTCCTCCAGCAAGATTTCACTGCCCCTCTCAAAAGCTCGATATCCTCCACAAATAGCACTAGCAACCGGGGAACAAAGGTTCCAGGACCTAAGCCTATGGGTGACATATTTTGTTTAAACTCCAACAGGGCTAGTGAGATGACTGAGTGGATCAAGTTGCCACCCCTGATGATCTGAATTCAATTCCTGGGACCCACATGGTTGAAGGAGAGAGCTAACTCCTACAAAATGTCCTCTGACCTACACATTTATGCCATGGCACATGAGCACACAGTACACACACACCACGCGAACATACATACAAAGAAAATGAACAAATAAAAAGATATTTAAGAGCTATCTCCTCCAAATAGAACACCACATAGATAATAAATCAGGTTATGTATACTGGTTCATCTTTTAGAAATTCTCCCTAGTGTCCCTAGTTTCAAAAGCAGGAGGATGTCTTAAAAATAGACTGACAAAAACATAATGTGCTTTCTCTCCACAATTCCAGTGGACGCTCAAAATAGCAGTAGATCACAAAGGACACAGAGGGAGCCCTTTGTGGTGGAGGTGGATCATCAGCTACCATGGCACTGCTCTTTGGATCTTCTCCTCGAGATTGCAGTTCCCCAAAACTAGGAAAATGGGTGATATCGATAGTGATATTGGCGACACAGTGGTTATTTTCATGATTGTCACCTCGAGATTCTACAAAACATATTGTGATAATGACAATATTATATTTGGATAAATATAAAAGAAGTTCTTTTAGAGGAATTTTTTGTTGCTGTTGTTTTTCGAGACAGGGTTTCTCTGTGTAGTCCTGGCTGTCCTGGAACTCACTCTGTAGATCAGGCTAGCCTCGAACTCAGAAATCTGCCTGCCTCTACCTCCCAAGTGCTGGGATTAAAGGCATGCGCCACCACTGCCCGGCATAGAGAAAATCTTGAAAGTAACAAATCAATATGACACACGATCCCAGGAGTCATTAGATTTCCATAGTGAGCTGTGTTTGGACCGAGGGGAATCAGAAACATTATGGAAGGCCTCCTTGAGAGACCTAGCCCCAGCAATATGGACCAGCAAAGCCTGTTACAGAAGTTACAGCAGCATGCAAGGTATTCAATAGCTATGCCAACCTACTTATCAGGACAGCTGACTTGGACTGGCTAATGTAGCTCTACTGAGGTGATTAAAAGTACAGAGAAATTGAGCCTGCGGGACTTACAGCTTCATCCTTTCTTAACATCAGTTTACAAAAGATACACCTGTCACAGCAAATCTTAGCTTAAAGGGAAGAAAGAAGCCGATAATAAATTCAGAGAAGTTCTAAGAGCACAGAAAAAAATCTCACAGGGGAGCAGAGACTTCAATAATTTCCATAAAAGAAAGGTATGGGCAGTACTTCATAAACTCTAGAAATATCTGTTTAGAATGCTGGCATACACTATAGATAAAAAAAAAATGAAAGAAAAGAAAAAGTTAGAGAAGAATCCTCAAACTGCTCTTGTGACTCAGAAATCTATAGTCTGTGGAAATGAGGTTATCTGTTTATATGTTATATAAAGATACTATTTTTTGCATCCATGGGTTTCAATTACCATGGAGTCAACCAACCACTAACCAAATATATTTGTTAAAAAAAAAAAAAGACTGTGCTGAACATATACATACTTTTTTCTTAACATGACTCCCTTAACAATGCATTTCAATGTTTAAACTATGTTAGGTATTTAATTACTTAATCTAAAGATTATTTAAAATATACAGAAGGATATAGACAGGATGAATGCAAATAATCTTATTTTGTATAAGGACTTGAGCATATATATGTTTTCTGTCAGTAGGGCTCCTAGAACAAATACCCCATGGATACCAAGGGATGGTTATGTTTAGTTGATTTTATAACCATACATATAGTACTTCACATTTTTATAAATGTTATTTTTATAAATGTACGTAAAACAACTAGTTGCAATAAGGCTCCTCTACTAACATACCCCAAAATTGAAACCTAGATCATTTTGTTTAAGGTAGGTGATATCTTAATCATTAAGAAGTGTCCGTGTTTGATTTCACTATTTCAATATTATTTGCTTTGTGAAGGAGCTTATTGTGGTTCTGAATTTTTTTAAACATAACTCAAAAAGTATTGCTTGTTTGAAGGCTCTATAGAATTCTTGTATAAATATATCTGACCCTTGGTATTTTGCTTGTTTGTTTCTTTTCATTTTATTCTGTTTGAATGCTTTTTAAATTTTTTTGATTTGCTGAAAAAAAATTAAAATAAAAATTAAAAAAAAACCATACACAATTTTAAAAGGTTAAAATTAAAAAAAAAAAAAAGAAGTGTCCGTGTTTGAAAACATTTATATGCTATGGCCTAATTTTGCCTCTTCACTGAATTGCAGGGAGAAGTACATGTGGAAAACAGAAATGAGGAAGAAAGACTAATCCATTTCTGTTTTGTTTTTGAATATCACTCTGTATCACCATTTTTGTTTTCCTTAAAATGTTAGCTTCAAGGATTAGTAACATGCATTCCTTTACTTATAGCCTGTAGAAGAATGCATATGTGTGTGTGCGTGTATGTGTGTGTATACATATATATGTATGTATATATGTAATATGTACATATTTTTCTTAAATTCTAGATTCTGCCCTACTATTGTAGTAGGTAGTACTAACTGGATAGTGTGTCATTCTACTATCTTTTATTAATAAATAGTGCACAGTCTCACACACAAAGTACAGCTGTTGCAACACCATATGACCAGGTGGTGACTTCCTGACCTTTCTTATAGCTAACTATGGCAGTTGTGATCAAAGTCTTCCCAAGGGAATGTGGACTATTAGAACAGGTACTTTTCCAATGTATTTGTACATCCACTTACTCTCATTTCTCTCTTCTCATATAGAACAAAGGACATACCTTTGAGACATGGAAGTCCTATGCTAGAGACTCATAGTGTAAAATCTCATTTGTCTCTGAGTGAGCTCATGAGCAGTGTTGGTACCATACAACGAAACATCTGTTTTACTTAAACCCCTTCATCTTTATACTTCTAGTAGAGCAACTTTTCTTGTACTCAAACTATAAATAAAAATCTGTAGAAAATTGTCAAAAAAAAAGCAAGAGCAATAATAAAAAATAAAATGAAATGAAAATACAGAAGTAAGAGAATGCCAGCCCATCATAGCACTGTGTCAAAAGTCCACAGTCCTGACATCTTCTGTGTGCATTGTTTCATTCAGTTTTTCCTGTTCTTACATTTTTTCCAGATGTATACTTTATTCTCAGATAGTGGCTCAAAATGCTAGCTGTACAAGAACAAATGTCAATGTAATCAAGAAAACATTATCTTTTGAATAAATGATACCAGGACATGTAGAAATCTATACTTTTTCAAAAAGGAAGAATGGTTTATTTTGGGTTACAGTTTCAGAGGTTTAGTGTCCATTTTGGCAGGGACAGTGTAGTACAACAGCAGGGATAGGAAACTGGCTGATCAAATTAATCTGCACACAAGAGACAGAGACACAGATATAAGCTTCAGTGCCCATTCTCAGGGTTGTACTTCCTCCAGCAGGACTCTGTCTCCTAATATGAATAATCCAGACACAGACATCAGAGACTTCATAAAAATTAATTCCAAATGGATCATCAAGGTACACTGATATAAAGTGCAAATCTGTAAAACTCTCTGGGAAATTGCATAAGAAAGATACCATCATAGACAAGACACATGGAAGAACTGACTGAATGAATAAAAACGGAAAGGAAGGAGGGAAAGCCAAAGACTAGGGGAAAATGCTCGCAGAAGATGTACAAAGAACCCTTAAAACTCAATCATGTTTGGTGGTAGCCTGCAACTTTATTTCCAGCACTTAGAAGACAGAGGCAGATGGAACTCTTTGAGTTCAAGGCCAGCCTGGTCTACCGAGCAAGTTCCAGGACAGCTATGGCTACACAGAGAAACCTTGTCTCAAAAATAAATAAACAAATGAACAAACAAACAAACAAACATAAAAGTCAATTGTAAGGAAACAACTTCAATTTAAAAAATGGCCAGACACTTGCAACTTCGTAGATGATGTGATCAAGTTTAGAGAAAATGAAAATGTATTATGAGAAAAATAGATGTAACTGAAAATCATGTTAAGAATAAGTTAGACTAAAGAACAAATACAGCATGTTTTCTACTGTTGTGGAGTATTCATCAGAGAAGACTGTTCTATAGCGTGTAGTTTTTGCTACCCTACTTTAAGCTGCAGGCAGACCATGCTACCAGCTCCACTCAGGTTCCCTCGGATCTGCAGATAAAACACACACATTGAAAATTAATTGAAAATTAATTTCAATCTGCTTTATTGGCTCAATTGCTGGGCACATCTAATCTCCCAAGGCTAGCATCCCTCCCCAGTACTCTTAGCTCAGCACCCTAAATCTGCCCTCAGCTTTAGTTGCTCAGTTACTTTCTCCTTGTTCAGCAACCCAAAACGGCCCTCTACTTAATTATGTTTGTAATCTACCTGGAGAGCCAGCCTATGGCCGCTCCACCCAAGATCTCACTTGGCTAGGCACTTTTTCAGAAGAAATATAATACATAGTATTAATGTCAGCTAAAATAGAACTTTTATGTTAAACTTCAAGGGAAAAAATGAAGAACTTTAGTTTTTAAAAACAAATCTAAAATAAGCCTGAAAAATACTAAATAAAAGTTCACAGAGTCATTAGCAGTAATTGACAAATATCAAATAAATGGAATTTTGTCCAAAACTCATTAGATAAAATCTAATAACCATCTGAAGATTGAATCACTACCCCATCAGCACACAGCATGATATCCCAAGTCAGAAAAGGCATTCCCTTGGTAAACCTAGAGAAATTCTTACAGAAGCTATTTTCTAGATCATAAATTCTCAATAAATTTAGAAGAATCAACATCATACACACTAGAGAATATCATCATCTGATGAAAAATCAGACAAAACAAACAGAAGGCTACTTACATAGGACAAATATTCCTAAAGTGATATAAATACACTAGGTACCAATTACAATAGAAATGACAAAATATGTAGCCTCATACAAGGTAATGCAGACATATTAAAGTACAGGATATGCACAGATGGTACTCAGTGCCAAGTGCAGAAGCAAATGTTTACTTTAAAAAGCGAGAAGAACCAGGTGTGGTAGCCCACACCTTCAATCTTTGCATTAGGGAGACAAAGAATGGTGAACCTCTGAGTTCCAGGCCAGCTTGGTCTACACAGTGAGTTCCAGGATAGCCAGGGCTACAATCCTAACACATGGACTGAGTTGGTTTCACAGGTGAACTTTATTAGCCTTCAAGGGACAAGGAGAGCCTGCAACCAAGTTTATTACGTAATTCTAGTCCCTGACATTAAAATGAGGGAAGTAGGGGTAAAGAAAATTATAAACTAATTATCTCTGTGCACACAAATTTAAAAATCCCAGAGGATAGATCAGATATATACTCAGCATCATTCTTTTCTAATAAGCTAGCAAACTATGAATGTCATCGATAGACTACCATGGTAAAATATCTGCCTACAGTTGAATTTACTCATTTTGATCACTGAATCATGTATAGGACAAAGACTGAAGTAGACACTGAGCTTTTCAAATATATATCTCAAATAAAGTCACTTAAGGAGACAGAAAAATTAAAAGTATTCATGCTGGTCATGTTTGATTCTCATTTTTAAAAATACTTTTAAAATCAACATTATAAGAAAACATCATAAGAAGGGATATTAAGGAATTTTTATGACATTATTGTTATTTAAGAAACTTTATGTTTCTCCAGTGACAAACATTTCTATTATGTATTTTAACATTGCATATTGATGTAGTATTCTGAAATATATTTAGAACAGAAATTAAGACTTCACAATTCATAACTACATTGTCTGGTAGCAAAACCAATCTCTGAGCCTAGAGAGGTTGCTCAAGGGATTGGCTGCTTTTCCAAAGGATTTGGCGTTCAATTCTCAGCACCGCATAGGGGTTCCCAACCATCTGTACCAGCAAATGGAGCACTCTCTTCTGGATCCTGCAAGTACCAGGCACACACATGATGCACAGGCACACGTACTGGCAAAAGACCATTTCCATATTTTTAAATCCAACCTCTATCTTTCTTATCTGAGTTACTGGGAAAGTTGCCTGGCCTATCCATTTTCAAATTCCTCATTAATAAGAAAGCAAATAAAAGGAGTTCCTGTGTGTAGTCCTATGCTGTTGACCAGCATATATTAATTGACAAATCATAGCTATAGGTAATAAATCAGCTTTGTTATATAGATGATTTCAAATGCTAATCATACAACATCAATAAGTACAAGAATAGTGTTTGAAAATAAGTAAAAATTTCATGGTACTTACATTAAAATTTTTGCCACTTCTCAGAGGTTGGAATTGTAGTCCTCATTTTGGGATTTAGAAGTGATCTACAATTGGTATGGAAACAGAAACGTTTTGCTGAGGAAAACTTAAAAATTGCTTGATCCTGCAGGTTCAGAGCTTTGTGTTAGATAATAACACTCTTGGGGCACACAGAGGTTATATGAGCCAGTGCAGAGTATAAAAATCTGCACCATGGTTGTCTGGCAACAGGCTATTTTCTGAGAAGGCTGTCTTAATGAAATGCAGTCTTGATGTTTGGGGCTGGTGATTTTTTATTCATTATCAAATAAATATAGAAGATTTCCTGCCCAGGACCCTTTATGCCAAGAACTAGATGACCCCCACAAAACAGGCTCAGCAAATCCTCATGATGTCAATTCACTAGGCTGTTTTCAAGGATAGCAGCAGACCTTGGCTATGCCTTCTTAGCAACATTCCCCAAAGTGGGAGAGAGGAACTCTGCCCCATCCACTTAAGAAACAAAGTAAATATAGCTCTGTATATTGTTTTTCCTTTAACTAAAAGACTACTCAGATAAGGGCTGGCTGGATAGTACAGACTGTAAAGAGCCTGCCATGCAAGAATGAGGACCCAAATTCTGCCCCTAGAATAGACATTAGAAGTCCAGTGGTGGCACACACTTGCAATCCCAGCATGATGGGGAAGGGCAGCAAAGACAGGAAGATGTACAGTTCTTGCTTGCCAGCCAGCCTAGCCCAAATGGCAAGCTACAGGCTGAAAAGAGACTCTGCCTCAAAAATATAAGATGATTGGCCATCCTGACAAAGAACATTGGAAACAGACCCCTGACCTTCATTCATTCGTGTACAAACATACACACACACACACACACACACATCCACACCGCACATTCTCTCATGCATGAACATAAACACATATCTATACAATGATGTTTTCAGTAGAAATAAAATAGACTTGACTGTTTCTTTATGTCCAAACATATGTGACACAATTATTTAAATCCGAAAGTAGGAGTTTAAAGAGTCAGGTGAGGAACACTGAGCTTCATTTCCTTGGAAAGGGTGTATCCTCTGTTATTCACATTCAGCTGTAAAAGAAGCAATGGGCTGGAGGTAGAAAGACCTAGCACTGTGGGACTTCATCTGCTAAGATCTGGGTTTGTACACACACAGCCTTGATACTGTCTGAATTCTCAGCTAGACTGTTAAGCTTGCTGGAAATTGGCAGGAGATAAACTCAGATGCCTGTGTAGGAATTGAAATGATTTGAACTACAGAAAGGAGAGCATTTGGATTTACTATATAGAAACAGTAAGAAATCTTCCTACAACAGACTATCATGCTTCAGTTTATCTCTGCATTTGGCTCCATGAAGCACTTTATGGAAATGATTTGTCTTATATTTAGAACATGAGATCTTTAAGGGTAGTGCTTTTTTGAATACTGTATATCTGGGGCACTTTGCATATAGTGGATAATATATTATAGATATTCAATAGCTCACTTAGTGCAAGTTTTTAACCTTATTTATTATCTGCTAAAAGGGGCAATTATGGCCAGCCATTTTTCCTGTCCCCTGAGGTTATGTCTTGATCTTCCATTTGACCTCCCTAGAAATATTGTTGTTGGACTTGTAAGAAGCCACTTCAAAGCCACAGCTCTATCTGAGATTTTCTTTGAAAGCATAGTCACCAGAGTTGGAGAGGCACCATGGCTCACACTGGCAGTATCCATCTAACCATTGTCTACTGTCACACAAGGAACCTAATCCTTCTGGTTTCATTTGCAACACATCCTGTACTCCGAAACTGTGTAACAACTCAACCAGTTTCCTGACTGATTCATCTAGTAGCTGTAGGTACACTAATAAAGCCACATATAACAAGTTGCCAGTTGTTCAGATTGGGAAGAGAACCTTGACAAGATCCTGTGCTCCAGTGTGGCTGACTCTTCTTGAACAAGGAGTAGCCCAGTACATGTACTATTCCAAGCTTCTAGTTCCTCCTTTCAAAACACCATGGTGAAACAGTAGGTGGAAAGCACAGAAGATAAGAAAAATATGACTCACCAATCCAACTAAACCTGTGGCTAAGTTTGAGGAAAAGCAAGGTGCTTTGTGCTCGGGGGCTGTGACTGTTAACAACATAAGCCTATTGCATAACACCTTTCAAGCTACCCAAATTCAGCAAAAAAAAAATAATCATTTTTAAAAGAAGCAATTCTCAAATTCATCTGGAAAGACAAAAGGAACCCAGAATAGCAAAAACAATTCTTAGCAATAAAAGAACTGCTGGGGGAATCACCATCCCTGACTTCAAGCTATTATACTACAGAGCAATAGTGATAAAAACTGCACGGTATTGGTACAGAGACAGACATGTTGATCAATGGAATAGAAGTGAAGACCCAGAAATAAAACCACACCCTTACAGACACTTGATCTTTGACAAAGATGCCAAAAATATACAATGGAATAAAGAAAGCATCTTCAATAAATGGTGCTGGTCAAGCTGGCAGTCTGTATGTAGAAAAATGAAAATAGACCTATATTTGTCAAATTGCACAAAGCTCAAGTCCAAGTGGATCAAGGACCTCAACATAAAACCAGATACACTGAATCTAATAGAAGAGAAAGTGGTGAAAAACCTTGAACTCACTGGCACAGGGGGAAATTTCCTAAACAGAACTCCAATGACTCCTGCTCTAAGATCAAGAATTGATAAATGGGACCTCATGAAACTGGAAAGCTTCTGTAAGGCAAAGGACACTGTCAATAGAACAAATTGGCAACCTACAGACTTGGAAAAAAATCTTCACTAACCCCACATCCGACAGAGAACTGATAACCAAAATATATAAAGTACTCAAAAAGCTAACCATCAAAAAACTGAACAACCCAATCAAAAATGGAGTATAGAACTAAACAGAGAATTCACAACAGGGGACTCTCGAATGGCTGAGAAGCACCTAAAGAAATGTTCAAAGTCCTTAGTGATCAGAGAAATGCAAATCAAAATGACCCCGAGATTCTACCTCACAGCAATCAGAATGGCTAAGATCAAAACCTCACGTGACAACACATGTTGGTGAGGATGTGGAGAAAGAGGAACACTCCTCCATTGCTGGGGGATTCTAACTGGTACAACCACTCTGGAAATCATCTGGAGGTTCCTCAGAAAATTGGAAATAGGTCTACCTGAAGATCCAGCAATACCACTCTTGGGAATATGCCCAGAAGATGCCCCACCGTGCCACAGGGGCACACGTTCCACTATGTTCATAGCAGCCTTGTTTGTGATAGCTAGAACCTGGAAACAACTCAGATGTCCCACACCAGAAGAATGGATACAGAAAATGTGGTCCATTTACATAATGGAGTACTACTCAGCTATGAAGAACAAGGACACCCTGCGTTTTTCAGGCAAATGGGTGGAACTAGAAAATATCATCCTGAGTGAGGTAACTCAGAACCAAAAGTACATGTATGGTATATACTCACTAATAAATAAATATTAGCCACACCAAAAAAAAAAAATACAGAATACTCAAGATACAGTCCACAGAACTCAAAAAGGTTAACAAGCCAAAGGGTCCAAGTGAAGATGCCTCAGTCCCTCTTGGGAGGAGAAGAAAGCAATCACAGGAAGGGAGAGGGAGGGAGGGTCCTGGGTGGGGAAGGAGACAGGGAGGGAAAAGGGGGAACATGGTCAGGTATTGTGTGGGGGAGAAAGGACTGAAGCCCTGAGGTCCAGCAGAAAGAATGGAAACAGGCAACCTCGGGAGGTAGGAGGTGGGAGGACCTTCCAGAATGTACCATTGGTGGACCAGGAGGGGAATTAAAAAAAAAGTAAATAAAATAAAAAAAAAAAAAAGAAAAAGGAAAAAAATGAAAAAAAAAGAAAAATGCAAAGAGAAAAGTAGAAAATGCAGAATATGGAAACAAATTATGCTGGAAAGGGAAAATGAAATATTTGAGTAAAAAATGAAGTTTTTGCTGCTGATTTTCTCCATAAGAGTTGTTCCCCCAAACTGAGTATGACAGGTAATGATTGATTAGCAGACTAATCAACCCAATGTGCTAGCAGACTGAAATTTTAGGCATTTCAATGCCTGTTATCTCAGTATATTTTGAATGTATAATTACATCAACTAGTCAACCCAGTGTGCTAGCAGACTGAAATTGTAGACATTTCAATGCATGCTATCTCAGTGTATTTTGAATTTATAATTACACCATTATGAATGAAATTTAATGTATTTTCAGGTTTAAGAGCTGTTCAAAACGTGTGTATCATTACTATATATTGCCTTCTCATCTGTTTGGATTAATTTCCCATTGGACTTTTGCTTTCCCCATTTTCATCTGCCTTTGCTACAGGGCAGAAATTTCTAATCTTTATTTAAACAAGTGAATAAATTTTTCTCTCTTTAAGAAATTTCTGAATTTTTGATAGCATAGATAAGCTATCTCATAACAAGACTGCAGTTCTCAGAAAATGTTTTCAAACAAATTCCTAGTCGGCTTGCCTTGGGATTTCTATTTCTGTTATTCTCTAATAGAGCCAAAAGTCTGCTTTGATGAACTCTGTCTAGCTCCACCTACTACATATTTAACAAGTGAGTCACGGTGTCAGCAATTCAAATGTCACATGCCACCAAATCACTAGAATGTACAGTTCTCAACGAATCTCCAAAGGAAAATTGTTCATTTTGAATACTTAAAACAGTTCACACGGGCACAATGATGAAAGTAGCTACTCAGAAATGCAAGCGGGCAAATAGCGCTTTTTCCCATGGCCCCTTTCCAGGAGCGTGTCACTGCCTTTTCCAAATAGATCCTTGCTCATGAAACATGGAGGGACGATGATACACTTCAGACAAGGGTTACAGCTGGCCTCTGGTTTTCTGGTCACTAGACTTCCCCTACATCATTTACTCTGTCAATTCAAAGCTTATCGGTTCGGTTCACTAGAACATCCCTTTTTTTTTTTTTTTTTTTTTTTTTTTTTTTAGGTCTTATATTTTTTTTTTTCCTTTTTTAATTTTATTTTTTTGCTTATTCACTTTATAACCCGTCCCATTCACCCCCTCCCACAATCCTTCCCCATCTCTTGTTTTCTGAGTACCCCCTCCTCCTGTATCCCCCACCCTGCCACTTTAAGTCTCTGAGAGGCTAGATGCTTCCTCTCCCATTGAGGCCAGATGAGGCACCCAGCTAGAAGACCATACTCCATATACAGGCTGCATGTTTTGGGATAGCCCCCACTCCAGATGTTTGAGACCTACATGAAAACCAAGCTGCACATTTACAACATATGTGCAGGGAGGCCTAGGTCCAGCCCATGGAGGTAGATCTGTGTAGACGAGGTATGCTCCACGGTTGGTGATTCAGTCTCTGAGAGCTCCAAGGGTTCGGGTTGGTTTACTCTGTTGATCTTCCTGTGCAGTTCCTATCTCCTTAGGGCCCACAATCCTTCCCCCTATTCTTCTATAAGAGTCCTCAAGCTCTATCCACTGTTTGGCTCTGGATGTCTGTATCTGTCTGAGTCAGCTGCTGGTTAGAGCCTCTCAGAGGACAGCTTGCCCCTGTCTGTTCTCAGGCTGGAGGTTTAGATCCTGGGAGCTCTGGTTGAATCTTTTGATACTCATTCTAAAAAGGACAAAAGCACCCTCACTTTGGTCTTCCTCCTTCTTCTTGAGTTTCATGAGGTTTATGCGTTGCATCTTAGGTATTATGTGTTTTGGGACTAATATCCGCTTATCAGAGTGCATACCATGTGTGTTCTTTTGTGATTGGGTCATCTCACTCAGGATGATATTTTCTAGCTCCATCCATTTGCCTAAGAATTTCATGAGCTCATTATTTTTAATAGCTGAGTAGTACTCCATTGTGTAAATGTACCACATTTTCTGTATCCATTCTTCTGTTGAAGGACATCTGGGTTCTTTCCAGCTTCTGGCTATTATAAATAAGGCCGCTATAAACATAGTGGAGCATGTGGCCCTGTTGCATGTTGAAATATCTTCTGGGTATATACCCAGGAGGGGTATAGCTGGGTCCTCAGGTAACACTATGTTCAATTTTCTGAGGTATCGCCAGACTGCTTTCCATAGTGGTTGTACCAGCTTGCAATCCCACCAACAATGGAGGAGTGTTCCCTGGCACTTCTCATTACCACATCCTTAGTGGCCCTCAATCTCCACTGCAAATGCCTGATGATTAGCCCATGTCAAACCAATCAGAACTTGGAAAAGTGACCCAGTATGCCCTAAAATTTCCCCCAGCTGATTTTTTTTTTTTTTGGTTTTTCGAGACAGGGTTTCTGTGTAGCACTGGCTGTCCTGGAACTCACTCTGTAGACCAGGCTGGCCTCGAACTCAGAAATCCTCCTGTCTCTGCCTCCCAAGTGCTGGGATTAAAGGCGTGTGCCACCACCGCCCGGCCTGATTTCTTAAATATAAATAAATATATATTTTTAAGAATGTATTGATTTTTAACAATAATATACACTGAAGAGCAAGAAGATATACCAGAATTCAGACAAACCAAGAGACACGCTTTTGGAGAATGTGGTAACACCATCTCCAGATAAAGTTTGAAGAAAATTGCTTGTTTTTCTAGAGATCAGCAGGAAGAACTTATTACATTTTGACACTTTAATTTGTTTTTCTAGAAAGCCCTAACACTTCTCTCTTCATTTTCATAGCTGTATGGATGAAGTAACAGTTACAGTATCAGCTAGCTTTCATTCATGGTTCTTGTTATTCACTACTTGCTCTAGTGTCTGTGTGTGTTTGTGTGTGTGTGTGTGTGTGTGTGTGTAGATGAACTGATAGACTAGATAGATAGAAAGATAGATAGATAGATAGATAGATAGATAGATAGATAGATAGATAGATAGATCCTGTATAAGATATATATATATACATATATATGCACACACATTATTAGTTTCTCATTCATTATAATTTCAAGACATGAAATATCAAATATCTACAGACACAAATAAAGTGAGGAATTTTTTGAAATAGTCAGATGCATTTTCTAATAGTTAAAGGCATTTTGTCACACTGAAAGCATGTCCCTCTCCCTTCCTGGGTGCTTAAAAAGCAGATGAATGGGCTAATGTATGATTTGTAATGCTATCTCTGCATACTGGCTGCTGACATTTATAGACAAGCTTTTGAACAATAACTGCTGTTTCCAAACCTAACAATTCATTTTCTGTTTGCCACGGCATTTTCCATATCAGATTTATTTGACCTAAAAATAGAATTTCCTCATTTCTAGTCATTTTCTATATTTTCTCCTTTGCCATAAAGCCTTTCTTTTCCCTCTTCTTCCACCAATTAATTCTGTCCATAGTCCTACTCAGTAGTTCCAGATAAGAAATCTTTCAAAATCAAATTTGTCAACACAAATGGAAATTTTAATTGTGCTAATGGTAGTTTATTGTAGAAAAAGACTAGATAATGCCTATAGTTTGGCAAAATGTAACATTAAATCCAATACATGTTAATTCTGTGTTTTTATGTGTCATAAAAATAAATTCCTATTAATACATATGTAATACATTCTAAGATTAGAAGTTTTGAACATATTTTTTCTTTTTGAATTTTTTCTCTTTATTCTAAAGTTTATTTATTTTTTTTTACATATTTACTTTTACATCTTGCTCACAATCTCCCTCCTGGTCACCGCCTCCAACAATTCTTCCCCATCCCCCCCCATCTCCTCTGAGAGGATGGGGACCTCCCCTAGTTATCCCCCACACACCTGGCAATGCAAGCTTCTGCATGGCTAGGAGCTTCTTTCCCACTGAGGCCACAAGGCGGCCTCCCTAGAAAATCTTACCCCACTTACAGGCAACAAGCTTTTGGCATAGCCCCTGCTCCAGTTGTTCAGGATCCATTAAAGACTGAGTACACATCTGCTACATATGTGTGGAGAGTCTAGGCCCAGCACCGTGTATGTTCTTTGATTGGTGGTTCAGACTCTGAGGCCCCAAGAGTCCAGGTTAGTAGACTTTTTGGAGTTTCGTACCCCCTTTAGGCCTGCAATCCTTCCTTCTGTTCTTCCATCAGAGTCCCCAAGCTCTATCCACTGTTTGGCTGTGGGTGTCTGCATCTGTCTGTGTCACCTGCTAGGTGGAGCCTCTCCAAGGACACATGAACATAATTTTTAAGATAGGTTTTTGCTCTTCCCAAAGCTTACAGTCTTCTGCTATTGCCTCGGTTGATTCCCCAGAGGTGGAAGGTAAGTTCCTGTCACTGAAGACACAACGCATTTCAGACACAGGACTTAGAGGCCACTGAACTGAATGTCTCCTCCCTGCGGACAAGCTTTTTCAGTATCAGAAGAGCAACTAATCAGCTATGGTGCCGATGAACCACAATAGCAACCAGCTTAGCACAATAACCTTAAGCATACAGTAGTGGCACAAATACATTGGTGTAACCAGCAGCACTATCACTGGGCTTACGACCTACTCAACAGAGGAAAATTATCACTTGTACTGGAAACCTAGTCAACTTCTAGGGCTAGTGAAATCATGGATCTTAGAGGAGAACCTAACAACCACCACTTTACTAAGCCAGCATAATTTCTTTTCTACACTATAAGTATGTATACATCAATGAGTGTAATCCTCGCCCCTCATCAAGGAAACTTTTTGCCAACAGATAGAGACCATTACAGAAAACCACAACCAATCAAAATCATGAATTGTAGAACCCAGGCCCAAAGATATACATCCCCATAACAACTGCCTCACCACAAGGCGCTGGGGTCATTGCTTAAGAGGGCCAGGGAGATTGTAAGAAGCCGATGATCAGGAAGTTTTCTATGAGATTGTGCCTCCTAGTAATGTCTAAAGTCTCCAACATGACTCCCTAAACTTGAGATGAACAAGAACAAGAACAATAGGCATGCCAAAGTGGATGGAGAAAAGGCCATGAGACCTTGACTCTACACAAAGAACTAAGGAATGCTCAGAATGGAAGAAAGAGTCTTCACCAGGAAAGAACATACCAATTGGTTATCCAATACCAAATAGTCAGCCCTAAAAACATACATACAAGTAACATTATACAGTCTATCCAAGCTTTATTTAGGAATAAATATATCTATATGTATGTAACAACAATTAGTACATAGGCTATAAGTTTGCAAGAGAACAGAGAGTGCTATATGGTAGGGTTTGGAAGGAATGAGAGGGGAGAAATGATGTGATTATATTATAATTTCAAAAAGAAATAAGATAGGTGTTTGCTACTTTGTTCAGGCTGGCCTAGAACTTACTAGGTATTATAGACTGGCCTCAAACTCTAGACCAGTGGTTCTCAACCTTCCTAATGCTGTGGCCCTTTAATACAGTTCCTCATGGTGTGTAAAGCCACTATAAAATTATATCTCACTACTACTTCATAATGTGATTTTGCTACTGCTATGAATCATAACTAAACATCTGGGTTTTCTAATGGCCTTAGGCAACCCTGTGAAAAGGTCACTCAATCCTTGCAGAGACTGGGAACAACAGATAGAGAAACACTAGTCTAGAGCCCTCTTCCTCAGCCTAGAAAGCTCTCAGTTCCTGGAAAGCACCAAATTACCCAGCTAGTGAATGGTAATCTGTAGTCAGAAGTTTATCTAAACATCAAGCTCTCATGAGACAAAAGGAACACACCTCTAAATACTTTTAAATGTAAAGCTCTTTTTGATAACAAAATTTTCATATTATTTAACTCCAAACATCTAAACTAGAAAACAATATTACGACACAGCTTTTCAAATGGATTAACTTTGAAATTATTTATTTATATAAAATGTGGTTACTTACAAAAGTTCATTAAGTGTACAATAAATTTAAATTCATACCAATGAAACAACAAAATGGTTTTTTTACCTTAATGATTATGTGAAAATTATGGAATATCTTGACTTCCTTATAATTAGAAATGGTGAGTCTTCTGGTAATTTGAAAAAAAAAAAACTATAAAAATTTAGGTAAATGAGGATTTTTTTTCAAGCATACTCAGGATCAGCAAGATGGCTCAATAGTAAAAGTACTTGTCGCCAAGTCTGATGACCTGAGTTCAGACCCTGGCCAAATACTGGAAGGAAAGACTCACTCTCCACAAGCTCTCCTCAGATTTGTACACACACACAACAGAGGAGTATTGTATGCTGCCACACCTATACACACACAACACCACACACAAATGTAGTAGGTATGTGTAATAAAAATTATTTTAAAATATCTTCACTATAAAAGTAAATTTCTGATATTTTTCCAAACTTGAATAATTCTATTTTATATTTATGTGTAATATATTTAAGTGTAAAGACTTCCTACCCACCTCATCTTTTGCTGCTTGCAGAAATATATAGCCCAAGTATGCACCACTGTGAAACATCAGGGCTTTGTTTTTTCTTTTCCTTGTTGCTTTTTTTTTTCTTCTTTTTAAAATGGATTCAAGTGTCTTTTTACCTTCTGGGTTTATTTTGTGTACTCCATATCACTTTAAAATGAGAACTTTCAGCTCTGCTTTCATTTTAACCACGTGTGACTCTTAGATAGCACTTAGAGTTAATTGAAATTTTCTATCTAGCCACATTCTGAAACCTGAAGATCAAGTATATCAATAAATCGATATTATTATCTCCACTTATGATGTTTTTTTAATTAGCTACAGGAGTTTGAGTCTTGTCTTTTTAAGACTCAAATATAAAGTCAGATATAAAATCTTTATTATGGTAATGTTGTAAGGCATAAATTTTATTTTCACTGAGAATGATGTGATGTCCTTAAATGTGTTATGATAAAAATATTTTGTGTCTAAAAACAATTAAATGGAAACATTTTTGGAATTTACTTAAATTACCACATGATAAATGTTTATATCCTTAGTTTAGTGTCTATGTCTATGGCTGGAACGAAGTATCTTTTGAGTTATATAGAAATAATTTTTTCATCAGTTATTTATTTACTTTACATCTAGATCACAGCTTCTGATCTCTCCTCTCCTCCCAGTCCCTCCCCCTCTCCTCTCACCTTCCCCCATTCCCCTCCCTTTCTCTTAAGAGAAGGGAAGGCTTCCCATGGATATCAAACCTCCTTGGCATATCAAGTTGCACTAGGACTAGGCATGTCTTTGCTTATTGAGAGTAGACAACGTAGCCCAGTTAGGGGAAAGGGATCCAAAGGCTAGCAACGGAGTCTAAGACAGCTCCTGTTCCTACTGTTAGGGGACCCACATGAAGACCAAGCTAAATGTCTTTACATATGTGTGAGGGGCCTAGGTCTATCCCATGCATGCTGTCTGGTTGGTGGATCAGTCTTTGTGAGCCCCTATGCACCCAGCTTATCTGATTTGGTAAGTTTTCTTGTAGTGCCCTTGACCTCTCCAGCCTCTTCCATCCTTCCTCCCCGCTTCCACAAGATTCCTGGATCTCTGCCTAGTGTTTTGCTGTGCATATCTGCATCTGTTTCCATCAGCTGCCAGTAATAATGTGAGTGAGCCCTCCTCATAGCATGGGCTCAAACTGAGCCAGTCATTGGTTGGCCCTAATTTCTGCTTCGTCTTTATCCCTGCACATGGTGTAAACAGAACAGATTGTGTATTCAATGTTTTGTGGCTACTTTGGTGTTCCCATCCCTCCATGGAAGTCTTTTTGGTTACAGGAAATGCCGTTTCAGGCTCCATATCCCTTATTACTAGTAGTCTTAGCTAGGTGACCCTCATAGGTTCCTGGGAGTTTCCATTTCCTGAGTTTCTAGCTGGTCCAAGAGATCCCCACCCCCACTGATTTCAGTTCTCTTTCCCAGTTCTGTTTCTGCTCATTCTCCCCAAATATAAACCCTCCTGTTCCCTTCCTACTCCTTCTCCCACCCTTTCCCCTCCCTGCCTCGTCCCCTATATCTATTTTACTTCTTCCTCTCAGTGAGACTCAGGCATTCTTCCTTGGGCCCTCCTTGTTACTTAACTTCTTTGGAGCTGTAGATTATATCATGGTTTCTTGTACTTTATGGCTAATATCCACTTATAAGTAAGTGCATACCACTTATAGGAATGCATGTCACCCTGCCTGCTTATGTGTTATAAATGTGATAAGAGCCACGTATTAAATTTGTAAGGGAAAATTTTAAGAGTTAGATATCACAGTAACTTTAGTGCAGGTAAACCATAGCTTTGAAAAAAAATTACTATCTTTTTTGTTATACAGGCATAATGATGTCATACATGATCCAGTCTTTTTTTTTTCTTGCTTGGTTATACTGATCTTAATTTAGTGATCAGAATGCATATGTACATATGCATGATGATATAAGCAGAGGTGATATGGACAGATACACAGCAGAACAGAAGCAGAGATGGATGCTGAGCAGCCTCTGCCATCATCACATTGGCATTGTTTTCTGCTCTCGTTTTGTGTGACCTAGAACTTGTCTTAGAATTTCACTTCTACTCAGGTTAAAAGAAAATTGCATTCCTTGACTTATGAAGTAGATGAAACCGAACCAAAAACAGATTTTCTTCCCACAAATGTAAATGTTTTATGACAAAAGGTCAAAGCTTGGATGTGGAGATATGTGAAAGTTTTTGAACTTTGTGCATTTTTTATATTCTCCATTAATGCATACAGCCTCTGTAAGACAGAGACAGAGCTTGCTATTGAATAGCCTATGGCTTCAAATCTACCACGGTGAAAATTTTTGTTGTTTAGTTTGGAAGTGTGAAATTAAGTAGGAAAACATCAATAGCAATATACACAATATGACCAGCAGTTGGAAGGCAGTCTCATTAACAAAATATAATCAGAAAACAAAAGCAAAAGTAGATTCCATGGCTGTAAAGTACCATAGAAGTCACCTATCGAATCTAATAGTTCATCTGATGATTAAACTGCCTTATTCCACTCAATAGCATGGTGACCAGAGATGATGGGTTCTCTGCCATTAGTGTCCAAGCATAAGCTGGGAGGCCAAGCCAAAGATGCAATAGATGCTATGTAAAACAGAATTAAGTTACCCTCAGAACTCCTCTTTGCTAACCTATTATCTAATATGGATTAAAACTACCACAGCACATGAAATAGAACATAATTTTGCATATTTATTTAAAGATTGTTATGCTAATCTGTGTGAAGAAAACAGCATTATTACATTGAAGTATAAAAGCTGTTTATAGGACTAGCATTCTGCAGATGCTCACAGCTAACCATTGAACTGATCATGGGGTTCCCAATGGAGGAGTTAGAGTGAAGACTGAAGGAGCTGAAAGGGTTTGAGGTCCCATGAGGAGAGCAACAATACCAACCAACCAGAGCCCCCAGCGTCTAAACCACCAGCCTGGAAGCACATAGGAGGGACCCACGGCTCCAGCTGTATATGCAAGGGAGTATGGTCCTGTCAGGTATAAGTGGGAAAGGAGATCCTTGGTCCCATCAAGCGAACTGTGAGGGGAATTCGAGGGTGGGGAGGAGGGAGTATGGGGTAGGTAGGGACACATCCTCATAGAAACAGGAGGAAGGGGATGGGATAGGGGGTTCCTGGGTGGGAGGGGGGAAATGGGGTAAGGGATAACATCTGAAATGTAAATAAAATATCCAATAATAATAATAAAAGACTAGCATTCTGTTCATACTTCCTGAGCACATCACAGAAGGTAAATGCTTCAGAGGTGAATGCTTTCAGAGAAGTGAGAATTCCTGCTTTTAAAATATCTGAGCAATCAGTAGGGGGCCAGTCATAACATTTGATTCTTCAGAATGTCTGATCAAGAATGGTCTACTGAAAGCCTCGAACAATGTGGAAAGGATCCTACTTGGAACTGATACCATTTCAGCTGAACTAGCTGCAGATTCTGTCATGCTTTCCCTCCTAGTCTTCATGTCACAGCACCATCAATAATATTGGAGAGTGCTTGGAATTTCCAGCCATACTAGAACATCATGACCATGAAAATTCCCAACAACACTGAAGGATCTAGAGCAGAGGGATACTTGCTCAGTGTCGGCTGAGACACTGACTCTAGTGATGCAATATTCCAAAGTCAAGTGCTAGGATGTGCAACAAAAATTTCAAGAGTTCTAAAATACACATGATTCTCAACCATCCACCTTATTAAGGTTATATCATAAATCTGGAATATTTGGATAGTAAGAGAAATAAGAATTAGTGAGATATCACTAATATCTTATTTGATTGATATCTTTCCAAGCTTCTGAAGCAGAGAGAGATGAAAGTGTTTCCTAGTCAGACTCTACACAGTACAGAGGGGCCTTGGGAGATTTTTCAGACATTGCTAGTGTTTGCAGGTTATAGTGAGTTGGTCAGGGATATTGCCTGGGGAAAATAAAGGAGTGAAAATATGAACTGTGTCTGTTTCTCTTGTGAGAACATATAACCCTTGTGTTGAGAAAAGCCAGTGTCCCAGAATCTGTTACAGGTTAGAAGAAAAAGGAACAGAAAGGGACAAGGATGTTTCTCTTACTCAAAATAAGAGGAAGTTACCAAGAGACAGTCTTGGAGCCTTCCCCTAAATCTGCATCAGGATAGATAGACAATTGAGAGAGATTCTTTGGGTATCTTTGTATGTCTAGAACTAAGAAATACCCAAAAAGTGAGCAAAGAAAGATGGATTATGCTTCTCCTTCAGGGAAATATAGAAGGATAATATCCAAGATAGGCTGTAATGGGAGTTTGGAGAGGCCCCCTCAGTCTACTACATCCCAAATCTGTAAATAAAAGATGACAATTCAATTCGAAAGGGAGGCTTATCCAGGGTACAGTGTTATTAATATAGGTATTATCTGTCTCCTTTTATTCTCTTATTCTTGCACTCACTTGGACTTTGATGGAATAAAATCTGCTACAGTAACTCAAGAGACAGAAATCAGGACATACCAGGGTGAGAGATGCTGAAATTATTACACTTGTGACAAGTACATTGGACTGGCAATCAGTCACACAATTTTGTTTTCCTCGATTTTTATTAGTTCCTTTACAATTTCATGTATTGTATTTTGGTCATTATCACCCTTCCACCAACTCTTCCCAAGAAACACCACCTTCCCTACCCATCCAACTTTATGACCTCTTGTTTTTTTAAGACATGTCAAATCAATCACTGTGTGTGTGTGTGTGTGTGTGTGTGTGTGTGTGTGTGTGTACTTCCACTGGATTATGGTCAACATGCACCATAAATATAACCAACCCTTCCTTTCCTGGCTCTGTTGCCAATAGCCCCTTAGCCACACTGCCTATTACCTATTCTGATGCTGGGATTATTTTTCTGGCTTGAGGTTGTACAGTTCTGTGGGTTCTCTCCTAGCTATTTTATTTTATTTTATTTTATTAGTAACTTTTTAAAAAAAAAATGTTAATCAAAAGATTTTGAGTTTGGTAATGCTCAATATCAAGATGCCCATACAATCAGAAGTGTAACCCAATACCCAACCTAGATACACCAACTATCTTTGACTGGCAGAGACACATGAACATCTACCTCCATGTTCCCCAACTCCGACCCCGCTCCTAGCTCCTTCTCTCCTTCTCTTCCTCCTCTCCTTACTCCTCCTCTTCCTCTCCTTACTCGTCCCACCTTAGCTACTCTTACATATCACCCTTCCTGTTAAAATAAAACTTTTCTCTCAAAATACAATTAGAGCATAACTATACCAATTTGTATCAGTAAGGTACAATATAGACCTAATACCCAGTCCATCATTTTGTTGACTAACCAGAACCTCTGTCATCTCTCCTAAATAAAAGACTTAGTTCTGAACCTGGCTTTTTTCTTGGTTTTAGAATGAATGTCAACTAAAAACCATCCTCTCAAATCTTTTCTCTCAAAGTAAATAGCCGGGATTGGCTTTAAGACTATAAGTCTGCAACCCCATCAGAAATACAGAATGACTGAATTAACTGAAATTATGGGAAGCACAAATCATAGCTTCTAAAACTTAGCCAATTTATGGAGACTTCTGAACACCTATCAGTCCCTATACTACAGAATGTTGGAACATCTGATCTTCAGCCTTCTAGCCCAGGATCATCTGACATACCTAGTGATGCAGAATTATTAAGGGCTGATTACTCTGTCTTGACAGATATAACTCAGTCGACTACTCTGCAAGTGTGTCCTTTTCAGGACAATAATTTGTCTGTATATGAAAAGAAGCAATTCTTGCTTTTATCTGTCTCACCACAACTGGAGTAACTCCAAAGATGCTCAATTTCTTCTTAGAATCCAAGACAGGAAGCTTTCAGGAGCAGACAGGTCTCTAATCAAAATGAACCTTAATACAGAAATGTTTGTAACTCAATTCTGTGGACTTCTGACATTTTGAAAACCAACTATCCATATAAGGCAATCAGGACTGTTGTCTGTTAACTCCTCTCAGCTATTTCTAAATAAAATATAGAAAAACCCTTAACAATAAACACAGAGCCATGAATTTGCTATAGACCCTTAAATCAAAGGCTAACCATCTCAAATCAGTTAAAAAAGTTAAAAAAGTACTGGATCTAAACCTTGTATTCCTAAATGTGTTATATAGGCCCAATGCCTATGAGAGTAACAATATTAATCTCACTATATCAATAAGAAACTAATTCCAGTGAAAACCTGAATTTGAAATCAAAGTAAATTTTGTACCATTTATGAAATTATAACTTCAGCTTAATAATAATTATACAGATTTCTACCAATAGGTTATGGCTATGCAATAAATCCTAGCTACTCCTCCCTGTTCCAACAAAACCACTACTTTTCCCTAGAAAGACAGCTCAATATTAACCACCTCAGTCCCCAAGCCCAGGGAATAGAGGCACCAACTCTTCATTAACTTCTTCAAGCTGATTACAGGCATTGAGATATTAGAAGAGGAGCGGGGTGGGGGGGGGGGAGAGTAAATTGATAATCTCTGACATCTGTGTCTTCATTACATCCAGCTGAGATTCCAGGACACAGAGGTTCGAGCAGGTCTTCTCATCTTGCTTGATGAGTAGATACACCAAGGCTGTGTATTCTGCAATATACAATTCTCAAAACAAATTTTAATATCAAGATATTTTTGTTTGAATTCTGGAATCTAGTCTTCCAGTGGCCTGTCTCTATCATATCTAATCCATATAATTCTGGGAGTTTCTATGAGGGTGTGCTCCCACCATCCTCCCATTCCCGCCTCCCTGCTCTCAAATTCCCCAACAGTAGGGAATCCAAACTATTGGGTACCAAGGCCCTCTACTTCCACTGATGCCTGACAAGGCCACCTTCAACTACCTATACAGGTGGAGCCATGAGTCCCTCCCTTTGTGTTCTTGGGCTGGAGGTTTTAGAATGGCTACTCCAGCTTTTTTCTTAGAACCATTTGCTTCAAATTTTCCAGTCTTTTACTCTAAGGTAGTGTCTGTCTTTGTCACTGAGGTGGGTTTCCTGTATGCAGCAAAATGCTGGGTCCTGTTTACATATTCAGTCCTTTAGCCTATGTCTTTTTATTGGGGATTGAGTCCATTGATGTTAAGAGATATTAAGGAACAGTGATTGTTGCTTTCGGGTTTATTTTTGTTATTAGATGTGGAATTATCTTTGTGTGGCTATCTTCTTTTGGATTTGTTGGAAAAGGATTACTTTCTTGCTCTGTCTAGGGTATAATTTCCCTCCTTGTATTGCAGCTTTCCCTCTAATATCCTTTGTAATACCGGGTTTGTGGAAAGATATTGTGTAAATTTGGTTTTGTCATGGAATATCTCGGTTTTTCCATCTATGGTAATTGAGAGTTTTGCTGGGTATAGTAGCCTGGGCTGTCATTTGTGTTCTCTTAGGGTCTGTATGATATCTGTCCAGGATCTTCTACTTTTATAGTATCTGGTGAGAAGTCTGGTGTAATTCTGATAGGTCTGCCTTTATATGTTACTTAACCTTTTTCCCTTACTGTTTTTAATATTCTTTCTTTGTTTTGTGCATTTGGTGTTTTGATTATTATGTGACAGGAGGTATTTCTTTTCTGGTCTAATCTATTTGGCGTTCTATAGGCTTCTTGTATGTTTATGGGCTTCCCGTTCTTTAGGTTAGGGAAGTTTTCTTCTATACTTTTGTTGAAGATACTTATTTTCTCTTTAAGTTGGGAATCTTCACTCTCATTTATACCTATTATCCTTACGTTTGGTCTTCTCATTGTGTCCTGGATTCCTGGATGTTTTGTGTTAAGAACTTTTCGCATTTTGCGTTTTCTTTGACAGTTGTGTCAATATTTTCTATGGTATCTTCTGCACCTGAGATTCTCTCTTCTATCTCTTGTATTCTGTTGGTGATGCTCCCTCTTCCAGAATGATCCCTTAGCCTTGGAATGGGGTCATGTGATATAAGTATCCTGTTTAAGGCCAAGCATTTATTGGTCTTGTATTATCTGCACCTAAGTCTTTGTGTTAATGCCATCTACTGCAAAAAGGAGCTTCCCTGGTGAGGGCTGAGAGACAAATTAATCGATGTTTATAAGGATAAGTCATTAGGAGCTGATCCCTCCATGTGGTAGAGTCATAGTAGAAAGTGTTTTCCTAGGGCCTTTGTCCTATCTGGCCACAGTTTTTAGCCCGATGTCTACCCAGATGTGGGTTTCAAGTTGTGGAATAGCCTTAAATTCAATCAGAAAGTGGGTGATCATTCCCATGATACCATGACACTATTACACCAGTGGACTATCTTGCCAGGCTGGTCTTTGTTGAAGCTTCAGAGTACACAGAGCTAGAGACAATTATTCTAAGTGAGGCAGACAGTTACAAAAAGAAAATTTCAGACTTTCAATGGTGGTTGCCATCTTTGAACCTTTAGGTTTATATGAAATGCCAAACAAAGTGAAGAAATTAGTAAAGGGCCAAGAGGCTTAAAGGGATAGGATATAGAACTCAGTGATGTAGTATTAAAGGGAAATAGGGAAACAGGAAGGATTAAATGGGGTTGCAGATGGGGGCAGAGTAGAGGAAAGACCTGAAAAGGGATAACTAACACTAAAGAATTTTGAAAAACCACAAGGCATGTTTGTATACCCTTTATTTCAGTGGTGGATCTCTGTGAGTTCAAGGCTACTCTGCTATACATTGTAAATTCCAGGATAGCAAAGCTACATAAGGAGACAGTGTCAATTATAATAATAATAATAAAATAAACAATAAGTTTTAAAAGTTCATTTGGAATCCTACTACTGTAAACACTCCCTAAAATATATACATAGACATCTACAAAAAAAAAAAAAAAGTCAAAATGGAGTTAGCCTACATCAAGGTAGCATTAACCAGAGGCCAACAAGTAGCCCAGTAGAGGACAGGTTAACTTCTGGAGTTATTTACCTGTAAGGTCACATAGACCCCAAAATATTACAGGTTATTACCATTGCTCTTGGTTATCTTCTAGAGCTTAACAGTAAAATGTTATTATTAATATTACCACATACTTGAGTCAGAGACCATGGAGATCTCAAGCACAAATAGGAAGATTCACCCTACTGGATAGCTTTCATAGTGCTGGAAAGAGTCATGCATGCCACAGGAGGAGATATGTAGTCACCAATCTTAACCTGCTGTAAACTAGGAGTTTTTATTAGCTCAAAGTGAGTATGAGATTTCAGTATCTGTGATTGTTCAATATAATGGATCTGTACTTCTAATCCCATATGAACCTAGGGCTACAGCTAGACCCTGGAAGTTAACTACAGAAGCAAAAGCCGGTACATGATCTCATGGGACTGGGGTCATCCAGATGTCCTGTACTCTTTCAGAAGAAGACTAGGAAGAACAAGGCTGTAGTATTGTGTACTGTGAAGAACTGACAACCAAGAACTAATAGTACCCTTGTTTGCCACCCCTATTAACAGAAATTAAATGGACTTTGATGCATGTCAGTGTCTTAGGTTGCTAAGCACTTTGTTAGAGAAAAGAGTACGGAGGTAGCTGAGACCTAGTGAAGTCACAGGCTGCTAAGCGTTCCTATGCTTGCCTCCGTCAGAGCAGGTCTGTGAACTTATGAGAAATTGGTTTATAGAGAAAACCTTGATAGAGTCTATCTGTGCTCTAGAGACTAGATTCATCACTTCCTAGAGATAGAAATTAATTTGAACACAGGAAAATGAAGCTACGTTTTGAATTCTTGTGTGAAGCCTGAGAAATTTCTGCCCATCACATTCAACACCAAATCAACTGACTTAAGCACATTCAACTTTCACTCTTATAATCTTTTATGATGGTTAATTATGATTGCTAACTCAGTCAGATTAAGGAACACCGAAAGAGATTATAGAAATGCACCTCTTGCATCAGTGAGGGAGTTTTCAGGGATGTTCAGATACTGAGATACTAGGTTAATTAATAGCCTAGTAATGAGTCCTTGATGGATTCATACTTTGATGGCTTTATTGAGAAGTGGTAATGCTGGAGAGATGGCTCAGCTATTAAAGGCTAGGCTCAAAACCAAAAATAAAGAGAAGCGGGGAGACGGGGGGGGGGGGGGAGTAAAAGTGACCATTGTCTGAATCCTCTGAACCTATAAGAATAAATAAATCCTTTTAAGTTGTTCTTGGTTATTTTATTAGTCACAAAAAAATGTAACTGATACATGATGATAAACTTTTTTAAAATGTGTCTTGGGACCTCCAATCAAATCTCCTTCACAAAGGAGCACTTGTGGTGGCCTCTGATGTTACCTCAGTGAATCACAAATTCACTGATCAAATGATCATGCAGATAAATATAATTTAGAGGTCTACAGGCTCTTCCTCGTTCTGAGGTATCCAGTTTCATGGCAACTGTTTAATACTCAGAGAGTTCTGGCTAACTTCTGTTGTTCTCACTGTGCCCAATGTCCCTTCCTAAGTTCCTACTGTTGCCCTGGTCTCAACACCCCCATGCTTGTCACCCCTGAGAAATTTATTTTTCTATGTCTCATATTGTTTCTTCCCAACATTCTCTCAGAATTCTTTAATAGAAAGTTCTATTAGGAAAACGTCCACTGACAGTCAGTCATAAGCAGCGACACAGAGAGACCCTTTACAAGATTATCCTAGAAGGAAATTTTAGAAACATTTTGCTGTAGTATCATACAGTATCACAGCTATGATTCTAGTATTTGTTACAGTGGGTTAATCTGATTTATTTTTCTGGAGTTTTTAGTTTTATTTCTGTCTTTGTGTGTGCTGATGTGTGTATAAATTCTCTCTAAATCAGCCATGTTGGTTCATGTACCTATTAACAATGTTAAGATAGGTGATTTGTCCATATCAGCAGGATGCTAGGAGTCTAAATATTGCTTGTTTTAGTAGTTGTCTGTGTCTTCTTCCTCCCCAGCCCACTATTGACTACATCTGACCACCATTAATTTACCCAAAAATCCTGATGTTTCAAAAATGTACTATAAATGAACCTTTGGCGACTTGCCATTTGTACTTTGCATAATCCTCTGGAGGTTGTTGTTTAAATTAGTACAGCCATTAACTTAATGACTGTTGGCTGCACGAATGCCCAATCTAATGATTTCATATAGAACTCGTCCTGTCTGTTTTCTAAAAATGCTTGATTTGGTCCCTTTGGTATCAATGTTATAGAACTACCCATACTTAGTGACCTCACATGCAGTAAAAATGGTTTAAAAATATTTTTCTTTATCTCCCTGATACCTCAGTACTTAAATACACCAAGCTAAAAACAATCGCTTTTGTGGGAAATTTTCCTTCATGGCTTTTAAAAAACTATTGTGGCTGAACTCCCTCTGGCTGGCATGATCAGAGTTAGCACAGCAGAAGTCAGGGGACACTCAAGTGTTCCATCGACTATCTTCTACAAAAGAATTCTCATCTTGCCTGAAAAAGACAAATCATGTGGTAAGTGACTGAGAAAAACTCGTTCTGGGGCCTCAAAGAAAATCAATAAAATCAAAGCATTTAAAGGTGAATCCATTAACTACAGAAATGATAACCAACCAAAGTGTGTTTTTTTTTTCTACTTAGCATTCAGCATGTATTTTGATTAGATAGTACCCAGGTCTTATCAGTTTTAAAATATTTTAAATAGCACCCCCCATTGGGTCACGTATTACACAGCAGAGCAAATGTAAGAGGTTATTTGACTCGGATTCTAGATTTACATTTGAATAATTGGAAGATGAGATGGTCTCAGGGTCTTCACTGTGACTTCACATGCCACTTACACAAAAGTCTGTTTTTTATAACACTAGCAACTGTTGAATTTGTAGACACAACCCCTATATGTCTTCCTGTTCTGCTTATTTTTACATATTAATTCATAAATAAATATTTATAGAGAACAGTTATGAAGATATTGGACTTGCTCTCTTCATACATTCTTCAGTCTGGTCTAACGACATTTCTTCAGAAATTTTTATATACATTAATTGCTGCCTTCCAAAAACCTTTTAGTGCAGCTGGAGGTTCCCTAATTGTCTCTTGATTGGGTCAATAAAGATGGCAGAAGCCAATCACTGGGGGAAGATATAGAGGCAAGTTTCCAGGTCCCAGGAGGAAGAGAAGGTGATGAGACAGAGAAAGGGCTTTTGGGGTCAGGCTTTGGAGGGAGAAGGATGGGCCCCATGTAGGCCTGGGGCTATTAGAACCACCACTGGGTGAATTCCAATATAGAATAGCTGATGAGTTTAGCCCAATAGTTGTGTCATCAGGCTGATTTTGAAATATTAAGATTGTCTGGTGTTTTCCATCCATGACGACTCAGGTGGGCAAGAGAGCAGGCACAGCCACAGGGTGGTTGTTGGCGGTTGACAGAGTCAGCCATGGGGGTGGATGGTAAGTATAGAGCCGATCACTGCCCCTGAGTTTGTGGGAAAAGCATTAGCTAGTGGCAGGGGCTGAATACGCGGCAGGTGGGCAGCAGCTGATCACCATTAAAATTACACGAAAGATTTTAATGTTTTTAAACTTCACTTTATTTGGGGTTGTCTGCAGCTAAAATCTCAAAGTCCTGTCTTCTCGTAAAGTGAAAATAACCATGTGATACAGATTTGGCTTTGGTATGAGAGTAAAAGTCTACCAATGTAAGATACAGGCAAGCTATTGGATGCTAACAAAATGCTCATATTATTAACTTTCATATGCACCTTTTTAACAAAAATAGTTTGCCTTTATTCACACCTTGAATGTAAACAGGAATAATGACCATGTGACCAGTATCTTGTAACCATGAGCTTGCTGCTAGGGACGATGGAGCAAGAATCTGGGAGCCAGGATTTTTGAGTACCATGGGACTTGATTTTCCTCTCTTTGTTTCTCTGTAATTTGAATGAGATAAGTCACAGACTTGCTTGGGATTCTTCCAGATGGAGCCAAGTGCAGTCATGACTAACAGAGGAGTTGAAATCATGTATGTCAAGTAAATAGTGTCTGCTTAAAACTGATATGAGCTGCCTGTCCAGTCTCTATAAATATATTTCCTTGACTCCCAGGGTAGCTCACTCCACTAGCATATTAAAGAGTAGCCAACATCAAACTGAGGGTGGAGAACATAAATTTATCGGTCGATTTTTTTTTTAATGTTTATGGTACAGTTTAACCAAAATCTATATATTGTGGTAAATGCAAACACACCACACAGAAATTCCTCCTGGTTAAAAAGAGGGAAGGATGTATCTGATTAACAAGTATTTGTTTTCAGTCTATTCTAGATACTTTATTTTGACCTCCACTAGAGGCAGAACTGAAGACGAGGATTTCTGGGAGTTGTGTTTCAATTTCAAAGGGACATTGGCAGAAGAATGAGGCATCAGAGGAGAGAGGTCCAACAATCTGAACTGACAGTGTGGGCAGCTGACTTACTTGCTCTCCCCCTTCCGCTATCAGTAACTGATGATATGACCTGACCAACCTATGTGGAAAGAAAGCCCTTGGGTATGTGTAACGGGGGTGTCCCAAGCAAAACCTCTGCATATGAAGTGTAAAAGTGACTACAAAGAATATGAAAAGCGTGATGACACCTGCTGCCTTAGGTAAGAAAAAAAAACAACAAATCAAAACAAAAACCAAAAAACCTGCATGTTCAATGACATTACAGATGTTCAAATTTATCAAGAGGCATTTTTCAAAGGTTGTGCTTTGGACTCTGAAATAATACTGAAGTCCGGATTTCAAGTATTAAAGGATAACTGGATTAGAGGTTAGCATCTCTTATGCAAAGTGCTTGGGGCCAGAATGTTGCTCTATCAGATTTTTTTCCTAGATTCTGGAATCTATAACTTTCATTTATATAATGAGATGTCTTGGGAATAGGATTCAGTTCTCAACACAGAATTTATTTACGCTTGGTATGTAGTTTATGTATGTAATTTTAATGTAATTTTATATAATACTTTAAAAATTGTGTATGAAACAAAGTTTTATGCCATCGGATTTTCCACATATAGTATCATATTGTCCCCCTGAATATTTCAAATTTTGGAGCATTTCAAATGCTTTTGGATTTTTTAATTAGGAAGGTGCCATTTGTAAATGCTTGCCAGAAGAAAGGTAAGATGACTTATGTCTGTGGTAAATGATGTGTGAAAATGTAAACTGAATGGGAAGAGACAATGTAGAACTACAGTCTCCTCCCTCTAATGCTCACCAGAAGCAAGTTGTAGACTACACATCCTCAGCCTCATCTCCATCTCCCACTTATCTACCCTAGGAGGTGCCAGCTCTTCCTATTATGGAAAAAAAAAAATATATATATATATATTGTGTGTGTGTGTGTGTGTGTGGTGTGTAGTTGTGTGTGTATGATATATATACATATGTAACACATACTATATATTTTTTTTCCTAGATTCTGGAATGCTTTCATTTACATTAATGAAATGTCTTGAGAATAGAATGCAAATCTAAACTGGGTGTTTATATGCATACATATATGTATGTATAAAGTACAGCTGGCCAGCGATGGTGCACGGCTGCAGTCACCACGCTCTGGAGTCTAGAGTCTGAGGTGGCCCTCTGTCTGTATCTCCCGAGTTCGACCCCGCCCTGTGCTTGCTCACAGGAAAAACAAAACAAAACAAAAAAAACTTTAGCTGGGCAGTGGTGGCACAGCCTTTAATCCCAGCACTTGGGAGGCAGAGGCAGGCAGATTTCTGAGTTCAAGGCCAGCCTGGTCTACAGAGTGAGTTCCAGGGCAGCCAGAGCTACACAGAGAAACCCTGTCTCGAAAAACAAAAAAAAAAAAAAAAAAAAAAAAGAAAAGAGGAAGAAGAAATAAAGTACATATGTATGTACATATATACATATACACACAAACACTCTCTCACACACACACATATATATACATTTTCTACTCCTAAGTCTTGGTCAGCAGTATTTAAATTCACAATTTTGGTGGTGGTGGGTGGTTGGTTGGTTTGGCTGGTTGGTTGCTCGGTTGGCTTTTTGTGGCATACTATCACTTTTTAACTACAGATGCTTAGAACTTACTATAAAATGGATGCTAGCTTCAAAGCTGTGGATGCTCCTCCTGCCGCAGCCTGCCACCTGCCGCATTACAGGTGGGAGCCATCACACCTCACTTTTAATCTACCTTTAAAAATGTCTTCCCATTTTGAATCTCAAAAGGAAGTTCTTGGCTATCTTAAACTTCTCAAAGATCTCCGAATTGATCTAACCATTCTATCTTCAAAGCAGCCCCATCAAAGAGAGAGACTCATTGAATCACTGAAAAATGAAGGTGGTGGTGGTGGACTTCTAAGCATCATTCTCTGGAAGCACTTTTGTGATTTTTTTTTTCCATCCTAATTCCCAGCCTTCCTAACTATGCTCCTACCAAAAAAAAAAAAAAAATAAAGAAAAGCTAGTTTTCTTTCTCAAGAGGGAGTTCAGACTGAGACTGTATAGCACTTTTCTGGCACACTCTGCAACTCATACATCTGAGAGGATGAATCAAATGACTACTGATATTCCCTTCCAATTTGGAGAGTTATCTTTCTCCTAGAAGCTTCCCGAAAATATTTTCATTTGGGTCTGTTAAGTGTTTACACTTCTTTCATGGTATCTTCTGACCAATAAATATTTCATAAAGCTAAGATAAGTAAGGGGAAAGGGCACCTCGTTTCCCAAGCTCATTATCCATAAGCATCTCCTATGAAATACTTATGTGCTTTTGCTTGGTGTTGGCAGATGGACTGATAGGCAAATGCCCAGCTGCTTGTCGAAGTACTGATGAGGAGATCCTGGCCCCCACATCCACACAGCCAACTCCTGACAGCAGGGGGGCTGAGCAGTGAATGTGACATCTGCCTTTCCTAATTGCCTCCGCTACAGACTAGAGAATGAGACAGAAGGTTTTCCAAAGATGCATAAATGTTAAGAAAGTGCCTGGTTAAAACATACCAAATGCAATAAACTTAGAATGTAGAGGGAGAGAAAAAGGTGAGGTGAGGGAAAGGGAGGGAGAGGAAGGGAGGGAGAGAGGGAGAGTGAGGGAGAGCGAGAAAGAGAGAGTGAGAGAGAGAGAGAGAGAGAGAGAGAGAGAGAGAGAGCAAGGGGGGGGGACCGTGGTTTGGAAACAATGGTCATGACAGTCTTAGCTAATTGACTACCTAATGGCACATATGTATAGACTCAATCCTTCATAATGAAAGTGCCAAGTATCTTCCTGGCTCTCATAAGTAGAACCGAATCCTTCAGGATGTAAGCACACTGTTTAAAGCTTATGAGAAATTCGTACCCAAGTATCATCAAAGGCTTCATCCACGGTCTTGATCCTCAATTCTGTTTATGGGTCCCAAAACATATAAGCTTTATTGATTTGTGTGAAAGTTACTTTGGCAACAGTTTTGAAAATTGTGCTTTGGCAACTGTCAAAAAAAATCGATGAAATGACTTCTAATGATATTCTTCTATACCCATAGGTCTGTGCCCTGTCCAGTCATCATCAGAGAGGCTTTCTTTAGCAGCAGATGAGAGTTGATGCAGAGACCCACAGCCAGACATTCTGTCCCGAGAGACCGTGTAAATTGGACGTCTCCATTAGGTTCTTCCTTTCACAGCTTGGGGATACTGGGGAAAGGGGAAGAAATGACTGTAGGTACAGAGAGGATGAAGGACACCAGGAGAATATGACCCACTGAGGCAGGGCTCAAATGGGCTCACACAGACTGAAACAGCAAGCATGGGACTTTCATATGTCTGGACTAGATCCTCTGTATATATGTTATGGCTGTGAATCTGTGAGACTCCTAACTATGGGATCGGTGTGTGTTTCTGACTCTTTTTTTTTCCCTGCTCTCCTTTTGCTCCTATTGGATTACCTTGTCCAGTAGCCTTTTTGAAGTGAGGGCTTTTGCCTTGTCTTATTGTATCTTGTGTAGTGTCTTGGAAGCCTGCTCTTTTATTGAGAGGATGAGGGTAGATCTGGGAAGGGCAAGTGGAAGGGGTAGCTAGGAAGAGTAGAGAAGAGAACATTGTAGTCAGGATGTACTGTATAAGAGAAGAATTTATTTTCAATTAGAGAGAGAGAAGAGAAGTACAAAGAAGAGGAGGAGAAGAAGGAGGAGGAGGAGAGGGAGGAGGAGAAGAAGGAGGAGGAGGGGGAGGAGAAGAAGGAGGAGGAGGAGGGGGAGGGAGGAGGAGGAAAGAAGGAGGAAGAGGAGGGGGGGAGGAGGAGGAGGAGGAGGAGGAGGAGGGGGAGGAGGAGGAGGAGGAAGAGGAAGAGGAAGAGGAGGAGGACAGGAAGAGGAAGAAATTTTGGTTTTAAGAGTTTATGGGTTATTTTTCTATTCACCATTTTCTCAGCATTCCTTCCTCATACCATTCAAAGAATTTTATATTACAACACTGGGCAGGAACTTACTCATTTTTATTAATTAGCACATGCCAAAGTTCAAAAGCATTGACAAAATACTCACATGTGAGTATTTTTAAATCCAAATGCTCAAGAAAATTGTGCCATAGATTCATCTGCAGTTATGCCATAGATTCATCTGCAATTCAAATATTTTATGAAAAACACTGCCTAGCTTCAGGGACCGCTACAAAAGCTGTCTTCGTGGAAAAATATGATTGAAGTTTGTTTTGAAACATTAAAGAAAGAAATTTTAATTGAGCTCATGGACATTTAAATGAACTCCCAGGAAATATAATTAAAGGAGTAACAGTCCGACAGGATGACAAAATTGGAAAATGAAAACCATGTAAAGAAAAAAAAAAAAAAAAAAAAAAACCTTAACCCCTTAGGAGACACTGCCTTCAAAAGGGAGAGGAAAAGCCCTCTTGATAATAGCAAAGCCTTGCTTAGGAATTCGCTTCTCCTGAGGCTTCTAAGTTTGTACAGATTCATCTTTCGTTCATGGACTTGGTAAACAAAGTCTTATTACTAGGAGGTGGGTTTTGAATGAAGTACTTAACAGCTACTTGACGCAGTAAATGTGTAAGGTTCCCTTGCTAGGCACCCCCTTTGTGATATAAGGGCTTCCACTTTGTCTGCTCCTCTGTCCTTCCATCATGGTCCAGCCACATGCTTCCTCCACTGTTGCTACAACCACCATCTTTCCTTGATTCTTCTTCTGCAGGGGCGCAAACCTCCAGATGTGTCCTTTAGAATCTATCCCTGGATGTATATTTTTTAAAGTTATTGAAGCAAAGGAAAAAGATTTTCTTTGGCATTAGTAAGAAATCTTGTCTGAATCTTGGGAAGGACAGATTTTCATACACAGTGTACTCTACAGAAACAGTAAACATAACCAAATGCAATAACTCTGTATGAGTGGGCAAGAGGTAAAAAGACAGACAGTCCTTGTGACAGCCAGTACCAGATAGTTCTCAGAAGGCTTTAATGCTGTTTATTTGTCCTCCTAATAATAATAATAAAAAAAAAAATCTCCCTTAGGCCAAAACAGTTTGAGTTAGTTTGCTATTGCTGCAGTTAAAAAGTACTGAGTCACACTGCCTTTTGAGACATGACTGAAGCATGTCATGCATTGGTCAGAGAAGTAAATATAACTTATGCATCCATCCTCAATTATGTGCTATAGCCCCCTTTTATACTCTGTAAAATTTGTGACTCACCAATAGTACAAGCTGCTTCATCCAGCGCTGAAATAATGGCATAATACGTTTACATCCCATTATCTCCCCATTCATACCCACTTTCGTTACAAAGAATACCTTGACACACACTTGCACAAAGATTCCCATGTTCTGCTTCCTGGTGGTGGAGATCAGAATGACAGAAGTATGAAACTAAAGCAACACAAAGTCCTGTTACGTGGTCATCCACGAATCTAATCATTTGGCTGTTTAAATGCAGGTGGTCTAGAGTGACACTCAAGGTTATTTGAAAATAACTCAGAATCTCTCCAGGGTTGTCTAGACAAATCAACTAAGACTTTTGGCTGTCAGAAGGAAGGAACCCAATTTCAGATTTCTGTGAGACTGGTGGCTTTCTTCTCTCAGGTGGAGAAATCACCCCTCCAAAGAAGCCTTAAGTCCTTCTAGCATGAGAGAGCCAGATCTCTTCAAGAATACCTACAACCACACCCAGAACCAAAGCCCTGCCTGCCTAGCTCCCAAGTGGACCATAGGTGCCTCAAACTCCTCCTATGAGAAGATTGGGATGCAGGGGTGGCATCTCTTCTCCACAATATAGATTCATGGAGGTCAAAACAGAGCTCTTGGCCTCACCAACCATTCTCTGGGAGCAGTAACAGACATTGGTTCCTGTCCTTTACTTTGAACCATAATTATTAAGTTTCATAAACCTGTTCCCTTCACAGAGAGTTTGTTTCTGTTGAGCTCATCCCAAGCACTGCTGCAGTAGTAGTACCTAGCTCCATGTGTCTGTTGGTAAAATAGCAGAAACCTCAGTGGACGTCAGTGTTGGTTCTTCATAACCTCTTTCTCTGGCTTAAATGCACAAAGGTGTGTCTTTGTTCATTATGCCTGAATTTATGCAGAGAATTATTCAAAGACCACGCCCTAGCTGAACTATGTAAATACCTTGTAAACACATATGCCATCTCTTCTAAAGTCAAGTACTTGCTCTGATGAATTCGGTGCAGCAAATGCATAGTCTTGCTTGGTCATGCAGTTTACCTTTCCAGGTGCACCAAATGATTAGAAAACAGGCCGCATTCTCTGTCTTCACCACGATTTTCTGTCTGTACAGCTTCCTGTGATTATAGATTTCACATTATTCAGCATCTTGTTTGTTTTAAAGCTTAAATTTTTTTTCCCTTCTGGAAGAATAATCTTCACCCCTTTGCAAACATGTAATTAATTGTCCTGAAGTTGAAGTAAAATACAAATCAGCTCATAATTACCTGACATAATTTTTCTCAGAGAAGAAAAGCAGGTCCCTACTTTGCTGTTCATGGTAAGTTTGTGTCTTGAAAATTGAAACTGAAGGGGAAGAGATTCTGTATTCAGGAGAGCCAGATACTGAAGAACTCTAGCTAAACAGAAGCCTTCCAAAAGCACCTGAAATCCAAATTCTTTTAAGCGTTCTTTAAAACCAAGGGCATGTCATGGAATCAGAAAGGAATAACAAAGAAGAAAGTCATCAGGACAGCCATCCTGTGTTGAGAATTGGAGATGGAATTACAACTAGAATAGAGATTGGCTTCTGAGCCCACTGTAGCAAGTAGAGAGACTTTTATTTCCCAGAGGTCTCATGGTACATGAGTTAGACAAGTTTAAGAGTTTAAGGCCTGGACAGTTGCCAGTAAATGAAAAAAAAAGTTATCGTTTTTTGTATTTATAGTATGCATGAATTATTAAGTCTTCTTGAGGCTAATTCCAAGGCAGCTGAAAAGCCAGATAGACACCTTCTGTTTTGTCACCTTGAAGAGTTCAGATAATATAGCCACAAACCATGTTTTAAATCTTTCAAGCAACATAAATTAAAGCTCTAAATTAAAGTCCTTATAGAACAAAATAAAGTAGTTATTACTGAAAAGCAAGGAAGCTAAGGTACAGTGCTGCAGATTACAAATTCCAATTCTCATATATTAAAACAATTTCTTCTGTCTTGCCTCGTCTGCCACTGTGAACCTCCTCTTTCCCCTAGATCCACCCACCTCTGCCTCCCCTAAGAAAAAGCGGGACCCCCAGAGACATCAACCTAGCAGCATAACAAGCTACAGTAAGATCAGGTACATACCCCTACATCAAGGCTGGACACGGCAGCCCAATAGGAAGAAAAGGGTCCCTAGCAAACAAAAGAGTCAGGGACAACCCCTGCTCCCACTGTTAGGATTTCCACAAGAAACCCACGGCTACTCAACCATGACATATATGCAGAGGACCTAGGTCAGACCCCTACTGGCTCCCTGATCTCTGCAAGTTCCCATAATCACTTGATTATGTGGGCTGTGTTCTTGTGACATGTCTCTGACCCTCTTGTTCCTCCAATCTTTCTTCTCTATTCTCCACTGGACTCCCCACACTCCTCCTAATGTTGGACTCTGGGACTCTGCATCTGTTCCCATCAGTTCCTAGATGACGTCTCTCTGGTCTCTGATGATTCTGCTAGGCTCCAGTCCCAGCACACTCTGCAGGTAAGACAATCTGTAGGTCAAAGTTTTTGTGGCTCAATTGGTGTCCCTGCACGTGAGGCCTCGCCTGGCTACAGAAGATGGCGAGTTCCCTGTCCCCTGTTACTAGGAGTCTTTGCTAGAGTTACTCTCGTAGATTCCGTGGGTTTCTTTTGTACTAGATTTCTACCTTGCTCTCAAAATACCCCAATTCCAGTCATCCCTCCAAGTATTTCCTCCTCCCCATCTGATCCTCTTGTTCCCAACTCCACATACTCTCAGTCCACCTGCAAAATCTATTCTATTTCCTCTTCCTCTGGAAATCCTTGCATTCTCACTTAAGTCCCCCTTGTTGCTTAGCCTCTCTGGGTCTATGGACTTAAGCATGGTTGTCTTTTACTTTATAGCTACTATCCATTATAAGTGAGTACATAACATGTTTCTCTTTCTTGGTCTGCGGTTACCTCGGGAATGTTTTTTTTTTTTTGCCCGAAAATTTCATGTCAATGTTTTTAACAGCTGAGTAATACTCCATTGTATAAATGTACCATGTTTTCTTTATATATTCTTTGGTTGAGGGACATCTATTTGTTTTCAGCATCTGGCTATTATGAATAAATCTTGTATGAACACACTTGAGCAAGTGTCCTTGTGATAGATGGAGTGTCTTTTGGGAATATGCCTAGTAATGGTAAAGTTGGGTATTGAAGAATATCTATGTTAAATTTTCTGAGAAACCACAAGGAACATTTTTTAACCTCTGTTTTCTGTTTGTTTTGTTTTGCCAGATACTTATTCTCTCTAGTTATCCATCTTTAATCGGCTACTATGCTAATGTCTTTAAGTTTAAAGACTACAAGTAGAATGCTTCTGTAATTAACCTATAAGGGAACAATCAGTTATGAAATAAAAGAGCTATAAGACTATAGTGTGTTAAAGAGTCCCTATTTACATGGAGTATTAGACACTTGGTGTCACACACTCCCCTTCATGCAACACATGTGAAAGCAGGGACCTGAAGGCAGAAGCAACTGGCAATCATATGTACTAATGCTAAGTACAGTACATCTATGCATGACAGTGCCAAGTGAGCCATGCAGATAACAACATAAATGATAATAAAATAATGTGATGAAGAAAAATAAACTAGTGTTCTGGCACATGTGTGGGACACGGCAGGGCTAGAGGGCAGATGGGATGGGGTGGGGCAGTAGGTGGGGTGGAGTAGATCAGGTAGATAGGATAAGGTGGGTGGGCAGGAGGATGGGGTGGCGACAGAGCAGGGTGGGGTGGGTGGGGTAGGGTGAGTCAGGGGATGGGGTGGGGTGGAGTGGGCGGCAGGGCAGGGTAGGTGGGGTGGGGCAGAGTGGGTGGGTATCAACTATACTGGGAAGCCAATTTGGATCTAGGTTACCCAGAATATAAATTGCATAAATGTCTAGAATTAGAAATTCTACAAATATTTAAGCAGGAATTTAGTCTCAACCTGATAGTTAGCATATTTGCCATTTAAAACACTGGAATGAATTTTTACCAAAACTTATGAATGCCAAGAGCTGAAAACGGGAACCCATTAAAATGTAGGTGAAAGGACCTCAAAGGGGGAGTCCTTCCTCTGATCTGGGAATACCTCATCACCCAAGGACTCATAGAGACCGGTCTAGATTCAATAGCAAAAGGCAGTTTTAATAGCGAGGGTTCGAAACGTGTCTCCACACGGGAGACAGAGGATTCAACGAAGACCCCAGAAAGTTTGGAACTTTTATAGGTAGGGGTGGAAGAGCGGAAGATTTGGCACGGTTACACATGATTGGATACTTAAACATCAGCAATTTGCATAGACCAGTTATTTTTGACCATGAATCCTCGGACTCAAGAGTACCAGATGACCCATTACTCATTTGCTTGTTTAGACTTGTATACCTTTGCATCCTTGTTTCTTTTTTTTTCATTTTTGGTCACTCTGCCCCTGAAGAGGCTCAAAATTATTATTTTTATTATGGCTAATTTTAACAAGTTGTTGGTGGTCTTTGCTGACCATGAATTTTTTTGTTCTATGTTTCAAGATGTTTTTAATATTTAATTCTCACATAGGCATGGTGGCTTTTTCTGATGCTGGGCACAGGACAATGTTTATATATTGGTCAGCTATCTCAGATTCAAACTGTGTTGGGTAACATGGAGGCATGTGTGTTGTATATCTGATGAGAGCATAAGTGTCTCCATCTACTGTGGTACCAACAACAGAACATGGGGCAAAATGCCAGCATTCCCATTACATCCCTCCATTTCCTCACGGATTAGAGGACACACATGGCTTTTTAACTTATTTTCCTTTAGAGCTTTTAACTCATTTTTACTGGCTATTGCTAGCAAAATCAAACATACAACTGTTTAATCATCACAGGTTATTGTTGCCATTGTATTTTCCTCTATCTTTAAGGTATAAAGATTATTCTACCAGTTTTCAGATGTTTGTCCCATCTAAGTGTTATGGATAATTTAAGCTGGTGATTTCCTTGGATTAGTGAATGCCTAGGGGATAGGAATGAGGTTCCATTGGTAAAGTGCTTACATAACATGCATGGGACCCTGGTTCAACCCCACAGCCGTGGGGTGCGTGCCTGTAATCCAAGATTAGAGGGTAAAGGCAATGGGGTTAAAACTTTAAAAATTCAGGGTCATCCTAGGCTGCACTAGATAATTTGGGGCTAGCCTGAGATACATTTATCCTGTCAGAAGGAAAGAAAGAAAGGAAGGAGGGAGAGAGGGAGGAAGTATAAGGGAGGGAGAGAGGAAAAGACCTGAGACTTTAGTGAAGCACAGCCTTAGATGAATCTGTAAAGGTGTTATAGAGGAGTTTAACTGAGTGGCACCATCCCACAAGATGGGGTTACTGAAAACAATAGAAAAGGAGAAAGCCAGCTGAGCTTCCATATTCCTCCCTCTACACTCTAATGCAGACATACTGTGGCCTGCCACCTTACACCCCGTAGTCACACCTTCTTTGCCTCCATTGACTATATACTCTCAAACCCTGAGCCAAAATAACCCCTTCCTCTCTTAAATTGCTTTCATTGGTGTCTATATTTTTAAAAGATCTTGTGTTCTAATTGTTTCAGATTTATTTATTTTATTATTTTATGTGTATGAATGTTTTCTCTGCTGCATTGTCTGTGCACCATGTATACACTGATGTCTGAGGAAGTCAAAAGAGGGCATTGGATCCACTGGTATGAAGTGACAGGATGGTTGTGAGCTGTCATGCGATACTGGGAATCAAACTCAGCTCCTCTACAAGAGCAACAAGTATTCTTAACCACTAAGTCAATTCTTCACTCCCACCCCAAAGTCTATCTTCCCAAGGAGAATAGTAAGCAAAGTACCAAGTTAAGTCATGGTGTTCGAGGTGGAGAGGTAATATTAATGTAATATCTAATGTGGCATGAAAAGAAATCATTTGGCTTGTATACAAAATAAATCAGATCCTCATATAAAAAGAATCTGAGACTTAATTCCTTGCTGGATAAACTCAGGTAATAGTAAGAATCTGCACTGGAACCCTTTGGTTTGTTTTATTTCCTTTCCTCCTCTACATCTCTCTCTCCTCTCTCTCTCTCTCTCTCTCTCTCTCTCTCTCTCTCTGTGTGTGTGTGTGTGTGTGTGTGTGTGTTGTGTGTTTCTCCCCCCCCAACATCTACAGGTAACCACATCTGATAATGATGACACATTACAGAAGACCCCAGTATATCCCCAGTGATACTGTTCAACTTGCTTCCATGACCCTCCCTACCCAAATGGCAGAGTTACTCAGCTGGACCTGGAAATCTTCCCAAAACCTACTATATAAAGGAAAGCAATATATGACTTAGACCAAATCACAAGAGGGCTATAACTAGAACTGGAACCCTGGTTCACCATTGCCAAGCCTAGTCAGCTCCATACATTTTACATCTTGCAACTTTTCTCTGAGCATGCAGGACAAACTCATCACAAGATTAGCAACCAAGGATATATTAACAGATGACGGATCAAGGTTTGTGACAAATGTAAACTTTTTTTGCAAACCAACAAAAATTGCTAATATATTATTTAAATTTACTCAGACTTCTTACAAAATGCGTGATAATACAAAATAGGAACATCAACATTGTGGTGGATTTAACAGGGAACATCATGAGTATTGAGTAATAGCACCAAAGAAAGTAACAAATTCTATGAGAATCAAAAGCTCTAGCAGCAAATTGGAATGTGTCACCATGCTTTGGATAATTGATTCATTCCAAAATAAATCCCTTGTAGGATGAGGTTTTATATAGAATCCATCTGGTGTTTATATCCACATTGGCCCTTTCTTTTATATTAATTCACATGTGTGTTTTAAATTGCTATACAATACAAATAGAATCTATCAAGGGAACATATTATACATTCCCTCTATGCATCTCGGAAGGGTAAACAGGCAGGAAGCAGTTGTTAACACGAGAACAGCAAATTTGAATTGCATTTGACTCTACACTAATGCTGTTATGGGCAAAATTTGTTAAGACAAAGATTGCCTAGGAGATGCTTAACATGGACTGTCAACCTGATGCAGAATTGATACACCTAGATGTCAAAGCTCTCAGAAATGCCACGGTTGGATTAACTGAAGTAATCACTGGTAATACCTACAGAAATTTGGATAGTAGCCTTCCCTTAGTACACGTTGGGTCCAGTACTAAATATGAAAAAGAACAAAGTTTGTTGAATACTAGCATCCCCCTCCTTCTGCGCCTTCACTGTGAACAAAGGTGACCAGCTGCCTCACACTCCTGCTACTGTGACTTCCCAGAAATGATGGTGTGTGCCCTCAAACCGTGAGCAGGTATATTTAAGTGGTTTTTGTAAGATTTTTTTTTTCAACAGCATTAAGAGAAGTAACCAATACACCTAAAAAATACAAGTTCAGAATGTTCTCATTTTTTTCCTTCACCGTGAGATCATGCATGGTCTTCCTAAACTAAAGCATAGGTAAGGAATGATGATAGCCTTTGTGCCTAGATCATAAGCATCACACTTTAAGTTGTCTCATAATAAAACTCAAGCAAGCAAAGAGTAATTGTACTCAGGGAGACTTGAGTGTGCACTTCCACATGAGTGTGTACTTCCACATACATGAGTGTGCATTTCCACATACATAAGTGTGCACTTCCACAGAATCAATCGGTATATCAATAGTGTGCCCTCTACCCAAGATCTGCTGTGTGTGATGAGTAATCATGTTCAGGTCCCTGAGCCATGACCATCAGGCCTCCGACCTCACACACACACACACACACACACACACACACATACACACACACACACAACACACACACACCTTGTATACCAGAAACAAGAGAGAGCTGCACTGTAAGTTGGAAGATTGTGGGTTGTACTGCGAGCAATGCGGCAGAGAAGAAGCACAAGTTACCTGAGACTACTCAGGTAAGAGAAAAGAAAGACAAAGCAACCACTTAGCTCCTTCGCAGACACACGGATGCCACAACCTCACAGGGTGCAAGAGCAGCAACCCTGCTCCTGATATTTCCTAAAGTAAAACTTTAAAACAAGATTACTTTCTCATCAAAGTATTTATTGCCAGGCATATTGATACACACCTCTGATCCCAGGATTCAGGAGAAACAAGAGCTTGATGGTTACACAGTTAACAACAGCAAGAACCTTTATCAAAAAACAAAGGGTGAAGATACAGCTCAGAGGTAGAGTGGTCCCTCAGTGTCCATTGGTTGTTAATTGTAGAACCTCAACAGCAAAAAAGCACTTGGTATATTTTTAAAAGAAACAACCTAGATTCTTACAAAAAGAATAATTGGAGAAAACTTGTAGGGCCTGAAAGGGGTTTTTGTGTTTTGGTAGAAGCCTGACTGGAAGTAGCTCAGAGACTCTGCAAGGGATGGGCATTTATTCCTCTGTGCTCCCAGAATCCAGGCTTCTAACACATGGGTGGAACTCCATTAACCTTCGAGTTCAGTCACGCAGGACAATGCAGCCCCTTCCAAAGAGCACAGGTAGAGGGCGTGACTACAGGCCTCAGGCCCTAGAGAGATTAACATACTAATGAGATACCTGAACGCCAGAGGGCATAGCCAATTAAGCATTCTTCCCGACCCTCTAGCCTTCTCCCTTCCCTATTTAACTCAGGTCTGCCCTGAGTTTCACAGGGGTGCGCATCTAGACCATCTGTCACACATCATGAACAATAAAACTCTTAGAACTCTGGACTTTCCTGAGTTATTGGGACCCGCCACTGTGGAAAGCTACCCTGGGGTTCCACCACGGACCCCGCAAAAACTATGAATAAACAGGACAGAAATTTGCACAGACTTTTTTTTTTAACCTTGACATGCCAATTCATTTACTGTTTGTTTGTTTATCAAAATAGATTCTTTTCTCAAACACTATATTGTGATTATAGCTTCCCCTCCCTCTACTCTCTCAGTTTCTCCCCACCTCCCCTCCCCTTGAGATCCACTCTTTTTCTGTCTTTCATTAGAAAAGAACAGGCTTCTAAGAAATAACAAACACAACAAAATAATATATAATAAGATGCAGCATACAAAGTTGTAGCAAAGTTGGACAACAGGAGGAAGAGTCCCAAGAGTCAGAGACCCACTCATTCTCAGTCAGAAGTCCCATGAAAATACTAAAGCTAATAACTATAACATATATGCAGAAGACCTGGTGTAGACCCTATGCTTGCTGATTCAGTCTCTGTGAGCTAGTATGCACCCTACTTAGTTGATTAAGAGAGCCATGTTCTCCTGGTGTACTCCATCCCTCTGCATTTTATAATTTTTCTTGCCTCCTCTTCCATGAGATTCCTTGAACTCTGAGGAGAGGAATTTGATGAAGACCTTCAGTTTTAGATTCTCTCTCCACAAAATTTGACACAGACTGTGCATGTATGTGTATGTGTGTGTATGTGTGTGTGTGTGTACATACAAGAAAGGCCATTAATTAAAATATACTTAATATAGGTACAACTTTGGATGATTTAATGTTAATTAGACATCACTCAGATAAAGCTGCTGAAAACGGAAGGCTAGTGACTACTATTTGGACAAAGTCTGAGGATGCAACCAGCCTTATTTCCATAGATCCACTCTATCCATAAACAAAACTATTTTTAAACTTCTGTTATGTTGTGTGTGTTTTCTGTGAGTTTTGATATTCATCTTGCTGCCTGAGAATTGCAACATGCTTTCCACAGTTCTGAGTCTTACATACTTATAGGGTTGTGTTCAAACAGAGAAGCAAGTTGGATTTCATCAAAATAGGCTTCCTCCTAAAACATATTCTTTTTAATAAGAAACAAAATCTTTCAAGAACCCTCAGGAGATGTCTGTATGTAGTGGACCAGCACTGAGGTCACATACCTAAACATAGGAAAAAATACTCCATACATTGCAGCTGTTTTAGACTAATCAGTTTATTACACAAGAATGAGCATTCTACCATTTAGAATGTGGTTTATAGGATGGAAGAAGGGGCTCCAAAAGGGTAATAGGAGGATTCAGGTGCTATGAAGGAGGAAATGCAAGACACGGGGGGGGCGGCGGGCTTTGACTATTAGAAGGAGTATGGAAAATACAGAAGAGAGAGAGAAAAAAGAGAGAGAGAGAGAGAGAGAGAGAGAGAGAGAGAGGTGATAACACCAAGGATGTTTGAAAAAACAAATCAGGGAATCATATTTTTATTTACCTAGATTTACATATAATGTTTATATGTATGTTTACATATATTTATGCACTTTTTAAATAAAATTAGTGTTTAATAGCCAACACAAACCCCAGTAACTGGGCATGAGAAATCTCCTTTCAAGCCATTGGTCAGGAGAGTCCAAGAAACCCCTCCCCCCAAACAATACAGGCTACTGTAGTTGCCCTTGGTTGCCTCCCAAAATTTGAAAGTAAGACCCCTTTTCGGAAGACATCACTCTTCTTGGATACAGGGTTTGGAGGAATCTAGCTGGACCTCACCTGACAGCCTCCTTCTTGAAAATAACTCTCATAGTGTTGTGAGGTGCTGTAAAACACTTCCAAGAGAGAAAAGCAATCAGTAATCCTACCCAGCTGTGATGCCTACAAAACACAAAAATGACCAGCATAGAAAGATTCTCCAAAGCTACAAAAATAACACATATATTGGTGGTAACAAGCAGCTGTCTAATTGAACTGAAGACCTATTTAGTGGTAAGGAATTCATGCTGTGATTGTAAAACTGGTCCGATTACCATGACTGATGAGACCATGTAATCTAGAGAGCCTACTAGTGAAATTTGTAAGCCAGTATAATTTTTAATTGCCCTGGAAATACTCAACCTTCTACCCATAGATAAGTTTACTTCTCACTCCATATCAAAGAAGTTTCTTTTTCCAAAAGATCATTATAAAAAGCCAGAACTGGCCATAATTCAGAGAATCATGTAGCACACAGCTCCAACTGATCCATCTACAATAAAATCGTTACACCTAAGGCTCAAGGAACATCAAAGAGGAGGAGAACAGAAAGACTGTCAGGTTATCTGCTGCTGTAAACTGTCTTTATATAGAATAGGAAGCATCCTCCATGCAATCCCAACAACGTGGTAGCCTAAATAAGAACTGAACAGGGGTTAATATTTAACAGCTCTTTAAATTTGCCTGTTACTGATAAATATTGTTTTTAGTTATGAATGTAATTGAAAAAAGTCATCAGTTTAGATTTTAGAAAAACAATGTCAAAAAAAAAAAAAAAGAAAAACAATGTCTTATAGTAAAGTCTTCCTGCATACACATGTATGCATGTGTATAGTCCTGTGTGTGTGTGTGGTTGTGGTGTGTGTGTGTGTGTGTGTTCGCGTGTATGCATGTGTGCACAAACACGTGGATATTGGTGGGGTGTGCAGGTCAGGGGTCAGCTTTGATTGTTTTCTTCCATTGCTCTCTGTCTTATTTTTTGAAACATGATCTTTCACTCAACAAGGAGCTCAATAATTCGGGCTAGACAGGCTGGTCAGTGAGCTCCGGGGGCTTCCTGCTTCCAATACTGGTATCATAACACATATCGTTATGCCAGATTAAATTAAGTTCATGTGTTTTTGTCAGCAAGCACGTAACCAATTCAGCCATCTCCCCAAGCCCCAATTAAACCTTTCAGAAAAATTAGCAAAATGAAAATGCTTTATATTCAAAGGAGATAATGTCAGGCCCATTTTTATACTAAACAACAAAGTAGATAGGTAGGTAGATGATGATGAAGAAGATAGATAGATAGATAGATAGATAGATAGATAGATAGATACATGACAAATAGGTAGATAGATGATAGATATACAGATAGATGATAAATGGATATATGATAGATGATGGATATATAGATTGATGATAAATATATAGATACATAGATATAGACAGATGAAGATTGGTAGATAGATGATAGATAAATGATAGATGATAGATAGATAGATAGATAGATAGATAGATAGATAGAAGATAGATTATAGACAGATGATAGATAGGTAACAGATAGATGATAGATAGGTACATACAATATGCTTACATACATACATACATACATACATACATACTTTACATACATACATACATGGATAGATGGATAATTTAAAATGCAGATGTGAAGTTGCTAGTTGTTCCCAAGAGTTCTCTGCGAAGGAGTAAAAAACAACACTTTTATCCAGTGTATTCAATCTTTTTACATTTTGAGTTTTCACAATAAGAATATGTTTATAGAGACTGAAGGAAAGGGCATCCAGGACTGCCCCACCTGGGAACCTCTCCCATATACAGTCCCCAAACCAGATGCTATTGCAGATACTGAGAAGTGATTGCTGATATGGCGTCTCCTGAGAGGCTCTGCCAGAGCCTGACACCTACAGAGGCAGATGCTCACAACGACCATTGGACTGAGCGCAGCATCCTGATTGAGGAGTTGGAGAAGGACTGAAGGAGCTGAGGGGGTTTGCAGCCTCGTGGAATGAGCAACAGTGTCAACCAGACAGACATTTCCTTCCACCACCCCCACCAACTGAACCACCAACCAAAGAGTACACATGGAGAGACCCATGGCTCCGACTGTGGCAAAGGATGAACTTGTTGGACATCAGTGGAAGGAGTGGTACTGGGACCTGAAGGGGTTTTATGCCCCAGGGTAGGGGAATGTCAGGGCTGGAAGGCTGGAGTGGGTGGATGGGTGAGGGAGAACCCTCACAGAGATGGGGGAGGGGAGATGGGATGGAGGGGTTTCCGGAGGGGAGACCTAGAAAGGGGATAACATTTGAAATGTAAATAAAGAAAATATCCAATAAAAGGAAAAAAATATGTTTGTGTGTATTTGTGCCCAATAGTTGAGCTTCAGGTTCTGTGAGAAACTGCGTCTCAAAAAAAGTAAGGTAGAGACATAAAGCCTGGTGGGCAGCACCTGTAAGCCTGGTGCTAGGCAAAGGACAAAGACAATAGATGCCAGGGATTTGCTGGCCAGACAGTCTAGTGCAAATTGTCATTCCCCAGGTTCAGTGAAAGACCCTGTCAAAAAATTAAAGTGGAGAGACATAGAGGAAAACACCCGAAGTCTACCTGTGACTTCTGTGCACACATACGTGTACATACGCATACACATATACACAGAAGGGTAGGAGGAAAATAGAGAGAGCAATCCTAAGTACAGATATATAGTATGAAAAATACCTAGGAATAACTTTAACCAAAGAGGTAAAAATCTCTGAGCCAAGAAAGCTATAAGCCATCAGTCAAGAAATCAGAGAGTTTATAGTCAAATGGGAAGCCACGCCCTGTTTCTTAAGAGGAGACTAAATATTGTTAAAAATTCTGGTTGAATTTGTCATCTACAGATCGAGTGCAAACCCTATCAAAATTCCAACAGTAATCTTCACAGAACTAGAAAAAAAAATCCAAAAACATGTATAAAAGCACCAAAAAAAAAAAAGGTTTTTTAAAGCCAATTTATCTTGAGCAAAAGGAACACAGCAGGAGACTAAACTAAATGAGATATCACAGAACCCTTGTCCTGACTTTGTGTCAGAGACAGAAGTTAACAAAAGCTGGTTGGTGGGAGGTGAGTTTTATACAGTAAATAGAAGACAGTATGCAAGCAAACTTCTCTGAAAATATGGAAATTAATCTACTATATATGTGCCTTGTGCCCAGCGATTCAAATATTGGGTAAATAACTGAGAGAGAGAGGGAAACAGACAGAGAGAGTCAAAGACACAGAGAGTGGTAGAGACAGAGAGAGACAGGGTGACAGAAAGAGAAACAGAGATAGGAATACAGAAAGGAAACAGAGAGACAAAGAAAGACAGAGACAAAGAGATACTTAGTTCAGAAGAAATAGGTAGTTAATGTTTGATGCACACTACTTCACTGCATGTCTGAGTTAGCGTCTCTGTTCTGTCATAAAACACAGTGAACACAAGTAACTTGGGGAAGCGGGGCATGTTTTCTCTCACATATACCAGTCACAGTCCATCATGAAGGACAGTCCATCATGAAGGGAAGTCATCGCAGGAACTCGAGACAGTAACCTGGAAGTGGGAAGTGAAACAAGCCATGCAGGGGCACCAACCAATCGTGAGCTGAGATCTCCCATATCAATGATCAATCAAGAAAATGCACCTCAGGCTTGTCCACAGGCCAATCTGGTAGGGCATTTAGTCAATTGAAGTATTTCCTTCCAAAGTGTCTCTAGCTAATGCCGAGTTGACATAAAACTAACCAGCACATACCTATGATAACCAAGAAACAGAAACAATCTCAATGTCCATTAAAGGAATGGACATTTTTTAAAAAAAAAAAAAAAATACAGTACATATGCACAATGGAAGATTATTCGGTTGCAAAGAGAAAGAAATGCTGTCATTTGTATCCGCATGGATGGGTTTGGAAAGCATTATGGTAAGTGAAATAAGCCAGACACTGAAGACAAATAATACATGGTCTCACTTATATGGGGTGTTGTAAAAACGTTGATTTCACGGAACTTGTGAGAAGAATGATAGTTACTAAAGGCAAGAAAGAATAAACAGGAGACTGAGCCATGGAAAGGTTGGCAATGAATACTAAGCTATGGTTTGCAAGGAGAATGGAATTCTGATGTGCTATTGAACATTAAGGAAAAACTGGACCCACATTAGAAACTGCATCTTAAAAACTAGAGGGGAGGATTTTGAATACTTTTACACAAAGCAATGACAGTTTGAGGAAACAGATATGTTTAACCAACGTAAACCTTTTTTAATGCATGGATTTATCAACACATAATTTTATACTCATCGACCTACATAATTTTTAGGTGTGTACCTATCAGCTAAAACATTTAATTAATTTTTATAAAACAGCATGAATAAAGTGTTACCTGATTTTTAAATATAGAAAAAAAACTTGGTTTCTCATGAAATGGATTAAAAGACTTGGAAACTAGCCAGGCCTGCTAATTACGTACATGCCTTTAATCTCAGCACTTGGAAAGAAGAGGCAGAGGGAGATCTGTGTGATTGTGATCAAGGCCAGCCTGGTCTACATAGAGAGGTCTAGGCCAACCAAAGCTAAAAAGGACTTTGAAAATGTTCTCCTCACGTCCATCAGTGACACCAATCTTATTTTAGTCTATCGGCTCTGGTCTAAGCCGGAAGTAAGAAGTCCGGCTTCTACTGAGAAGCGGGAGCTTTGGCTTAATCCCACCTCTCAATTTTAAAAAACAAATTCCAAGAGGCCAACGAAAACATATTATTTTGAAAATGTACTTTGCCTTTCAAGGATGCTATTACGCTCTTCCTCACACAGTGTGAGTTTCATGTGGTAGCCCAGGCAGTTTTTACAGCTAAACACATGGTCTAAGGACAAAATATAGTTGTGGTCTGCTGAAAGATGAAGCCTTAAACAGGATAGCAGGCCGATTTCTTCATGTCTGGAATAGGAGAGAAAGACTCTCCTGATTTAAGTATGCTCCGCAACATTTATCATTGAAAAAAAAAAGGAAAGGAAAAAAAAAGTCCACGTAAATCCATATCTTTAAAGATTTTGGTGTTAAAATTCTGACGACCATGTGATGCCCACGTTTATATTTAGTTATAGAAAGATTTTAATCCATCTCTATGCACCTTGTTTCTTGGCTGTGAGACTCTGACTTCCCCTCAGCCTCTTGGAAGAATGGAAGCGCTTACAGATGGAGATAATTAGCATATTAAAATAGGCCAGCCAGATTTTTTTTTTTTTTTTTTAATCAGGAAATAGAGGGTAAGTGCTCTTTCTGGCAAGGCTATAGAAGCCGTGTGGACAGAGGAAATGCGATTCAAACCCGTATGAGAATGGTATTTTACTTGAACCAGTTTCAAAAGACTAACGCTGGAGTTCCTTTGAATGAAAACCATGAAGCTGGCGGGCAGAGCAGGAACCTTCCTTGAAATTCTGCTCCAAGGGTACTGTTTTGAATTTTGTTTGAATGTCTTAGAATGGGAGTCACTTGGTTTTCGGAAGACACAGGATAAACACGGAGAACTCCTTTGCTTCCCGAGGCGCGGTGGAGGAAGTGGCATTCTGGCACCGCCTCCCGTTTGAAAGGGGATTATTGAAGCTGGTGAGATGGGAAAGAAGGCCCTGGAACAAAATCTCAGGCTCCTTGGACATTTTTTTTCTAACCCTAAGGCAACAACAGCCTGAGGCTGATGCGAGCTTCAGGCTCTACCAATGGGGTGTGCCTAATTGCCAGATAATCCACTGCGGTTTCCTTAAGTCCTGACACAGTCAGCCCTTCCAGTTATGGGTCTTACCCTCTTATTTGAAACAGACATAAGATCGGATCTAAAGTAAAGCGTTTTGAGGGTAGTGTGGGCACTGAATGAATATAGACTATCCCAGTAAGCCAGGCTCAGTGTTGGTCAGCAGTGAACATTCTTCAGCTCCTGTGGTCAATCTGCAAGTACAGTTAGCCGTGGCTCTGACTCGACTTACCATGGGCTTCACATATGCAAACGTCTGTTATTATCTTATACATCTTTTCCCTTCAGCAAGTAGTTAGCACAAAGGACTGAACAGAGAACTTACATGATGAACTCAAACATGGAAATAAAAATTGGGTAGATTTACCACTAAGCTACTTATAAAACAAGGTCAGTCCAAAAGATTCTTGTCATCCTTCAATGGCTGGACCTCCATGGTTAGGCAGCCTTTCCTTCTGTGAAGTTGGAGTCTCTCTGGTCTGCTATAATGTAGAGATTTCAAATAGATGTTCTCCTGACCTTTTCAGTGGTTCCCAACCTCTGGGTTGTAACCTCTTTGGAAGTCATCTTTTGGATACCCTGCATATCAGATATTTACATTGAGTCACAATAACAGCAAAATAGCAGTAATAAAATAGCAACAAATGAACTTATGGTTGGGGCCCATCACAGCATGAGGAACTTATTAAAGGGTTACAGCATTAGAAAGATCAAGAACCTCTATGATAAATAGGTTTGGTTGTTGTGTGTCATAGTGTGTGTGTGTGTCTTTTTTCTTCTTTTATTGAAAATATATTCTTTTCTAACATAATATATTCTTATTATGGTTTCCCCTCCCTTTAGTCCAGTCCCTCACCACTTCCTGTCTCTTCAGAATCCACTCCCTTTCTGTCTCTCATAAAAAAAAAAAAAAAAAAAAAAAAAAAACAGGCTCCTAAGAGAAAAACATAACAAAATAAAATGTAAGATAAAACAGAAACCATTCCATCAAAGTTGGGCAGGACAAGTCAATAGAAGGAAAAGAGCCCAAGAGAAGACATAAGAATCGAGATCCCCCTCATTCACACAATCAGGAATCTCATATTAATTGATTGTTTCTAAATACTATAAAGCTAAAAAGTACTTAAAACTTATCATTCAAACAGATACAGTTTTTCATAGTTCAGGATTTGTTTTCTTAAGAATAATAGGTCTCGTCTACGGGAAGTGAGTGTTAGGGTTTCTATTCCTACACAAAACATCATGATCAAGAAGGAAATTAGGGAGGAAAGGGTTTATTCAGCTTATACTTCCACATTGCTGTTCATCACCAAAGAATTCAGGACAGGAACTCACACAGGGCAGAAACTTGGGGCAAGAAGATCTGGATCTCATGGAGGCATTTCCTCAAGGGAGGCTCCTTTCTCTGTGATAACTCCAGCTTGTGTCATGTTGACACACAAAACTAGCCAGTACAGTGAGAGGTTGTTTTATACATGCTGGGGCAGGAAAGAATCCTCATGGGCCAATTTCCATAGGAGTTCCTGGCACCCCCTTTATCCGTTGCAGCCTAGATTGCATACTTCCTCTCACTCACTATCTCTTCTGAGTGTTTTCTCAAAGACAAGCTAGTGGGAAACACAACGGAGCTGCCTCCAACCTTGTGTAGCAAAGTATATCTGCATAGGATAGGTAGCGGAGGGCAGCAGCCACTGAAATGTATGGCTTGGATCAAAATGCCCCCTGTATCAGCAGACTTGGTTGACACCCTGAAGGCAGCTCTTCTAGATACCCTACCACCATCACACTTGTGCAAGCTTACCTGACCACCTCACAGTTCAGGATTAAGTGTGGCATACATCTTACTGTTGACCACAGATGCAGGGATTCTTCAGGTGAGCAACCACAGCTTGAGGGTCCCTCACTAACCTGGCCACAGCTTCCTCAGAATTACACCACCATTTGGCTTTTCCTGGGCTGAGGATTCTCCACAGTTCCACAGTTACCATTCTTCTTTTCAAAAGTATAAATACAACAATCCCCGCTACTGTGTAGAGGGAAACCTTGCTATACCTCTCATAGTAAACGTTTGACCCTTGAGCCAGAGTGAGATCGGTGGCTGGAAGCTAAATGTTTCCCCAAAACACGCACATCAAAGCCTTAACCCCGAGGCAATAATATTTAGAGATGAACCTTTGGGAGGTAATGTTAGAAGATGAGGTTACAAATCAGCCTTTATAATGGGATGCCTGTGTGTTTCTCTCTGTTGCTGTAATAAAGCACTGTGGATGGACAAAAGCAACTTACGAGAGAGAAAACTTTTTCAGCTTATACTTCCACATCATGGCCCGTCATTGAAAAGTCGGGGCAGGAGTTCAAGAATTTGAATTAGAAACAAACAAACAAACAAAAATTCATGGAAAAGGATGACATTATTTGTGGCTCAATTGCAATATCATTCTTATATATGCCAAGATCACTAGCCTACAGATGGTACCTCCCATAGGAGCCAGATCCCTCCTCTATCAGTTAAAGTCAAGACAGTCTGGGTACTCCCTCGATAGAGCCTTTCGTTTCACATGGCTTTAGGCTGTGTCAAGTTGACAGTTAAAGTCACTAGGACAGTATCCTTAAAAGACAGGCTATCAGAGCAGAAAACTAATGAATGGCCTTTGCTCCCCTGAGTTCGTTGTCTCTCCCCCTCTTTCTCTCTCTTCCTTCTCTTCCTGTCCTCCCTCTCTCCCCTTCTCCCATGCATACATAAAAAAGAAGTCTTATAAGCACACAGTGAGATTTTAGCTGCCTATAAGCAAGGAAGAAACTGGCCATGTTGACATCCTCATCTTGGACTTCTGGCTTACAAAACTATGAGAAAGTTAATGCCACCCAGCCTATAACACTTGGTTGCGATAGCCTGTATTGGCTAAGACAAGATCCCAGATCTGGCATTATTTGTCATAATGCTAGTCACAGTGCATTTTTTCACAGCTGTACATGTTTTCACAAGTGAATTCACCAAACAAGCATTTAAATGCATTTTTACCTCAGGAAATACAGAAATGTGAATTGTAGTAAGAAGACAAAGTCTTTTAAATTTTTCTACAAAGAATATGCCTTTAAAGTGTGTTTCTAGCTTTGGTCTTTGTTGAGAAGTGCCACTTAGAGGCTAGAGAGATTGCTCAGTAATTAAAAGTCTGGCTGTTCTTTCAGTGGTCCTGAGTCTAATTACCAGCAACCAACAAGATAACTCACAATTGTCTATAACTGTAGTCTTATGGGATCTTGTGCCCTCTTCTGGTGTGCAGGCAAAACACCCATATGCATGAAATAAATAAATTCTAGAAAGATGAGAAGGAAAAGTAGGAGAGAAGAAAGGAAAGAAAGGGGCCCAGGGGAGAGAGGGAGGAAGGGAGAGAGGAAGGAAGGAAAGAAAGAAGGAAGGAAGGAAAAAAGTGGTCACTTGGCAGTACTCAGTACACTTCAGGTGATTCTGTGACCCAAAGATGGAAGCAATACCCTCAAATTAAAACAAAACAAAACAAAACACTATCTTACTGTATTAAAGGTTAGAGCAAACGATATGCCAAGACGGGTGGGGGGGATGGAACATTGACTAAATCTATAAACTATTGATAGCTTTGAAACTTAGGACTTGTTTATAAAGTGTTTAAAGTTTCTGATTCTCATTTGGTTCATGGAAGTCTGAGTGGTATAATATATGTGGAACCAAGTATTATAAACTTAAAATTACTTTAATTCAAAGTTGATTTAAAATTTTTTGATAAGACCACAAATCCCAGTGGCAGCTAGTGAGGAAACTAACTGAAAGGGAATATGGGAATTTGAAGTCATGAGAATGTCATTACACAGTGGCCTGGGTTAAAAAAAATGAATAATACTTATTTCTAGTTACCATAAGGTTGTAAACGCATAAAAGGCCTTAGCAAGCACTTTGAAATCCAGTTCCATTAACGTTTACTAAATGTTTATTAATATCGTGTTGTCCACACCAAACTTCTATAGAATGTGTTTGCCAGAAGTACGTAGGAAGAGCATCACCTGGTTGATCCCCTGTCTAGGTTTCTGTATGTTTCTATAGGTGGAGATTGAATCCCAGCTTACCTTGTCTGAGCAGGACACTGGTAATCATGTGGCAAGGTGGTGAGAGGTGGCCTCAGAGTCACTTCCCACTCATCTGTCTCCCCTAACAGACTGTTATTAATAGATTTTATTAGCTTCTTTTTTTAGGAAGTGTAGCACTGCCTTTCAGCTTTTGGAAGAATAAGGATGCAGAAGTAAAGATGTTTGCTCCTTGACAACGCAAGGAGCTACATTTCATGTTGTACTGACCTAGCCTATTATTTGGATGTTGCTAGGGACATTGTGTATTTGTGTATGTGTTTGTGTGTGTGTGCGTGTGTGGTGTGTGTGTGGTGTGTGTGTGGTTTTCAGTGTGTACAAAGATCATGGGAAGCTCTTACTTTAGTTTAATTTCTATCATTGTCTAGGTAATAGAATATCTAACTCTAAACATGCTCCCTCGCTCATTCTATTCTTTTTGCCATGAGTGGAGCAAGGTGAGTGAACTTACCCCTTTTCTTGGTCTTTGAGTTGATCAAGGATAAAGAAAAAAAAACAAAAAACACTCTTTTGAAATTGGCTACAAAAATGGTTTAGGTTTGTTTATAGTGTTTATCTTTTAACTTTTAGTCTGTGTTACCTCAATGTTAATTTACTTAAATTTCTCTTTTAGTACATAATTTACGCAATAGTTCATTTGCCCACGTATAAACTCTCTCTGAAAGCTAATTTAAGTAGCCCATCCGTCTTGATAATGAACTAGGGACTGGCAGTTCTGTAGTCGTCTCATCGCTTTATAATTCGTACATTTTCCTGCTGCTGAAAATTTTTTCCTTCAACCTTTGGGACTTAAAGAAGTACAAAGAAACACTTTGAATGCAAATTGAATTTTAAAAACATCATAGGAACTTTCATTCTTTCTCAGGCCTGATTGACTAAACAGACTTTGAATTGGAAAGTAGGAAGATTCAAGTCAATCTCTGAACAGTAGGAAGAAGCAATCAAAAACACAATTGGTCTTTGAATCCTGAGAATCTTTCCTGCTCCAGAGCATGCGGCAGGTAAGAAGTGGGTCCCCAAAGTGCAACTGGTTCACCCAAGATTCTTTATTCATGAATAGCATACTGAGAATGAGAACATGTAACTCTTATTGTCATTATTTATATTTGTCATATTTACTAATTATGTGGTCCACATTTGACCTCCCAATGACACAATCCGCCAAAATGAATATATGAGAAACTATTCTATTAGATGTCACTTTCATCCTTCCCCAATATCAGGGAGTAAAAATGTCAATAATATGCAAACTAGGGATCCTGATTCACTTGAATAAGAAGTCTAGAGGCTTCTAGAGATAGCATGGTTTTGAGAAGACCACATACGAAGGATTCCATGTAAATGGAGCTTCTGAATCAGAACCCCCAACCACTATCACATCAAAAATGTCTTTTAAACCTCTCCATGAGCTAGAAATGAATCAATAAGAAAGTATGGCAAAACGAGAAGACGCCAAGCTGTGAAATGAGGTTTTGAAGTCTGAAACCATCCTACTGATGCAATAGTTAGAAGTCAGTCACATTCCCTCCGTTTATAAGCCTTACTGCTAAGGTACTAGGAAGGGAGTTGAATCCTGTGTGTGGACAAGGGCACAGTTTCTGAATTATTGTTTGAAAGTCATTTGATCTGTCATTAAAGATAGTTTGGGGAAAAGCCCTGTACTGAACAGTGGTTCTCACCTGTGGGCTGCGAGCTTCTTGGCAAAACCTCTAGCTCCAAAGAATATTTACATTACAGATTCATAACATTTAGTACAACTACAGCTAGAGAAGGAGAAAAGAATTTGGAGACAAGTTTCTCATGTAGACCAGGCTGTCTAACCACTCTGTAACCGCTGGCCTGATCAGAATCCTGCCAGTGCTGGATTAAACGTGCGCAACATCGCCAGCGGATGAAAAGAATTTTATAGTTGGGGGATCACCACAAAAAAGGAACTGTATTAAAGGGTCACAGCATTAGAAAGGTTGAGAAGCACTGCACTAGAAAAGAAGAGGAAGAGGAAGAAGAAGGAGGAGGAAGGAGGAGGAGGAGGAGAGAGGAGGGAGAAGAAGAAAGGAGAGTAGGAAGAAGAGAGGTATTTAAAAGTCTTGGAATACAAATAAGAAATTTGGGGATTAAAGTGGGAAAGTGGGTAAAGATTACAATTATCGATGATGGTGGTGGTGGTGTGGTTTAGACTTAGCAAATTACTTAGTTAACTCTAGAATTTTGCTAAGCATGTTATTCCTTTGGTCTCACATAGCAAATGGTTGACATCACTGCTCTACTTCTTAAAGTCATTATCCTAAGTCAAACACAAATACAGCCTATGGTAAAGATGAAAACTGAGACCCGATTCTTTGCCTACGGGGCCAATTGCATCAGGTTTATATTTCCTTGGGTGTCCATAACATGGTGCCTTAAAATCCGTCAAATTGACTATCTGCTTTTACTCAGTGATCCACAGTGATCCTATTGGGTGCTATCAACTAAGGGTTCTCTATTTTCAGAGGTCACCCAAAAAAACTCTAGTGAATCAGAAGTTATTGAGTTGCCATGGGTAGTTAGAGCATGGGACCCAGAGGATAGCACTCCTAGCCTGTCATGGGACCCAGAGGATAGCACTCCTAGCCTGTCCCTTGTGAGGCTCTGCCTGAAGGGAAGAAAACAGTGATGTGACAACTAGTGCCACTGTCACTCACGAATAATGAGCAAACCAGCCTCCTGAAAACAGAATTAATAGTCAGGACAATGCTAAAGAAAGTGAAAGAAATCTGAGAATTCAGGGAAGGAAACATTTGGACCCATGATGGAAAGGATTAGCGCCTCTGCAAGAAAGAAATCCAGTCAAGTGAAGACTTCGTGAGAGGTGAAAGAAGCTACTGACACGTCAGGGATTTCTTCTGTATTGTATCCCTTTTAGCCTGCAAGCATGTGCTACCTGTTGCAGAGAGCTTATAAGGATGCTGTCCTACAGCGCTGCCCTGGTGTATTTAGTTTCTCTCCTGCTGATGAGTGAAAAAAGAAAATGTTTGTTTACTGCAGTTACTACTAGTTGCTGTTACTGCACGTCATGTAAAATGTTTATTCCCATGTAGATTCCAAGCTTCTAAATCTGAACAATTGAACTCTCTTCCTCACCTTAGACTGTGGCGGGCTCCTCCCCTTCTCACCCAGGACTTCTCTTCCTCTTCGTCCTTCCTTCCGCATGCTTGTCAGCATCCAGGGTTTCTGGCCCTCCAGGTGTACAGTCAAGAGTGATGTTTCTTAGACAGCAGAGGTTTTGTGTCCATGGGCTGGCAGCACAGCCTTGGCTTAGCATGTGCATGAGGCTGATTCTGCTAAGGAACTCTTTGTTGAGTTACCTTGAGAATTGTCTGCATTTCTTACAAACATACATCTAAGGGGCTACAGAGATGGCTCAGTGGTTAAAGCACTTCCTTTTCTTACAGATGACCGATGTTCAGTTCCCAGCACCCACATGGTGGCTCACAACCATCTGTAACTCCAGTTCCAGGGGATATAATGCCCTCTTCTGTCCTTGACAGGCTCCTTAACCCAGGTTGTACATTTAAACTCATGCAAGCATATACGTAATACACATAAAAATAAAAAATAGCCGGGCAATAGTGGCACATGCCTTTAATCCCAGCACTTGGGAGGCAGAGGCAGGTGGATTTCTGAGTTTGAAGCCACCCTAGTCTATAGAGTGAGTTCCAGGACAGCCAGGGCTATAAAGAGAAACCCTGTCTCAAAAACCAAAATAATAATAAATATAAAAAATAAATAAATAAAAATAAAAAATAATTAAAAAGAAAACACCTGAGGCTCTCTGGACTTGGGTGGCACCTGGTAACACACTTTTTTCAACCTCTCCCAATATGATGATATTTCTGTTTCATCATCTATACCATCCTAAAATGCAAGGCTGACTTTGTTATATCCATGGCCCACTTAACATTCACTGTAAATGCTTACCTAGTTATAGTCCAAATAAACTTGAAGATCTTTGGAGGAGTCCCAAATATAACTACTCTCTGACAGAACTGCCCAGAGAGCCTTTCACACTTGAGATTCCTTAGGAGATACCTCCACTTCAAGGAATAAGTATCTGGCCATCAAAACGAGCCAATTGAAGAACTGTCCTAACTGGGGGGAGGACAGACATCTGTCAGAACTTGCTGTTGTAAGAGTGCTGGGTCCTCAGCACGGCTCTACATAAGACGCCTCCTGAGAACTCAGTTTTCAACCCTCGTCTTATGCTCGGATGCTCCTGATTGGGATGAGGTGACTATCTGCTTCTCAGACTCTTACTTGGAAGGCCTGGTCCACAACTCCACTTGGAATAGGTGTCTGCTATTTTGAAACCTGAGCTTCTGTTTTCTAACCTTGTTACAACAGATTGCATATGTTCTATATTTAATAGCTTCCACTTTGACATATACCAAATTGTCCCAGGCCTCACCCAATTGGGAATTAAAATAAAAAAAGAAACAAAAAAAAAAAAACCAAACAAACATGCAATCCACTCATTTCTAAATTACGTTGGCAGGATCTCCAACTAATAATTACCACATCCTCAAGTGTTCCCAAGATATTTTAGGGAGTTTACCAAAAGGGTGCCGCACGCATGCCCACAGCCCAGTCTGTAACTGTGCGGTGTCTGCATTTCCCTTCTCTTCCTACTCTCACCTATAATTTTCCACATTCTCTGTTTCCAGATTTGAAAGGGTGTCAGCTCATTTCTGGATTCCAAGGAGCCGTAGAGGAAATAGTCCCCTTACCTACCACACGCCACAGCTGCTCACTAGAACTCTGAAATGGCTCTTCTTTCTCAGAAATAAACCATCCCCTACTTTCCATAATCTTTCAAATAATTAATATCCCTTCACAGTCAAAAGCAAAACCAAAACAAACAATAGTGCCATTATTTCCCTGACCACTCCTTTTCTTGGTATGGGTGGTGCAACTTAGTGTAGGGCCAAAGCCGCTCCTATCCTTAGCTCCCCACAACCACAGCCTCCACAACCCAAATTCCTTCCTTCTTCGACCTCTTATCCTAGCAGAAAACAGAAATGTCCATGCATGTTGATGGATGGCTGGGGTGGCACAGATGGGTACCAATGGTCATTTCTGAGTAATTGCCCTGAAACTAAGGATGCCCACTGTTACGCTGTTTTTACTTTTTAAACTTAATGTCCATTCTGGAGAGGAAGAAAGGGGAGTGAATGACAGCATACATCTGCTTGATGGAAGTAAAATTTATATATATATAAATATATATGTAAATATTTACAAATGAAAACGAAAAAAATGTCTCCGGAAAGACATCCAAGGAAACTGAGTCTTAGACTGCTTCCAAGATCAGACCTTGTTGACTGGGGAAAGATGTGATGAAGATTTCGTCTCAACTGAATTTTATTTTCCATCTTTTTGAGTGTTTTACATGTGCCTATATTATCCATTCAATATAAATTTTTAAATACTACTCACTGAAAGTACTTCTAATTCTTGGGCTTTGAAGTTGTTGCCAATATGTCTTCATTAGCTCCACTGAGAAAGGATTTGCAATGGAAAGGAGGAGTGGGTAGTGGGGAGAGATTTTTCTCTTTTTCTCCTTTTCACAGGTAATCATATTCTTCAAAGCAGGGATATTCTTTTACAAAACATATCACCCTAAAGACTATCTATTGTACTGTATTCTAATAAATATAAATCCAGTAGGTCTCCATTTCTCCAAGAAATTTAGACAATGATAAATTACAGAGTGGCTGACTACATATTCTTTCTAACATGGATTCTTCTATGGTCCCTGATGGACCTCACCAACATCTTTTTTTTTTTTTTTTTTTGGTTTTTTGAGACAGGGTTTCTCCATATAGCCCTGGCTGTCCTGGAACTCACTCTGTAGACCAGGCTGGCCTCGAACTCAGAAATCCACCTGCCTCTGCCTCCCAAGTGCTAGGATTAAAGGCGTGTGCCACCACTGCCCGGCTAACATCTTTTTAAATGAACAATATCGAAAGTTTCAAGCCAAAAGCACACATTTCAACATTATTATTCTATACATTTTTAATTTGGCCATCCTAAATTTATTAATGGCATTTATTTATTTATGGTACCTGAGGGTATTTCTACTTCCGATGCGTGAATACGTTGCTTGATCACTTGTTCAGTTCTCTCAGGCTTTCCTTACAAGGTAATATAAAATGCATTTTATGTAAAAACGGATAAGTTAATTTGTTGTCTTTATGAGACTCAGGGAATGTCTCTCCCTGAAGATGAAACATGTCCTCACTTTCCCAAAGCCTTAGCAACTGGCTTAGTTACAGTCAGGTACAAGTGTTGCAGGAGAATGATACAGAGAGTAATTTGGAAAATGGTGTATATAATCAACATATGCGGGTATAAATAAAACATGATATCAAAGACATTAGTACTATATTCTCACAGGCAAAAGTCAGAAATCTCAGCTACCCTTCTTCCCTCTAGGTCCTTGATGTGACCAAAAATCTTCTAATATGTGGAAGTTTCTTCTACCTAGATCATGCAAACACACATACACACACACATACACACACACATACAAACACACCAGTGAATGGAGAGATACTAGAACAGACATGCACACTAGAGATAAATGAGTACATAAACATAAACAACACAGACACACAGAGACATACACACATATAGAGACCCCATAGTTACTCTCACAAAGCCTTATAGACCAGCTCCATGTTCTCAAGTGATGTGGATCCAAAGGGCTATGTGTCACATCCTTTTCCTTCCTCCCTCTCCTTCTATACTCTTCTCTCCCTCCCACCACATCAGTTAATGGCTCTACTTTGAATCCCTGTTCACCTCAAAGGCTGAAGCAATGTATGTTCATCATCTTCTGAGTACCTGGCCTCTCTCAGCATCTGACATTGTAACAATTCCTTGGGAAAGCACATTTGTCTATGAACTTCATGAATTTACTGTCATTGCTTTCCTCTAGTTTTCTGGTTACTTGTTTTTTGTTTTGTTTGTTTACACAATTTTGTCATTGTTAGTATCATTAAGTTAACATATATTTATATTGGGATCTTTCTAAAAGATGCAAAGAACCCAAGATTTCTTTTGTTGTTGTTGTTTGTTGTTTCATAGAATATGATAGCAAATGGAGATGAGAATCAATAAAGCCAGCAATTATAAAAGTAGCAAGTGTTGGGATTAGAGCTAGGTCAAATTAGGGACAGAGCAGAGGCACTTGAGCATTTAGATATATGGGCAGACACGTTATCTGAGAGAAGTGTTACATTTAAGTCTGAAGAGCAGCAACCGTACACACTAGGGGGTTGCTCTAGGTTGAACTGGACCAGCTGTTCTCCCTGGAACCTCAAGGGAGAGAAGGAGGGATGAGAAAATAAACAGTCAAAAATTGGAATCTGGAGAATCAAGGGTTGAATAGTCATAGGAAGCTGCAAGGGCTGGTGACTCAGGACAGCAGCTTATGAATGTTACAGCTCCCTGTATACCCCTCCAATGAAAAGCAGAAAACAAGTCAGTAAAGGACATCCGACAGCAGGGAGCTCAGAGCAGTTCTTGTTTCCCTTTTCAAGGTACATGCTGGTACAGTAATCAAAGCATTTCACATCTTGGTGTCTGGAACATTGACCACAGCTTTACAGGGAAACTGTCAAGCTTTAGTCTCCAGCCTCAGCCTCACCAGAGCCCTGGCACAAACCCATTGCTGGCTTGGCCAAGCATGACCCTGACAGGAAACAGAAACTTGGCACTCCTTGTTCCAATCCACAGGACCCTGAAGGACCTTTGGCCCAAAGTCACCCTGACACCAGGCAAAGGAAGCAAGTCCATAAATGAGAGAGCATCACTCCTTTCAAGAACTAAGATGGTTTCATAGTCACTTCGATGACTTGAGGATTGATGACGTTCATCTCTGGTGTCTACTGGGAGCTGGGTTCTAGATAAACCACTATTTGATGTATTCTCTAGTTCACTTCAAACAGTGCCAAAAGACAGTAGTCAATATATAACTAAAAGCTTACTATTTGGCTATGGTAAGTGTTTGATATATATTAATGCCTCTACACATTGAATAGTCATAAGAAGCTTGTTTTACTTTTTAAGATTTATTTATTTATTTTATGTATATGAGTACACTGTCACTCACTTCAGACACACCAGAAGAGGGTATTGGATCCCATTACAGATGACTGTGAACCACCATGTGGCTTGGTTCCTGGGAATTGAATTCAGGACCTCTGGAAGAGCATTCAGTGTTCTTAAACCCTAAGCTATCTCTCCAGCCCCCATCGGAAGCTTATAATCATAAAGACGTACCTTCTCTCTTCCTCTTCCTCCTCCCCTTTCTCCCTCAACTCTTCTGTAATCTCCTCCTTTCTCTCTTCTTTTCTCACCCACACCCATTTGGTTATCATGTCTATTCCCATGTTACCAGTTCACACAGTTTGACAGACATGGAGGCAAAGGCAAACCCAAGCAGCACACACTTTTACAGGTGTCACAGGAACTTGACATAAGAAGTAAAAATAAAGCTTCAAGAGAGTTTGTTGGTGATGGAGCCCCAGAAATAGGAGGTCAGAAACAGTGGGAACCCAAATTTTAAAAAGGCGGCAACACTGAAGAATGGGTTGGCAGCAAGGAGAGAAGAGAGACTCCCAGAGGACTATCATGTTCAGCATAGAATAATAATATGGGTGGCATTCACTAAACACATATTTCTTAAATGTGTTTTTTTTACTATTACATTCTGTGATATTAGTGATTAAAACGGACTGAAAATCATCAAAACCAAGTTATATGGACAATTCTTTATAAAAGAAATAATACACTCACAAACAAGTTGCTGCCATTCCGAAGAAACAGCATTCTTTTTGTTTTGTTTTTTTTTTTTAGACTAATTTTTTATTGGATATTTTATTTACTTCAGATGTTATCCCCTTTTCCATTTTCCCCCCACCCAGAAACCCCCTATCCCATCCTCCTTCTTCCTGCTTCTATGAGGATGTGCCCCCACCTACTCACCCACTCCCACCTCCCCATCCTCCAATTCCCCCACACTAGGACATCCAGCCTTCACGGACCAAGGACTTCCTCTCCCATCTATGCCTAACAAGGCCATCCTCCCCTACATATACAACTGGAGCCATGGGTCCCTCCCTATGTGCTCCCAGGTTGGTGGTTTAGGCCCTGGGGCTGTGGGGTTGGTATTGTTGCTCTCCCCATGGGGCCACAAACCCCTTCAGCTCCTTCAGTCTTCTCTCTAACTTCTCTACTGGGAACCCCATGATCAGTTCTCTGGTTAGCTGTGAGCAGGTGCTTCAAGAAACAGCATTCTTGATAGGCTAACTACCATGATTGAATCTATTTGCTAGAAAAATGGGTCATCTTCCCTCTGCAGTCTAGCTTCAGACTAGGAACAAAGCTTCCAAACGAGTACATGGTCCTCCTAAGCCTCATGTTTTATGTGCTTTGTTTTATGCAATCTACCAAATAAGCTATGTATTATTATCTTTGTGTTACCAGTAAGTACAGTGACAGCCAGAGGTACCAAATAGAAACTTGTCTGGGTAACGTATGTGATGAGAATATGAGACAAAATCCAATGGAGGTAAAAGACTTGAATGCGTAAGTAAGTCCAAAATCCATGTTTACTGTCCTCAACTGTGCCTTCTTCTGATTGGTAGATAAATCTCAGGTATCGTAGACTTCCAGCCAAACTGTATAATCCACTCTATTTTAGGGTAGAAGACTGCACACCTGCAAAGCATGCACAGGAAAATAGTGCCAACATCTACTTCAGCAAGGTCTAAATATACTTTTAATTTTAATGTTTGTTTTCTGTTTCTTCGTGTGTTATAACAATAGATGTTGTACAATATTTTACATGTGTTCTGTGCACAATGTTTTCTCACCATGTGATTATCAAATTCAGTGTCTGTAATAAAGGATAATGAGTCGCTTGGATTCATAGTCGTATTGCTGACAATCAGTGTGTTACTTGAATCATGGGTATTACCATTGACTGAAAAATGAAAGGCGGATCAACTTTAGGTAGCAGTACATTTTCTGTCAATCAACATGTTATAATAGTGGACTGAGATGAACCAAAGCCATTTCTCTTGGGTGTTTAAGATGTACAGGAAGTAAAAGAAAGCACAGTATGGGTTTTAATGCTGTCTCTCAACAGGGACCCTGGGAGTCTATCCTTGCTGAAAATAATCTCACTCTTGGAAAATAATCCTATCTGATTGACAAAACATAGCGCAAAAGGGTGAAAAAGTAGCATTTTTAACCATCTTGACCTCAACCAGCTGAACACTCCTTTTTCTTCATTTTTAAAGATGTATTCATTTTATTTTATATGTATGAGTGTTTGGTCTGCATGTATGTATATACACCATATATATATATATATATATATATATAGCATAAATGACAGGTGTCCACAGAGGTCAAAAGAGGACATTGAACTACCATGTGAATGCTGGGAGCTAAAGTTAGATCCTCTGTAAAAGCAGCAAGTGCTTTTAACCACTGAGCCATCTCTGCAACCCTCAGTTGAACCCTTCTTACGTGCATAGTATTTTTTCTTTCTCCTTTCAACCAAATGTTGTCTAGTTCAGAAGTTATAGCCAAGCACCATTAGAAGCAACTGTAGGAACATGCAGTCTACATGTATGTGTGGATGAGCTACCAATGACTTTTATAAACTGGTCTGTGGAGTCCCCATTTCCAAGATTTGCTGAAAGAGCAACATTTTCCCCTTGCTTTTTCAAATTTACTTCAACCATAAGAATCTTTCTTTCTTGAAAGTTATCCTCTGCTTAACTTTGGTTTGTGTGTTGTTTTATTTTTTTGCTTTTGAATTTGAGACAGGGTCAAACTGACCTAACCTAAAACTCACTATGTATTTGAAGATGATCCTCAACTTCTGATACACCTGCGGCTTCTAATTCTGCAGTCCAAGATTCCAGCGTACCAAATCTGTGCTAGAGATTGAACTCAGGGCTTCATGGATACGAGGTAAACACTCCACCAACTGAGCTCCGACCCCTAAATCTATACTTTCATTGTTATGTTTTTGTATCTCAGTTGAATCTCAAACACTTTTATTTCCGTATTTAGTTCCTTAGGATCTCTTCTAAGTAAATGCCAGAATCACAAGGTTTAAAAGTGCCTTAGTATTCTGTTTTATTTCTCACATTTTGTTATTGATGTAGAAACTGAGGCTCATGAGAATAGAAGGATTTGCTCATGATTGTTTCAGAGACAGTCACAGCAGAGTGTGTACACTGAGTAGCTAATTGCATAGATTGTCACAAATGAATGAGTAAGCTCGAGGAAGTCAAAGAGTTCTCAAAGAGAAGCACTCTGGGACAGCATCCTCTCTACCCAGACTACCCTACGTTCTCTTGAAATTGAAGGTTTCGTGGCATTACATAAAAGTCCAGGCTGTACAGTTGTGATATTCATCTTCAAAACAGCTCTCATAACCCTTACTCAAAAGTTCATTTTATTAGTAAAGAGGCTACGTCGTGAAGAGATAAGTCTCTGGGCTAAAAGCCTACCTGCAGTTGAAGAAAGACTAGGTAAAATTTAAGCCTGAGTCGTGAATGCTTTTTTGCAATAGACTAAGTTTCTTCTCTTTCCATGATTCCACCAGTTTAGAGATAAAATGATGAGTCTATGCTGTTTTTCCTCTTTTTGATATTCAGGGCGCCATGTATCTCAGATGAGCATCAAACTCACCTCATTGCAGAGGATAACCTTGAACTCCAGATCCTCCTGCCTTCACCTCCCTAGTGCTAGGATTACAGGTGTGCACCACCACAGCCAGATCAACTCTAATTTTTGAAAAACAGAAAAAATATTTAAGGTTGGCAAAACTGATATGCATGCATAGTGCTTTTGTGTTTCTTCCCTCGGGTCCTTATTCACAGAGTAGTAGACACTTGAAACACAGAGCATTAATGCACCTCTTCAGGGAAAAAAAAAAGCAGAATGTAACCTTCCAAGGTGTTCAGTAGAACTCTCAACTACAAGCTCTGATTACTGATTTAATATATGAAAAACATTTATTTAATATGTTGTTCTAGGGTGTATACTAAGAAAGAGAGGGGATTTGAAAGGAATCTGAAACTAGTACGATGATTAAATAGTCAGAAAGGAAGGAGTTACGAGAGGGAATTATACTGTCAACTCAAGAGAAATCAACATAATAATAGTTTTCTAGGGTATGAAAGACTATTATCCTGACAACGATGACAGATTGTTCTCCATTTCCAAATAAAATAAAACCAGAGGAAATGTAACAAAACCTTGAGAGTTTAGTCTGCTGAGCATGAAATTTAAAACTTTGTTTTAATTCATGGTGGGGAAAAATGGAATTTCAAGGACAATGGAATTTTTTATCTCATGAAACTCCATAAATTATTGTTTAACCCAGGGTGAACCTATGATTTTTTTTTCTAAGTAAGGCACATATCAGGGGGAAACTGGAGAAAAATTGACTTCAAAGTCTCTGAAATTTCCAGAGTTGTATAATATGAATTATATTTTTAACATCATTTCATTAAAAATATAATCATACCATTTCCTACATAAAAGTATTCCCAATTAATATTGTCATGATCGCTGCAATCTAGGCATCACGGTCCAGATCTCCCACCTGTCTACATGTAGTCTGAAGTAGACGGGTGCTAGGTCAAAGTCTCAGGAAACAGTTCCAAGAGTCTAAAGATAGTGGTCCTCTGAAGATCACAAGGGCCAAGTGAATAGAAATCTATCACACAGGAGCTGAAGGATAGACTGAGGGGAATTCAGAGGCATGCCAGCAGCGTTCGGTAATACCCTATGAGCTGTGTTCATCATTTGATGCAGCTCCAAGTAGTCGGTAATGGGCATGCAATTTGTCGGCTCCGAGGCAGGACCAACTTCCCTATCCGTGTTCTCTGATATGAATAAATTTAGTTGACTTTGTCTACCTAAAGTTTTGCTGTCATCACAATTGCAGTGTGTAAGGGCGGTTGCTCCTTTGGAAGTTCTCAGTTGTTAAGCGTCCCAGGGCAAGACAAAAATTAGTGACAAGACAGAGGGACAAGTCAATGCAATGATAGGTCTGCTATGGGGCAGCACAGATCTTGCAGTGTGGCCTTTGAAGAGACACAGGAGAAGAAGTGGGTTCCATCCTGAGGTCTATCCCATCATCCCCACTCTTCCTGATGTTCCTTCCTGACAGAACAGAGGTACAGCAAAAGATTGGAGGTCAAGGGAATATAGAAAACATCTACTGGAAGTGGGGTAGCTACCACTCAGGAGGCAGAGACAGGCAAACCTCCATGAGTTCAAGGCCAGCTGCATCTACAAAATGAGTTCCAGGACAGCCAGGGCTACACAGAGAAACCCTATCTAGAAAAGAAAGGGAGAAAAAAAGGAAAGTGCAGACTGACAAAGCCTTCTATTACTAACCCTTTCTTGTGCATGAAAGAGGACAGCCAACTAATAAGCTATTTGTAGAAAATCTAGTTTGGGGACTCCAATCTCTAGACTTCTTCCAACTTTCAATCTACCATTCACTTATTCTATGACTTTTTACCACTGATGAATTTATATTTGATGATTTTTCTCGAATAGTTATATTCTGAGCAATGTTTGACTCTTCAAATTTATTTTGTAAGACAACTATCCCCAGAGTGCTTAAACTTGGGAGTGGAAATAACCTTATGTTATTTTTATTTTTATGTTCCAATAAGCCATATGGGCCACACTGGATTTTATCATTCAAAAAAATGGAGGAAAATATCAATCTTGGATTGAAAATGAAAATAAGAAATGTGGAGCCCATGGAAAAGAAGAAACTTAGAATGAAAATATTTCCTAAGTAGAGCGCTAATGAAACTTGATGATAACACAGATGCTCAAGAGAACTGAAGCTAGGTCTGAATAATGAAAAAATAAATGTCTAAAAAAAAAAAGTATGAATGTTTGCCCATGTATTTAGGTCTTTCTTTAGAAAAGCACATGTCACATTTTACCTCTTTTCAAAGACTGATTGTGTTGGATTCAATCTTTCAACTTAGTCTTGTTTTACAGGATGTGTGACTAGAGGGCTGGAGAGATGGCTCAGTGATTGAGAGCACTGACTGCTCTTCCAGAGGTCCTGGGTTCAATTCCCAGCAGCTACATGGTGGTTCATAACCATCTATAATAAGCTCTTCTGGTGTGCAGGCATCTATGCAGACAGAACACTGTGTACATAATAAATAATACATCTTTTAAAAAACACGCAAAATGTGAGACTCTTTTTACAGTTGAATAAGCCCACAGATAGATGGCATACGTGATTTTAAATTAAGCTTGTTCTATCTAACTGACATGCAGCATCTAACTCTTTCCCCCAGTGTGTTTAATCTTTTTAAAAGAGAGAGTTAAAGGCATCTGCAAACCTAATTACCATGAATTCCTAAGGATCATCCCAAATCTATTGTCATACTAAAATCTCACAAAAGCAAGAACTGTTTGAAATAAGTAGGTCATGCTAATGCTGAACAATAGTTCCTGACATTTTGAAATTATCATTGTTCTGGTGAAGATTTCCTACAAAATAAGGATTTAGCATAAAATTTGCTGTTTTTCAATCACCAAGAAACTGTTCATGGTTGAGAAGGATGCAAAACCAATATGCAATGTCAGGATCTATGCAAACTTCAAGGGAGTACCAGCATTGATAGGCAGTCTGCACTTACTAAAAAGAATCTGGAAAAATAACTTATTGCTGAAAAGATAAAACAAGTATATGCTATTGGGAGAGATGTGTATATACATATATGCCAAGATCCTGAAGCTATATAAAATAAATGCCAATAAGATGAGCGGACGCCAATATAGAAGTTAAGAAGGTAAGGTTTCATCACCTTCTAATGGAATGTATCAGTTTGCCTCTAGAAAATGTTAACCTAAAAAGCTAGAATCATTGTGAATTTAAAATTAGCGTGCAAAATGGCCACGAGAACCTGAGACTGAGGAACATAGGGTAGATGAACTCTGAATAAGTCTATGTGGTTAAAAGGAAGGGACAAGGATGCTTTATCTCCTAGGGTATGTATAGCCTAGGGATGCTGGAAGCATGGTGGCAGGGTGCCTGGAGAGGGATGGGCTTTTCATGTCACCTGAGAAAAGGCACAAAGTCTGTGTATCCTACAGTTGTGTTAAGGGAAAGTTAGAAGATTTTGACTCCTGGGAAGACAGCAGAGAGCCAGAGAGTAGATGACACTCCTGAAGGAGTCTAATTTGGAATGGAAAGTATTCAGTGTTTTCTGTGGGTTGTAATGTGTATGATTCCATCAAGGCTACACATCTCAAAGGCATCCCAGCTATTGCTCCCGAACCACAGCATCAATTACAATGTGTGGTAGCCAATGGATGCAAGAGATGGTTGAGAGCTGAGGTTTCTGTTCTGGATGATAGTTCTGTCATCTAGGACTTCAAAGATCAACAAAATGAAAAGGATGGAGGGGGCGGAAGCAAATTCTGTATTGGCACTGTGAGTTTTGTGGCTATAAAATTATGTTTGTAGGCACAATTATATAATGAGCCATTCATCAGGCAGCATTTATTGATTTAGAGCTTAGAAACACTGCCATCTCTCCAGTCACAGCTACCATAGTAAGTCCCAGAAATATAAATGTTAATAAGGACAAATTCTTCCCTCAAGCTAATTACAGACTCACATATATATTAGTGGGACTTTGTTGGTATAATAGATCTTTGGTAGATAAAAGCTGCTTAAAAGAGGGAGATATGTATTTTGGTCATGGTTTCAGACGTGATACTGATACCATGGATTAGCTAGCTTCGTTGCTTTGGGCCTCAGGCTAGTGTCAGTATCACTGAGGCAAGACCATGATACAGCAAAGTAGCTCATTTCATGGTAGTCAGAAAGCAGAGAGGGAAGAAGAGAAAGTGTCAGGGAAAGAGTTCCTTCAAGATGGCCTGGCTCCTCCTACCAACCTCACCTTCCACAGCTCACCACCTCCCAATCATCTATTTTCATTTTTGGACCCATCAAATCATCGCCTTAATGAAAGAGGTATCCTAGCCAGGCAGTGGTGGCGCACACCTTTAATCCCAGCACTTGGGAGGCAGAGGCAGGCAGATTTCTGAGTTCGAGGCCAGCCTGGTCTACAGAGTGAGTTCCAGGACAGTCAGGGCTACCCAAACAGAGAAACCCTGTCTCGAAAAAACAAAAAACAAAAAACAACAACAAAAAAAGTATCCTAAAGATTCAGCTGTTTCTCCAAAGCCCTACACTGAATGCTACCGGGAGTAGGAACCCAGCTTTTAATGTATGGGTCTTGGGAAGAGGTAGGAAGCTCTTCATATCCAAATACAACGGCACGATACAATTTAAATCTCATGCGTATCTTCTGCAGACTACTCAATGACTGCTGTCTGGGTAATCCTCTGGAACCTCTCTGCATCCTTGTCTTCTCGCTAATCTTTATCTGGACTTTTCCTTGTTTTTGTGCCTCTATTTGTGTACTAAGTTCTTAGGATTCTTTCCACTACTCCAGGGTTTACCAAGTGCCATGTGAAAGAAAAATATATTTAATAGTCAGAAATCACACAATCGTCATAGTTGAAGTTTCTCATCTACTTCTTAGGAACTGAGTTGCTATTTAAATTTTCCCATGTTCATCTGAACATTCTGACGGGAAAAGAAGTGTCTACTTCGCTGAGATTTTGTGACTATCAAATAAATGTGATTATTAAAACAAATAAATAAATGTGACTATTAAACAAAATGGTGTTTGGTGCATATCAAGTACTCGAGTGAGAAAAACCAATAAACTAACATCTTTAGGTAACCTTGTACAGCCTCACAAAGGACTCGGTTTCCCAAAAACTCACAGGGTTTCAGTGGGCATGTTTTTATGCGACAATTCCTTCTCATAAATACAGAAGCATCCACTCGTGGACTGCTAACCTTGGGGAAACACACTGAAGTGTTTCCTATACCTACATTTAAATAAGGAAGGTGCTATGAAGAGACAGAGAAGGCCATGGAAGCAAACCCACTGATGGCATGTTGTCAGATATGAAACTTAGCCACTGGCTGTTCTGGACAAACTCATATCCTAACACATGGACCACTGAAGACACTCTGACAGCATCTGCCTCCGCCCTCTGCTGTTCTCAGCTAGCACCTGACTGGTTCTAGGAAAGGAGATGACAGGTAAGTAGTTCCAAGATTATGTGGAGCCTTCAGAAAGCCACCCAATATCTTATGAAGATCTCCCCAGGGATCATTCTGAAAACTTCACTCAGTCAGGGACACTTTGAGGGTGCTACTTCAAAAAAATATAACCACTAGGGTTGTTATTGAATTCTGGTGAATAGAACTAAGTATCTGACACATCCTTATTTTATTTAAGAAAGAATTTAACCTAAAATTTTGTGAATCGTTTTAATAGACAACATTAACATATATTATTCAAATATTGGAGTTGGAGCAAGAGAGATGGCTCAGTGGTTAAGAGCACATACAGTTCTGTCTACCTCTGTCTATCTGTCTGTCAATATTTCTCGCTGTCTGTCTTCTCTCTCTCTCTCTCTCTCTCTCTCTCCTCTCTCTCTCTCTCTCTCTCTCTCATGTGTGTGTGTTTGTGTATGTGTGTACATCCTTGTGTGTGTGCCCATACTTTTCTTTCAGAGAACCTGAATTCAGTTCCCAGCACCAACGTCAGATGGCTTGCAATGACCTGTCACTCCAGTTCTGAGAGATTCAACAGCTTCTTCTAGCCTCCAAGGGTACATGTAGCATATATTCACACATCCACACATTTGTGCATACACACGCAAGCACACAAACACACACAGGCACATACACACACAATCACTAAAAAATGGATAAATAAAAGCAAATACTAGAAATAAAATTACCAAGTGACTTTTCATCCAAACTGGGATCGTTGGATGTGGACATAGCTCCATGCTAGAGTGCTTGCTTGGCGTGCATAAGGTTCTGGGGTCAAGCTCCAGAATGACAAAAGAGAGATAAGAATGGGACAGCTAAACTGAAATATTTGTCAAGTAAAACAAATGTAGAAATGATAAAAATATTAATACTTGCGATGCTGACTGACGATTGATGACAAGATTATATTAAGGCTGACGTAACTAGTGATTCCATTTACATGTCATTTTCAGTCTCAATAACCTGCAACACCTTCATTTAGTTGCACATTAAGGAACTTCAAAATGGATAAATGATCTAAAAGAAAGGTTTGGATAGTTCCAATATGGTGTCGGTGGTATTCTGTGCGTCTCAGGTCTCTCAGCTGCTGGGCCCACGGGTGGGGCTGCCATGTCCAGTGATGCCCAGGACGTGGAGCATTCAGCTCGTGTGTGGAAGGTCCTTACCTACTTCGTGGCGCTGCCTGGGTTGGGAGTAAGCATGCTCAAAGTATCGACACAAAGAGCATGAGAGACTCGCGTTTGTCACCTACCCCCATCTCCACATCAGGACCAAGCTCTTCCCTTGAGGAGATAGTAAGCATACCCTGTTCCACAACCCTCATGTGAACCCACTTCCGACCGGTTATGAAGATGAGTAAAGAAAACCTGGACCTTCCCCCAGGCAACAAGGGACTACAGCACTGGTTTGAACCCTTACTCTGTGTGTGGACCACGAAAGCCCATTGGATGCTATCTTTCCTTTTATCAGATGTAACCATTACTCTGATCTTCTATCCATTTACTTGTAAGAGGAGATGACTTAAATAAATAACAAACTTTAAGGAAGAAAGAAAGAAAGAAAGAAAGAAAGAAAGAAAGAAAGAAAGAAAGAAAGAAAGAAAGGAAAGGAAAGAAAGGAAAGGAAAGGAAAAGGAAAGGAAAGGAAAGGAAAGGAAAGGAAAGGAAAGGAAAGGAAAGGAAAGGAAAGGAAAGGAAAGGAAAGAAAAAGGAAGATTTTGGAAAGATTTTGGACTTTGGACAATTCCAGGACAAGGATGCAACAGAGAAGAGGAACAGATAGGGTAAATACAACACAGAGTACATTTGCCCAGCCCTCCTTCCTTAGTTAGGATTACTATTCCTGTGATGAAACACCATGGCCAAAGCAACCACGAGGGAAGGGGTTTATCTGGCTCACACTTCCACATCACTGTTCATCATCAATGGAAGTCAGGGCAGGCCATAGGAGGAGTGCTACTGATTTGCTTGTTCATCAATCACTAAGGAAATGTTCTACAGCTGGATCTTACAGAGACACAAATAACTCTAGCTTGTGTTGAGTTGACATAAAACTAGCCAGCATACTTACTATATAGTTTCCAGGGAGGAGGAACTGGGACCAGAGGGTTGCAGTTAAAAAGGGTAGAGCTGAGAGCCTAGGAGGCCAAAGGGATAAAATTTTCAATGTGGAGTACTGTGGGGAAAACTATGAAAAGAAAGGAGAGTCATACAAGACAGTATTTCAGAGATCCACAGTTTCCCCATCAGGTCTTCAGGTAAGCACCAATAAGCATGTGCATTTGTGAGGACACCCCCATTCGAAAAGAGAAACATGGGGACCATCTTAGCACTCACACAGAGTTGGGAAGAGTTGCCAGACTATAACTTCTCCTCAAACATGGAGTAGGAGGGGTAGATTTAGTAAAAACAGCTGCTCTGGGCTTTCCTAGAAAATTATAAAAACAAGTTTCAAAGGGTTCATATGGCATCCAAGTAACAGAGCCCCAAAATATAACTTAGTAATATCTTCAGCAATATACAATTATCCAGTACCCAAGATTTTAAATTTGTGGCCTCCAAACAAAAACTGATGCATTGAATCAGTAGAAATGGATTCAGAGATCACACAAATATAGAGTTATTTGATAATGTCCTTAAGACAGTTGCATTCTAAATGTTCAATAACACAAAAGAAATCATGATGCTTCAACGATGACTATGGAAGATTTTAAAACAAGCAAGATACACAGTGAACTTCTAAAGGGAAAGTGTCCTACCTTCAAAACTGTTCTGATAAAGTTAACAGGCACCGTTGACCAAGAATATCAAAAGCTAAGCTGCATCCAAAATTTGTCAAGATATTCCAAAGCGAAATATCAGAATTTGGCATTTTTACACCATCTGGGGTCTTTAACTGACTTGGTTCAGTTTTTCCCTTACAGATATTTTGTCATATTAAAGTTCAATGCTTTCCCCTTGGCAGTGTCTGAATCTATAATTAGAATGACCTAAAGCTGGGAAAGATGTTTGACACCGTGACATTTAAAAAAAATGTCAAGAGATTCTTAGCATTCCATGAAATCGTTCCATTAAACACTTCTAGTGGCTTCTAAATAAAGTATAAAAAATTAGAAGACTCATCATTTAGGTTTAATACCACTGTAAGGTACCAAAGGGGGCTTTGAGGATGCTCAACTCGATGATGACGATAAGGAGAATGGAGGCATGTGATACTTTGGTGATATACACACTTCATTTACCTCCTACTTTGTTACAGTAGTATACATTTCAATTATTCAGTTATGAGACTATACATTCATACAGACATCAGCAACTCACAAGTCTTGACAAAATGCAATATAAAAATGCCCATCATTCCAAGCAGAAATCCTCCCTATGTTTCTTGAAACGACAGCCTTGTTTCCCTATAAACCTGTCTACTCACAAATATTTTATCCACATCAACATGTATAAGAAACATACTCAATGTTAAATGTTTGACCTACTTACAGGATTAATAATAATACAGTAAGATATTTCAACAGATGAAACCCCAAAAGCCTTTCACTAATCATGTTGGTGGAATTTTATTTTTTATTTATTTTTATTGTATTTGTTTATTGGGAGTGTTTTGAGACACGATTTCACTATTGGTTTGTCTGTCCTAGAACTCACTATGTAGACTATGCTGGCCTGGAAATCCTAAATACCCACTGGCCTGTGCCTCCTGAGTGCTGGGATTAAGGCATGCATGTAACATTGCACCCAGATAGCTTTTCATGGAACCGTTAGAATTAATTTACTTGAATTTCTATGTGAGGGATCTGATGTCATCTGTATAAATGAGTTTCACTGCTTGTAAAAGTCTAATGGGCATAGCACATTAGCAACTATTGCTTTATTTTTAGCACATGTGAAAAGAAATGGATTGGCAGTGGTGACTCATGTCTGTAATTCCATCATTCAGGAGGCTAGGGCAAGAAGATCACAAGTTCAAGGCCAGCCTGGGCTTACAATGCATTCCAGCCTAGGCTATATAGTAGGCTATGTTTTGAGAGAAGGAAAAAAAAAAGAAAGTAGAGGAATTAATTTCAAGGGACTCATTTGCTTTAGGTGTAAATTATCCGATGCCTTTTAAGATGGCCACTACTCCAGTAGACACTGATACATCTTCAGAGTATTTTTGTCTTCTGGATTTGCACAGTCAGTAATGTCATAATTGCATCTTTAAAACCTTCGAATGCACAACTGTACAATAAACATCTTCAAACTTTACACTTTCTTGTCGAGTTCATCCTCACCATTACTTAAAAACACAAAGGAATTGCTTATCTTTTATATATATATATATATACACACACACACACACACACACACACTTTGGTTTGTTTTCCTTTTTTTCTTTTTGTGTGATACTGGAAACTGAATCCAGGGCCTTCCCCACACTAGGTAAATATTGTTTTATTAGATTCCAAATGGGTTATTGTTTCATTATCTATAGACTAACAATTTATACAAACACCTTTGTGATCACTTCTGACTTACCACAGCATTTATTTGTGTGCAAACTTTCTGTCTTCGAATGTTTGTTTCATAAGATGCAGGGTGCTCTCTTAGCTTTGGAATTTAGTACCATGTATGCACATAGGACTTGCTCCGTAAAATGTGCTGAGTGACTGGGCAGCCATTGATATGGCCACAAAAAACAATATCCCTCTCTTAATTTCCAAAAGATAATATAAAACCTGTCAGGGGGCATGGTCCCTATAAACTTCCATGTGGCTCTGTTGGGTATGTCCACTGGGTCCTGAGTCGGGAAGGTACAAGTATTCCTTCCACTCCCCCTGTCTGGGCAGAGCCGAAGTAGCTTTTTCTGATATGCTGGGCTTTCCTGTTCTTTCTATAAAGATTTACTTAAATAAAGTGTTTCTATAAAGTCTAAAGACCACATGAATAAGTAAGGAAATGAAAAGAAATTAGTTCCATTGAAATATAAATATACATATGAAAATCCAAATTACACTAAAAATAACACAAATAAAGTAATAAGACTACTGGATTATTTGATAATCTTTTTAAAAATTAACAGAAGCAAATTATACGCACCCATTGGAAAATATTTACACTTTTTCTTATTTTAACATGAAATAATAATATTCAGAGGTGTGGATAAATGTCAAGTGACCTGCAGGGCTTGTCAAAACACGTATGTGGCTTCATCCTCAGAAAATTTGAGTCAGTGCTTAGGGTCAGAAATTGGGTGAGAATTTGCAAGTCTAGTTAGTTGTTTCTGATGTGTTTCTACTGAATTCTGATGGCTCTGGGGCCAGTCTCAATGAGCAGCTGGTTCTCTTAAATAATTAGATAATCCCTTTTTAATCTCTGCTTCTTATTCTCATCATAATAAAAACTCTGTTATTTAAGTGTTGCTTTTCGAGAAGCATTGTCCTATGCTATTAATGACAACTCCGTGACTGTTTTTTTTTCATTTCTCTTCCCTTTCAGATGAAGAAACCCTTATCGTTAACATACCACCGCTACCACACTTGCCCCAACGTCAGCTCATTCCCAACGTTAATGTTTGCAGAGTTAAATTCTGCAATGTTCAGGTGCAGAATTCCATTCTCTGCAAGGTTGTCTCCAAGTATTTGAATAAAAATTATTTAACTTTCATATTTCATAAAGAAAACAACAACAACAACAAAAAAAAGAAACCTAAGAGTCTGTGTGTCATAAAAAGCTTCTATACTGTGGAGACTGAGCCTACAGTGGAATTTGACTTTTACACTTTCTGAGGGAAAAGCGATAGTTAATGGTATTGAGGATTCAGTTAGCTGTTCCACAAAACCCACAAGAGTCAGTGATGGAGGATATTTGAGTCATTTCCACCTCATTAGCAGGTGATGGCTGACTTTAGATTGCTTGGCACATGTAACTGTCGCTAGCAGTTTTCTGAGTTCTGCCAGATGTTGGGCTGCTTCTGGAATGGTTGTAGACAGCTTCGTCTCGGTGCTGCATGGAAGCAAAGGCTTGCACTGCATTTAGGAGAAATCTGATTCTTTAACTGTCGGCTCTTGCCCTGTACTTCTCTTAGCATCTAATAGGAGAAGAAACCACCTCATCAGTCTGCTCAGTGGGATGTATGTCATTGACTTGAACTGAAAACTGCAATTTTAAAATGTTTGAGAGAAAACTTTATCCTTCTTTCATCTTCCATGGCAGATGAAAGTTTCCCAGTTTTCTCCTTTAAATTTTTCAAATGAAAGAAGTAAGACGGGTCCTTCATGTGTCTGATAAAATGTTTGGTGAATTTCTCCATGGAAAACTGCGGAGTGTCACACTATAACAAAGGACATTCTCTGTATGGTATTGGAATTGATGATAAGGTCTAAAGAGTGAAACAGACATGCTCATACTTATTCCTCCAAGTATAACTTAGAACCTCAGTGTTGATTATAAAATAGAGAAAACAGACAAAGAGGAACAACAGAACCAATGGGAATAATCTAGCAATGTGTGTTCAGAATGTGTCTGTATGTATAGCATATATGTATGTGTGTATGTATATGTGTGTATGAATATGTGTATGTTTGTGTGTGTATATATGTATGTATATATGTATGTATGTCCATATATGTGTGGATATGTAGATATGTGTATTTATATGTATGTGTGTGTTATTTCTATTACTTTAAGCTCCTATATATCATAGATGTGAATAAAGTTAAAGAAGCTGGTTACCTGGAGATGCCAATGGATATGGAGGGGGAGTAAGATCCATTAAAAAAAAAAAAAAGCTTGTTCTTTCTAGCCAGAGACTGAAAAGAGACAGTCAAGAAAGTAAGACTTTTAGATAATCACTGTGTGACTTTGACCAAACATCAAGATAAGAAAATAACAAAACTGTGGTGTGTCCATTGAGGTTGTTAAAGGTCAAGAATGGAACCAGGACTATCTCCCCATTCTCTAGGGAGTGGAAACTTGTACCTGTCCCCTTATTCAGGTGTCAGTAGAGGGCAGCAGGGAGCGTAGGAGACATTCTACCCTGACACTGTCATTGTTAGGATGTGACAAATACAAACACAGTTCTGAACCAAATCATTCATTATGTCAGTTACCGATAAAGAGACACGAGCCTAATTTGGTGATATTGAAATTGTTGCTCATTGGTATAGCAGCCAGGGAAAGCGGGTTCAAGCATCCGTCAGAATTTTCTTCCGGCCTTCTTTAGTGTCTGACTCATTCCATAAGAGCCAGAATGCTCTAGTGTCAAGTCTCTTCTCGGGATAATGTATATCAGTGTCACGGTCACGTTGCAGTCCTTTGGCCACTTAGTAACGCATCCTGAAAGGTTTCAATTTTACAAACCTTCTTGTTTTGGAAAGCAAATATTCTTCTAGCAGATGAATTTTGAACACCAGGTTTAAAATGACAAAGAAACCCATCTGGAGTTTCTGAAGTTTCTGTTCGTACGTGAATCTCACCCTTGCCATTAACAACACATTTATAAAATGCCAGGTCTTTGCCGAGGGGGTTATTTACTCTACTCTAATTATTTCAACTAGGAATTCTATAAGCTGTAAAAGGAAGCTGAACTTTTATGGCTAACACACACACACACAGAGAAATATACGTGTGTGTGTGTGTGTGTGTGTGTGTGTGTGTGTGTACTTCATCAGATTTCCAAACTTTAGTTAAGTTTCATATGTTTGATCTTATAAACTATGAACACTGTAAGAGTTTAAACTGGATTTTTAAAAGTTGGGCTTAAATTTCTCTCTCTACTGGATTGTTTTACTAACTCATCAAACCCTTCCATGCACAGCCACTGCTATTAGAAAGGAGAAATCTAAATTTATATATTATAATATATAATTATAGTTATACATTTATATATTATTATATTTTATGTATATATAATCTATATATATATATGATTTAATACACATATGCTATGTGTGTGGTGTGGTGTCCTACATAATTAAATTTGACCAGGAAGAAGAGCCATAGTGATCTCAACAGGAGATCACTAATGAACACCCAAGTGCCTGACCCGAATTCCTCACCTATTTTGCAGTGGACTGGGTAGGCATCCAAAATGTCTTCCTCGCTGTTTCCACAGCTCAGACCCTGCTCATCTGACACTGGTTTTTGCCAGAGCTACCCACAGAAACCAGGGCATCTTATACTCCCACATCATTTTTGTTTTCCTAAATAATATTTATTCCCTATATCATAAGTAGGTAAGTAGGTACCGTATTTTCTTTTTACAGGTCTTTGAGGAAAGGTATTTACAACATTAAAAACCAAAAGGAGAGGTTTCTGATATTCAGTACCCCACACCCTCAGGCTTTTCAGCCTTTCCAAAGCCAACTTATGCTCCTTCTTTAACATGGTGCCTGTGCACTGATAGAAACACCACTTACATAAAGCATCCAACCTTTTTCTTCCTAAGGAAGTACCCCTTTCTAATTGAAATATGCAATAATCTTAAAGACTTCATTAACATCTTACAAATTTCCACAGTAACACAGTATCCTGATTCAATTTTTAATATTAAATTCAATGTGTGTTCTAACCATGTGTTAACTTTAATTGGAAAAGGTGGTGCAAAATGTATTTAAAGGATTAATAAGAATTTCAAGATAAAAGCACAAAATTGAAATATTTGCTGAGAACCATATCCTTTTATTCAAATAAGGCTAAAGCCATGGCATGGTTATAAATTTATTTTTTTCTCAGTATCTCAGAGCAGAATTAGCGAAGTCTGCGGAGGTGGTTATTCTACTTACCCCTGCAGAAAAACACAGAGTTGCCTCAGCAATAGAAAGCACTTGGGTCAAATATAGATGCTGTTGCTCATGTGCATCACTAGATGGCGCCATGAGAATCTAAAATAGCCAGTCCTAGATGGCGCACGAGTTCTGAACCATCTTTGTCAGCATTTCTTAAATGGCAGAGCATTCTTCCACTTTTAAAAGAAAATGTATATTTTTTACCTTAAAATTACTTTTAGCAGTTTCGTGAAAAAATACTTCTCTCTAAATGTTTTAAACGACATGGAATTCCAATAAAAATTGTACTTGTATTTAAGTCTTGCCGCTTTTTCAAAACTGCTTTCCTTCTCTGGTTAAGAACTGTCTACAAAGATTAGTCAGCCCTGCAGGGTTCTGCCAAGCCGAAAAGGCTGCATTACTGTACCTTAAAAGCTCTTTCCCGAAGAGCCCATGAGAAAGGAAGCAGGGAGGGATGTGTGGATGGGTTTAGGAGGACAGGGAGAAATATTGTCATTAAAATACTATCTCAGAAACTAAGCAAACAAACAGAAAAGCTTTTTTCCCCAAGATGAAAGAAAATTAGAAATAGTGGTTGATAAGAAGATGTCTTACCTAAAGTCGGATAAACAAGCGACTCTTCCCACTGTGCTCAGTTTTTCAGATTGTGTAATCCGGAGTCATCAAATTGCAGTTTCTGTGATTTTACGGGTTAGGTCTGAAAACTATGGCCCCAGACAAAGCAGAGTCCTTAGTTTGATGATGTTGAGAAACAGCCTCTAATTTCCAGATTCAGGGCCGTCCTTAAATCGGTGAAATTGGTCAGTTTATGATTTCCACTTGATACGGAACAGATCTTAGGACATATTTTTCCCCTCTGTCAAGTTATTAGCTAAAGTATCACTGTCAAGGATGCTTCCCTTGCACAGACTCCTAAGGAGGAGACGGGTTAGGACTGGACAGGCATCGGATATTTGGTGGCTCTAGTTATTTCCTTTCCTGAAACTCTTCTACTCAATCAGTGTGATTAACTATCAACAACAGGGCACAGGCATGTACTAAAATATGTAGGACTTAAAATAATAACATAATCATTTGTTTGGCAAATGAGTAAGTGCACCAAAGCAATATAAACTGCTTTTTAAAACTGAAAGTGCCCTACTTTCTAAATTTCTAAAGTGCAAATTATTTCCAAAGAATGCGCTACTGTCTGAACATCTTAAGTCGCCATCTCATCTGGTGGTTTTCTGAGTGAGTACTTTACAGCTTCCATTTACTTGGGAAGTGGAAAGGAACCTTTACCTTGTCCTCTACTATTCATCAGACTTGAGGCTATCTCTCCACACTGCCTGAGGTAAAATGAACCAGACAGCAAAGAGATCACACACACACACAGTCACACACACACACAGACACACACAGAAACACACACACCCTACCTGTTGCCAGTAAACCAGACTGTATCTGCAGGTGGTCCAACTTAAAGTTTTTACAGGAAAGAGTAAACAAACTGTGGACCCAGTGTACTGAAATATCTACCTATCAGGCAAGATGTGCCCATGGTACAGTAGAGGCATGACTACTGTGGGCTGAAACCAACTCCTTCCTGATTAGATCTAATCAGGAGAATGCAAACTTTATATAGTAGACTTACTTGATCAAAAGCCCATGGTTAGAGAGACCATAGGCAGCTCCTATGGGGATCTACTAATGTTTTCCTTAATAAATGTAGTTAAAATGCCTTCTAAATATTTATGGTGATACCCTTAGGCTAGTCCAGCTTTCAGCATTGATCAGCATCTTTTGACAGTGGGACACACACATTATACACACATACAAATAAATAAATGTCATTAAACGTTTTTATAGAATTGAAAGGCAAAGGGGAAGACAATCTGACTGATTCTTATTATTGATTCTAGAATCAGACAATAACTTGTTCGTTCAGTGAAATTGTGTTTGCGTGAGATGAACAGACAAGCTTGGCATTATAGGAAGAAAGAGGCAGGAAGAGAACCGTGAGGGAAAAAAAAAACCTGAATTTATTGTCTCATGATACTTTCCTTATAAGACTAAAACTTCAGCTGGGCAATGGTAGCACCTTTAATCCCAGCAATCAGGAAGCTGAGGAAGGTGGGTCTCTGTGAGTTCAAGGTCAGCCCATTCCTCATAGTGAGTTCCAGGACAGGCAAAAAAAAAAAAAAAAACCAAAAATCCAAAAAACAAACAAACAAAAAACTACAGAGTGAGATCCTATCTTGAAAACACAAGAAAAGGTAATTTGTGTGTGTGCACTCGTGTGATTATGTATATGACAGTGGCTTGCCCCAGGATCAATCCAGTCTCTGTCTGGGTTTCTGTGACAAGTTAGTCCTATAGGCTTGTATTCAGTCAACTGCATTTTGCTTCCAGGGCTTCTTCATAGCATATTTCTAGGGGTGAAAGGTCATCCACAAGGTAGCCTAGAGACCGTCAGAGTTCTTTGGGTACTCAGAGTTTTGTTCTCAGCAATGACAAACAACAAAGAGGGAGAATCTTGGAAACACTGACTGACTCAGAAGAAAATTGGAAAAACTGAAAATTTGTTAAGGGTTGGCAAGCACAGACTAGATAAGAAGATCACATCTAATCACAAATGACAAAATTAGTTTTTCAATAATGGGGAAATAAATCAAAACGAAATCTCTAGCCAAACACAAGACGGTTTCCTTATCTATGAGTTAAATGCAATTTACAAAAGGAGACAAAGTAGGTCAAAAGGCAAGGGAACTGTTTTCTAAATCTGATTGTCCAAACATGTCTGCTATACTGTTCTACTGAAATTAAAATTACCTCCTACTTGCCATGTTTTGATTGAGGATAACATCAAAATCACTCTTGATTATAAAATATTGTGGTCTGTTTTATTGGATTTGCCCTGGTTCTTTGCAAAAGATAGTAAAAAAAAAAAAAAAAAAAAAAAAAAAAACGGTAGCTTTGCCACATCTTTAATAAGTTTGTTTTGCAGAAAGCTGTCCTTGGAAACTCTAGTCTGGGCTATTGTCATATACCCCTTGTGACTGGTAACCAAAACACAGATCCGTCACCAGATCTGTCTTTTCCTTAAGATCCCCAAATGTCCAGAGGTTCAGGGAACTAGCTGAAAGTAGCCTTTCTAACTCAAAGCCAAGGTTTCGGGACAGTTTTCCCAAAGGGAATTAACAAACATTGGCTTCATCAAAACATATTACATTAAGTCGCTATAGAATATAAATAGTTTTTTAAGGCTCCTTAGAGCCAGAGCACAGAATTCTGGGGCATCAGCAAGATTCTAACAATTGTTGCCCATCAATTTATATGCTCCTACGTAACTGTTATTCCCCTCAGTCTTAGGGTAGCAATATCACAAATTGGTTTGGTTTTAATGTTCTGAAAATCCTGACGCAGTCCGCTGGTATGGCCTCACTCAGTGTTGCTTCTGCAATGCCATCAGAAGTTGTTGCCAAACTTGCCCAGTGCCGTCCTTTCCCGTGGGGTTCCTTAATTGATAATGAGCACTCTGACCAGTAGCTGATTGTAATGGTTTCAAGGTGGCAACACAGCCAAACAAAAGTGCTCTGTAGAAAGCTAACACTTCAAATGCTTATGAGCAAATCACTGATGATTCTCAAAACTCAGGGGTCTGAAAGAGGCAACACTATTGTCACAGAGAAACGCTGCTGGCAAGGAAACTTGGTTGTTTCTATAACATGAAGATTAATATCAATAGAAAAAGTTAGAGACAAAATACATATAATGGAAAAACCAATGTTTATTTTCAAAAATTTGATATTTTATATAATTTATAAGAAATATGTGAAGGTTGTTTTTACTTAGAAAAAAAAGCCATCAAAGAATCCTGGTATGTAATATACTGTTAATAATTGAACATCAGTTAGAATATGCCAAGAATGTGCTAATATTACTAAAAAGATTCAGTATTTTCTGAGTAGGTAGGTTCCATACATCTTTACAATAAGAACACAACTGTATGCATAAAAGCTTAGCCCACTGGTTTAGAGTATTGACTTAATTTCAGAAGTAAACATGCAACTGCTCACTTAGCATGCTTATAACTTATAAGCATGCTAATAACTTATAAGGGAGTGAACTCATGACTGAGATTATTCTGCAGTCTAAGACGGAGATAGTGAAGATTTGGTATTTGTACATCAGACACAACACGCTGAAATTCAAAGGGAAGTTGGTTCACCCTATTTCCCGCGGTGTTCTATTGCATTAAATGAATTCTGTGAACCCCTTTCTAATGTGTATGAAAAGGAAGTCCTTAACCTGGGACAAATCACAACATCTTAATAACATTGTGATTTTACACTTGGTAGCCATTTGTATTGCCTTTATATTTAAAATCCATCATAATTTCTCATTCATAGTAATTTGTCTGTGTCTACCATTACCACCAGTTAGAAGGGTAGCAATAAAACTTCTCTGGCCCCTCTACACAGAGCTATACATACCTTATGTATGCATACTATGTGATGCTTTAATATATTACTAATATGTGAAAAATTATTCATATACAAGCAAATCCACTGAGTAAGCATCTCACATTGTCACCTTTTGCATACAATACAAGAATTAAGATCTATTCTTGGCAATTTCTGGTACATAATACAATATTAATAACTACAGTCCTCATGCTGTACATTAGATTATTAGGAAAGTAAGTTAGTATTATAGTAATACCCTTCATAACTGTAATTTTGTACCCTTTGATATACACATTGCCAGTTGTCTGACCATCCTCCTCCTCTGGCGACTGACTTTCTGCTATGCTCTGTGGACTCAAAGAATCACTACATTTTCCCTGAGAATTTATGATTATACTAGACACACTGGAAGTTAAAATATATTACCAATATGCACCTATTTGTGCAGATTTTAATATCTTTCAAGTATTTTTCCTTGCGTCTTATTTGAAGTGGGCTTTGGTAGTTTAGGAGGTTTCCTCATTATTTATGGTAACAGTCTTGTGAAGAGATGAGTCTGACTAGACAGAAGTACAGATGACACTCTAGAGGGCAGTCACTGAACTTCTGGACACAGCTGGTGATTGGTGCCCTGGGTTTCTTTACAGGGACACTGCTCATCTCCATCAAGTCCAGAGTTAACCCTTTCTCAGCCAGGGTGCCTATTCTTTATGCTAATATAATGGTTTTAGTCAAAACTCAGTTTGCATAAAGAATATGTATGAGGTGAGAGGAGAGACATTAAAACGGAAAGTCTCTAGTCATTAAAGTGGATTTACTCTCAATATCTTGCCAATATTATTTTAAAACATATATTTTAAAAGTATTAGGACTAGAGAGATAGTCCAATAGTGCATTCTCTAAAAAGATAACAGATGTTATGTGAAATAGACCTACAGTATGAAATCGTTCAAATATTAGTTTCATTTTTGCTCAGGTAAAAGTCCAAGGTTTCTAAGCTGGGGAAAACAGCTGAGTAGGTGAAGTGCTTGCTCCCAAACATGAGAACCAGAGTTTGATTTCCCAGGATCCATATTCAGAGCCAAGAATAGTCGTGTGCTTATAATGCCCGATGCAGATGAATCCTAAGGGATCCCTAGCCACATAGCTGTAGATTCAGTGAAAGATCCTGTGTCACAAAAGTAAGGCAGAAAGCAGTAGAGGATGATAGTGGAAGTTAACACTTGGCTTCCACAAATGTACGCAGATGAGCACCTGTAAACACACGTGCACACACACACACACATGCGCGTCCAGTGTTTCCAACTTTATCAATTTGTGGATTTTTAGTAATTTGTAATTAAGGATGTGTCTCACTTTAGAAATTTCTGTCCTCTAGGCATCATTGTCACATGCAACCAGCAGACTAACTAGGCATGTGTGCTCAGAAACACACTTCTTCCACCTAGAAGGAAACCCTGTCTTGCATGGGGACGTTGTATTAATGTCGGGACAACTGTAAAGATAAAATGGTCTGGAAAGGTAGTGTGACATTGAGAAAAGAGGCAAGATTCTGTGTGACTAGCTAGTAGTTGAAAGGGAGTAAGAAAGCCCAGGGAACAGTGGTGGCGCACGCCTTTAATCCCAGCACTTGGGAGGCAGAGGCAGGTGGATTTCTGAGTTCAAGGTCAGCCTGGTCTACAGAGTGAGTTCCAGGACAGCCAGGGCTACACAGAGAAACCCTGTCTCGAAAAACAAAAACAAAAAACAAAAAAAAGAAAGGAAGGAAGGAAGGAAGGAAGGAAGGAAGAAGGAAAGCAAGCAAGCAAGCCAGCCAGCCCAGGGAAGTTCACAGAAGCAAAGGGGCTCAGTTCCCACCAGGATTTAAAGGAAGTTAACTGGTGGTTTTCTGCGTGTGTGCAATCGTACAATAGAAATGAGCATCAAATAATTAAAAACTCAAAATGCCTTGCTTGAAATGGACTCATTTTAATCCAGCTGATTATAAAGGCCTGCTCTGTGAATATGACTGTGCTGTCACCTGCTTTCTGATGTGACACTGATGGACTCTTCAGGGACTTTTTATTTATTTATTTATTTATTTATTTATTTATTTATTTATTTATTTATAATCAAACTCCCTACTCTGAGAAAAAAAAAATCCAAGGGAGTGTCAAGTGGAAAGAGGTCTCTCATGGGGATCTGGATAATTGTGGAATTATCATTTTCATGTTTACATCTTTTTTTAAAATTTATTCTTTGACATTTTCACACCCGTATATAATTTTTTTTTTAATCTCATTTGCCCTCTCTTGTCCCATGCCCATTTCTGTGGAACCCCTTCTTTTGCCAAACAAGTCCCTCTCCCAGTTCCTTTTAAGTGACCCACTGACTTTAATTGGGGCTGTTCCCATGAGAATGGGTGAGAAGTTTTTTTACTGAGACATGGCAGCTCACTCGTGGCCACAACACTGAAGAAAGATTAGCTCCCTTCACTAAGCAAACATCAACTGCCAAGAGCTCCTCAGTTAGGAATGAGGTCTTGAGAACTCCTTCTACTTTGTATCTTCTTAATCAAATAAAATGCTTTGCAGACAGGGCCATGGTAGTGCGTGCCTTTGATCCCAGGACTTTGCAGACAGAGACAGATCTTTGTGAGTTCGGGATCAGCTTGGTCTACATAGTGAGTTTCAGGCGATTCAAGGCTTTATAATGAGAACCTGTGTTGAAAAAAAAAATTTCTGCAGCGACATCTGTAATTATTCTGTTACCCTAGGATAACGGTAGAGCACTGCCTCAAATAGGTGGAAAGAATTCTGACTTAGAACTGAGCACCTAACAATGCGAACAATTAACCGTCAACGCAATAAGACACTCCTGTTGTCTTTAAAACAAAAATGCTAGCTGTTCAATTTTACCAGTGAAGACTGAGGAGCCACACGCTGAGGATAAAAACCATGCTAGCTCAGAGAGGCAGAGAAAGCACCCAGCTGACCTTCCTCCTCCACTGAAGTCCCAGAAGAAAAAGCTGCTTTTCCTTCTGAAACATCTTTCAACTCAATGTCCCTCCATTTGACTTCCTTAGGTTGACTTCCTCTCAATTGGTTCCTTGGTCTGCCTCTTGACCTATGGTTAACTTCATTTAACCCTGTTTACAGAAAGCTTTTTGGATTAACAGTGCCTGCTGGGGCTGAGCCACACAAGGTTTTACCAGTTCACAATCTTGGGCTTCACAATGTGAACAAATACCTCGCAACACACTTTATCACAAGCAGAGATTTCAAAACCTTTTCTGCCCGCCATCTCTTTCTCAGAGATATGCTGAAAGATGTTTTCCACCAAAAGGAGGGCCCAGGCTAAGAAAGAGAGAGAAGGAGATAAAGAATAGCCATCCATGCGAAAGATAAAGACAATCCACAGAACATCTGTTCCTCAAAATCCTCCCACAGAACAACCCCCAACATGAAAGCGGTGGATTACCAGATAATGTTTGCATGGCTGCGGTAAGATTTACATAGCTAGAGAGTGCTAGGAAAAGCTTACAGAGAAAAAAAGGGCCAGAGCGATCCAGTCCATAGCAAAGAGTACTAATGCTCTTGCTTCTTTCTTCTCCTCTTCTCTCCAATCTCCTCCCCCTCTCACTTTCTTATTCATCAAATGATTATATGATATACAAAAACAAGAGAGACAGAGGGAGAGAGGGAGGGAGAGAAATTGGAACACAGAGGACAGATGGGTCATAAAACAAACCAGTAAAACAGCTGTGTTCTACTCCCAGGAAGAGGTAGAAAGCAGGGATAGGGCAGGACCTCATGCAGACATGTCTTCTTGTCTGCAGTCATAGTGTGTAATACCATCATGCCTACAATGTCTGTCCCAAAGTCTGAATTTACTGGTGCTGTTCAAAGAGGATGCTGGTTTTGTCCTCTCTGAAGGTCACCTCATGACCTAACAAAAACAGCAGGAAATTGGGCTGCCAGGCAAGGTCCTTCCAGAACAACAAATCGAGGCACACTTTGCCATTGACTATAAGACCTGTAAATTTTGTGTAAAAGTCACCACCTCCAAAACCTTGTCCCTTATTTGGCTACCTTTGCAGTCAGTCAACTCCTCTGTTTGACCATCACATTTCCAGGTGCATAGTGAGAAACAAATGGTCTCCATCTTTCATAAAATGTATCTTATTATTTTACATTCAATTCTTTCCTGTAAGGATGATACTTAAAAACAGCACCCGGGCTGTCTATCTAATGGACCGGCCAGCTCTGCTTAGCACTGGCTGCCATGTTACGCACTAGAAGTGGCCAGAAGCCATGAGCGCCACAGCTGGAATCGGCCATAGGCCAGGCGTGCCACAACTAGATCCACGAGACACCAGCATGGGGGATGGCTCTGCCAATCCCCCACACTGCATCCACAAAGCTCGGCTGAAACCCAGACAATATCTGCCATCCTCGCAGTACCCAGTAGAAATGAGGCTCTTAAAGCTCATAATTTTCTAAAGGATTTATATATTTAGAAATGCTCAATCAACAAGATGCCCACACAATTAGGTTGTTACCCATCTAACCTTTTGATAGAAATTGCTACTCAGGATAGATTTCAACCCATCCGTGGTTCTCCATGGCTGCTCCCTCTCTCCTCCTTCTCCTCCCTTTCCTCTTTTTCTCCCTCCCCTTCCTCTCTTCTCCCAGCTCCACCTCCTCTTCTACTGCCTAATCACTGAACTCCACTGCAAATACAATGTAGCAGAATAAATATCCTGCTACACTTTCCTCTTCAGGATAAGCAGGATGTTAACTATTAGGCAGATCCTAAAACCAGTGTTTTAAAGATGTCAGTCTAGGTCTTATACAACTATATAGAGAAAGAAATCTAAATAACCTACCACGATTGTTGAATGAAAGATGATCGATATTTAGCTAATCTGTTGGCTTGCTCTCACTAATATACCAAATGAGGTAGAAGGCTCCTTCGCATCTCAGTATCTATGTCTGACAAAAGATGGATTTGGACCTGACAATAATATAATACATCTTAGGTCAGTAAATATTTATGGTAAATGCTAATTGGTTCCAATTTGTTGAGAGTCACATATAAAATAAACTTAAAATCCAGATGTCCAACAAACTAGAGAAATATATTCATAATAAAGGAGAGAGTTGATGAATCTGAGAAACTCAGGGAAGGATTTTAGGAGAAGGGAGAGAGGAAGGAACTAAAGCGTGTAACAAAGCTTAGTACTCTGTTTGGCCCGATGTCAAAGGACTGTGCTTCTCAAAGCAAACAGAGGCAATTTGTGACCACAAAGAAAAGGAGAGTGTAGCATGATATCTTGACTGAGGATAGAACTCCAGTTAAAGTGAGAAAGAAGAAGATTTGATGGAAACCAGACAACGAAAAGACATATGAATCGGAAACCCAGTGATCGTGGAGCCCCTCTGAGTCAGCGCACAGATCCCGCAGCTCGTATTTGCTTTGGCATAGCTGACCTCAACCATGCGCATTCTTTACTTTGTCTGGTTTTATGACACTCGTTTAAATGTGCTGCGACTAAATTTGCCAGCAAAAGTAGCAACCATAGTCCACAAGAACATAAATGGTGGTTTTGTGGAAGGATGGAATAACAGGTTCGGTTTGTTTCCGAGGCCTTGGCTGTATCTCAAATTACAGAGTGGAGTTAGGATATTGACCAGGTGCACACAATGAGTAACAGCGGCAGGGACCTTAACAGGATGGTTTAAGGCAGAGGGCCTTCTGGTTTAAGGGGTGAGGCAGTACGTGGGTGTCCCAACGGAAGAGGTTCCGGAGGACGTGATAACAAATAGGCACAGGGGTTCTATTTGTAATAGTCAAAAGCTGGACTCCATCCACATGAAGGAATTGTGTGCCTTACCCCAGACAAGTGCCACAGCCTGGGTATGATGGTTCCCCCGACAGAACGTCTAACAAGTACAGACCCAACCCTACTTCCGCATCTGAAGGCTCAGGTGCCGGGTTGGAAATGCACCACGAATTCAGAGGCTTTCTCAAAGACAGATTTGGAAATAAGAAGAGTTGCTCTCTCCCCATTAGGGTTTTGAACCTAGGGATAGTGAAAAAAAAATAAAATGGTTGAGTGGATAGTTTCGGCTCCATCACAACTTCCACAGTCCCTCTGATGCTCCTCTCAGTGCACACACGGCTTCCAAACAAGATTTAGCACCTGCTTATTAAAGTTTTATGTAAGTTTCAAAGTGGCAAACAAGGGACTGTGTCTGACTGAAGTCAGCGCAGCAAGGAGCCTGGTTCCATATGACCATGAAGCATACCAGTAAAATATAGTGTCCTGTAAAGGCATTGACCCTGAATGCTGTCTTCAGAGGTCCCTGACAAAAGTAAGAAACTGAAATTTCCCTGATAGGAAATAGAGAAGACAGCCAGTAGGCTTCTCAAGCACCTCACTGTTTTCTGGCAGGATGAGAGAGCATACTGATACCTATGATCTAATTGATACCTCTGGTATATTGATCTAAATGATTGTGTCCCTTACAGCCCCTGGATATGTAGTGCCAGTACACAAGGCCTTTACAGAGTATGTTTCAGCCCTGATGGCTGTTGATATTTGCATAATATTTGAGATCAAAGCAATCTGAAATCTTCTATACAGCACATCTTTTTAACTCTTAGTCTCTTTTCTGTACCAATTATTGAATATTGTCTTCCTTAGAGACAAGTTATTTGTCAATTACCAGACTGTTATAAAATATAAGAAAAAAAAAGCTGAGTTTCTATGAAGAAAATTCAGATTTCAACACATAGTGGAGCTAGGAAATAAAAAGTTGGAATTGAGCCGGGCGGTGGTGGCACACGCCTTTAATCCCAGCACTTGGGAGCAGAGGCAGGCGGATTTCTGAGTTCGAGGCCAGCCTGGTCTACAGAGTGAGTTCCAGGACAGCCCGGGCTACACAGAGAAACCCTGTCTCAAGAAACCAAAAAAAAAAAAAAAAAAGTTGGAATTGAGTCGACCATATTCTTTTTAAAGTGACAATTTTCTTTCCCTCTCCCTCTCTTATGTGTCTGTCTGTCTGTCTGAGCTATAAAACATAGATAGATTACTTCTCTTAAAGTAGTAAGGAGACCTGTGAATTTGGGAGGGAAAATTGCTTCTGTTATGGCAAAAATGGTTTTATTTCTGTTTCTATTGTGTAAGTAGTGGTTAAATTTAGATTTCATGCCAATGGACCTTATGTTTACCATATATCGGAATTACCTGTTAAGACAGATTGTTAAACTATGCTGAAAGTTTCTAATTCAGTCTGTCCGTCTGTTAAAGGACCTGAAAGTGTGTGTTTTCATGAGTTTTTTGATGACACTGGTCAAGGGAATGGCTTCAAGAACTACTCATTTGGGAGCTGGAGAGCTGACTCTGTGAACAAGATCTGAGTTCAGATCCCCGATAGCTACATAAAAGACAGAATCACAGACTCTCTATGATGGGATGAGGTGGTAGAGACAGGAAGATTCTTGGAAGCTCATGAACACTTGGTGTTCTGACCTCCAAATGTACTTCTACACAGATAGGCTTATTGAAGGGCTAGCTGGAGGTATAGCTCCCTTGAAATGAACTTGAGGTTCCATCTCCAGCATAGCGGCAGGGGACAATAATCTCAGCAGTCTTGAGGTAGAGGCAGAAAAAAAATCAAAGGTTTCAGTCACTATTTTCCTTACAAAGCAAGTTTAAGGCCAGTCTGGAATGAATGAGAACTGGAATAAATGTACACACACACACACACACACACACACACACACACACACTTATTTACTCCGGTGTGCAAACAAGTAAAGACTGGAGAAGAAAGAGAATCAGAGGGCATGTGGTATGACCTGGTAATGGAAGGCCCCCAAATATGTGAACTGGCTGTGATTGGGTCTCTTCCCTCTAATTATTGGTTACTTCTACAGTTATATGTGTAACAAACCATTATTTATAAGGGAAAAGATATCTGTGCATAATTTAAAGACGAAAGAGCAGAATCTATAAAAGGAATATAGTGGCTGCATCTCTTTGCTTGTCTCTGTCCATTTCTTCTGGAAAGCGTACTCCAGCCACAGTCCTTGGAACAGGAGCGATGTGTAGCCGGGTTGACCGATAACCTGGTCAGCTATTAACAACATTGTCCGTGCTCTTAGAAGTGTGCTCACTCTGGACTCAGAAGACGTCCTCCACCCCTGTATCTTCTCCGCAACCTTCCATCCTGGAAAGCAGACTTGGTCAGAAAACCTACTTGAGAGGATGCTAGCTTATCCATTGACTGATTGGGGCCAATCAAGACGTTTCCTCTTGAAAAAGCAAGTCTCATTTACACGAGCCAGGGAGGAGGTCAATGGTAGTCCCTATTCCTGGAATGTCTGTGGTGTCAGGACTGTGTTTTCTGTGTTCAGGGCGAGTCAGAGGAAGTGGTAAGAGAGAGTCTGAGGAAGTAGAGAGCCGAATGGAGAAACTGTGAAACCAGGAGGCCTTGTGAGAGTTTGCCCTGAAAGCTAAAGAGGCTTACTTCCCATCTTCGGAGCCAGCCAGCCTGCTGGGCCTGCTTGCCTGCCTGCCTGCCTGCCTGCCTGCCTGCTTGCCTACTGGAAATGTCTCTCACAAGGTTTCTCAAAGACCTCCAGGAATCTCATGCCAGACAGTGGTGGCGCTCGGCCTATAATCCCAGCACCTGGGAGACAGAGGCAGGTGGATTTCTGAGTTCAAGGCCAGTCTGGTCTACAGAGTGAGTTCCAGGACAGCCAGGGCTATACAGAGAAACCCTGTCACGAGAAACCAAAAACAAACAAACAAAAAAAGACCTCCAGGAATCTCTTAGCTGGCTTCTTTTATGGCGGCTACTTTGAAAGGGCCCCTTTCCCTTATAAATCAAAACACATTGAAGCACTCAGCATGTCCCAGCTGGAAAGCCAGCACTCTGGGAGCTGAGACAAGCTAGCTGAGAGTTTGAGCATAGCTTTTGGTATGAGTTCTAGGTTTACAGAAGCTACAGAGTGAGACCCTGAGACAGAATATCACAGCAAAACACAGTAAAAATCACATTTTGAAGAAAACTGCTGCCTAAGCATGGGCCACGGTGCCCAGCAAAGTCCTGTTCAATATGGTGATTTTGCTTTCTGAGCTGTGTGGAGACACTGTGTTCTAGTCGTCTCTAATTCTTAGTCTTCTTGTGTTCAGGGGGACACTGGTGGTTCTCCTTTTTCTGTACAGAAATAGGAAGTGTGATTATAACCCTCAGCTGCCTTCTAACACCTTCCAAGAAATTACCCGTAGTATGTTTTAGCTCTGAAGTGAGAAGATTTCTCAATCAAGATCCAAACTGTCTGTAACAAGTTTCAACACAAACTATAAATAGCCAAGGCGGGCCATCTGCTTCCCATCTTCTTATATAATGAAAAACGAGGACAAAAGCTATTTGAAGTCATCAACTTGAAGTAGTCTGTTGCTCTTTGTAGCCAGGGCAAACATTTTCTTCCCTCTTACCCTGAACTCACCAGTGTGAGCACTGCTTTCCAGTATGAGTATATGTCTTGTTCATGGGTAAATGGGATTCTGTGTAAGAATCGCTTTGATGAAATCATGTGTCTTTGCTAATGGGTGTTAATGTCAGTCGCGATTTTCTATTCCTGTTATGATCCTCCGTATTTGTCCCTACAGCTGGGATGCAATAATAGAAGTTCCTTCTCATGAACAATTTATCTTTCAAAGAGTTTCATTGTGTAGGAAATAGATATGTATTTTCTTGTGTTAATTGATTTATAATTTGGTGATTAGATTCCCAGACACAACCACTGAATTTTATTTTATTTCACTTATTTATTTATTCATTTATTTATTTAGATTCCTTCTCTTCTGCTGTCCGTCTCCTAACTCCTATTTCCTCCTCTTTGCTGACTAGGAGTAGGGTCTTAAAGGACCTGATGAAATGGGGTAATGCAAGAGACAGCTGTGTTTACACGGCATAGATATGCATCTGGAGGACAGAATTGGGGTGGTCAGAAAGAAAAGTGGGAGAGTTACAAGAGAACCCTTAAAACAGGATTTGATGTATATCTCTTCTTATAGGAGATTGTGAGATTGGCTCATGCAAGCCTAAGATGGCCTTTACTATGCCACGGGAACCTGACATACTGTAGTCACCGATGCAATAGTTTCCTACACTTCTACCTTCTGTATGGAGTCTAATTCAATCATCATACCCATCCCACCCTGTGCAAGGCAGAGGAAGATAGTCTGTGCTGTAAGCTTAGAGCATATTAATAGGGTTGAAGAGATGTATCGGTGCTTAATGGTTGTTACTGCTCAGCCAGGCCACCAGTGTTCAACCCCAGCCCTAGACAGAGCCCACAAAAACATGAAGGACAGAACTGACTTCATGGAGTTTTCCTCTGGTCTCCATCTGTGTGTGGTGGCACACACTTTCCCTTATATACCCCCCCTCTCTCTCTCTCTCACACACACACACACACACACACACACACACAACATACATATACACATACACACACTTCCCATCATTATACACACACATACACACATACACACATTCACATACACATGCACACTCACATTCCCCCTCATTATACACACATACACACACACACACACTACCCCTCATCTCACACACATACACACAAACACACACATACATATACACATACACACACTTCCCATCATTATACACACACATACACACATTCACATACACATGCACACGCACATTCCCCTCATTATACACACATACACATACACACACACACACACACATACACACACACACACATTACCCCTCATATCACACACATACACACAAACACACACATACAAATTTTTAAAGAACTGTATACATAGAACTATGCATGCTGTGATTCTAAATATAATTTTTATTTGATGTGGAGTTAGTTAATTATTAAATGCTATCTCAAGGTTGAAAAGGAAAAGAAAGTCTTACTCTAGAAATCTCTCATCCCTTGTTGTCATAACAACTCTTCTCTTGATTAATTAATTACTTGACGACAAACTTGGTAATTTTCCTGACTATGCAATTGTTCCTTCCCTGAATGTGCATATTTTATTTCACCAAAATTGTGTTGCTGAGTAAATGTATCATACAGAGTAAACACATACAAAATAAGTTTTGAGATATATTCAATACCTATACAGAAGAACCATGGGCAAACTAGAGCAGATATGTAGCCTGGCTTTACTGGGGATGGTGGTACCAACATAGAAGCCACAGACTTCATGCAGACTCCAGAAAAATCCCATTTTGCTCAGTATGAACCATGTGCGTATGTTCTAGATGCATGTTGACCAAAGTTACAGCAGACGTGGCTCCTTCCAGATCAATACGTAGAGAAGAACTATAGGGAGAGGTAAGCCTTGCACCACACAGTGGGACATCCAATCACTATATGACACTTGGCACGAAGACAACCATGAAGTTGGCCATCCTATTTTTATTCCTATATTAGAGGGAAGCATTTATTCTTTTATAGTTAAATATGAAAATTATTCATAACTGTGAGGACTGTTTTGGTTCCAGATGTTTGCAAAACTGACTAAGACAATTCCATTTTATGGTTTGCTCATAGTTTAAAAACTCATCAATTCATATTGAATTTAGGCAAATCCTCTTTTGGGCAACATTATCATCTATTGAAATTATCATATAAATTTCACCTTTAAATTCAAGAATATGTTATTTAATTTTTTATTGTAATACCCATCTTTACATTGCTGACCTAAGCTCTTATTAGATACATTACTTTTTTATACATTAATTAATTTTATTTAAAAGAATCTTTAAAATATGTTTTTATATGTTTATGAGTTAAATTACATATGATTTTCATTTTGTAACATTCTCATATTAATTTTAGTAATACGCTATTATCTCCTCTATTAGAAATTTAGTTAAAACTTTATTAAAATTTGTTTCACCATTAATTACAATGGACACATAACTTCATAGAACTCTGAATCCACATTGTAGCATTTCATATATAGGCTCTACCTAACGTTTTACCTTAACTTCCTGTTATATATCTTATGTCTGTTTTTAGATTTCTTATTGTTATATATGTCGGTATGCATGATATAAATGTATGTGCATGGGTTACCAAAAAAGCCAGTGTGTCCGATGCCCTGGGGCTAGAGTTGCAGGTCTTTGCAAGCCACCCAGTGTAGGTGCTATGATCTGATGATCCTCATGACAGAACAGCCGGTACCATTGATTGCTGACCACCTCTTCGGCCCGAGCATCTTATACTGTAATGTTATGACAGCCAAAGTGTACTTAGGTTTGTTTTTAAAAGTTAACTATGATGACTTTTAGCATAGTTTCACGGGTTTGTGAGCCTGTTCGTTAATCGTTATTATTTTGACTTCGCTATGCAGTATGTTGCTTTCTTTGCGTGGGGTGATTGATTAAAATTTTTATTTCTGAGCTGGATTTAATTCATCTATTCTTACTATTATTATGTGTGGGTGGGTGGGTAGGGGCTAGGGGTTCACAATCTACAGCATATGTACAGACAGCTGAGGACAACTTACAGGAGTTGGCTCTCCTTTCATCTTGCTGAGGCAGAGCCACCACTGAGATTTACGTCATGCTGTGAACTCTAGGCTAGGCATAGGAGAGCTCTCAAGTGATTCTCCTGACTCCACCTCCATTTTACCATAAGCTTTGTTGGGATGTGTGCCACAGCATCCAGCCTTTTCACATGGTTCTGGGGATCCCAGGCTTACATAGCAAGAGATTTTGCCCACAGATGTATCTCATGGGCTCCTGGGGCTGAAATTTAGAAATTAAAATTGGAAAGTGGATGTGGTGTACTGTTTTATGTGTGCTTTTTGGCCCTTTGGTGAAGGAAATGAGGACATGACTACTCCTGGCCCTGGTCGAGGAAAGAGGTTTTATTGTAGATATGGAGAGTATAGTCACAAGCATCCAAAAGGATCCAGACTGAACTGGGCCATGGAGAGATGGAGAGAGTGGGACAAGAAGCTACAAACATTTAGGTGCTTGTAGGTCCCTCCCTGATCGTGTGCCTAACTGGGATCTGCTCACTGAATAAGAAAGGACAAGTAGACAAAGAGAGGACTCAAGGACCAAGAGAGCCCATGGCTGAAATTGCATGTTTATATAGGAGTGAGAAGCTGGAGGGAGGGAGGTGAAGCCCAGCCCCTATGCTGGAGAGGTTTAGGGTAGGAGGTGGGGTGAGAAGTGCTGGAAGGAAACATGTGTGTGACTTGTCCTCAGTTTCTTTGGGACCTGATGCCTAGATGCTCTGGGACCTAAAAAAATAGCTTACCTTTTGAGAAACCATTGTAAGATAATACGGTAAGTTAGAAGTGCATTGAATCTGCCAGCCAAACACACTTAGGTGTCTGTAGGTTCTGTCCTGGTCACATCTGGAAACTACTCAGTGAATCAGAGAGCACTGAATGCCCTGTCCTGATAGCATATCCAAAATTCAAAGTTACTTCTCTTTTACAGCATCACAAAGTCAATGACTCCTTATACTGAGCTCTCTGTTGAGCAGGCATCTGTGTCTCTCCTTTCTTCTCAGACATCAATTATACACTAACTACTGTTACATTCTGTATTTCCTGGTGGTCACTTAGACTCATGACTTATGCTCTTTGTAGCTGGATATTACAATAAACTCAGTAATGTGGGAGGAGTCGGGAGGAGAGGAGGAGTTAGGAGAGCAGAGATGTAGAAGCCATGGAGGACCACGCATGTATCGAGAGCAGTCCTGGGTAACAACTTATATCTAGGTTAGTTAATTGGTTAACACTTCCAATTGTGTGGGCATCTTGTTAGTTGCGCATTACCAAATATATAAAGCTATTGGATAATCTTTAAGCATTAGCGTCTCATTTCTACCAGGTACCACATGGATGGCCAGATGGTCTGGGCTCAGCCCAGCCTTGTGAAAAAAGCATGTTTAGATTGGCAGAGCCATCTCTCATGCTGGCATCTTGTGGATGGCAGAGCCAGTGCTTTTGGGCCGACATGAGCTGAGGTCAGAGTTGAGCAGCAGCGGGAACATGTGGAGGCTCATGACCTCAGGCCTTGCCTAGTTGGGAAGATGGCAGCCCCATAACAATAAGACAGATTGAGTGACGCCATTTTTAAATATTAACTGGAACAGTTACACTCTGTATTTCCCAAAGGTCACTTAGGCTCATGATTTATGCTCTTCACCATTTTTCCCTCCCCTTGCTTCAGTTTGTTTAGTTTCTCTAAACCACACATAGAATAGTCTGAAAGTTTATTAACATTTATATATAAGATAGAATGTGGGCTACTATAATTCAGTGCCTCCAATAAAATTGATGAGCCTTGCCCTTTTAATTTTTTCCTTTAATTTCACTGAATTTCTAAATGTGTCTCCTTTCTTATATGGCAAACTTACTTACTAGAGGCTGGGTGATGGGGTGTATGCCTTTAATCCCAGCACTAAGGAAGCACAAGCAAGTGGATCTCTAAGCTCGAGTCCAGCCTGGTCTACAGAGGGAATTCCAAGACAGCCAGGGCTACACAGAAAAACCCTGTCTTAGAAAAAAATTTACTTACTAGAAGAAATAGTCACTTTTCCACAATACATATATTAGTTTCAAATTTACAGTGCAAATGCTGCCATGCCAATACTGCCTTCCTTAAGCATATATCAATGTTCCTCTGTAGCTATTTCCATAAAGTATATCCTGCTAGGACTACAGAATTAAATCCCTGCATCCTGGAGTGCTGGTGCCTGGACACAAGACTTCCTTTTCTCATCCTATAATTATTTTTAGAGACATTTAGCATGATGATGCTACCAACAGATTCACTGCTTTGTCTATTTCTTTTTTTTGCTAGAAGTATGTATGGATTAAAGAAAAGGTTGGTTATGGGCTGGAGAAATGACTCTGGAGTTAAGAAAACTTGTTGTTCCACTAGAGGACTCAAATTTGGATCCTAACACCCATGTCAGGTGACTCACAACACCTATAACTTCACTCTAATGTCCTCTTCTGGCTTCTGAGAGCACCAACACACATGTGGCACACACCCACACAGACACAAACTCACACACATGGATGAAAAATAAGTTTATTGAAAACTAAGTAATAAAACAGTTTTAAGGTCAAATCTATAGGATGTCTATGTTAAGACATCTGGTTTATATCTGTGTTTCACCCTACTTCCTTATTTCCTTTGCAGATAATTAAATGATTGTATAGAATATTCTTCCATTATTACATACACACACAAACACACACACTCCATATCCTTTGCAGATGATTAAATGATTGTATAGAATATTCTTCCATTATTACCACACACACACACACACACACATACACACACACACACACACACACACACACTCCATAAACTATATTAGTTAGATTTTGCCATTATTTTGACAAAGAAACAACTTAAACAGGATTATTTCAGCTCCTGTTTGTAAAGATTTTCAGTCCATCACAGTAGGGAAGACATGTTGGAGCAGACATACAGCCAGTGACCAAAATGGGCCAAGACAAATGTGCTCCACCAAACCCAGCTTCTAGTGATGAACTGTCTCCATCTAAGCTTAACCTTCTAATACCTTCCCAGAATATCACATTAGTATAAGCCCATCAGCAATTAAGTCAGAGATGGGGTAATCCAATTACCTCTAGAACCCAGAGATGTGCTTTACTAATCTCCTAGATGATTCACAGTCCAGTCACACTGTCAATCATAATTAACTATCACACTCCCATTATAGCATACAAATACTATACTACATATCCTTTTCCTTCTCCTTGCTTTCCCAATATATTTTAGAGACTACTCCATGCTATATATACAATTTAATATTTACCTGCTATTATTTTACATAAATACACCAGTTTACTGTGTACATGATTCATAATTTACTTAACCAGTCTTATACTAGGATCACTGGGTTGTTTTCATTATCTATTATATCAAATGGCAATAACGTGCTTATTCATTTACTCATTTTTTGTTGTGTGTGAACATGTGAGTGTAGGCACTCATACCATGACATACATGTGGAAGTCAGAGAACAACATTTAGGAGTCTCACCTTACACCATGGGTTCTGGAGACTGAATTTAGGTCATCGGACTTGGCATCAGGCATATTTATCTTCTGATCCATCTCACCAGCCCAAGAAATCACTTAAACCTATGTTTTTCCATGTTTTTTTCTAGTATATATATATATACAATATATATATTGTATATATATATATATTGTTGGGCTAGCTTTATAGAAGTGAAGTTTGGGGTCAAAAGAGTAACTGCATGTGTGCTTACATTATGTGTCTTCAGGTTTTCTCCTCCAGTGATGAACATTATGGTTTCATTAGCTTTGAGTGAGCAGTTCTGCTTCCCTGTAGCCTCAACATTATACCGGGCTTTTGAACGTATGAAAGCCTGCCCATCTGATGGCTGAGGATAAAAGTTCCTCCACTACCAGTATCTTGGGGGTTTTCATTTATACTGCAAAGAACAAATTGTAAACCGCTCTGCATAGTGTCCCGGACCCTAAATGAGGGTTTCATTTACCATGTAATTTATTTCTAGTTCATATTTCTGTCCTGAACAAGCTTTTGGGTTTGAGGTTATAAACAAAATAATTTGACTGTTTACTTGTGGTTGAACAAATGGCATCAATATACACATGGAAAAAAATATCCTTTTTGAAGGAGGAAAAGTAGGGCAATAGTTTCCAAAAATTATCATCTATTTGTATGACAAACTTTTGATTCGGTAAGGTTGTAAAAACACTTGGTTTTTATTATTTAAACGACTTCTCTTCTTCCAGAAGAAGACCTCTGATAAACCAGCTGAAAATATCTGGTAGCCATTTATTTTTATGGTTCTTCTTATGAGAGTGGCTTGGGTTAGATTCTCAGGCTTACTCCCAACAGCTTTAAAGATTTATTTCTTTTACTTCAAATTTTGTTCAGTTTCCTACATGGTGATTTGCATTTTGTTCTTTCTCATTTGGTGGGTTTTTTAAGATGGGGTCTCTCGAAGCCCAGACTTGCCTAAAACATACTATACAACAAGATGGGACTTAACTTCTTGACTTTCCTGCCAAGTGTTAATTGAAGGCATCTGCCACCGTATCTATATCCTTTCTCACTTTACAAAAGAAAAGTGACTCAATGTTATTTACTCTCCTCTGCTGGCAGCATTCCTTTATTTTGCTTATACATTTTTACCTTCCATCTTGGCTTACTCTTTCTCTGTAGCCAACTTTATCACCTGAGTCGTTGTCTTAGTGGGGTTTCTACTGCTGTGAAGAGACACCATGACTGTGGCAACTCTTATAAAGGAACAGCTTCCAACTGGGGCTGGCTTACATTTCAGAGGTCTCTTGTCATTATGGCAGGAAGCATGACAGCACACAGGCAGACGTGGTGCTGGAGAGGTAGCTGAGAGTTCTATATCTGGACTGGCAGGTAGCATGAAGACAGTGACACTGCGCCAGGCTTGGGTTTCTGAAACCCTAAAGCCACCCCAAGTGATACACTTCCTCTAACAAAGCCACATGTACTTTAAAGAAGCCACACCTCTCAACAGTGCCGCTTCCTGTGAACCTATGGGACCCATTTTTATTCAAACTACTGCAGTTATGATTTACAGTGCTCCAAATGAGAGCAATTTGAGCTTGTGTGTGGGTCTGTGTCTATATGCTTATGTGTCTGTGTGCCTGTGTGTCTGTGTGGTGTTCTGCAGTGAGTCTTGATGTTTACTAGCATAGGCTAGCCTGAAGCTTCTGATCCTTCTGCCTCATCTCAAATTCTGAGACTGCCGACATACCTAGCTAAAGATATTGCTTTTTAAAAATGGTGTCTTAGGGTCAGAGAGTACTTCCATCTATAAATTGTTTGCCTTCTAAGAACAAGGATCTAAATTTCATTTCTAAAGATGAGGGCACACAATTGTGATCCCAGCACTGGGAAAGGTAAGACAGTAGCTGGGGTGTTGAGGCCATCCCTAGAGCCTACTTAGAGTATTCCAAGCCAAGGAAAGACCCTGTGTAAGGAAGAAAGAAATGTCATCTGCGGACAACAGGCTGTTCTCTGACCCTCATACACACATGTGCATGTCTACTACATGCCAAATGTGCCAGCAGGAGCACATACACAGTATTATGTTCTCTGTCCTAATGAGCTTAATTCTTATGGTCTACAAGAATTACAGGTATAAGGCTGTGAGCAAGACTGGCACATTTGTGCTTTCTTCCTGGATACTTGATCATTCTCTGCGTCTTTCTCTTTATTCCACTGATCAAACGTTCATGGTGTACCTAATAAATTCAAACTCCTGAAGCAGAAAGGAGGACACATAAATACAACAGTGCCAGGTTCATTGTCTAGTGGCCAACTAATTCCAGTCAGTAGGTGTGACTCTAAAGGACATGAGGAAATCTCTGCTCCTGCCTGCCTCCCTTCTCCCTCCTGGATGGCTGACTCCTACTGATGGGTTACTGTTTTGTCTCTGTGGCCAAATGCCTGAGAAACTTAAAGGATGATTTCTTTGGACTCATAGTTTAGGAGGTTTGGGTCATGGTTGCTTGGCTCCATGTTACTTGAATGTTACATGGTGGACGTGGGAGCCTGTAGAGGAAGGTGTGCTTACCTCAAAATGGGCTGGTGGCAAAGGCCAATAAGGAATGGTTCCGGGACAAAATATTCCAAGGATCTGCTTCCGGGTAGGGCTACCTCCTAAAATTTTCAGACCCTCCCAGAAACAGTGCCAAGAGCTGGGAACTAGCACTGCAATAGCCCCACAAGAGACAAGTCACTTTTTGGAGGGCCAGGGGACCCTCGTACTCAAGCTAGCGCACCTACTCACCTTTTCTCAGAATTTTCTGAATTCTCCAGGAATCTGCTCTGAATGACTTTCTCTGTTCCCACATTTGTTTGGTGCCCTTCGTTGGAGACTCTCAATACACACCAACCATTTGCCCTTGTCATTTGTTACTGTAGTATTGTAATTGTGTCTTTTCTTAGCTTGAGAGAAGGCGGAAGGGAGGAGTGGGGGGATGGTTTCACAAGTCCCAGAAGAGATCTTATCATCCCAACACAGTGAGCCCTCTGTGAGATGATCAAAAAGCAACCATGTGAGCGGAACATACATGAGTACCTATTGTGTGCAGTGAACTAAAGACGTCAACAGAAGAGAAACAAAACACGAATCCCAGTGAAAACAGAACAAGCCAGAATACTACGACTAATCTCTCAGAAGAATGTCTGAATGGACATGTGGCTATTGTGCCCTCAAGGACCTTTAAAGTATATTTTAAAATGACTGCTGATTAAACTTATTTAACTTCCTTTAGTGGTAGTGATTGCTACCTACCATGTAATTCTAATGAATAATTCTTTGTGACATTTATAGGCAAGTACAGTGGCTAGATAAATCTCATGACGTTAATCAGTAATGACTGAGGGCTCAGGCACCTTTGTAAACTCAGACCTTTCAGAACACTGTGAACTGCTATCGTACCTGTCCAGGTATAAGCACAACTGAAAAATCAAAGCATGGTGCGTGTGGATTGGGAAAAGGAAGCTGTTCATTAATATTACATTTTCCTATAATTTTTCTGCTTATTATTAGCTTAATACCAGAGAAAGCAGGTGTTAGTTTCTTGATGTGCTCAGTATTTCTTCTGGAGTAAATTTATTTTACCTTTTAAATTTAGTCTGTGTTTTGTTTATCATAAAACTCTTTTTAGATTTATTTTATGTCTATGGAGGTTTTGCCTGTGTATATGATTGTGTACCACAGGCATGCCTGATGCAGATGGAAATAAAAAGAGGTCATTGGATCCCCTAAAACCAGAGTTGTAGATGCTTGTGAACCACTATATGGGAGCTTGGAATAGTACCCAGGTCCTCTGCAAGAGCAGTCAGTGGTCTTAACCACTGAACCATTTCTTCAAACCTATAATTATGATTTATCTACATAACTCATTTGCATCTGTAAAGATTATCTCAAATTATTTAGGGATGAATCTTTCATCTGCCTTCTGTGTATAAATCCTAATCAACTTCCTAAAATAATTCTCTAATTTTCTTCTATTTTCTCCCTTATCTCATCTCTGCACCTCCTGAAGCTTCTTCCATTTAGATGTTTATTCTATAGCCCCTGCTTCAAGTTAGTTCTAGTATGCTTTGGTATCCAAAACAACTTAGCTAAGAAAGTTGTTTGTCAAAGACCTTTATCAGAACTGGAGATGTGTTTGTCCAGTATGCACAAAGCCCTGGGCATTCACAGCATTGCCTAAAACTGAGCATGATGGCATGACCAAGCCAGCAGTCAGTCAACAGGTTCTCCAGGGAGGGAATGAGGATTAAAAAGAAAAAAGATAATGAGACCGCACAGTAGCATGGCCCCAGCCAGTTCTGAGGTTGAAGTGGGTTTACTTTTTCCCAGTCAGCTTTTATACCATTTTAATTACATGCAAGTAATAAGGTGAGTTCTAGATTAAGGAACAAGCAAGACAATAGACACAAATCGTCAAGGAACAAGCAAGGCAATAAACAAAGTCAGGATCACTGTTTCTAGGGGCTTATCAGAATGACCAAGATATCTGAGCCTCCTTCCCTGTCCTAGCCCAAAGTCAAATTCTTGCCTGAAGCCTACTTCTTTGTTCTAGCCCAAAGTCAGATTCCTGCCTGAGCTTACTTCTGTGTCCTGGCGTCCTGGCTCAATGTCAAATTCCTGTCAAGTTTCTAGAAGTGGCCCCAAAAGCTTTCCACAGTGGCACACTCCTGTAATCACAGCACTTGAGAGGTAGAGCCAGGAACTTCAGGGTCGTCCTAAGCTTTGTACTGAGTTTTGTGGGGGTCCCCGGTTCTGGAGGGTGTCCCACGATGATCTCCCGGCTGAGGGCAGAGTGAGAGCAGGGAGGGTCCTCTACCCACGTCTCCGCTGTCTGTTGGTCTTCACCCAGCCTGGTGTGAGGGGTCTGGGCCAAAAGGGTGCGAGTACAAGCAGGGAGGAGAGATTGCCTTCCTCCGCTGCTGCCTCTGCTCGAGTCTCTGCTCACTCCCAGGTGCTGCACCTGCCTCTCCACGCTGAGCGCCCGGGCTGGGCCGACAGAAGCCGGCTAGCAGGCAAGGAAGCAGCTTGGTGCCCCAGGAAGGCTCCGGGAGAGCGGATCTCTCCCCAAGTGTTACAGCTCTTGAGACAAAGACTCCAGGACACCAAGATGATTCTCGAACACACACCTTTACTTCTCCCGAATAGAGCCTTTATATACAGTTTCAGGGTGGGTTAGGGTCTGACAGCAGATAACGCTTATTGGCTTGGTCAGAGAGCTTGGAGAGACCTCATCTGCATGTGGGTTAGGGTCTGGCAGATAATGCCTATTGGCTTGGTCGGAGAGCTTAGAGATGCCTCATCTACATGTGGGAGGGCCTGAGGCACTGTTCCTCGTGACTGATAGACCTCTCTTTGGGAGAGGCTGTGGAGGGCCGAAGCTGAATGAAAAGAACCAGGGCCTGGGGGCAGCGCCGAACACCTGCCGTCCTGGTAAAGGTCCGGGGTTCAAGGCTTGCTCAACCAGGCACCCAGCTGCTTCCCACAGCCCACCGCCCCACAGAGTTTGATGCTAGCCTGGGCTACATGAATTCCACCCTGGGGGGAAGAAAGACAACTGTAACATTGCAGATACTTGGATGGGAGTGCCTCTCTTTTGGTTTACATTGAGTATTTCTTTATCCTGATTCATGTGGAGAAAGAAACATGTAATGGTTTGGTTTTTATTTCCCAATTTCCATTAAAAGGCCAGCTTCTGCCACTGTGTTGTAGACGGCTTTCTTCTGATCAGTCTGTAGCCAGATCATTCTGGAGTACTAAACAAACTAAAATGTATCTGAGGCTTAAAACAATACCCTGAAATTTCTTACATGGATTGTGTGTCTTTCACAGATTGGAAAGGACATTTTGCTTCCTCCCTTCTTTTAAGGATACAAACTACTACAGCAATCACTATTTCAACTGTTACTGTTGAGTGTAATAAAGAGAAAAGGCACTTTTCTGATGTTTGGCCACAGTGTTTCAATGACTATATAGTTATCGAATGGTTTTGGCGGGATTCAGTCATAACCCCACCCAAATCAAGAAAACAAAATCTAAGTCTAAGAAATAAAGTGGAAAGGTGATAGAAATGATGGGAAATAGTTGGTGAATGTTCCAGTGACTGCCCCAGCTCACTCAAAGAAAACACATATTAAAGTAGGAAATCATAGAAATTTGAATAATGTAAAGAACTCCTTCTTACGATATCCTCTGCATCCAGGAAAGAACTAACTTGCAACTCTGTGATTAAAAAAAAATGATCAATAAAAGAACTAATACAAAAGGCACATTGCAAACATATTAATTACAAATTAAAACCTATATTCTTATAACTATTATCTTTTGTGATGCATTTTACTGTACCTACCTTAAGAGCTGCTGTTTATTAATAATTTGTGACTATAATTTAAAAACATGGTTTAAGTAAATGTCACTTTTATAAAAACTAGACTCTGAGTTCATTTTCTGTTGGTTGTCTATGGCTTGGACATGCAATTGACCATTAAGAGTTTGTTTCACCACTATGACTCCCTTGGAGAAAACTAAATTTTCTCTGTCAAGTGGTTATTAATTGGAGATTGCTTCTGGGTGAGGGGCCAAGGCACATGGCCACTTCTTTCAGCTCTAGTACCTCCATTGATGCAGATGCATGCAGGCCCTGTGCATGCTGCCTCGTTCAGTTTCGGTAAGTTCATATGTGTGTTCATGAGTCATGATGATTTAGAGGGCCTTGTTTCTTGGTGTCTTCCATCCCTTATGGATCTTACAGTCTTTCTCCCTTCTCTTCTGCACAGTTCACTGATGGAAGGATTTAATGGAAACATCTCATTTAGGGCTGAGTCTTTCATAGTCTCTTATTTTCTGCAAAATATCTGGCTGTGGGTCTCTGAATTTGTTCCCATTGTTGCAGGAAGCTTCTGTGATGATGGATGAGCAAGGCTCAAACCTATGAGTGTAGAAAATCATTAGGAATCTTTATTGCTCTGTTTCTCTCTCTTCTTCTCCTTCTCCTTCTCCTTTCTTTCCTTCTCCTCCTCCTCTCCTCCTCCTCTCCTTCTCCTTCCCTCTCCTCTCTCTCTCCTTCCTCTCTTCCTCCTCCTCCTCCTCTCCTCTTCCTTCTTTTTCTCATCATCTCTTCTTTAAACAGTAGTATTTGGTTTTTCCCTAAGTTTACTAGTTTCAGGCTCTTGATCATCCAAGCAGTGTCGGGCTGCATCTTGTAGAGTGGGCCTTAAATCAAATGAAATATTGGTTGGTTACCCACCCCAAGCTTTGTGCCACTGTTGCACCACCATCACTTGTAAGCAGGACACCATTGTAGATCAAAGACTATGTTGCTGAGTTTGTGTTTATGTTTCTTCCTCTGGATGACATGCAGAGTAGCTTTCTTTAATAAATGCACTAGCTAGCACATAAGGGTGATGAATAGTTAGGCACCAGCTCTGTTTCTTCATGTTCAGTGAGCTCTGTAGGTATTATCCGTATGGGGCTTGTCATCAGTTTGTGGAGAGTAACCTACAGTTCTGGACTACAGCCTGGGTTGTTTGGGGATTCCTATGGGAGCCCTTTGCCTAAAACTCAATTAAGTGTAGCCAATTCCAGTACTGGAAACTTCATCTAGTCTCAACAGATGTCTTGTTGGGTTCTGTCTTTGGAAATTCCTTGTCTCATACTTTCATGTTAGGGTTTTTCCTTTTGTTCTTTCTTTCTTCCTTTCTCTCTTTTTTCTTTTTAAATTTTATCTTATTTTTATTTTATTTTATTTGTATTTTTTTCTTCTCTCCTTTTACCCCACAGGTCCTTGTCTTATGCAGCTTCCAATTCACTATTTTTTAAGGGATTCCTGAGTGTGCAGATGAGTGAGTCTATGGGTCTATATCTGTTTCTTATGCCTTCTATGGGTTCTTCTCCTTTGGTTTGTTTGTTTTGTCCTATTCAAATGTGTTAGTTTTTGTTTTATCGTATGATAAATGGTTGATCAATGGAATATAATAGAAGACCCAGAAATAAACCCACACACTTATGGACACTTGATTTTTGACAAAGAAGTCAATATTATACAATGAGGAGGGCAACCATTTTCAACAAATGGTTCTGGTCTAACTGGATATCTGCATTAGAAGAATGCAAATTGCTTCATATTTATTACCCTGCACAAAACTCAAGTTCAAGTGGAATCAAAGATCTCAATATAAAACCAGACACACTAAAGTAATATAAGAGAAACTGGGAAGCTGCTTTGAGTACATTGGCATAGGAGACAACTTCCTGAACAGAACAGCAATAGCTCAGGCACTAAGATCAACAATTAATAAATAGAACCTCATGAAACTGAAAAGCTTCTATAAGGTGAAAGACACTGTATTGAGGGCAAAACAGCAGCCTACAGAATGAGAAAAGATCTTCACCTACCCTACATCTGACAGAGGGTAATATCTAAAATATATAAAGAACACAGGAAATTAGACACCAACAAACCAAATAACCCAATTAAAAAAATGGAATACAGAGCTAAACAGAGAATTCTCAACAGAAGAATCTCTAATGGCCAAGAAGCACTTAAAGAAATTTCAATGTCCTTAGTCATCAAAAAATGCAAATCAAAATGACTCTGAGATTCCACCTTACACCATCAGAATGGCTAAGATCAAAATTTCAAGTGACAGCACATGATGGTAAGAATGTGGAGAAAGGATACTTCCACTGCTGGTGGGAATGCAAACTTGTACAACTACTTTGGAAATCAATCTGTTGGTTTCTCAGAAAATTGATAATAGTTCTACCCCAAGATCCAGCTATACTACTCAGGCATATATCCAAAAGACTCCTAGGCATATACCCAAAAGATGCCCCACTATGCCACAAGGACACTTGCTCAACTATGTTCATAGCAGCTTTATTCCTAATAGCCAGAAACTGCAAACAACCTAGATGCCCCTAACTGAATAATGGATAAAGAAAATGTAGTACATTTACGCAATGGAATACTACTCGATATTAAAAACAAAACATCATGAAATTTGTAACTTGAGAATATCATCCTGGTGAGGTAACCCAGACCCAGAAAGACACACATGGTCTATACTCAATTATAAGTGGACATTAGCCACAAAGTACAGATTAACTATACTATAATCCACAGACCCAAAGAAACTAATAAAAGAGGGCCCAAGAGAGGATGTGTGAATCTTACTCAAACGGGGAAACAAAATAGTCATTAGAGGAGGATGGAGGGAGGGAATTGGATGTAAAGGGGTAAGGAGAACTGGGATAGTGATCAGTGTGAGGAGATAGAGGTAGGAGAAGACTGGGAGCAAATGGAAATTGGTGGGAGGCATCGCTGGAACAAACCTGAGATCTGGGATGGGTAAGGCTCCAGGAGTCTATGGGGATGACCATAGCTGAGTTTCCTAAGAGAGAGGGATATGAAGACTGAAGTGGTCACCTCCTGCAGCCAAGGAGGACTTCCAGTGGAGGGAGGGGGACATCAACCCACATATCAAAACCTTCAACCAAAATTTGTCCTGCCTACAAGATTCACAGGGATAAAGATGAAACAAGGATCAAGGGAATGGCCAACCAATGACTGGCCCAGCTTGAGACCCTTTCCATGGGACAGAGTCAGCCCCTGACACCAAAATGATACTCTTCCATGCTGGTAGACAGGAGCCTAGCATAACTGTCTCCTGAGAGGCTTCATCTAGAAGTGGATGGAAACAGATGCAGAGACCCACAGCCAAAGATCAGGTGGAGCTTGGGGAGTCTTGTGGAAGAGTGAGGGGAAGAAATAGGGGAGCAGAAGGGGTCAAGGATTCCCCAAGAAGACCTATAAAGTCAATCAATCTGGGCCCATGGTGACTCACAGAGACTGAACCACTAACCAAAAGCATGCAGCAGCTGGACCTGGGTCCACTGCACAGCTTGGTCTTCAAATGGGTTCCCCAACAATTGGAACAGAGGTGTCCCTGACTCTTTTTGCCTACCATTAGATCCCCTTCCCCCACCTGCTTGCCTTGCCAAACCTCAATGGGAGAAAATGTGCCTATCCTGCTTTGACTTGATGTCTCAGGGTAGGGTAGTACCCAAGGGGAGCTTCCCCTTTTCTGAGGAGAAGGGAGAGGGTAACGGTGGGAGGGGTTTGTGAGGATGGGACTGAGAGGCAAGAAGAGGCAGTAAAGTGAATAAATGAATTAATTAATGAAAAATTTTATCTCTTTTTTTAAATTTTATATATATATAATTTTATATATATCCCCACAGGTCTTTCGCCTATATATTGTGGCTTCCAGTTTAGTGTTTTTATGAGATTCCTGAGTACGCAAATGAGTGAGTCTCTATATTTATATCTGTTTCTTCTGCCTTTTCCTGAGCTTCTTTCCTTTGATTTGTTTGTTTTGTCCTATTCTGATGTTATTTTTTTGTTTTATCTTATTTTTTTGTTTTGTTTTTGTTTGTTTGTTTGTTTGTTGTTGTTGTTGTTGTTGTTTTTTAGGTTTTTCAAGACAGGGTTTCTCTGTGTAGCCTGACTGTCCTGGAACTCACTAGGTAGACCAGGCTGGCCTCGAACTCAGAAATCTGCCTGCCTCTGCTTCCCAAGTGCTGGGATTAAAGGTGTGCGCCACCACTGCCCAGTCTTGTTTTATCTTATTATATTTTATTTTATTATTATCCCTTCAAAACCTGTTTGTTTTCTAGTGAGAATCAGAAACGGAGTAGATTGGGTGGGAGGAGAGGGAGAGGAGCTGTGAAGAGTAGGGGGAGGGGAAACCATAATAGAATATATTATGTGAAAAAAATAGGCTTTTGCATATTATTTAAAGTCTTTATGTAGTAGATAATAATTCTTCAATTTCTAATTATTTGAATCTTTCTGTTTATAATCATCTATACTTAGGGTTGGTTTTTCATTGTACTAGAAGAGCTGAATTTGTGTGTGTTATGTGTGTGTGTGTGTGTGTGTGCGCTGCGCTGCGCGCGCGCACGCATGCTTTGTACATCTGTAACAGGAATAAGGCATTAGCTGGCTGCTATATTTTCTAGTATGTAACGTTTTGAGCCATAGAAATAACCACATTTTTATGAATACAAATCTCACTTCAATTGACCAAATCTGCCTTTTTTTTCCTCTAAAATAGTTGAACATAAATACAGCCTTAATATCTTTCTTCCTCCTCCTCCTCCTCCTCCTCCTCCTCCTCTTCCCCTTCCCTTTCCTCTTCCCCTTCCCCTTCCTCTTCCCTTCCTCTTCCCCTTCCTCTTCTTCTTCCTCTTCTTCTTCAGCCTTGAATGGAGTAAAACGACTCTTATAAGTAAGAGGTGACAGGTAATTCTTCCCTCTCTTTCTGAAGATTGGTGTCTACAAATCTGCTGAACTAAGTTGGCAATAGACATATTAGGAGGGAAGGCACAGGAACCTCTTTACATAATAATTCAGCACTATGCAAAAATCCACATACATCCACATAGAGAGAAGAAAATGGGGCTAGAGGGAATTTGGGGAGAGTCAGTGATGCTTATGAAAGATGAGCAGCTCTGGAGACTGTTGTTGGTTCTCTGGCTCTGGGTGTGGTATTTGGCTTTCAGTCATCTCTTCTTGGTATCACTCCAATCCTCCTTGGAAAATAAAACCTCAGTAAAAGAACTGAAGGCAGGTTGTTCTCTTTTTCAGCAGGTCTGCCTTTGCGTAGATAAGGTGACTTCAAGGACAAGTGTTTCCCTGAGTGACCGGATGGGTGGGTTGACAAGGACGAAGCCAGAGCCATCTTGGTTCTGAATCAGCTTGTTTGGTTTTCAGACTTCCTTCACTTCAAAGTATTTGGCACGCTTACACTCTATTTAGGGTATGGCTTTCTACGCCCTCAACACACAACAACCACTGTAAGGAAGATGGAGGGTCTGTGGCAAGACTCCCATTTAACCAGTCCTAATGGGCTTTTGAGACATGTTCTGTCAGGCAACTGGGCCCTTTGAGTCCATCCAGCAGTGATTAGGAGGCTCTGGAGTCCTACTGCCAGCCCAGATCCCAGACCTGGCAATCTATCTCCTGTCTGGTCTTCATGTACAAATTAAGGATAATAGTAGTTTCTACTTCATAGATTCTTTGAAAAATTAGCCAACAAATACACTTTTAAAAATATTTGGTGCACAGGAAGACAAATTTTATACTCCTTTCTTCCTTCCTTCCTTCCTTCCTTCCTTCCTTCCTTCCTTTCTCCCTTTCTCCCTTTCTTCCTTTCTTCCTTTCTTTCTTTCCATTCTTGAGTTGAATTGCAAATGTGACAAATGTTTAATTGCTATTTTACAAGTATTCAGCTTTTGTCCCTTAAAGTAATTGTCACCCCGTATATTTCCAATTCGTGGTAACAGCTGATGTTAAATAAATTTCAGTTAAGTAACTGAATATATTTTTCTATCCATTCAAATATTGTTGTTCTGGTTAGTTTTAACTATCAACTTGACACCACCTAGAATCATTTAGATAGACAGCCTCAATGAGGAATTATCTAGATGTGGATGTTGCCATACTTCCTGCCATGATGATATTGAACTAAACCAACTAAGCCAACAGCAATTAAATATTTACCTTTATAAGAGTCGCCGTGGTCGTGATGTCTCTTCACAGCAATAAAACCCTAACTAAGACAGTGATAAAAGCAAATCCTATACTATCAAGTTCCCAAGAGAATCAACTGACAGTATTCTTTAAATATAAAAGTACTTCGTCCTCTATTTCAAGTACTGAGAAACAATGAGGAAAGATGCCTACATGCTTTGTTTTCTGTCTGTGAACTGACATTTAGAGGTGATGTGAAGGCCACTGACAATGATTTGCCTCTGATTACATAACAACTGTTTATACTATGTACAGTCACTCAGTTTATATACTGTGATCCCTAAAATACAAACTGGATATTGAGAGGTTGGTGTCATATAAGTAAGATAACTGAAGTTTCTATATGGCAGAGCCAATGAAAGTGAAGATTTCTCATATCTGAATATGAAAATATTCATTTTCACAACCTAAATTTGTGTTATTCTGAAAATGACAAGAAAAAAAGCAAAAGTTCAGTAAAGTGTAGGTCAAAAGACCTAAATCTATCATAAAAGAAAGAGACAAAAAGAGGAGAAAGAAGAAATTAGGCTAGACAAATGTCCTGGCTAGATTTATGTCAACTTGACACAAGCTAAAGTCATCTGCAACAAGGGAACCTCAATTAAGAAAATACCTTCATAATGTGGGGCTATAGGTAAGTATGTAGGGCATGTTTTTATTTGGTGATTGATGGAGTAGTACCCAGCACATTGTGGGTAGTAGTTACCCTGAACTGGTGGTCTAGGCTCTATATGAAAGCAGACTGAGCAAGTCACGAGAAGCAAGCCAGTAAGCAACACCCACTTCATGGCCTCTGCATCAGTTCTGGCCTCCAGGTGTCTGCCCTGCTTAAGTTTCTTGCCCTGACTTCCTTTGATGATGAAGTATGGTGTGGAAAGCCAACAAAACCATTTCCTCCCCAAACTTATTTTTAATCATGGTGTTACATCATAGCAACGGTAAACCTAACTGAAACAAGAAAATCAGTCAAGTGTCTAAGGACACAATGTGCCTCTATTCAATACTTGAAGAATATATAGACTCAGGAACCAGGAAGATCAGATTGAGACTTTAGGTCTCAGCCTCAACAGACTGACTGAGGGACAGTCAAACAGGAATGTTCCCCATGCTTTCCACTTGAAAGGACCTCATTTATTTATACTGTACTGAGATAAACACCAGGCATACCTGAGGGAGTGAAGTGAAGCTGCCTGGACCTAGAGTCCTGCCCCCACTACCACTGTCATTAGCTACTACACCCAGAAAAGCAATGACATGCTTGAAAAGCACGTCAATACCATGAAAAGGGAAATCCACCCAGAAAACAAAAGCAATATCTGAGTCTTTAGGTGGGCTGTTGGAGTGTGTTTGGTTTCATCTACCGGTGTGCACACTGCTCCATTCAGCCTGAAGCCTTCAAATATCCCCTAGAATATCTTTCTTATCAGAACTGTTAGACCACAGAGGCTGCTCCGAAGAGAGGAGACCACCTTCTATATCCTATCTAGAGCCTCTCGTAAAGCTCCTACCCAGTAACGATCCTTATGGGGAGTGGACACTTCAGTTAATTCCCCAAACTACTTGATATCTTATCTAGTACCTATCTTCATTAATCTTCTTGATCTGAGACCCTCCTCTCTAAACTCAGAGACCTCCACCTTCTGAAATTCATCCATGCAAGGAATTGGCTCTTAGTGTGAGTTGCTGGTGGATCTCCTATTCTATCCCACCATGCTCGCCATGAGTATTCAGTGTTATTTAATGATCATCTGAGATCCTTCTCTGTTTATGTGTGTACTGAACTTGGAAGAACTGTCTGCCTATATGCACAGACTTTATTAAAGAAACCACTCTCTCAAGCATCTGCTGGTGCTGCTGGCTAAGAGATTAGGGAATTCTCAGGCACAGCCATAGTTGCAGAAATGAATTTCAGGACCAATCAGTATGGAGCCAACAATGGACCCCAGAAAGCCAACAGAAGTGTCACTCAAGAAGACAAAGTGGGCAGGGTAGATGCAAAGCAAGACATATACTTCAAGTCTCTTTTGTCAGTAGTAAAGATAGAGCCCAGAGTTACATGCAAGGTGTGTGCATTGCCACTGAGTTTTTCCCTTGCCCAGTTTTGTACATTTTTTTTTCGTGGTAGGGTCCAACCAATTTTCCCAGGTTGGTTTTGGACTTACACAGCAGTCAAACCAGCCCTTCGGCTTCCAATTTTCCTCCCTATAGCCTCTCAAATAGCTAGGATTTCAGGCCTGTGACACCAGGCCCAACTTGTGTTTTTGGTTTTCTTGCTGTAGTTTTTGAGACAAGGTCCCCTGTGGCTCAAGTTGGACTTGAACTCACTACACAGCTGAGACTGACATAGACCTTCTGATCTTTTTCCTTCTATCTCTCAAGTGTACAAGTGCTTGCCACCATGCCCAGCAACACATGATTGTCATAACAAAGGCCACAGATCTGCTTTTGTGGCTTTTGAAGTTACATTGCTCAGAAGATGTCATTGATAGGTAAAACTGAAAATTAATCAAACTTCGTGGACTAAAGTTGAAAACTAAATGTAATTTAATTAATTAGCTGGTTCTTTTCTTGAATGTTAAACATTTTGGTTTTGTAAATGTAATTGTTATGGTTTGTATAGGCTTGGCCCAGGGAGTGGCACTATTTGGAGGTGTGGCCTTGTTGGAGTAGGTGTGTCACTATAGCCATGGGCTTTATGACCCTCACCCTAGCTGCCTGAAAGTCAATATTCAGCTAGCGTCCTTCAGATGAAGATGTAGAATCCTCAGCTCCCCCGGCACCATGCCTGCCTGGATGCTGGTATGTTCCTGCCTTGATAATAGACTGATCCTCTGAACTTGTAAATTAAATGTTGTCCTTATAAGAGTTGCCTTGGTCATCTCTTCTCACTTGGGTTTGACCAAGATTCAGCCTCCCGGGAAAAGATGGCCGCAGCAGCAGCATCTAGGCTGTACCAACAGGTTCGGAGCTTCAGTACATCTGTGGTCAGGCCCTTTGCCAAGCTTGTAAGACCTCTTGTTCAGGTCTATGACATCGAAGGCCACTACACAACACCCTGCACTCTGCTGTGTCTATAGAGCATAAGCTGGACCAGGGGCAGAAGGAGCTGCTGCGAGTGGGACAACTCCTGAAGGATCCCAAGGTGTCACTTGCTGTTGAATCCTTATGTCAAGCAGTCTATCAAAGGGAAAAACCTGGATGACATCACCATAAAGGAGACATTCTCTCCACTGATGGCCAACTTCATGAATTTACTTGTTGAAAATGGTCACCTAGGCAACACCCAGGGCGTTATCTCTGTTACTTTTCCACCATCATGAGTGTCCACCATGGAGAAAGAAGTGCCGTTGCACAGTGACCACAGCGTCTCCTCTCGATGAAGCTATTCTCTCTGAGTTAAAGACAGTTCTGAAGAGCTTCCTGAGTCAAGGTCAAATATTGAAACTGGAGGTCAAGACTGACCCGTCAATCATGGGTGGGATGATTTTCCAAACTGGGGAGAAGTAGTTGCTATGTCTGCAAAGAGCAAGATTGAGAAGCAAGGCAATGCCATGCCATGCGGGAGTTGCTCTGAGACACTGTCACCTGTGTGAGCTCTTGTCCTTGGAGCAACAATAAATGCTTCCTGAAGAAAAAAAAAAAAAAAAAAAAAAGACGGTGATCCAAAGTAGTTCATGAGAGGCACTAAAGAGGTCAGATGAGACAGGAGTATTGGTACAGGTAAAACCAGGCCACCCAGAGTTGAAATTATGAACTTTTAGCTGCTTTAGTGCTCTTATGAAGACACTTCTTAGACAGCGAGCCATCTCTGTCTGGGTGAATTTGGAGCAATTTAGTCAGTTGTATTAGAGTTCTTGACTCTCGGAGACCCAGAGGAAAGAGAAAGTGTTTTCTTTTCTCACGTCCCCTTTCTCTTTCCATCCTGACTCATACATTGACACTCATCCGCAAGAATTCCTGGACCTCAGCCCCAGTACAGACTTACTTCCTAGTTGATAAGGGAATGAATATGGTCCCCACGCACTTCCTGGATCAGTAGTCACTTTTCCCCTTTGCCTGCCGGTAACAATGTTCATTATCTATCAGCCCTGGGCATTTCCCACTTCCCATTGCTATTGCTTATTTATAGCTGATCTCTTAAATGTCTCCACATATATGACCAGAGAGCTTAGAGTTTTTCTTCACAAACTAGAAAGTGTTTTTGTTTTTATTCCAGAGCCTGGACTCACTTCTTCCAGTTCACATTTCTTGATGCTCACACATTTTAAAAACCGATCGGGGGTCATCCGTAGGCCGTTGCTGGGATGCAATCTATTTGACTCTGGCAGTCAGACACAGTGCAGCTTAGTAATAGAGTGCTTACCTACAAGTACAAGTGAAAGAGAGACAATGGACACCAGGACCCATGACATTTACTGAGTTCCTCACTCCCTTATTAACAATGTGTGGGATGTGCCTGTCCCTTTTTGAAATATCACACACACCACACATATACACCACATACCACACATACCACACGCATATACACACCAGATATACACAAACACACACACTATACACCACATACCATACACACACATACATATATACATACGTATACGATACAAACACACACACATACTACACATCACATACCACACACATACATACATGTATCACACATACATACATACACACCATACACACACCAGATACACACACACACACAGTACACACCACATACCATACACACATACATACATACACTATACACACATACCACATACTCACAAATACATACACATACTACACATCACATACCACACATATACATATGCACACACCATATCACACACACACCACATATACACACACTACATACCACATACTACACACATACATATAAACACATACAAAGCCCATCAGATACAAGACAATGCTGAGCTATTCCGAGGATTAACAGGATCCTGATCTGTATCTTACATAGACAGTGAATTTTACAACATTATCAGGCAAGCCAATCTATGAGGACAGAAACTCTTCATGGTGTTGTTGATCTTGGGTCATCTTGTGTTCCTCTAGTCAATATTTCACAAAAACTCTAAAGCTGTTACATATGCAACGCCCCGTGGAGATTGAGTGTATTGTTTCATAACCGTCCAGAAACCTAGCCTTGCTTCATGAGTTTTTCTGCTGCAAACTGTGGGAATATTTTGAATGTTTCAAGAGGATGCATTACTGCTCCTGCTTAAGGGATGATGAATGCAGAGACACTTCAGTGTAGTTTACAAGAAGACTTTACCAACTTTAATGCACATTCCTTTAGATAGGAAGCTTTAAAATTCTGATTGCTAACTGTCGGCTCAGTGTCATAGTTCACAGGTCTGAGTTGGGCACTGGAAATTTACATTCCTACTATGTTACCCAAAGTTCCTTGTTATGGTTTGAATCTTAAATGTCCTCCAAAGGCCAGTGTGCTAAAAGTTTGGTCACCTGCCCATGGCTCTATTCGTGGGTAATGGAGCTTTTAGTGGACGGGCGTGGTGAGAGGAAGAGAGGTCAATGTGTGTGTGTGTGTGTGTGTGTTGTGTGTGTGTGTTCCTAAAGGAGATAATCCACCCCAGCCTCTTCCTTTATCTCTCTGCTTTCTGGCCACTGTGAAATTAGCAGCTTTGCTCTACCATGCCTTCCCTGTTACAATGTTTTTATCTGCGTCCTACATCAATGGAGTGACCCGACCATGTTTTGAAATCTTTAAGATAATTATCCTAAGTATTTTCTTATAGTAACAGAAAGTTGATTAACACATTGCTAATGCTTCTGGGTTGTGAACAACCCACATACAAAACATGTCTTTGATCTTAACCTTAATATACCTTAGTTTGCATACTGTCTTATGATAATAATAATTTAAAGCCTAAAGCATATAGGTATATGTATATATATAAACATTAGAGTGTGTTTCCGGTATGCTGGTTGGACTTAGTCACTGGTTACATGCTGATGAATTCGACATACACTGACATACATACACTTGTTATGCATGACTAATTCATGGTATGTCTGAGAATCACACCACTGCTCATATGAAGACACATGACTAATAGGATCTTAATTAGGAAAATGACATTCAGATGAGTTTCTATTTCAAAGAGTTGATAATATATGTGTTTATTTGAATATTGCTTCTTTTGGAATACCACAGCTTTTTCAGAACAGTGCAGAACACAGGAAAACTTTTAAAATAAAAAAAAACACAGACATCAAGCCAAAAAATCAAAAACAAACAAACAAACAAAAAAACAACAAAAAACCTTGTGAGGATTATATTGTATTTCCTTAGGTGTGGGTGTGCATGTCCATGTAGATGCCCCAGAATCCAGAAGAGGGCATTGGATCACTTGGAGCTGGAGATACAAGAGTTTATGATCTATCTGCATGACGGCAGTGCTGGCATCTGAACTCTCAGAACCCACTGATGCATCTCTCCAGTTCTAAAAAACATTATTTTTAAAGTAGATTTTTTTCCCCCAAATCCTTTCACTTTCGCTTTCTGCTTAGTATAAATCGGTCCCTCATTTCATTCTCTCTTTCGGTAATGGCAGGCACCTGGCACATATTTGTAATGTAGGCACACACTGAAGCACATTGAGGGACACATGGAGTTTGGCTCGTGAATATATGGTCCTCACAAACTGGAATTGAAGAGCATCACACACACACCTGCACAGCAACATGCTTTATGTATTTTAATGAAGGCAGGCCAACTGAAAGAATATTGACAGCATATACAGATGCCCCTTGAGTTCTGTAACCTTATGTCCCATAGGGGAAAGTGTTATAAATCAAAAACTGCTTTAATGCATCTAATGTACTAAACAGCACAACTGAGCAGTTCAGTGAACTGCAGAACTCCAGTGTATCCTCAGGTCACGTGGATTAGTAAGCCAAGATCTTAATTGGGGAAAAATGACATTCAGATGAGTAGTCTGGGAGCCGAGTGTAGTAAGATTCCAGATATTGCAAGACTGGAAAAATTCAAATTAGAATTTGAATTCAAAGTAGGGTTTCAATTGCATGCGCATTGCTTTTGCCCTGCTATAAAATAAGGAACTGTACATCAATCAAACCATTACAAGCCTAAGACCATCTGTACAGTTGATGCATACAAAGTAAGAATTCTGCCATGGACTCTGCTGAGTGCTTGACAAGAAGGTAGTCTATTATAGCAAACTATGTCACCTCCAAAGCCAAATGAGCTTGCTTTAAACGAGATGACCTTCAGCATAGGGAGCTAAGGAAGAGTGAGTAAGGTCCTGAGTGAATGTGTGTTATTGAAGCAGGCCTTGGATTCATGAGTAATTGGCAAAGCCAGTCCTCGAATGGGCTAGCTTCAGAAAGACAAAACCTTCCACTGTTCAAGAATGAGTGCGTACTGAGGACTGACCAGTTTGTACAAAAGCTAGCAACTGCAGTTTCCTTCTCCTCCCAGATGTTCATAGAGCACTGCCCTACTTGCCTCTGTAGACCTCCTACTGAGAGGAGACAACCCCTCCTCCTGTGCTGAGGTACCCTGTCGGGATGGTAGCAGGTTCCATCAGACTGTGCACACCCTACCTGACTCCAGATTTTCTATACATGCATCTAGCCTCTCTTCAATCCCTCGTCAGAGTTCTAGGACTCAAGCAGTATGGGAGGACACTACTTGAGCAAGCTATTTTTGCTTCTGTATTATCATCTGCAAGACAGAAATGGTAACAGAGCCTATCTAAGGAAGATGTTGTCATAAATGAGGTATTCCATGGAAAGCTCTGAGAATGCTATCCAGCCCATAGTAAGTGCTTTGTGTGTTTGACTTGTGGCTTTAGACAAAGTAAATGCTTTAATTTGAACAACAGAGTTCCTAGCTCTGTTCTAAAGTTGGCGAAACGGAAGCACTGAGTAAGGATAAGTTTCTTAGTGTCAAGATGTAACAAACGCAGTCTGGTTAAGGCACTGGTTTGTCCATCTGCCTGCACCCTGACTCTTCCCAGGAACAGCTTTTGAAGACTCAAATATACATCACGAAGGTGTGTAACACAACCACACATCACAACTTATTTTCTCTTTAAACCGAAGAGGAAGTGAAGCCCTTGATGGAATTCATCTTTCCTATTTGAGGTCTCTGAAAGGAACAGTGTGGTTTAATAGAAAGAGCCCTCCTTTCATAGCACTTCCCCCAGACTATTGCTGCTTATAGACAGGTTATGCGAGTTCTCTAAGCATATCTTGTCACTGGAAATACCACAGAGCCACTGACAACACACCTTGCTCTGCGGATTAAATAGCATAACTACACACAAACACAATCATGACTGTAGGCAAATATACTAGAAAGATTTGGCCCTTTTAAAGTATGCAGGCTGTTTAAATAGTACTTGGAGCTGTTGTCTGTAGCTAAGTGCTAAGTTCACAGAGATGACATGGAGAAGAACCTCACACTGGTAGAAATGTAAGGGTTGGTGGCTGGAACTGAATTCACACCCATCCAGTTGCATAGCCTGCCCTCTGAATTGCGAAGCTACTAAAAGATTAGATCATATCTTGAATAAATGAAAGTCGTTATTTTGTTGAAAAAAAAACCATCAACTTCATTACAGTTTTCTGGCTTACCAGCGGAGCTGTTCTTTGCTTGAGTTATATGCTCTGGACATTTAATTTCCTCCCTTTTGTGTGTGGAGAACAGGATGGCAGCCCTGTCTTTCCCACAGCCCCTCCCACTCTCCCTGATCCAAGGCCTTGTCATTCTGACTCTTGTTCACACACTACTGTTCATTGTGCGCTGGCGGAGTAGGAGGACGATCACTCCTGGGCAGACACACATCTGATCAGTCACAGCAGCTCCAATTACACACCTTGAGTGTCACGTGCTCAGCTGAATTCAGGAGTTAACCAAGTCCGTTCTGTGTCCCATCACAGTGCTCTGTAGAGTCTCCCAGTCTACCATAGAACAGTCAGAAATGTCCAGACCACAGGATTACTGGATTTAAAAAGAAAACCCTCAAAGCATTTATTGTTATGCTCCCACAATTGTGTGTGTGTGTGAGTGCACACACAAACATATGTATACCATGTCATACATGTGGAGGCTCAGAGGACATCTTTATGAAGTTGGTTCTCTTCTTCCATCTTGACATGGGTTCTGGGGATCGAAATCAGGTCACTGCGCTTGTGTAGCAAGCTTCTTTTTCTAGGATTCATACCATTAGCCCTCCTATTTTTTTTTTCTTGTTTGAGTTAGGATCTAAGGGAGACCAGGTGGGCCTCCAACTTGCTATAGAACTAAGGATGGCCTTAACGCTTGAACTTTTTTCCTCCACCTTCTGAGTGCAGGGATTTCATGTATGTGTAAGAGTCTATGGTTTGCTGAAGAATGATACCCTGAACTCAAATAGTATGTAAACACAACGAGGGCTTTATTCTGCAGGAGGCCAGCATGCTGGGATCTCCCATTACCATGATGGAAAGACCACCACGTAAGCTTATAGGCCTGATTTAAAGCACACTTGGGGAATTCCAGGTTAGGTGAGCTTTATCTTACACTGCCTTTAGGCCTGTCAGAACCATTGGGATGGGGGGAGGTTGGAGTGGTTTTTTTCTAGTAACTGACTTGCCTGGGCTTGTCTGGACTTGTCAAGTTCTTAGGCTTAGTCTCTTGGACTGTTCATTTGAAGCCTGTCATGGAGTCAGCCTAGTCTTCTCACTACCATACCTCATTTATGCAGTGTTGAGGATGGGGCCCAGGGCTTCATACATGCTAGGCAGGCACTCTGCCAACTGAGTTACATCTACCCAATTTCTCATTATTGGCAAAATTAGACTCTTCACTTGGTCAAGTCCATAGTCTCAGTCTTTAGTGTTCTCCATAGGCCCAGTGTGTTGAAAGTTTGGTCAACCAGGGCTGAGATGTAGTAGAAACTCTAAAAGTTAAAGCCTAAGGGGGAGGAAATTTGATCATTGTGAGGTGTCCTGGAAGGTGATATAAGGGACAACCACATATTGCCCGTCTCACTTTCTGGTGACCACATGGCAAGTTTTCTCTTTTACACACTGCCCATCATGATGGTCTTGCTGTCAGAGACTGCAAAGTGATAGAAGTAGCTACCATGGTCTAAAAGCCCAAAGCCATGAGCCAAACAAACCTTTCGTCATTTCGATTGTTGTTGCTACAACAAATTGATCTAGCCAGCAAGGGTCTGCACAGATGTGCCCATGGCTCATATCTTTTCCCCAATCTCAAACCCTTTCTGAAGCCAAGGTATGGAGCTGGAGTTACAGGTAGTTGTGAACTGTTGAGGTGAGTGCTGGGAATTGAATGAGGATTCCCTGGAATACATGCTCTCTTGTTAAAAATTTATTTACTTATTCACTTTACAACCCAATATCAGCCCTTTCTCCCCTTTCTCTCCTCCCAGTACTCCCTCATGCAAGTCCTCCTCCCTTTCCCCTTAAAAAAGGAAGCCCTCTTCTGGGTGTCAACCCTCCCACACATTCTACTCCCCCCTGCCCTCCTCCCTGAACATCCAGTTGTTGTGGGACTAGACACATCCTCTCCCACTGAGGCCAGACATTTAGGTGTGCAGAATCCATAGGCAGGCAGGTAGGTAATAAGGTCAGGGACAGTCCCTGCTCCAGTTGTTTGGAAGCCCTGCATAAGGACTAAGCATCTCATCTGCTACATATGTTCAAGGAACCTATGCTCAGGTGTGCTCACTCTTCGGTTGGTGATTCAGTCTCTGGGAGGCCCCAACGGTCCAGAGTAGTTGACTCTACAATGCTCCAAGTAGTTGTGGTGGAAGGAATCTGAAGACTTGACTGAACATGAGGAGACAATTCCAAGTTCACACAGGTGTCATGAGTGGTTTCAGCTCTCTACCTTGTGAGATTCTGTATAGGGTAGTCCACAACACAGCAGAAGACTTCCTGGTAAGAAAACAGAGATGAGGAGAGAGAGACATGCACAGTGGTGGAGGCCCAGAGGAAGCCAATGTCTCTTTAAACTAATCTCAGTGGCAATATGCTACTGATAAACTGTTACTCCTACCTTGTTCCAGTAGCCATTGTCTTAGTCAGGGTTTTCATTGCTGTGAAGAGATACCATGACCCAGACAACTCTTATAAAAGACAACATTTACTTGGGACTGGCTTACAGGTTCAGAGGTTCAGTCTGTTATCATCATGGCAGGAAGTATGACAGTGTCCAGTCAGGCACAGTGCTGGAGAAGGAACTGAGAGTTCTACATCTTGATCTGAGGGCAGCCAGAAGGACTCTGACTCTTTCACATTGAGCAGAGTTTGAGCACTAGGAAACCTCAAAGCCTGTCTACCCAGCGCCATTGTTCCTCCAACAAAGCCACACCTACTTCAACAAGGCCATACCTCCTAATAGTGTCACTTCCCATAGGCCAAACATATGCAAACCACCACAGCCACAGAGTCCATCCCACTGCAGTGTGGGAGAAGACAACAAAGAGTATGAATACCAAGAGGTATGGTCCTTAGGCCCTTCTGCCTCAGTGTAATTTTGCAGCTCTATCCAAAGGATACCTGCTATTTCAGAGTGGACTTTCTGTTCTTCTCTGATCAGTGAGTGATACTGCCTCCTACACTCCCCACTCCATCATGTCTCTGGGATGCTTTCAGTAGCAACATCCTCCTTTTGTGTTAGACCTTCCCTTTCACCGACACCATCACATTTGAGCCTCATAGCTAAGAGGACAGAGCTGAAGCACAGATGCCTGTCATTCTGTATGGAACATCAGAGCTATTTTTACTATTCTGCAGCTGCCTTTACAGCATTAGCCTTGTCAAAACAGTCCCTCCACATTATTAATATTAACTGAAAGGCATAATCAACTGACAGAGCATGAGAAGTATTTTTCCTCTTTCTCTATCTCATTAAAGGGAATGTTCCTTAGTCTGGTTTGATAATCCCATTGTTTTCCTCTTTGCCATTTAAAATCTAATGGTGTGCTTTACTCTAGTTTGCCTATTATCTCTCAGCTACAAGGCATCTTGCTAAATATAGTTATGCACATTTTAATGTTTTAATGATCTTTAAAGCTACTCATTATTTAAATTTTTTTTGGATGAACATGAGACAACTTTTAAGTGACAAATTACTTTTTAATTATATTGGTATTATTTGGTTCCTAGGGCTCTTTTCCCACCGATACAAACTTTGAAACTACAAAGTGCCTTCTCAGAGCTGAAGCCCTGGCTAGATTCCAAGTTCAAGCTTTTTTTCCTGTTCAGTGGGTCAATCCAGTATTGGGGGAGGGGAGACTGAGCAAAGGGAGGTTTCTCATTATGTGTTCCCAACTGGCATGGAGTTCACCGTGTAGACTGAGCTGGAGTCTTAACTTGTAACGCTCCTATCTTTGTTTCCATAGTGCTGATGGATAACCCGCCACAGCCAGTTCAACCAGATAAAAATCAGGTAAAAATGAAGCTCACTACATCATTGTTCTGACCCTTAAGTGTTAAATTTTGGGCACAGCAGCTTGGAACAGATAACACCAGACCAGAGGGTTCCACGAGAGAGGATTAACTTAGGATGGAGGGAAGAGAGTGAGCAGAGAGAGCAGAGAGGTAGAGGAGTAGAGGCAGCCATGGGCCATGACCACGTGGAGAGATGGGGAAGGGAAGGGGGAAGGGGAGCCTGCAGGCGCATATATATATATATATATATATATATATATATATATATGAAAATCTAGCATTTTGATAACGGTATCTCTTTATTCTATCTTCAAACCAGACCTGCTGCAGCTGACGTTTTCATCTGGGCAGCCAGGAGTGGGGTTGTTTAGCCTCTCCAGTACTTTCTTGTTTGTTGCTTTTGCCACTGTTGGACTGAATGCTAAGCCTGTGGCAATTTATTAAGTCCTTACTGTCCTGCACAAACAGCCTTTGAGGGGTTCCTCCAACTGTTTTCTAAGTTTCTAAGGAAATGAGCTCCCCTCTGTTGTATGCCATGGAACTTATCTTCAATGTAGCTGTGTACACAAACACAACCCTTCCTTCCAACTCCTTATGTTTGCAAGATACTTGCAACTGAGCCATGTCAAGAGCTCTTCCCCAAAATAGTTTTACAAAGTCAAAGCTACTAGGTAAATGAAACTTTTCTTACATTAACTTCAAAACATAAGTCAACATTTTTACTCAAAACTACTTGTTTGAAAACATGGCCACACCAGATTTGGAGCAGAAAAAGAAGAGCTTAGAGCATCTTATTATGCTAAATGCAAGAATTTACCCAAAGATCAGTAAGGACATACTGTAGCAGGAGTCCCTGCATCACCTCATCAGACCTGCACTGGTGTTCCCTTAACCTGTACCCCATCTCTGCCTCTGCTTCCTCTATGGCCTCCCTGAAGTCTTTGGACTCCCTGAACACTAACCCATTTGGAACCATTTGTAGCCTGCACGTACACAGTTATATGTAGATATCACTATTGTGTGATGTGTGATCTGAGAGTTGATATTAGTAACTGAGAATAAAAGAATCCATGCTTCCCAATGGTCGGTTATTAAGAGAATTCAAGGCTAACACAGAAATTACTGCCAATGAAAAACACAAATCTTCAGAATTTATCATTAATCAATAAATGTGGACATTGTAGAAAGCTACAGAATGTCCATCTATGTTTCTGGCCTAGTACACCAGTAAAAATCCCTCACAGGAGTGCCCTATGTTTTTTGTGTTTTAGTTATTTCTAGATGTAGTCACATTGACAACCAAGAGTAGCCATTGCATAGACTAAATTGTTTCTCCACAAAATAAACGCATACACTGAAGCCTTAGCCCGATAGGGCCTCAGAATGTTACTACATTTGAAGATAGTGTTCTCCCGGACTCATTAGTTAAAATAAGGGGGTTTTTTGTTTGTTTTGAATTTTGAGACAGGCTCTCACTGCCCTGGCTGGCCTGGAACCTACTATGTAGACTAGGCTGGCCTGGAACTCACAGAGATCCTCCTGCCTCTGTCTCCCAGATTCTAGGATTAAAGGCATGTGCCACCACTACAGCTGGAAAATAATTACCTTAAGGTGACTCCCAATCCGGTTATATCTTGTTCCTTGAAGACAAGTTCCCCCACTGCTAAGAAACACCAGAAGCCACTTGTAAAGAAAGCTGCTAGAGTCGATCTGCAAACCAGTGGGGAAGAGCTTTCAGGAGAAACCAAACCAGCTGACAGTCTAGCTTAAACTCACTCTTAGTCCCCAAACTGTGGGTAAATAAGTTTCTTTTAAGCCATCTAGTCTGAGACATTTTGTTACAGGGGCCTTAGCAGACTTGTACAATCTTTCCATGGGATATTTATTTATTTATTTATTTATTATTAAACCAAGTAGTAATTTAAATCAAAGGAGTCAGCCCCAGCCTTGTCACTTAAATGACTCTATACCTCAGGGACAAGGAAGACTGGGCATCCGAAGACAAAAGCATCTGCTTATAAAAGCCATCTGGAAGGCCTTCCGTCTGCCCCGCCCACACAAGGAATGTAGGGCAAGGTTCTTAGTTGTTGTACAAAACAGAAGATGACTGCATAAAGACGGGAAAAGGTCTTTATTCAAATCACATTCAAAATTCTCAGGATTGCTGGAAAGGTTGACAAACCAGGCTGCTTCCAAAATACAGCACCAAACTCACAACAAGACGTGGCCTGATAAAAAAGCAAAGCCCATTGCTGCTTTTCCTACTAATTGCTGCAGGGAACTTGGCAGCAGCCACGCGGAGGTGTCCACTCTATGCCAGAGCTCCACCTTGGATCCAGTGGGGAAAGTCTCTGCCAAGACTGAGAGTTTAATATATTGACTACTATAAGTCGTGGGCAAAATGAAAGCTCCCTTAGGACGTGAGCAACCTCTCTTTGCTTCTCACAGACAGCGTGGGCCCAGTGCCCGTGTTTTATCTGGTAGCAAGTCAGGGAGTCTGAACTGTGACTCTGAAGAAAGAGGATTTGGTGTGTGGGAGTGTTGCCAAGTGCTAGACGTTCTTTCAAAGATGAAACGGTAACCTTTGAAGTCACCGAAGCGCGTAATCAGAGACCACTTGAGTGCCTACGATGTCCACGAGGTACTAACCTCCACTTTATTCTCAATGTTCAGCTTCAAAAAGAACAAAACTAGCTTATTTTATCTTATTTTCGCCATTATTATCTTAATGACATGAATTCATCTTTCTCTGAGTAGTACTTTGATATTCTGTATAATGATCAATCAGGGTGGTTACCATTTCCACCTCAAATCTCTGAGACGTTTTTAATTAGCATATAGCAGTTATGCATACTTCTGAAGTAAGGTATAACGTTTTAATACCTTTGTACCATGGGTACTGATTTAATCAGAGTTAACATTTCTGTCTCCTTTTCATTCCTTTATGACCCTTGAGCTCCCATTGTAAACCACACTCACACCACTGTGTTCACAAGGACTTATTAGTTCTAGGATCACTCAATATTCAACTAAAAATGTTTCCTCAAATGTCATCTTCCTTGAGTCTAGATAAAATCCTCACTTCAGTGCCAGAAAAATAGTCACTGGACAAAATGACTTTTTCTCTGACAAAACAAAAAAAAAAATCAAGATTAAGGCAGAAACCTTATCTCTGTCCTTTCTGATAGCTGATTTTAGATGATTTTCAAATGATGTCTGTTAATGAATTATTTGGTTGAAGTCAATTCAGTGTAGCATAAAACAATTGCAAAAGGAAAAATACTCTCTAAATATTGGACAAAATATTATTTCTCACTCACAATGAGAATATTATAATACATATACCATTTCCATTTATTATTAATGAAATGATCTGATGTATTTTGAAAGTCAAATTAATGTTAAATAGGATGTATGTTTTCATCAATGTTGACCCTACTTTCAAAGATTTCAATCTTGGCCTCTTGGCTATGCAGCTTTTAGGACTGTGATAAGGTTAATACACCAAGCAAGGATTATGTGACAAGAAAGTTTTCACCTCATGACAACTGGGAAGCAAAGAGAGGAAAAGGATGAATCAGAGTCCCAATATCCCCTTCAACGTCTTGCCCCTACTTACCTAATAACCTTTTATTAGAAGGTACCTAAAGGTTCTACCATCTCTCAAAAGCAACAGGTGCTGGCAACTTTAACACATGGACTTTGGGCCATTCAAAGACAAAACCAGTCACTACATGTCTGCACTGCAGATTCCTTCCACCACACATCTGAGAAGCTTCCCTACCGTCTTGGATGGGTGTCCTTAGAATTACCAGAAATTGTGTAATACAGTACGTTAGAGATACCCTGGGCATAGTGTAGTGTTCTAAGTGGTTTGTAGTCACTTCCTTGCATAGCTAATGTATTTTGTGATGCCTAAAGCTGTACTTTAAGTTTAAAGTACTGTGCTTAAGATTTCTATAACACAAAAACACCTCTAACCTGTAAACCCTATTTGCCCACAGACAGATGACTTCTTGGAATCCTAAGGACTATTGTTTTATGTAAGATAACAAGCCATGAGTTTTCACTTCTGCAAGCTTGATTGCCCCCCAAGTGCACAGGATATGTGCTTAATCACGTGTAGGCAGGAAGTATGTCAGTGTGTGCATTTACCTCTGATTGAAGAAAGGCAGGAAGTAGGTAGCCTTATGAGTTTTGCCTTTATAAGCCCCCGATTGATGTAGTTTGACCCCATTCTCTGAACATGAGTCTCGGTATGGACTTGGCCAGTATCTGTGGCCCTGGAATGTATTTAATAAAGACTTCTTTGTTAAAAATTTGTTCACAGTCAGACTGATAAATCTCTGAATGAACCCAGACCCATAACAATTTCTAGATCCTGTGATGGAGGAATGATTTTCAGGACTCTACCTATTGACTGCTATGCTAATTTGACCAGTTTGAGGCACAATGTAAAGGTCATTTCTCTGGGACTATGAAAGGCACCCTGGTTCCCGGGTGAGCTAAGGCTTGAAACCCTGGTGACCCTGAAGGGACAGTAGGAGTTTTGCCTAATTCCTGGGCACCAGACTGTTGTCACTAGCCACAGCTGCCCTGACCCATAGACTTGTGGCCATCAGTCACTTAAGGGCAACGTCCTAAGCCCTCCACTTATAGAAGACATGACCTATAGTCATGTAGGCTCAAGATAGATCTCCACTGTAATGAGGTACCTAAAGAACTGGAGGGCTTAGCTAATAAGATTTCCTTCCCAGACACTCCTCCCTTCAAAAGGTATTGAATCTCAGGCCCATCCTGAGAAGAGGGGTACAGTTTTACTCATCCACTTTCCTCCATGACAATAAATGCCTTAAAACCATGGACTGCCTCTTTTCATAGGGATCCGCTGTGGGGAGTCATAGAGAAGGCCTTTGCCTACAAAGCTGCCATCTAATCTCCCGTAGAAGACCTTTCTGCTCTCCCAGCCATGGCCACCACCAAGCTCAAGCCCACTACCACTGTTGACCCAAGAACTCCCCCAACAGGACCAGCCAGAGCTTCTCCCCTCTTCCACTCCCAGCCCCAGGCTAGATCCAGCCCATGGGGCCCCACTCCATTCTCGTCCTCCATGGCTTCCAGCAGCACCGTATCCAAGAGCCTGAGAACCAGATGGCCCCGCCTCCTTGCAGGCCCAGGGACCCCGGAGCGAGATCCAGGTGTCCCTCACCTCAGACTGTGCTTCCCCACCCTAGAGCAGTGTCCTGGGGCTGCCCTATGGCCCGGTCCAGTGACATGGGGTAAGCAAGGTCACTTCCCTAGTCCTGTCTCCCCAGGAGTGGTTGAGCCCTGTGGTAGAGCAGATACAGTACCACATAACCCTACACATTTCCTCCTATGAACAGGTCTTAGGCTTTCAGCATGGGCCAAATTATATAAGAAGAAACAATGTCTGACGGTTTGGAATCAGAAATTTGTTTGGAAAACATTCTTTCTATTTTAATGTGTATCTTAAATGTATAAAGGTAGCAATAAAAGATTTGGGTGAGCCTGGTCATGTTCGTGTCTATAATACTACGGGGACCTGATGAAGGATGGTCCTGAATTCTAGGCCAACCTGGGCTATACAAGGAACTTCGGAATAGCTTAGGTGATATAGCAAGACCCTGTCTCCAACACACACACACATACACAAGCCAAAAAACAAAAAACAAAACAACAAAGTAGATTTGGTTCTTAATGACTCATCAGAAAAAGTCTTGTCAAGAACATATTTAATAATCCATCATATGCAAATTTATAAACAACCCTTATTATTCTTTTTTAAAATTTGAGTGTTTAAAGGCATGTATGTTTGTGCACCATGTGCAAGCCTGTGCCAAAGGAGGTCAGATGGCATAGGATTCCCTAGGACAGCAATTATAGTTGGCTGTGAGCTGCCCTGTGGATGCTGAGAACTAAACCCAGGTCCTCTGAAGGAGCAGCAAGTACTCTTAATTACTAAGTCATTTCTCCAGCATCCTTATTCTTTCACTTAAGATGGCTATTTTGTGGCACTGAATTCTGAAGCACGGGTAAAACAACTTGAGGGTTTTGGCTGGCATCTGAAATGAGAGCCGTGGAGTGTTGAGGATTCGGCTCCTTTGGGATCTGACTCTATCTCCAGGCTGTGTCAGAATTAAATCTGAATACAGTCAGTTGGCTTCTACTGCTAAGTGGATTTCATACTTGCTGTGGAGAAAAATCCCACATGCCTTTTCTAGGCATAAAAGATTCCATATTGCTGATGTGTTTGAGCCGAAGAAATGGTTAATTTTCTGCACAACTACACTTAGTCAGAACACACATCTTTCTGTTCTCTCTGTAGACAGTTATATCACTTACAATAGGAAGAGGCAGTTAACAAGAATGTAGCTTAAAATCTGACATGGGTCAAGGACAAGGAAATGGGCTGCTTGGCAGGAATATGACATTGGCCAAGGACAAGAAAGTAGGCTTCAGGCAGGAATCTGACATTAGGCTAGAACAAAGAAATAATTTCAAGTAGGTATTTAAATCTTAAGCTAGACAAAGAAGTAATTTCAGGCAGGAATCTAAATATTAGGCAAGAATGAAGAAATAATTTCAGGCAGGAATCTAAATTTTAGGCTAGAACAAGGAAGTAGGCTTCAAATATGAAAATGACTTTGGGCTAGGACAGGGATGTTAGCTCAGATACCTCGGTCATCCTGATAAACCCTTAGAAACAGTGAAAATCATGGGAGTGTGCATGAAATTAGGTTTAATGCCTTGCTTGTTCTTTGACTATTTGCATTTATTGTCTTGCTTGTTCCTTGACTATTTACATCTATTGTATTGCTAGACCCTCAACCTAGAACTGACTTTAATACATGCATGTAATCAAAATGGTATAAAAGCAAAAAAGGAGGAGGGGGAATGGGATGGGGGGTCCTAGGGCTAGGAAATGGGGAAAGGGGATGATATCTGTATTGTAAATAAATAAAATATCCAATAAAAAAACTAAAAATTTAAAAAAAAGAATGTAACTTAAAACTCTAAAAGAGTAGGATTTTATTAATGTCAGATTACTAAGATGTGATATTTTCCAGGGCTTTTTGTATCTATGCCATTTATTAACTTTTAAAAATATGTACTTTTGGAATCTTTATTCCTTGAAATAAGTATTTAGTTTAATTCTTTTGTTATTTGTGGTTAAGTTGTGTAGTCATTTGATTTTTGCTGTTTCTAGGGATGGAGGCCAAGGCCTTGCACGTACGAACAAATACTCTCATTGAGTCACACACCTTCAGCCCTTTACTTTAGTGTCCAACTTGTGTCTGCCTTGGGGCCCAACCACCCTGTGTCTGCTCTCCTTGGTTTGGAGCAGTACTGCAGCTTACTGAGGAAGCTCTGCTCACATAATTTCAGCACGTATGTCCACTGCCAATCAACACTCTTTTTCCAGCAAACATCTCCACCACATCTCCTCATTGTCAAAACACTTTATAGTTCCATTTTGACAAATTAATTCTTCAATCTGAAAAATAGGGGTCTAATTTTTCTCTTTTCTTTTACTTTTTTGTTTTTGTTGTTGTGTTGGGGGCGTTATTCAGGAGTTTTTTGTTTTTTTGTTTGTTTGTTTTGTTTGTTTTGTTTGTGGTTTGTTTGTTTTATGAGACAGGGTTTCTGTGTAGCCCTGGCTGTCCTGGAACTTACTCTGTAGACCAGGCTGGCTTCAGAGATTCACTTGCCTCTGCTCCTATGTGCTAGGATCAAAGTGTGATCCATCACTAGCTAGCATAATATGTTTACTTTAAGCCAACATAAAATCTTGTAAAATGGGCTGGAGAGATGGCTCAGTGGTTAAGAGCACTGATTGCTCTTCCAAAGGTCCTAAGTTCAATTCTCAGCAACCACATGGAGGCTCACAACCGTTTGTAATGGAATCTGATGCCCCCTGTTCTGGTGTGTCTGAAGACAGCAACAGGACAGTGTACTCACATAAAATAAATAAATCTTTAAATAAAAATAAAAATAAAAATACAAGCAGAGGCAGGCAGATTTCTGAGTCTGAGGCCAGCCTGGTCTACAGAGTGAGTTCCAGGACAGCCAGAGATACACAGAGAAACCCTGTCTTGAAAAACCAAAAATAAAATAAATAAATAAATAAAATAAATAAATAAATAAAAATACATCTTGTAAAATTACTGCATGTATTATAAGACTGAGGCAGAACGAGAAGAAAATTAAGAAAAAAATAAAGGGGACATGGTTCTCCACTGGTATGAGCCATTTAAACCAGATTAGAATGAGTGTGAGTGTGAGTGTGAGTGTGTGTGTGTGTGTGTGTGTGTGTGTGTGTGTGTGTGTGCATGCAAGTTTATTGGGAAACCACTCTGGTTCCAAAGAATGAGACCAGGGAAGTCAACATGGGGAGGAGACAAGGGGAGGAGGAAAAGAATAGGAGCCTTCCTAGAGAGAAAAGAGAGAGAGAGAGAGAAAGAGACAGACAGACAGAGAGACAGAAGAGGACAGAGACAGGCAGAGAGAGAGGAAGCAGGGAAAGGCCAAACTCTCTGGAATTAAATAGAGAAGAGCCTCTAGGGGAAGGGCAGCTCAGCCTATGGGCTGGAAAGTTCAGAGTTGAGGCGGACCATGCCAGCCGTGCTCTGTACAGGGGGACTGAGGGATGCTGGGGGACCTGTGAGGCCAGGTCTGCTTTGGTATGAAAAATATGCACCTCAGCCCCTTGTGCCAGGTCTGAAACCCAATACAGGCATGGATAACTGTTTCTGAAACTTCTTATCAGCTGAGAATCAAGATTTTTTGCATATTTGGTGTGAAAGTTGCCTATACAGAGACAATATTCTTTTCATAGAGACAGTATTCTTTTCATGTGGGCATGCTTCAAGTCAGAATGCTAAAATAGTAATGAATTATGCTTAAGACCTAAGTGTATATAGCCCCTTCCTTCCCCAGATATAAATGGCCAACTTTCTAAGCTCATTTATAATAAGATATAACGTATTTCCCTTGAGCAGCCCTTGTAGGCAATGCTTTTACTTTATCAGCTTGAAATTCCACACAAGACACTCCAGGGCCACCTTGTAATCACATGTAATAAATATGAGGAATAGTTTATTTGCCAACTTAATGCAGCCTAGAGTAATCTAAGAGTCTTAATGAGAAATGATCTAGATCTGTTGGCCTGGGGGCATGTCTGTGGGGGGGAGGGTGAGTTCTTGATTAGGTTAATAGATGTGTGACCATGGAGCTTACTGTCAGACCAGTCTCCAGGCTTGGGTCGGGACTACATTAGAAAAGGTGGAAGAGAGCTGAGCACAGTCATACATGCTCTTAACTGTAGATGTGATGCATGGATTGCTACTTTAAACGTTACCTTCACTTCCTACAGGGATGGGTAGTAACCTGGAACTGTAAAATGACTAACCCTCTCTCCCTAAGTTTATTATGGCCAACCTGTTTTATCAAGCAAGGAATAAACAGAACATTAAAAAAAAAAAAAAAGAAAAAAAATGTCTCAGAGCTTTCTAAAACAAAAATTCAGAACACCAAAATCAGATATAGGAAGGTCAGAACAACTCACCTCTGAAGGGCGTGTTTGGATATGTCTTGTCCTGTGCTCAAGAGTCTTTCCTACTATTAACTTGCGTTTAAATATATTTGGAAAAAAAAAATGTCTTCTTAATAAACTCTAGCTCTGCTTCACCCTGACTCAAGTCAAGAATGCCGTCTTCATCTGAGCTGAGGACTCTGCAAAAGAGTCCTTAGGCTGTGGTAGGCAGAGGTGTGGAAATGTGTCTCAGGTTAGCACCTACTGTCTGTCCAAACCATCAACCATCAGTATTGGTCCCTTCTATCTCTATCTTCCTTTCACCCTGATTTCAGTTTGTATGAATCCTACCAATCCTTTAAAAAAAAATTAATTCAAATATATATACTATATATATTATACATATATAATATAAACATACATAATATATATATATATATATATATATACATAATATATATTCAATTCAAATATATGTATATTAGAATTTGATTGATCTACTTTATGTATGTTTTGTCTGCATGTATGTACTTGTACCATGTGTGCTTGGTGCCTGTATAGGCAAAAGAGGGACTGAGATCTTCTGGAACTGGAGTTGTAGATGGTTGTGAACCACCATGGTAGTTCGGAGAACTGAGTTCAGATCTTTTGCAGCAGCAGCTAGTGCTGCTAGCTTCTGAGCCATCTCTTCAGCCCTCTAATGTTTCCACACTTTCTTCACAGCCTGCCCTGACCTTCTGTTGCTCGGGGCACTTTGCTCTGCCCTCATTCGTTATTTTTTTAATAGTCAATTACATCTTTGCTTACTTTTAAGATTCTATTTTAATTACATTTCTCCCTTCCCTCTGTCCCTTTAAACCCTCCAGACACCTCTCCCCATCCTTTTTCAAATTCACAACCACTTTTTTCATCCATTGTTATGGTATTTGTGTTCAATTACATTTTTTTCCCTTTTTTTGAAATTCGATTTTTTTTTCCTTACAAACAATATCCGAGTATGGCTTCCCCTCCCTCTACTGCTCCAGGCCCTCCATATTCCTCTCCCATCCTGATCCACCCCCTTTCTGTCTCTCATCAGAAAAGTAATAGGCTTCTGTAGCTAATAATAAAATACAATAAGATAAAAACCAAAAACCATCACACTGGAATTGGACCAAAAAAAAAAAAGCAGAAGGAAACGGGCTTTGTTCTTTGCTCTACCTCAGGGGTGTAACCTAACCTTAAGCATAGTTTGTTTACTCAGAGACTCCCTTGGAAGAAACTAAATTTTCCTTAGCAAGTGGTTATCAACTGGAGATTGCTTCTGAGTTCAGGATGGGGGGGGAGGTCTGGTCTGTTGTTCACTTCTTTCAGCTCTAGGACTCCTGGGTGGTGCAGACCCATGCAGGCCTCGGCATGCTGCCGCCTCAGTTTCTGTGAGTTCATGTCTGTTGAACATGCCAGCTACATAGAGGGCCTTGTTTTCTTGGTATCCTCTGTCCTCTCTCTTTTTTTTTTTTTTTTTAAGGTTTTTTGAGACAGAGTTTCTTTGTGTAGCCCTGGCTTGTCCTGGAACTCACTCTGTAGACCAGGCTGGCCTAGAACTCAGAAATCCGCCTGTCTCTGCCTCCCAAGTGCTGGGATTAAAGGCGTGGCCACCACTGCCCGCTATCCCCTCTGATTCTTAAACTCTTTCTGCTTCTCTTCTGCAAATTTCCCTGAGCCCTGAGGAGAGGACTTTGATGGATACACTTGGTTAAGGCTAAATGTTCCAAGGTTTCTCACTCTCTGTGGGTCTCATTGTTCCTTGCTGTCGGGGGAAATTTCTATGCTGTGGCTGACTGTGCTCATTCATATTTTAAAAAGATTTATTTTTTGATTTTATGTATATGAGTGCTTTATCTGCATGTATTCCTACAGGCCAGAAGAGGGCATCAGATCACATTATAGATAGTTGAGAGCCAACATGCGTGCTTGGAATTGAACTCAGGACCTTTGGAAGAGCAAACCGTGTGCTCTTAACCACTGAGCCATCTCTACAGCCCCAGTGCCTTATTCTTTATATTTATGTATTGAATTTGAGTCACTTGATCAATTCCCCATATAAACCAGAGTTCTTGAAAAACAAAGTAACAATAACAACAATAATAATATAATAAAAAACAAACCTTGTGTTCTTTGGAACCAAATGATCCTTGTTTTTATTACTAAAACCTCTTTAGAATTTTTTTTTTTGAGACAGGGTCTTTCTACATACTCTTGACTGAAACTCTCTGTGTAGACCAGGTTGGCCTCAAACTCACAGAGATCTGCCTGCACCTGTCTCCTGAGTGCTGGAAATCAAGGCGCATATGTGCTGTCCCTTAGAACTTCTTAAGTTGTACCTTATACCTACTCGCACTAACTACTTTTGAGTTACTGTAACCAAAGTCACTGCCATAAGTAGCCTAAGAGTGGGAGACTTGTGTGGCTTGCTATTTCAGAGGGTTCCCTCCAACAACTTAGTGCATATGCTGGAGCAAAACATCATGATGCTGGAAGCGTGTGGAGAGGAAAGCTATTCGTGCAAAAGCAGACAAAAAAACAAAGAGGGCTACAGACAGGGGCCAAGAACAATATAACCCTAGGGACCTTCCTCCAGTGACTTCCTCTCCCGAGTCCCACCTTGAAAGGTTTCCAGAACCTCTCAAAGTAGCCCAATAGATGGGTATCAAATTTTCAATACATAAGCTTTTAGGGGAAAATATCATATTGAAACCATAGTATCTGTAGTTTAATATGTATTACTAGGTATAAAAGGTTGGATGAGCATTTGTCTAGATGATATGCACATTTATTGCAATGTAACCTCATTATTTCCCTACAATAAACAAATATTTATGGGGACCATACTGTATCCCAACCCCTGTGATCATTTCTGGCAACAAGAAACAATCAAACACGGGATGAAGAGATGGCTCAGTGGTTAGCAGTGCTTAGTGCTCCTGCAACTGATTTGAATTCATTCCCAGAACCCATAATCAAGTGGCTCACAAGCACATGTAACTCCAGATCTAAGTATCCAGTGTTCTCTGTTCTTTACAGGTACCTGCATGCATGTGACGTGCATAAACTCATTCAGACACACACATACACATAAAGTTTTTTTTTTACTAAATATGTTCGGCTTTAAAAATCAAATAACAAGAGTATTTCTTGTCCATAGATAACACTTTAACAGGACAGATGTAAGTAAGTATAAAATTTCATCCTGGCCGGGTGGTGGTGGCGCACGCCTTTAATCCAGCACTTGGGAGGCAGAGGCAGGCAGATTTCTGAGTTCGAGGCCAGCCTGGTCTACCGAGCGAGTTCCAGGACAGCCCAGACTACACAGAGAAACCCTGTCTCGAAAAAACCAAAAAATAAAAAATAAATAAATAAATAAATAAATAAAAGGTCTTCAGAAAGGAAAGAGTTAAACTATATTTGAGTTCACTTAACTATGTCCCTGTTTAATTTCATAACGAATGAGTATCAGATCTAATCTCACAAGATTAGAGTAATGATTTGTTCATTGTCTGAAAATTGGCACATTTTCAGTGGTGCTTTCTATGTGTAGTGGAGTGGCGGTGGGGCCGGGTGGGGGGGAGTAGAAAGCTGGGCAGCCTGAGGCTCAGTCTTTGCTCTGGGTACAATTCTTCCTTTGTCTGAAGCTCCCCTGGCCGAGCTTAGCCTCTCTGTTCTATTCTTTCTTGATAGTCACTGACCAGCTTCTTGGCTCGCACAAATCATCCCATCCTGCAGACCGAATTGCGGATACTCTTTTCAGCTGCTGTCAGTCTCCAGGTTAGGGTATGTTATGTATTCAATCCTGTCTTTTTTTTTTTTTTTTTTAATTTTTATTTTCAGCAAATCAAGAAAATTTAAAAAGCATTCAAACAGAATAAAATGAAAATAAACAAACAAGCAAAATACCAAGGGTCAGATATACTTATACAAGAATTCTATAGAGCCTTCAAACAAGCAACACTTTTTGAGTTATGTTTAAAAAAAATTCAGAACCACAATAAGCTCCTTCACAAAGCAAATAATATTGAAATAGTGAAATCAAGTGTAAACCCAACAAAAATATATAAATTATAGTCCAGTATCCCTCATGAATATACATACAAAATTCTCAATGAAGTAGTTGCAAACTGAATACAAGAGATATAAAAAATAATATTCCATGAATAACTGAACAACTGTTTTTTTTTTTTTTTTAATTTTTATTTTCAGCAAATCAAAAAAAATTAAAAAGCATTCAAACAGAATAAAATGAAAATAAACAAACAAGCAAAATACCAAGGGTCAGATATACTTATACAAGAATTCTATAGGGCCTTCAAACAAGCAACACTTTTTGAGTTATGTTTAAAAAAATTCAGAACCACAATAAGCTCCTTCACAAAGCAAATAATATTGAAATAGTGAAATCAAGTGTAGACCCAGCAAAAATATATAAATTATAGTCCAATATCCCTCATGAATATACATACAAAAATTCTCATTGAAGTAGTTGCAAACTGAATACAAGAGATATAAAAAAAATAATATTCCATGAATAACTGAACAACTGTTTTTTTTTTTGAAGACCGTACTCCATATACAGGCTGCATGTTTTGGGATAGCCCCCACTCCAGATGTTTGAGACCTACATGAAAACCAAGCTGCACATTTACAACATATGTGCAGGGAGGCCTAGGTTCAGCCCATGGAGGTAGTTCTGTGTAGACTAGGTATGCTCCACGGTTGGTGATTCAGTCTCTGAGAGCTCCAAGGGTTCAGGTTGTTTACTCTGTTGATCTTCCTGTGCAGTTCCTATCTCCTTAGGGCCCACAATCCTTCCACCTATTCTTCTTTAAGAGTCCTCAAGCTCTATCCACTGTTTGGCTCTGGATGTCTGTATCTGTCTGAGTCAGCTGCTGGTTAGAGCCTCTCAGAGGACAGCTTGCCGGTCTGTTCTCAGGCTGGAGGTTTAGATCCTGGGAGCTCTGGTTGAATCTTTTGATACTCGTTCTAAAAAGGACAAAAACATCCTCACTTTGGTCTTCCTCCTTCTTCTTGAGTTTCATGAGGTTTATGCGTTGCATCTTAGGTATTGTGTGTTTTGGGGCTAATATCCGCTTATCAGTGAGTGCATACCATGTGTGTTCTTTTGTGATTGGGTCATCTCACTCAGGATGATATTTTCTAGCTCCATCCATTTGTCTAAGAATTTCATGAGCTCATTATTTTTAATGGCTGAGTAGTACTCCATTGTGTAAATGTACCACATTTTCTGTATCCATTCTTCTGTTGAAGGACATCTGGGTTCTTTCCAGCTTCTGGCTATTATGAATAAGGCCGCTATAAACATAGTGGAGCATGTGGCCCTGTTGCATGTTGAAATATCTTCTGGGTATATACCCAGGAGGGGTTATAGCTGGGTCCTCAGGTAACACCATGTTCAATTTTCTGAGGTATCGCCAGACTGCTTTCCATAGTGGTTGTACCAGCTTGCAATCCCACCAACAATGGAGGAGTGTTCCTCTTTCTCCACATCCTCGCCAACATCTGCTGTCACCTGTGTTTTGGATCTTAGCCAATCTGACTGGTGTGAGGTGGAATCTCAGTGTTGTTTTCATTTGCATTTCCCTGATGACTAGGGATGCTGAGCACTTCTTTAGATGTTTCTCAATCATTCGAGTTTCCTCAGTTGAGAGTTCTTTGTTCAACTCTCTACCCCATTTTTTAATAGGGTTATTTGATGGTCTGGAATCTAGTTTCTTCAGTTCTTTGTATACCTTGGATATTAGCCCTCTATCAGATGTAAGGTTGGTGAAGATCTTTTCCCAGTCTGTTGGTTCCCGCTTTGTCCTGTTGACCGTTATCCTTTGCTTTACAGAAGCTTTGCAGTTTTATGAGATCCCATTTGTCAATTCTTGATCTTAGAGCATACGCCATTGGTGTTCTGTTCAGGAACTTTTCCCCTGTGCCCATCTGATCAAGGCTTTTCCCTATTTTCTCTTCTATTAGTTTCAGTGTAGCTGGTTTATGTGGAGGTCCTTGATCCACTTGGAATTGAGCTTTGTACAAGGAGATAAGTATGGATCAATTTGCATTCTTCTACAAGTTGACCTCCAGTTGGACCAGCACCATTTGTTGAAAATGCTGTCTTTTTTCCACTGGATAGTTTGAGCTCCTTTGTCGAAGATCAAGTGACCATAGGTATGGGGGTTCATTTCTGGGTCTTCTATTCTATTCCATTGGTCCTCCTGACTGTCTCTGTCCAACATGAACTCTCAATTCTGAACATCTATGCACCAAATGCAAGAGCACCCACTTTCATAAAAGAAGCCTTACTAAAGCTCAAAGCACATATTGCACCTCACACAATAATTGTGGGAGACTTCAATACCCCACTGTCAGCACTGGACAGATCAGGGAAACGGAAACTAGACAGAAGTACAGTGAAACTAACAGAAGTTTTAAACCAAATGGACTTAACAGATATCTATAGACATTTCACCCAAAAACAAAAGAATATACCTTTTTCTCTGCACCACATGGTACCTTCTCCAAAATAGACCATATTATTGGTCACAAGACAGGCCTCAACAGATATAAAAAAATCGAAATAATCCCATGCATCCTATCAGATCACCATGGTTTAAAGCTGGTTCTTCAATAACAACAAAGACAATGAAAGCCCACACTCACATGGAAACTGAACAATACTCTACTCGTTGATAATGGGGTCAGGGAAGAAATAAAGAAAGAAATTAAAGACTTTTTAGAATTTAATGAAAATGAAGACACATCATACCAAAACCTATGGGACACACTGAAGGCAGTGCTAAGAGGAAAGCTCATAGCTCTAAGTGCATACAAAAAGAAACTGGAGAGAGAAACACACTAGCAGCTTGACAACACACCTGAAAGCTCTAGAACAAAAAGAAGCAAAAACACCCAAGAGGAGTAGACGGCAGGAAACAATCCTGTCTTTCCCCTCAAAAGATAAGGTGGAATCTCAGCGTCCCCATCCTGAAAATATGCCTTTATCTGGATATAAGGCTTTTATAGAGGTAATTAAGTAAAAATGAGATCACTGGGGTCGGCCCTAATCCTGTCTGACTGATGTCCTCCCAAAAAAAAAGGGAAAGTTGACGGAGGCAGTCACTCCAAGAAAAGATACAAAGAAGACCTGGATTTGTTACCTGCTGCCTGAGCCTCTTAGCAATTAAGAGAGAAACAGAGTCATCAGAGTCGTCCTGTGGTCATCTGACCTCAGATCCTGTCCCCTAGAACCCTGAAACAACAAATTCCAGCCATGGAAATCATTTGTGACATAGTGGGGGCAGGCCTCACAAAAGAATACACAGTGTATTTCCATAGAAAAAACTATATAAGACTAAAGTGTCTCAGATCTTCAACCTATAGTGTGTCCAGGAATCTTATGTCTTTAGGAAACAACACCTAGAGTCTAAATATCTATGACCACTAAGTGTGTTTGTTGGGGAGGGGACTTGCCAGGCATGGTAATGCTTACGTTGAACTCCAGCACTCAGGGGGCAGAAATAGGTGGATATCTGTGAGTTCAAGGACTTCATGGTCTACATAGTTAGTTCAACACCAGCCAGGGCTGCATACTGAGACAGAGAGAGAGACAGACAGACAGACAGACAGAGACAGAGAGGAGAGAAAGAGAGAAAGGAAGGAAGTGGGGAAGGAGGAAAAGAATAAAGGGTCATGGAGAGATCACTCTATGGTTAAAAACATTCACTGCTATCCAGAGGACCAGGGTTTCATTCCCAGGACCTAATTAGTGGCTTACAATCTTATTTCATTCCAGTACCAGAGGATACAGCACCCGTTTCTCAGTCCTAGCATGCATATGGTACTCACAGACAGGCAAGACACCCATACAAAAAAAATAAGAGTAATCTAACAACAAACAAAATAGTAACTTGAGGCTAGAGAGGTGGCTCAGCAATTAAGAGTATGTACTACTTCTTACAGAAGACCTGGATTCCACTCACTACATAGGGAGGTTCATAACTGCCTGTAACTCCAGCTCCAGAGGATTGGATGGCCTCATCAGGAGGCCTGCACTCACCTGCACTCACGTGTACACACTCTCGTGTACACAGTCACATGTACACACTCACATGTACACTTATGTACACATTCACATGTACACACTCACATGCACATATCATACCCAGACACATAATTTTTTTAAATCTTGAAACCATGAATACTAAATTTTTACTTATATGAGCATCTCTCTATTGAGGCCCCCAGTACTTTCCCTAGACCATTTTGACTAGGTTTTCTTCTCTTATGCACTGCCTAGAAGGGAATACTACCTTTACATTCAGAGCATAATGGAGTCATGACGAGGAGGTTTTTTTTTAATGTTTGGATTACTACTGTATTTACTTCAAGGATTAAAAAGTGAACAAACAGATAAGGTCTGGCTCAGTGTGAAAGACATTTCAAAGTTTACCAAGTTTCTTGCACCCTATTAAGGAGTGACTACATACAAAACAAACACCTTCTGTTCCTTGTATAATCAGCAGTAGGAGAGTTTTCCTATCTGGAATTTGTAAATAGAGAAGGCATATGACAAATACCCACTGGTGTAATAAAGAAGGTAGTTGTTGTTGTTTGCTTTTTAAGAGGAGGTTTCTCTGTATAGTCTTGGCTGTCCTAGAATTCACTCTGTAGACCAGGTGGGCCTTGAAATTATAGAGATCCACTTGCCATCCAGCTCCTGAGTGCTAGGGGTGATGGGATTAAAGGTATGTACAACCAATGCCTGGCTTGTTATGCGTACTTAATCTATTATTTATATGAAGAGTTGTCTAGTTCAACAGTATTCTTTGAAGCAATATTGGAGCATCTGAATTGTGCTAAGCATTAGAAATAGAGAGGTGAATGAGCACAGGCCCAGTTCTCTCCTACAGAGTGGACAGACAGGGTATTAAAGGAAATAAGGACTGTGAATTGTGGCATAATAAATACATATAAGAATTTCCAGTGTTGGAAATGTTGCTAAGAATGGCACATACCAATCAGTTGGTAACAGAACTGAGCCTTGCCAAAGAGATTGGGGGAAATCTTTTTTTTTTTTTTTTTTTTTTTTTTTTTTGGTTTTTTGGTTTTTTCGAGACAGGGTTTACTCTGTGTAGCCCGGGCTGTCCTGGAACTCACTCTGTAGACCAGGCTGGCCTCGAACTCAGAAATCTGCCTGCCTCTGCCTCCCAAGTGCTGGGATTAAAGGCGTGCGCCACCACCGCCCGGCGAGATTGGGGAAAATCTTATGGTAAAGATCTTTAATTCTCTTTGCTTTAAACATCTGAGTTCCCACCAAATGGTCAGAGAATTTCTGATATTCCAAGTTTTAATGGGAATTAGAAACTGCCTCCCATCATAGGTGATGAACATGTCTGACACTTTTTTCCCTGCTTCGCTCCAGATGAGAAGTGGTGCCTCATAGCCACTCTCATTGGAGGGTTACGGAACTCAGAGGTGGGGAGACTCCAGCAAGTAGCACATAGTAACTGTGATGGCAGCTTCTGCTCCAGGCCAGCTTCTGAGTGTGGCTAACATGTTGTTTCTGAATGTCGTTAGTCCCACAGAGGCCAGGAAAAAGGCTACCCACGCAGTCATCATGGCCACATTAATTAAAGCAAGCTTTTAAAATTCATGTACACTGTCTGTCCCTAAAGGTGAGGTTCAAGAGATTAGCATTAAACATGGGGAAGATAAGAGGTTTTTATAGTTCAGGAGCAGGGGGTTTACAAATGGGGGATTTGACAGGCAAATAGGTGGGGTGGGGTTACAGAAGCAGAATATAAGCATAACAAGTGTGGTCATAACAACCTCCTGGAACAAAAACATGGTTGCAAGGTGATCATAATAAGGTGGTCATAACAAGGAGTTATCACAACATGGTCATCACAAATGGTCATAACCCTTTGAAACAAAGGTTTGGTGGTCATTTCCTAGAATGAGCAGCACAGAACAATTTGTAGTTAAGGTTATAGATGGACATAACCCATTCCATGAGAAACAGATTTGATCATAAACAGGAATGAACATAGTTTCACCTTGTCATTTTTTGATTTTCTTTTTTTTTAATTATTGGATATTTTATTTATTTACAATACAGATGTCATCCGCCTTCCCCCTTCCCCCTTTCCCCTCCCTAGGACTCCCCCATTCCATTCCTCCTCCTCCTTTATGCTTTTATACCATTTTAATTGCATGTATGTATTAAGGTTAGTTCTAAGTTGAGGGTCTAGCAATACAACAGATGCAAATAATCAAGGAACAAGCAAGTGAATAAACACAAATAGTCAAAGAACAAGCAAGACATTAAACTCAATTATGTGAACACTCCCGTTATCATTGTTTCTAAGGGCTTATCAGGATGACCAAAGTACTGAGCCTACTTCCCTGTTCTAGCCCAAGGTCATTTTCATGTTTGAAGCCTACTTCCTTGTTCTATTCTAATATTTAGATTCCTGCCTGAAATGACTTCTTTGTTCTATCCTAATATTTAGATTCCTACTTGAAATTACTTCTTTGTTCTAGCCTAATGTCCGATTTCTGCCTGACACCTACTTCCTTGTCCTTGGCCAATATTATATTCCTGCCAAGCAGCCCATTTCCTTGTCCTTGGCCCATGTCAGATTCTTGCCAAGCAGCCCCAAAGGCTCTCTGCCTCTCCCCTCTTTTATTTTATTAACAAGGCTGAGCCTGTCTTAGGTCGTTCTGACAAGAATGCCTTCCTTACCCATCATGGAATATGCATTATCCAAAGCAATGCATTTATGTCTTAGGTGGTAAGGCTCTGTGCAGAACCTTACCCGTCCTTGGCTTGCCAGCCTGTTAATTTCTTTTTATCATTTTATAAAACACAATGATGTGACATTTTGGAAGAAGTGTATTCCTGGGGGTGAGCTCTGAGGTTTCAAAAGCCCATGCCAAGCCCATTCTCTCTCTCTCTCTCTCTCTCTCTCTCTCTCTCCCTCCCTCCCTCCCTGCTCCCTCAATTTCTCCCTGCCTGGTGCTACAGATCACGATGTAAAGCTGTCAGTACTTCTCCTGCACCATGTCTGTCTGCTTCCCTCTATGATGATCATGGGCTAACCTCTGAAACTTTAAGCAAGCCCCTAACTAAAATCTCTTTGAGTCGCCTTGCTCGTGGTGTCTCTTCACAACAATATAACACTGACTTAAGATGATGTAAATGTCAGAGGACAACCTCTGGTGCTAGTGTTCACATCTACATTTAAAGTAGAGTCTCCCTTGTTTGCCTCTGTACTATGCACACCAGGCTAACTGGCACACACAGGGTCCTGAAGGAATTCTTCTGTCCATGTCTCCTGTCTTGACACTTGTATGTTGAGGTTTGATCTGTTGTTATGTATTATAATGCTAAATTGTGTACCAAAGGTCTAGGCCTATGAGTAAATTCTCTAGATGACAAGTTTTTGTTAAGTAAACTTTGATTCTTAATTTAAAGCTATTGGTTAAATAAAATTGGCTACAGCCAATTACTGGAGGGATTAGAGGTAGGTGCAGTTTGAGTTACCTGGTTGGGAGTGGAGAAGAGGGAGGAGTGAGTAGAGACCAAATAGAGGAAGAAAAAAACAAACAAAGAAAATAGGAGGAGGAAGTCACCATGAGGGGAGAGGAACCATGAGCACCTAGGCAAGAAAACCAACAAGTATCAGAGGTATACTACTGGGGAGGTAGCCAGGCCAGCAGTTAGAAGAGTAGATTAGAGATGACCCCCCAGTAGTTGTCAAAGCCAAATAAAATGACCGTAGTCTGATTCTCAATTATTTGTAAGCTAGTTAGGGATAAGTTTAAATTGGTTATACTAATAGGAGAATGAGGATAACAGACTTGGGTTACAGCATCCAGCTCTTCATGGTTTCTGAGCATCTGAGCTCAGGTGATCAGGCTAATGCAGTAAGTGATTTTATCTACTGATCCCTCTCCCTAGACTTTGGGGTTGATTAGAAAGGTAGAAAAGCATGACTTCTACTAAATATACCTAGATTTTAGGAGACATTTAAGATACTTTATAAGTAGTTTTAGGCTGCCAGTCTGTAGCTCAGAAGAGATATCTAGACCAGGTATATATCATGTTAGAATCATTGCTCTACATGTGGTAGCCAGAATGGATAGGAAATACAGAACCATGTTACATACAGTAACAGAAAGAACAGTGACAGGAAACAGTGCTAAGGGTGGGATGATATTCTCAGCTCCCTGACAACGTGGAGGAGTCCTTATTGCAGTGAACAGGGGTGTTTGGAAAAGAGTCGACTAAGAAAGCTTTGAAGGACGGAAAGCAGGGTGCTAAGCGGAGACACAGAAGTCCTGCTGCTCTCTTTCTACCTTGCTAAATGAACTCTTCTTTCTGACTAGCCTTAAGGGTGAATTCCTTCACTGGCTCCCCAATTCCCCACTACAAATTTTATCTATTTTTCTATTAGTATCAACATAAGCAATCTATGTATTACAGGGCAAACATACACTGTACTTTTTCTTTCTTAATTTCTGCTTGGGGGCAATTCATTACTTAGAATACAAGGACAGGACTGACACACTGTTATTAGTTTGACAGAGATGTTAAATTTACAAAGTACATTGATGAAGTTAACAGATATTAGCATTATAAACTTAAAACTATGAAGTTATAATAAAATAGAAGGGACCTCAACAATGCTATTACAAGAGTAGTGTATATGTAATGAGTGTACTACAGTAATCAGATGTTATGTATCCAACAGCCGAGTTCTTGTGACAGTTCTCGGGTTCATTCATTTGGTTGTCAGTCTATGTATACAGGGAAATGAAAACTGTGGAAACTCGTGGTTAGAAAGCTGCTTCTGGCAAAAATAGAGGTGGGGGGAGTTAAAAATTAAAAAATAAAGAAAAAGAAAAAAAGAAAAGAAAAGGAACCAAAGTGGGAAAAGGGGAAGGAGGGGAGAAAGGCAAAAAGGAGGAGGGAGGAAGGTGGAGAAGACCAGTTCCCACTGAGTTTTGTGAGAGACCGACAGACACACACAGAGACAGACAGACAGACACACACAGAGACAGAGAGAAACAGAGATAAAGACACGCACACACACACACACACACACACACACACGTACTCACTCACGCATGCATGCATGCATGCACACACACAGACAGACAGACAGACAGACAGACAGACAAAGATAGATCTCAGTTTCCATTGAGGACTTCTGTGGAAATCCCATACAATCCAAGAATCCTGGAAAAGGCTTCTCAGTAACTCTGCTTACACTGTGTTGCTCTTACAACTAGTGAAATTTAGTGGGGGTGCGAAGGGGGGTGGTGCGGAGGTATGACCACTGACACCGACACAGTAGTTGGGCAACTGCAGCCTGTGACTGTGTTTGGGGCCATTTTGGCAGTCCCATTGGCTTAGGGTGAGCCACCAGGCAAGCAATTCCTTGTTCAGAAAATTCTTGCCATGCAAATGAAGGTAGACTCGATTAGTTCATATTCTATCCTGGGAACAGTCTTGGTTTCCCCTAGCTCAGGTATGGGCTGGGAGGCAGGAGCTGATGCAGAAGCCATGGAGGGGAACATAATCAGGAAATACTGAACCAAAACAAGACCAGAAGCTGGTAGGTAAATTCCAAACTCTGCATTTCAATGACTGATGTCAAAATGCTCTTCAGAACTCCAACTCTTTTCAGTCTTGTAGACTGCAACACACTTCTCTTTCTTAGGCTGCTTCCACTCCCTGCTATCTGCTTTCCTTGGCAGGTATCCATCTCATGGTCTGGCATCTCTAAATCTTGGAGTCTCCAAAGCAATCCAGGCTTCATCTTCACAGCTTCATGAAGTGGTTTCTCTGGACCTCCATGCACACACACACACACACACACACACCACACACACACACCACACAAACACTCACATACACACACACACATGCCTGGCCTCAGTGGCTTTCCTTAGCTGTGGAGGAAGATCCCATAATCCCTTTTTTGTATTCTTGACTCTAAAGATAGAACCATGTGGCTGAAGCAGCCAAGTTCTGCTGCTTGCTGGGGCTGGAACGTAGACGCCTCATTCAAATACATTTTCACCAGTTGTTTTTTTATGGTTTCCATCAATGCCTAAGCCTGGCTGTCCTGGAACTAAGGCCAGGCTGACCTTGATTTCAGAGATATGATGGCCTTTGCCTAGAAGGTGTACACCACCAAATCTAGCTCTATGCTTTTCTTTAATCCTTTTCACAAGTTGGATGCTTAGCTGGGCGGGGCCTTGCTCTGAGGTCACCACTCCCTTTACTCCTTTTAGTACCAGGCTTTTCTTTAATTTAAGCCCCTTTTCTCCTCCAACTGTGCGTTATATGTTTCCTTGTTCAGCTTGCTTCTTTTTTAATATAGATATGCATGAGACTGGCCACTAAAGACCACAAGTTACAATAAACAATAGGCTGTTTTGAAATCTCCTCTGCCTACATAATTAATCTAAACCTCTTCAATTTAGCCTCAGGCAGATTTTTTTGGACAAGGGCAGAAAGCTGTCATATTCTTCAAAATATCACAAAATATCCAAATATCCAAAATAACAGAAAACATCAAAATAGCCAAATCATAACAAGATCAGTCTCTAGGCCACATTACTCTCATCTGACACCTCTTGACCCAGGATCCCCACACTTCAAATCACTCTCAGCACCACTGTCTTCTGTTGGGAGTCAACTCCTAGCAGAAAGCAGCTATCATCTTTGTAGCCATCTCAGACCATATACCCTGACAAGAGACTTGTTTTCAACAGCCCACAACGGCTGAGCACACTCTGATAAATATCATGTTTTTCTCCCGTATCTTGTTTTGTTGTTTAATGCCCACAGCTGCAAGGCACACATGGTAAAGTGTCTTCAGCTGCATTCCCCTGTTTGTCTATGGCTGCAAGGCTCGTGGTAAAGTGTATATATATATACCCATGATTTCCTTTCAGTAAACAGGACTTGAACAGACTCTCTGCCTTGTCTCCATTCTTTGTGTCTCTTACCCCTCCATCCCCACTCCCTCTCTTGCTAGACCCTGACCCGCGGACCAGAGCAGCAGCTCGGGCTGGGACATAGTGGCCCCCAAACATGGGGCAGAACGGGCTGGGACAGTCTTCCATGCTCATTAAGCCCCACTTAAAATGTTCAACTGCTTTTCTAGTACAAAATCCCAGAATGTTCTATATTCCTCCAAACAAAACCATGGTCCAGCGTATCACAGCAATACCTTAGTCCTGGCACCAACTTCTGTCTTAGGGTTTGGGTTTTTAATGTTGTGAAGAGACACCAGGACCACAGCAACTTTTACAAAATATAGAATTTAACTAGGGCTGGCTTACAGTTCAGAGGTTTGGTCTATTGCTATCATGGTGGGAAGCGTGGTGGCACACGGGCATACCTGGTGCTGGAGAGGTAGCTGAGAGTTCTGCATCTGGACTGCCAGGCAATAGGAAGAGAGAGTGGCACTTGATTTGGGCTTCTGAAACTTCAAAGCCCATCCTGAGTGGCACACCGCCTCCATTGAGGCCACACCATCCAATAGTGACACTCCCCGTGAGCCTATGGGAGCTTTTTTCATTCAAACCACCTCACTGGGTCACCTTGAATTCCTGGCTCTGAACTTGAATTCTTCTGATATTAAAGCATGTACTACCACACCTACCTTAGGGAAGGGTTTTTTTTTTTCTTATTATTAATATGGATAGTTTATTATTCATCTCCATGTTCTGTTATGTTGACTTCTATGAGTCTATTAGTAAGCTCATCAGTCAGTCAGTCAAACATACTGTTTCCCTTCTTTCTGTCCTCTGAAGGCAATGGCCCTCACATGTGCATACCCCTCAGAGACCTACATGGAAACATAATTGAAAACCCTAATAAAATAAACATATTTAAAAGGCATGACTGAATACTCTGCGCATGAATGCGTGGGTAAAGCTTGTGAATTGCAGAATGGCTCTGAAGGGCAGTCAGGTGTGAGGGTGGATTTGCTTTGGGTGACTCACAATGTTTGGTTCGTAGAGTTCTCCCCACCCACTCCAGGAGCTCTCTGCTTTCCTCCCCTCTCTTTTTCTTCTGTCTCTTTCCTCCTCTCCCCCTCCCCTTCTCTCTCCTAGGAGTCCTAGAGGAAGTGGAAATACTCAGGTTCATCTGTTCCTTTTGTCGACTCTTAGACTAATCCCTTTTCCAAATAAGTGACTCCTCTGTTTCGCCTTCTCCAAGGGATGTTTTTTCTGGCTTTGTGAAAGGCCATTGGGGCCCCAATGGCCTCCAGATCTCTCTGCAGACTTCAGCCCCACCCCTCACCAACTCTCCAGTGCAAGGTGTCCTAACTCCAGAGGTCCCTTGCCTGTGTGGCTTTCTAGTTTCTAAATATATGTTGCCATTTCTTGTCCACTGTTGTCATTTTCTTTTTTTTTTAATTTATTTAATTATTTAAATCACATCGTAATTTACTTATTCACACAGGGGTTATAAACACAAAAAGGCAGGATGTGGGGAAGGGAATGACACGGAGCATAGGTGTTCAGGGGGAGTACAGATACCTTTCAGAACAGGGTATCAGCTGGGTGTCATTTTCTACTCACATAATATACATTAGTGATTAACTTCAAGTTACCAATAACCTTAATGGGTGTCCCATTAAGGAAAGAAACAAAAGAATTTCTTCTTGGAATCATTTAATCAAGAGTGAGTCCAGATTTGAATTCTCTATTTCATGCTCCTGGTGTCTTTCATCTTCTGTCTGTCTGTTGTGTGAGTCTGACTCTGGACCTTCCCAGAGGCTGTCTTGTAAATGTGTTTGTTCCTCTCTCTGTGTCTGTGTGTCCTTGTCTATGTCTGTGTGTTTCTGTGTCTATTGTATGAGCTGCGTGTGTCTGTCCCTACAAAGGGCTTTATTCTGCATGAGTTGAACAGTATAGAAAGCAGCATCACATGGGGAATGAACTGGGTACTTTACAGAAATATTTAACAGAGACTTTACAATGGATTGTGTCCCTGGCTCCAACTGATCCCAGAAAACCCAGAAAACAAACATTGTTTATCAACCAGTAATCATAAATAGTTGCATCAGTCTCTATGGTAGATTGTAGGAAGTTGCTTCTCAACCTCTGTATTTGCTACTTTCAAGCAAATGAACACATGCATTTTCTGAGACAGAGGCATGGAAGAATACATAACTTAAGATTACACCTGTGAGTTAGCGTGGGTTGTAAAAGCTGATTACATGGGAAATCCAGTGAGAGTGGCTGTTAACATTGTTCTCTTAAAGGCAGAGTAAACAGTTTGAATACACAGTAGAATAGCAGTCTTAAGTCTTTTTCGAGACAGGGTTTCTCTGTGTAGCCCTGGCTGTCCTGGAGCTCACTCTGTAGACCAGGCTGGCCTCGAACTCAGAAATCCACCTGTCTCTGCCTCCCAAGTGCTGGGACTGAAGTCGTGTGCCACTACTGCCTGGATCAGTCTTAAGTCTTAAATGACCTCAAGGCATACTATTACCTGTGACTCTGGAGTCCAGCACAAGTTTATTCTCATGGAATGAGATATTTTCAGAATATTGTACCCCGTAATGTTCTACTATCTTCTTTTTTGTTTTGTAGATTTAATGGGTCTTCACTTCTTGTCATTTTAGAAAATATTTAGTGGGAGAAATGGTAGAGAAACACTAGAAGGCGAGGAGGGGCTGAAAACTATTTATCTGGTAACTTTCCTTACTGTTTTGTCTTCTACATTACTTAGGAATGCATGCTAAGGTGGGGTAGAGAAGGATGATAGAGAGGACAGAGACAGAAACACAGAGACAGAGAGAGATTTCGTCAGTTAAGCTTGTGGCTGTGAGATCATTTTCCACTGAGCAATAAAGCCAATGTAATATTTTTCTGACCTTTCAAGCATGAGCGTCTGGACGTGTGGTAATAATTAAGGCATGTCATACCGAAAACCTTGAGCATGTCAAATTTTCCTAGTCAAAGGATTTAGTATCTGTAAAGGAAAAAAATTTATAAATTTGACAAATGCCAATTGGTGGCTGCTTCCTGAGTCAGCTTTTGGGGAAGTCCTTGAGAAAGGTGTTGTGGCATAATCGTGACTGCTTTTCTAGATGAGGGAACCCAAATTTCAGAGAGTAGAGGACAGCCACAGCCAAAAAAAAAAAACCAATGAAATCTGGATCCACAAAGGATTGGCTTCAAAGTTCATATATTCTTAGGTTTAATCCCTATCGTGACCCATTGTCCCTACCAAGGCAAGAAGTGTGAACACCGTACCACACCCATAGATTTCATCAGCTTTAGGTGAGAGCCACCAATTTTACACGCTAAACACTGCCTTGTAAACTGTGGCTTAAGAATTATTTTCCACCGGGCAGTGGTGGCACACACCTTTAGTCCCTAGCACTTAGGAGACAGAGGCAGGTGGATTTCTGAGTTCGAGGCCAGCCTGGTCTACAGAGTGAGTTCCAGGACAGCCAGGACTACACAGAGAAACCGTCTCGAAAAACAAACAAAAAAAAATTTTTTTTAAATAAAAAAAAAAAAAAAAGAATTATTTTCCATGCACACCTATTTCTAGAACCATTTATTGACTCTAAAAAAGTCAAATCCACAGTCCAGAAAGCACACTTGGATGATCAATTAATTTTTCTTATGGAAATAATTTACGAGATTTTTACAAGAAGCTTTCTACGTAGTAGCCCGGTGTGGCCTCCAGCTAGCTATGAGACTCAGACTTTTGCCTCAAGCTTGAGATTTTGCTCTTTCAGTCTCAAATGTGCTACTATGCTGGTGTGAAGTGTCTACTTTCAAAAATCCGTTGAAAGACAATGCCTAAGGTCAGTCACTGACTTTAAAGCAAACACAAACCTGAGATCATAGCTACTCAAAGTCTACCTCAATGTAGTACCTGCTTCTGCTTAAACTCAATGGCACTTAGGATTTTAAGCAAAAGGAGTTAAAAGGGAAGTTTGACTTATCATGTAACTTACTTTAACAAAATAGGTAGTGCAGATAATACACTTTACAAAACAAAACAAAAGAACAAAACAAAAAACAACACACTCCTAGAAGCCCAGTGCTTCGCAGGCTGAGGCAGGAGGCTCTTAACTTCCCACTCCAGCTGGATAACATACAATTGAAAATAGAAACGATAAGTTTTAGTATTGTGGAGCCAGACAGTTCTGGGTTTGATTTTTCACCCCTACCCTCACCCACAGTGGCTGGGGGAATCTGAACAAATCTTCGTTGTTTTTTTTTTTTTTTCTTTTTTTTTGTATACTTTCCTTCTTTCGTAGAAATAATAAGTACCTTGAGAGATATCGTGGGTGTTAAGGTCCGGAAAAAGTCCTTGGGCTACCCTGAGGGATTCACTGGCCTGGGTCTATTCAATGCAAAAAATCTCACTTGCTAGTTTAAGAACTCCGAGTTACTGTGAAGGTTTGTGGGATGGAAGTTTAATGAAAGATCCGGTGTGGCTGCGGGGTGAGGGGGTGGGGGTGGGGGTGGGGGGTGGGGGGGGGGGGGGTGGGGGTGGGGGGTGGGGGGGTGGGGGGGTGGGGGTGGTCTCTCCTCTGCAAGACCTGGGCTCTGCTAACTTCTGGTCTCTACCAACCTGCTTCCCTTCTGCTCCTGAGAGCTACAACATGTGTTGTCAGTTCATTTGCTTTTTTGTTTGTTTTGTCTTGCTTTTACCAAAATAAAAACCTTTGCCTTGTTCAGTTTATTTGTTTGCTTCTGCCTCAGACACTCTGCTGATTATTTCCTGTATCCTAGTTCAGATTCTTGGGGGACCTATTCTGGTTAATCCATCTATCCATTCAGTTATTGATCAACAATATTAAGTCAGCAATTGTTAGTTTAGTTTTGAGAACCAAGGGGAAATCAGGAAAAAAAAAAGCCACTGGGCTGGCTGGCTGTCAGAAGCCTCATGAGTTGAGCAGGTTCCTCAACACCCCTCGCCCTTTTTGTTATTTCCTTGTTTCTTTGTTTAGCCTTGGCTGGCCTGGACCTCACTCTGTAGAACAGGTTGGTCTCAAACTCAGAGATTCACCTACTTCCGCCTCTGCCTCAGCCTCCAGAGAACTGAGACTAAAGGCATGTGCACCACCACGCCCGGTTTACATAGCCCCTTAAGGTTGTGTTTCTCAAGGCCTAATCCCTTTCCTTTTGATTTCATATGCTCTAAGTGGCAAAGCATGTTATGTAGGCATCTTCTCTGTCTTCTATTTCTAATCTACTTTCTTTAGTTTTAGAAGATTGAATGATATTGTCAGGGATAAGAATCAAGGGATCTATTGATTCAGAGTTAGTGTAAGTCTGAAAATCAACTCACTTAACTGTAGCCAGTGTCTGGGACCTCAAAGTCAGACCCCAAGACCAAATTCTCAGAACAAAGGAGATTTATGTGCCCCAGAGAGACAGATGGCAGAGATAGACGAAGGGGAAGATGGGGAAGGGAACAAAGGAGAGAGGAGAAAGGGGGCAAGGGAGAGGAGGGAAGGGGTACTTGTCCCAGGGTGGCAAAAGACTGCCTCTATATAGAGAGGAGACAGACCCATAAAATGGCAGTTTATAAAGCTACAAGGGGAACCCTTGTTAGGATGGAGTGTTTAATTTAATTTTAATTGGGCATGTTAGTTAGGTGATCCACAGGGGGCTTTTGACTGCTGGACTTTAACACTTTGACAACTCAGACCTTGGTAGTCAGCCTCAGGAGGAGGAAGTGGCCAAGGAAGGGAATAGACCTTGGGGACTAACTTCAGGAATGTGATCTAGCAGGTTTTAACAAGGCAGAGGGAATGGGGGAGAAGGGCAAGGCCTGCCAGAGCCACCAGGTTTGAACTGGTTAGAGTCCTTTTGGCCAGGATTCTTAGAAATGTATTCTGTGTACCACCTCTGAAGTCCGCCAGCTGCGTGTCAACCATTCCCTTTCATCATTTAAATGGCATTATTATGTATTTCAGCTAGGTTCCTTCAGCATGAAAAGCTTTTGTGACCGACAGTAAACAGGCATGCAAAGAAGTAACAATTTTCAGTAACTCTATGTAAAGAATGAACTGTCTTGGAGGTGTGAGATAATGCCCACAAAGAGATCAAGTTACATTCTGGACTTCAGCAAAATGAGAGAAGCTTTCTGTCATTTATTTATTATTGTTGTTTGTTTTGTTTTGTTTTTGAGACAGGGTTTCTCTGTGTAGCCCTGGCTGTCCTGGAACTCACTCTGTAGACCAGGCTGGCCTTGAACTCAGAAATCTGCCTGCCTCTGCCTCCCAAGTGCTGGGATTAAAGGCGTGGGCCACCACTGCCCAGCTTAATCCATTTTCTTACCTGGATAACAATCCAAGATCTTTTATCTCTCCCATGATGATCACGGACATAAATCTAGAATTCTGGACTTATCCATCTCACTTCTATCTTCCCTTTCCTAGTCACCAGCAAGTACTTTCATTTCCACTGCCCAACTGTATGCAGATGCCACATGTTCTCTCTACAACTGCCCTCTGCTTGTCCTACAATCTCCTTCATATCCGGCCTGAAAGGGGAAAGAACCTCTTAAACGGTCTATCTACCCAATCCTAGAATCTGCCTCACTCTCCAGTCTTCGTGGTTTTCCCTCTGGTATACACAGATATGATATCAATGATTGTAAGTTCATGGGACGCTTCCACACATCTGAGAAACTGATTTCCAATAACCAAGGCAAGCATATCAGACCACTGGATTCTGACTGTGTCTTTCCAACATTCTATCTGTGACAATCACAGCATCTGACCTAATATGTTCACGCCTTGCATCTGCTGTTGTCTCTGCATCCTGGACTGTTTCTCCATTGTCGGCCATGAAACAGTGTAGATTTCAATGTTGTGATAGTTTGTAGATGCCCAGGGAATAGCACTGTTAGAAGGTGTGGCCCTTTTGGAGTAGATATGTAACTGTGGATGTGGGCTTTGAGACCCTCATCCTGACTGCCTGGAAGCCAGTATTCTCCTAGCAGCCTTCAAATGAAGATGTAGAACTAACTCTCAGTTCCTACTGTATCATGCCTGCCTGGATGTTGCTCCCGAGTTAATAATAATGGACTGAATCTCTGAACCTGTAACCCAGCCCCAATTAAACGGTGTCCTTATAAGAGTTGCCTTAGTCATGGTGTCTGTTCACAACAAAAAAACCCTAACTAAGACAAATAAATGTAAATACTACCTTCAACACATCCCTACCCTTACTAACAAATTTCATTCTTATGGTCCCACTTTTTTTTTATATAACCTTTATTATTAGCACCTTCAACAGTATAATTTTTTGTCCTCCGTATAAGTCCTTGGTTCCAAATAACTGGAAAAAAAGCAACTTTTAAAAAATGTATCATTGTATGTCTAGCATCAAGGTCACAGGGTGGCATAGATTGTGTATCCAATTAATATCTGTTGAATTCATGCTTTTTTTATTTTATTCTATGGGCCTTTGGACAGAAAGCTAAATTTACTTTCTATGGTACAGAAAGTACCTCCAAGGGAAGGTTCACATTGTTGCAAACCAAACACTCGGTGACTTCATTAGATCTGTCTTTAGTCTAGATCTGAAGACAGAACCCTCATTCATATCCTATAGAAGCAATTTCACAGCCAAGCATCCATTTAATGAGTATGCAACTACTTCACCCAATGGTGGTCAGTTATGATATTATATGATCCACAGGTCGATGAGCTGTAATATAATTCTTATTGATTGATGTGGGTCTCCAAAGGAATATATTGAAGTCTTATGTCTCGTGACTTATGAATGACCTTAATCAGAAATCGTTTTCACAGATATGGTAAGAGCTCATCCTGAGGCTGGGTAGGACCTGGTCCAATAAGAATGATGCTCCCTAAAGAGATCACAGACACAGGGAGAATGCCACCAATAAATGACAGGGACAAAAGGATGAGCTGCAAGTCAATGTCATGGGTGGGGTAACAGTGACGGCCACCAGCTAAGAAGTGAAGAAGGATTCTACCCAGAGTGTCCAGAAAGCATGAATGTCATGCAGATCACTTGATTTCAGTCTTCTGGATGCCATACCTGACATATGTACATTTCTGTTGTTTTAAACCACCAGGATTCTGGTGCTGGATTCACTCAAGTAATATAGCAATGATCCCATACAATCTTCAACATCGGACACTGCTAGAACTACTGGTGAAATCAGGGGAAACTTCCTACTTCCAATGTCTGTGCTTTCTCTAACAGTAAAACTCTGTGTCCTGGAATGCCTTGGGATGGTTTCCAGCTTCTTGGACTTTTTGCTTATTATTCTCACACTGGATACCATGATGTCATACAAAGCCCAGTTTCAGCCGCTTCTGATGGGCATTGCCATGAGTGTTGCTACATGAAATGGCTTGAGAACTGAAGAGTGTGAAGTGTGAAGGATGCTTTCCCTGCATGTAGTAGAGGTTCAAGTGTTACCTTAGTACCCCCTTATACACGATTGACTGATGGGGATATTATAATCACATTCTTCCAGGAAGCAGGGGAATTACTAAGCTGTCTTCCTACCATCTAAGTCCAATTATATGAGATCTGCTACTTTTTCTGTTCTCCTGTTTCCTTGGACACCAAATCTATCCAAAGACATGAATAGGTGTCAAGAAACATGAACGATAGATTATAAGAATTCAAAGTTAAACCCATTAGAATCCAGGAATATTATTGGATTACGGGAAAGGTTAGGTTCCCCATAAAGTGATTAAGTTTCCCCTGGCTGTAAAATAAAGGATGGAAACGTCACTCACACTTAGGGTTGCCTTTCCTATAGGACTTGTAACAAAGGCTTGCCATCCCTCAAGGACTTGTAACAAAAGAGCTGTGGTTTTACTTTCAAATGGCCGTGGAGTTGATGCAAGCTGTAATTGGAAGATCCCTTTTTCAGTGAGCCCTGAGCATCAAGACAAACCAAAAACCATTTCCAGAAGGCAAATGAATACTTCAGACGTCTACCAACAGACGGAAATAAATGCTGTCTGCAAAATAAAGAATGAAAAGTGTTTACAAAAGCAGCAGAACAAGTGGGGTACTCGGGTTACCAAGTAAGGCGTTAATTAAAGGAACTCTGCCAATGTCCATGAGTGAAAAGGCTGCGGTAAGTTATTTCTCTCTTCCCTCCTCTGCATCTGCAGCAACAACCGTCTCTCCCACTAACACTGGTAAAACAGATGATGTTTTGTAATGCAATCCTGGGAGCTAGAGGAGGCAGAAGTGTACCTACCACATCTTACCACACTAGCTAAAGGAGCGTAGAGGAGCTTATTCAATTTGATAGTTAAGGTTTTGACCTAGAATACTACGCCTTTAAAAATGGACACACTGTATGCTCTGCCTCACTGATCCTATTTCATGACACAGTCATGGACTCTATGGAAGTGTCGCTTCATTTGTTTGTTTGCTTTGAGATCATAGTCTGGGCTGGCTTCTAGCTTACTCTGCAGCCAAGATGACTGTGAATTCCTGATCCTCTGGGTTCTGCCTCCAGAGGGCTGGGTAAGCACCACCATGCATGATTTTATGTAGTGCTGAAGACTGAAGCAAGGCCTTGCATATTCCCCCATTCCCTAGTCTCCCACCATGGATGTTTCCACTGGAAGGCACAGTTGTTCTCTCCTGTAAAGGTTTGCTAAGCATCCATCAAAGGCCTGTGTGTGGTACTTGGGAAGTGGTGAGTCCTTTAAGAGACAGGAGCTATTATGAGGACATCAAATCACTGAGATATACTGGAAGGGTCTTAGAGACCTTCTTCTTGTTTTACTTCTTGCTTATCTTAATACAAGTCGCTTGCCTTACTGCTCATTTCTCCATGGTATTCTGCACGACTTACTACAGTCCCATGTACAACACAGCCTGAAAACACCAGAACAGTATGTGAAAATGAGCATTTCTTCCACATGAGTTGATTCTCTCTTGTATTTTGTGACGCTGATAGAATGCTGAAACAACTCCCAATTACGGAAGTGAGATACCTCATGTCATCTGCTGGGTAGGCCTTCTGTATTGAAATCAATTTGATTCCTTGAGCAAAATTTCTTTATCCTAATTTCCAATAAGCTCACATAAACAAAAGTAGAAAATACAACTCAGTAGTTTTTAGTTCAAAGAAAGACTACATTTCCGGTGTTTACCCTGGTCCACACAGCAAGGGCCAGGAAAATACCTAGAGACGTGTCAACCATCACAAAGACTCTCTGGTTCGCAGCACATAAAGCAGGATATTGCAGGCTTTGACTCTGCATGACTAGAGCTCATAGAGAATGACCTATGTCAGATTTTACTGTGGGGAAATCAGGAGACTTACTAAGGGGCTGATATTCCCTTCTGTTCTTTCCTTGACCATGGTCCCTCTCACTGAGCCTGTTTGTTGTCTGTCTAGAGAGTCTCCCCTCATCTACCTACTTTCACTATAGTCTTCCTACCAGAAATGACAATGAACTTTACAAAGCTTGAGTAAAAGCACAAATTACTCAGCTTGGACCTCCATACAGATTCCTTCCAAAGACACCTTTGTTTTTTAGTTGACCTTTTTAGACATGAGACCAACTGTCCCCAGCAGTGGAGATGGCCCATCCGGCTGTTCCACAGTTACTGTAAGTACTCTGTAGGCATATAACAAATGGGGTGATGATAGCCCTCTGTCCAGAGGTCAGCTGTATTTAAGATATATTAAAGAAGTATAAGAAAAACAACCAAAGGTTGTTTTGTTTGCATTATCACCGTAAATCATACAGTGACAGGGAAGGGTGATGGGATGGCCATCTATAGGTCCTACTTTGATAAATGTTCCCTTTGCATCCATGTCCTGACACTATATACTAATACTTGAGTGAGGAACATCTTCTCTTTGTGATCCTGTAAGCTACTTTCCTGGGACCAGCTACAACACTGACCCAATAGGCTCTCCGCTAATGTGTTGGGAGGTTTCTGTGACTCTGGTTTTAGGGCTTTCTGTCTTATGGACAAGTATATTTTTCTCTGTCCTATTAATCTCCTTGAAAGCAGAGGTTCAAGTTGGCTCAACCCTTAAATGAATTTGGTCTTGATCATCCATGAGCAGCTCTCTTCATAAGTGCATTCTGGTGGAGGATGGTGAGATGTGCCTTTAAACTCAGTACTTGGGAAGCAGAGATAGGTGGATGGACCTCTGTGAATATGAACCTGGTCTACACAGTGAGTGCTAGGCTAGCTATGGCTACATAGTGAAAAGCTGTCTCAAACAAACAAGCAAGGAAGACTTCAGGACTTTTTTCCTGCATGATTTATTGCAATCAATGTCTAATTAGGTCCTGTAGATTCAACCAAATTGTTGCAATTGACAGCCTTATTCATTTAATATCTGTCACTAAAGTCTTATCCTTAAAAAAAAAAAAAAAAAAAAATCCTCTTTCTGTTAATCCCACTAGTGAGAATAAAACCACTATCAAAATTTTTGAGCCAATTTGAAGCAAAATTTATTAAATACGGCACAGGATTCTCAGGTATAGAGCTGAATAACATTAGCTGGGGACTTAAAAGGCAAAATCCATAAGGCTGCATACTTCCTTCCTTCACCCAAACACAGCTAAGCATATATCCTGACACACTTCCTGCATATGTACCTCCTGTCTATGTGTGATCAAGCATATCCCGTGCATTTGAGGCAATCAAGCTTGTTTACAGAAACATTTCAGGAAGTTATCTGTCCTTGGCCAAGTGAAGCTGACAGGTTAGAGGTCACTTAAGTACAGTAATTTAAACTTAGAACATAATGTTAGCCCTCATACTTCCTCCTGGAAATCATCTTCCGTTATTTAATACAACCACATGCCAGCACTTTTCAGACTTAAAAATAATCTACATACTACCTTCACAATTTTTTTATTATAATTTAAATAATTGTATATTTAATAACCATCAAAATCATAACACATTTTATCATAACACACATATGACAAGAAAAGCTGATTTTCAAAATATAATAGGAGCAACAGAAATCTTTCCACAAGGAAAAGTTGATTCTATACAGTACAATATTACTTTGCAAATGAGTTAGTTTTATAAAAGAAAACTCTCTCATGTAAGTTTCTTTATTTAATTATGATTTTTAAGACAGGGTTTCTCTGTGTGGCTCTGGCTGTCCTGTAACTTGTTCATTAGACCTGGCTGGCTTCAATCTCAGAGATCTGCCTCCTTCTACATCCTGCTGCTGGAGTTAAAGGCATGCACCACCATGCTCAGCTTCATTATGCTTCTGTAATGTTTACTGTTCACATTCGTAAAGCCTCAGTGGCAATAATAGTGAAGTTGGGAAATTAAGGAAATACTTTAAAGAAAAGGAGCTTGATTTGTAACCATTCTTGGCTCATGGACCTTTTAAGTTTTTTCCCTTTCCTTAATATAAATTTTCTACAAATTTAGACCTTTGAAATGACTAAATTATTAACCAACTTCTTTGCATGAATAATTGTGTGTGTGTGTGTGTGTGTGTGTGTGTGTGTGTGTGTGTGTGTGTTTGAGATAGGGTTTCTCTGTATAGCCCTGGCTGTCCTAGAACTTACTCTGTAGACCAGGCTGACCTTGAACTCAGAAATACTCCTGCCTCTGCCTCCCAAGTGCTGGGATTAAAGGCGTGTGCCACCACCGCCCGGCATGAATAAATTTTAATGTATGGTTACACTTTGCTAGGATAATTTGGATTGAAACTTCCAATGTGATAGATACAAAGTTAAGTGGTGCTGTATGAAAGCCATGACAGACAGATGCCTCTCCACTGTCACATATGACATATGTCCATATGAACTATGGACTTTGATGGATTAGGCCTTTGTTTTCATTTTTGGCAGGTAGTGCCCTCTATGTCATTTTATGGCCTGAATGGCACTTCCATATGGAGTCAGTGGTGCTAAGGCCTAGGGGCCCTGTTACTACCTAGAGGCAGGAATTGAAACAGAGATCATAGAAGAATACTGCTTTCTCAGTCTTGCTCATGCTCAGCCTGCTTCCTGGTACAACCCAAGACAATCTACCTGGAGTGCCACTGCCCATAGCAGCTGGGCCTTCCCATATCAATAACAAACCAAGAAAATACCTTAAAGCCATGCCACAGCCAGTCTGACGGAGGCAGTTCCTCTGTTGGTGTTTCCTCTTCCCAGGTGATTCTAGGTGGTGTATTCTACAAGCCCTTCCACATTTACAGGATTTCCTCTCTCCTTAGCTGTTGAAAGATTTCCTTCTAAATTCATCTTGTTCTTGATATGTATTCATTTACAGATGACCTTTTCCTATTATATACTTGCTTTAATATCACTTATATTCAGACAATAGCAATCATAGCAAACCTTAATTTCAATACCATCAGTTCTAAACCATAGCTCGTTTTACAATTCAGTCTCTTTGTCTCTCTCTGTCTCTGTCTATGTGTGTGTGTGTGTGTGTGTGTACTTTATACATATGTATATACATATTATGTATGTATGTACAAATATATATGTATTATATATGTGTGTGCATATATATGTACATATATGCATATATGTATATATGTGTGTATTTACATATATTTGATTGATTCAATTTAAAATGCTGTATATCTGTGCATTTAGGACATATTTTGCATATATGTATATATATACAAATATATACACAAATTATTTGCTCATATACATGTACAAGATAAACTTTATAAATTTTATAATATATAATACATACCATTGATAGACCTCCTTATGCCAGTATGTGTTGTCATGCATCAGTGAAAACTGGCCTGTTTTATGGCTTAGCAAGATTGGTCCGAGTCTAAGATAAGTCTTTTCTTCTTTGCCAAAACATGCTTGCTCACCATCTCGGCACCTGGTAGTTTTGTTTTTATGGCCATTTACGTGTACTTGAGGACAAGTTTACAGTATTAACTAAAAAGCTGAGTATGTATATCTGAAGGAAAACTCAAAAATTAGTCACAAAATACCAACATTACTGAAAAAATATGCATACAAGGAGCCAAAAGTTAGATTTCATTAAGATGCTTTTCCTCATCAAATTTGTCCTAAAATATGGCTTATTTTATGCTGAATGCCTTGTGATGGGTCCTAGTGGTGCAGATCTGAATTTGCCACTTGGGACAGGATGAAGCAGGAGAGTTACCAATTCAAGACCAACTCTGGCAACTTAGTGCAACCTTGTCTCTCTCTCTCTCTCTCTCTCTCTCTCTCTCTCTCTCTCTTTTTTTTTAGGTTTTTTTCGAGACAGAGTCTCTCTGTATAGCTCTGGCTGTCCTGGAACTCACTCTGTAGACCAGGCTGGCCTCGAACTCAGAAATCTGCCTGCCTCTGCCTCCCAAGTGCTGGGATTAAAGGCATGCGCCACCACTACCCGGCTGCAACCTTGTCTTAAGACTACAATAGTTAACACTGAAAGAAGAGAGGAGGTGGGAGCTGAAGTTGGAGCTCTGTGGAACAGTGCTTGCTCAGCATACATATCCTAGGTTCCATCCTTTGATCATCACCAATTAATGAGAACGAAACAAAATAAAATGACTTCTGATTCACTCTTTAGTTTAAGTCTCTGACCTAAGGATGGTCCAAAGATCACACTACTAGCTACATACAACATTTATAGGTAAAAGTTCTGGGCCAGCAAGATGACATATCTCCATGATCCTAGCTACTCTGAAGGCTAAGATGGGATTTTAAGTTAAAGACCATCTTTAGCAAATTTTCAAGATATCCTTCTAGAAATAAATTACAAAGGGCTAAAAAAACACAGCTCAGTGGTAGAGCTGGTTTCTATCCCCAATGCCACAGAAGGTGGGCTTGCCTCCAATTCCTTGCCCTACCGACATTTTCACAGACCATGTGCCTATGTGAAGCAACATGCAATATACTGCAACACACCAATACAAAACATTTCAGTCATCTCAGAAAGTCCAGATTATAGAAGCCCCTATGATTTGTTCCATCTCTAAACTTTCCGCTCCAAGGAAAACAAAGAACTATGAATTTCTGATACTTCTTTAGGATCCCCTCCCTCCCTCAACCCTCCCCAACCCCCCCCCACGTGACTTTAAACAGATGCAAATGAACTCCTGGCTACCTCTGTCTCTTATATGGGACAGATCAAGAAGATACAATTTGTACCTCAAGTGACAAAACAGGGCAAGGAAAGGTGCTTTAAAATCTACATGAAAATAAAACACGCCTTAAGCACTTGCCTTTTCTTTATGCAGGATCTCCCTGGAGGGCTGCATTTTCAGTCTTGTGCTCTATAGCTTGGTGTGATAAATGCAGGAAATTTGGAAGCAGATCAGAGGGGACACACAAGGGTGATAAAGGGTTTGGAAAATAAATGGCTGTGCGAAAGACACAGAAGTCATTTCTTAGAGAACTTTTTATAATTACCTTCAAGCATAAGCATGTGTGTTATAGAATTATGCCAAGCTTCTTTGAAAGATAATATGTATGAGATGGAATAATTAAGCTAAGTTAATAGTCATAAAACGAATTTCCTGACAAGAGTAGCTATGCCGAAACAGGCCCTAAAGGAAGTTTAAGAAATCTGTGGAAGTATTTGAAAGCAGAAAAAAATCCATTAAAACACTTGACAATCTGGACTCCTGTGGAGGGCGTGCAGATATAGTTGAGGGTGAATAGGTTTATATATTTGTGCAAGCATTTTGTACTGGTCCCAGGGGCTTAACCCACTCACTTTAAACTGCCCTGGGCTTCTGTAGCTCTCCTGAACAAAGGGGCACTTCTGGCATCCTAAAGATTCCCTCTGTCCCTTAATTCAGATTACTGTTCCATGCTTTCCCACTGCGGAGCATTTGCTAGAAAATTTCAGCCACTTTTTTTTCTTTTCTTTCTTTTTTTGGTTTTTCGAGACAGGGTTTCTCTGTGTAGCCCTGGCTGTCCTGGAACTCACCTGTAGACCAGGCTGGCCTCGAACTCAGAAATCCACCTGCCTCTGCCTACCAAGTGCTGGGATTAAAGACTCACTTTGGCCTTTCTATTTGCCATTGTGTTCTTTATTACCATTCCAATGTGGTTTTGGGCAAGAGACAAGTGTGCTTTGTCAATCCACCATCTTTCAACAACTTTTCATATTAAGGACTCAAAATAGTAAGAAGATAAAATAATAAAGAATGAAGGAAAAGAATCCAAACAAGGTGACTGTCTGCTAGCTGGGTCATGAAGGAATGACAAGGGCTGGATGAAGCGGCTCTAGAACCCCATGATCTACCCTCATCTTAGTTACTGTTCTGTAACTGTGGTAGAACACCATGGGGCAGGGACTTGTAAAAGGACGCGTTTCATTTGGCTTATGGTGTCAAAGGCTCCGACAGCAAATCGGCATTGCAGTAGATGAGAGCTCACAAGTTGATCTACAACCACCAGGCAAAAAGAGACCCTGGGAATAGCAGGAGGCCTTTGAAGCCTCAAGCAGGCCTCCAGAGACACATCTCCTTCGACAAGGCCATCCCTCTTAATTATTCATTAGCAATCCTATCAACTAGGGACCAAGCTTCAAATATATGAGCCTATGAGGCCATTCTCCTTAAACCCCACCATAACCCCTATGTCCCTAAGTACCAACAACAGTGACCAGTGTCTTTGCAACTAATCCTGCCTAGTTCTGGCAGAGATCCAAGATGTACATGTTGCAACTGTGACATTTTTGTAGCTGGGGAAAAGAAGAGAAATAAATTCATCTGGGTTTTGTTTGTTTGTTTTGCTTTACTTTCTGCTCTTGGATTTCAGACCTTGTTGTTTAATTAACAAATATTTAGTAATATATATTGAGGAAAACCCAAATCTGGATTTAATTCATTTTTTCCCTCTCTTGTAGAAATGTAATCTGTATATTTAAAAATGTCATGGGGCATGGTAGCACCCCACCCTCAGGAGGCAGAGGCAGACAAATCACTAGGACAGCCAGGCCTACAAAGAAGGGCCCTGTCTCAAAAATTCAAAAACAGATTTTGAAAAAAAATTAAATTAAAATGCAATGGAGGAATCTTCACAGATGAGAAAGGAGAGGCAGGAACTGAAGGGAAGACAAGAGATGGTGGCTGTAGGTATGGCAGTGGTCACATGCAACAAGAGAAAATGTGTGGGAGCGGCCAGCCATCTGGTCCAAACTGGAACCTTGCTGTTTCCAGATGTCTTCTTAAAACCCCATCTCAGTAACAATCACCACCCTGGATGGATTTATCTGGATTGAAAAACAGAAGAATTGGCTTGGTAAAGGGTATTGGTTAAACAGACAATCTTACTCTATTCCTGAGCTGAAATCCATAATCTCTGGGCCCCTAGTTGTTCATTTGGACTTTCTAGTGTTGTTTCCTGGTCTAAATTTTTAGGACTTGAGCCTGAAATCTGGTTTCTGGGCCACCTCCTTAGAGTTTTCCTATTTGGACCACATCCTCCCCTAAACCATTGAGTCTGTTTTTTAGCCCTGATTTGGAATTCTGTGTTCCCTGTCGCACACTCCACCCTAGATAAATTTTTTCTTCCCAATTTATGTTTAAGGTTGAACTAAAGTTCATGTTAAACCTGGCAATACATAAATCCAGAAAAGAAAAATAAAGCTACAGATCAATGTTTGAGGGTGGAAGAAATTAATTGTAGTTAGAAATACACCAATTCCTCTCTGACTTGTGGGGATGATTAGTTATATTTTTCAAGGATTTCCTAAAGTGGGGTGAGGTTTTCTGGGCTTTGTTGTTGTTTGGTTTTTTTGTTTGTTTTGTTTTGTTTTCTTGATTGAAGTTGTTAGCATTTTGTCTAGGCTCTGCCCCACAGTTAGGCAATAGCCAGCTATACCTGACTCACTATAAAAGGGGCTGCTTGCCCCCTCCTCTCTCTCTTACTCTCTTGCCTTCTTGCGCTCCCTCTGTCCTCTCCCAACTTCCCACTCTCTCTCCATTCCCTTCCCCCCTCTCTCTCCATGTGCTCATGGCCAGCTTTTCTCTCTCTCTCTCTCTCTCTCTCTCTCTCTCTCTCTCTCTCTCTCTCAATCCCTCTCAACTCCCCTCCCCATGCACTGAATAAACTCCATTCTATACTATGGGGTGTGTGGCTGGTCCCTCACTGGGAAGGGACCTCAGCATGGGCCTGCAAAGGCACCCCCTTCCCCCACACGTGACTGCACATCCACCAAACATATTCCTTCCCTCCTTATCTTTTTATAATACACAACAGAAGTGACTCATCTAGCTGTTGTGGTGATCATAGCCTCTCAAACTGGGGAAACCCAAGTTTTCTGATACTATAATATATCACAGAGTTCTCGCTCTATAATTTTTATGACAAACTAATTTTGTTTTTCTGTATAATCAAAAAAAAGAACATTTTAAAATTGTATAGCTTTTTGAAGTCATCAAGAATTTAGTTTTCTCCCTTTAAATATTAGAATTATCAAAATCTTTACCAAAGCAATGATGATTGGGGTGATGTGAAGTAGGTACCTCTCAACCTTTCACATTTTGACATACTTGCAAGCTTAGAGTATATTGCCAGAAGTAGTGGGCACATGTAAACACATGTTTAACCCCAGCCCTCAGAAGGCAGAGGCAGGAGGATTTCTTGAGTTTGGATCCCACTTGGTCTCTAGAGAGAATTCCAGGAGAGATCCAAGGCTACATAGAGAAACCATGTCTGGAAACAGAACAAACAAAATGAGATTATTTACACAGCAGTCTGGATAAACTAGGATGATCCCAAAGCATTATGTCTGGAGTTAAAACACTCCACTGTTTGTGTCTGTATCGATTCAACACTCCAGGTATCCCAGTAGAATACTTAGGGGATACAGTAAGACATATTATAAAAATTGCTAGCAGGGCAGTGGTGTCGCACGCCTTTAATCCCAGCACTTGGGAGGCAGAGGCAGGCGGATTTCTGAGTTTGAGGCCAGCCTGGTCAACAGAGTGAGTTCCAGGACAACCAAGACTATACAGAGAAACCCTGTCTCAAAAAAAATCAAAAAAAAAAAATTTGCTAAAAGCCCTTCCGATCGATCGTCTTCCTCTTCACCCCAACTAGCTTTTACATCCTGCTTATCCTCCCAAACACCCAAGAAAATACTTTCCTTCAAACTACACTAAGCAGGTGTGTACTGAAATTTGGGTTTTTTTTTTTAAACCCAGTTATGTTATGGGATTATTTTTTTTTTATTATTCCAGGTATGGAATTGTTGGTTATAAAGGGATCCTGCGGCTGCCCCTGCCACGGGGCTATGGCTGCTTGAGCATTTGACTGTGCTCTCACCTCACACTGGTGCTGGGCGGTGAGAAGCTGCTGCAGGGACACCGCTCCAGGGATGCGGGAGTGCAGTCTGAGGTCCAGGGAGCCAGAGCTAGCTGGGGGGCATGATTCTCAGGCTCTTGGGCACCCTGATACCACTGGAAGCCTTAGATGAGCTGAGAATGAAGTGGGGACTACAGGCTGGACTGGCCCATGACCAAAGGGAAGAGGGGGAGAAAGGCTCTGGCTGTGCCACTCAGAGAGAGTCCTTGGCTTGTCACAGTGGTTTGGCTTGGTCATGGGCAGCTGGCTTGGGTTGCTGGTTGCTGTGGTTGGGAATGCAGAGAGGTCTTCTGCAGAAGATTAGAAGGAGGCTCTGTAGGCGTGTTCCGTTGTTCTCCACGGAGGATCCTGATGAAAAGAAACAGTCCATGGTTTTAAGGCTTTTATTGTCATGGTGGAAAGTAGATGAGAAACTGTACCCCAGTTTCTCAGGGCAGGCCTTAGTTTAAATACCTTTGCATTGAGGAGGGTCTGGGAAGGAAAACTTAATTGGCTAAGCCCTTCTGGCCTTTAGGTACCTCATTAATATGGAGATCTGTCTTGAGGCTCCAGGGACTATAGTCATGCCCTCTACCTGTGGAGGGGCTAGAGGGTGTTGTCCTATGTGACTGAAGGACACAAATCTATGGAGGGCTGCAGCCTTGGCAAAATGCCTGCCAAGCCTTAGGGTCACCTGGGTCCCACCTGGGGCCCCTCAGGATCATCTGGGGTCTCCGGGGTTTCTAGCCTGTGCTCGACCAGAAACCAGGCTGTCTGTCAAGGTCCTACATGGGATATGGGGTTGCTCTAGATTGTCCACAGCTGCTAACTATGATTTGTCTCGTGCTGCAGGGGGGTGTGATTTTTGCTAGCTGAAGATAGTGTACGTTTGGAATTCTGGGGATTCATTAAGAGGGTATAAAAGTGAGAGCCTGGGAAAACCTTGGATGGCTGTTTCCATCGCTGCGCTACTGCCGTTGAATTTGCTGCTTTTACTATTGATGGGTTGCTGGTTGTTGATTGGAGATATTCTGACAACTGCCTCAAGGAAACAGACCTAATCAACAGGAAGTAGTCTAAAAAGGTCTATGTCCCTTTCCTCTCTAACCTTTTTCTCTACCTAGTATTGGTGGTGGTGGTGGAAGGGATTAGGGTAGAATAAGGGTGGAGAAAGGTGGTAGATGTATGAACCCAATAAAGCTAATAAATAAATAAGTAAAATAAAGCTACACTGTGTACTGACACTTTTTTTTTTACAGTTCATTCATACATTTTAAAATAAAATTTAAAAGCAAACAGAATTCTTTTATTTTACATCATGATAACATTTTGTTGCATTACACATTATGACTTTAAATGCATAGCCACTATGAGGTATTGGCAATAAAATTGCTTACCATTGCATCTGTATTTATGGGTCTTGGCAATCATAGGTTTCTCACAGTGTAAAGTAATATTTATTAACTAATTCTTACTGTTATGAAATCGCGCAGTAGCAGCTTGGAACAGAAGACGCCAGGGCAGAGGGTTTCACTAAGGGAAGTTTATTTAGGGCAGAAGGGAGAGAGAGAGAGAGGTGGCCGGCCACGACCACGTGGAGAGGGGGAGGGGAAGGGAAGAGGGCGGATACAACCTGCAGGCTAGCGGGTCAAGGGGCAAGAGGGAGAGGAGGGGCCAGACAGCCCCTTTTATAATAGTGGGCAGGTCTACCTGGCTGTTGCCAGGTAGCTGTGGGGAGGAGCATACCTGGCTGTTGCCAGGTAACTGTGGAGGTGGAGTTTAGACAGAATGCTAACATTTCTCATCTAACTTTAAGTAAATGAGACTCAAACTATTATACTTTAATAGGCTCTGTGTAATTGCTGAGGGATTACCCCTGACCAAAATATCTTGATGCTAGTCTAGCTACTGGTTCAACTGTGCTCCCCAAATACTTCTGTTTGAAATTCCCTGAGCTCTGCTCCAGCAGTCTGGTGTCCTGGGGAGCTTGTCACTCTGGTATATGCTATTAGTTCATCAAGACTCATGGAGACCTACTGTTCTCCAGTCTTCTCATCCTCTGTCCTCCTTCTCTTTCTCCCTCTCCCTCCTCTCTTCCTCTTCCTCCTCCTCCTCCTCATGGTGCCTACCCATGACCCCCAGCCTGGTAATGTAAGACTCTAGTGAGGCTTAGTTTACCAGAGACCCCTGAGTGAACAAAGCAGAGCCAGAGGATCCTTGTAAGAGCAAGAGGATTTTTATTGTTCCAGCATGCTGGGGTCATCCTGCATCCAAAAGGAGAGGTGACCCCAGGCAGTTTGGCCAGTTTTTATAGTTTTTAGGGCAGCAGTCATTAGGCACAGTGTGATTGACAGAACAGTGTGACTTTTTAAACTGATTGGTCTTTAAGGAATGAGGTGGCAAGGATTTCCCTTGTCTGTAGGTGGCAAGGGTTGGTCCATCCTGCTGAATGTGTCTACATGCTCTGGGCCTTCCTCACTCGCAAGTGGGTTCCCTCCCCTATGGTCTGAGGAATGTTAACCAGCTTCTTCCATCAGGCAAATGTCCCATGACCTTTCCAAAGTTCCTGAGCTGACCTGTTCAGTAACTCAAACTTCCTGTCTCAATCCCTCCCACCCCCCAGTAATTGCCTGTCACCAGTTTTATTTAACCAATAGTTTTAAACTGGGGAGTGAGGTCTACATAGCATCACTTGGTGTATTCGAGGATCTGCTCTTAATAGGCAACCAGATCTTGGGAGCCAGTATTTAGCATTTAAATACAAGCAGTGCCAGACCAACCTCCTATATCACAACATTATAATTCATGTGACTTGAGTAGCAGATCTGGTCAAAAGCCAACCAAGGCACTGCAAAGTTAAAACAAAAAAATGTTCATAATATTACTTAGACATCACTGAGATTCCTTAGCTTTTCTGTGCATGACTTCCTACCAACTTGTGATTTCAAGAGGTAAACAGAGATGCTAATGTATGACTGTGGTGAACACACAATTGTGTGGTTTATTCAAAGACTTTTTTGTTTACAAACATGAAAGAAACAAGGGTTTAAAATTCTAAGGAAGTACAATATGGCAGGAACGTATTGAGTTCTGAGGTCATGTAGGATACCAAACACCTTCCTAATCTTCCAACTCCAACATTAGGGAACAGCATAGAACGGAGGCGAGGGTTCTCTTTATCACTAGAAGGATCACGTGTTGTGTGAGAATACAAGGAAGAAGTCGGCTATCTGGTATCCATTGCAAGCATATACTCTTAATCCTGTCGCTTTAAGCTCAACATTTGCAAAAACGTGAAGGGTATGGGAGGGCTCTAAGGTATACATAAGACCAGATAGGCTGTGGTTGCGCAGCTTTAATCCAGCATGGAGCAGAGCAGTGGATTTCTAGTTCAGGCAGCATGGTCTACAAGTGTCAGACAGCCCGGCTACTAGAAAACCCTGTCTCGAAATAAAAAAAAAAAAAAAAAGAACACAGAAGAGTTTGAATGGCATTGCATGGTTCAGGACAGGAACTCACATGGAAGAGGTCTGGAGGCCATGTTTGGGCCTGGGGGTGGGAAAACACTGGCAAGAAACACAGTGTATTAAAAACTGCAACAGAGGGCTGTTGAGATGTCTCAGTAATTAAGAGCACTGACTGCTTTTCCAGAGGTCCTGAGTTCAATTCCCAGCAATAACATGGTGGCTCACAACCATCTGTAATGAGATCTGATGTCCTTTTCTACTGTGCTGAAGACAGCTACAGTGTACTCACATAAAATAATTAAATACATCTAAAAAAAAAAAAACAAAAAACCTGCAACAGAGCCTCAAAAGGAATAGAGGCTTCTTTTCAAAGCCCAGGGAAGAGCTCCATTGGAGGGATAGCTTAAAGTAAAGAGTAAAAAAAATAAAGTTTCAGGAGAGAAACAGCAGGAAAGACCCAGAGAATAGGGCTTCAGAGAAACTTCAAAAACAAAGGAAACCATCTGGCTTTTATAGTTTAGGGGCTGGTGTGAGTTTTTACACCACAGAGTTTAGTTTGGAAGAGCTTCTGTTACAAAGTATGGCAAATTCAAGTACTGGTTAGGATAAGTTAGGAGTTATACACCACATTCCAGGATAGGTTCTTAACAGAGAGAGCTGCAAGGGAGTGTGTCCAATTCTTTAAGACTGTGAGATCAGCCTTTAATGTTCCTTAAAGGTGCAGTAAATCATTTAACCTAATCCATGTTGGTTGGGAGCAAGACAGTGCAAAGTTCTCCCAGCTTGCATTTTTTTTTTTTTTTGGATTTTCGAGACAAAGTTTCTTTGTGTATCCTGGCTGTCCTGGAACTCACTCTGTAGACCAGGCTGGCCTGAACTCAGAAATCTGCCTGCCTCTGCCTCCCAAGTGCTGGGATTAAAGGCGTGTGCGACACCACTGCCCGGCCCAGCTTGCATTCTTGCTGAGGTCATTTCCATGTTTAATTAGGACTAGTCTCTTAGGAGACTCCATGGAAAACAATCCAACTCATTCTAGAACTGTAGGTCAGGTGACCTAGCTAATTATTTAGCTTTGTTAAAATGCCGTTTGTTCAGAATCCCTCCAGTAATCGCTATCTTACTTTGATAGAACTGCTTGATCAAGCTGTTTGCTATGTGAACCCAGACCCTGCAAGTAGCAAGTAAGATTCCAAGATGTGTTTCTGCCTTTAAAAACCCATGTTCTGAACACTTGGGCCACACCTAGGTCCTGGGACTGTTGGTATGGTCCCAGTAGGAATAAAGGAAAAAGACTTCAATGGCTATTTACTGTCTCTGAGTAGTCTTCTCTGGTGGCTCTCCACCATTACATGGATCTTAAACTCATGTTATCAGCTCAGCAGGATATTGATCAAACTCAGGGGTTCCCAAACTTTGTTCTACATTAGAGTCCCTGGACTGTTGTAGATTTCTAGCCTCAACAGACTCCAATTAAGTATAATGCCGCCGGGCAGTGGTGGCGCACGCCTTTAATCCCAGCACTTGGGAGGTAGAGGCAGGCGATTTCTGAGTTCGAGGCAGCCTGGTCTACAAGTGAGTTCCAAGACACCAGGGTTACACAGAGAAACCCTGTCCCCAAAACCAGTAAATAAAATAAAAAATAAATAAATAAATAAAAAAAAATATAAACAAACTATAATGTCTAGCAAAGGTGGCAAGAACCAAACATCTGTATTTGTGCTCATCTGTATTTGTGCTCTGTGTGTGTGTATGTATGTATATGTGTGTGTGTATGTGTGGTGTGTGTGTGTGGTGTGTGGTGTGGTGTGTGTGTGTGAGAGAGAGAGAGAGAGAGAGAGAGAGAGAGAGAGAGAGGCAGAGGCAGAGACAGAGACAGATACACACAGAAAGAGGCAGACAGAGACAGAGAAGAGATAGGGTCTCATGTAGCCCAGGCTAACTGCAAACTTGCTGTGTAGCTGAGGATAACACTGAACTCCAGATCTTCCTCCCTTTTCCTCCTGAGTGCTAACATAAGTGCTTATACAAGTATAAGCCACCAGTGCTGGTGAAGGTGATGCTTGGGTGCTAGGGACGGACCTGAGAACCTCAGGCACGCTAGGCAAGCACTACAACCCCTACCGACCACTGCCAGAGTATTAGCATTTTAAGGCTCTTTAGCTGTTTATAATCACAGCAAAGTTTGTGAGGCACTAGGGAATGCTAACTTGGGGTGCTGTCCTCAAATTTGCTCTGGAGTCAGAAATCTCAGGACATCTCACTGCTGTTCCGGAGCAGAATATTTACCTACAGGCTCTGACTACTCTGGGCTTTCAAACATTTTCTCCTACTGTGAAGGTTCATAACATTTTGTTTTAGGTGCTGAAGAGCTCTGTAAAACAAAAATGCCTCTAATCTGTAAACCACACTTGCCCAAGGACAGATACCTTCCTCGAAAGGGTGGGGTGGGGGTGGGGCTTTTGGTCACGTAAAATAACAAGTCACATGTTTTTGCTTCTATAAAAGAGGTTGGTTACCCCAACTGCACAGGCTGTGCTTGACCACATGTAGGCAGAAAATGTGTCAGGAGACATCCTTTCCCCCATTGGACAAAGGTGGGAAGTATGCAGCCTTGTGGATTTTGCCTTTATAAACACCTGACTAACATGATTCTCTGCCATTCTCTGGGAATCTTGGTATGGACCTGGCTGGTGTCCGTCATCTTGCCCGGTATTTAATAAAGCTTGCTTCACATTTGCCTCTGTCAAGTTTCCTGGTCACAATTCAGATATTGTGGTAGTGATCTTACTCTAGCCCAGTGAGATTAACATTTTCCTCTCCTAGAAGTCCTACTCCAGGACTCACTGTTAGTCATCAGGAGAGGCACGTGTAAACACAGCGATGGAACAATCCAAGCTAAGTGGAAGAAAGTGAGAGACGTGGCCGTTAGCAGATACTCTTGTGCTGCTAGACAGGCAAATAGAAAATGTATGCCAAAAAAAGAAAAGAAAAGAAAACCATCAGCTTTGATTCCTAATTATCCCATTGACTATCTATCACGATCAAATTAGTCACTCTCCTGTCTCTGCATTTGCTCTGACTTGTTCCAGTGCATTATAAGCAAAAGCCCCCTTAGAGAGCAAACCGTTTTCTTTTTTTAAAAAATCTATTTGTACAAGGCAAGATTTGAAAAGGCCTTTTCAGTCATCTGGTCCAAATCCTTCACTTTACAACTGAAGAGACCCTTTCAACCAACAAAGCAACTGAAGTCTCTGAAGCCTCACACCGCTGTAGCCTACTGCTTCAGGAAAGTAGAGTGAGCGGTGGTGTGGGACTAGGGGACTTGATAGAGGCAGCCACTCTGGGAGAGGCATGTGATTCTGACAGCAGCGTATTTGATTCCCCTAGGTACTTGATGGATTGTGCTTTGTATGATGTAGATAGTAAGAAATTTAAAACACCAGTTGCTGACTGCCTCAAACAGAAAGACAATGTGGTTGCAGCCCTGAAGAAACGATATTATGGTGGCAGCTGAGGAAAGCAGAGATGGGCTCACGGAGGAGCCCAGGAGGTGGGGCTTGGCAGAGCAGGTCACGAGGAGCATCTCTGAGCAGCTGCTGTGTAACCCAAGGAACAACATCCTAATCAGACCCTCAGATCCTCAGTCCCAGAAATCTGTAATCCTCTTGCTCAGGCAGGTTTGGGTGACAGACACAAAGCATCTGAGTAGAGTTCAGAAACCATATTTAGTGAAGCCAATGGGGTGAGTTGCTGTAGAAAACATCACCCTGTTTTTTCAACCGTACACCAAGTCTTTACAAGAACCTGGAAGTGGGTACTGTGGAGCCAATCACAGCGCACCAGCTCTGCTTTTGCGTCCAAAGACAAGTTTCACCTCTGATCAGGTTAGAAAACTCTTATAAGCAGCTGTCTCCAACACAGGTTATCTGTTCATTCTGGCTGTGGAGATTTGCCTGGGTGAGCCAGTCCTTTTCATGGTATGGCCCATGAGCCTAGCTCCCGCCAGCAGAGATGTCTGGAGTTGTTCACCTATCCATTCTAAGATAAAGATATTCTAAATAGACAGTTGTGTTCCTCCCTTAATTGAGATATTAGAAGCCCAAGAAATTGGAATTTCCCCAGGAGTCTCATGCGGAGAAAAGAAGGAGCTAGGAGTCTTGGCGTCTGCCAGAGGCCGAATTTGTCTCTGGGAAAGAGATTTCACACAGAGATTTCTGACTAGTCAGACCAGACCACCTTGAAGGAGAGACTGGAGCCAAGACAAGGATGATGGACGGGAGCCGGTCTTAGTCAGGATGGCTTAGCTAGGCACATTTCTTTTCATAACTTAAACGTAACACCTCGTCCCAGATTTGGCTATCTTAAATAGCTGGAAGCCAGAGACTGCCATCCAGCCGCTTTATTCCTTTTCCCTATGAGTTTTCTAATGAATGCGACCTTCCTTCCTTCCTTCCTCCTTCCTTCCTTCCTTCCTTCCTTCCTTCTTCCTTCCTTCCTTCCTTCCTTCCTCCCTCCCTCCCTCCTCCCTCCTCCCTCCCTCCCTCCCTCCCCCTCCTCCCTCCCTCCCTCCTCCCTCTCTCTCTCTCTCTCTCTCTCTCTCTCTCTCTGTCTCCATTATTACTTGTTTTGAATTGACTTACTGAGGACCAGAGTGACAAGCACATCCTGTCAGGGCTGCCAGGCTCAGGTTCAGACCAGAACAACCTAAGGAACAAAAACTCTTTTTTTTTTTTTTTTTTTTTTTTTTTTAATTTGTCTAAGTCAGAACCTGAATGACCTTATGCTCTTATTCTGGGACTGTAATGCTTGGAGAAAAATGGCACCACATGCTGCAGCCTGATATGGTGGAAACATTTTTTTTTTTTTTTTCTAAAGCCAGGGAACTGTTGAAAAAAAAAAGACAAAAGTCATGGGCTAGAAGGAGATGCGCGTGCCCTGAGGGGTCGGTGTCCACTGGCTGTTTTAGGGAGGTGCTCTGTGGGTATTTGTTGGCTATGAAATCATTGAAATGCTTTTTTCTTTAGTGCGCCGGCTGGTTTTCATGTGATTTTTAACACAAGCTAGGTTTATCTAGGAAAAGCTATCTTAATCGAGAAACTACCTCCTTTGTTCTGGCATAGAGACTTCGAGGGGTCCTATATCTGTGGTTCAGAAGAGTCTCCTGTCGGCCCCCACCTCCAGAAGGAAAACTGAGGATGTTTTTGTAAGTTCCTGGAAATCTGTCCCAGAAATAAGGGAACTGGCGGGAGCCTTCACAGGCTGCCAAGGGCGGCAGCTGCCTTTATCATGTGCCTAGTTCTGGATCATTTATGGAAGTAAGGAAGGAGAGGCAAAGAAGGGTTTTTTGTAGGTGTTTTGTTGTTGGTGGTAGAACTTTTTGGTTTTTTTTTTTTTTTTCTTTTGTTCATTTGTTTTTGAAATGTGGGAATGGGGATGGCAAGATGTCTGTCAATTAAGAGTGCTTGCCACTCTTGCAGAGTGCTAGGTTTGGTTCCAAGGACCCACATCAAGAAGTTCACAGCTGCCTATAACTCCAGGAGATTCAATACCCTCTAGCTTCTGGGGGTACCTGCATACACACGGTGCGCATAAGATTACACAAGCATGGCCAGGCAGTGGTGGCGCACGCCTTTAATCCCAGCACTTGGGAGGCAGAGGCAGGCGGATTTCTGAGTTCGAGGCCAGCCTGGTCTACAGAGCGAGTTCCAGGACAGCCAAGGCTACACAGAGAAACCCTGTCTCGAAAAACAAAAAACAAACAAACAAACAAACAAACAAAAAGATTACATAAGAACATATACATACACATCCAAATAAAAAATACCCCCCCCAAAGAAATCTTTAAATGAGGGTGGGTGGTGTTCTTGTAGGACCCTGCACATCACAGATCACTAAATGCTGCCTCTGTTGTCTATGTTTTGCTTTTCTGGCACAGCGTATCTCATCCAAGGCTCTAGGTTTATTTCTTGGCTTGTTTTGATTTTGTTTAGAAGGTTGGTTTTTGAGATAAGGTCTCACGGTGTAGCCTAGAGGCTGGCTTCAAATTTAGCTTTTCTACCTCAGCCTCCCAAGAGCCGATGTGCACAGTATACTTTATCTGTGTGCCTAGCTCACAGGGTGCTGTCTTCAGTGGACTGAAATCACTTGGGATTATTTTCTTTTTCTCTGACGCTGGAAAAATTCATGCTTTGATAAGATACTTATATAAATGTATATAGTTTTTGTTTGTTTTTCCTCTGTACAGCTCTGGAAGTCCAGCTCTGTAGACAAGGCTGGCCTCGAACTCAGAGATCTGCCTGCCTCTCTCTCTCTCTGGTGCTGGGATTAAAAGTGTGTGTAATTCTTTCAAAAAAGCTGCTCTCTACTGTAAGTGCATCTCCAACATAGCTTACTGTAGAGATGTTATTTTTGCCATTGGCGGGATGAAAGAATTAACATTGCATGAGTTTGGTGATGAAAGAGGCTTTTTATTTCTTTTAGTAATAATTAAAAAAAGGTTTTTGAAGTTAAAAAAAATAAAAACATTTTCTATGAGCAGTTGCTAAGAATTGGCTTTTCTACCACTCTTGAGTGGCCTTCTTATACTAGGGACTTCTAGGGGAACTACTTGTATTAATGAGAGCAGAGAGAAAGCTCATCTCCAAAAGTATGCAGTAAAAGGAACAGATACATTAAACCAAAAGTATCAGTCACAAATTGGGAACTAAGAATTCTACAGAAAGCTGCCAGAGGACTAGATCAACCTATCTATCAAAGTGGAAGTCACACGGCAACAATGGAGGGAAGTGCTTCCTGTAGTCTGAGGAAGGGCTCGCTACCCAGAGGGCAGTTCTAGCCAGTACTGAAGGTACTGAGGGTCCTGATAATGGTAATGTCATAGGTTAGACCACATCAACTTCGAGAGATTAAAAACCTATGACAAACTGACTTCAGAACTTTGAGGTGTATTGGGATGGCGGTTGTTGTGTTTTATAAAAATAAAGAGAGAAGGAATATGTTTGGTGGAAGTACAGTCAAGTGTTGGGGAAGGGGGTGCCTCCGAGGGCCGATGCTAAGGTATCTCTTCCCCTAAGGGACCAGTCACAGAACAGTATAGTATAGAACAGAGTTTATTCAGGGCATGGGAAGGGGAGTTGAGAGGGTAGTAGAGACAGAGAGGGGTGGGGGGAGGGAGAGAGGAGTAGAGGACAGCCATGAGTTCCTGGAATGGGAAGAGAAGGGATAAGGACCTAGAGGACAGAGCTAGAGCAAGAAGTCGAGAGAGTAGGCAAGCATCTTCTTTTATAGTAAGCCAGGTACACTTGACCATTGCCAGGTAGCTGTAGACAGAATGCCAACAGGGGTGCTTTCATATTTAGTACACAGCTTGGAGTTATCATGAACAACATCTCAATCATAAAACCTTCTTCCTAGAAACCAGGGGCAGGGTTGTGATAAGAGCAGGGATCCAAAGGAAAACCTATGCCCTGATACTTTTATTTCTAGATTCTTTCCCTTCCCTTCCCCTGAAACACATGGGATCAAACAGCAGGCCTTGAATAACTGAGGTAACTGCCCTACCATTTTCTACATGTTTAAATACCAACTGACAGGATTTCTCTAACACAGAACAGGAATTGCAACCCCAGTATGACTTTTAAAAATTACCTACGATCAGGGTCCCAAGTAAAACGTAAGCATTATGAAATCAAGAAGATTATTTCTATTGTTCTAACATGTCATTCTCAGCTCCCCAAAGAAGCCATAGTGTTAGGATGGAAGGATGGTCACCCAGCCCTGTTACTCTCAGTCCCTCAGCAGATGTGGAAAGAAGAGGAAGAAGGGGCCATGTGTGCCATCATACAGGCAAAGGTGGCCCTTCAATGGTCAGAGCACGGTGAGCACTGGGAGCTCAGAGCAATATGGCTATGGAAGGTCACTTCCGTAAGTCTGGGGGAAGGATCAAAGGTAAGGCTGACTGAATGAATACATCCTGAAACCATTTTCTCTTGCAGTCCCGGTTGTTATCTCGACCTGAGACTTAGAAGTGGAGGCCTAAACACTCATCCCTGCTCATCCATCAAAGGCTCCAAGCCAAACTTCACTGGGGTCCCATCGTGTATCCTGTTTTTTCAATGTCACTTTATTCTTTTATTTACTGGAGCATTTGGCCTGGTCTGCATGCAGGGTGCTCTTGGAAGCTCTGGTCCCTCAAAATTCTCTGCTGAGACAAGTTTTTTTCTCTGGCTGGCATGAGGTTTCAGCCTTTTTCTTCCATAATGCAATAGGGAATAAAAATATCATTTCCTTAGGGACCACTCTGATAGCAAAGGAAGGGTACACGTGTCTCTTTACATATCTTCTCTTGCCAGGAAGGCAAATTATCTGTGACCTATTGGTTTGCTCTGGCAGTGTTATCTTCTCCTGTTTCTCTTGGGTCACAGAGAACAATAGTGATTTTTTTATTTTTGTCTCTCTATTCCACTGACTAGGTTGCTTGTTGATTCTTTACCCCTCATGATATAGTTTCTACTGGTTCTCTCTCTCTTTTAATTCTCCTCTTTCTGTCTCTCTCCCTTCCCCTCTTTCTGTATTCTAACCTCTCTTTCATTCACACACACACACACACACACACACACACACACACACACACACTTATGTACCTGTTTGTGCACACAAGCACATACCCAAGGAGGTTCGATCTTTCCTTATCTCCAGACTGTGCAGCCTCCAGACTCTCTCTCCAGGTTCCTCACAATTATACTGCACATTATTATCTGTTTCTCTCTTATTAGCAAGGTGCAACACTTGATATCTGAGGATTCTTAGTGGAAGACACAGAACACTTCAGCCACTTCATGGCCTTGTTATCTCTTTTTTTTTTTTTTTTAAAGATTTATTTATTTACTTTATGTATATGAGTACACTGTAGCTGTCTTCAGACACACCAGAAGAGGGTATCAAATCTCATTACAGATGATTGTGAGCCACCATGTGGTTGCTGGAAACTGAACTCAGGACCTCTGGAAGAGCAGCCGGTGCTCTTAACCGCTGAGCCATCGCTCCAGCCCGGCCTTGTTATCTCTTAACGGATCTTAATTCTTTGTTGTAGTTACTGTTGTTTTGCTTCGAAGGGACACCAAGACCACAGCAACTCTTATAAGAGGAAAGCATTTAGTTGGGGCTTGCTTACAGTTTCACAGTTTAGTCTATTGTCATTATGGCAGGAAGCATGGCAGCATATAACAGACATAGTTCATGAGTAGTTCTACAGGTAGCAGGAAAAGAAAGACACGGTCCCCAGCTTAATTATTTGAAACACAAAAGCCCACCTCCAGTGAAACACTTTCTCCAACAAGGCCACACCCACTCCAACATGGCCACACCTCCTAATCCCTGTCAAGTAGCTCCACTTCCTATTGATCAATCGTTCAAATCTATGAGCCTATGGGATTATTTCTATTTAAATCACTATAATGCTACTGCTTGACCCTGTTCATACTTTCTCATTGACTCACGTTAAGAGACTCCTTGGTAGACAGGTGAGAGAGGTGATAAAGGCAGTGAATTCCTGAGATGGGTGGCTTTTTCCTTACCCTCCAGACTTGTGACAAATTGTAGGCTTTTGTCTCCCACCATCAGGGACCCTGCTGATGGATTGACTTACCATGTCCAAGGCCTGATCAGAATATATTACACAACAGTTGTGGGCCAATCAACAGAGATCTAGGCTTCAGTGAGGGGACTGAGACAGGCTGACTCCCTGAACAGGCTTCAAATTAGCAATTCAGGAGACTAGCCTTAGAGCTCTGTTTCCAAGAAATGGGCAAGTCCAGGCAAGTCAGTTACTGGAAAAACCCCCAGGCCTTGAACAGCCAATCAGAAACTGCCCAGCCATCAGAAGCTGTCCAGCCACCTGGCCTGAGGCAAGGGCAATGGGTTAACAACAGTTTCCAGGTCTCTTCAGCAATAGTTTCCAGTGCCCCATACCCCAGCAATAGTTCTAGAATGTCCTTATAAAGCCAACCAATTAAAAGTCACCTACCCCTCCCTGGAATTCTCCCAATGTGCTTTACATTGGGTCTATGAGCTCACTTGGGAGTCTCCATCTTGGTAAACGGAAGACCCCAGCATGCTTGGACTTCTGCAGAATAAAACACTCTTTGTTTTTGCCTACTATTTGAGCCCGAGGTATCATTCTTCGGTGAATCATGGACCCTTACACAACTATAGAGTTGATCTGCTCCCATTTGTCATGTTTGAGATTCCTCTGCTGCTACCTGCTGTGCTAGAGATTTTTACTGCCTTTTAATTCTTTAACTAGCAAAGAATGTAAACCTGATCAAGACCCCTACATTATATCAACGTGATAATTTCCTTACAGATCATATTCTAACTCCTGGTCACAGATGCCAATGAGAGTGTTAGGAACATTAGAGATTACTATATCCCTTTCTTTCACATTACAGTTGTGGGATGTGAGCCTCAATAGGTTTGATTGATGCTAGACAGATAAATTTAGATTTCCTGACACCAATCTATTATGTTACAGGCAGCCTCCTTATTTTCCTCTTATGCTTGTATTTTGATTTCTATCGGATCTTTTTGATTTCTATCTTCTTCTGTTTGCTATCATACAAGACTTAACTGGCCTGCCACTGTAGTCGAAGTTATTATTTAAATTGGCCAAATCTGTTCGCTGTGAAGTCTCCTGCCCGATGAGACCAGTAAAGGAAGACACAACTCAATAATTATGGTATAAATTGCATGCCTGGATTGGGCAGATTTACCACTACACTACTCTAATCCCCGGCTATGAGATCCCTTATAACTTGCGGTTCATCCAGGCCGCGTGGTTGTCCTCCGTTGTCGGCTTCCTTCTACCGCCAGCTTCCTTCTGCCTGCTTCCTCCTGCTCCTCCTCTGTTTCCCTCTGCTTCTGCTCCCCCCTCCCCGTGACTTCCTTCTCTTCCGCTTCTGCTCTGCCTTTTATATCAAATTCCTCTCACTCTCTCCTCCCCTAAGCCTTTTTCTCCGCCTCCCCTTCTACTGCTCAATCTCTGGCTCTAGTCTTTATTTTACAGGTTTTAATTGGACAGAAGGTTTACAAGATGTCATCTGTGTACAGATTCAATCATCCTCTGCAGCCCCTCCCAGAAGGGTGGAACTAGGATCAAAATACAAGACTGGGGTTATCCACAACATGCCACCTTCAGAATAATCTACTGTTACTACAACCCCCAACTTGGAAGAAATGAAGACATTTTGAAGAGACACTTGTGTCTCTCAGTCTATCAGACTATTGACAAACTGGACCCCGAAGAAATGAATCCCAGGAATCTCCTGCTGGGAGAAGTAAAGTGTGGCAGCCTGAGTGGGAACTTGTGTCCCAGAAAACTTCTCACCCACCTGATGGGATGATGGGAAATCCAGACAGTTTTGAGTTCAGTCTTGGGTGACACTACACTTCCTGACCAGGATGACTATTCTTGGTCATGACAATTGTAGGTCTGTCTCCTTTGTGTTAAGTTTGCTTTTTCCTTGTTGTGTGACCTGTCTTAAAGGGGTCTGTCAGCTCTAGGAGGAAAGATTTTTCTTGAATAACACTGTCTTAAAGAGATAGGCCCATAATCTAACAATAATACCAGTTGTAGGACAGGCCTTGTCAGTTTGGATGTTCTTTTAAACAAATGTAAATTTTTGTTGAGCTATTTGGGACATTCACCATGTGACAAGAAAGATTTGGGGGCTCTTTTCAGCCTCAGATTCTGTGGACCCTCTTAGAATAGAGACAAGAGGGTTGACAAGGTCTGCCATGATTTATATGATCATGAAGATATTGAGTCTTATTAGCTTGGGTCCCCTTAAGGAGACTTGCAGCTAAGCTGACCTGTTTTTATAAACTTAGAGTGATCTCAAGACAACAATGGGCAGAAACCAGTTCTCCTCTCCCCCAGGCTCCTAAAGAAGAAACTCTGACCACTCTAGTTCTCTAGTTCTAAAAAAAAAAAAAACAACAACAAAAAAACCTCATTGGCATGCCTTAAAAATGTTTACTATTTGTGTGACTGAATACATTTTGGGTCATTTTGGGATGCATAAGAAAAATTGCTTCTGTATCAGAAAATTTAAATTTAAGGAAAAATGTTGGCTTTTAGACTTTATCTCTGTCAGACATATCTAAAATTAATTAAAATGTTAATTTGAAGTTTATTCCTTAAAATGATTTGGGTCTTAAGCTTTCAAAAGTTAATTATGGAAGCTCAGTTTGAGAGAAAAAAAAACACATAATAAAATTAGGATAACTAACCTAAAGATACCTAGAACGGGTATTTTAATTAAGTAGTCAAAAAAAATTTTTTTTCTTTTTTTTGGTTTTTCGAGACAGGGTTTCTCTGTGTAGCCATGGCTGTCCTGGAACTCACTCTGTAGACCAGGCTGGCCTCGAACTCAGAAATCCACCTGTCTCTGCCTCCCAAGTGCTGGGATTAAAGGCGTGCACCACCACTGCCCAGGCGTCAAAAAATTTTTTTAAACCACTTTTGCTAGACAAACTGTAAATTCAAAGGATTAAATTTATTCCAGGACTCTAGAGGTAGAGGCAGCCACATCTCTGCTGAGTTTGAGCTATAAGCAAAACTGCTTGCTATCTGATAAGAGGTCTCCTTTAAGAAGTTCTTTTTGTCCTTTATAAATTTTAGTCTGCTACGTTATAATAAAAACAACACCATTCAGAAAAGGGTAATGTTAGAGTTAGAGTCTACGTTCATTGGATTATTAAGCTTCATATCCAGATTCATATAGATAAGTTGTTCTCATGACATGCTGTAATGACAATTTTGTCAAGCCCTTTGAAAGCTTGCTTTTTATTTTCTGCCTTTTTTTGATAAAAGATAGTGAGCTCTCCTCTCCATCTTCCCCTGAGCCTTTCTTCAATTTAAACATTTTGTTCTGCTAGTTATATTTCCTCGGAGTATTGAGACTTGTCTTGAAAATCTTGCTAACACAATTCACTATGATTAATGCTAGTTATTTTGCATATTTCAAACCATGATGCTATGTCTTTTCATTGCTCTTCTTACTCTGCTTTTAAGATGTTAGATGTGATGAAATATAAATTGCAATATAAGGGGCAAGAGTAAGGAGGTACCTGGCAGCTATGGGGCCCTTGACCAGGTGTCCTGCTGAGAGATCACCATGGATAGGCCTACTATGAAAGGAAGTTTATTGTGGGAAGGGAGGGGAGTGGGCGCCTGTGGAAGGGCTAGGGGCAGACAGATCCAAGAGAGCAGAAAAAGCAGGGATAGAGAAAGAGAAGAGGAGAGAAGGAGAGGAAGAGAGACTGGTCAGAAACACATGGAGGGGAGAGAGAAGAGAGAGAGAGAGAGAGAGAGAGAGAGAGAGAGAGAGAGACAGAGAGAGACGAGAGAGACAGAGACAGAGAGACAGAGAGACAGAGACACACACAGAGAGAAACAGAGAGACAGAGACACACAGAGAGAAGAAAGACAGAGACACAGAGACAGAGAAACAAAGAGACACAGAGACAGAGAGACAGAGAGAGAAAAGGAGAAGAGGGAAGGAAGAAGGAAAAAGGAAGAAGGAGGAGGAGAAAGAAGAAGAGAGAAGGAAGAGGAGAAAGAGAAGGAAGGAGGGATAGGGTAGCAAGCAGTCCTCATATGCTGCTGTACCTGGATCATACCTTGACGGCAGCACAGGTAGTAATGGTGGCAGATGATGAGGAAAGCTATTGCTAGGTGGGTGTTGAGCGGAGCCTGGTGGAATTGTCTGTAAGGCAATATATATTGGCATATAAATATTGAATATACATATATTCAGATTGTGTGTGTGTGTGTATAAAATCTCTTACTAAAAGAAGAGGAGGCTAAAGTTTAGTTGATGTGTACCAATCATATCACATGTGTACCTGATTGCTTAAGGTCTGGAAGCTACTTTTGGATAATAAAATTCAGAACCCCCCCTGTCTGACTCTCAGTGGAATACCTGCTATTTTCTTATACAAAATTTATGAGGGTGTGAGAGAAAAAGAGGCCCACAGGTGAGCAAAGGTGAATGGGAGGCCTAGTTCAAATTGATCATAAGCTTGCTTGTAAAATCCACTTTCAGTAAATGCCTTGTCTGTGGGTCACACTATCTAGTTTTGAAAGTTTTTCCCAAGGATTAGCTAACATATCTGTATTTTGACCTGTTAATCTTTTAAACATGACTCTACTGATGTGTCTTGTCATCTTCTCCTCCTCCTCCTTCTCCTCCTCTTCCTCGTCCTCTCTCTTCCTCCCTGCCTTTCTCTCTCTCTCTCTCTCTCTCTCCTCCTCCTTCCTCTTTCCTTCCTTTTCTCCTTCTTTCTCCTACTTGTGAATCAATATCTAAGCTCTTACTGTTCTTGTGTTTTCTCTGCCATCATGAACTCCAACCCTATGAAACAATAAATTAACACCTTCATTTATAAATTGCTTTAGTCATAGTGTTTTATTACAGCAATATAAAAGTAACTAAGACAAAGACCCTGTATCAGCTGTCAGCCTGAGGGTCTGTTAGGAGATAATAGAACCCTGAAGAAGTAGGCCATAGTGGGAAGACATTGGATCGTGGACAGTCTTCCATTTAAGAGGGTATTGTTTTTGTTGTTGTTTTGTTTCTTTTCAAAGCTGAAGACCAAACCCAGGGCCTTGCACTTGCTAGGCAAGCACTCTACCACTGAACTAAATCCCCAATCCTGTTTAAGAGAATATTGGAATGCTGGTGTCCTTTTGACCTCCATTTCACACTCTTCTCCTCTCTCCACCTCCGCCACCCTCTCCCTCTCTCCCTTCAAGCCCTCCAAACAACAGTGTCCTATAACTATGGTCTGGAAGTCACAGAATCTGTGAACCAAAAGAAATCTTTACTCCTCATATCCAGGTAGCAGAGGGAGCCCTGAGTGAAGCTCTGAGTAAGCATGGACAGTCTGTCAAGGACTGCAAGGCAAATGGCTCACGGCAAATTGGCAAAGGCATTACTCATATGGGCCAGGGATGGCAAAGCTTCCCTGGGAAGTCTGAGTGTTTATGAGTGATTGATCAGTGTGTGCAAAGACTAGTAGCTGCACCATCCTCCTCCTCCCAGATAGTTACAGCAGGAGACTGCTTACCTGCAGAGACATCCTGCAGAGACTGGGGGGTGGGGGACAACCTGTGCTGTACCTAAGAAACACATTTGAGGATCCTGGTTGTGACTGTGGAGGACCCCACCTGATCCTAGTTTCATTGTTTCTGTGGTCTGTGTGTTTGTTCTTTCTTCATTTCCTTTAGGCTGCTAGCCAGGGTTGTGAGACCTAAGCTGTACCAGATGCAATAGTAATCTTTATCATGACAAAAAAACTAACATGCCAGCTAGCAATGTTTAGATTGTCTTAAAGCCAAATGACTTGACATGATTACTCAAGTATATTATATGTACATAAAGAAAATTGCTCAGACCAAAATTCTAGGGCAATTAAACCTTCAAACAGATAAGGATGCTTCAAGTGAGGCAGAGAAGAACTGTATTAATCTGGTTCCTATATTGTAGTGATAAGAAAAAGCAATTAGACCAAAAGCAATGAGAGGGGGACCAGGTTTATTTGGCTGACCCATCTTAATCACAATTATTGAGGGAAGCCAAAGCAGGAATTAAAGACAGGCAGGAACCGGAAGGCAGGAACTGAAGCAGAGACCAGGGAGGAATGCTGCTGACTGTTGCTCTCCATGGTTTGCTCAGGCTCCTTTCTTATACAAACCCAGGACCACCCACCTACCTACCCAGGGGTGGCATTGACCACAGTGGGCTGGGCAGCCCACCACAATCTAGAAAATTCCCCCACAGCTTTGTCTGCAGGCTAAACTCATGAAGGTACTTTCTCAATTGAGGCTCCTCCTTTCAGAGGACTGTAGTTTGTGCCTTGGTGAAAAACAAAAAAAAAAAAAACAAAAAAAAAAAACCCAACCCAAACTCATCAGGACAAAGACCAATAATCATAAATTGAGATAAAATGAAGTATCCTGGCAGTCCAAGCCCAAACTCTGAATTAAATATTCACAACTTGTGTATGTAAGAAGAAAACTTTAAATGAGACAGAGAAAAATCCAATCACTAAATAATAGAAAAGAAAGCATCCTGGAAGCCAGAGAGAATACAAAACAGAGATCAGACATGTTCAACGCAAACACAGGCCAACAGAACAGAGGATGGATGGAATGGCCAGCACTGAAGGACCACAGGAAACGGAATAGAGGGTGGCCACATAAGCAGCTGGAAAGAAAACAAAACTGCATGTGTGGTGGGGAAAGGGAGAGAGGACCAGAGGGCAACTCTTTTGAAGTTTTGAAGGGAAAGATAGTTTTTTTTAAAATAGTAGATACTGAGAAGATGTGCATGCTGATATAATATTCACAGGGAGAGACATGAGTAGGTCCAGCATGGCTGAGTAATTCAAGGGCCAAGGTTCTTCAGAAGCATGAAAAGGCACCCACAGCTCAAGGGCTGAGGAAGACAGCCTTAACATCAAGGGCACAGGCCCTTGAGAAAATGTCAACTTCACTTCTCATTCAAGAAAGGGTTGGGTTCAGAGGTCTGATTCAGTTAGGGGTAAGGTAGATTAAGTGTGTATGGAGATTAGAGGAATGATTCATTGCTAGTTTCTGTTTGTATTGAGTAAAACAATGATCTCATCTCAAATAAAGAATGAAGGACCAGTGGGAAGATTTTGAGTGGTGGTAGAGTGCAGCAAAGAAAGAAGACGGTAAGTGTAAACTTGCTAGGTGGCAGAGATAACACACGCAAGATGCTGGTTAGGTATATATACTTTACATGAAGCTGGCTTTCCCCGTGATTTTCTGTTGCAAAATAGAGAGGGGAAGAGAAATAGCTTAGCAGTTAAGAGCATTTTCAGCTCCTGCAAAGGACCTTTAGTTTTCAGTACTGACTCAGCAATTCACAACTGGTTCTAACTATAATTCCAAGGGATCTGGTGCCTTCTTCTGGCCTCTGTGGGCACCAGACATGCATGAGGTGCATATGCATGCATACATATAGTATGTGGTGCATGCACCGCGTGTGCACGCACATATATGTAGGTAAACATTCATATGTTTAAAAGCAAGATAAATACATCTCTGAAAAATAAAGAATAATGGATATTCAGACAAAAAGGATAGAGCAGGAACCAGTACACAGACATTTAGGGGAGGCTTTTCAGATGATTTGAACAGAAGTACAAGAAATAAAGGTTCCCAGCATTGTATCTAAAGATGACCATAAGTGCAAAGTTCTCAAGTGCAAGCCTAATTTCTTTGCTCAGTGTAGCTAGCATGGTTCTGAGAAATGAGAAGGAATAGAACCCATATTTTCTCCTAAAGGTGAGGATAAATGAATATAATGTTAAATATGTAGAAATTTGATTTAGAACTAGACTGAACTCAGAGTGAATTTGGAGCAACATATATTCTTACACAGGAACAACAATGTAGAGGCGCGCATGAGTCTGCAGAGTCATGGATGGATAGCAGAAGACCGATCCTGAACCCCTGTCATGGAGTCCTCAAACATTTCTCCTATACTATACTAGTTTTCTTTTTTTCTCTTCTTTTCTTCCTCTCCCTCTCTTCTCCTTCTCTCTCTCTCTCTCTCTCTTTCTCCTCCTCTCTCTCTCCCCTCCCTCCTTACCTGCTCTTCCTTCCCTTCTTCCTTCCTCTTCTCTTTCTCCTTTTCTTTTGTTTTAGCAGGGTTTCCCTCTGTAGTTTTGTCTGTCCTAGAACTTGCTCTGTAGACCAGGCTGGTCTTGAACTCATAGAAAATTTGCCTCTCTCGAGCAGTGATGGCGCATGTCTTTAATCCCAGCACTTGGGAGGCAGAGGCAGGTGGATTTCTGAGTTCAAGGCCAGCCTGGTCTACAGAGCGAGTTCCAGGACAGCCAGGGCTATACAGAGAAACCCTGTCTCAAAAAAACAAAAAAGAATGTTTAAAAAGTAATAATAAATAAATAAAATAAATAAATAAATCTGCCTCTCCAGTGCTGGGATTAAAGGTGCATGCCATCACAGTAGCTTCTTTTATTTTCTTCTTCATCTTTCCTCCTCATTCTCTCCATCCCCTACACTCCTCCTCCTCCTCCTCCTCTTCTTCCAGGCAGGGTCTCTACCTGGTATATCCTGTGTAGGCTTAAATTTTTTCTAACCTACTTTTAATAAGGGTTCAACCTCCTCTCCTCTAGCCCACCACCCAGCAGAAGTAGTGGAAGAGAAACGTTATTAGGATATGGGGGAGTAGAACCTGTGTAGCAGGAACTCAGAGCGCCTTACTAAACGTTGGGAGCCTGTAAGCCAAAAGCATCTCTACAGGAAGACCTACTGAGACTGCCGTACACAGCATTCTGAGGAGGACCTACTGGGACTGCGGGACACCAGCATTCCTGCAGGAGGATCTAACTGAAGACTGTCTGAGAGACCAAAGATTGCTGGTGTAGACAATGCCAGCCAATCAGGAACTGCTGTTTAGAAGTGATGCTTTCTTGGGACCAATGGGGGAATGGGTGGAGGGTATTACAGGAGCTTGGAGCAGTGTTCAGAGAGCTTACTGTGGTGTTTCTCACCTGACCCTGAAGTCTGTATCATTGACTCTGCACCAACTCACTCCCAACCCCAAGGACTGGTAGGGTTGGGCAGAGAGCTGTCCAGGGCATAGGTAACAGACCTGTTCTGCAACTAGTTCTTTGGAAGTGAGCTCAATCTTCTTTCCAGCAGTTCAGTTCTGTAGCAAACATCAAATAGGACTTAGCAGCTGCAGACCAGTCCTCTAGAAAGCAGACAATAGGCACAAACCAGCAGCTACAGTCCAGTCCTTTGAGCAAACAGGTATCGGGCACGAATCGGCAACTGTAGTTCAATCCTGAACACCGCTGGCCTGAGGTGAGGCTGTGGAAGTGACAAACTGCCACAAGAACTCACAAGAAGTTCCTGGGCAAGTTTCTTCTCTCAGTGGCTTCATTATCAGTTATCGTAAGTTAAGCTCAACAACACTATGTAAGGGGAACCAATACATGCACGTCTTTGGCAAAGAACAGCAAGACGGAGCAAACTAAACTAAGGCTCAGTGCTCGTCCCCACTGTCTGTGGGGTCATGTTTCTACTCCTCCATCAAGTGTCCGTTCATGTGTTTGCTATATCCAAACATCCTTTCACCTGTGTCTGCCTCAGGAAAACAGTCTTTCATTTGTTTGCTTTAGCAAGACGTCCTTTCACCTGTGTTCCAGCAAGACATCATTTGACAAAACTAACTTTCCAAATAACTAGAAGTTTCCACTTCAGTCCTAGCACTTACTTTGTAGACCAGGTTGGCCTTAAACTCACAGAAATCAACTTGCTTCTTTGCCACCTGAATGCTGAAATTTAACTGTGTGTTCGGCCATGCCCGGGTACTATACTATTTTTGTCAGAGGAAAGCTCAAAGCATCCCACCACAGAAGAGGGCAAGCTGCCATGTTAAGACAATATTCTGCAATTAAAATGACTCAGCTCATTAGTTTTCCCACACTGAACACCAAAAACTTCTGTTTGATAATAAAGAGGATGTAAAGTATTAACTACCTAATGGTTCTGCTGGTCAGTTGATTTTCTACACTTCGGGGCTCATCAGTCATAAGCAACGAACAATGGACAAGGAACTGTAGGAAGCTGTGTTAGTAACAGACTCTGAAGGGAAACTGAGCAATCAAGTCTGAGAAAAGGACATCCACGCACATGGTTCCCTGGATCTCAATAACTGCAAATCTACAAGGATGTATCCGAGTTGATGAGTTCCTGTTGGAGACCTGAATTTCTGGAAGGAAGTTTGATTATGTGAGCCTTCGTAAGGTCCTACCATCGAGATTACATGATCGAGTCCTATGATCACTCTTCTTACATCATCTGGAGCAATAGAAGACTTGACGTTTACAGGACGAGATCTTACATGACCAAAATCCAAATTGCCCCACTGGAAGTACTTACTGTCTTCGCTCCTTAGAACACAATGTGACAGTTTATAGTATCTACATTTTACTGAAGGGTCAGAGAGGTTAATTACATTTCCAAGTTCACAGAATGAAAACGTGACACTCACAGGTCTCGGCTCAGACCGAGGCTCTTTTTAAAAAACAAAAAACAAAACACGTTTTCTCTTTCCACTCTTTGCTCCTTTTCTGACTATTATTCTTGACCCCGCTGCTGGGTTAGGGCACGTCTTGCAATAGGCTCCTGTGTGGTGGAAGAGTCCTAGAGGAAGTGTGCGTTTGAAAATTGAATGCGTAACGAGACAGTACTCTCTTTCCACAGCATTTCGACCGCCATCCAGGCAGAGCATGTTTGACCTCGCTACATCTGCTCTTTTCTACTTCATGAAGCAATTTTCTAAAAGTGTTTATGCATTTTTAAGCATTTAAAGAATTGTTTTATTATTATTTATAGGTTTTATTATATGGATCTGGGTCTATTCAGAGTATGTGAGTGTGATGCCAGGGGTTTCAGTAGCTAGTGGCATCAAATATAGAATTATCGGTGTTTTGAGCTACCTAGTGTGGTGATAGGAAGTGCATTTTGGCCCTCTGCAAGAGAAGACCCACACCCTTAACTTCTGAGCCATGCTTTGGCCCAGTTTTTAATCTTTCTTATCCAGTTTTCTTGCTGTGTGTTAGTCAGTTTTCGGCCACAATAAATACTTGACACAATCAACTTACAAAGAAAAATGTCAACTTTGGTTCACAGTTGTAGTAATTTCAGGTCTGTGATGAGTTGCACTGCTTTGGGCTTGTAGCACATAATAACCATGAGGGTTATATAGTATTGCAATTGCTCTCCTTTAACCAGAACGTTGGGAACAGAGAGGAAGAAGAAAGGACTGAGTCCCATCAAGGACATGAATGCATTGCAATGACCTAAAGACCTCCTGCTAGGCTCTGAAATGTCCATCATTCCCAAAAGTCCAAGTCAGGACCATGTCTCTAACTCATGGATCTTTGTGGCCATAAGAAATATCACAGACTGGGTATGTTAAACTCAGGGGTTTGTTTTTTCATAGTTTGAGCATCCAGGATTAAAGTATCAGAGAATTTGATTTCCTGGCTGGAAAGGAAAGGGAAGGCTCCCGTCCTGTCTAGTAGGAAGCTGCTGCTGACACTACTTTCTCCCTCTTATTCTTCCTTTTTCTTCTTTATGAAGATGTATTTATGGGGCTGGGGAGATGGCTCAATGGTTAAGAACACTGGCTGTTCTTCATTGGCCTCTGTATCAACCTGCCAGCTTACAACTGTCTACAGAACTAGCTCTAGGGAGTCTGTGCCCTCTTCTGGGCTCCATGGGCACTAGGAATGCATGTGGTGCACAGTCATATATGTATGTTTACACATACATATATGTGTGTGCCTGCTCATGTCATAGGCCAGAAGAGAGCATCAGATTGCCTGGAATTGGAGATACAGACAGCTATGAGATACTTTGTGCATGCTAGAACCGAGTCTGCTTCCTCTGCAAGACCACCAAACGGTCTTAACCACTAAGTCATCTCTCCAGCCCAAGAGCCAACATCTCCCTGTGTTCTTGAAAGGCAGAGAAAGTGTGAGTTCTTATTCTCTTACAGACCCACCATCTTTTGGTAGAGCTCCCCTTACCACCAACTCTTCCCCACATCAGGACATCATCCAAATCTGGGCAAGTCTCAAGGCTCTACACTCAAACACATCAGAAGATAGGGCTTCCACATATGAATATTATGGGTAATAGGAACATTCCATCTATAACAATGCTTATCATGTCAACAGAAGGTGGCAACTTTTGATAGATACAAAATTTAGTAGTTTTATAAATGCAGAGCGATTGTTAACAGCTCCTAGAGGACAAAAATAAAAAGAGAGTAGGCTGGGGAAAATATAGGTCTACCACAGTTTTGGCAAGAATTTTGCTTCTGTGCTTTCTTAAATGGTGATATTTCTGTTCAGAATTAATTTGACTTAAATTTAGATAAAAGAATTTTGTCCAGCAAAGTCCAGCTCTAAGTTTTAGGGCAACCACAACCACTAACAACTGAGAAGTCTTAAGATCCTTAAATGTAGAGTGAGTTCTTGGTCTTCTTCAAGCCTCTAGTTAGTTTAATTAATCACCTTTATTTTTAACACCACAAATAATTAGTATGAATAAATATGCCTTTCCTCTAACTTTCAAATTATTTACTCTATAAATTATTACATAGAATTGAGTGACTCTGACATGTGTGTATTTTTCTCCTTCTGAAATGTTCTTTTCTCTGTTGAATCATTTTTCTGAAACATAAAAACACACTGAAAGTTAAATGAAGTCTATTTATTGTATTCATTGATTTCAAGATCCTAGATCGAAGACTATTAGTTAAGAGCTGCCACACCCACTCCGTCCAGTTCTGTCTACACATTTGCACCCAACTTGAGACTAACAGATTCCTTAGCAGCTGAACATGTCCAGGTGACAAGGTTCTCCATCCATCCTGTGAACAGAAGCTATGTGCTCCACCTGCTTAAAGGGTAGTGCTCCCCCTCCATGTCTCTTGTTTCCTTAGCCTGTGATTTAGACTATGAAAACCGAGGAAATCTGGAGGCTATAAAGAGGCCAAATCCCCAAGTGATGAATGCCATGGGTCCCAGCTGCCCAGCTCACTAAATTAACATTTTAAAATCTAATCTGCACAGTTACTGTTGAAGAAATGGATGACTCAGTTAATTTTTATGTCTCCTTTTGTGACAGGTTTTTATGCAACTCAGGCTAGCTTTGAACTTGCTAAGTAGCTGGGTGTACACTGAATTCATGAGCATCCTGCTTCTGCCTCCCAAGTGCTGGGTTATAGGCTTGTACCACCAGACCCTGCATTTTTCTAATTTCTTAAAGATTATGTAGGAGTATATGATGTTATCTCTTTTGGAGTTATAGCCAAAGGTATGGAACCTATACAGAACAGATAATGTGGATGGTTAAATTCTTTATTTAGAAAGACTAGACTAAAACTTTCAGGAAAAGGACTGCATAGATAAAAGTACTAGGAATATTAGTTTTAAAAAGTTGAAAGAAAAGTCAGTCAGCCTTCATAGTTTGTCAAAATGAATATATCAGGTAAGAAAGAAAACTGTTCTGTGAAAGAACAATGTGACTTTAGAATGATTAAAGTTGAGTTCAGGAATGAGGTAAGGACGAGTAAATACAAGCAGTATATGCAGAAATCTGAGTTCCTCATCAATGAAATGACATAAATGTGACATTAAGATGGACAGATCAGCATGACAAGAGATTCTGGGAGGACTTATGACCCTTGGGCAATTGACCAACAATCCAAGGCTTTCTCATCACAGGCAGATGGTGTTTCTTATGACAGCTGACCAGCACAAGAGGTTTAGTCAAGGTACACAAGACACCTCTGAAATCATGGGGCCTTGAACTCAGAGATCCGCCTGCCACTGCCTCACAAGTACTGGGATTAAACGGTTGTATAAGCACTGCCACATTTTAGATATGTTTTAGAATCATAATAACTTGGTTGCAATACATGCCTACATAAAGTTAGTACTTTAATTGAAATAAAAACCTCAAGGCATATTTAAAGTTTTGAAAGGTATTAATAAATACACACACACACACACACAGACACTAATAATACACACACCAACACATTATTTAAATTTTGAAAGTTTAACAACACCACACACACACACACAACACACACACACACTTATGTATATTGAAATGTTATATGTATATATCACTGCTGTGGGTTAAACCCAGAGCTTCATGCATGCTAAGCAAGCAGCTATATCACAGAATGACACCTCACTCTAGTATATTATATATACAATATACTTTATATATGTATATATTATATACATTTTATAATATATTTTGATAGTAAAACACATAGTACACATGGATAATGTAAATATCCTTTCATGATAGAACAACAGTACTCTATTAAGAACTTAATTTCAGGCCAGATGTGGTGGTACCCACCTTTTATCTTAGCACTTGGGAGGCAAAGGCAGGTGGCTTTCTGTGTGTGTGAGGCCAGCCAAGTCTACAAAGTGAGTTCCAAGACAGCCAGGGCTGTTATACAGAAGAAACCTGTCTTGAAACCAAAACAAAATCAAAACAAATAAACAACCCCCAAACAAAATAAACAAACAAAAACCAAAACAACTTAATTTCATAATTATAATTTCTTTGCTTCACAGTCCTCCACCAGGACACACTCTGTTAATCACAGGAGTATTTCCACATTTATCTTTTATAGGTGCTTGTCAGATACTATATTAAAAGAGTCTGGAAAGGATGTGCCTAGGAACAGCAAGAAGGCCATCAACATGATTGGAGAAGAAATAACAGGAAAGGGAAGAAATGATGATAGGGAGATAAAAAAGTGTTAGGCTGTATAAATCTTGGGCAGGAGTTTGGGTAGGATAGAAATAAACTATATGTATATTACAGGAAACAAAAATCTCTGCAGTTGATAATCACAATATAAGGCAATTCTGGACATAAAGGGGTCCCATGAGATGTTACAGCACTTAATGCTGCTGTGTTTATTGTGCAAGCTACAATGCTGGTTACACAGCATCAGAGGAAAACCTTTGATAGAAAATTAGCCACCGCCGGCAGTGTGGCGCACCTTTAATCCAATGGGAGCAGGCAGCGGATTTATCGAGGCCACTGATCTACAGAGTGAGTTCAGACGCAGTACCAGAGAACCTTCTCGAAAACAAAAAAAAAAAACAAAAAAAAAAAAAAAAGAAGAAATTCACCAAAGCAAGTGTAAAAGGGGGGGGATGATTAAAAAAATAAAATCTCTCCCTGGTGTTATACTGTGGTGATAAAGTCCAGTAGTAAAATTGTTCAGTAGCTAAAGAGGGCTAGAGAGATGGATCTAATAAAGATTCCACGGACAAACTAGGTCAACAAATCCAAACACTAGCTATGAAAACAGTAAAATCAATGAACACCTGGCCAGCAACCTTGGAAAATTGAGAAACTACAAAGCGCTATTATCATAATTGAAATGTAGGCCATCACCGCAGACGCTAGAGACACTAGAAGGATAACACTTGGCCTCTATGAGCAGCTCTGTGACCACAACTTGGATGACCTGGATGGAATGGATTAGTTTCTTGAAAGCCAGAATCTGCCAAGTTATGCATCTATAATCCTGGTGTTCAGAGGCTAACTCTGAAGGACTCCAAAAAGTTTGAGGATAGTCTGGGTTGCATTTTGTGAACCTGTCTACAAAACAAACAGTGAATCAGAAAAATTTACAACTAACATCAGAGGCTTGAAAGTTTCTTGGTAGATCAGGATAAAAGCAAGAGTGCCCCTTCATTATACTGTACCTCCCGTGACAAGTTCTAGCTGATACAACAAAACAAAAAGAGAAAAGAATACATATAGAGATTAAAAAAGAAGAAATAAAATTGACTTTGTTTGCAGATGACATGTAATGTATATGAAATCTGAAAACAAAACAATCCACCCCCCCACACACAACCTCTTGAACCACAAATGTTAGGATCCAAGGCTGATCCACAAGATGTAATTGTTTTCCTATATACCAATAAGGAACAAGTAGAACTTGAAGCTAAAAACCACATCACCCTAGTTGTGCCTCTTAAGTAAAACTTGTGGTTACAAACTAGCAAAGTGTAAAAGAGTTCTATGAGAGAAACCACAAATTGTTGGAAGAACCCAAAAAAGAAATAAAGGAAACCAGTTACTTCACATTCACAGTAGGAAAGCTCAATGCTACCATGTCAACTTTTCTCAACTTGATCTACAGACTCAACACAGTCTCAGTTTCACCAAAGTCATGGTATGAATAATGGAATGATTTTAACTTTTATATAGGTAGACAAAGACAGAGTGGGCAACTCAATATTAAAGGAGAAGAATTAGATAGGAGGTAACTACTCAATTTCAAGACTTACTCAAACTCTGCACTAACCAAGGTGGTCTGGTTACAGAGGCTTTAATGTGCCCACACCCCACTTATGTTGATGGCTTGATGTAATAATGCTAGGAGACTGGGCCTACTGAGAGGTGTGAAGCACTTGTGAATGGATTAATGTGATTGTTGTGGGAAAGAGTTAGGGTTATTGGGGTAGTTTGAATTAGAATGGCCTCCATAGGCTTATATGTTTGATTACTTAGCCTTCAGTTGGTGGAATTGTCTGGGAAGGATTAGTGGGTGTGACCTTGTTGGTGAAGGTACATCATGGGGGTAGAGTTTGAAGTTTCAAAACCTCTTGCTATCCCTGGTGCATTCTCTCTGTCTCCTGCTTGTGAATTGTCATGTGACCTCTCAGTTGCAGCTCTAAACATCTGCAACCCTTCTTCATGCCTCCACTCCAGCACCTAGACTTTAACCCTCTGGAAACATAAGCCCAATTAAACTCTTTCTTTTATAAGTTGTTGTGGTCATGATATTTTAATAAAAGTAACTATTACAGTTATGGGGAGGGATGAATTGAAATTGTAGGGGTATATGAATATATTAAAATCATATCAAGACAACCAGGCCCAAGAACTTATTAGACACACAGATCATGGAAAGGGTATTACATGGAAAGGGTATCACTTTTTCACCTGCACCCCATAAAGTGAGGTTTACCTTGAGAAGACTAGGCTGATTCCATGACAGGCTTCAAATTGGCAGTTAAAGAGACTAGGCCTAAATCTCTGTGTCCAAGAACTGGACAATTTCAGGCAAGTCGGGCCTCAGAAACTGCCCTGCCACCTGGCCTGAGGCAAAGACAATGAGTCAGCAGCAGTTTTCAGACCTTTCCCAGCAAGTTTTCAGTCCCCACACCTGGTAATGGAATGTCGGTAGAGATGGACCCAACAGATTAACATAGAGGTCACCTACCCTGGAATTCTCTAATGTGCTTTAAATCAGTCCTGCAAGTTCACTTGGGTGTCTCTCTATCTTGATAATGAGGAGACCCCAGCATGCTGGACTTGTGCAGATTAAAACACTCATTGCGTTTACATTCCATTTGAGTCCAGGGTGTCATTCTCTGACGAATCATGAAAAGGGTGTTACTCTCTCACCTAGACTCCATAAAGTGATGAGTACCTAATACTATGATGGCTAATACTTGATGTGTGTGTTCAGGTCCAACAGTCATGAAACTCAGGACTGTCTGGCTCTTTGGCTTTCTGCTGCTGATGTGGTCAGTTGAATGCCATCTGCTAGCTTATCTCTTTTCCCACCTGGATCCAAACCTAGCATTTCCTGCTCTTGGCCTACATTCTACCTTTCACCTCACAGCTGGACTCAACTCTGCAGCTTTGCTCTAAAATCTCACTCTCCTGAGTCTGACTTTTCCCACAGTCTCTGCAGCAGCTGTTTATGTCCTGCAGGTAGTTTTAGATTCCTTATCTTATCAATGCAAACTCTACTTGCATTTCCATCAGTCCACTGCTGAAATCTTTCCAATTCTGCCTTAGCCTCTCTATCTCAAATTCATTTTAAAATCACATGTACAGACAGATAGACACAGGTATTTACCCCATAATGTGTGATATGAGAGTTAATATTAACATTTAAGATTAGAATACAGGATCCTGCATTTGCCTCAGTCAGATACCAAGGTAAGAAGGGTTATTTGATAAACAGCTGCCATGGAAACCACCACACCTAGTGAATTCTTTGTTATTTGTTAAATTCTGGCTTTGTGAAAGGACACAAACCTGTTCCAGATTTCGGGCGCAGTGCCCTATTAAAGACAATAGTCAACAAGACTCTTCTTTTCTACTTCAAGATGAAAAAAATTGAGTCTTCATAGACTATCTTGTGTTATGGCTTGAACCTGATAATGCCTCCATAGTCTCATGTTTTGAACCTTTATCTCCACCTGATGATGTGTTTTAAATGGCCATGGTCTTTTAGTAGATAGGGTCTACCTGTAAAAGTAGGTCCCTCGGGCTGGAGAGATGCTCAGCGCAAAGAACACTGACTGTTCTTCCAGAGGTCCCGAGTTCAATTCCCAGCAACCACATGGTTGCTCACAACCATCTGTAATGGGGATCTGATGCCCTCTTCTGGTGTGTCTGAAGTCAGCGAGTGTACTCACATACTTAAATAAATAAAAAAAAAAAAGTAGGTCCCAGGAATAAGTCTTTGAACATTACAACCAGGCTCCTAGTTCCAGTTGCTCTAGGCTTCCTGCCTGTGAAGACACCTCTTCTACGTGATCCCACCCACCAGAGCTGAGCTTCTTTGCCATAATGGGATGGAATCTGTCTGAAACTATGAGCTTCAGTAATTCTTTCTATAAGATTTTCCCTCTGATGGTGTCTTTGATCACACTAATGCAAAATTAACTAACATACCCACATTACGTAAGTAAGCCCTAAATAATGACACATCTTTGAAAGATCTAAAACTGGAGAAGAAACAGAGAAAGAGATCATGGGATGGTAGATACAGTAACTACAATAAAGTCATCACAAGCTAAGAGACAGCTGTAGTCACCAGAGGCTGGAGAAGGTAAAAGAGGAGCTCTCACTGAACTTCCAAGGGAATCTGCTGCTAGAGTAGAAAAATATCCTGGCCAAGAGAATGGAATCTCTGGCCTCTGAGGAGACCTACCCTTCCAGTTGGGCTGGTTCAATCTCTTTGGCTGAGACCTCTAAGAGATGCTAAAGAGATGGGATGATAATTAGTCTTTTAATGAGATAAATTATTTTTTCATTGTCAGAATCCCCACCTCTAGTGGACCTCAGCCATGTAGAACTTTGCGTCTGCCTGCTTTTCTGAGTTATTTAGAAACCTGTGACTTTTGATTCTCTTCCATCATTTTTCTTAATGTTATTTCCTTAAGAGTGTGGGTTTCCTCCTAACATTTTGAGCTCCTTACTCTTTCTCTGAATCTACCATGTATCTTTCTTGTCTACCAGATCTGATCTCCAAGTCGTCTTAAATGGTATAGCTTTTCCCCTTTCTCCTCTGTTCTCCACCAAGGAGCTCCCAAGGGTTTTTTTTTTTTTTTTTTAAATAATAAAACTCTTCTCTAGCTTCCATTTGAGTACACATGTAAGTTCTGTTATTGACCTGGCTAAGAACTTTAGAAGCAGACTCTAATTTTCCCTGTCTCGCTACTAAGATGTCATTTTCATTTCAGACTACCATCTCAAAGATCTGTGACAGAATACTTTCCAGCCATTTAAGACACAAGTCCAAGATTTGTCATGGCAGTCCACTAGTAACCTCTGTCATTTTAAACGATTGTTTGAAGACTTTGTTTTCCATTAGTTCATTGTGTAATAGGGGACCTGTTCTTATACTAAAGGCTAACAAAATCGCCCCAGGCTCATTGAATAATTTGTACTGATTGAATTCTTTTTGGAACAATTCTACATGTTGATTCTTGAGTCGGTCACAACAGTGAAGCTACAGAATTACCCTATTGTCACAAACTTCTCAAGTCCTTTTATAATGAAATCCATCTCCTTTTTCAAATCTTTATTTTTGAAATAAGAGTTTGGAATTATTTGCCAATATTTTGGCAGATACCAAAATCCTTTAAACTTGACACAAAATTTTGATTCTTTAAGAATTTCATCTTCTCTGGATAATGACAACTTCCTCTTTGATGTACTTAATTAAGCCTTTTGTTTATAGTCAAAGTAGATTTACATGTAGTTCTTGGAAGCAAAGGGCAGATCTCGTAAGTCCTCTATCTAGTTTTCTCAAACAAACAAACAAAACAAACAAACAAACGAACAAACAAAAAAAAAAAACTCAGCAGACTCAGGTCCAAGTGAGTGAGGATGCAGACTGGCAGACAGTTGAATTGACCACATCAGTAGCAGGGGACTGGGTAGAGCTGAAGGCACCAGAACACTGTCCTAAGTTCTCTTCTTGTCTGTCCTAGATGCACATACTGGGTATCAGTCATCACAGCACAGACTAGTTAGATGTATAACATTTCACAAAATTAGTGCAGTTCTAAAGCTAGTATTTTAAACATTGGTACAATGCCCTGATCTCCGGTTTTCCAGTAGCCATTCCTCTATGTGGGTTTTTTTCTATGCAATTTGAGCACATGTGGAGTCCTGAGTCCATCACAACAGTGAACCTACAGAATTACTTTATTTCCACAAACAAAACTTCTCAAGTCCTTTTATAACCATGGTCACCTCCTTTCCAACTCTTATTTTGGGGGACAGCAAATTGACAAATGGTAAGGAAATTGTGCGGCGGGGAGCATCTCAAGTTTCCATTTGGGCGACAACAGAAGTGACAGAGTTGCAGCAATATATAACAGGCTTCTATTTGCCACGGAGAACAGATTCTCCTGAAAACGAGAAATATTAAAACATCTTAGGGTTCATACACTGTTTAATATTGTCCTGTATTGAGCTGATGAACTCAATAGACACGGGAGTGGAGGAGCTGCTGTGTACCTGACACTATTTTCATGCTGGAAACACTCAACTAGTGTTTCAGAATTCCTAGGGGACAGCAGTTGAGCAGCTCTAAAATGAAATTACATCCTAAATGCTTGGTAGAAAACGGGAGGCTCTGGTAAAGTTGTCAAAGGGCATCTCCCTCTAGGAGCTATGAGGAGATTTGGGACAGGAGTTAAGAATGTGGCAGGAGAAGCCACTTAGATGCTGTTACAGGCACAGATAGTAAATGTGTGGCCTCTGGTGTCCTGCAGAGGGCAGTGGATGGGCATGTAGATGAACACCAGTGGGTATATCCTGGTGATGGAGATGTGACCCTTATGCTGACTGCTGGAGGTAAGGAAATGAGGAAGTTCTTACCCGTCACATGCTGTGACGCAGGGCAAACTGTGTGAAGGGTAGTGGAGACTATATGGATTAAAAACAAACGTGCTAGAAGGAACTCTGGAGTAAAGTAAGGACAGTAAAGTAAGGTCATGCAAAAGAGCAGAATGGCTGGCTAAACTGATAAGCAGTTGCCTCAGCATTTGCATGCAAATCAGGGAAAGGTCCCTCTTTTAGGCATGTTTTTGCAACATAGAGACATAAGGTGAGGTCCATCTCATACACTAAAAGCTTTATCAAAAACAGTGAAAGAATTGTTATTGTGAGCTGGGCGGTGGTGGCGCACGCCTTTAATCCCAGCACTTGGGAGGCAGAGACAGGCGGATTTCTGAGTTCGAGGCCAGCCTGGTCTACGGAGTGAGTTCCAGGACAGCCAGGGCTACACAAAGAAACCCTGTCTCGAGAAAAAAAAAAAAAAAAAAAAAAAAAAAAAAAAGAATTGTTATTGTGCTCTTTTACCAGTTGCAAAACTGTCATGGACACACTAAGCAATTTGCTTCACGTCACTTACTAGCTATTAATGAGTAGAAACGGAATGCAAACTCTTCTAACTCCAACTGCAACCCTGTTACCGCACATGTCTGTCAAAATTACCACAGGATAGGGCAGGGCAGTGGCCTGGAGGAATGGGAGAGAAGAAGGATTTGAGTTGACTTCGAAATCCATAGAACCTGAAAGTTACATTTCTCACTGGCTGCTGTTCTTTCTTGTGAAGCAAGCAATCTCTTTGGATTTGGCTTCATGAATAGAGATGGAAAATTTGACTATCGAATGGAACGCTACAAAACACCAGATGCTGTATTTGAGCAGACCTTCTCTGGGTAAATAAATTACACATTAAAATACAAACTAAGCCTCAAAGAGACCTCAGCAGTTCTACAGAAAATACCTCAAAATAAATATATAGAGAAAATAACAAAGGATTCATAATTAAGCTTTCATATTTAATCAGGATACAGTCAGGATAGCTCAGATGTGGTACCTGGTTTGTCTCCATGTAAACAAACCTCCACCACACAGTCCCACCACCACAATTGGTCACTCTGCCATGGCTGCCTTGCCATAAAATGCCATGGCTGCCCTGCCATAAACGAATGAAATACGTTTTTTTTTTCTTTTTGGTTTTTTGAGACAGGGTTTCTGTGTAGCCCTGGTTGTCCTGGAACTCACTCTCTAGACCAGGCTGGCCTCGAACTCAGAAATCTGCCTGTCTCTGCCTCCCAAGTGCTGGGATTAAAGGCATGTACCACTACCGCCCGACTTGAAATTCTTTTGAAATTGTGGGCCAATATCCACCTTTCCTTCCATATATATATATTATTTTTTTTTTTTTGCCTGTCAGGTATTTTGGTTACAGTAACACAAAGATAATTAATATGCCCCGGATTACCCATGTGCATCTGAAACAACATTGTGGAAGATGCAAATTCCAGAGACATTAAGGAGCAAGGATAAGAATTCTTTTGCCATGGAATGGAAGCAAAGAAGACACTGTAATGGACATTATCCTAGTATTTGTAAAGCAATTGGAAAAGCAACCAGAAAAGGAAAATGAGGTGATTCCTGTTTCATATTTAGGACATAAGTATACATCAAGGAAAGATATGCTGCACATGAATGAAATAATGCCAGCATTTGAAAGTCAATCCATCCAGGGTTCCAGGATTTCTATCTAGTTCCTTGGGACAGGCTGTAATTGAACTGACCATGGTTGGAAAAAGGTTCCACAAACTTAAAAGTGCGGAATGCCCAGTGGAACCCGTACCTGGACCGGAGGAGCCCAACAATGGATCAGAAAGCTCTATTTTGTTTTACTTTATCTCTGTTTTGTTACTTGTGCATTTCTTAGCCCTGTTGTGAACACATGGGATTTTGGCCTCCACATTGTTGCTAATCTGTCTGCAATGACTGGGTAATTTCACTAGAGAACAGTCTTAAAGGGATACTAACAATTGGGTGGTATTTTGTTACACCATCTTTCTGCCATCTTGCTTTGCAAAGCAAACAGCTCATTGGAATGTGATGTAACTAGAGAAGTTAATGTTTAATAAAAAGAGCGCAGTCAGCCAGAGTCCTCTTGTGTTTAAAGGGTTTCCACACTACCTTCTTCAGAAAGGAAGTTGCAGGGGTAAGCAATTATGTCTTAGGATAACACGACTTTATTCAGTATTTGTTCAGTTGCTTTTTCTGTGAAGCTTTTTCTAGCTGAATCTTTTTTTTTTTTTTTAATGGAATGTGGACAGAAGTGTTTTTAGCTGACTCGAGGCTTACTTAATTTTATTTACTAAGAGAAGACTGTCAATGGTGTAGTCACATTTTCCCATTTGCTTCATGACTGTGAAAATTCTTAAGGCATTTATTTTAAAAGTCTGACAAATATGAATAATATATATATATATATATATATAATTTTTTTTTTTTGGTTTGTTTGTTTGTTTGTTTCTTGTTTTTTTTTTTCGAGACAGGGTTTCTCTGTGTAGCCCTGGCTGTCCTGGAACTCACTCTGTAGACCAGGCTGGCCTCGAACTCAGAAATCCGCCTGCCTCTGCCTCCCAAGTGCTGGGATTAAAGGCTTGTGCCACCACCGCCCAGCCCTTTTAAGGCACTGTAAAACTATGACATTAAATGAGAAAATTCCTTAGGAGGTAGGTAATATTTTACAAATTATGTTTACAGAAATGCACCTTTTGGGGGAAATCTACTAATAATCTTAATAAGTTTTTGTAATATTCATTTGCAAATAATTTTGAGAGCAGGGAATTTACTTTGTAGTCACTATTTGAATACATTTTCAGATGTAGGTCACAGTTATACACTGTATCACCTAATGTAATTTATAATGTGGACACAAATGTTTTCACACACTGAAAGATACCCTAGAAGTAGAATGGAAATGATATCATTATATCATTTAAATAACCAAAGCTTTATAGTATTTAGAATTTTATTTTATGTTAATAAAATGATTATTGATTAAAAACTTAAGTATGCTTTTTATGCAAAGGTAAATTTTATACACACACACACGCACACATATCATAGCAAATTAAACCACTTAGTTTATGGACTGTATTGGGTATATATCAAAATATAGTGCTGTGAAAACTGCCAACATTCTAACTCTTTTATGATTATTGTGTTCTTATGAACAAGGACGAAGCTAGAAATTCTGAATGTACCTTGTTATAAAAGTTCTAAATCAGCATTCTAAACTACACCTGTGTTTTCTATTTTACCCAGTATATATGGCTACTTTTACTCTGTATTTCTCATTAAACGGTCATACCTCTCTACTTTTTTTTTTTCCAGCAAGATGAGTTTCTGGCTACCCCTCACAGTTTGAGCATATATATATATATATAATCATAATCCTAGCATTGACCAGCTTCTATTCCTCATAAAACCTATGGTTATATACATTATTGACTACTGTCTTAAAAACTACCCCAGAACTTACAAAACAAATGTGTGTTATGTCAGGACGTTGTGGGTTGTTTCATCTGGGTAGGTCTATTGGCATGGTTTGGAGTCACTTTGGTGCTTCATTAAGCTGTGTTAGCTCTCTGTCGATGGATACATTTCCTGAGGATATCAACACAAAGCAGGCATGATCTATTGCAGCTCAGCTTGTTATAGGTTTGTGGCCATGTTGGTTAGATTGATGCGTTTTTGTGCCTGTGGCAAGGCAGGACTTCATAGCAGGAGCTGGCCAGTAGGGCTATTTTAACATATCAAAATGTTTGCATTGAATTATAAACTCAAATACGATGTAGGAGGTCACAGTGACAGAGAAGCAAATGAGAGAGAGGATGTGGTTGGGTTCCTAATGACCCTTAGTAATCTAATTTCCTCAAGGAGTTCTTACTTCTTACAGGGCCCGACGTCCTCCAGCAGCATCAAAGGCTGGCAACCAAGACTTTAACACATGGTTTTAGGGACACTAACCCAAACCATAAGAGGTTAGAAGGCACAACGCAGCACACCTACACTAGTGCCTTCTTGTGGGTTACTGGGATGATTTGTAGATACTTATTCCCCCACCTCCTACATGGTACTCTCTCATCGTTCAGTGTCCTGGTCTGAGTTACCTTACATGGTGACTGGAATCATTGGTGTCCATGTGTATATATGATCTACTCTTCTAAATGCAGAAGAATGATGCCAACGTAATGTGATGGACGCATTATAATTACAGATTGGGCCGGGCGGTTGTGGCGCACGCCTTTAATCCCAGCACTTGGGAGGCAGAGGCAGGCGGATTTCTGAGTTCGAGGCCAGCCTGGTCTACACAGAAAAACTCTGTCTCAAAAAAAAAAAAAAAAAAAATTACAGATTGGAGTTTTATCTCAAACCCCACATGCATTGAATAGAGGATGCTTCTTCTTCTTCCTCCTCCTCTTTCTCTTCCTCCTCCTCTTCCTCCTCTTCTTTTTCTTCCTCTTCCTCCTCCTCCCCCTCCTTCATTTTTTGAGACAGAGTCTCTCTATGTAGTCCCTGCTGTCCTAGATCTCACCATGTAAAACAGGCTGGCCTTGAACTCACAGAAATCTGCCTCTCAAGTGCTTGGATTAAAGGTATGTGCCACCAGGCATGAACAATGAATATTCTTTTTAAGCAAAAGAGAGGGACTAGGAAGTTACTCATTTGGGGTGCAGCTTGGCTCTGTGAGGTCCTAGCACTTTGACTTTGGGCATAGTTTCCTTCTCCTCCTTCCCTTCCTCCTCTGTATTTATAAGATCAGATGAATAAGCAGATGTAACGATCTCAGACATGTGCTGGCACACAGCAAGTATACAAGCAACATTAGCTTTAGAACATTAGTGATCATTGCCTGTTATTATAACACATAGTAATATCAGGTTGGTTAGTCCCTCCCAGAGCTGTAACGTTCCCTGCATTCTCCTTAACTGTGATCACAGATCCTGAGCATTTCACCTGTCTACCTACCCTAGACAAAAAACCCAACTCTTCCACAAAACAGGCTAAGTCACAATCATTCTAAAGAAGAGATTCATTGACTTAGAAAAAAATCACAACCCATACTGAGTAAGAAATATATAGATAGTCTACATTTTAACACAAAACATACACACAGACACAGATTCTCACACACTGGGCAGCACATGTTTTAGGAATGGTTTGGCACTAGTCTCCTCAATGAGTCAAAGCAAAGCAACGTTGGTTGTAAGTCAGTCATTCATTTTATTGTTGACCAAAGAAAGGATTCTGAGCTTTATCTTACTGAGTGTTGGAAATGGGAAATCAAACAGACGGTAGGAACAAGCATTGCTTCAGGTGTGGTTTTATCAGAATGTGACAAATATAGTTTCCTTCCTCGTCTGTTAAATTACAGAGGAAAAGCTCATTCCCAAACAGGAACTTATTTTCCCACTCAAGTGACTTCATAAATTCTTTTAGTGGGATACAGGAACTAGAGGGGAGGTACGTGTACATTAAGTGTTATGGTTTTCAATACTGTAAAAACCAAATGCCCCTCTCTCCTATGGGTTTATATATTTGAATGCTTAGCTATCAGTTAGTGAAACTGTTTAAGAAGGATTAGGAGGTGTGGCCTGGTTGGAGGAGGGTGTCACTAGGGGTGGCCTTTGAGGTTTCAGAAGTCCACACCAGGCCCAGCAATGTCTATTCTTTGTTGCCTGTGGATCATGACTTAAAACTCCCAGCTACTGCTCCAGTATCACGCCTGTCTGCTTTCCACCTTGACGATAATGGACTAATCCTCTGAAACTGTAAGAAAGTCCTCAATTAAATGTTTTTTGTTTGTTTGTTTTGTTTTTTCATAAGAGTTGCCCTAGTCATAGTATTTCTTCACAGCAACTAAGTAACTAAGGCAAAGGGCTATAGAGTGTTTGGAATTTAGCTCAGCTGTTTCCTGTTTCTTTTTCTTCCCTGGGCCCTAAGCATCAGAACTCATAGTTCTTTTTTAGGTGGTGTGTTTTATGTTTTGGGGGAAAGTTGAAATTTGATAACATAATTGTTCTAATCAAACCCTATTACTTCATTACAATTTAATTTTTGCTACCATAAATTATCCCGATTTCCAAAGAAATAAGTTAACAGCTGCTAATTATTCACATACAGTTTTGAAACTAGAAATATTGTATTCTTAGATTGTGCTTAGTAAAATTTGTGTTAACTTCCCAATTACCTATAAAATCTTGATAAACGGTAAAGTTCCTAACAGATGAGAAAAACCTTCCTCATACTGCTAATAATTTGAAAGAAGAAATTGACATGCAGCATGCAAGCAATATTCTTCCCCTTGGATAGATTATTCAGAGTTGCAGAATTCGTTATGACTCCCCTGCCTAGAGGATTTTTATAATCAGTTACTTAGTTTGCAGGAGTCAAGAGAAGAGTCTCTATGGTCCTAGTCTGAATCAATTCTAGAATGGGACTGGTCATTTCAAATTACCGCCTGAAAGGCTGGGATTCTGTGTGCGTGTGACTGAAGGGGGAGGCGCTGACACATTTTCCCTCCTCCCCGGGTGCCATTCAGCTCCTAGCTGCGGACGCCGCAGCTCCCACGTGGCAAGTCCAGATTGAATCGCAGACGCGACGGGGGATCGTGGTGGCTGTGGCCCTTCTTCCTCCCAGCATCCCATCGTCGGCTCGGTCCTCCACCGCCAGGGGGCGTGCGCGGCTCCGTGGCTGCCGAGCCCCTCGGCCGCGGCGGGAAGCGTGGAGGAGGCCTGGGACCAGCAGGCTTCCTCCTCGGAGCGGGCCGGCGCGAGGCGAAGCCGGAGGAAGCCGAGGCGCGATCTGCGCGATCCGCGCGCTCGGAGGCGGCGGCGGTGGCGGTGGCGGCACCTCCCGTCGGCCTCCGTCAGGACTGAAGGCGCGACCGCAGACGGGTGAGGCTCGGGCAGGCGGCGGGGCTGGGCGCGGCTGGGAGCGTGGAGGCAGGAGCGGAGCACCAAGCCGGCTGCCTTGCAGCCCAATGCGGGGCTGGGTTGCTGCGGGGCCCGGCCGTGCGGAGCATTGCGGCCCGCTCAGCGGCGTCTGCACCCGGCGTTGGGTCGCGGCCGCCACCGGGCTCGGGCTGTACCTGGAAGCCGGTGTTTGCCCCTCGTGGTCGGAATCCTGCAGGTTGAGTGTTCCCAGAGAACGGGATGGGATGGACGGGCAAGTGGATTCGAACTCTGGACTGGACTGCCTTGACTCACTCCTAAAGTTTGCGTCTCTGCCTAGCTGGAGCTGCTTTTTCCCTTTGCAAGCGAACACATAGGTGTTCTATGCCTTTGATGAGCGCTGTTCATTTTATTTTATTTTATTTTTTCTGCTGTATTCACAGCTGTAGTATTCATGATGGTCAGCGTTCTTATACTTAATGAGTGACAGATGGACGACTTGAGACCGGCCCATCTAGCTGTAGCTTGCGGAAGTCATCAGCTTCAATTTACATAATTAATTCCTATAATATAGAACTACTATCTGATTTAGAACTTTTGCCTTGTTTTTTTATACATGCATACAAAACCTCTAATTTGCATCTTTACCATCTTAGAGTTACTCAGTATTTCCTAGCGCATATTAAGTTTTTACAACTCCTCACACAGGTCAGATTTTACAGGTTAGAATACAAATTCCCTGAGATAGTAAGTAAAGTTGGATGATAATGGCAGATCCCCGTGGCCTGTGCGTTCCTGAAAGGACCAGTGATAGACTTAAATTTTCCAAGTCTTTGAAAACATTATTTTTCATACAGTGCCTTAGGGAGCACAGAGAAATCTCCATTAATGAAGAAGTAAAGTTAAGAACGTCCCTGATGCCACTAACCAGGAAAGTGGCAGAAAGGTAAGTTAGCATCCCTCGCCCTGCTGTCCTTCACTCCGTTTCTGGAGGTTGCTCATCCGGTGATTTCTCCAGCAGTTTACTAGGTTTTTAGTTTTATGCAAGTGGTTAGTTAGGCTTGTTTCATAGATTCTTAAAACATGTACTCTACTTATTAAACCAGCTGATGACTTCCGGCAAGTTACAGCTAGACGCATCGAACTCGAATCGTCCATCTGTTGTCACTCGTTACTTAGTAGTAAGCACCATGCTTACTACAGCAGGAAAAAAAAAAGGGGAAAAAAAATTCTTCTTTGTAGGAAGAAGTAGTAACTTAAAGGGCAAGATACAGTTCTTCTTGTCAGTGACTTTCTGTGTCCCTATGGCTGTGGAGACGGGACGACACAGAATGATGGGCTTATGTAGACCAGAGAGGCAGGCACAGACTCTCAATGGCACATTCTCTGTTTTGGTCCCTCCCTTGGTAAGAGTGTTGAGCATCTTGTGTGATAGTTCAGTGGCTGTATGAGCATCCTTAGTAGTGAGGCCTGGTGATTTTCCTCACAGCTCCTTCAGGCTTCCTAGGCAGTTGCGTGGGGTCAGCTGTGTAAACCGATGGCACCATGCATTACCTGTAATTAGTGGGCTTGGAATGAGTTTTGAAGGGCATTGGTTAGGATCAAAATAGGAGCTTGTAAAATTGTTTTAGCTGATAAAATTTTAGCTACTTGGCCTCTTTCTATTCTGTGCCCATGGCTGCTGACCTGCCTTTCTGTTTGGGCAGATAGAACCACTCTGTCCAAGCACTTTTTCTCGGGGTGCTTTGGCTGCTGAGTTCTGTGAACCTTGGTGTACTTCAGTTTTACATTTGACCTAGGTATGAATGAAGGGCAGGGGAATCCTGAAACAGGAGATTAAGAAGCTGTAAATCCGTGTCAAGTGTAATGTGAAGTAGTTCCAGGAAATGAAGATCCCATCACGCTGGGTGGAAATTTATGCCCTCTCGTTCTTCCTTGTTTTCTTTCTTAAAAACAAAAAAATAAAACAAAACCCCAACAGAGTGTAAGCTCAAATTTGGATGCCCTATTTTGTTCTTCCTATAGGTAAAATTTATTTTTTTTATTTTTGTTATTTTTCTCAAAAGAAATTTATTTTTATCTTTCTTTTCATAGGTAGGGGGTGGGGCCAAGGCCCAGGCTATGGGGCTTGTGTGGAGATCAGGGACCACTGGTAGGAGGAGTTGGTTTTCTTTCTGGGCCTTGAAGTCAGGTTGTCAGGCTTGTCAGCACACTTACCGTCTGAACCCTTTGTCATTTTGCTTCATAATATTTGTCTGTCTGCCCATCTTCTAATAGGATAGGATTAAGGTATTTAAACAGGTGTAGAATTCTAAAGAAGCAAGCAAAACTAAATGTTATTTTGTCGTTGGTCTCTGCACTGGGTCCCAGAAATCTAATGAGCATTTCAGTTTGTCAAGTGGCTATTAGATTTTTAAACAAAATGCTGCTCTGTGGAAGAGAAGAGCTGTAAGAAAACCTGGGGACAGTTTGAGCTAGAGTCTGTTCTAAGCATGGCAAACAGGAGTTCTTTCTTCTTTTCCTCACCCCAGTCTCCAGATTTCCCGCCTGCCCCTCCTCTTCCACCTGGCAGACCGGGTCCTGGGACTGCCAGCCCCATTTCCATTCAGAAAATAATGAAAATTCCTGTCCTAGGAATTGGACTTTGGGATTTGATTTTGTGTTGGATCTGCCTTAGCTTTCATTTTTGATTTTTTTTTTTTTTTCCTTTTCTTAACTTTTTCTGTGTGGGTCGGTGTGATGTAATCCTGAAACTCTCAGCTCTAAGCCTTAGAGAATCACCCAAAAAGAGCTTGTTAACCATGCAGGGTTTTAACACCTACTCTGAGGAGTCGGATCCTGCAGGTCAGCAGTAGCAGACATATTTCCTTGTCAAAAGGCACACTAGTGATTCTGACTTCCCTGGTGTGGGTAACACTTTATTGAGGCCTTCAAAGAACTTGATAGGATGTATTTTACTAAAAACAAGCAAAAAAAAAAAAAAAAAAAAAAAAACCCTAACAAACAAACAAGCACAACCCAAACATGTTTGGAAGCCTCTGTATTTCGACTGTTAATGGAATAGCAGTGCATTTCTTAAAATTAACAATATACCTTTTTAGGTGTCTTAAGGTTTTAGGGCTTCTCTTGTAATGTTATTGTGAGGGCTAGGATGTAATATAAAAACCAATTATATTGAAGGCTGGGAGATCACTCAGTCTGCTTGCCAGAGGATCTCTGGGGCTCTTTGCTTGGGCAGTCTAGCCTAATGAGTAAACTCCAGTTTCAATGAGAGACCACCTAGGGAGTAACCGAAGAAGACACCAGACAATGATGTCTGGTTTCATACACCACACACAAGCATACCCAGCTGCACAGCATATGCACACACCCACACAGACATGTACACACACAAACACCATACACACACAGACCACACACACACAGAATAATTATATTAATATTTCTTCGATGTTCAACCACGTACACTATTTATAAGAGTTTATGGAAGGTGGACTTATCTGACATGTGTTTGTATTGAAGATTGTCCTGGTGGCTGAGCTTTAAAGTTTGCCTCAGAGATCTCTTCAGGTGTCACGCAGTCCAGTCCATTTCCATTTATTTATGCATTAGTGGCTTAATGGAAAGTCTTGTAGTAGCCGGGCAGTGGTGGCACAGCCTTCTAGTCATAGCGCTTGGGAGTCAGAGGCAGGCAGGCAGATTTATGAGTTTGAGGCCAGCCTGGTCCAGAAATCGAAAAAAAAAAAAAAGTCTTGTAGTTCACTGAAATATTTACTTCAGGCAGTGTTTAAGCAGGGGTGGCAGTTCCATTTGACCTCTAGCTTTTTATCAGTTCTTTTAGTTAGTTAGTAGCCTTCATTTACTCCTGTTTATTGACAATATGCCGACACACACCACATACCCTCCTGGGTTGAATGGTTTTGAGATGTGATGGTAATAAGGTTAACAGCAATCTGTCAAAGGAGACCTGAACTCTGGCTGTGAGTTCAAAAATGAAAAGCTCAGATGGCTTTCAGGATCCTGATGGAGTTGTCTATAGGTTGGAGTCCATCTTTCTGTGCTAGCGAGAAGTCAGTGGAGAGTAGCCCAGCCTGTGAATGAGCATCCTTTAGAGAGGAAAAACTTGCTTAGCTATATTGTTAGGTTCAAGCACAAACACAAGGCTGTTTTCTTTTGAATCCCTTAAGTGTTTTGTTGGAAAACATTGTCAGGTGCATGCGGATCAACTGGCATATTTCAGTAATCGGTTAGCTCAGGTGCCTGGAGAGGAAAGAAAGAACTCTAGGTGTCTCCGTGGATTCTGTACTTTCCAGAGTTCTGCTAGAAGCTGCCCACACTGAGCTGTCTGTTGCAACACTGCTCTCACTCAGAATGTCAGGCTTTGGCACCTGTTGTTACATTAAAGGCTTTGGGGCAAACTTGGCCTTGGCTGAACACCTTCCCTAACCTGTGTTGAAGTAGAGACCGTGGATATTAGAACTGTGTTTGCCAGTGTAGGAGAAGGGAGCTTTATTCAGTCTGCGGGAGATCAGATAACAGTTTCTGAATTCTTCCTGGTTGCCAGCAAGGAAGAGTGATTTTGAAGTAAGGTAGAAGGACAGTTAATGAATGGCAGGCTTCAGAGGACACTGAAGTCTCACCAGTGCTGTGTTGTTTTGCCTCTTCTACATTTCTTGGGTAACAGTCTGGGGAAGTAAGGAGCACCCAGGACTTGAGTGTTTCCACTTACCCACGTTTAGATGTTAATCCTCTTTTAAATCAGTTTGCATTTTGTACTGCCGAAGACAAAAGAAGAAAAGTCATAAGATATTGATTCAGATAACTGAAAAATTCAGAGATGGGGCCATGGTGGCACATGCTAGTAATTCCAGCATTCTGGAGGTGGGAAACTGAAGTGTCAGGAGCTAGCAGTTGAAATTCTGACTCAGACAAGCAAACCAAAGCAGCCAGGAGTAGGTCATCTGTATCCACTCTTCCTAAGATTTTTCAGAAGAACAGTCTTCTGAAGGAGTTGTTCATTCTACTGGCTCGTTATTTCAGGTTATTCAAGAATAACTTTGTGTTCTCCTGTTTGGAGTACCACTTTGTGGGAGTGAAATTTGTTGTTGTTGTGCTTAAATTTCTTTCTCCAATCGAAATATAAGATTAGCTTGTTTCTTTAAAAACTTTTTAATTGTTAGGTTATCATTAATTTCTTTTCCTTTTAATAACTTTCACATTCTTTTTGTAGGGTTTTGTCTGCCAGGCAGTGGTAGCGCACGCCCTTAGTCCCAGCACTTGGGAGGCAGAGGCAGGCAGATTTCTGAGTTCAAGGCCAGCCTCACATTAGTGAGTTTATTGTAAAATATCCATCTGCAAAATTCACAAGGACACAGTAATAGTGGCTTATGTTGTATACTAGTTATTGTTTGCTCTTGTTTTGCAGTGCTAGGGAGCCAACTCCAGGCTTCTGATGTACCACTTAGCTAAAGCGTTCCTTGTTCTGCTGTTTCCTGTTTTTGTTTTGGACAGGGTTTGACATAGCCCAGGCTGGCCCCCTACTCATTTTCTAGTGAAGGATAATCTTGAAAGTTTGATCTTCTCATCTGTCTTAGTCACTGTTACATTTGATGTAAAGATACACCATGACCAAGGCAACTATTATATTAGAAAGTATTTAATTGGGACAGCTTACAATTTCGGAGGTCTGGTCTACTGTCATCATGGCAGGGAATGTGTTAGCACATATGGCACTAGAGCAGTAGCCAAGACTACATCCTGATCTGTAGACTAAGAGTCAGCCTAGCATGGGCTTTGGAAACCTCAAAGCCTACCTTCAGTGACATTACCTCCAATGAGGCCTCCTTATCCTTCTTAAATAGTGCCACTCCTGATGAATAAACATTCAAATACAGGAGCCTGTGAGGGCTATTCTTATTCAAACCACCATTCCATCTTCCCTCCTAAATGATGGGATTGCAGGCATGCATCATGACATCTCATTTTTATGGTGTTTGGAGATCAAACCCACGGTTTTGTGTGTGGTAGGCAGGCACTCTGCTGACTCTCTGCTCATGAGCCCAGGTCCTCATAGTGGATTTTTAAATGTTGATGCTCTTTTCCAATGGATACAAACTTCTTACATGCTTTTTCTTTGTTTGTTTCCAAAATTTCTCTGGCCTGTAGAGATCCATCTGCCTTTCCATGGGTTCCATCCTCATGCATGTACATCAAGTGCTTTAGTCAGTCTCCTCAGCCTAGGAAATGTGTTTAAGAACTAGGTTATACAAGTTGGCCAAGCATCAGATACACAGTTACCTGCTCTCTTTTAAAGCCTGTCTCAACGAAGGTATATCAGCATGCACATAAGAAGAGTGCTGTTACATTGTTTCTATGACCATAATCTTACCATCAGGGAAGCAGAACTTAGCCATTTCTGTCAGTGTCTTTCTGTCTTCAGCTATAGGTTTGGAAACAGTCCAGACTCACTCACTCCCCCTTTGCTGTGAGCAAGCAGCTCCAGCTATAGGAAGGTAAAGGTGTTTCCATTTGAATTCGATTCCTTCTGCTTCTCATGGAGTTGAGGCTTCTTTCCATGGAGGCTACACGCTGGCGAAATGACTGATCAAGCACAGAACTTGTGTGTTTGGTCAACACTATTTCCACAGAAGCCATCTGTATTTTTCAATCTTCTATTTTATTTTATTTTTCTAATTAAACAGATTACTCCTTGAGGCTCAGCTAGCCATATACTTAAGCCTGTATAGTCTTTAGGGAGAATCATGTTTTCAGAGTAGGTTGAGAAATAAAATTTGAATTCATGAAACATGAAGATGGTACGAAACCCAGATTTTGTTGTCTATATAAATAAAACTTTTTTAAAAACACTGTTGATCCAGCTTGTTGGTACACTTGGGAGACACTTGGCAGGCAGAGCTAGTCTGATCTCTTGAATTGCAGGCTAGCCTGGTCTACTTAGTGAGTTTTAGGGCAGACAGGGCTACGTTGCAGGACCCTATCTCAACGAGAAGAAAAAACAATAAAATCCAAAAGCTGCCATGTAGTTATACACTCCAACTTTGTTCCATCCAGATGTGGGTGTACAGCTGGAGTAGGAATTGTGGGACTTGATGCTAGAGCACCTTTTATACAGAAAATTTCTGGGTTTTTGCCTGGCAATAGTCACATGTGTAGAACTGTATGGAATTGCAACTTTTTTTTTTTTTTTCGTTTTGAGACATGAGCTCCCTATTTAGCTTTAGCTGTTCTAGCTGACCTGGAACTCACTATGTAGACCAGGCTGGCCTTGAACTCACAGAGATTTGCCTTCCCAGTGCTGGGCCTAAAGGTGTGCACCACTGTACTTGTTGTTTGAATCTTGTTTTTAGCAGTACATTTTTGTTTGTAGAGTAGCTTACCCTAGTGACTCCTTTAAATGTAACTTCTGTTGCTCTCAGTCCCAACCCATTTTCCTCTTGGACATTAAATGCTCAGAGGATGAAAATTTATTTTACCTTCTAATCTTGACATGACTTAATCAGTCCAAGTTCACCTGAAACAAATAAATGATGTAGAGGTGATAGGTATGTACATATACATATATATGTGTGTGTGTTTGTGTGTGTATGTCTACGGATAGATAGATAAAGGTTCTATGTAATAAGCTGTTTACATTTCTGTAGCTATGTGATTTATTATATATATTGCAATTTATTGGAAAAAGAAACGGGCTCACATAGCTCCAGAGGCTGAGAGATCCAGGCTTTGCAGTTGGCGAGCTGCCATCCAGCAGACCTGATAGCACAGTGTGCCTGTGCAGCGTAGCATTTTTCCAGCCTAAAGACAGGCAGAGAGCACAGTTTCCCTATCAGAAAAGCCAGTGTTTCCTCCTTTACTTCGACACCACGAGAAATGCAAAAGATGTGTCCTCAAAGGATGATGGGAATTCTCCCTACCAGAACACAAAGGACCTTTGCAGCAGAATCCAGGTGAGTGTCCTCTGATCTATTTGGAGACGGCAGTCAATGGGTTGAGGGCTCAGTCTCTAGACTACCTCTCCCTATTAGATGCCAATTACAAGTCCAGGCTGCTTTTGTACTTATGAGTCTGCTGGACTTGGACCACTATGAACTGGGGGCCCCCAAACCGCTTCCTGAGGCTCAAGTAATTTGAGTGGTTCTACTTAACATTCCCCGATTTCAGGCTATTAGAAATGACACCGGTGAGCAGATGCAGAGGTTGTGGTATGGGGAGGGGAACGAGTTTCCCTGTCCTTCTAGGTGTCCACTCCCCAGGAACCGTAGCGTTCTACCCAGTGGGAGCCTTCTGGGCTCTGGCCTGTGGCGTTTTGTGAGACTTCATTCCATAGGCATGACTGAAGCACTGGCAGCTGTGTTGAAATGTGGTTGGTCAGACAGGAAATGAACTAATGCTAGCAGACTGAATGGGGAACCCCGCAATTCATCTTGCCTCTTCAGCAGGCCTCAGGACTGAGGAGAGTCCTGTGACCTGTCAGACGAAGCTGCATCGAAGGTTATTTGCGGCTAGCATTGACACAGAGAAGGTAGGTTAGGTTTCTGCCTCTTGCAAGGGGAAAGAGAAATTGGAGTCTATAATAACAGATAATTAGATAATTCTTAAATCCTGCCTTGTGGGAAGGAATTTAGGGCCAGGAGCTATAGTATGGAAACTCTTATGTCTGAGGAGATATATTTGACACATCAGGTCTGGATTGGAGCCCCACTGGAGGAAGGCACTTCACCTCCCTCAGTCTAGATTCAGATGCTAATCAGCAGGAGGGCCCTTTCACATACATACTGAATGGTGTTGACTTAAGCCCTATTAGGATGGAATTTGCCTTCACAGACTGGGCTTAAGTATAGTCTATGTCTGCTGTTTTGTAGTTTGACCTGTTTTTTTTGTAGTCTCTTGAAAACTCCAGCTCTGGAAAGAACTGGTGGCTGGGATAGAGATGGGGTGGGGTGTTAAGAGCACTTGTTCTTTACAGAGGTACTGGGTTCAAACCCACAGTCTTCTGTCATTCCAGTTCCAGGGGATCTGATGCCTTCTTCTGAACTCAGTGGGCCACTGCATGCACAAAATGCTCAGACACACCATACACATAAAGTAAAAATTAAATTAACAAAAGAAAAGCCCCAGCCCACTTGAATATTGGAATCATCTGAATTTAATTGGTTTGGTTAAGATTGTTATTTGGCCAGCACCGAGTTAAAGTTGGAATAAGGTGAATGGTGGTTCTCTATTTTGTGAAATATAATCCATAATATTTTCTTTTCTTTGGATTAATTTTTTTTCAGTATTATGCTATAGTATATATTTGTATGCATATTTTCTTTCATTATATTTGTCTTGAGGTAGTAGTAGGATTTCTAACACTCAAACTTAAGTCAGTTTGACAGACTGTCAGATCTCCAGAGTGGCTAGTTTGCAGCAGAGATTAGCAATTCCCAGAGCAATTTGCCAGAGCCAAATTGATTGACGTGGTATTTTGTCAACAAGGTCTTGAGTACATCAGTTTGCAGTGGGGAGAAATGGAACAGGGTTTGTGAGTGTCCTTCCTGCTTTTAGGAACCTACTTGTCATCCTCTGTAAGGCCAGCACAGTACCTAGGACTACTAGACTATTCGGCTGGTGGAGGACTGGCTGGCCAGACAGTAATTGTTTTTATGGTAATTGTTTTCTGGCTTGTTTCTTTGATACAGAACAGTGTTATAATGAAGGAATGGGGATTGTGGTTGGACCTGTGACCTGTGCTTTTGTTACTGTTGGTTCTTATCTTAATGAATTCTAGACAGGGCCTTCTTATATAGCAGCCCAATTTTGAGTTAGAAAATTGTATTAAATTGGACCAATCTAGGTAGTTGGGCTCAAAGAACTGTTTAAATTAAAACATCCAGAAAACTGGGCTTGGTTCCCAGAGCTCCTACCTTAAGACTCTCTTCTTTACTCTCAGGCCCTGAGTATGCACACACTTCTAGTCAGTGTTCTTCACGTAGGGGGCAGTGTGACCTTCCTGCTTGTATTTTCAGGTGACATTTGCACTTCTCATTTAGCATTCTTATTTAAAATGCTGAAAGTTGTTTTGGACTATGCCATCACTTTTGGAGCAATGAATTCTTACGTATCCTGTCTTGAATATTTTAATCTTCACAATTTTGTTTGTTTGTTGCTTTTAAGAGACAGTGTGTTTCTCTGCATAGCCTTGGCTACCCTGGAACTTGCTTTGTAGACCAGGCTGGTTCAAACTCAGAGATCTGCCTGTCTCCACTTCCCAAGTGTTGGGGAATATTTGCATTTTGATTTGTTCTAAGACTGTTCTCTTTATTACTAATATTCTGGTTTTGGAAACTAGTTCAAGTTTTTGTATCCCACCTTTCACTGAGGACACAGAACATTTATGTCCTTTGACTTGCTGCCTGGAGACTCGCCTTCTGAATCGTTAGCTGAGACTTTTTTATTCCTTTACTGTTGGGTTTATTGTCTCTGGACCTGCCTTTTTCCTGTGCTGTTTCTTCCACCACCTCAGATTGTTGTGTCTTCAAATGCTCTTTAAACAGCCAGGCATGGTTTGGAATTAGCGCATCATAAACGCTCGCCTTACTTTGCCCTTAAAGTCTATTTCAGGACTCCTGTTCTTCTGATTTACACGTTTGCATCATTAAAGATGCAAGAAAGTTAATTAAGGAAATTAATGAAAGATGTGTTAATGATCGAGGCATTTTGATGAGGTTTTTAATAGAGAGATTTTTCTAAATATTAATTCCCTAAGATATTTTAATGGAAAACAATTGTATTCACAAATGTAGTTGCTTACAGAGCTGCCTGTTGGGAGTTTAGAAGCAAAATTGCTGGGAAGGCCAAGCAGGAGGCTGGCGACTTAATTATGCAGGTGTGGTCTCCCTCGGCAACGAAGCTGAAACGGCACCTCAGGTGTCTGGTACCCAGCTGCTTATCTCGTCTTAAAAGACATTTTCCTAGACCACACTCTGGAGGGAAATTATTTGGCATATGAGAGGGGAGGAAAGCCACGTGCGTGTTGTGAACGCAGAGTTCAATTTTACTGGAAACCAAAAGAGGATTTAGAACCCGTCGGAGTTTTCTTTTGAGGAGCTGAGTCGCTCCCCTACCCTGTCCCCTCCTCCCAGTTATGTGAAGGTTTGTGAATACTTTAGTATCTCTTCTTTTCTTTTAGAATTCTGGCGGGGGGCCTAAGGACTTTAACTAGATAGTATTGACTTTGACTATTGTAGAGATGTTGTTCACATAGATAACAAAGGAACAAAAAATACCAATAGTGAACAGCTCAGATAAAGTGTTGATGGATTTTGCTTCAGGTTACTTTTGCAGAAGAATGGGAGCCAGCTGAAGACATGGGGGTTGGGACCATGTAGGCTTTCCACCAGACTGCCTTTTCCAGTGAATAGGAAAACTGGATTTTCTTTTTGGTGCCCTTCAAGGAAAGGTCATTTTGGGAGAAGAGGGACTATCTGTGAATTATTAAATCAGTATGTGTGTGTGTGGTGTCCATGCTTGTGTTTGGGAACCTGTGTGCCACAGCGTGTGAGCAAGAGCTCAGAGACGTAATGTATTTCTGATGAATAGGCTCTGTTACACAAAACCATTTGAATTCTGTTCCTTTACAAAATGTCAATTGAAGTTGTCTGGTTGAATATGGATGTAGTTTTGGCATAAAAATCTTACTTATCAGTTCCATTTTAAGTAAAAGGTTCATGTATTTTGAATTTGGTAGGAAGGAAAAGCACACACACGACTTTTTTTTTTTTTTTTTTTTTACTTTTTTTCTAGCTTATGTTGCCAATTGGTAAAATAATATCAAAGAATAGTTTCTATCCAGAGTTTGCTGTGAATGCTTACAACAATGATATCCAAATTACGTTATTAAAAAATGACATACATAATTTGTCTCACCAGCGAGAATAAGACTCCCTACCACAATTTTGAGCTAAATCTGAAGCAAGCTTTAATTAAATACTGGCCAGGAGGGTGACTCTGGCTAGGTCCATGCCTGGGTTCCTAGAAAATGGCCACATTTTGCAGAGGCTTAAAAAGGCAAAACTTGAAGTCCACCGTATTTCCTATTAGGTTCAATCAGGTGCAAGCATACATCCTGACTTTTCCTGCCTATGCACCTCCCACCCACCTCCAGTCAAGCTGATCAGTGCAAACAAACTTGTTTAAGGACACACAAACTTGTCACTTGTTATTTCTCAAGAGCCATAGCCCCCAGCATTGTAGGTGTTATCTGTCTTTGGGCAAGTGGGGCTTACAGGTTAACTTTGGCTCTTACATATCCTGTACCGGCATGAACTGGTCTATCTAAACTCCATTTCTACAAATGGTTTCCTGTTGGTAAAGAGCTATTGACCTGATGTACCAGGGTTTGAATGTAAATGTTTCAAGTTCCTCATGGATATGTGATCGCTGAGGGTCATAGTCACCCTCTGTAGGCACAGGGATGAAGGCTCCTGGCCTTGCTTATTTATCCAAGGGAGCAAAGGACACAGGCAAGGGCAAGTGTTTTTGCTTTCTTTTAATGGCCCAGGGGAAGGAGTGGTCAGTGATAAAGTTTTTTTTATTAAAACATTGTTATTCGTAGAATACTTACAAATGGCATGGTATTTACTTAACTTGTTTTACATATCTATCCTACATTAACCTCAATCTAATGGTGGAATAGTCACTGTAAAATTCATGGTGTTGGCCTTTCCTTTTGATTTTAGGACCTTCTTTCTGAGAAGTGCTAGAGAGTAAGAAGACAAAAATGCGGGTAGCAGGTAAGATATTTATTTAACCCAGTGAAAATAATTTTATTTTTTTTTTATAACTTATTTTATAACCTGTTTGCTCAATAATAGCTAAAGGAGAGGTTGCATGATTCATTTATTCTTTTTTCAGCTTTCATCCTTCTCCCCCCAACTTCCTTCTCTGGGGGCTGGGGAAGTTTCTTGCTTCCTAGTCCAAACTGGTTTTAAGCTATCTTCTGGCCTCAGGTGCCATCATACCTGTAATGTTTTGGAAAGTTAAGTACCAGGCTGAAATAAGCTAAGTCATATTTAGCCTTTTCATTTTGTGTAGCTAACAAATCACTACTACATTTAGTAGGTATTGTATACATTTTTGTAGATTTGGCAGATTGGAATTATACCAAATATTAATATTTATTTTTAATAATAATTTTTAATGGGGTAAGTATATTTGTCTTATAATACATATAAAATACTCAAAGAATAGTTTTGAAAATGCAGAGAATGACTTTTTCTTGCTAAGTTAAAAAAAAAAAAAGGAATTCTAAAATAGAACTTTCTCCTGTGTGAAGTGTAGTATACATGAAGAATTTACTAAACTGTGGTTTTGCTTTGATTTTTTTTTTTTTTTTAGTCTAGGTATGAATCCAGGACACTAAAGCAATATGAAGTAGTGTGTTATTTACATTGAAAGTCATCCATAGTATTTTTTTTTTTTTTTTTTTGGTTTGATTTTTCCAGACAGGGTTTCTCTGTATAGCTCTGGCATCCATAGTATTAATGTAGGTATTAGTAAGCATCTTTAAAGGGTATACCCATAAATACTCAGTTGGCCTTTCCCTACCTAAAAGTGAGAACATGTTTCTCCTATGCTGCCTTCAAAGGCCCCTCCCCAAAGCACCTTGCTCTGAGGAATTCTGCTAACTCTGTGCTACAGGAGAAAACAGGTTGTTTTTCCAATCTCTAGATAATTAGTCTTCTTCTTAATTGTCATTTTCTTACAAGCAAACCCAGTATTTTCCTAGAGTCGTTTATCAAAGATGCCCAAAAATCGAGGTGGATGGACAAACAGCTCTTCTTAATTTCTTACAGTTGTGTAGAATCAAGAAGATTTGATCAAGCACCATCATTACTAAACCAAGTTAACTGAAGGTTGCTATACATGCTTTTGTAAAAACATGAAAAATTAGACTCTCTGTGCTATGAAGTTACAGAGCACCATTTCTAAGTAGTTATACGCTTGTGGGGTAAGAAGACTCCAGAAACAAGAGATTGTATTCTAAAAAAACATGTCACACTCTTGTTTTGTTTGCTTTGCATTTTGTTTCTGTATATTCTTAAGTTCAGCAGATTGATCTGTAACCTCGGTCTCCTGAGGATTTTTAAATACGCTGTTCAAGTGTGATGACCAGAGCAAGTTCTTACTTTGCGCATAATTCTAAATGCACTTAGTTAAATTAGCTTCATCAGCTAGTTCTTGTGTTTGTACTTTTCTTGGCATAAGTCTGGGGGCCTTTAATGGACTATAAAGGACAGTTAGTTATGAGTTCACTGCTTTGAACTAATTAATATCTCCTAAACGAAAATTCTTTCTTGTTGCTTTGAGAGGCTCACAGAGCCTGAAATGACACTTTGATAAGTGTGGGAACAGACTCAAAGCAGTGCAATCAGTGGCTAGAAGTAAGACAGAATGACACAACAAGTCAGGAATGGGGTTGTGGTTGTGATATCTTAAGCTCCTTCCAAGGTCCGCATTAGATGTTGGGACCAACTCTACAGACCATATTCCGTAGCAAGCTCCTGCAGTCTACCACTATAGAGACTGCAAGTGTCTCTGCTGCTAACTTTTCTGTCTCTTGGAGCATCTCGTTCTTTCTTGTTCCAGACCAGTGTAGGTGAACAGGTCCCGCTCTAAGACTCAGTGCTGAGGCTGGAGCGATGGCTGAGAGTTCATGCTGCAGAGGACCAAGGTTTGGTTCTCAGCACCCACACGGTGACTCTGAACCTGAGCCATCTGTAACTAGTTCAGGGGATCTAACACCCTCTTCTGACTTCCTCAGACACCAGGCATGCACATTCACAAAAAAATCTTAAAAAAGGAAAACACCCCATTAATGTGTCCCTGAGTTAAGTTCAGCCTTGAACTGTCTAAGTTTCATCCGTCTACTTTAGGAGACAGTGAGGGTTTATCCCCAGTTATAAATGCCCATGACTGCTAGAAAGTAAGGGAGAAGTGTACCATGCTCTATTCATAGCTCTATGTGAGGGGGTGCTAGAAAAAATCTCTGCACCTTCCTCCCAATTCATTTGTGAATCTAAAACGGCTCTAAAAACCACACGTGACCTAGCATGTGATCACCTTCACCTGGCATCTGTCACCTTCAAGCCACATCCTACTTGGTAAAACCTGTGTGTGCCGTCTGCCGTAGTCATTTGTCTATTGAGCATACATGTGTCGGGAGCTTGCTTTTTGTGAGAAGGCCGTCCAAACCAGATGGAATTTTGCTCACGTGTATATTAAAATACAGGCAGCTATAGTCGCTCTCAAAAGCAGGAAGCAGACTTTGGAGGGAGAAGTGAGGGGGTGGAGGAGAGAAGGATTAAGCAGTTGGACGTACTCATTTCCTTTTTCATTCCTGTATTAGTAGAATTTTTTTTTTTAAGGCATTATTTTTTTTAGAGCGGTTTTAGATGCACAACCAAATTGGGAGGCAGATACTGAGATTTTGCTAGTATCCCCTCACGTATAGCTATGAATAGAGTATCTCTAGATAGCGCTGAGGAGGCTCTGGATGTGACTTTCAGCATTGGAGGTCTTCCCAAACATCTTCAGTTCCTTCCTGCCCCTCCCCTCCTAGAATATAGACCATTCTTTTTGGATCTATGAAATTAGATGATCTTTTTTTTTTTCCTTTTTAAATTTTTCCTTACCTGCTCTGTTGATTTTGGCAGAAGAATATGTCATTTAGTGTTAGAATGGGGTACCATATAGGACACTAGGTTTTCTCCGGGAGGCTTTCGTTCCTGTCCGTGTGCAGCCATCAGCTTATCTGGGATCTTAGGGAATTGCTTCATTTCTGAGATTTTTTTTCTCTTTAAGGTTGGATAACTGCAGACTTCATCTACCTCTTTCCAATCAATAGAGCTTAAACCTGAACCATTAGCATGAGTGAGCAATTGAGACTGGTTAAGACACAAATAAATTAATTCTGTTTCTGAATAAACACTCCACGTCTCTGAAGTCCAGAGGTGAGAGGGAAGCTTCTCACATTGGGCCACTCCCTTTTTACCTTGCACTTTGTGATTTGCTCCATAGTGTTACCTAGGAGTAATAGATGATTCATAGTAAGCAGATGTCGCAATGATGGTTATTATAAGATAGTCTGACACCCTAAAGATACAAAGTTCAAAGCTGGGGAATAGGCACTCCTGGAGCTTATCACACAGCCAGTAACTGTGATATCCAAGCCTGTCCTTCAGGGGAAAAGTCCTGTCTTAACGTAGGCATTAAGTAGGAGGAGGAAGGTGGTGTTTGCAGTTCCCCATGTGGTTAGGTAGCCGTTCATTAGTTTATAAAACCATGCTGAGTTGCTTCTGTCTTTTTTCCAGGAGCCGCAAAGTTGGTGGTGGCCGTGGCAGTATTCTTACTCACCTTCTATGTTATTTCTCAAGTATTTGAAATTAAAATGGATGCAAGTTTAGGAAATCTATTTGGTAAGTTTCACACCCTCCCCACCCCCTCCCTTTAATGATTTTATTCTTTTTGTTGTTTTCTGCTTTTTTTTTGTTTGTTTGTTTTTGAGTACAAACTTTATGCTCTTTGTAAAAAAAAAAAAAAAAACTATGACAATTTCATACATGTATTTTGATTGTGAACACCCCATTACATTGTTATCCCCCATCCCACCCCTATTTTTATCCAGTCCACACCCTCCTAGTTGCATTTCATGTCCTTTTTTTTTCCCCCAACCTATTCAGTTTAGGCTAGTATCTCACAGTTGCCACCCCATCAGTGACTGAGTGACTGAGTGTTTCCTGTCTGGTCTTCTGCAGGCAGTTACAGCTGGTGTGATTTCCGGAGTGCTGCGGCCTCGGACACAGCACATTTTAGTTCCCCTCCCCTTTAAATCCTCTCTGCCTTCTCTTCTCCAAGACTCCCTGAGCTTTCAGTGAGGATGGTACACGTGTCCTGTACACGCTGAGTGCTCAACAGTTGTATTCTTGTAGCACGTTGACTAGGTATGAGCTTCTTGGATTAGCTGTCACCTACTGTAGAACAACTTCATTCTTTAAAAAAAAAAAGAATATTTTATTATGTTGTGTGTATGGGCAGGTATTTTGCCTGCATGTATGGCTCTGCACCATATACATGCCTGGTGCCAGAAGAGGCCAGAAGAGGGCATCAAATCCCCTAGAACTTGAGTTACAGACAGTTACAGAGTCATCCGCTCTTCCTCTTTTTCTCTCCAGAAAAGAAGAGGCCTCCCATAGATATGGGGACTTTTGCATTTCAAGTTGCAGTAACATCAGGAGCATTGAGGCTAGATGAGGCAGCCCAGTAGGAGGAAAGCGTCCCAAGGCAGGTTACAAAGTTAGAGACAGCCCCTGCTTCAGCTGTTGGGGGTCCCAGATGAAGACTAAGTTACACAACTGTTACATAGGTGAGAAGGCCTAGGTCAGTCCCGTGCGTGTTCCCTGGTTGGAGGTTCAGTCTCTGCGCTTCCAGAGGCCTAGCTTAATTGATTCTGTGGTTTTCTCGTGGTGTTCTTGACGCCTCTGGTTCCTACAAGCCTTCCTCCCCGCCTCTTCTCCAAGCTCCACCTAATGTTGGGCAGTGGGTCTCTTCATCTGTTGCCGTCAGCTGCTAGGAGAAGCCTCTCTGATGATGATTATCCTGTCATCTGAAAGTATAGCAGAATATCATTAGCAGTGTCACGGGTGGGCTTTCTCTCACGGCTCAAGCTGTATAGTCATTGGTTGGCCGTTCTGTCAGTTTCAGCTTCATCTTTACCCCTGCACATCTTGTAGGCAGGACAAATTATAGGTCAAAGGTTTTATGCTTGGGTTGATGTCCTAATCCCCCCGTTAGAAATCTTGTCTGGTTAAGGTAGAAGGCTGGTTAAGGCTCCATATCCCACATTGCTAGGAGGAGTCTTAGCTAGGGTCACCCTCATAGATTCCTGAGAGTTTCTATTGCCCTAGGTTTTGAGCTTATCCTAGAGATACCCCTCCACCCCATTTCAGTTGTCTCTCCCTCCATCCTCCACTCCCCAACTTGATCCCTCCTGTTTCCCCCCCCCCATGTTTATTCTATTTCTCATGCTCAGTGGTATTAATTGTCCAGGTCCATACTCCCTCCACCCTTGTAGCTAAACTTCTTTGGGTCTGTAGATTGTAGCATGGTTATCTTTTAATTTATGACTAATATCCATTTATAAATGTGTACACACCATGTTTGTCTTTCTGGATCTGGATTACCTCACTCGTATGATCTTTTCTAGTTCCATCCATTTGCCTGCAAATTTCATGATGTCATTATTTTTAATAGCTGAGTAATATTCCATTGTGTAAATGTACCACGTTTTCTTTATCCCTTCTTCAGTTGAGGAACATCTGGGTTCTTTCTGTTTCTGGCTACTATGAATAAACCTATTGTGATCATAATTGAGCAAGCGTTCTTGTGGTATAATGGAGCATCTTTTTGGTAAATGCCCAGGAGTGGCATAGTTGGGTGTGTTGAGGTAGAACTATTCCCAGTTGTCTGAGAAACCACCAAATTGATTTCCAAAGTGGTTGTACAAGTTTGCACTTCTACCAGCAACAGAGGAATGTTCCCTTTGCTCCACGTCCTCACCAGCATGTGCTGTCACTTGAGTTTTTGACCTTAGCCATTCTGACCAGGGTATGATGGAATTTCAAAGTCGTTTTGAATTGTATTCCCTCATGGCTAAGGATGTTGAAATTTTCTTTAAGGCGTCTCGGTCATTAGAGATTCCGCTGTCAAGAATTCTCTGTTTAAATTTGTACTCCAGTTTGGTTTGTTGATATCTAGTTCCTTGAGATCTTTATATATTTTGGATATCAGCCCTCTCTCAGGTGTGAGGCTGCTGAAGATCTTTTTCTGTTCTGTAGGTTGCCATTTTGTCCTATGATGATATCTTTTGCCTTATTGAAGCTTTTCAGTTTCAGTACGTCCCACTTATTAATTGTTGACCTTAGTGCCTGAGCGATTGCTCTTCTGTTCAGGAAGTTGTCTGCTGTGCCAATTTGCTCAAGGCTATCCCCTACTTTCTCTTCGATCAGGTTTAGTATATCTGGTTTTATGTTAAGGACTTTGATCTACTTGGACTTGAGTTTTGTGTAGGGCGATAGATATGAGTCTATTTCCATTCTTCAACATGCAGACATCCAGTTAGACCTGCACATTTGTTGAAGATGCTTTCTCTTTTTTGATTGTATGGTTTTGGCTTCTTTGTCAAAAATGAAGTGTGCATAGGTGGGTGGATTTACATTAGGGCTTCAGTTAGTTTATTAGATTCCATTGATCAACTTGTCTGTTGGTTTGTGTTGTGTGTGTGTGTGTGTGTGTGTGTGTGTATACTATGTAGATTTTATTATTATTTCTCTGTATTATTATTTCTCAGTATTACAGCTTGAAATCAGGGATGGTGATACCTCCAGGTGTTCTTTTATTGTACAGCATTGTTTTAGCTATCCTGGGCTTTTTGTTTGTTTGTTTGTTTTTCCATATGAAGTTGAGTAGTTTTCTTTTAATGTCTAAAGAATTATCTTGGAATTTTGATGGAGATGGCATTGAATCTGAAGATTTTGGAAGATGGCCATTTTCACTATGTTAATCCTTCCTATCCATGAGCACAGAAGATCTATCCATCCTCTGATATCTTCTTCAATTTCTTTCTTCAAAGATTTGAAGTTCTGGTTATACAGGTCTTTCACTTGCTTGGTTAGAGTTACACCAAAGTATTTTATATTACTTGTGGCTATTGGAAGGGTGCTGTTTTGCTAATTTCTTTCACAGCCTGTTTATCATTTATGCTGAGTGGGGCTACTGATCTTTTCAGTTAATTTTGTATCCAGTCACTTCACTGAAGGTGTTTATCAGCTGTAGGAGTTCCCTCATAGAATTTTTGGGGTCACTTATGTATACTGTCATATCGTCAGCAAATAGCAATACTTTGACTTCTTCCTTTTCCAATTTGTATTTCCTGATATCCTTTAATTGTCTTATTGCTCTACCTAATACTTCAAGTACTATATTAAGAGATATGGAGAGAATGAGCAGCCTCGTCTTGTCCCTGTTTTTAGTGGAATTGCTCTAAGTTTCTCTCCATTTAATTTGCTGTTGGCTGTGTATTGCCTTTATTCTGTTTAGGTATGTGCCTTGTAACCCTGTTTTACTCTTAGCATGACTGCCCAAAGTGTAAGTTCTCAGCATGGATTTACTAATGCTTTGGCTGTCTAGAAAAAGAACTATTATCTGAGTAAATGTCATTCAATCCAATAGTCTAAAAAAACATAATATATCTAAGAATAAAGCCAGTATGAAGCAATCGATTTTTCTGTTTGACTTTTTAAACATATTTAATGACTATTTGCTACATGATAATGAGAAGCATTAATCACGGCTCTGAAGTGCTCACTGTAGAAAAGATAACACTGCTTTGTTGAAATTGTTTCTTCATTTGAGTTAACTGCTTGAAAATGGACCCAAATCTAGTTTGTATAAGAGTCAGAGAAATGCATCATAAGTGTTGGTCCTTAATAGTATTCTTTCTTTCCTCCGGTGAGTTTCAGTTTTTAGTGTTTTTATGTTGCAAATGTAGCCATATAAGGTCCTTTCACTCAGATTACCTTTTCAGTACTAGGGATCCATCCCAGGGCCTTGCACATGCTAGGCAAGTTTCTACCAGTGTTCTACTTTCTTAATTCAGTATCTAGCAGAACCCTCAACTTAACAACATGGAACCAGATATATTTAAGTCTATTTTAGATAATTCTGTATCTTCTTTATTTTCAGATTTTCCTATTCTAGAAGTGTACTCTGGTTTTCCTGTGGCACTGCAGGCTGTCTCAGAATTTACTGTGTAGCCCTGGTGGTCCTTCAGCCTCCCCGCCACTCCCCAAGTGCAAAGATTACAGGTGTGCACCTCACAATGCCCACCATGCACTTTCTCTCTCTTCTGAATCATTGAAAGTCCAACCCAGGGCTTTGCATATACCAGACAAGTATGGTACCATTGACCCATATCTTCCTCTTGCATCAAGATTCTGCTACATACCAGCACTTAGCCTTTTATGTCAAAATACTCTTGAGGACGTCTTGATCACTCAGTATCTGGGATATGGCATGAGATTCTGCCAGTTAAAATGAGCCCATGTCTAGTACTTTAACTAGAAACTTGTCTCTCCTAATTTCCATTCTGGTGTTTCATATTGCTAGGGACCTTCTTATTGTGTGTGTTTTACCTGTTTGATTTAGGCACTGTTTAGAGCAGGTATTTGCTTTAATCTTGCAACTGTAGTGCATTTTATCTATAAAATCTTATCTATTGGATTTCATCTACATTGAACTACTGTAAATATTAATTTGGGGTTGGTTTTATTTCTTGTTTAGAATATGTTAGTCCTTATGTTGGTTTCAGGAGCCTGGTTTCTAGTTACCTATAGTGGTCACTATAGTTCAGTCAGTGGTGAGTTTCCTTTCAGCTGTCCTTTGTAATAACTTAATAGCTTGAACAGATCATTTTTTTTCTTTTTTATTGGAAGTAGATTCTTTTCTCATACAATATATATCCTGATTACAGTTTCCCCCTCCCTCTTCTTCTCTCAGTTCCTCCTCTCCACTCTTCCCATCTGGATCCACCCACCCCATTTCTGTCTTTCATTTGAAAAGAACAGGCTTCTAAAAGATAGCAACCAAGAATGACAAAATAAAATATAGTAAGATAAAACAAAAATCATCTCATCGAAGTTAGACAAGACAAACCAAGGAAAGGAAAAGAACCCAAGTGATGCATTTTGTTTGTTCACTTTTTGAGACAGGATTTCTCTGTGTAGCCTTGCCAGTCCTGGAACTCATTCTGTAGACCAGGCTGGCCTTGAACTCGGAGATCTGCCTGCCTCTGCCTCCCATGTGCTGGGATTAAAGGCATGCCCCCACTAAACCTGACTCATTGTCTCAGGCTTTTTACATTATACTGTTTTAGAAAAATAAAACAGACATTTCCAGACAGGAAGAATGGAAAAATTTGCCCACAGTTAATAATTGAAATTACCAAAATAGATTGTGACTTAAAAGAATAAAATAAGAATTAAAAGGCAAAAGGCAAAGAACCACAACAACTAAAAAAATCTAACCGCCTAAACCTGGTATTTTGGCCTGGGGATGTGACTCAATGGTAAATGCAGAAATACCTTGCTTAGCTTACCTAGATTCAATCCCTAGCATGTCCCACCCCTAATACACAAACTCCATTTTTTTTTCAAATAAGACTTAATCTTGAAGGAATTATCGAGTCACACTCCTTTTGCAAAAATAATACCTAGAGACCGTGGATATCCTTGACTTATAATTCCACCCCTTAGTAACATTTTAGGAACTGTAAAATGCCACAGGCAGGACACAGACTTCCGTGATTTAATGCAGTGTTGGTTTTCAGCATGGGCATTTAGCTAGTATAGAACTGAACGAAGTCCAGGTTACTTCTGCAGACATTGCTGCAGTGGATTTGTGGACCTAATTATTTTTAGCCTTTGGTGTTTGAGCCATTGGTAAGTATTATATGCGTAGGTTACTTGAGACAGTATTAAAAGCTTAGGTACAACGTAGTTCTAATCCTATAGTCTGACTTAACTGAAGGACATTCATTGAAGTCTGATGAATCAGACAGGGTTGTGCCTATCCCTTGTGATTGTCTAAAAGAAATTAAAGACTGGGGTTATCACCTAGAGTCAGAAGTAAAGCGTGCGGGTGAAGAGGGACTGTTATCTTCCAGGTTGTGCTTATGCCTGACACTTTGACAATGCCCTGTATTAATTAATGAAAATTAGATCATTAGGTCATCTGCTTGCCTGCAGTTCTCATTCTCATAATTGCAACCCAAGGGAAAAATCTTTCAAATTTGATGAGTATTGGATACAAATAAACTAACTTTGTATAAAAGTGCTTCTTGAGCGTTTTCTTTGCTTTCAAGCATCTTATCAGCTAACACAAGTTCCATGGAGGGATATTTATCCAGAAGCGTGGTGACTAACAAACGGATTTCCGTGACATTGTTTTTTTTTAACTAAGTAGCAGTTACAGATTTGGCATCTGAAATTTAACAAGCAAAATGAGTTGATCCTTTTCAGATTTTTTTTTTTAAACGTCTATTTTTACTGTTTTATGTATGTGGGTGTTTTGCCCACATGTACCTCTGTGCAGTACCATTTGTACTTGGTGCCCGAGGATATGGTGAGCCTCCATGTGGGTGCTAGGAATGGAACCCAGGTCCTGTGCAACAATAAGTGCTCTTAAACACTAAGCCAACCCCCAGCCCTGTTGCTACTTAGCCCTTCCTCCTCTGAGGCTGCCTACTTAAAGAAAAATAGTCAATACCTCTCATATTTTCTGGAATTGGCTCTTTTTTTAAAAAAAACAAAAAAACAAACCTAGATGATATTAGCAGGGTCTTTGATAGATAAACTCAGGCTTGAACCTCTCTAGTCAGAAGAGTTATTTTAAAGGTCCCTAACTTGCCACTGTGCTCCTCGAATGACTGGTGTTCTCTGTACATAGTCATCCTTTAGAAGTGGTTCAGCCAGCCTGGGTGCTACATGGGATGATTTTAAAATCTAGTTCTGGACTAGGTTTGGCAGGATGGCGCAGCGGGGAAATACTGCTTGTTATCAAGGCGGACTTCTTGAGTTCCATCCCTGGGACGCACATGGTAGAAGGAGAGAACTGTCTCTTGTAAGTTGTCTTCTTGAGATGTTCACATGTGTCCCTTGGCATGCCCGTATCCACACATATACACAATATACATATACATTGTATGTGTATACCTCAAATAAGTAAGTGTAATGAGAAATTAAAAACAAACTAAAAAATAAAAGCTAGCTCTGTCAATTACAATTATGACCTAAAGCAAACACACCAGTCAGCTGCTCTGTCCTTATCTCTGAAACTCGATGACCTTGTCAGTAACCACCCAGAAGTACTTGGCAGAGCTAGCACATAGGAATGAGTGGGTGGTGTCTTAGCATGCTCAGATCTTCCTCTCTTGTATCTCATTACCATAATAGATCAGATGTCCTGCCATCTAACTAGCCCAGCACAGGTCATGGAGACTGGAATTCATGATTTTAACCGTGTTTCTTTCTAGGAATTTAAAACACCTGAGTCTGGTGATAGATTCTTTTCTTTAATTATTAATTAAATAATTAATTAATTTGGTTTGAAACAAGGTTTCTCTGTATAGCCCTGGCTATCTAGTCCATAGACCAGGCTGGCCTCAAACTCACATTCACCCATCTCTGCCTCCTGAGTGCTTGGATTTAAAGAAAGGCATGTGCCTTCACCTGGCTTCACCTGGCTAATTGTTTTTTTCTTCATTGCATTTATTAGTGTGATGTGTGTGTAGTTTGGTGGTGGTGGTGGTGTGTGTGTTTGTGTGTGTCGTATACATGTTTGTATATGAGTGTCAGTACACATGTGCACAGCAGAGGGCCACCTGGGAGGGTCAGGTCTCTCCTTCCAGCATCTGGATCCTGGGAACGCCAGGCCTGGTGTCAAGCCCCCTACCCATTGTGCCTTCACATCCTTTTTAAAGACAGACTGAGGTTGAGTGAGTCTAGTCTTCATATGGCTGACGTTGCTCTGGGGATTAGTTTTCTCATTCTAAAGAGTGGAAGCATCGGAGCAGATCTCTGTCATTATTCCAGGGAACGGAAAGAGTGAGCTAAGGAAACCCCAGCGCCCGAGTATATGGTTGCTCCCCTCTTTCTACCCCCTCCCCCTTTTCTGTTTTGTTATTTGCTTGTTTGAGGCTGTCTTTCCATGGGAATCATTTCAGTGCTTAGGTTATGGAGTCGGGGAGGCTGTTTTCCTGTGGCCCTGCATTACTCTTTCCCTACATTATAGCCGTGTGACTTTAATGGTGCACAATATCTCCTAAGTGTTCTCCTGAGAGTTGACACCGCTGACTTCGTTTCTTCTCTTTAAACATCTAGACACTCTTCTTTCAACTTTGACTTTCTGTTCCATAATTTGAATAGTAGACTTACAGGAAATTCACAGTTATCAGAAATAGTACAGAAGTAAAAACTTAAGTGTCTATTTATAGTTAGACAGCTGGCCAGCTTCTGTCACTGTATACTTACTAGCCAAATCAGGAGCCAGCTGCCCACAGTACTTTGATGACCCTTGTCCACATTTCTTGGACTGGATCAGACACTTGGTGTGTTACAAAGTACCAAGCATAACTGAAGGACAGTTGCGACCAACTGTGTGGGCTAAGAGTTGACCTTCGCCCTTCCTTGAACTGATAAACCCTCAGTAAGCATCAATATCATTAGGCCCTGTATGCGTCTGTTCTGAGAAATTCAGGTTGCCCAGCATTTACCATCTTGTTGGACTTCCAAAGCCTTGCCAAACCCCAAGACGGGTTGATGAGCTTTGTCCAGGGCTGTGTGGATGTCTAGCACTGCCTGGCAGCGGCAGTGTTTAAAAGTTATCATGTTCGCTAACACAAGTCTGTAGTCTTTTAAAGGTTTATTTTCAGGCTAACTTTTTGAGTAGGATCCAGATTGGCAGTAAATAAATAAAATACAAAGTTTAAAATGAGGTTTCAGTAATAAAACACTGTTCTTCGATTTCACACACACTTGCCCATAATGAATTACACAGTGGAAAGGTACCTCTTCTCTGAAGTGATATTGTCGTTTACTGTACATGAGCAGTCATTGAGACACACATTGCCTAGGCTTCTTAGAAGTTTTAATATGCTGAAAGTAGGTAGTTGCCAGTGGGCCTGTGCTTTCTAATAATGTTAACTCTTTCTCTCTTTAGCTCGATCCGCGCTGGACTCAGCCATTCGTTGTAAGTCCCTCATCTTGGTGCTTTATAAGTATTTTATCTTGTGTGTTGCCATGTGAAAGCTTTTATCCAAGGAGTGTGGGCAGGTTGTGAACAAACCCCGAAGGAGACAAGTTGAGTTGGACGGCCTAGTATCATAGGCTCTTCATTCTCAATGGGCGTTCGCTCTTCAGTTTTGTTTCGACCCATGGTGTAAGCACAGACGATGTTTAGCGAATAGAAGAGTCAGTGGCAGCTGATACCTGGATGGATGGATGGATGGATGGTATGGATGGATCCAAATTTTCACTGATCCTGGTTTTGGACTAGACAGTGCAAAAGGAGCCAATTAAAAAGCCTCAGGCACCATGAAATTTAAAGATAACTTCAAAATAATTAAATAAAATCCACCTTGCTTAGCAAGATCATATGGCTTGATCTGTTTCTGTCAGTTTAGCTCATTCCTCAGGAGGGTCTGGGTTGAGCCCTTGAGCCTTTTTTATTTCGGAAGCTTTGCCTTTCTTCTTCTTTCCTTGGTGTTTTGATACCCGTCGAGAAAAATGTTCTGACAGATTTTAAACGTGTTTATTATTTATTTATATTTTATTAAAGCATATGTGTCTCTCCTTTTTAACTAATTTTTTAAATATGTGGCATACTGCCTGCATGTATGTATGCGCACCACATGTGTTCCTAGTACCCAAAGAAGCTGCAGAGGCACCTCATTCTTTGGAACTAGAGTTACAGATGATTATGTGAGTGCTGGGAATTGAACTTGGGTCTTCTGAAAAAGCAGCCAGTGCTCTTAATCACTGAACCCTCCCTATAGCCCCTAACTAGGTATACCTTAATTGTGTGTGTGTGTGTTGTGTGGTGTGTGTGTATGTGGGGTTTGGTGTGGTACTCGTGTGATCTAAAACTATCTGATGATGAAATCTTACCTAATTGGTTTTCTAAAGAATCTCAAATGTATTTCTATTCTCCCTGAAGCTACAAAGCCTCCCAGGTACAAATGTGGGATCTCAAAAGCGTGCCCGGAGAAGCACTTTGCTTTTAAAATGGCAAGTGGAGCAGCCAATGTCGTGGGACCCAAGATCTGCCTGGAGGACAGTGTGTGAGTATGGGATGCTTGGAGCCGGAGGTCAGATACTGAGTGACAGGCGGTGCATTTGAGATGATGGCATTCTGAAATGCTTTTACTAACAGCCTGTAATTTTGATTATCATTGTATGACCTCCCCTGCCCTGTACATTAAAGAGAGTGACCAAGAGACCTGCATTTATTTGGCTTTGTGTAAGGCTGTTTCATTTAAGTATTAGGAGAAAAAAAAAATTCTCTAGTTGGCATATTTCAAGTGCTCAATGTCTCCACACAGCTGTTGATCACAAATCCCATATTTAAAAAAAAAAAAAAAAACTATTTGTGTCAGAGCAAAGTCCCCTTGACAGCTTTTCCCAGAGCAATGAATGCTTCACATCTTAGGCCAGTGTCTTGGTTGGGTGCTGTTTGCTGAGGGACAATGTGATCACCACAGGCCCTTTGCACTCACGCTGCTCTGGCTTGAGCTGAGCAGCTCCTGGATTGCAGTGCTCCACACGGGATGCTCGTAGGCTTGTCATCCTGCCTCGTTGGCTGTCCAAGTTCTGCCTCTGACATTGCAAAGCCTGCCTTTAAGTTGTTCTTCATCTGATCCCCCAGAAAACTTAAGGACATGAGATCACTTGGCATTCGTGTAAAATAATGGATAGGACGTCAGTAGTAGTCTATGTAGTCTTAAAGAGTTAAGATGGGCATACAGTTAAAAAGGACAGACCAGGCTTTTTCTTCCAGCTCTTTATGTGCTCTTTATGAATTTTAGGTAGAGCTTTCAAATTAAAATTTCAGTGAACTACGAAAGGATTGGCTTTGTGCAAAACAGTTTTTTTGGAAAATCGATGCTTATAAGCTCTGCCCATTTTCTCGCATGCTAACGGGCAGTCACTGTCAATCAGTTACAGTCTGATGTTTTAGTACCCCATATCTGTTTAACGACACAGAAGAGTGTGCACGTTTTGGAAGTTTCTAGGTCTTTAGAAACAATCTCTTTTGTCTCACTAAAGAGTCCAAGTTTGAGTCTAAATAATAGGAGGAAAGTTCTTTTGGATACCTCGCCCACAGACAGTCTGCTGACTTTTACTCTGCCTCTTTGAAGTCTGGAGTTTAATGCAAGGAGGACTTTAAACACTTTTCCAAAGCCGGTTTTCCAACCGCAGTTACATAGGTCAGAAGATAAATGTTTGTTGGCAGTAGGGCTTAGTATAACTGTACCGGGCTGGCAGCCAGATCTTTTGGTTCTAGTGTGGTGGGCATGTCATGTAGGATTTGTACTCTGTTGTAGTATGTTCAACCAAAAAATCGAGGCTGCCCACTAATTAGCTGCATTTCAAGAATCACTCTCCCATTCCTACGAGAGATTAATAATTGATGAAATTTTATAGCTAGACTTCAGGTCAGGAAGCTGCTCCCTGTAGAAGGGCTTTGGAATTGGCCAAAGATCTCTCGTGGGGAGACTGCAGGGACCAATTCTTAGCCCCATGCCTTTTTCTGTATAATTATTTCTATATTGAAAACTTACAAGGTTTTTATACAGTGCTCACTTAAGGTGACTGCTTGCCTAGGTGGCCATTCATTCATTAGGTGTGGATTGAATGTATTTTCCCCTGTCATGGATATACAGTCTAGCAAATGCAACTAAGAGATTGTCAACTAGGACCCCAGCTGTGCAGGCACTGTGATGCTTACTTGTGGGACTGAGTAAGGTGGAGTCTAATTTGAAATTGTAATTGAGGGGAAAAGGCCCAACTTTAGATTGACTGTTGAGCATAGATTCTAAGACACTGTGCAATCTGAGAACCTCTGGATCAGGAGACAAACAGAGGCAGACCAGACATTTCTGAACATCCCAGACAGGAGACACATTTTCATAGGCCATAAGGGAGGAACATTCTAGCAGTGAGTGGGCCAGGCCTCACACGAACCTCTGAGCGGTGCAGGTCAAGGGTTGAAATAATTTTATAAGTGTGTTGAGTAAGTTTTCAGACTCTTAACTGTTTTATGATCTCATTTGTATTGAAAAACTATTCAATAATTTCATAGCTATATAAGATGATGGAGCAAAGAACGAGAAAGCCATGGTTAGTTGAGCCAGCTGTTTGACACGGCATCTCTAATCATAACAATTTTTTTTTTTTTTTGCCTGTTACCCCACAAAACGTGCAAGTACATAATAAAATATGTACGTCCCTGTAGCTAGCTGTTTTGAGTACAGGAAAACTCACTGTAGAGACGAGTACTCCAGATTGCTGTCTGCACGGGGCTAATTGCACGCCCTATGCTGTGTTTGTTCTTTATCATGGCTGTGGAGGTGCCAACTGCCCACCCAGGGGTCTGCGCATTTCTAATGCTCAGGCAAGCTGCCCCCCAAGATGCTTAAAGTAGCCCAAGCTGGTGGCAGGTGTATAAAGTAAAAAACGGCATTAGAAAGTGTATATAGTTGTTTATGCCATTTCCTTACGTTGTTTTTTTTTTCCCCCTCTAAAGCTGTGTAGTGGGCCAGAGGGCCCTTCACAGTCATAGAGAATAAAACAAATGTTTTAATTGCCGTGACTACTCCCAATGTGTTGGTGTCTTGGGTAAGGTTTTTCCTTGATTAAGGGTTTTCCCGGCTTTCATCTGTTTAACTTGATAGGCTGCTGCCCCCTTGTGGGAAACCTGTGGCACTGCGCGTCTCGCCGCCTTCCTTTCTTCTGTGGATGGATTAAAGTTTATTGGAATATAGAGCATGTTCCAAGATGATGGAGATACTCCACTTGGAAAGTCACTGGAGTTTGATTATTAACCAACACATTAGTTGTAACCAGCGCCTTTTGGGACCATCCAGTGTTCTCCAAGGTCTGGAGCACCTTGGAGTATGCTTTGAGATACTCCTGATACAGCCCAGCCAGTATTCCTGTGGTGATGCTTATGTCCATCCTAGGCGTGTGCTCAGCACGCATATTCTTTTGTTTAAACAGCTTGGAGATATAGTTTATATATACCTACACTTTACTCATTTGTACTGTAATTCATTGTCGTGTTTGTAATATAATTCATCATCCTGTACAAGCTCCGTGTGGTGGTTTGAATATCCATGGCCCAAGGATTGGCACTATTAGGAGGTGGCATTGGTGGAAGTAGGTGTGACTTGGTTGGAAGAAGTGTGTCACTGTGGGGGTGAGCTTTGAGAGCTTTCTCCTATCTGCCTGGGAAGCCTTCAGATGATGATGTAGAACTCTCAGCTCCTTCTCCAGCACCATGTCTGCCTGGGTGCTGCCATGTTTCCTACCATGATAACAATGGACTGAACCTATAAGCAGTCCCAATTAAATATTGTCCTTAAGAGTTGCCTTGGTCATGATGTCTCTTCATAGCAATAAAACCTGAACCAAGACAGTCTGCCATGGTCATTTGAGGCTGCTTCTTCCTTTCTTTCTCTTTCATTTTTCTAACTTCCCTCCCTCTTTCCCTTTTCCCCCTCCCTCCCTTTTTTCTTTCCTTCCTTCAGCCTCTGCCTCCAGAATGCTGGGATTGCTGGCCCAGCTTAGAACATTTTCTTACTACCAAAAGAAACTGTGCCTGTAGCTCTGTCCCTTCTCTGTATTCATTCTACTCCACACCCCACACCCATGTCTTAACCGTGTTTGCTTCTGTCCCTATAGATTGGTTTGGTTTTGGTGTTTCCCATAGATGTGTCATCTCTGGTCTTCCGTAACTGGCTTCTTCACTTGATATAGTGTTGCAAGGCTCATCCACCTTGTAGCTTGTATTAGTTAATTCATTTCATGGCTGAATGATTTTCCATTATAGATATGCCTTATTTGTGTAGCCCCTTACCAGGTTGGTAGGTGTATGAATTATTTTCCCTTTCTGACTATTAAGAACAGTGTTTTGGAACCATTTTCTATATAGGTTTTGTGTGGATGTGTTTTCACTTTCTGTACTTGTACTGTAGTGACTTTTGGTGCAGATAGCTGTCTGACTTATAAAGGAACTGTCAGATTGTTTTCCAGAGTGACCCCATTTGACCTTTGTACCAGCTGAGTGTGAAGTCCTGGGTCTTCCATACACCTAGAGACTACAGCATCTACTAGGAGTGAAGTTGTGGCTCATCAAGGCCTTGATATGCATCTCTCTAATTGTTGATAATGTCTTGCATTTTTAAAATTCACCATAGGAAAATGTCCATTTTGTTTGCTTTTAAAATTGGCTGATGATTATTAATATTTTCTTGCTTGGTTGTTTGCATATGTCTTTCTCACGCTTTTATGTTCTATTACTTGTTCCCTTGTTTCAGATGAACTTCTGTTGTCATCTTTGTTTTGTAGCGTGGGTCTGTGATAACCAATGGTTCGTGTTCCATCTTTATTTGCTGTGTTTGAACTACTCACATTCACTGTACTTGCTGATACATGTGGTCTTAAGTCTATCATTTTAGCATTTCTTTTTCTGTTTTCAGATAGCTTTGAGTTTCATGATCATTTTTTAAAGTTCTGTTTGAGAGGATTAGTTGGGAAGAGGAAGTGGGGTCAGCAGGAGTGGCTGGCGGGGGAGGGGGGTATGACATGGCGACTCAGGATGAAGGTTATGGGATGTATGATTAAAATACTTCCTAGACACATGCAGAATTAATGAAACCCGTTGATACTTATAAATGGTAACAAAAGCATTTTAAGAAGTTTCTTTAGATTTCCTCCCTGTTTTTGAGTGTGTCTTTTTGGAGAGACTTATAGTGATACTATCTGTTCCTTAACAGGAAGGTTTTGGAATTAAGGTCTAGTTTTTATTATGTAAATGAGACCTGTATGTACATGGTGACACAGTATTTGGTTTGCAGCTATTACACTGTAGCAGAAAGAGGAAGGAACTGGCTGGCTAGCCTGAGCCAGTCTCAGCACTGGATGCATGAAGCTTCAACATGATTTTTCTTTTTCCATACTTTGTTGTACTCATTTACATAAACAGATATGTCCCTCAGTATGTATTAAAATTGTGTTCCCTGCAGCTGTAGTTCAGTTACAGATATGAGTTCTGTGGAAGTCACTGACATCTTCTGTGAAAAGCAGTTGACTATGAGGAATGTATAATAAATGTGCTACACATCCTATCTAATATTCACAGTGTGCCAATGTGAGCGTGCGCCTGCCCGCATGCCTGCACAGTGCCCCCTCCTACAATACACTGCTGTGGAAATTGCTAATAACCATTACACTGGTTATCTCAGGCAGCCCATGTGTGGCTGCGGAGAGGTCATTAGTAAGTTCAGCATTCCTTCTGAGTGCAGAGAAGGTTTATGTTGATAATAACTAGGAAAGTGTTCACGGTGGCGGGGTGGGGGGACACGGGTATGCCAGTAATCCACTATTCCTAGCTTCAGATATTCAAGTGTTTGTATAGCATAGGACTCCATTTCATATCACCGTATCACAGAGAGTCCACAGAAGGTGGAGAAGAGAGAGTCTGTCCTTTGGCGTTTTGAGAATGGTAGCGATCGTGTCCTGTGGTGGGCTTGAAGGATGTCTCAGATGGCACAGCACAGTATTATACAAAGTGGCAACAGGGTGGCATTTCAACCGTAATTATTTTAAAATTAATTTGTCTTCATTTGTGTGTGTCTGGGTGTGTGTACATAAGTGCAGGTGTTAACAGAGGCCAGAGGTGTACAATTTCTCTGGAGATGGAATTATGAGAGATTGTGAGCCTCCTGACGTGGGTGTTGGTCCTCTGTATAAGTAGTACATGTTCGTAACCACTGAACCATCTCTCTAGCAGTATTATACCTTTATGCATAGTTTTTAATTTTATGAAGTATTATTTGAGTTGACATTACAGGTGACTCAGGATAATGTCGATGTTTTTGATGTTAAATGTTTTTTCGTGTGCTTAGTTGGATATTTGGGATGAGTATAATACCTTTTTGCATTTTATTTCTGTGACATGTTTACATACGCCGTCTGATCCTATTGTTTGCCTTGTCTTCTCTCCCTTTAGTTTGATGAGTGGTGTGAAGAATAATGTGGGAAGAGGAATAAATGTTGCCTTGGTAAATGGTAAGAATAATTATCGTACTTTATCAGTGTAATGAGGAATGGGTATCTATATGCTCTACACTGAAATTTACTCTCGGGATCAGTAGGCACCACTCAACAAGGGTGCCCTCTTGTCCAAACCATTGCAAATAGACACTTGGAATCTACCTATGGGTAGCATGTCTTCTTGGGCACGGCACGTTGTAGCCAAGTGTGTTGTGTGGCAAGCTTCTTATGAAATTGCAAACTACTAGTCTAATACTAAATTGGTACCATGTTGCTGCCTTCCAGAACTCTTACTAAGTATGAAAATGGGAAGACAAGGGTTTGTAAAGTGACAAGGGATGGTGGGTTGTTACATAAATACAGGGAGGAACAAAGCCATGATTTGTTAATAGTTTTCAGTACTGTCCACATTCTTCTCAGATGTTCATTGGTGTAGACAAGTCCCCTGAATCCTAGACGTAGCGAATGTTACAAAAGTAAATCTTAAGCATCCAGCCCACGAGTGCGAGGTGCTACCTATGAGCTGCCTCTGTTCAGGCACACATTCCTATAACTGTCTGGGATGAGTGGAGACTGCCAGCAGTTCACCCAACCCACCGAAGAGAAAAGCTGTTTGCTTTATTCATAATGGTAATTATAGGATTCTGTACTAAGCTAACATGTTAATGTCTCTTCATCCATTTAATTGATCTTAAAGGTAAAATAAAGTGTAAGTTTTGTTTTAAAATAACTTTAATATAGATTGTTGTTTTAGGTAGATAATTTCTTTGCTGTAGAGTTTCTGTATTGGTGGTAATTCTCACAGGATGATGGCCCCACATGAAACTGGAGTGTAGCACATAGCTGATCTAAGCCGCAGAGGCACACCTAGGTGTATGGTTCAGACTGTAAATTCTACAAGCAGTTCCTTCTGCTAGTGAGTTCATGCCACTCCTTGGGTAAGACCATTTTTTTTCTACATTGATATTTCAGTTGTGTGATTTCATATGTGTTCTGTCTCTTTCAGGGAAAACAGGGGAAGTGATAGACACCAAGTATTTTGACATGTGGGGAGGAGGTATGTGTGACTTACACTGTGTTCCTGCTGTGACACTGAACCCGTCAAGTATGCCACTGTTCACATTCCCTCCCTCAGACCTCACTCTGTGTCCGGTCATAGTTAAGCAATATGTTGCATGTAGTTTGGTTATTGCAGGAAAGTTGTGTGATTGAGATTCCAGTGAGATTGGGGGACATCAGTGCCCCTTGTTGGACAGGACACCTGACTCAAAGCTCTGAGTTTGTTTACATTTCTGCCTGAAATTAGAAACGCTGGAAGACCAGTATAACCAGTTCACAGTTTTTTTTTTTTTTAATTACTTTTTTATTTTATGTATATGAGTACACTGTAGCTTTCTTCAGGCACACCAGAAGAGAACATCAGATTCCACTACAGATGGTTGTGAGCCACCATGTGGTTGCAGGGAATTGAACTCGGGGTCTCCAGCCATCTCTCCAGCCTCCTAGTTCACAGTTTTTGACTGATTGGCTTGTGTATGATTTTTGAATCTCAAAAATTAGTCAAAAGTGGGAGCCTTCAGTAGATAAGGTAAACTCAGGTTCTAGAAAACCAATAATCATATTAATTCATCCTATTTCTACCTTTGGACTCTGCTATTACAGTAGCAAATATTTGAGAGAGGGCATAGACTTCTCTTTGCAATGTACAGGACTCTGAGCAAGCCACAGATATCTATCCCTTCTGTGTTTGAGGAGTCCTAGGGACAGGACAAGGTCACCATCAGTCACCATCATGCAGAACAAGCACTGACCCCCCCCAAAGAGTGTTACCCCAAAGGGAAAGATTTCTTTAAAAAGTATATTGTTTTTATTATTGTAGGTATGTGTAGGTGTGTGTCTGCAGGTAGGTATATATACACATAAGGATGCAGGTGCCTGAGGAGGCCAGAGGCATAAGACTTCTAGAGCTTGGGTTATGGGCATTGTGAGCTACCTGATATGGAGCTGAGAACCAAATTCAAGTCCTCTGGAAGAACAGCAAGCATTCCTAACCTTTGAGCTGTCTTTCAAACCCACGGGGTTTCTTCATCTTTAAGGCAGGCAGGCTGATCCCCTGCTTACCTTTTGGTTCCCTGGCCTATTCACATATGCCCTATAAGCTGGTAGCTCTCAGGCTGCCAGCTATTTAAGTTCAGTTTCAAGACAAGCTGATGTGTCTAATATTTCTTCAGCTCTTAATAAGATGCTGCTTGTTATTTATTTAAGCTTTAGAGAATGTTTCATAGCTGTCAGAGCTATATTAAATTACACCGTTCCCATCAGTTTTAAATTCTGAGGGCATAATTGCTCTTAGTATAATTTATAACACAGAAACTCTTCCGTGAAGCTGTTGAAATCAGGCATGTAAACAGAGCTCTGGTATTGCTCTCCCCGCCCATCCCTGAAGCTGATTTTCTGCCAAAATCCCTTCCTGGTTCAGAAATAATAGCAGTTTAGTGTCATCTTTTCATTTCAATGGGAATGACTTGTTGGCGTTTATGGTTCCACGTTAAAAATGCTCTTATTGTAAAAACGCAGTCAATTAGAGAAAGATGCTTGGAATCATTGCTGTTGGGGAAAAAAAGAGAAGACGTAGTCATACAGCTTCAGAGTAGGTTTAGACTTGTGGTCTATAAGGAAAGCTAACACTGCAGGGAGCTCACGAGAGAAAATGCTTTACTACCTGACCAGTCTGTCTGGCAACACCAGTTTGCCCTTACTGAACTGGATTACTGTGAAGTTCCTGTGGCCTTGATACATAAGAGGACCAATGTTGGCCATAATTAGTGTGGCTTTTAGTTACTGTCTACATTCCTTCCCCCACTTTGTTACAAAATGATAGACCTTAAAACTCTAAAGTATGCCTTTTTACATATTACAGAAAATTTTTACAGATGTCTCTGAGCAAGCGGGGCTTAGAGAAGCACACATATTCACATCGAAGGCCATGACCTGCTCCCCAAAACCTCACGTGGACCTCAGAATCAGGCTTCCTATGGACTGTAGACCCAGTGACACACTTCTTAGAGGCCTCTGAGGTCCTCACTATACAAATGATGCTGTGGATACACATTGGCCATGGGTTTTTAATGGCTCTGGTGATATGAGTAGGAAAAACACAAGATAATTCTGAGCTGGGAACTAAATCATGCATCAGAGAGACCACCTTAGGAAATAAATTCGGTGGTTTTGTTTAGTGGATTCTTGTTGTTTTTCCTTCCCTAGGTAAACTTGAAAAACTTGAGTTTTTAAGCGTTTTCTAAGATTCATGTATCTTACCTGACATCACTTTTCATTAGAAACAATTAGTCATATTATGGATACTTCATATAACATTAATTCTTAGAGATTATTATGATAGTAATTCCATTATTTACAAGGAAAATCCCTGACCATTCTCCATTCTTTTTCTTCAGATGTGGCACCATTCATTGAGTTTTTGAAGACGATACAAGACGGGACAGTCGTGTTAATGGCAACGTACGATGATGGAGCAACCAAGTACGTAAAATCAAAGCCCAACACAACTTTTGGAACTCTAATTTATATTTTAAAAAGCACTATATTTTCATTGAAAAACAAAGTCTTATTAAGTAGATAAGGTAATTGTAGATAAAGACTGTCAGCTTTTTAAAAGCCCATTTTCTTCCTGTCTTTATTCATATGTTAGGATGGATATTGAATCTAACATTCTCTAACATTCTCCTCTTGTTTTTTGGATTAACATCCTTCAGTAGCATTTTTAGGGCTCAGAGCAGTTAGTCACATTTGTTAAGTTCCCCCTTAACTGCCAAGGTTTTCTTCTAATGCATAACATTATGATAACTTTCTTTTGTACGCTTTTTTTTCTTTTCTTTTTTAGACCTTGGTTTATAACCTTAGGGTTAATTTCTGAAAGTGGAACTAATGGTGAAGGGTGCAGATGTGAGGAGTGCCTGTATGTGTGCATGCGTGTCTGTGTGTGTGTGTGTGTGTATGTGTGTGTGTGTGTGTATGTGTGTGTGTGTGAATGTGTGTGAATGTGCTCACATATGTGAATGCCGGTGCCTGTGGAGAGCTCTGAAGGTGGATCCTACAGGTAATCGTGGGTAACCTGACATACATGGGTGCTGTGAATGTAATTTGGGTCCCTTGCAAAGAGAGTTAGCAGTCTTTCCTGCCGAGCCATCTTCTCTCCATCCCAGGATATTATATATTTCTCATAAAGTTTAGCAGACGGTGATGATTTTGTGACTTGTTTTCTTGTGTTGTGTACCTGGAGAAATTTGGAAAGCGTAGAAAAACACAAAGAGCGAAAACAAGTTCTATCATCCCATCGTGCAGGGATAGCTTGTGAAAACATTGTAGTTTCTTTCCGTGTCAGATGACTTAGTGCACATTTTCTTCATTTTAGTGTATATTTTCCTATATTAAGCATTCCTTTTTAGTTATTCATACTCATTGTTTTAAAATGTATGTTATGATTTTATAATCTTAAATGCTAAATAACCTGTCTTTCCTCAAAATAAAAATTTTAAGTGAGATTGAGTTAAAGAATGTATACTTTTTTAGAGTTTCCAGTTCTAGATGGGGTGTGTGTGTGTGTGTGTGTGTGTGTGTGTGTGTGTGTTTAATAGCTTATTTCACTATTTTCGAGAATAGACTTACGTGTGTGCTCACTAGGTAGGTTCTTTTTGGGTTTTTGCATTTTCTTTTATAAAGTATCCTATGACCATTCAAGTTGGCCTATTTTGATTACTAAAAGTCCTTTATATATAAGGTATTAACCAGTTGTATTAAAAATACAGTTTTTGTAGACAGTTTGCTTTTAGTTTTGTCAACTTAAGGTGCCTTTGACTTTTTACAGAGTAGAGTGGCTTGTACCTAGTGGAGCCTGTAGGTTTTTCCTTTTAGTTTCTCTGACTCTTAAACTCAGGAAGTACTTTTCCATCTCCAAATTAGGAGGTAAGTAGTATATTCTGTCTTGCAGTGATTTTACTCTTTTCCTGTATTTTCAAAACGCATTTGTAATTTTCAGAGCTTTACAGCGCCTGCGTTGTGTCAGGGTTTAAGATGGCGTAGGTTCATTCCTAATTCTCTTCCGTTAACCTCTCTCTGTTTTTCTCAGAGCCACCGTTTCAGTTGCCTTATGACTGTTCTGTGAAGCTGAGTGTGCTTTATTCCTCTCTGACATCCTTTTTAAAAGCATTCTATGAGCGGTACTGACATTGTACATTTTTAACTGGTTCAACTGATGATTGATGTTAAATCTATAAAGTGAGGCTTAATATAACTTGCAGATTCAGCTAGTTTTCCATAGTAAACTCAATAGTATACAGAGTCTAATTAAGCTTTCTTCATTAGAAAAAGGGACTTGTGTGTTGGTTTGGCTAGAGTCTAGGGTATTATGTGTATAGTGTCATTTTTTTTTTTTTTAACATAAAGGCTCCCTTTTTGTCTAGACACACACGATCTTTCTTTTTTTCATGCTTTTCCTACTGAGCCTGATGGGAATCAGAACTCTAATGAGATAATGATGTCATCTTGAGAGGGTTGCATTGTGGGTGTCCTGAAGTCCTGCTGAAGTAGCCAACCAGCCTGAGCAAGTCTCTTAAGTCTCAGCCCTGGTCCCTGGGCTCCCTTGTGCTGGAGGCCAGCACTCCCTTCTCTAGGAAGCCGTGGAGACTGTAAGGAGATGCTGTTTTCTCAGGGTGGGCTCTAAATTCTGTCCAGCATTCCTTATTTTGGGTAAATGGAACAGCAAGACAATTAAAGTGTTCCCTTGTGACCCAGTACTGAAGTATTTGAAACTAATTGACGTTTTCCTTTTAGTTTTCCAGGCTCAGTACACATAGCTCTTTTATAACCTCTTATCATATTGTGTTTCCCATTCATCTCCTTTCCTGGCTGTGTTTCTTGGGCATCCTTTAGTTCATTATTGTCTCTCTTAAAATGAGTGTCTCAAATTAAGCACAGTGTTCCAGATGTGGTCTGGCCAGAACTGGCTATAATGGAGACGCTAACTTGCCATGTTTCAGAGATTACATTTCTTTGAATATTCATGCAGACTGGAATTATATTAGTTTTCTCTAAGCAATCAAATCACATTTTTGGCTCATGAATTTTTGGTCAAGTTAGATTGTTAAGTCGTCAGATCTTTTCCTTTGATGTCAGATTCTTCCCTCCATTCAGAACTTGATTTTGTTTAATGTAAATGAAGAACTTTATATTCATTTATTCCTGCTAGATTTGATTGTACTGATTGGGCCTGCTTGGTCTTGAGTCTGACGTGTGTCCTAGGAGGGTTCCACGATCCAGGCTTTGTACTTGCTCCAAAGTCATTCATGTGCCTAAATTTAAGCCCTTGATAAAAATGTTTACCAAGGGCAGTGTGCCACCAAACTAGAGACCTGGTTCCTCACAGAATTCTTCTGTTAATCTATTACAGGGATTGCTTTGCAGACAGCTGCCAGTAACCCTCAATAAGCATGCTATCCCACTGCCCCTTAGTTATTTTACTCACAGCAGCTATTTTCTGGGGCTATCAGATGCTAACTTGAAATTCATAGAGGAAACTAATTACGGTACCCTGATCTGCTGCCATGTAGCTTAAATTTCAGAGATGTCATTTAACTTGGCTTGACTTACGCCTGTGCCCTTCCAGTTGCTCCCCCTCGCTTGTCTCCCTTCATTGTTATTCTTACAGGCGCTGTTGTGGTCTCCCAGTCAAGATTTTTGTTAGGAACTGGAATGTGTTCTATTGGAACCAGAGTTATAGGTGAAAACTGTCACTTCTGGCTTTTAAGTATACTTTTAGAAACAGTGATCATGGGAGTGATCACGGGACTTTGTTTACGGCCTTGCTTGTTCCTTGACTGTTTGTGTTTATTGTCTTGCTTGTTCCTTGACTATTTGCATCTATTGTATTGCTAGACTCTCAACCTAGAACTGACCTTAATACTTGCATGTAGTCAAAATGGTATAAAAGCAAAAAGGAGGCAGGGGATGGGAGAGGGGTTTCTGGGATGGGGGGGTGGGGAAAGGGGATAACATCTGAAATGTAAATAAATAAAATATCCAATTAAAAAGAGAACACACACACACACACACACACACACACACAAAAGAATCAAAGTCATGTCCCTTTGCTTGCCCAGCAACATGTTACTACTGAGTCTTCATCTCCTTGGCCCTGTTAGCCTTCCCCCGCACCCCCCAGACAGGGTTTCTCTGAATAGCCCGGGCTGTCCTGGAACTCACCCTGTAGACCAGGCTGGCCTTGAACTCAGAAATCCGCCTGCCTCTGCCTCTCAAGTGCTGGGATTAAAGGCGTGCGCCACCACCGTCCGGCCCTGTTAGCCTTAAAAACACCAATTGGTGTGCTCTTCCCTAGGGAAGACTTTTTCTGCATTTCGTAGTTGCCTGTAGTTGTTGGTGATGGTTGAGGCCTCATGAGTGCCCCCTCCCTGCCAGAGCATGCCTATTGGGATCTTAGTTCAGGTTATGTTTAGGCATGTTAGGTGAGACTTTATGCCTGCAGCTACTGACGTTACTGATGTTTTGGAGAACAAGAAAAAAATTTCTTGGCAAACTTCCTTTTCTTGTGGCTTTTATAATCTTTTTGCCTTATCTTCTGCAATAATACTTGAGCCTTGCAGGCCATGTTGTATTTATTTAGGAACACACACAGGCTGCACACACACACACACACAAACACCCTACCACCACCAGCAGCAGTAGCAATAATTAAAGAGTAATAAGTTATTTTTTTTTAAATAAATACATTATTTATAAAAAGTAACCCCTAGAGTATTAAACCTACAACAGCTTAGTATCTCCATTTTTCATTTCTAAAACAATTGACACTTCCTTAGAGTGTATCAGGGGTTTGTAACAATTGGCTACAACAATGATAATCATAATTATAGCAATGTAACAAATTGTTTGTGATCTATGTAGATCGAGAGGCTTAAATTGACTTTAAATTACATACTTGGACTTCGTTGAGTTACTGTTTCCTTTTTCTGTTGCTCAAACAATGCTTGCCTCTTGGGCAGATTGCCTTGATCAGACAGTATCCTGGTACTCTTTTTGTAAATCAGGGTTGCTTCATTACACTTTGCTACTCCTTTTGTCTTTATGGCAGAAATTCTTTAGTGGTTTTGAGATCTGTTTCATTCTGACATGGAAGGTTTTCCTATAATATTGCTAAAAACTTTGTCCTTAGTAATGTGGTTTGCCTTGTACTTCAAAAGCTTTCCTGTTTTCAATTAAGTACCTTGCTATGACAGCAGTAATTTGGAAACCAACCCCCTCCCTGGATTGTTATATAGTGAAAATTATTAGTTTTGTTTGTTTGCTTGCTTGTTTTTACATTTATTTAATTTATTTGTGTGTGTGTGGGGTGGTATATGTCACGTGTGTGGAGGTCAGAGGACAGCTTCTAGGAGCTGTTCTCCACTGCCGTGTGTATCCAGGGATCAAACTCAGGTCACTAAGCTTGGTTGCAGATGTCGACCACCTGAGCCATCTCCTAAGCCCACGTTTGCTTGCTTTTAAAGAACTACATTCTCAGAAGAATTTCTGGGGAGCTGTCTTTCATTTCTGGTTTTGATGACCCCCTGCATCTTCTATTTTTTAATCTTCAGATTCTACAGGAATGTGACTGTTCTCTTCCATAATTACTGTTATTCCTAGTTTATTCTTCCCCGCTAATCAGAATTGATCCCAGAAAATCAGCTCTCCCCTTTCCTTTCGTGCTTTGGAGGCATGGCTTGGCTGGCTGGTGTAGGCCTGCTGGGTATACCTCCTCTCCCAGTGCAGATGGGACCTCATGGAGACTCTCGTCTCTAGTCTATCCTCTCTGTGTTGTGGGGTATTCACCAGAGAAGATTGTTTGGACATGGGTTTAAGCCAATAGAAAGTCTTTATTAGCTGGCCCGCAACTACATTGGGTGTTCAGGATCCCAGTGTAGTGCTGAGCCTTACTCGGGGTGAGTTTTTAAGCACACTCACAAAAAATGTGTTCTAGGTTAACATACTTCATTTAACAAGAACAATCATCCAGAAGGGGAACTACAGAAACCAAAAGGCAAGGTTAATATATTTAGCGGTTTTTCCCAGAACTATGGGCTTTGACAAATTAGGTATCCGTTTTATTTTTGGCAAGTAGCACTGTCTGTGTGCTGAGTTTTGCAACTTGGATGGTACTTCCATCATGGAGTCAGTAGGTCTTGGGGCCTATTCAGATCTGGGGCCCTGTGACACCAGTTTTTGTTTCAAGTAGACCCTACGCAACATTAGGATGTCTTTAGGAAAACATGGTCTCCTTGCTTTCTTTACTTCTCTCCTGCTGTAGTATTGGAAAGTTTTCTATGTATCTTAAAAGAATCTTCTCTAAAAGAGTTGATTCAGTATAATCCTTTTAAAAATATATTGTACTTGCCAGGTGGTGGTGGCGCACATCTTTAATCCCAGCACTTGGGAGGCAGAGGCAGGCGGATTTCTGAGTTCGAGGCCAGCCTGGTCTACAGAGTGAGTTCCAGGACAGCCCGGGCTACACAGAGAAACCCTGTCTCGAAAAAACCAAAAAAAAAAAAAATATATTGTACTTATTTATGGTGGATGTGTGAATAAGCATACACCATTCTATGGTGTGCATATGGAGGTCAGAGGACAGTTTGCCAGAGTTGGGTTTTTTTATTTCCACCATGACTGTTCTGGGGATCAAACTCAGATCTTCATGTTGGTGTCAAGAGCTTTTATCTTCTTGAGGGATCCTGCTGACCCCCAAAATAAATTTTTAAAAGTGTGTGTGTGTGTGTGTATCACACAGGTGCGTATGCTCCTAAGGACATCAGGTATCCTCTTCTTGCTCCTTGCTCTCTTGCTTATTCCTTGAAGGCAGGTCTCTCAGTGCATCTGGAACTCATCATTTCTCCACTGGGCTATCAGTCAGCAAGCTTCAGCATCGTCCTGCAGCCTCCGTGCTTTCCCTAACACCAGGGATACAGATGTATGTGGTCTCACTGGCTTTTCATGGAGGTGCTGAGACTTAAAACAAGGTCCTCATGCATTCTTAGCAACCAAGCATCTCCTTAGCTTTCTCCACATCACTTTAGAAGAACTCAGCGAGTAATGCCATTACTAAGTACTAAGAACACACGACATGCTCTCAATTCCTCATTCAGACCAAAAATCTTGTATCTCCAAATCTGATGCTGTGTTTATTATTCTGGGCTTTGCATTTTGACACCTGTATACATTACATTGTTTTCACTCGGGCTGTTTTGCATTCATTTAAACTTCCTCCTGAAATACAAAATTACCCTTTGCTTAAAATAGAATAGAACAAAAAGGAACACTGAAACAGCCCACAAACTCTACAGAGGAAGATCAGAAAGCAGTCCAAGTCATTGGGAAGGGATTTTATAGTTGGACATAGATCCTCCTGGCCATGGTTTGTTTCAGGAACAAGGAGACAGCAGTACCAGCACGAATCCAGGGGGAAAGGCTGGAGGGAATCAGAGCCAGGTTTCCAAAGTCCTTTTATGTTTAATTTAAAAAATCTCTGTGTGTGTGCGCGACTGCATTTGTGTGGTATGTGCACAGAAGTACCTGCCTTCATGTGGAGGTTGGAGCAGGACTTTAGGTGTCTTTTTGTATTGCTCTCTGACTTACTGCCTTAAGACAGGGTTTTCTACTGAGCTGAAAGCTTCCTAGTTGAGTTAGGTTGGCTGTCTGATGAGCTGTTGGGTTCAGTCTCTTTGCCATCCTAATGCTGGGATCACAGGGACATACTGTGCATGCGTGCCCTTTCATGAGGGTGCTGGGGATTTAAACTGAGGTCCTGTGCTGTCAGAGCACGTACTTTACCCATTCAGCCATTTCTCCACACCGTAAGAGTTGCTCTCCCAGCAGGGTCACACTAGGCGTGCTTAAATGATCCAGGCATACATGAAGACAGCCCATATAAATGCTGTCACCCAGGGAGTTTATTACTCAGTGCCCAGCATCTCGATTGGAAGCTGCTCACATGACCACCCTCTATGTTACCTATCCCCAAGTTGCAGACACCTACACAACAAATGTTCAGTCTAAATGATGTCATCTGTGCACCACAGGCACAGTTCTGGAAAGGGTAGGTGCTCACCTCAGACCCAGGTGTTGGATCCCAACAATGTCAGCCTTGCTGCCAGGCCTTTCTAAGGGGGCTCAGGTCTTTTATGGTAATTGCTTTCTGCACAAGGACATTGTAATGTTCCCATGGAAAATGCAGGAGTTACTGTAGTCTAGTTGATTCTAGCTCTGTGGCTAAGTTGACTTGGTTTATCCATATGGGTCATAATGGTCAGTGCTAAAATTCAGAAGGGCAGAAAGATGATTGACATGTGTATGTGTGTGTGTGTGTATGCTCATGCTCATATAAACTCTTTTTTTTTGGTTTTTTGAGACAGGGTTTCTCTATGTAGCCCTGGCTGTCCTGGAACTCACTCTGTAGACCAGGGTGGCCTCAAACTCAGAAATCTGCCTGCCTCTGCCTCCCAAGTGCTGGGATTATAAACTCTTCAGTAAGAAAGATTTTTACTTTTTGTTTTTTTAAATAGGGGAGCATACTTGCATTTGAATAATCAACTCCCTGGGGGAGTAGATGTTACTGTTGTTTGTGAATTTAACATTCGTTGTTTTATCAAGATTGCAAAACTGTACTTTATCTGAGGAATAAATATGAATGGAGCCCTGTGACTCTCTGAGGAGGCAGCCATGTTGGCACGCTGTGAGCCTATGGCCTGCCTTCCACATTGCAATATATTTTATTCTTCCTGTGTGACCGCTCATCAGATTGTGTTGACAGAGGCAAAGAAGTCTTAAAAAGTAGCCAGAAAATAGAGCACATAGCCAACCTGAAGGGCTTCCCAGAGGCTCAGATACATGGGCTTTTATTTTATTTTTTATTTTTATTTTTTTAAGGTAATGTGTGCATGTATGCTTTTGTGTGTGTGTGTGTGTGTGTGTGTGTGTGTGTGTGTGTGTGTGTGTGTATGCATGCATGCATGCATGCAGGTGCCCTCAGAGAATCCCCTAGAGCTGAGGTTACAGGTGGTTGTGAGCCACCCATTGTGGGAGCCAGGAACTGACCTTGAATTCTTTCCAACGGCGACACAAACTCTTAACCACTGTTCTGTTTTGCCAGCCCCTTTAAACATTTATTTAATTATTTATTATTATTTATTTCCATGGGCACCTTTTGGACATAGACATTACACTCCTTTTCAGTTCATCTGTTCACAGTGCGTCGTTCAGAAGCGGGTCGGAAGGCTGCATATTCCAGGGGGTTTTGCTCATTTTTGCACTGATTCTAGTGAACTTGCTCCAGGGTAACAACTCTACCCAAGCTGTGTTTAAAATGATTCTCCCTGTCCCGTGGATGTGATTCTTTGTATCATTTGTTAAAGCTGAATGATCCGTTGTGTTTCATATTTTATAAAGCTCCTCTTTAAATGCAGACTACCTCACTTGAAGTCAGTTTAAGACCATGGGGGTTTTTGGGTTTTGTTGTTTTTCCACTAAGGCGGAGAGCTGAGGTCTGCTCCTGCGTAAATCAGCCCCTTCCTCTCCAATCGTCCTGTTTTCTCTTTGCCTTGGTGTTAGCAGGGCAGATATATTTAAATCATCTATAGAAGTTGCGTTTGGTGATGGAAGTGATTTTGTTTGATTGCATACCGTAGGACTTCATGTCAAATAACTAGGGTACCTGACTCCTAGTTTTCTTGTTCTGGCTCTGCAGCTAGTGTTCATTTCCGTGAGACAGGAGAGGGAATCACTCGCCATTTAACTGATCCACGTGGATGTTTCTAATGGCATCTATCAGTTGAGGGTTTCTCTAGAGGCTGACTTGGGTCACTGCTTTCTGAGCAAATGTTTGGCTCTCATGTGGGTCCTTATGACCATTTAACTAAATAACTAAGGTACAATTTATAGACCACTTCTCAAGATTTGTTTTAAATAAAAGACAGTGCTAAGTGGCCTTCAGGTGTTTGGGTGGAGTTCTGGTGGAGAGTCAATGAAGACACTGGTTGCTTAAGACCTGGATATAACCTGGGTACGCATCCATTAGCAGGGCCGTGCTCTCCTTCTGATGAAGGTACTTAGAAATAACGAAAGGAAGACCAATCGCTAGGCAATGCAGATGTTAAACAGATGCTCTCTAATTAACTTCTTGACTTTGTCTTTCATCACTAAAAAACTCAAGTAGGAATGTTGTTGTAGAAATTTTTTTTTTTCTGAATCCATTTTTTAAAAATATTCTTTGATGTAATTTGAAATGTTTTCACCATCATATTCAGTAACTCTCTTGGTAAGTATTTAGAAAACGCAGTACCCCGTGTCTATTGCTTTGTCTTCTCTTGCAGACTCACAGATGAGGCACGGCGGCTCATTGCTGAACTAGGGAGCACTTCCATCACCAGCCTTGGGTTCCGAGATAACTGGGTCTTCTGTGGTGGGAAGGGCATTAAGACAAAGAGCCCCTTCGAACAGGTTAGTGTCTGGGCCACTCATAACTAATGGAGCAGAGTAAACTAGTGAGACCTTCTCATATAATAGTCTCATGCTAGCTATTTGAAAATTAGACTAAGCCAATACTGAATATGTTCACATAGTTTTTTATAAGTTCTCAGGAAGTAATTAAAATAATGATGACTTCTTAAAAAGCTTCAAAATAACTTAATGATTTCCTTCTTATTCACCAATGCGTTATCACACTTGGGCCTTTTAAAGAACTCTAGTTTTTAAGTGCTCCAGTTCTACTTTGATACTAGAACGAGCTGAATCTGCAAACATCTCAGAGCTCAAATAGAATATAAAGTTTCTGACAAACAGTTCTTTAAAAGTAGTTTTTCTGATGGTTTGACACATATCTCCCTGTCCCCAGGGGCCATCCATTTACTATTTAGAGTCTTAAATGTCACGTGACCTCATTGTTGACATGTGCGTCACTGAAATGAGGGCAGGTGGGTTGTGTTACTGTATGTTAGCAGATCACAAACTTTTTTTTTTTTTTTTAATGCCATGTATTGTCATTGTGTTCCCTTAGCACATAAAAAACAATAAGGACACGAACAAGTACGAAGGATGGCCCGAGGTGGTTGAGATGGAAGGATGCATCCCCCAGAAGCAAGACTGACGGGAACGTGAGGCAAGGAGGACCACACTTTGACTCAGCAGAGGAGCTGTCAGGCAGCTGCTCTGTGTACATATTCAGTAGCATGTGACCGTCCAGGGTGTGCATGAGCAAGGCCGTCTCTGTCGACTCCAGGATTATTTATTGCTAACAGAAATGGCTACCTTTGTAAATAGTCCTCATTGAGCCAGTCACTGAACTATTTGTAAGCACATTTCCCCGAAAGTACAATGTGTAGACTACAATGGCAATAATGTATTTTAATTCTAAAAGCATATTCAGTGGGTAACCAGGCAGGTTGTATAGGACACTGATATTTATCCTGGTTGCTGTGAAACCCTATCATGGAATAACATGGCTTTTAGGGAGGAGATTTTGTTCGTTTATGTGTCTCTGTATAAATATCTGGCATGTGTTGACAGTTTCCTTTAAATTAAAGAGATCTTTGGCTAGTTGTATGTGTACTGTTACCTTACAGTCTGACTCCTGGTGTATCTTTTCAGTCTTTATTTTTTTTTTCCTTCCAAAGAAATCCAGAAATAAAATGTTTCACACAAAAATTTACATTAGATTCGTGAAAAGCACAGCAGTTGTTTTTTGTTTTTGTTTTGTTTTTAATAACAGTGAAGACGAACATTCATGTACGTGTTATTCAGGGCTCATTTTCTGGATTTTGTGTTAGCAGTGTAGATTCTGTGGTTTTGTATAAGCTGTGTAGAGCAAGCCTAGGTGTGAGATTCCACAGAACTAGGGGACCAAGCCCAGTCCCTTCCTCAGTCTAATCAGGTCATTCAAGATAACTGGGTCAGTACACTTAGAGTAATACAGGCATTTATCTGCTTTCTTACCTTCGTTGACCACATGGATTTAGAACAGGAATACTTTACTATCTGTCATAGCTTTTGATTTGTAAACCAAGAAATGAAATTCTGTTATTTATTTTTAACTTCATAATAGCAACTGTTGCCTAAACATGTAACAGAATATTTGAAAAATCCTGATTAACTTTTTTTAGGGCATTAGATAACCTATTGTACGTGACATACATCAAATCGTCATGTATGGAATCGCTTCAGATGCGACATAAACAAATGAAATGTTCATGCTGCCCTTCGTGGGATGAGGCAGCAAATAAAATCTGAACCTAAAATTTAGGTGGTTTGTATAAAAATCTAAAAGCAGTATTTGCTATTTTGTTAAAAGTTGGAAGCAATTCAGATACTTCTTGACTGACCTTGTGGTACTGTGTCTTTCCACAAATTGAATGTAGTTCATAAGGAGACACATCTTCTGTGTTTGGAGAAGTTTTGTAAACTTTTTAAGAGTTCTGGTGCTTCTGTACTATCTCACATCCACCTTGTATGTTTTAGCCTTTCTTTACAGTTCTAGGGACTGGAAAATAAATATTGCAAGGTTGTTGTGTTTCATTTTTTAATACTGAATATAAGTACTCTTGGTTTGACATTGTGAGTTTTTTTTCTTTTCTTTTTTTCCCTTTTGTATTTGGCAAAGCACTACACCTATAGAACATCCCATGAAATCCTTCCAATTATTTTTTGTACATCTTAACATGTAAAAAGATTTTGCCATTCAACACAATAATATCATGTCGTTTGGATATATTTGAACATGTATAGAAGTTAAGTTGCTTGGTAACAGGCTATCCTTTTGAGAGATGGGTTTTCCATTTGTATAAACTTGGGAGGGATAAGGCTGGTTCTGTAACTGCTGTGGTGCAGTGGGTTTTGCCTGGATTCTGTCTTGTGTTGGTTGCACCGGCTTAACTCTGGAAGCAATAATCGACTGTTTTACGTCCACATCAGCCTTAGAAGTGGAACCATGCTCATTTAATGTGGAGAACGAATTTTCTTTATTAAAATCAAAACTCTTTCACACTGACGTGTAGTAGTTGCAGTGATGTATGGGATCTGCAGATGCACTTCTGCTTTGTTAAAACAGCTAAAGGAGGGCGACGTAAGTGGATGTCTGGGAAATAAAGAGAGCCTTTCTAGTCTTTGCTTTCATTTGGTTAATGGTAAATGCATTGTACCTTCTGTTTGTCAGCTCCCTTTCCCATCCATTTTAAGGGAAAAGAGAAATGCACCGTGTTCTGTGAGCAAAGCAGTTTATATTGGAAATACATTTGGTATCTTTTCAAGTCAATATGAGGGGGAAATGTTTGTTGAGGGGTAAAAGATTGGTCACTCAACCAATTCCTTCCACCTCTTGAAATACATATGAATGTGGTTCTGTAGAAGCCACAAATGGATTTTTCCATTTCTAACGCATTGCTAAGGTTTCTTTTCCTGTTCTTACCAGGATGGCTTTTCTACCATCAGCTTGGTTTTTGATTGCCACAAGCCAGTGATCAGTCAACCCTTACCTCTGAAATCCCTGATTTCTCCTCCTATTACTCATTCACACTTTACTCTTAGCATTAATTAAATCAAGGGTTAGATAGGATGAAAAACAAGCAGCCACATTTGTAACTCGTCAGTTCTAAGCCAAGAGGAACCAGTCAGTGAACTGGACAGGAACCTCCTTAACCAATGAAATGCAGCAACACTTGAGGCCATCTATGATCTCTGTCACATGCAGAATTCAAGATTTAATGTCTTGTAATGGCCACCATTTGAAATCTGATAAAAAGGGCTCCACCTGCCTAGGATTGCCTAGGCTAAGGAGGGATCTTCAGTGGGAATTTTGAAACTTATTATTGATGTTATTGTTTACTGGGGGTGGGAATGGGGAGTTCTAAGCACATTTCCCGTGATCTGTTAACTGCCATTCAAATGCATTTTAGCTTATCCAGAACACTGGTTACCACTGTTTGGGTATGGCCTGATATGAACAAATTCAACCTAGGGACAAGTGAATTCTCTGCCAAATCTTGCTTTTCTGCATTGTCAGTGGAATATGATGGACCCCCCATTGTATGTCTACTGCTAAACAAATGTTACCTCCTGTAGAGATGTCCTTCCAAGCAGGGGAGACTTAATACTTAGCCCTGGGACTCAGGTTTTAACTAAGAGTTCAGAGTGGGTTCCAATGTCTTGTTTTAAACCTAATTGTCAAGTTTTGCATTTTTATTTGTTTATACATTTTCCCCATTAATGTGGAAATATGAATACTTTTCAATTTGGGCTACAGACTACTATTTTTTTTGTTTGGTTCTGTTTATTGGGTACCTGATTAGTGACCTGCATTCTTTGACAAGAATGGAAATGGACAAGAATTTCTTGAGAGTTGAGTTCTGAGCATTGTAAAGATTTAGCCATGTTAGACACTGTTATCTGAACATGTCTAGTGCACAGACAAGCCAGTAGTCACTAGTGCCTAGAAGTTGGGAAGTCTAAGAATACAGAGAAGGAGGTTCAGTTGCTGAGTTTCCTTAGGTGTGAGGATTGGGATCTACAGAATGTGCTCTGCCCCCAGGGGTTTTCTGGTCTTTAGCAGGTAGCTGCAAGTTACTAAATAAGTGAAGGAGAGCCTGTTTCTAGATTCCTACAGAAATTGGAAACTCCAGGTCAGAATGAGGCTCATTGTATATTTTTGCAAAATACTATTAAAATCCCTTTATGGAAATACTGTGGAGTAGGTTCCCTATGACTCTAGATCCCAGAGCATGGTAGATATGGATAATACAGTGACACGTATTGCAGAAACTAGAAGCTTGAGATTATTTCTATAGTTAGTTAATAAAGTTTAAATACAGTATCTCAAGAAATAATAGGTTGGCTATTTTAAGAGAGGAAAAAGTCTTCAAGTTGGCAAAAGGAAGAATTTTTCAAAATAATGAAATTTATCTTTTGTGAAATTATCCTGTACTCATTAAATAGAAGATAGTTCAGAGACCTTGCATCTACTACACTGACTTCAGTTTTCCCATTTTGCTCTCTTACTGTATGCTATTTTTATAGCAAAGAGCGTGAGAGGAGCAAATATTATCCAGGGGAGTTTTAAGATATGGAGATGGTTGTGCATAGGACTAGGGAAGGGTAGAGCTTATGTACTGGGAAAAGGAGATTATTGATTTAATTTCTTTGTCCCCTTTGCTTGCCTGAGAGTTTAAGTTGTATTGAAATATGCAGCAAAATAAAAGACTCAGTGGGGACACAGGTTTACTTTAGCTTATTTTTGGATAGCCAGAGCTTGGTAGATACAGACCTACAGCTGTTAGGCTGTTACTAAGATGTTTCTTGGCAGCTGTGGAGGTCAGTCAACCTCCAGGCTGGACCAGCCATTTAAGTGGGTCTTTACCCTATACATTTGCTTCCAGTTCTTACAGGTCAGATTAAGGCTTCCACAGACTTGGTCATTAAAAAGACACGTAAGAACCTTTAGTTTATGTTGACTTCATCCACATTTACTGCTATCCTCTCTTTGTAACACTTAAGAGCGTTTCTTTTCAAAGCTTTAACTGGTGCAAATCCCTCTCTGGTAGTTTTTCCTTGTATGTGAAGATAAACCATTACAGATGATACCTTTGTGAAAAGAATACCCTGCGTAGCAATTGGCTGTAAAGGTGTATTTATTTTATTCTGACTTAAATATTTTTACTTGCTCAGATCATTTCTTCTTGGAAGATTGATTGATCTTGGTAATCCAAGTGTCAGCCCTGTTGGGTTATAAAATAGAGCCTAATTTCAATCACTTTGAGCTCCTTAACGAAGTTTATATAGCCAGACAGCGAAACATCTGTAGTTTATGCTTACAGATCCCTCAAAGTTTACATGGTGTAAACCTAGTCCTGAGAATTTTGATACCATGAGATCTACAGTAAGAGTGGTGTGACTAGAGGTCACAGATGCTGCAGCTGTTCCATCCTGTGTGAGCATGGCTGGGTACCTGATAGGAAGTTATTATACTTACTTCTCTCATCTGGGAAATGGAGCCATAGTAATAATGCCTAATTTATGGAATTGTTATGAAGATTATTTACATATATATATTCATACACACATATTTATGAATGAAATTTATTTTGCCAGTGATACTGCAAATGCTATCAAGGTGTTTGCTAAAGTTATGTTTGCCTTCAAAAGAAACGAGTCTCCCATCTCTCTGTGGTATGTCACTGTGTCCTCCCCTTTCATGCTGTGACACAGCCTTGCTCTTCACACAAGGCATGTCACTCTTGTTGTATAGTAAAGTTGAAATTAAAGCAAGGATCAGTACAACTTAGCTCTTTTTAGAAAGGGTGTCTTGGGGTGTATTTGTGGTTCTTGGGGAAAGAGTTTGAACTTTTTTCTCAAATTAGCATCGAAGACCACGGTGCTCCAAGTAAGGGACTAACTAACTAGTGGTTTGTTTTCCAATCATTGAGGCCTTACAGGAGGTGATACAGAAACTACCAGCAACTCCTGAAGGGCCGGTACCTCTGCTTCCACAGTTACCATCGCCATGTCTCTCCTTTAGTCAATAATAACTTGGTTGAATTTTAAGGGTCACAGTTAAATGTTCAGTACTGATCTTTTAACACCAGATCTGTTCATGTCAGTGCTAACAACGCTTCTGAATACCTGTTTCAAAATATGTATTGTGACTATCACGTAGTTCTAAAGCTGCAAGGACATGCAAAGTCACAGCATGTATATATAAATATTATATATATATAATATTAATATTTAATATTTATTAATTAATATATATAATATTTATATATACATATAAAATGAAATGTCTTTGCTCTTAGTATAATATGTGTTCCTTAAACTATAGAGCAGCCCAAATACCATCCAAATGGAGGAGGGGGTAGGGAATGCTGTGGTCGTTTATGTTCAACAAATGTATAGGTTCTGTAGTGTGCTGTTACCAGAGAAATAATTTCCATATTCCTAATCCAGAGGTTACAGATAATGCTACTGTTTATTACACTTTCCCTTAATTAAAAAGAAAAAAAGATAAGAGTCTCACTCTGTAGTCCTGACTAGATTTGAACTCACTCTATAGACCAGACGGGCCTGGAACTCACAGGGATCGGCTTTTGTCCCCCTTCCCGGGTGCCTTAAAGGTGTGTGTCATCATACCTGACTTACTTTTCCTTCATTTCATTTTAAGATGATCCATTCTCTCTTATTAGTTCTAAATCAGGAAAACAAACAAAACCCCGAACCTTAAAACAAAACATTACTAGCACTGCTCCTCTCTATATAATACACAGATCTGGGTTTGATTTTTTTGGCAGTGAGTTCTGCGTGATGCCAGACACCACAATCGCATCACTAGAACTAGGACATGGAAAGCTCTGTTGGCCGTGGGCATTTAAATACCCTTTCTGGCAAACTAATACGCTGGTTTCCCTCTACACATAATCCCCTCCTTCCCAGTCTCAAACTGTCTAAATTGGTTGGACTTAAAACCTACCACCCAGGGAGGGCCCAGATTGCTATCAGACAAATAGGAATACCTGTTGACCTCCCCCAGCTCCCAATTGCCATTGTGATTGTCTCAAATATGAGCACATTTAATCCAATCAGTGCTAACATCAACAGAAGATCTTTGCCAGACCTTTTGGGAAGGAAAACTTCCCTGTCTTGGAAATACACAACTAAATAAGAATTCTGTTTTTCTTTAGAAGGCAAGCCCTGCAAATGTGGTGGTCATGTGACCAAGAGACACACCGTGGAGCTGCTGGAGGGTGGGGCAGGGCAAGACTTTGAGGCACACAGCTACAGAGCCTGGCTTTCAAGACAATGCCAGAAACCAGATGAAAGTCATGGTGAGAGCGAGCCAAAGACTATGGCGGCCGGCCACTTACTGATAATGCTTCCTCTGATCCAGTTAAAAATTTCTGAGTCAACATGTTTTTCTTTATGTTTATGTCAGTCTGGTCTGTGTTTATGCTATATGCATATATATGCATATATGCATATGCTATTTGCAACATAAAAATAGATGGTGAAAAACTCAAGGATGACTGCAGGGGTGATGCTGAAGATAAGAAGGAAAAGACCCCAGTACAGCTTGGGAGTGAGAAATTCTTCCTTGGCATCCTAGAAAGCACAACCAAATAGGCTTTGGATTTTTGATGCAACGGCTGAAGAGTTAACTAACACCTATTCCGGAGCCAGAGGCTGACTGGTTCTCAGTCAGTTCATAGGGTAATGTGACGTTTTCTGATTAGTAGTTAATGTTCACTACGGTTTTCCCCTTTTAAAGTAAAAGGGTATGATGTTCAATGTGGATAAAGTAGAGTTACTTTGTAAAAAGAACATGAGAGTACCCCACCCCCATATCACTCTGGACAGAGAATAACAAGAAATGGAAAGCAAGTCTTTCAAATTAGCTTTGTATTTGTTCATTTGCCGAGTCCACAATTCTCACTTAGCAAATAGTAACTGTTAGACTTTAAGGGTCACAAGTAAATGTTCAAGTTGTGATTTATAACATCAGAATTGAGAAATCTTCCAGAGGTTTGCTTTTCAAATTATTGCTTAACTTTGGTTTAAAGGATTAATAGGAAATAGGTCAAATATTTGATAAATATTGATCTTATTAATAAGAAAAAGGATATCCTTTTGTGTTCATCCAGAACTTAGAAAAATTTTTTCCATATAATTCTAAAATATTTAAAGAATTATAAAAGCATAAGCATTTAAAGTAAAATATAATCTAAAAACAGCCCTGTGACACTTCGCTGGGTATTTTTGACAAATATGAACATATATGTGTGGATTAAAGTAAGAAACGGGTTAGGAGTTTAGCTCAGTGGTAGAGCGCTTGCCTAGCAAGCACAAGACTGTGGGTTCGGACCTTAGATCCACCCATGCCCCCCTCCCCAATAACGGAAAGAAAAGAAAAAAAAATGAAAAGAAAGAAAAACAGCACTCAGCATTCAAATGGCAACATTGTATAAAATATAATAAATATCCAGGGTATCAAATTTGACATTATTCTGACTTAGAATCTTTTTCCCAGCTAAGACCTTTACTGTGAAATTTAGTATAAGAAAGCAGAGAGAGCTAAAGTTGAAAAGAGAATTCGATTATTCTGGCTACTGAGATAACACAATCTTCAGTATTTTGTAACACACTTTAATTCATAGCTCCGAAAACTATCATCTTCAAGACAGCCATGGCTATGCAGAGAAACCCTGTCTCAAAAACTTTTTTCCTTTTTAAAGAAAACTGTTGTTTTGGCAAGAAATATACATCCAGGTAACTGCCTCAATTTTCCTTTTCCCAATGTTTAAAAAAGGAATTTAGTAGTATGGAAAAATATCAAAAGTTATTCTCGTTTCTTGTTGTAGTCTTATTATTCAAATACTTTCAGACTTTAACGATAAATGTCTTTATGTCTTAATATGTTACTTAAGTTAAATACTGTATTTACAAAATATAAAACATTTGAAGTAAAACACTATACAAAATACTGCCTTAACATAATTAAGGGTGCTTTCTCTATTTACTTCCATTTTCTTTAACTCCTTTTAGGGATTCTCCCAGTATATCACAACTGAGTGTTTAAGAGAAGAAACTGGTCTACAATAAAAAAAGATAAATCCAAAGGTTAAAAGTCATATAAACTTTATATGTCTTCCACTCCTCAGACAAATCTTCTTGCTTAAAGACACTTAAAAGTCCACATCATGTTTTACTTTTACGTTTTGACTATATTTATTACTTAACATCTTTAAAAAAGACTTTAAAAGGGGTACTGCATCTCTTAATGGGGACTCTTTTCAACGGCCCTGCTTTTGAAGTGTATGGAAGGGTAAAGTGAGTACCCACTCTTTGGTTAATTTTCAGCATTTTTTGTCTACGCACAAACAGTATCATTAATTCTATTAAAAATACTAAGGGAAAATGCAATTCGTGTGTACTGCTCCTAGCTCCTATAAGAGATGCCTTTAAAAATGATCGATATCTACCCACCATGACAGATTTCTCAGTCTCAGATCTAAGTCCACAGTCTATGCTGAGCCTGGATCAGTTCTCTGAGATAAGGGTTTTTTTGTTTGTTTGTTTGTTTTGTTTTTGTTTTCTAGTCTTCTTTTCCTTTCCTTTCCTTCCTTTCCTTTCCTTTTTCCTTTTTTCCTTTCCTTTTCCTTTCCTTTCCTTTTCCTTTCTTTCCTTTCCTTTCCTTTCCTTTCCTTTCCTTTCCTTTCCTTTCCTTCTTTCCTTTCCTCTTTCCTTTCCTTTCCTTTCCTTTCCTTTCCTTTCCTTTCCTTTCCTTTCCTTTCCTTTCCTTTCCTTTCCTTTCCTTTCCTTTCCTTTCCTTTCCTTTCCTTTCCTTTCCTTTCTTTCTCTTCCTTCCTTTCCTTTCTCTTTTCTTCTTTTCTTCTTTCTCCATGTTGCTTCGGAAACAAATTGCTGTTCCCTATATGTCAACGTATATTCCTCAAACTATCCAATGGTGACTGCCAACCTTTTCAATTTTAGAATCCCAAGCAATCCTCATGATCAACTTGTGATGTGAAGTCTGCCAGAAAGAAGAAATCGCAGACTGGTCCAGGGGTCTGGGAACACTCTTAAAGGCAGCGACCTCCCCAGCCGTGCACAGTAGGGGGCGCCCTCCAGATGGCAACACCTTTGGTTGCTACTGAGGCTTCTCAGGCTAGGCTGGATGGAGAGGTTACTTACAAGTGTGGACATCGGTCATGCTTTCACACCTCCTGCAGCGGACGTAGCAGCACCAGATAAACTTACACTCACACCTCTCCACGTGCCTGACTACGTGGGTGTTGTAGCCTCGGCCACAGCAGAGGAGGTTACAGCCATCCGCGCCTCCTGATGTCCGGTTGCACTCTCTGCCCTGTGTCCCAGGAATACCCAGTTTCTTGTTCTCCACACAGTAGTTAGGAGACTTATGGACGTACAGCAGGTCATCCTTGAGAATGGGTGTCTGCCTCTGATCTTTTTCTCTCCTGCGCATTTTCCTCTTGGTTTTGTCTGAGATCTGGATGCTGTTTTCGTATTTATCCTTTAAAAAATGCCCAATCTTTTCAAAAGAAGACATAGTTTTCCAGCAGGTTTTCACAGCACAGGAGCCGGAAACTCCGTGACAGCGGCAGTCCACAGACATTAACTTGGCGACAGCCTAAAACCAACAACGATTGTGTTCAAATGTCATTGGAGGTGCAGTGTTTCATTCAATAGCAGAAACAGTTAAACTAGCCACTCAAGTTTCTTACGCTTCCCTCCATAAAAATGATGGTTTGAACATAAACCATTTTGAAGGTTGTTTAGAGTTCAAATATTTTGTCATTTATTTCTGTCTAAATGTTTTGACTCTACACAGAAAACCTTCCCACAAGACATCTAAAACAGTGGGGGTTCGGGGTGTAGGTGGGAGTACGGAGAGTCTAGCCTGAAGGTCTGAGTTGGATTCCTGGGAAACCACATGGTAAAGGAGAGAACCAATTCCTGCAAGGTGTCTTCCTGACATGTTATGTGCACCATGGCATACGCATTAACCACCTATACTAAATAAATAGATAGCTATATAAAAACTGTAAAATATATTATTTTCAGGTCACCTAGTTTTGCCACTCACCAAAGATGGTCTGAAATCCCACTCATTCGTGGTGGGGGGAGGGTGAGAATGGATGATTATACGTGCCTGCCTGCATGTTTCCGATACCATTTAAAGTCTTGTTATTCAGAGTACGGTTCATGGGCCACAACTCCAGCATCCCTTGTAAGGAATGTAGACAATCCTGGCCCTCAGCCAGATGTACAGAATGAGAAGCTACATTTCAAACCAGAGCTTTGGGAGATTGTCAGGCAAAGCACTAACAGGGCAGTCGCCTTCAGCTTTCACACTGGACACAGAAACATCAAGAGAACTTTCCAAGTGACCAGTTTCTCAAACCCTTGAAAGTCTGATTGGTTGGGGGTGTGCTTCGAACATGACATAGTTAGCACTTTGTTGTGATACCTGTTGCATCTATTGAGTCTTCCTAGGTTTGGTCACTCTAAAGTCAGTTACATTACAAGGTAAAGGAGGAGTGAGACTATGCTAAGCCCTGGCCATGGACCACACAAGCAACCTTGCCTCAGTTAAAAGGGAAGAAACTAGAGTGACAAATTCTTCCACTTTTCTGGGGAATTAATTGAAAACACAGCTCCTATCCTTTATGGATAATCCTATATGCATTATCTTAACATGGAAAATAAGAAGAGAAGAACTGCCTGAAATTACAGTTCGTGGGAGGATGAGGCAGAAAGGCTCAGAACTTGAGGCTAGCCTGGGGAACATAGTGAGCCCCAGGCTAGCTTAGGTTGCAAAGTGAGACCTTGTCTGAAGCAAAGGAAAAGAGGCCAATGTTAACATGGTTTTAAATTTATTTCTAAGTGTGGAGCTCGGTTTATACAGCCTGGGGCACTAAATGAAGTCACAAACATTTGTCGTAGCCCATTGTTTGAGGTGTGTTGAGGTCTAAATGCTCCCGTCTTTGATGAAGTTGGTGTAAGAGTTAAGATGATTTTTTTTTTTCAATGAGCCTAAACTAACAATCAAGAGGGTTCTAAAGTTTTAGGACTCTAACCTCTTAGTTAGCAACATTGTTTCCTGAAGTCCCCAGAGGATGGCAGAGCAGATTAATAAATGGTCAGGACTAGTTGTACAGTTCACATTCTGTCAGCATGGTGGGCAAAATGAAAAATGAATTCACCCAAATTTCATGACTTGAAAATTAAGTATATAATTTCACAAAAGCAGTTTAAATTCTACTTACAGCTCTTATCAAAACTACAAAATGACCAAGGCTCTATTACTTTTGAGATGTCCACAGAAGAGCATTTTCCTAACATTCTAACAGTCTAACCACAAAGAATATTTCAAACAAGTAATATTGTACTGCAGACTTAAACGAGAACATATGATATTGATTTGTACAATGTTTAATACTTCTCGGTGGCATTTAAAACAATCAATAGAATAGTATTCAAACCCTGTCCTTTCTAGAACATATAGTACAATCATTTTTATTCCTAAAGCTTCAAAACTAATTAATGTATCTATTTCTTAATACACAGAGCAGAATCACCCTGTAGTGATAAAAGAACAACTTATTGCATAAAGTATGGCTCACAGATAATCTGATTTATTGCATTTGATATTCACAAAATACTTGCTTCTTTAAGAGATCTGTATACAGACGTTTAAAAAATTAATGCAATCAGAGACCTTTGTTCGTATTTTAAGTGGTTATGGATATGGGAAAATAAAAGAGCTCAGTCAGTGTAGGTAATAAAATAAATTGTCCGAGAAGCACAGACCTGAGAGTAAGTGTATGTTTAAACCAGATCAGCATTCCTGATAGTCATCGCTTGGTGATTTAAAGCTGCCTTTCCTTCAGATCGTGACTGAGAACCCAACTTCCTTTTATCCACGACTTTAGACATGGGCGTTGTTGGTTTGCAAAGCACCAAAGACGGAGTGGATGGCACATCAATGACTTTTGAATCATTCACCCACACAAAGCAGTTTTAAAACATCCACAGTGGCAAACCTGACTGAGAAGAGGTAACCCAAAGCACCTCCATGAAGTAAAGTCACTGCTGCTGCTGGGAGGGGGGGGGGTCTGGTCTTCCCAAATACCAGAAGCTGATGGGTTTTCCTCCAGCTCAGTCATAACTCTGTCCCAGACAGTGTGAGTCCACCAAACTGCTTCATAGTTTGCAAGAATAAGAAAAGAGATTTGCAAATTCGATTTAGTCACCTACTAAGCTTATATTAGGATTTTGAGGGATTTTCCTACTCTAGAAAACAATTCTTTAAATCCAGAAATTCCCAATTTTCCACTATTATGTTTTTAAATTTTTAGTTCGATGTCTTTTGATCAAAATTGGCCCTAACGTAAGTAGAAAAAATAGCATTCTTATATATTTTTGGTTGTGAGTCTAGCCTTTAATGGCTGAGCCATCTCTCCAGCCCAGAAATAGTATTCTTATCACAAATGTGACACATATTTTTTCTCTCCAAGAATTTACATATATAAATGAACTTCGAGGAGAATTCCACGAATTACTCCAGGGATAGAACTCAGAATTGAAGTTGAACAGATAGTTACTGCTTGGAGAATTTTATGAAAGGAGGAATTTCAGGCTACACACACTCGGTTTAACTTTGCCGACATTAGTGTTTCTTGGAACAGATTTTCACAAATCACGTACTTGATCTGGTTTTATAGCAAGAAATTCTTTTCGTTTAATATATAGTTAATGAACAAGTACTTAGTTGTGATTCCAATTTTATAGAAAAATAAACAATGTGGCTAAGACACTTGTCTTACATAAATTGGTGATATATGATATAAGGTCTTTCTAACTCAGCAAGATAATCTTAGAAAAGCAGAGGAATGAAAGTGGAAAATATAAGTATATTTAAAGATCTTGCCGAAATTCTCCAAAACATGCGCCCTGTGACTTTTCTGCTTTGGTTCTTAATTAATGTTAAACAGCTAATGTGAGCTGCAGTGTTTGCCTGATGTTTTCTGGTAACTGGAAATGAGAATAGCAACCGAATGGATTGTGTGTGGTTATGGGAAAATTCCTTTCTCTCCTTTAGTTGAGTGGTTAAGGTTTGTAAAAATGTTAACAAAGGAAGGTTTTGTTACCTATTGCAAACAGATGTGCCTATTTGAGTGGCCTTAGTGTAAACAATGGGAGAGCAGTTAGGAAGGTGGCATTTAATCTGCAGGGGTTCCTCTCCGATGCTTTGGGTTGGTAAGTTTCTAATGCAGTGAAATAGGAAAGATGTATCGTTGGAACTCAGTGCAAAACACAGACACCACCTAAGAGATGGTTTAAGGACTCATTGCCTCTCAGTTTTAAGTCAAAGGTAATGCTTTGGAAACAATTGGAGATTGTTTTCTACACACTGTTTTGTCCAGATTTTACTAGGAATAGCTAGAAACTGGTGTGGAACATTCTGTAACCAACAATTCATTGTGTCAGATATCAGAGGACCTGTTTGATTTAAGAACTCCAAGAGTTAGGATTGGGTGGATGCATGTACAGTACCTCTATTCCTCTGACCCATATCATCCCTTTCTATCCCCAAATACATTTGAACCTGCTGAAAAGCAAGACACGACTGTGTTGTTCAACTACTTATAAATATTCTTGAAACAGGTCAATGAAAATTTGGGGTCTGCCCTTCCCACTTCGTTGAGTTACTCATAATAAAACAAATTACGGGGTAGGAAAACTTAAAAGTTTATGAGGTAGACATGGTAAGAATGGAAATATTTTCAGCACACCAAAAGAAATATCCATAAATATTCCAAGTCACATTATTCCCAGAAGTTCTGCCCCTGGAAGACATCACATCATTCTCGCAGCCAATCACCGCCCAGCAACATTATTCTTGGAGTCATAACTTTAGGAATGGTGTCAGAAACCAATTGGGAATCAGAGTATTTAAGGTCAGCGGTTAGAAAATCATCTATCCTGCTCAAAGTACAACTAAGCGCCAGTACCCACATTTCTCTGAACGCTTTCCTACATTTTGAATTTGGGATTTTGAGACTAGAAAAAAAAAAAAAAAACCAACTCAATTGAATGCAGACTTTAAACTTTACTCAGACAAATATGCCTGACAGATCAAAATCATAACAGCCAATATTAAAAACGGAGTCAGTTTCTCGTCTATGTTAGAGAGACCTGGCTTTTTGTTTATCTAGACTTTTTTTTTTTAATGCTACCAGTGGAAAGAAAAATACAAAAATATTTTGAGTTATAATACCTCCGGAAAAAGAAGACCAATAAAAACATCGACGTATTACCCTCAAAATAACCAGGTAAATGTTTTGTAGCATTTTAGGATTCCATCTAGAACAATGTGAGGGGAAAATATTCAGTAAAGGAAACTGAAATTTTCACAAAACAAGTCCCTCTGAATGTGCTGAATTGTTATTTGCCAATACAGAAAAATAGCAAAAATCTATGTAACATAGAGAAATTGAGCTTTTTTTTCTCATCAATAGTACGTTGCATTAAAATTGATGCTGAACAAAATTAAAACATAAACAACAGTTGAAGACCAATATTAACAATGATAGATTCAAACATTGCTACTTAATTTGCAATTGCCAACATATGAAGTGAAACAAAACTGAATGTTATTAATAAAATTAATTTGATTTAATAAAAATGTTTTAGGGTCTTTCGTACTCTCAGATATAACTCTTCTGAGGATTTTTTTTTTTTTTTTTTTGGTTTTGGTGAAATGTTTAAATCGCTATCAAACTGTTTAAACAACAACTAATAATAAATACTTATGTAACTGTTTTCTCAACCTTTAAAGATAGCGATTTGATGTACCCTGGTGATTTCCTTGAGCATAATGCTAGGGCTTAAAGGAACATAGGTTAATTGCAATTAACTTCTTTCATTTTAACATGTTAGAAATAACAAATATTTCTTTATGTAAAGTCAATCAGCATCTCATTCTTACTTTCACAAGGAAAAACCTTAAGGGCTGCCGTGCTGAACAAGCGTAACTGTTAGCAGCCAGAAAGTGCCTTTCTGAAGATCCTAAATAAAACTCTGGGAGACTTTCATAGCCTACTCTCTGAGTCTTCCTATTTCCTATTTTGCCTTTTTTGAATTGCATATTCAAATGAAATGGAAATGCAAATGTAAACTTCAGGAGTTGTGGCAACATTTTACTGAGTCTTCTAGCTTTTAGTATTTTCAACAGTTCAGTGGAATAAAGACAACTGGCCGGAGCTTTCAAGCATTGTGAATGAGCCCCATTACTTACTTGCCAAAAATGGGAAAAACAAATGCAACATATACTTTAACTACTCCTAAGAGATGCTGCAACTCGTCTGAATTTACTGCAGGAGGATGTGGCAGACGGTAGGAACTACATGGGGACCTTGACAGGTAATTGGAAACTCAAAATAATATACAATATATGCCAATATGTCTATCTTGAAAAGTTTATTATGACACAGAAAATATATATTCATAAAAATGCTACAGTCTTTTAGGAAAGTTCTGGTTGCCAAACTTGAACAGTGTTGTAGAATCCAAACTTTATTGTAAATAAAGTCAGTAGTGTAAATATATAAAAGCTAAGTAAGCTACACACATATTTCTTTTTACAAAAACTATTTTTTAAACCAGAATTTATAAAGGAGTTCACTAGGTGCTAGGTTCTTAAATTCAACTCCTCTCAACCTATCTTTAGTATTGCTATGTTTTTAAGATGTCTTCCTTTACCTTTAATATAGTCATAACTTTATATTTATATTCTTTATGAGTTTTAATTGAACCTATTTTATACAATTAACAATTTTCCATAAAAAACTTTTGCTTTACAAAAAACAATAGTGGTTGTAGATTCCCTAAGAAAACCTATTGAAGAAAAACAATATAAACCTGACAACATATTAACATATTTAAGAATCATTGTCTACTAAACAGTAGATTTAAAATGATAAAATTCAAATGAGGGGATAACACATGATTTGGCCCAATAAATGATAGATACTATAAATCCCATTCTGGAAATGCCAGAAAGCAGGTTATCAGATAACCAACAAAACAACAGGAACTTGTATATCTTTTATTTAATAATGTTTCGCTATACAAAGTGCACCAACACCAATACACTCTGCTGCAGAATTCAACTCATGTCAGTGGTATTTGTCTAAACTAAACCAACATAGTCAATGCACACTCATGAAGGGATACATGTCTATTTTTTTTTTCCTTACACTGTCAACGTTTGACTTTTAAATCATTGGCATGGATTTACCCGGAAGCATTAACCGCAGTATTATTTACCAATGACACGAAATTTTTATTCGATTTTCTAATACATACCTGCCGTCCTGCTTCGTTGTTGTGTAGATTCATGGCTAGCAGGACTTTGCTTTCTTTTCCTGTGGTGTTTCTGATGGAAGATCTAGAAACTTTCTGCTGAACCACATGCCGTACTGGACATCATCAGAGCATCCTCCCCAGTGCCAGCCTTCACTTGCTGAGCCACCATTCTGCAAGGTGGTGTCACAGGAACATTCGGTCATGTTTCCTGCACTGCAAGACCTGGTTACAGAGTGCACCAGGCCTGCAGCCATGATGGCATAAATGAATGCTGTCTCCTTGGTGCCTAGGAAGAAAACATTGATAGATTATAGAGCTGTCACTTTCTGTTGACATTCAGTCCTAACCTAAGCCTCTTACTTGTTGTCTTAGGAGGCAATCAATTTTTCAAGCGTTCACACCGAATGCTATAATGTGTGAATATTTGGAAAGGAAATCTACTATTCTAGACTTTTAGAAAAAGCAGCACTAATGTTCTGGATTCCACATTGGGATGACACATGCCATATTGTCACCCAGTCTCCTCATATATTACCTGGTCATGCTTTTAAAAAATAATTGTAACCCTTACTAGTACCTACCTTAGTGTTTCATAGCTAGAAGTAGCTTATTGGTACATGTTGAATTTAAATCCTTTGCATGGCCATTGTAAATGGCAATTAAAAAGAAAACATTTCTTATCTATTTTTTTAAGTGTGCTGCATTCACAAAATACAAACAGAAAAATTTGGTGCTATTTTTCTATTTTTCTTTAAATAGATACTAGGCAAACTAAAATTAGCAAAAAAAAAAAAAAAATCAAGACAACTGGTAGATACATACTCGTTTTCTTTCACACCAAAAATAAGGTTTTAAAGGGGGAGAATATGCTGAAGAACAATCACTGGTATTGAGTTGTTAACATTTTACCCAGTACAGCTGGCTTTATAGTCATATAACTAATGAAAGCAAGATAATTGAAAACTTGCAAAAAATGCATTGTTGTGGAAAAGTATCCTATTTTGAAACAGTTGCACTTTGTACTCCAGCAGTTGAGTTGGAGTTAAAATCTTTGAAAGCAAAGTTTCATTAAGGCATTCATAAAACAGACGAGGAAGGACTCAGCAGGCAACTTTTTTTTTTCTTTCCAGATGTTTAGATTGGAATAGAAACAGCTTCACGCCCGTTGTCCAATAAACCTTTCGGCAACGAAAGCTCCTGCATCTCAGCAACTGTTTAGGACATATCCTTTCTCTCTTTCTTACTTTTCTTTCCTTCCCCTTCAGGTTCTTAGCTCCCCACCCCCACCCCCACTCCCAGGCCAGGGATCTTCAACATCACTAGCCAGGCAAAACTCAGAGCTGGGACACACCGCTCTGTGGAGGCGCGTGCAGAAACTGAGTGGGGAAGGGTCAAAGTGCAGTACGAACGGAAACGAACTTTTCAAAACCACAGCGCATCTTTCAAAGCCTCGGGCCTAAAACTCTCTGACTTTGCTAATATCACAGGAAGCATCTTAGTACCATTATCCTCGCTAAGTCACCAAGCCTATTGGAAGAACTTTTTTCCCCCCTCTACTGCGCTTTCCCGTACCGCGGAGAGCGCGCCTGGTCGAGGAGAGATGGAAGAAACAGAAAACTGAGGGACGCAGAAGAAGTCGCACTCAGGTGACAGTCCCTTAAAAAAAAAAAAAAATCACCATTGTGCACTAAACCTGGTGTTCCCAGGAGTCAATAAAACGTGCGGCTGTGCTTCAATTAGCCACTTGTCCGCAGCTCTGGCGCCACAGAACTGCTTAAATCAAAGCAGATGCGGCAGCAGCATTCCCGGCTGTAGACCTCATGTTTGTCCAGCTGGTCACCCACGGAGCGGGGCGCCATGGGGTCCTAGGGGTCGACGGGATGGGAATTCATAGTTTTTCTGCAACTTTGGCGGGGCCACGGGAAGGAAGGAGAACTGCAGCCCTTCTAAGATTCCTTCTGTAGATCTGGGGCATCCCTCACTGGGCAGCACCTGCGCACTGGGGTCTGGTCCTTGTCGCCCCAGTTTCCCCTTCCCCTCACCCAACGTTCTATATGAAGACCTCGCCAGCACCGGATGGTGCAGGTAGTATTCACTCTATCGAAGGCACAGGCAGAAAAGCAGTCGCCTTGTATGTCCCACCATCCCCACCCAAGGGTTCCGGTGACTCACCGCTACTCAGTTCATAGCCAAAGAGGGGGGCTGTGGCGAGCTGGGTGGAGGTGGCAGTGGCGACCATACAGTTCCACCTCTCGTGTCGGAACTGGCTTCTGCACTCCTGAATGCCCAGCCTGGCGCCCTCACGGATGCTAGGCAGCAGGTAGGGTTTCCTCTTGCACAGCTCCTTCTGGCGGCTGTTCAGCGGCAAGCCGGCGCAGCCCAGCTTCTCCGGTACCCCGAAGGAGGCGATGCCCAACCACCTGTAAGACGCGGCACCCCTGAGGTAAGCGGCTCCCTTGCCCTCCCGTACCCCAAAAGTATTAGGCCTCCGTTCCTAGGGTCCCCACCCCGTTTTCCCCAGCCCCAAGTCGCAAGTCCCCTGGTACAGGTCATCTCTTTGACCACCTACCCTGTATGCCTCCGCAGGGCCCATACTCACATCCAGTTGCCCTGGGTTCCGCAGGGGAGCAGCGACAGCACAGCTGCCCACAGCGCACACAAGCTGGGCAGGGCCAGGAGCGCCGCTCTGTCCATGGCCCGCGCATGGAGGCCCCCAGCCTCAGCCACTCCTCTCCTGTCTCCTCTCTCCAGAGGCCTGCAGGGCCTGGGGTCAGTTTTCTAGCACCCAGTTGTTCCTTGCTCTCTTTCCCCTGGAAGGTAACATTAAAAAGGGCAGCAAGGACAGAGACTGTCAGCAGTCCCCTAGGCAAGATGAGGTGGAGAACGTAGCCTGAGGTCCTCTCGCGCAGAGGTGAGTACGAGCTGCAGATGCGGGAGCGTCCCTCACATTCCAAGGTGAGAAACTTCTGCTGATGTCTCTGTGTCTCCATCGCCCCAGGCTTCTTCTCGCATCTCCTCCCCCGACCGCGCCTGGAGTCTGATTGGCCCAGCAGCAATCCTGTACCTCACCATCTGGAAACTTCAGTGTCTCATTGGCTAACAGTCGGCTCTGCGGGGGGCGCTCCTGGGCTGAGCCTCTGAAACTGTCTAACTAGACCTGGGAGTGTCACGACCTTTCCTCCTGTCACAATGTCCTTAGAGGAGGTCAAGCTGAAGAGCAAGGAAGTGATGGGCTCTTCTTAGCATCCTTGAGTGAAAATCTAGCCACATCTAGATTAACCCTCTGAGTAAAAAGGGTAAAGGAGCGTGAGTGAGTGTGTGTGTGTATGTGTGTGTGTGTGTGTGTGTGTGTGTGTGTGTGGTGCACTCTGTTTTTCTTTATTGTATTTCTCTCTGGTGAATTATCTTTATAAGGTCAGAATTGATACCATAAAAAGCTGACCTTTCCACCCTTGGCAGCAGAGAGGATAGGTGAGAAGGACTCTTTCCCTGTCATTTGGATATACATTTATTTTCAGCGTTGCATCAAATTTCCCCATATTTTAATTTGAGTTCCGTGACGGCTTTTCTCATTTGTCTTATTTCTGTAGCTTTTGAGAACACAGGCTATTCTAAGGGGGAAAAAAACCCGGTAGACAAATGGATGAGAGCTGAGTAGAGCATCCAAATAGCTGAGGGTTGTCTCTACCGTCTTCTGACCCACACTGACCCTCTCAGGGAGACCTTACACAGAGCTACAACTGGAAACAACGGCAACAATGACAAAAACAGAAATACTGCACCCACACCAACTCCATGCCCAGACCTATGGAAGTTTGTAGAAATAAAACCCCTTTCCACAAGTATAAAACCCAACCAGGCAGACAAATCTAAGGCCAGATAAATTTTGATCGTCCAGAATGGAGATTATAGGTAAATGGAATTGGCAGCTTAGCTTTCACCAAATGTACTTTAGAAGCAGGAAGTGTTCTGAGAACTAGTAGTCAGCATTTTGTCTCCAAGAACCCTTTGAAGGTGCCCGGAGTATGCTTTGTTGTGGTATCAAAGAGCCCCGCCTCCTCTACTTACAGGCACAGGGTTTCTATCACCTGCTCCCAGGAGGACGTCTGGAATGTTAGTAAACTCTCCAGGTGGTATCATCTCAGCGGGTGCCCCTCACTTTTTAGCCTCATCCCTGAAAGGCTTTGACAGCATTTGCTCGACTTCTAATCCTCAGCATCACTTAAGGCCAATCAAAGCTCACCCCAACTCCCATCCTGTCCCATTCACTCCTTTATCCAGCAACCATTGCATGCACGCTACGTACCAGGTCCTAAACCCACACTGTAATTTTTAGAAAGTCAAGTTGATGATAGGGTGTGGTTACTGATCCAGAAATATTTTGGCTAATAGCTAGTGGCCTCTCTGAAAGTTGGAGCCTTTATCCAAGCCCACTTTATCCTCTAAACCTTCTCCAGGAAGGGACCACGGTTCATCCATAGCTGTCCCACTGCCATGGGTCCCAGAGCAGCAGATCTTCTTTCGAAGCGCAACTCGCGGAGTGGATTAATGTGACGAGGAACATCCTGAACAGATGCCTAAGTGGTCTAAAAGCTGAAAATAGAGACATTTCTTCCTTGTAAGGGAAACTGGAGAGGGTGCAATCTTGGGTTTGGGAGGAGGTTGTGGAGAACACCAATCCCTTAAGTTGATTTTTAAAGGCCAACTGTGTGTGATTTTTTTTTTTTTTATTCAGAAATATATGTTGAGACTGTTTTGGGTTAAAATGTGAAACTGGCACTGAATCACACAGTTGTAGAGCTAATAATTTACTTGACAAAACAGACAAGTAAACCACCAGTTACGATATGATACAGTGAGTGCGGGAAGTACAGTGTGCCATGACCATCCAGAGAGGATAAGCCGGAGTTAGGGACCAGAGGATTGAGTCTGCTGAGTGCTGCCTCCATTTTTCCTCTAGGGATCCAGCGTTGTGCAGGCATTCTGTTAAAGCCTAGGGAGAGACACCAGAATATGCCGTTCTGGGAGTCAGCCTGCCAGCTCAACACTTTCAGGTTCAAGACACAGGTCTGCAGAGTCTCTTTCATGTGGTCTAGGGCCTTGGGGAGGGCTGCGATTCTGTGTGTACTTCTCTAACAAAGTAGACACGTCCATTAGTTCACTCAGCTGGAGAAGACAGGTGAACGCCAGGCGCTGTGAACTTTCACCGGTAGAGCCTGCTACATGCCCGCAGACTCTCTTTTATTCTGTCTCTTTCTTCTTCTCCTTTTTATTACTGTCCCCCAGTCATGCCCGCATATAGACCTTTGACTGTCGGAGGATGATAATCAACGGGGATCAGTTCTCTCTCTCCATCATGTGGGGATTAAACTCAAGTTGTGTGGTTTGACAGCAAGTGCCTTCGATCACTGATCCAGTTCAGAGGCATCATCTCTCTCTCTCTCTCTCTCTCTCTCTTTCTCCCCTTCCTTCCTTCCTTCCTTCCTTCCTTCCTTCCTTCCTTCCTTCCTTCCTTCCTTCCTCTTTCAACAATTATGAAATTCTACTCTCCATACATAATTTCCCCTCTACTACACATGCTGCTGTAAACTCTCATTCAAAGTGACCATTTGCTTTTCTCCTGACAAAAATCTCAGATTGTTAAGTATTAGGGCCTACATTTTTTTTTTTTATCGTGTCCCTGGGTTCTTAACACAAAGCACACGGGGCTACTGTTTGTCTTCAGGAATAAACAAAACCTGTGACTGGAAGGTCTCTCAGAGATCTCTCTGAGAAGCTGGTGTCTCTGAGGCAGGTGGCAGTTTCCATTCCCCTGTCTTTGCTGAATTGGCATGAGTGGGGCTCTGGAAAGAACAGTGGAAAGAACGCTATCCTGGGACACCCTCCTGGGCTGGCCAGTTGACAGAGGTGAGCATCTGTCCACACACCTGAACTCTGAGTCTGAGTTATCTCGTTTGTTAAATGATCAGAAGCTATGTATCTGTCAGATGTGAATCTTGCTGGAGCTCTCCTACCAAGAGAAGGAAAGCTGCCGGCTTGACAGGCGCGTCTCCCTAAGACATGGTGGGCATGAGCACCTTACATCTTCACAGCATGATTCCTTTTGAATGTCAGTGAAATGCATTATTTAGATTAAGAAGTATTTTTTTCAAATGGTCAGATTGTAATTCACCACATTATAAATGAAATTTTTATTGTCAGAATTAAATATGTTCTAGGTACTTTATCCTGGAGGATGAAATCAAGAACTCATCATGATCTAATTTAGTTCTGTTAAAATAAGTGGGGTCATCTCTACTCTTGCTAATAAATGTTAATGTTCTCTATTAAGATTAGAAGAATAACAGAAAAGTTAGGTTAAATCCAGCCATACATATACCTACAGATTTCAAATACTTTGTTTCTTCGGCCGAATGTTATTTAATATTTTTAGGTCTGTAATTCGGAGGGGAGCCAGTGATGCTCAATATGCTATGACTCTCACGGATGCAGGTGCCACCTCTGTAAGTGGGCATTGGCTGAAGAGGGGCTTCCTGGGGTTCAAACTGGGGCTCGTATAAATGCTAGGCAAGTGCTTTGTCATGGAACCAGCACCCCAAAATATGTTAAGATCCACGCCATTGCTCGCTCCAGAAGTGAAAACTAACATATTTGTTTGTTTGTTTTTTGTGTTTTGTTTTTTTTAAGGCAGGATTTCTCTGTGTAGCCACAGCAGTCCTAGAACTCACTTTGTAGACCAGACTGGCTTCGAACTCAGAGATTTGCCTGCGTCTGCCTCCTGAGTGCTGGAATGCAAAGCATGAATCAGCCACCATGCCCGGTAAGATGTGAGAACTAAGATTAATGCCACCTCATACCCTGAGCTTACTATCCCAAATTTGATCAATCAAATTTATTAATATGACTTCACATTTCCACAGGCGGCTGAACTATCTGTAATACCTTGATTCCATAAGAAGAACATGGCCTGAACTTATTTCGTTCGCAAAGAGGGGGTGTTTTAAGCTGTCCCTCTGAGAAGGAAGTTTAAGAGAGAAGACAACGATTTTAAGGGCTTTTGCTTAGGGAACCTCTTCCCCCTGCTTCCTCCACCTTCCCTGCCCCCAAGAGCTCTCCCTCTCATCTGTGTGGTCATCTCTGTGCAGAGTAGTAACAGAACGAGAAGACTATCCAGTTGCCAGTAAAACCCACCTCCAACCTGAGACAGTTGTAGATTACTAAATGTAGAAGCCAGTGGAGCCTGTTCCTTCTGGTAGTTTTCTCCCAGTCCCTGGGAACTCAGTAAAAAAGTCTGCTTGCATAGATATGCCTTGGACTCTGCCTCTGGCAGCCCATCAGAGAACGAGACTTCTAAGGGCCCTGTTGTAAGAATTTCTGCTGCAGATCACAGAGACTTAGGCACCGGAAACTGATACCAACAGCAACCCAGCTGGTCTTAACTCCCACGACAGAACAGAAGACCAGAGGTGACTTTTCACATAACTGGGTTTCCATTCATTCTATTTTAAAATTCACCTGGATTCTACAAGTGTGGGACAGAGCACGGGCTTCTGGCCACTGGCTCCCAGGAGGGGGTGGGGAGAATTGTGTTCTGGGCATCCCGCTGTCCTTTGGTGTCCAGAAAAACTTGTAGGAATGACAGACCCAAAGTAAGGGGAAACACCAGTGGTCACCTTGGAAGAAAGAACAGGGTCTGGAAAAGGATGGGATCTTTCTCTTTAAATTTCCACAAGTACAAAGGCAGGTATTTATTGACTTGTCCTGTAGTTCAAGGTTGAACAAGCCTCACATGCTGTTAATAGAAAATGGACATCCCCCACCATCTTGCTTAAAATACAATATGGATTTGTGTGTGTGTGTGTGTGTGAATGTCTGTGTTTAAATGCGGTATATGGTATGTTCATGTGGGCAGGTGCATGAATGAGGAAAGCAGAGGAGGACATCGGGCTTTCTCACTGAACTTGGAGCTGGGCTGGCAACCAGTCAGCTTCATGCACCATCCTGTCTCTACCTCTCACAGTGCTGGGATTACAAGCTCATACAGTTATGCCTGGCTTTTACATGGGTACTGGGATCCGAACTCAGTTCCTCATGGCTTGTGAACAGCCAGCACTCTTACCTACTGAGTCATCTCTCCAGCCCTAGAATTAAAGTTTTATAAAGTTTATCTTGAAATCAGCCCCAGATGTGGCTCTTTTCTTGCAGTATATGTAGGCAACATGCAATGGTTTTAGGATTGGGGGTGAGGAATCAGCAATCTATAAAAACAAGACAAGTCATTGTTACCTAGAGTCCTTGAAGACATAAAACTGAAATATACATAGAGACTGTATGTTCTTTAAGTATTCCTTTAATTTTTTTCCCTGAACTTTACCAATGAATACAGTATTACTGTATTTGAGAATACTTATGGAATCATATCATGGGTACCTACACTGTGTGTGGGTGTGTCTGCCCACCTAAGCATAAACCATATACCACATTTAAACACATGTGTATTAAGGAATATATCATAGGCACAAAGGAAAAAAAACTAACAAATTGTTTTTCTTAGAGCATTTTATTAAAGTAGAACAATCAAAACTAGATTACAGTCTAGGAAACAGCCATCTTTGTACCCCTTTCTGTCCAGTGTTGACACCACTGGTGATCTCTAGAACATTTTTCTCTAAACTTGCTGTCCTTTTACAGTGATCCAATGTGCCCTGATGTCAGCCATCAGTTATATTATGTGTCTTTAAGTCATGGACTATGAGGAAATATTTGCATCTTCCATGGTCTACTACAGGGCCAAGCACACAGTGAGCATTTAGTAATGGTTGAGTGGGTATGGTTTTTAATAGGCAAGGAAGCCTTCATAAGAATGGTAGATGCGGGAAGCATTAAATTCAGAGCTATCAGCATTGGCACGATCCTTCATTTTTTCAGTAGGGACTCAGCTATGACTTGTATCTATCCCTTCCATTTGGATGTGACATACGAACTGCCCAAGTTCCAAAGAGACCTCCACCTGACTTTGGCTAGAGATGTCACATCTTTTGTTTCTTCTAGTGTTAAAATCAGTAAGCATACTGAGATTCTTAAGTCATTCTGTTAAATCTGCAGTCATGTCATGTGCTTACCTACCAGGTAAACATTTTAAGCTATGCTATTAATTCTTACCAGAGATTTCACCAGAGAAAGCTTTGCTTTGAGTGGGCAAATGCACAGAGCCAGGAGATTTATGAGGGCTCAGAGACAAAACACACACGTGCTCAGTAGGTGTGAGGTATGTTCCAACTGCAGCCTCCCACCTTCTGTTAATGATTATGGGAAGGGAGGCATCAATACAAAAACAGGCAACTTGAGGCCTCTCAAGTTCACAATCTGATGAAGTCTTCTGGTGCCAGACCAACTGTTTGGGGTTGTCACATGGTTTAGTGGAGCAGCCTCCAAAACGGGCTGCAAAACCACAATTTTGATATACTGGGCCAGATGCCAGAACAGAATCGGAATCCAGCCGACTGAATCAGAGATTTCAGTTGCTATTTCAGCACCAGTGCATTGTCCGAAACCCCAGGGCTTGCTCGTGAAACCAGCAACAGGCCAATACGGGGGACTTGCTTTTTAAGGCTGTTGTGGGGAGTGAAGTAATATTTGCCTTATAGGTTAACTGAGTTAGGGCAGGCTTCACTGGAAGGAGTTCCCTTTCAGGAACTGATTTGGCCCTCAGCATATCTTAATCTTATAGTAATTGTTGGCAGCACAGGGTGGGGTTCAGCGCTGGAATCTAACGTGTCATGCTCCACGCCCCTAGCCCTAGGGGTTCTGATGAAGAAAGCATGCATGCGGGGCACTGAACTGGTTTGAGTAAATATCAGCGTTATGGAGAGAAGAAAGCTGCTTAGTGGGGTGAGACCAGGCAAAATTCATCCACCGAAACTGGAGAGAGCATGGCCGATAGATAAAACAGAACCGAGCCAACATTCACACCAAGCCTCACGCTAAAGGACAAGCATAATAATCTCTGACCAAACGATATCTTTCATAGTTAGCTAAACACCAATGCAAGACCTGATACTGGAACGAGGCATCAGGGAGTGGAGCGCTTGCTCTTTTTGAGGATACAGAGGGCTACGGAGAAGGAGGGTGGGACAGTTTCCTTTGGAGGCTCTCACCCGAAATGAGATCAAATTCACCAAACACATTTCTTCCAACATGAGGAGTTGAGAAATCAGGTTCTCACCATAGAAGGAAGAAAGGTGAGTACAGAAATTTCAAAGCGGCAGAGATATGCTAATTAGTTCTGCAGTGTGGTAAAATGTATCACAGGCCCTCAAAATAGCCAGGCAGGCCGGGAGATGTTGGCCCATACTTTTAATCCTAGCACATATGCAGCAAAGGCAGACTGATGTCTGTGAGTTCAAGGCCAGCTTGGTCTACAGAACGAGTTCCAGGACAGCGAGGACTATACAAAGAAACCTGGTCTCAGAGAAAAAAACAAACAAACCCAAAAACAAAAAATAGACAAGCAGTCAGAGAAGCATCACTGAAGTTGAAGGTAGCACATCTGCAGTGTGCACGATCTGGACTATATTCAGAGAAAAGGAAAGTTACATGATGACATTTAGCTGCTATGTGTGTGGAGGTTAACTGAGGGCCTGTCAATCACCACTAAACATTAAAGCATTAGGCTATTATCAAGTTAACACAGAGAAATATTTCATTAAACTCATGGTGTACCTATATGCTATTAGGCTCTGCGATTTTTAACTGTAGAACATGTTATCCTTTTTTTTTTTTTTTTTCAGTTTTCTTTCTTAACATTAAAATGAACTCTTCATTCCTCATACCTTGTCACCTTAGGCAAGTGGCCCAGAAACATATGGAATAGCTAATTTATGGAACGCTGGAAAAATGGATGAAATTAAATTTAAAAAGATTAAACAGGGTCCGTGAGAGGGCTTAGTGGGTAAAGGTGTTTGCTGTGCATGTCTGGGGTCCTGAGTTCAATCCCTGGAATCCATGGAAAGGTAGGAGGAGAAAACTGACTCAAAAAAAAAGAACCAAACTTCATAAAGTTTTCCTCTCGCCCCTACACACATTCAATACACATGCGTGCACCCATCCAGACTCACATAATACAGCAATAAGGTTAAGTTTTTTTGAAAAGTTGTCTTGTAGTAAATGTCTGTTACATTTGAGAAATATCATTGAAGTATGTAGATGGACATCAAAGTACTAAAAGCCATATTCTGATTCATTTTCTAGTCACAATTACTTGTTGATAGGTTATGTATTTTGCAGGCTCCAAAGAACATACTACATGTGTGTGGTGGCTACATATAAAGAAGTCTGACACAGCTTTCAAGGTTATTTAAGGCAGCCGGTAACACTGTGATAGAAGTGTTATTTTTGGCAATTGCTTTCTTTAAGGTGTGTCTTCCTTGGAATTAAAAAATGATCAAATAAAAGCATTTCGAGTCATAAATATATTTCACAGCTGGAGGAAACAGAAGAGGGTTGGGAGACTGGGCTCACACGGGACTGCTTATCCTTCAGGCTTAGCTGTTCGTAGCAACTTCAGCAAGCTGAGGAGTTTTTCTTTGCCTACTTTTCTCATGTTTAAACAATGCTATCTGACCAGAGACCTGTGATAGACTGGAGTCAGTGGCACATGGCAAGACAACTTGAATACAGTGATCTTCCTGTACCAATTCTGATAACGCCAGGGATTACAAAAAGCCAGGTCCATGGTGTAGACAGTCCAGTGCATCATGGAAGACTCAAAAAGAGAAGTCCTTAGTTTCTAACTTGCCAATTCTTTCCCCAGTAGTCACTTGTTTCTTCAATTGATTCTTTTAGTATTTTCTTTATTATTGTTATTTTATTATTATTATTAATTATTAGTATGCATGTGGGTATGGGTGTGTGTGTGTATGTAGGTCAGAGGTTGATGTCAGACATCTTCCTTGGTCACTTTTATGTATCTACCATATATATATGTGTGTGTGTGTGTGTGTGTGTGTGTGTGTGTATGTGTGTGTGTGTGTGTGTGTAGGGTCTCTTACTTGAACCTTGAAATCTCTGATTCTACTTATTCAGCTTGCTGTAGTGATCCTGTCTCTTCCTTGCCCGGGACTGTAGGCAAGCCATTGCACCAGCCCAGGATTTACATGGGTGCTTAAGGGCTGAAATCCAGTTGCAACACTTGTGTAGCAAGTGCTTTGTGTCTCCACTGAGTCACTTCTCTTGGCCTACTTACTACTTTTTACGTTGTAAAAATCTTAGACATATTCTACCACTTTTATCCAGTTGTTGAACACAATACTTGAAAAAGTCTTTTGTATCTTTAGAATGGCCCTTTCAAGATTATAGCTAGATTAACACCGATCCTTATATTATTGTTGTGGAGACAACACGGTATAGCCCTGGCTGGCCTAGATCTTGATATACAGTCCAGGTTGGTTCACAACTCACAGAGACCCACCTATCTCTGCTTTCCAAGTGTTAGGATCAAAGGCAAGCACCACTAAACTTGTTGAGCCTTTATATTATTATCTTTGTAATTATTCATGTTGATCCATGTGTTATGAAGTTTTCTTTTCCTACCTTACATCTTTCATTAGCCTAGTTTTCCTTTCAGATTTTATTACAAAGTGAACGTTTTTAATTATATAGTTTCAGATATGAAGTGTTGCAATGATCAGCCTCACAGTGTGGGATGAATGATGGTCACCAACAAAGGCATAACCTCAAACACTCATCTTTTTTTTGTGTGTGATGAGGACCGCTGAAGTTTTTTGAAGATGCAGTTCATCCCCACCCACCACCCCACTGTGTGCTTTCCAGTTTTGTATAAAATATTAGACATCCATAGATGTGTGGACTTATTTCTGGATCTCCAATTCTATTCCATTGATTAACATGTCTTTTGGTTGTTATCACCCTGCACAAACCTCAGCTCCAAATGGATCAGAGATCTCATGATGACACCAGATACACTGATTTTTTGACAGAAGAGAAAGTGGGGACTAGCCTTGAACTCATTGGCACAGGAGATGATCTTCTGAACTGAATACTGATAGCACAGGCACTAGAACAAAAATTAGTAAATGAGACCTCATGAAACTGAAAAGCTTTTGTATGGTGAAGGACACTTACCGTTTAGAAAATGCAACACACTACAGACTGGGAAAAGATTTATTTTCAACCAACTACACATGTGATAGAGACCTAATAACTAAAATAGAGAAGGAACCTGAACATCAAGAAGACAACCCAATTAAAAATGGAATACAGATATAAACGGAAAATTCTCAAAAGAGGAAACTCAAATGACTAAGAAGCACTTAAAGAAATGTTAGTCATCAGGGAAATGCAAATCAAAACTATTTTGAGATTCCATCTTAAACCCATCAGAATAGTCAAGATCAATAAAACGAATGATGTCTCATGCTGGTGACGATGCGGAGGAAGGCGAACACTCATACATCATTGGTGGCAAACTTGTACATCCACTATGGGAATGAATGTGACAATTTCTTTCAAAAATGGGAATCAATCTACCTTAAAACCCAGCTATGCCACTCTTGGGCATGTACCTAAAGGACATTTATCCTACTACAGAGATACTTTCTCTCCTATGCTCATCATTGCTCTATTTGTAATATCCAGAAACTGGAGACAACCTAGATATCCTTCAACAGATGAACAGATAAAGAAAATGTGCTACATCTACACAGTATTACTCCATTGTTTAAAAAAATCAAATCATAAAATTCACAAATAATGAATGGAATTAGAAAAAAATTATTCTGAGAGAGACAACTGAGTCCCGGAAATGCAAATACAGTATGTACTCACTTATATGTAAATGTTAGCTAGCCATTATGTCATTAATAAGCAAGCTACAATTCATATAACCACAGAGGCTATGTAGAGAGTATGGACTGGTGATGAGGGATGGATATCCTTAGGAAGGGAGGATAGAATATATAGTTATGGATACATGGGGGTGGAGGACTGGAAAGGAAGAGGGAAGAGGAGATGAGGGAGAGAATACAGGGAGGGATAACTAAAACTAAGGATCATTTTATGGATAGTATAAAACCTAACAGAATAAAAGCTTCCTAAAATATATACATATATGAAGGTCATCTAAATAAAATCACCCAATAACACAGAGTCAGAGGCCTAATCACCTATCTGTCACCAAATGAAGCTTCTAGTACTGTGAATGGGTTACACTTAATCAATTTCTTGGCCAAATGGGCTCCATAGGAACCCACAAACAACGCAGGCTGTTGCCAAGGCTACTGATGGCTCTCCAAAAACTAATGGTAAGGCCATATTGAAAAAGAACACACCTATATAATTCATTGAACATGGAGAAGTCAAGCTGTTTAAGCAAATTTTGTGTTTTTATAGGGCTTTTCTGTGTGCTAACCTCTATGCCTCTGGATCTATATGCTTTTTTTGTGTGTGTACATTTCTTTGGTTCCTTTTCTTGTTTGGTTGTTTTGACCTATTCTGATTTGTTTGGTCTTGTTTATTTTACTTTATTTGTTTTAATATTATTCCTTAGATGCCTGTTTTCTAATGAGAGACAGAAAGGGTGTGGAACTAAATGAGAGGGAAGGTAGGGAGAAACTGGGAGGAACAGGGAGAGAAAACTGTGATAAGGATACATTGTATAAAAAATTTCTATTTTCAAAAAACGAACGAAAACAGGTGAAGCATGCTCTCAACTATTTTAAAATATACAATACACAGTTGTAAATTACAGTGGACATGCTGTGAGGCACATCTCAGGAATCTTTATCTTCCTAACTGAGACTGTAGAGTCCTTGGTTGTCTTCATCTCTCCTACCCTAGGCTCTGGTTTTCACTGGTCACTCTCTGTGAGTTGCTGTGTTCTTGGCTTTCTGAGTATTTATCCAAATTCACACTCAATCCCCAGCAATTTCATCAGTCTCCCTTCATGACTTGGAAGTGCTGTCTTCTTTAAAAATATAATTGCATCTAATTTTACTGTTTGAAATGTTCATAAATACATATAACGTTCCGATCAAATCTATCCTATTCACTCTGCCCCATTATCTCCTCTATTTCTACCAACCACTTTCCCCTCCCAACTTCATGTGCTCTTCTTTTTCTTTTTAAACCCACTGAGTCCATAATGTTTGTTTTGAGACAAGGTCTCCTTATCAAGTAGCTATCACTGTCCTGGAACTTGATATGTAGACTAAGCTGGCTTTGAGCTTACAGAGATCGACTTGCCTCTGCCTCCCAAGTGCTGGGATTAAAAGTATATGCCATCATGCTCAGCTAGAAATACCTACAGTTTTAATGGCTTACCATAAAACACATTTCCACCAGACAATTCAGGAGAGCAGTGGTCTACCATGCATCTCCAAGACTGGATTCCATTCAGTGCTCTAGGAGAGAATCTTTCATCGCCACCTGTATTCCTTGACTTGTGGTCCCTTCTTCACATTAAACTGTCCTCTGCTCTTGTCTTCTTCTGGGACCATGACTATTCTGTTTCCTATTCTTTAGGAACTTTGTGGCTATATTGGAAGTATATGGACAATCCAGAAAATTCTTCTCATTTCACACATTTGTAAAGTCCCTTGTGCCAAGTGAAGTAACTTATCCATGGGTTCCCAGGTGAAGAAATTGTAGGGGACTTACTGATAGATTATCCAAAGCTATGAATATTCTAGTACCCAGTGACTCTTGGATAATGATGTCGATAGATAGAATTAAGTTAAGTATATTGAGATGAGAGTATCCTGGACTATCTGTGAAGGTTCTAGTTATTTTATCAGAGACAGAAGAGAAGATACAGGTGTGGAGCAGGAGGAGAAATTCTTGTGACAAGTAGGGAAGAGTCTGCATTGGTGCCAGGAGGAACCTCTGGGACTATGGGAAGTTAGATAGAGTGGGGACATTTCTTTCCTAGAGCATCTAGAGGAACACAGTCCTGCTGGCATTTTGATTCCAGATGTCTGCCCTTCATACCCAGACACAACACGTATCTGCTACTTTGAGCTATGATGCTTGTGGTGCGTTTGCTATGCCAGCACTAGAACACCAACACAGAGGTGCTCACAGCTGGAGGCAGTGAGGTGTGATGTTACCTAGAAGATTATACAAATAAAACAAACTTAAAATTTGTCTTGTTTTTATTTATGCATATTTGTGTATGTCTCTGTGAAGATGTGTGCACATGTGTGTATGTGCCCACAGGAAAAGAAGAGGGTGTAGACCCCTTCTTCTGAGAGCAGGAGGTATAGGCAGTTGTGGATGGCTGGGCATCCATCCTGGAAACCAAAGCCAGGTCCTCTGGAAGAGCAGTAAGTATTTTTAAACACTGAATCATCTATCCAGCTTTACTATATGAATATATATATATATATTTTTTTTTGTAATTTTCTTCCCTCTGTTTCTCCTGAGTTTGCCTTTTTTGTTGCTCACTTGGTTTGTATCATTTCAGAAGTGCCTCAGATGTCTGGTAATCCTTGGTGGTTGATCATAATTATGAGGGTGTACTGAGACAATCGGCAGCTCTGAGCGTGTGGGTGGGGCATGTATTGACTTGGTTTTTTATTTTACCATGACCTCGATGGTGAGTCATTTGTTGCGGCAATTCTCCAATGTCAGTGTGTTTGTGCTTTGTCCCTTAGGCTAGCTAATTTCCCCAAAATAGAATATTGCAGTCTCCTGTTTTGACGGCTAATGCTCATTAGTCTTTTAGAGGTGGAGGGACTTGAAGAGGTCTTAGCACTTTGTAGGTCTCTTTAAGAAGTTAAGTATAGTATTTGTATTCCCACTCTGGTGTCCCTTCATCCTCATACTCTGATCTTAGCATATTCAAAGAGGAGACACACTGTCATCTGCTAAGAGCCTAGGGGGACACTGACTAAGCCCTCTGTCTTGGGAGAAGCAATTTTGGATCTAACTGCTTCTTGAGTTTCCAGTTCTTCCTTTTGTTTTTAGTTCCATATTTAAATTGATTTACAGGAACTGTGGTCCATCCCAGTTTGGGCCGGTCGGAAATCCTATGGCATGTTTTCTAATGACTCAGGGCTCTGCTCACCTGGGTCTGAGAATGTGGTGAGCATTCAGCTTCTGATTCTAGTTTTAAACTCATGCTACTTCTTCTTCCCTGTTCTTTTCTTTTGGATGAATGTTCTTTAAAAGTAAATCACCATGTTTGTAGGAGATTTTTGAAAAAGAACAAAAGTAAATATTTCTAGTTACTATATCACCACAAACTACACCATAAGGACACACACACACACACACAGATATAATATCATATGTCCTTGTTACTGGTTGGTTTATTTAGTGATTTAGTGTCAGGAAATTTTACTCGGCGTCCCTAGTTTTTAATCAAACAGTTTTATTTTGTCATTTACTATAGAAATCTACTTTTTAAAACCTCTTGATAATTCTTTGAAAGATCTTGGCTGCATTAGCACATGTTATTTATGTAGAAAGACTGGACTACTGTGACAAGCACAAGAAAAGTCACTTGAAATTCCATGAGCAGAACTGTTCCTCTTGACATTTGGTTGTATGTTACTCTTTATTTTGTCTGTTTGTGTGTGTTTCATCCAAAATATCATGTCACACAAACTGATTTAGTAGTCTAATTTACATTTAATATCTAAAACAAGATTATTTTTAATTTTATTTAATAAAAATGAAAATGTAATTAAATCTTGTGATTACATTAGCCAGTGGTTACAATTGTTTGGTAATTCTTGACCTAGCACTTTGAGCCACTTTTGTGAATTTACTGTTTCTCTTAGCAAGAATCCAACAAATATCAAATTTGCTTACACTTGAATACTTCTTTGGGAAATTTATAGCCTTGCATCAAATAACCATGTTTCAGTCACCAATAATCCACAAAACTATATATGCAATTTACAGTCTAGGCTTGTAGCCAGTGAGGCCTCCTAGGGTTGTACAAGGTCTACCTGTTGTTTGCATAGTGATGACATTGCCAAAGGACAGAACATTCAGAATCTATCTCCTCTTGTTAGACAGCACATGATGACATTTTTAATTTGAAAGAGAGAAAATAGATTCTACTTAAAGTCCTCAGGACACTACCTAGTGTCTATGGTATACTTTCCTACAGCTGAATTGAATTCATTTGCTCATATCTCAAATCTGCAGCTTGGGAGTATAGAAATGTCAGACACTTTCATCCCAGGTATGGAGTACACAGGGAGTCTGATGGTTTGAACCTAGGAATTCAGAGGAGACATGAACTGTGTGGGGTCACGATCTTGACAAGATCGATGTACAGAGAGCACAACCAGGTGAGACTTGGAAGTATCTGGAGGTCACATCTTGAGATGCTTTTCTATAGCTATAGCAGCTGCTCCTTGGTGTGAACATCCGGTTGCTGTAATGCAGTACTCTGTGGTGGGTTGTAATGCCAGTCAAAATTGATTCCAGAGTTTGGGATCATAGTTATCAACAGTGATGCTGTTGGGAATGTGTATTGACAATGAAAAAAAATCTGGAAATTAATCTTCAGACATTAGTTTAGGGCTGCAGATGGATCATCTTTAGTGTGTAAAGCAATTGGGACTGTATTCTAGGGAGAACAATGAGCCATGACCAACCTTGTACTGAAACTTTAACAACATTCACTGAAATAGCTGGCGAACATAATGGCTTAAGTTAATACCCTGGGGACACTCAAGTCAGAGTAAATGACAGCTTCCATTCCTGGAAATTGTGACGAATACAATAAGCAAATGAATTGCAGCAGGTTTAGCTCATTTCTGATGCAGAATGTCTCATGATTCTGAAAAATAAGCTAAGAAAAGATCTAGTCCTTTTCAAAAGGGACTTTTGAAAGCACCACTAAGCAACTTAGCCTGTACAAAGCAGCATATTTTCTTCTTGTGACAATCCCTATCCTCTCTCTGATTAAGAGAATCTTTGACTCAACTGGCTCACCAGTTATTTCATGACCATAAAACCAAACACACATCTGGATAACTGAATTTTACTCTCCAGCTAAAGGCTGTGACTCTTTACTGCTTGGTTTTGGAGTAGCTTCTGAGATCTACTTGTTGAGCTTTTGAGTAAATTCTCCATCATCCTGGATGAGTGGTTATCCCAACACCAGTGGCCACCACTACCTCTACTTCCTTAGGGTTTCCAAGCCCCATGGCCATTTTCTCTCTAACTTATTTTATTCTTACATCTTCCCTCTAAAAAAGTTAAGATCCTTTTCGAAACAGAACGTTGTTGTCATGTTCTTTAGCACTCTGATTCTTCTCATCTGCTGTCACCTGCCTTTCCTCCATATCATCTTATATTCTGAGGGACAAAACAGGCTTATCTTCTCAACTGGAGTCCTGGGAGGGTAGATGGGAGGGGTCCCAGGATTCCTCCTGGAACCAAATATCCAGGACAAGTTTTTCTATTGCTCATCTTATATTACAATATAGAAACCAGCATGGCACATTTAGGTAACATTTACAACCCTAACTGCTACAAAGGAGACAAAGTAGAGGTTTTATAGTTGGTTCTCCGGTCATTGAACTACTGTATTTCTCAGGGGGTGAGAGGACTAAATGTGCTTAGAAATTAAAACCTTTCTCAGAAATAGAATATTACAAGGACATTATGTAACATTTTATTCAGTGGCCTCCTCAGAAAAACATTCTCTGTACGTGTTTTTAATCCATTCACATCTTGATTGACTGGCAAAGTCATATCCTTAAGGGTACGTTAAGCGGGTCTAGGAGAAGACAACTGTTGCTCTATAGTTGCTTGGGCATTTTTTTTCTCTCAGAGGAAAGCATGAAGTCTTGTGCCTGAATGGAGGACAGGGGACACTGACAGCCCTGGATCAGTCAAATAAGCCTAACAATCCAGACTGCAGCAAGAAGCAAAGCTGATTCATATTCATTAAGTCACAAAGGATGGATATCAGTTTTTAATTACAGCAGCAGTTAAGTAGTGACTGTTTCCGTATGAACACTGTTTCCTATCCTTGGCCACTATCCCAGTTATCTGCGTTTAACTATAGTTGTAGACAGTAAAATATGATGGAGAGCCAATGCTTCACATAATGATATACCCCAGCAACTGGAGAGATGGAGGGGACAAGATCATGGCTTTTGTTAGCTCTTCTTGTTCCCCTAGTATCATTAGATACAAACCAAGAAGTAATGAGTGTAACCAGTTCCTCTCTGAAATCTTTAGTTCTCAGGTGATTTGAACCTCCTTAGCAATTCTTCAAACTGGAAACTCACCAAACCCTTTGCTCAACTGTGAGTGACTTTAAAGCTCAGCTTGCAGAGGTGGGCTTGGCACACTTCAGCACTTGGCCTCAGTGGCCCCACAGCATCAAATACCCTCTGCTTCTCAGATTCTTCTTCCCCACCCTGAGGAATATGCATTTGACAAGATGTCTTCACGGGTAAGTCCCACTCCAACCCTTTCTGCTCAGCGCATTAATTTAGCCAAGTGTAGAAGGGAGAACATGGGATTAAAATTTATTACAGGGTGAACTGCCTGATGATCTCTAACCAACGAATATTGTTATCTTCAGATACTCTAGAGGTTGACTTAGGTGATTTCTTTAATTGATGGGATTTTGACTACAGAAGTGTATGATCATTGTGCACACAGTGTGGAACCAACTGGTCACAATTTCTTTAACTCCATATATAGTTGTGTATGAAAATATGACTACAGTACTCAAGCTTTACTGTCTTCTTAATACTTCTCAGATCCATAATTGCAAGATAGATTACTAGAGAATGTATCTGTAAACTTATCTCAGGAATAAATGTACAAAATTCCCGACTTTGCACTAAGTCACTGTTGACAAAAATTATAAAATAGATGGGTGGAAAGATTCAAATACCTTTGTAAAACTTTCCAGAAACAGGTGCCCCTTACCTGTGCTTTCTAGTGCCAATGTGTTCTCTCCATCCATGGTGCTTCTAGTTCTATAATTAAATTCAGTTGCATTGTTAATGTACTGTTGACGTTAACTTGTATTTTATATACACAAGGCTGGCAATACACATGCTACTTGGAACAGCTGCTTGCAAAATTACTACAATATGGACAGGTTTTGTCCATGGACCATTATGTCCTTCTCTTTTAGCATGATTTGAGACTGTCAGAACTTATTACCTATAAAATTAAATGAAGGTTTATGACATAAAATGAATTTTGCTGGTACACTAATATTGACATTTGACAAACATACAGTGGAAAAAGAAAGCCAGGAGGAAGAGATGTTTCTTTGGGTTAGCAGCCATGCCCTACTGGTATGCATGTCAGAGGGCCAGAGACTGCATGGCTACCTTCCTGCACATGTTAAGCTCCTCTTAGCTGACAGAGCTGAATGAGGCCATCAGTCTTGCATCTCTCCCATCTCCTGTGACCTAAATGTAAGATTGGCATCATGGGGATAAGTTATATGATGCCTTCTCCTTCTAAAAGTCTTAATTCTGGGTAGCTGATAACCTGGCATTCCACAACCAAAATAATATTATTTGACATTCTTTAAAAACTTTAGTACCTTTCTCTGGCCCTGTAGTATGAAGCCTGGTTACTTATTTAGATGAATGCATGGTGTCACTCAAGCCTTTCAAGTTTTGATAGGGGCAGAGTAGAGGAAGCATCATCTAGTCTTGCCACAATAAGCAATGAGCAGGGGTATGGTGAGGAGGAGGCCTGGAGCATTTCATGCCCGTAGAAGCCTCAAGTCTTATTTTGGCTCAACATTCCCATTGGGTCTAGGAAGTCAACTTCTGTTTGAAGCATACATCTTTCCAAACTACTGCTATAATAGCACAATGGGAACCAACAATTGGTACTTACTTATAAGGGCTTCAAAAAAAGATGACATTATTTCCAAATGCATTCTCAAAGCAAATAATACTTTCTCGAAGCCTTTTCTATTCGGAGCACAATTTCTAAGGCCAGGAAATGCTAGTGTTATTAGAGCATCAGTCATTCACTTTACAAACATTAGTTGTCCTTTCTACACTAAGCAAGTAATTTTTAAACAGTATGTAAAAAAAAAATCAAAACTTAAAAAGAGTAAGTAAAAGGTTACACATGTATGACTTTATTCATATGAACATCCGGGGTAGGTAAATCCATAAAGAAAAACAGTGTTGCCTGAGTGTGGGAGATGGAAGAGAGGATGTGAAGAGTGTGACTGCCACGTTTCCTTTAGAAGTGAGAGAACATTCTAAAGTCATATTACTTTGAGTAAGCTAACTATTTAAGAGTATTTAAATGCAGGATATAAATGTATTTACAACTCCAGAACTGTATACTTTAGAAAGAGTAAACCTGGGGAGATGGCCGAACAGTTAGGTGAAGTGGAAATTTCTGGTTGTGTCCTGTGATGCAGACGCATGTGATGTTTTGCTGAGGCAACACCCATGGGAGGACACATGATGTTTGGAGAGAGTATAAGATTAAACAGATATCGATGGAGAGCTTGCATTGCTTGCCATGCAATGTCTCATTGGTCTTGCTTCTCCGCTGATCTTCACTTCACTGAGAGAGGCACAGCAGAGAACTTCTGCTATTCCTGTTAGTTCTCCCACTCCCGCTGACTCATGCCAATTTGGCGGAGGCCTGGCTGTTTTGCTGGATGATTTTGTTGGTGATGATGCATGTTTGGTGACACCTTTTGAACTGACTGTTGGTATGCTGACACTACTGAATTGGACTGCTGGTATCCTGACAAGAAGATTGGAATCACCCCTTAAAACTACTTCTAAACAAGTCCACATCACCTTGTCCTATTTACCATCTTTTCTCCCCTACCTTTGGATGGCAGGCTAGAACAGGGGCTTGAGAACCCTTATTAAAGTAGATTTTGAAAACTCTAAGTCTACAGTTAGGAGTGTATAATAATCGTGCAGAAGATTTGAGTTTGGTTCCCATTACACAACTGCCAGTAACTCCAGCTCCAGCGACATTCACAGACACCTATGCTTAGACACACGTAGCCATAACAAACAATTGAAATTAAAATAAACCTTCATAAGTATAAACTCTATGGTAAGAAAATTATATCTTGATACTTAAAATCATAAGCAGAAAATTAACAAATATCAAAACAATAACAGAAAACCTCACAGAGCTGGAAAACTCTTTGTCCTTGCTGTTAGTGGCTTACATTCTAGGGGTACATGCATAAACAGAAAAAGACATAGGGACTGGCCAAAGGGTGGTCAGAGAAGACTGATTCCTTAGTGAAGACAAAGGGAGGGAATGTTGCTCAATATTTGGGGATTCAGAGAGAGAGCTCTGGAGGGGACAGAACACAAGATAACAATATTTATGGAGCCTCTGCCCTGTTTAAAACTCTGTTCACTGTAGAGATGTGTGGGTCCATTCTGGGCCTTGAGAAACTGTTTATTAGGGCAGAATACACCATAGGTGGTATGAAACTGGGATAGTAGAATCATACACACACACACACACACACACACACACACACACACACAAGAGAGAGAGAGAGAGAAGAGAGAGAGAGAGAGAAGAAGAGAGAGAGAGAGAGAGAGAAAGGGGGAAATAAGTTGGGGGTGGAGGCCAAATAAAAAACCTTTTTTTGGAAGAGATTGTATTTTAACACAATAAGCTACATAATTGTGATCTGGTCAAGTGCCTTGCACCCAGTGGTGTTCTCACCCCCTGCTCACAGGATACAGTTAGACTGCTTGTCACCACTTCAGTCCTCATCCACCAATCTCAGCAATTGTCAGTGTGAACCCCATGAGGCCAGGGACACAGAAGCAAGCTGAGTAGTTGACAAGAGAGCAAAGAGGCAATTTGCATCATCAGGATTGCTGTGGGATGTTTCTTCAACAACTCTGTAGATCCATTTCTTGTTTTCAGTGGGTCCCAAAACTGACCTGCTCTCTTTCTGTCTAGTTTCATTGGTGAAACCTCTGTGGTTGGTCTAGTATTTCTCACTGTCTTCCTATACTGGTGATTTGTGGCTGTTCCGGCACTTGTCACCTCTCAGGAGAGCATCTGGCAAACACTTCACCAGCAAATCCCTACAGGCACTGCCACTGCTTGGCATAGATCTACATTCACATTCCCCACATGCCCAGACAAGCCCCTGGCAAACGCATCCAGAGATATAGAGTCTGTTATTCTAAAGGTTTTACATACTGCTATAAATCAAAACTAAGAGGACTATGTTAAGAACCATTCAATGGGAACAAGATTAATTGGTATTTTCATCTATTGCTCTGTGGATGTACATGGTCACATGCATATATGCTTTATGTATACGTCACACACATTATGGATGCTTTCATTTAAAATAATACAGAATTACTTAAAAAAAAAAAGCTTTTCATTTGACATACACCCTACCCAGACACAAACCAGAGATGGTCTGGTCTTGCCCCAATAGTTTAGACTTTGTATTTGCAGAAACAGCATGATGAGCCCATGCCAGAGGTCAGGCATTTATTATAACTGTATTTGGTAACAGTTTACTGGGGATATCTGCCCAATGATGCTTCCCTCAGAAGATAAGTTGATTTCAATGAAGACAATACATCAAAGACTTAAGATGATCCCGGGAAACAGAAAAACACAAGTTAAGCCAATTGCCCATTGGAGATTGTCTATTCTTCTGGGAAGCAGAAACCTGAGAGGCAATATCTGTATCAGCTTCATCTCATATTCTGTACATAATTCATAGAAGGTATCAATTTATTCATAAGATAGGTGGCCAAGAATGAATTCAGGGTGTTTACCAGTAACACGGCCCTGAGTACTCCATCTTATTGGAAGGATACTGTTCTTGGCGTGACTAGCTTGTGATGATGGTTAGGTTCACACCCTTTTAAAAAACATGCTTCTGTTTTTGCATAGCTAATGTGAACATTGAAATGCATATTCTTGTGAGGCGTGTGTGAACTGGCTTTCCCCAGTGGGCATGCGCACGTGTTAGGATCCAAATTGGTGCCATTTGATGAGTAAATTGACTTTAGGCTACAAAGGTATTGTTTCACTTCCACTCTTCCTATTCTTAATACAGAGCAAATTTTATGTTATAAAGAGGAGCCACAGATAATCCCATGTTCTGCCAATTATGTGGGCAGTCATTTTTAACAAAGGCTCATAAATTCTCTTTATGATACTGTAAAGCTGGAAAGCCCATTAAACATAAACTTCATGTTACATGTAATTAAGGCATAGGGAAGTATGTAAAATATAATTTTTAAGATAAATCTTGTATTATGTAGTAGATACACACAGAGAAATGCTATATAACTTCAGTCTCATGGACAAAGGTAGAGATGAACAGGAATTGGAATTGCTCCGAAGGAATGACCCCTTGGTTGGGGACTGGGATCCAATTTAGTGGAAAATAAGCTGTCATTTCAGGCTTCCCAGACAAAGACCCTATGAGTAATTATAGCACATTTTTGACTTTTCTTATTAAATAATATATAATTAAAAGCACATTTGCCTGCTATTTGGTTGTTTTAGGTTACCAAGTTTGGCTCAATAAACACATAAAATGATTATTTATGCTTTTATTTTAGGGGTTATTAGATCTTGAAGAATGGCTGACACATTAAGGGGAAAGTTTGAAAAGGCGCCTAACATTTGCCAAGGCATCTGAAAGGTGCTTATGATCTGTGTCTTTCTGAGGATCTCCCGAGGCCTGAACAAGACCTGATTCCTTTTCTTTCAAGTTAATGTTGATTGTGAAGTCCTTAGGAACTAACCTGGGCGATACTGGATTCAGGACTGGCGTCGTGCATTATTCTTTGATATCACACATCTAACTAACAAGGGCCGCATGGATTATGTTCTCAGAGCTTTAGTTAGTAAGGTAAAATGGACTGGAAACCAAATAACCTTTCATATTTTGAAGGAGAATTTGTGTACACACACTACTAAAGGTTATTGTGTTTGATCTTCCTTCCTTTCTTCCTTTCTGTCTATTTCTCTCTGTCTCTGTCTCTGTCTCTCTCTCTTTCTTTCTTTTTGCTAAGCATAGTGTCATAGTCTTATAATCTTAGCACTCAGGAGGCCAAGACTGGAAGATTAAGAGGTCAAGGTCAGTCTAAGCTATAGAGAGAGGCCCTGTCTCAAAACTTGCAAACAAACATTTACTTTCTAAGATCAATTAATGTTCTAATCTTTAACATATGTATACTATGGACCCAATATGAATGAGAGATTTTAAGGAAAATTAAAATATCGACCTTGATGTTGTACTCACATGAAAATGAATTCTTATAAGAAATCTTATAAGATTTAAACCCATCAACTTTTATGATAAAAACAAGTGGAGCTACAACTGAAGGAAACACAAAATATGTCTGGACCATGTTCCATTTGCTCACATTTGATAAAAGTTTCATCAAGTTGACACACTGTGCCCACTAACCATATAATAAGCAAAACCACTACATGGCTGAAAATCAACCAAATACATTTTAAGTTTATGAAACCCTCTTACTTCTGTATGTTTATGTGATCATAATCAATTATAATCACTTTGCTTTAAATGTATCTAAGCATTCTTATGGAGACTTATGGAATTACTTTTTTATGCAATAAAAAATATTCATTTTTTTATTACCTGTAACAAAATGAACACTATGGATGTTATACATAAATCACCTGAGGGGGGGAAATCTTAGTTTGAGATAGAAATGTCTCTTCATAACTTAATCAAAAACTAATATTTTCGAAGATGTGTTATACAGTATTAGAAAAAAGGCTTTTACTAAGTAAATGAAAAGATTTGTGTGGCAGCCTAGAGATATAGTTAAGATACCAGCAACCATACGCCCAAACCTAACCTACGTGAACCTTGCCACCAGGTAGGAATGTATTGTAATGTTGTCTCTAAATGTAACTACGATGTTCTTTCAGTTAGAATTAAGGAATTTATGCTGACTGACGTTGTAAGTAGACTTTCAGATTATCCTCGATAAATAGTAAAAGTGAACAAACGGATTGTGTATTATTGAGTGTGCGAGGTTAAGTAATTCACAGAACAAATGCTTTAAATTTCAGTGAGCATGAGGAAAAGTAGATTGTGGTGTTCGGAACACGGTTTGTATTGGTGAGGGGAAAAAGAGTCTGGCCGTCTGTACACCAAGTGCATGAGTCATCAGAGGACTATGGAAGCTGATAACAGCAGTTACTGAAGCAATAAAAACACCATAAAAGGCTCTCAAACCATAGGAAACCGTGGAAGCTTTGCCAAACACAGAGTCTCTTTTGCATGCATGTGCAGAATCTTCTTGTCTTAAGCAGGTGTTTGGGGTAGGGGGTGGGAGTTCTGACAACTTCTGAATCAACTCCTTAAGCTGAAATGATCTATCAAAAATGCCTTCACTTCCAAGAGCAATCAAAAGCATTTGAAATTTAAATGCATATTAAAAAAAATACAGGCGGGCATGATGATTTGTGATTGTAATTCCAGCATTCATTAGGAGGATCTTGAGTGCCAGACCAGGGTAGGCTGCATAGCGAGAGCCTCTGTCTAAAAAACAAGCAAGCCAAGGAGTAAGCAAGCAAACAAACAAAACTCAAAGTATCATTTGCAGAGCAGTTATTCCTTGATCCGGTCAGAATGGTGGGAGCTGGGTATTGCTGTTTTGTCCTGGAATGTGTGCTTTTGAAATAATGGTTACATTTGTTTATTTTAACTGTAATATTAGTAGTGTAGTTTTGGGTGACCTTCTTGCATTTTTGTTTACTTAACTGAAGGATAATGCTTAGTATAATCTTGGTTAAAACTTTCAAACTAGTAGATGCCTCTTTTCTCCTCCATGCCAAAGCTGTAGACTTGTGAAAGGAGGTTTTATTGGATAATGTAATTTTACACCCCTTTTTATATTTGTTTAGGTATTTTCCAGTGAGATGGAACTAAAGGGACCAACGAAAGATGCAGGATATCATTGAGTTTTATTTTCTTCCTTTTTTCCATTAGAATTGTTTTCAGTAAGTTCTCCAATGCTTTAAGGTGAGACCTCGTCTTCTGTGGGGGGAAGACTTCTAGAGATAAAGGAAACTAGTTTTAAAAGGTTTGATGACTCCAGTGTAAACCAGCTCAGCAAGAAAAGTCGAGTGCATTTTGGCATTTCTATAAGGTTCTGCTTGGTTTCAGGTGAACACTACACTGAACCTTTAACACACAAACACACATACATACACAAATACACATATACACATCCCCTTGTGCACATGTACGTGCACACTTATACACACATGCATACCCCATCACTCTTGCTCAGAGTCAACAGAGCTGCTTGGAAATATTTGTGAAGTTATTCTTGACTTGCAATATTATAAATGTTTGTTTTTTTTAAAGTTGAGTTTAGATTGGATGCTGATCAACTCGTACTCAAAACAATACACTTCCCGTAACTTTCACACTTAAAAGTATTTTTAAAGACCAACTCCTATTTTCCCCCTGCTCAAATTAAAACTTTCTAAAATAGAGAAGTATGTTTGGAAAGGCAAGCATTCACATCTATTTATCCATTGCAAAATAGAGTTTCTTCGGTTAAAAAGTGATTGAAGCAGTCACTCGAATTTCAGTGCCTTCTCTGGCCCCCAGTTGAGGGATGGGGCCACCCACCTATTTCAATTTTTAATCCAGAAATGTTCCTGCCCAAAAGAAAGACAGGGACAAAAAAAAAAAAAAAAAAAAAAAAAAAAAAAAAAAGGAACAGAGACTGAAGAAAAGGCCATCCAGTGACCGCCCCACCTAGGGATCCATCCAATCTGCAGACACCAAGCCCTGACATTATTGCTGATGCCAAGAAATGTTTGCTAACAGGAGCCTTTATATGGCTGTTTCCTAGGAGGTCCTACCAGCGCCTGACCAATACAGTTGCAGATACTCACACTCAACCATCGGACTGAGCCTGGGGACCCCAGTGGAAGAGCTAGGGGAAGGACTGAAGGAGCTGAAGGGGATTGCAAGCCCATAGGAAGAACAGTATCAAGTAACCGGACCACCCAGAACTACCAGAGACTAAGCCACCAACCAAGAGTACACATGGAGGGAGCCAGGGCTCCAGATACATATGTAGCAGAGGATAGCCTTATCTGGCATCCATGAAAGGGAAGGCCCTTGGTCCTGTGGAGGCTTAATGCCCCAGCATAGGGGATGCTAGGGTGGTGAGGCAGGAGTGGGTGGAGAAGCACCCTCATAGAAGCAAAGGGGAGGGGTTAGAGGAGGGATGGGATGGGGTGTGTGTGAAGGGGTAGCTGGGAAGGGGGATATCATTTGAAATGTAAATGGAAATGAATAAAATGCTTACTAAAGGAGAGAAAGAAAGAAAAAAAGAATTCCAGTGCCTTCTCATACAAAACTAAAAAGAAATACTTATTCTAAACTACATTCCAAAGCTTAGGTCACAGCAGCGAGTTCATCCCATGCATTGCTGAGATGATGTCAGAGCGGAAGCAACGATGCCGTCAATCCTGCTTCTCACACTCCATCGTGTGGACCCGCTTGACGATATACCTTTCCAGTTGTCAGTCTTTGGGTGGTTGCTTAACGAGTAGACAAGAAGGTAAGGGGTTGGAGGGATGGCTCAGTGGTTAGGAACACAAGTTCAGACAGAGGACTGGACGTAGTTTGATTCTCAGGCATTTATGAGGTGGCTCAGAACCCTCTGTAGCTCCAGTTTCAGGGAATCTAATGCTCTCTTCTGACCTCCGTCAGCACCAGGAACTCACATGATGCACACACAATACATACACACAGGCAGAACTTACGTATACATAAAGTGAAATAAATAAATCTATCTAACAATGGCTTTGAAAGAGGGATGGTAAAAGATGTTCTCTGAACACAGATGATTACCAGCTAGACATTTATTGATAACACATTACAGATGTTTCTAGAATCTAGAATTATATCAATGGTGAAGAGGGAAATGCCAGAATGACTCGAGTCGTAGGGTTTCCATGGTTATGAGGAGAGTGAGTTACAAAAGGCTTAGCACTAGTTGGACAACGTGGGTGACATTTGATGGAGCAGTTGCATCAATTGCTAACATGTTATATTAGGGAAAAATAACTGAAAAAATCTAAAAATAGTGTTTGTATGTAGACGTAAATATGAAAAATATTTCATTTTAAGTTAATTCCATACCATTGTTCACAAAATCTATTTCTAAATGCGCATGTTTATCAAGTGATACTTGTACTTAAATATAATTTAAAACAGTTAAATATAAATTCATGTTTATGTTCTTATAATATATATATATAAAAATAGAGCATTTGAAGGAGGAAGGTATTCATTCTAAATAATTGATGGGTCAATAGGTCAAAATAGTTTCTTTTTTTTTATGGCAATGAACTTGAGGTATTTGTATATTTAGTAATCTAAGCTACATACTGAGTTAGCCCTTTCAGCTTCCTTTCCTTACGTCCAAATCATCCTTTAAAACCCACCGCAACAGTAAGATGTTATCTCACATCAAATAATTTGTACAATAAGTAAATTTACCATCTTGTCCCTAAAAACACAGCAGAGAAAGTTTTCAATGCTGGAACTAGATACGTTCGTTTCACACTTATACCACAATTTTCATGAAAATATTTGTATGCCTACCCTAATTTGAATTAAACACATTTGTTCAAAGAAGAATACAGGCGCTAGTCACATAGTACTATTTGTGGGTCTACAGGAAATGCTTCATGCTTTTACATTTGAGAATCTGCAAGCCTTTGCACAGTATCTGAAATGTAACTGTTGTCTTAAATTAAATAGGTCTACAGGGGCAAGTGAAAGTTACCTTAGTAACAGCATTCACCAATATACAAAGTAACAAACGGGGAACTTTATTTTGTCCCACACTTTAAAATTATGCATATCATCCATTTAGACTGCACTCCCCACCTAAGCTCACAGACAGTTCCGGGTAGGGGGAATCTTTGTGGAACACACAGGAACCCAGCGTTGACTATAACTTCTGAGAGCTTCTTATCGCTCTCAGAGAAACTCTTAGAATTCCACTGTAGAGAATCACCCTGTTCTTTCCCTTCCATTGTAACATTTGTAAAACTCATAAGAAGAAATGGTTTTCATAAGCATTGGATCCGCAAAGCTCAAACCACTAAAAGTATCCCACTTCTCCCGGTAGAGAACTTCACTGCTATCCTTTCTTACATGTGGAATGTATTTGCGTCTTCAGCATTTTTATATTAATGAACCTATGGAGAGGAGAGCACAGAACCAGCATCGCCCTATCCCCATGCTGCTGCATGTCTGGATTTCTGTTTATTGTTGCAGTCCAATACCTGGTCCACATGGTCCTGGTTTGCGATCACAGTTCAAGTGATCTCCGTATGGCTCTGTGCTTCGACCTGAAGCTAATGGATGCTCAAGGTCACTTGTGAGTGTGGACAGTCGTGAAAAAAAATGTGTCATTGCACTTTTGTGAGTTGTGTGCTTTGCTGTGCATGCTTGCACTGGTGAGTGTACATTCATTGCAAAGTATGTGTGAGGCACATTTGGTTCTCAGATCCAGGTGAAGGGTTCACCTTCAACTGTGAATTTGGCTCTCCTTCAGGAGACTGCACAATTGGCTCTCCTTCAAGGAGCCTTCGCAGACCTCTGACTCACACACATCCTGCTGAGCAGAATTTCAGAACAAACTTGATTTATCGGGCCTCTGACATGATATGGTGAATGAACATTTGGGACAGAATTGTGTTCCTTTAGTTTGCGTTGCCTACTGAAGTATTTCCCCACAATATGGTTCTTGGATCTTTTCATCTTGATAACATGGTGCTGTCTGGATAACTTTGATTTCACTACCTGCAAATAGAGAACAAGAAATTAGGGGTGCAAAATCACAGATATTTGAACACCACGCAGGGCAAGATAACTGACTCCCATGCTTGTCCTGCATCGCTGCCACACAGATGCTGCTAAAGGGCACAGATATGATTTATACAACAAGAACTAGTGAACCTGGGTTTCAAAAAAGACCGAAGATGAAGGTAGGATTCCTGCGGCTTTTCAAACCTCGAGTCTTCTGTTGTAATGCAACTGAGGAACTGTTTGTTGTATATGCTGCTTTTCCCACGCTCTGTGTGTGTGTGTGTGTGTGTGTGTGTGTGTGTGTGTGCATGTGTGTGTATTCGAGTGCGTGTGCGCACAAGCATTCGTGTATTCAAACCAAATGCAACAGCATGTGGTTTGACATTATCTCTCTACAGTAGAGCAGACACTATTATGTGTTTCCATGTCATTGATTCAAACTTGGCACTTTAAGTCTGTCATTGAACAAAATGGCAACAAACATTTTCTGAGAAAATAGAAGTACTTTTCTAGTCCTTGTCCAAAAGATGATAGTGTTATAGTTTCTACGGGCAGTTAGTAAATCATGGAACCTGTAAAATAGCCCGAGCCTTAAGTTTTTTATATTTTTGTATGTATATATGCACCTCTGCCTCTATTTCAAACATTATTTTGAATAGATGGTATTATAAAGCACTCTGGTGTAATCTGAAGAGTCTCTAATCAAATGTTTCCTTCCCATCTCTTTTCCTCCCTGAACCACTCAGATGTCTCTCTCCATACTACCATCTTTGTATCCTTCACAGCTACTTTGTAAATATCCCCACTCAGGCACACATAAGGCTATTGTTATGTTTATATTTGCATTTTCCAAAACGGTGTCCTGGTGGGAACCTAAATTATCATCTGCCTTTGATCGAACAGAACTCAGTGGTAGAATTGAAGGTTTGGGGAAGTGAACTAGGGACTCAGAGGGAAATGGGGGAAGGGTGAGCTCTCTGGGAAATGAGAGGAGAGAAAGAATACTAGTGATGGTCTTTGGAAGCTCTTTATAAACTATTGATGAAATAAGAACTTCATCACCTTCATCACCTTCATCATGCATGAGTAATAGGTTTTGTTCTGTCAGTTCTTGGAACACAGGAAAATATTCACTGACTATAAATGGAAGTATGCTATGTCGTATAGATTTTTCTTTATTCTTTTAGGTAAAATGCAATAATTAAGACACATATAATTTGATCCCATAATAGAGAATGCAATGAAAACAGTTCCTGAAAATGAAACAGGATATTTGGGGAAAAAAGCTTCACATATTTGGAAATGAATATTATAGTTACACGTAAACACTAACTATTTTAGAAGTATTGAAATAGAAACTTTGGAAAGGTCTATACCAAAAGGTTAGCAGAGTGACTTTTCAATATAAGGATTCTATGTGGGTTTAATGTGTTTTATTAAACGTTATCTTAGCTTTTTTAAAAAACATAATCGATGTGCATGCTTTTACGATAATGAAAAAAAAATGGAAGACATTAGAATTTGAGGAAAAAAAGTTCCCACTAGTGTAATCTAAAATCACTAGCCTTGTCTAACTGTAGGGCGGGAATTGATTTCTATGAGAAAACCACCATGAGAAGTTGCCCTTTTCTTCTATCAGAGCCTTAGATTGGGTAACTCTTATGAAGAGCAATGAAAACATCCACTTGTGGCAAAAATCCCTGTGCATTGTGATTTAGAGCTCAGCTTGCCCGTAGGCTTCGGTTGGCACTTTATATCCCAAGAGTGGAGTTCCTGCTATGTCCTTCTACCCCGAGGTGGTTGTATCAGAACTCCAGTATGGTGGTCCTCAGAAGGACTCAATGCTTCCTGAAGGTCTTCTGTATATTAGAGGGGAGTGTCTTCAACTAATATTAGTGAACAACATTCTAGAAGTTTATGTGAAGAAACATTTAAGCAAAAAACACAGCATGTAACCCTGACATAATATTATTCCAGTGTCCTGCAGCCAAAATAAAGACAATTTTAAAAATATGATTGAATCTTAGTTTGGCTTCTGCAGTTGCCATGATGGTCTATGAGCTAATTACAGGCAAAATGAAAACAAGCCTATACCATAACACACAAGGCTATAATGCTCTCAACGTTGTTTTAATACTTGAACCTGATGTATTTGTTACTCTTAAATGAGACGTGTACATAGGGTATCTCAAAATGGGGAACCTGATCAATTAGCTCTGATTTTAGAGAGTTTGAGATGGTCTTGAAAAAGGGAGATGGGATGATGGGTTTACCTAGCAGTGTCTCCTGAATTACGAAACGCTCCTATTAGATGTTGTTAGGAATGGATACCTGTGTTGGTGATTGGCCCACCATAGTTAGTTCACATTGATTTGATTTTGAAAACTATTTTTAGGGAATAATAAAATATTATGTTTCCAAGCTCAGTTTTCTAAAGTCACTATTGATTTCATACTGAATTCCGAATGCAGACAAATAAAGAGAATTATTTCCATTTTGATTTACCAAAATAATATATAGATACAAAAATTCTCTCAAAACTGAGCCTGTGATTAAGTCCATTAAAAAACCTGTAGCTGTATGTGCCACACCACTAGCACATACAATTTACTTCAGGATGGAAAAACACTTCAACATTGTGAAATATTTCTTTACAGGAAATTACCAAGGCATTATGTGAAAATATGTGATCATTTGCTCAGAAAATCCAAATGCATCTACTGAAAATGATCATACATTCTAAAGCTGATGTTTAAAAATGAGAAAGATTTCCCATAGCCTCTCAGTAATTAAGAGAAAAATATTAAAAAGCGTCCCTTACAATACCAAATAACATAAGTTCAACAATGGTCTCCTGGCTGCAGGTGAAGACTCCATCAGGAGGTTAATGAGGCACAAATGATACATGGACAGATGATGAGATAAACCCTATCAAGGCTTCACAGGTGATTAACGCGCACTGTGAAATTGGAGGATCATGTCAACTCCTAAAATACCCTTTAAGAATCAATATAGGAAAGCAACCGTGATCATTGGAGAACAAAAGTACTGGTTGTTGGGGGCTGGGCTTTCTGGAGGACCTTCTCTTCCATGAGTATGAATCAAGTCTACTCTCAAAACTGATCAGGACTTAACTCCTTGCCAAAAGGAAAACCTTTGTTAGGACCTTTGCATCCTTCCTCTTCCCACACAGTCCTCTCCACTCTGTGTGTGAGTGTGCGTGTGTGTGTGTGTGTGTGTGTGTGTGTGTGTGTGTGTGTGTCTATTCTTGTGGTCGAACCCAGGGCCTGGTGCAGGCTAAGCACTCAGGGCCATTGAGCCATAAGGTTCACAGTCTTTAAGTTCCAAGTATAGCTGTGTTTTCTGAATCCCTCAATGTCCCTCAGAAACATGACTCTTCTGCCCAGTTTTCCTTCTGCTCTTCCAGAGTCGTGCCAGCTCGGGATATCTTTCCTTAATGCCTTTATAATGCAACATCTAGGGAACAATTATAATCCTGTCCTCATCCTGATTGTCAACAGGATATTTATACATAAGATTTGATAAGCCACTCATCTGGCAATCAGGGTCTCTGAGGAGCGGGAGGAAAATATGAATGGAAAAACAGCGTGCTTTTATAGAGAGCCCTGTGTTTGAGCTGAGGGCTTCGGTTACACGTCGCTGTAACGTACTCATGGGTAGATATTCTGGCCAGGCTGCATGATTTTAGGGCTAAGAAGCCTTGTGGGGAAACAACCTGAACCATACTTTCCACTTGACTGCAGCTGTGGCTTATCTGTAGCTTGAGTCTCATCAAGAAGGCAATGGCCTGTGTTAGAGTAACTTAGTGATCACCGACCTCACTGGGGTGACTTGTCCCAAAGTACACATAAAGTCATTCTGTCTTACTTCCAGGAGTTGGGGTTCATCATGAGTGGGTGGGGCATATTGGAATTCGCCGGGTTTAACCTACTGAACTGAGCATATCTGTGGGAATCTCATGCCCAGTTTTAGAGGTTAGAGGTCTGAATGCAGTTATTGGACAAAATCTGGCATTCATCATATGCTCAATGTTTGTTACACTGTCAAGCATATTTTATCTTATATAATTAGGTTTCTGCCTACATTAAGATAGAACATTTCTTTATGGAGAACAATCTTAAATGCTATGCTTTCTGGAACTTGATTGTAGAGTTTGGGTCCAAGGGGCCTGCAAGATGGTTCAGTGGCATAGGTGCTTGCCACCAAGCCTGACAATCTGAAATCGATTCTCTAGAAACTATGTAATGAAAGGAGAAAACTGACTTCTGTATATGTATTCTCTGATTGATATATATGCACATGCATATGCACACATATAAATAAAATAAACAAAGATGTAATAAAGGCTGATGAATTATATACATTTAAAAATGTAGGTTAGTAACTGAATGTATGCAATATTCAGTAGTGAGCTGGAAGGAACAATGTTTATTCTACAGATTAAAAAGCATTTCATAGTTTTCATTTTTATGGAGAAATAGATTCTAAGCTGCTCTTGGTGTTATATAAATCTAGCAACCATAAATATTGACAGCCCAACACTTTTAAATAAATAGGATTAAAATCAAGAATATAGTTTTAAAATTGAGCCATGTACATTGCAAATGCACATGGAAGAGTTCTATTTTTATTGTGTATATTTATTTTTAAACTTAGAGTGAACAAAAATTCATTTAATCCTTTGCGATGAAAAAGAAATAAAATAGGGTAGTATTTCATATATAAATACTTAATGACTACTCCCTCCATGTAATACCCACATTTCAGTATTCAGAGTTCTCTGCGCTAGAAAATACATGGAGGAATTCAGATCTGGTCCCTACCCTCAAGGGGACTATATAAAGACACATGTCTAAGATACTTGAAGTAGGAACAAGAATGAAGTGACTTCAAAGACATTGTCTGGGGCTAGATCTACAAGGTCAGGGACCATGTTGTTTTCATGTAATGAATAGTTCCTGGGTACATTAAGAAAACTGGGTGCTAATTCACAGTAGGCATGAGAGTCTCTTTACAGGCCTATTATTTCTTTGAACTTATTTGTAAAAATCAGCATCCAGCCTTCAAACTGCTACCCTGTCTCCAAGTGTCAAAATATCACCTTATTTTACTTCCAGCCTCTAACGTGGAGAAAAAGTAATTTAGGCACATTCTTACGGGCTGGGAATACTATGCCAAAGATGTTTGATACCTGTATAGTAAAAAAGCTCCCATCCTTTGATCTTTTGTGGAAACCAGCCAATTGGGATCCTCCCAGAATTCAGAGGACCGTTTGGGGCTGCTAAAATCCAACTGATGTGTCAAGTGTAGTGTACCTTTGAAAGAGAGCAGTTAGTGATACAAGTGTCAGGTTGCTTTTGAGCAATGACAATAAACAGTACAAATTAGCTATTAGGAAAAAAAATATCAATGAAGGATTTAGTCCTTGAAATGAGGACAAAGTATGCAGATGATTAGGTACACAGGACACTCCTACCAGGGTCTAAAACTAAGTTATACACACAAACACTGCTCTAGGGTGGGCTACAGAGGAGATGACTCTCTAAAAGTAGGCATGCCTACCTAGAAAGGAAGGGATTTGCATGATTAACAATAATACAGTTAATGGCACAGGCATATATGTCTTGGCAAATGTTGAAGTATTTACCTAGGAATATTAACCAACAAGTCTTTCACTCTCTTTAATCCAAAGTGAGTCCCTTTACATTTTTTCTTGGCCTTCTTTCTATATTTGCTGTTGTGAAGTATACTTTAAATGAAGAAGACGTAGAGGACAATTGGTCTCCTAAATGTGACAGTCTATTATTGTGATAGCATTGTTCAATATGCTACTGTCCTATCGTTTGTCATGTTTTATAATAAAGATTTAGCATAGCAAGGATCTAACTTCGAATATGATATACACAGGTACGGAGATCTAACTTTATCTGCAGGCCAAAGTTACAATTGTCTTTCAATAGTAATTGTCGTGTCAATCTGCTAGCTATGGTACTTAGCATAATTTGAGAGTGGAAACCAATGTGATAGGCAGATAAAAACTCCAGAGGCACTCAGCCGCCTGGTGCCTCAGTGGAAGGAGAACAGAGATTTTTGTCCCTTGCAGCCCAGAAGTAACTTTTACTTTCCCATAGTTTTTTTTTTTTTTTTTTTTTTTTAAATATGTTGAGATATCTCTCAGTTTGCAATTATATGTTTTTATTTCTATATAAATAAAGATGTGGTCATAGAGATATTTTAGAATGTGTAGAGATGCCAGATTTCAACTTGATTACTTTTGACCTGGGATTTTTGCTAAGACTTTCCAAATGGAAAATTATTTTAAGTTATACCATGAAACTAGCATTGAAATTTTAACTATAAGCACAGGCAGTTTCAACACTCAAAATTGATTTCACATAAACATTCATCAGAATGAATGTCTTGCCATGGCAATTAATAGCTACATCTGAAATAACTTTTAATTTTCCAAAAGCCAGTGCAGAGAGCACAGGCTTGCTGAACTGGAAATCCATCAGGCAGATATGTGACAAGCAAATACCTTTTCTAAAACTGATCTCGACCTGAATAACCTCCAAGGAACTTTTGATGTGGTTCCAGGTTCAGAGAACAAAATAGGAAACAATTTCTATGGTGCAAGTCTTCCAGAACTGCCCTGGACTGGCTCAGAGGGGCGTTCTGACTGCAGACTTGAATGGGGTTTGAGAGCTACAAGGTGACCCGATTACTTTCTAAGGCTAGAAAACATGCAATTGACCATAGAAAACATGCTGTCAGCTTTTAAGTGTATACTGCTGAAGTACTGATTATTTATAGTCACTTGGCATGCCAGTGAGTCTCAAAAGCATGACTAGCTAAGAAGCCTAAGAATCCACAGAAATGGAATCAAACTAAAGCAACATTAAACATCTAGAAGCTAGTATTTCTAATTTTTAATTCCATTTCAGGACATCACACAACTATGGAGGTAGAAAGAAATGATTTTGCTTTCACTCACTCCCCAGATATTTAATTATGGAACATTCGAAAGGCTGTATCGATTCAACGAGTCCAAGTTTCAAATGAGACAAGGATGCTGAGAATTAGGGCACAGGATAGCATGTTTTTAAGGGGTGAGTTGTGTTCTGTTTGGGGATCTTCAGATTCCCACTGAGCATATTGCTGCTGTCTTCTACACTTCCTTATATCCCTCGTTTTTCTGAGAGCTTAACTCAGAGACCACAGGTTCTCAGAATCCCCGTGCTACAACCCTTTAATACGGTTCCTCATGTTGTGGTGATTCCTGATCATACAATTATTTTTGATGCCAGTTCGTAACTATAGTTTTGCTATTGTTCTGAATCATAATATAGATACCTGATATTTCTGATGGGCTTAGTCGACCCTGTGAAGGATCATTCAACCCCAAAGGGTCACAACCAACAGGTTGAGAACCAGTGCCATAGATCCTCAGCCCTGGCTCTGAAACAAATTAAACTCTGGTTTGAGCAGTGTGATTTTTATGGGGTTCTAGACTATTATCTTACACTCCCATGTAGCTTCCCAGTGACCCTCCATCCTTAAATCAAATGTCTCCTTCGTCTCAATGATTCGAAGCTGAGCTCCTACTTTCCTCCAGTTGTACACATCTCTGGGGTCTTCGGATCCTTTGGATGTTGACTCTCAGGTGCCTGTTTCATTGATTTCTCTTCAACTTAATATTTAAGAATAAGGCATCGACCTGGGAACGGCAATCCTAGGCCTATAATTCCAGTATATGGGGGGGGGGCTGATACAGGAGGACCACCATAAATGATTCCAGTTTGGAGTATATAATGAGTTCAAGAAAAACCTGACTATAGGGGGCCTTCAAAGGCAAGTAAATAAACAAGCAAAACAAAGACTCAGAGATCCTTTGTGTGAGCAGTGCTTTCAACTGCTACCTTCCCTGTAGGGATTTGTTCGGACAACATTGGTCTTTTTTAAGGGACCTCATTTCTCATCAGGAGACCTCTGAGGGCTTGTTCTGATTGTGTTACTCCAGCAGGCCCAGAAGGTTCAAGAGCTCTCTCAATCAGGTCTACATTTTACCTTTATATCCTTTTTCAAGCCTCATGATTAAACTACATCTGTGCTTCCAGTCCCAACTCTACCATTCACTGGTAAGATACTGTAAGCACCAGATGCAGCTTCAGGTTTGCATGGACCTGGAGAAAGGAGCCAGTGGTTGACCAGTTTTGCACAAATAGCTGGCTGTAAAACCTCTTAAACAATCAGCTGGGTATGGTGGCGAACGTGTTTAATTCCAGCACTTGGGAGGCAGAGGCAGGTATATCTCTGTGAGTTTGAGGCCAACCTGATATACAAAGTGAGTCCAGGACAACTCGGGCTGGTTACAATGAAAAACCTTGCCTTGAAAAACAAAACAAGTGGCTGTTGAGATGGCTCAGCGGTTAAGAGCACTGGCTGTTCTTCCAGAGGTCCTGAGTTCAATTCCCAGCAACCACATGGTGGCTCCCATCCATCTATAACAGGGTCTGATGCTCTCTTCCGGCACAAAGGTATACATACAGTTAGAGCACTCATACATTAAATAAATAAATATACAAACCAAAATAAACAAAAAACCACTCAAGACAATCAGCAACCGCTGTCTCTTCCCTAGGCATTTGAAGTTGTAATTTCCGTTGCCTTCCAAGTCACATTTTATAAGATGAGTTCTCTGGGTGAAGTAAAGACCTTTACGGTTTTAGAGTCTTGCTCACAGGAATTCAAGAGAAAGAGAAGAGAAATATTTGTATACCTCCTACTTTAGCATGAACCCCCATGCCTGATGTTAGACCTATCCACTAGACCTGCTTTCCCACCATCCATCGTGGGATGCGACTAGTTGTTCTTAACTAAAGTGACAACACAAGAGAACAAGGTTGTAAAAAAAATCAGGGTTCACTGTAGTAGGAGGTGGTCACCATTACTTCCACGTCTGGTCTCTGGACCATTCCCAGAGCTAATATCAGTTCTATGCTGTGGCCAAGCTTTGGATCTTCAGTGTGTCTCTGCATCACAGGAGCCCAGGGATGAATTTGCCATTTGCAGCGGGAAGTAGTTACTGATTGCAATGACTATATTTTGGGTCTGATTTGTTGACTCTTCATTTAGAGTAAGACAGCAAGTAGTTAAGAAATAAGGATGTTTTAGTTTTCTCATTCAGCAGATATGAAGGGCTTTCAAAGAAGTACCATCTCTGAAAAATTGATCAAACCCTTTAACTCATATCTCATACTAAAGACGCAAATGAACTTATGAAATAAAAAGAAAAAATGTTTTCATGCTCCTAAGAGTTTGGAAAAAACCAAATCTAGACATTAGTATCAAACTAATCTAGACATTAACTAATTAGTTGACTAACTAATTATTAATTAATTGGTGATATAGCATCTTGCTGATCTTTCTCTGCTGCTCCATCTGGTTTCAAATTCTTGCACTCAGTCATCCTCCTACCTCAGCCTTCAGAGTGCTGGGATGAACACCATGCACGATCATATTCCGTTCAAAGTTCAACTTTATTTATTGTAAGGGTTTTGAGATCACTTAGTATCCTAAATTATTTGAGAATCCATATAATAGTAGAGATGTACAAATATACATCATGTCTTTGCCAAGACAGAACATTAAACAGTATGGAATATACTACTCCTGGCAGCTTGGAGTCTCAATTAGATTGTTTAAAGTTGGTAGTGAACGTCCTGCTATCATGGTCTACTGCATCAGCATGACGTGCTGAAGGGTGAGCTCATTTTTCTTTTCTTTTCTTTTTCTTTTCTTTTCTTTCCTCTTCGAAAACCCCCTATCCCATCCCCCTCCCTCCTGCTTCTATAATGGTGCTCCTCCACCCACTCACCCACTCTGCCTCCCTGTCCTGGCATTCCCCTACACTGGGACATCGAGCCTTCACAGGACCAAGGGCCTCTCTACCTGCTGATGTCCAACAAGGCCATCCTCTACTACATATGCAGCTGGAGCCATGAGTCCCTCCAAGTGTACTCTTTGGTTAGTGTTTAGTCCCTGGGCACTGGGCGGGGGAGGGAGGACGTCTGGTTGGTTGATATCGATATTCTTTTTCTTCCTACGGGGTTGCAAACCCTTCAGCTCCTTCAGTCCTTGCTCTAACTCCTTCATTGGGGACTCCATTGGGAACCTCGTGCTCAGTCACTTTTCTAGCTGTACTGACATGTCTCTGTCTAATTCACTTGTAGAAAACATGAGAATGTGCTTGCAGGTAATAGAATGAGTCCTCTTATTTTATGCAGCAGCAACTATCTGAAATCAGTTTCATAAACAGGAAGGGGGTGGTACGGAATGGGAAAGATGTTTCCTAGAACTAGAAACTGGAAGCTATTATTTGAAAACATCAATATAATCACAAATAAATGACAAAAAAGAGACACCTCTCCCACCTCGCACCAGTGACTTTGACTTCTTGCCCATCTCAGTGGAGGGAGGTGTTGCCCCAACAGCCTCAGTCTTATCTGTATTTTTAACTCTTGATTATTTCTCTTGAGTAAGCAAACATGATAAATGCCTTTTTTTTTCTAAATCCAATATTTTTCTCCCATTGTTGTTCTTTATTAGATAAAAGGCCTCTGAAATCCTGTTTCTGCCATTTGTTATTTCTTTACAATTGATGGTCCTTTCCTTCCTGCACCAGTGTCTTATTTTATGCTTCAGTGTCAGATAGAACCTTCTCCCTGCCAAACAATGAGGATTTGAAGTTCTTATCTGAAATGAAGTGTCTGCCACATTTGACGTTGCTGCTTCTGTCTTGACGATTTTTTTTTTTTTTTTTTTTTTTTAATTCTGGCTTTCCAGGGCACTATTCATGGACCTGTACAAACAATACTACAGCTCTGCCTTTAACTGTTCCTGCTCTAAATTTACACGATCATGTTTCCTCAAGTCTTTCCTGATCTATTTTTATGGCTTCAACTATTGCCTATTTACTGATGACTCCCGATGCTGCCTCCAGTCTCAACCTGCCCCTTGATCTTCATACCTGTGTATCCAACTGTCCGTTCGTTCCGAACACCACCTGGATGTCCTACAGGCATCTCAAAGGCAACATGTTGAGAACAGAGTTCGTCATCTTTTCCCTAAGCTGATCCCTTATTCGGTTCTTCTTTGTCTCACTTGATGTCTCAGCTCTCTAATCAGTCATGCAAGTTAGGAATCCCCTTTGATTCTTCCCACGCCTTCATTCCACAGATAAAACCTACAGATTATGCTCTTTAAAAATAGCTTGTGTTCATCCACTTCTGTTTTAGGCTTGTCGCTTCTGTGCTCTTTGGAGTAGGTCTTTACCTTTTCTCATCTGACTTCTGGAAAAGTTAGCGTTCATTCTTGCTTTAGTTCTATCCATATCCCCCCCTCCCTCTTTGGCTAGATGCCCTAACTTTTGAAAATAGATGTATCTATTTTTATTTTATGTGAACGAGTGTTTGCCTGCAGTTATGTATGTGCAACATGTGGGCACAATCATTTAGTCAAAGTCAGGTCTCCTGGAACTGGAGTTGTGGATGCTTGTAAGTTACCATGTTAGTCCTGGAAGCGATGCACAGGTTCTCTGTAAGAGCAGTGAGTATTTTAAAGACATCTCTCAGGTCTTCAGTTATAACTTTTTCAGACAAAAATGCTACCACCTCATTCTTCCCTGGAAGAGTTTCAGTGGTTGTTCACTACCTACAGGTTTAAAGGCTAAGCTCTTACCATGATTTGGGCCATGACTGTTTTCCTCCAGTCCCTCTTTTTCACGGATGCTCTACCACATCCAGACGTGCTCCTTGTTCTCCAAGAACAGCAGCTTATTTCAGAGTTTCTCCTTGTTCCACGGGTCAGAAAGGCCTGCATCCTTGGGTCTTGGCTAGGGCCAGTTTTCTACCACAATCCAACTAAGCAGGTTTGTTTTATGATTTTGTTTCTGTTTTTTGTTTGTTTGTTTATTTTCAAAGAGGAGCCTCATTGAATCCTCAGACCAGATCCTATACGTTTTGGTGTAATCGCTATGGCCTCTATGTATCATTAACATGCGACTCTATATATTGTGCTATATGGGTTTTTATAACTTACATTTTAGTAATATGAGACTAGGAGCAAATGTGCCTTATTTATTTTTACTTTCTACTGTTTAGCTCAAGAAATGGACTCACTAAACAAATGCTGGATGATTGCCTCAAAGAATAAACAGGATTGCTGTATTTGGAACAGAATATAGGGCAAAGGCTTAGAAAAGTATGCATATATAAACAGGACTTGGTAACCAACTTGTCTGGGTTGTTAACTGGTAAGGAAGGATAAGCAAAAAACATTAGTTTGTAAATGGCAGTACAGGCCATACTAATGGGAACAAAAATTAAAAGAGATTTGAGTCTTATCTTTGAGGACATATGGGCTTATGAGATTTTTTTTTTGAGTTCTGTAATGCATTATCCAGCTGATTTCATAACAGTAAAGCTCTTAAAGTACTTAAGAGCATTTTCTGAGAATATTGTCATAGTAATTTATAGTGAATGCTTAGGTTTTGCTAAGATATCCCTAAAGATGCAATAGCTAGTATTCATATCTCGGAGGTAACCAACACCTGTGTGATTGGACTTAAAGGCCAACCTCAACAGGGAGAAAACCATGAAGGTTACTCGAAGCCTAGCCTATCAAATACCCAGGACTAGTGGAGTCATGGATCTTAGAGAAGAAACTTATTACAACACTTTACTAAACCAGTATAATTCCTAAATGTATTCTAAATGCTTGTCCTTGTACTCCCAGATAAGTTTCTCTTTGCAGTAGATAGAGATCACATACAAGATGCCACAATAGTCAAAATGCAGAGAACAACTAGTCATGTTGGCACTCAGACCCAATGGACACATCTACAACACAACCATACAGCTAATGCTTAGGGAAGATCATGGAAGAAGTGGGTGGAAAGATTGTAAGAGTCAGAGGACCAAGAAGTCAGCTATGTGATTGTGTCTCCCAGAAATGACAGGGAACCTACACCTATGACCTCAACAACATCGTTGCTTAAACAAGACCTGAACAACGACAATAACACAATAGGCACACTAAAGTGGAGAGTGAAAACTATCACAGGGCTCCATCCTTAGACAAAGAACTACTCACAACTATTGACTGTAGAGAGAGGGAGATAAGTCTTCCCCTAGGAATGAGCACATGATTGTCTGAGCAAGTGGTCATCCCTAGAATTATGTATATACAACCCGCATTAAACAAGCTTAGCAAGTTGTATTTATCATTTATGCATTTGTGTATATGTGACAATACTAATTAGAGGCTAGGGGGTTGTAAATTTGGAAGTAAGTGAAGGGGTCATAGGAGAGAGGGGGTGGAGAGAGGAGAGGGAGGAGTAACTGATGTAATTATATTTAGTTTTTAAAAATTACAAAAAGCAAATTCATACTGCTAGTCAAATTCTGGGATTTTTTTTTCATATCAGGTATGTATTTATTTTATTTGTTCTTTTTCTTCCTTTAAGAGTTATTACTTCAGTTTTAGACAGATGAATGTTACGAGGGTTTGTGTGTGTACGTGTGTTATGTATGTGTATGTGCTATATGTAGAGGAAGTGTGGTTATATGTGTGCATATGAGTGTGTGTGTGTGTGTGTGTGTTGTGTGTGCATGTGTATCTGTGGTGCTGGGATTTAATCTAGGGTCTCATGCACACTAGTTAAGTGCCAAGTTTTCTATCATGAGTTACATTTTCAGCCCACAGGATTTAATTTTCAGCTCCTCATTTTGTTTAGATGCTAAATCTTGAAATTTGAAGGAGAACGAGAAAGAAATATTTCTAAGCTCCATCATGTTGTTTATCCAAATAGGTCAAATAATAAAGAATCCTGGAGAAAACATCTCTAATAGAACTAACACATTTTCCTCTTTCCTTTCCATATCTACATACCAAGGCAACCCATTGGGTCTTAAGCCAGATGCTTTCTTTCTGTTGTTCGAGTCAAAAGATACAGTCATATTTGCCAGACATTAAAGGTATGACGTAAGGCTTGCACAACTGATTAGACTAATTAATAGCCACCCAGCAATTTCTGTGGGTTTGTCCTTTTTGCAGCTAGGTTTGGGCTGATATTTCCGAATAGTTTCCAGGTCTCTTCTTTTCACAGAAGATGTTTGCTATACAACGAATGGCACCATCTGAATCCTCCGTTGGGCAAGAGTTCCCAGGATTCTGTTTGCTGTCCTGCATAAACACTGAGAAAACAAGATTCCATTCCCACCCATAAAAAGAAACACCTCTTGCTTTGCCAATCAGTGAGGACTTCTGAGTTAAACTGTATGCACACTATTTGGAAACAGCTTATAGGTTCATGGTGACAGCCAGTTCTCTTTTGGTACCTTCACAGACAAAAGAGGCTTTCCAAGACTGTCACTTTCACCTGTGACAGGCAGAGTCCACAGGAGCAGGTTTCTCACGTCTGCAGTAGAACCCTAGCCACACAGCAATGAGATGTTAATTTCTCATTGCAATGCTTATGCCATCTCCTCAAAAGTATCCTTCACTGTACATGAGGATCGATTAGTTGAGTATAAATATAACTCCTGCACCCAAATTCTTGTCACTTCTTTGTCTTCTTTTCTATTATTTTCAGGTGAACTTTCTTTCTTTTTTTTTGCTAGTCTCATAAGACACGAATATAAAGCAAAAGAAGATAATAAGCAGAATTTTTACATTTCAATATGTGATACTATAGAAAGATTCTAAAATGTCAGTGTTGTTATAAGAGATAGCCTGAGTACCAAGGCTTCAAAATGCCCGTAAAGAATGATCATGTCTGACTTTAATGGGAAGGGAGGGAGGCTTGATGCCCGAGCATAGGCGGATGTGCTAGAGGGGTGAGGCAGGAGTAGGTGAGTGGGTTGAGAAGCACCCTCACAGAGGCAAAGGGGAGAGGGGAGAGGGATGATTGGATGGGAGGGTTTGTGGAGGGGTAACTGGGAGGGGGGATATCTTTTGAAATGTAAACGAATGAAATGATTAAAAAAATAAAAAAAAGAACGATCATGTCCATGATCAGTGAGTGAGTTTGAGAAAGATGATCTCATCAACTCCATGTTATAGCCACAAAGGCAAATGCCCATGGAAGCCGATTTGATTGCAATCTTGAGAGCTTGAGTTTGGACCATGGCACTTGGGAATCAGCTGACATCATCTGTGGGAGACGCGCATGGCTTGCCATCAAAACCTTAGGAGTATCGTCAATAAAACGCCACGTGTGTGTGATGGCTGAAGGACAACATCGTAACCTCATAAGTGAAATATTTTACCTATCATGTTCAAATCCTTCTTTTGTAAATTAAAGAGAATTTCTGCTAGAAGTAATTATAAATCAGTATCCTACTGCGGGTGGCTCAAAGAATTTGTGTTTGTGGTTTTTAAATTCCAGGACTATTAGTGTACATGGCAGGAGATATATGTAATACAATCATGTGGGAAGGACATCTTCTGTTTATAATTGGAGCTGTGCTCTCCGTCTTTGGAGGACAATTTATTGTTAGTCTTTCAGAGGTCTAAGGCGGAAAAAGAAAAGCACAGACCCTTCCTCTAGTGCACTAACTGAAGACACATTATATAAACATAAATAGTAAACATTTTCTAAAAAGAAGTTTAAAAATGTATGCTGTTTTTCAAAGTTCCCATTTCCCTTGAGTTTGGTGATGATTGGCCTGCTTTTGTGATACACCATGATCCTGGCATGGTTCATTGTGTTTTGTTTTTTTGTTTTTTTGTTTGCTTTTCTCTTCTAAACTACTCAGGCTTGTATTTCTAAGTATGTAGTTTTTATAAATAGGACACACACTCTATGGGTGATATATTTTCTTGTGGAAGTAATTAGTAGACACACAGTGTCCTACAACTTAAAATCTGTTCTGAAAAAATATGGTCAAGTTTTAAGCTGATAGTTCAAAACTTAGATGTTCCCCACCGTGGCTTCTGGCTCTCACATCCCTGAGATTTAGTGTCACTGGTCGCTTAAGAAGATGATGTGCATCTATTAGCACAGCATAAAGAACAGGTACTGTCTTAATGGCTTTTGGGTATTTTGAGAATCTGGGGATAAAGTGGAGTGATGTCATCTAAGTGAATAAACAGGATCAGAAATAAATTCTATCTGACTAGTCAACTGACTAAATGTATTCTGGATTGTAAAAGGAACTGATTGAGAAAGAACAAATGAAGCGAATCAAGATCTGATGGGGACGGTAAATTGAGGTACCCTTCCTCTGAGTGCCAGCAGAGTCTCCTGGGACCTGTATTCACACAAGGGTTAATAAGGGAACTCAGGTTCCAAGTGTGGTGTGGCTGTTTTTCTGAACTAAAGCATTCCCTCCTAGAGGGAGGTGGGTGATTCAAACAATTCAAGCAGCTAAGAAACTTATGAGACTCAAGAAGCCCAGAAGGCTACAGGATTCTCAAATACTATCTCCATTAAGCAGTGACACTGTTAGGATGGGGAAGAGACTATGGTAGAGCTGCCTGCAGGTTGAGCCAGGTACTCTGAGAATACAGTTTCTATGATGTATCACCCTCATTGGATGAGCTTTTAGTGATGTAGATGTCCTGAGTCACATGTTCCTGTAAGTCACCTTTCCCCAATGTTTCTGGGGGAAGTCTTAATAAACTCACTGGGATTTCGGGTGCAAGGGAGGTGTGAAGTCTCTTGGAGAAGGCAGCCCTCTTCAGACTCCCTTCCTGCCTTCAACCATCCACGATGTCGAGTTTTCCATGTCTGAACACTGACTTCTATTGCCTCATTTCAAAAAGCTGGTGGCCACTTAGTCTCATTTTCACGTCATTGTTTCTCATGTGAAACAACTCAGGCAATACATTAAAGGTATAAGATAAACAAGCAAGTAAGCAAACAAACAAACAAAAACCAAACCCAGCAACCCAAAGCTACACAGCTCTGAGAGCCCATACAAACAAATACCTCATGGAAATGGCATCCACAATTGCCCTGCAGGAATTCTTTGTGCCGTCCCATTGTGATAGCGAATGTGTCTACTACTTCATAGCCATATTTTTTGGCGGCTTCCAGAATGCTCAGATTTTCTTTATATAAGTTCCGTACTTCACTCTGCATTGCCAAGCAAGAGACACAGGGTTTTCATTAGCTGAGGATTTTTTTTTTTATGCCTTAGTAACTCAAAAAGATGTTATGTAAATAGCATCTTCTTTTATCAACATTGATTGTATTGGAAATGAAATCCATATCAATTTTAAAAATAAAGATGTGCTCTAGTTTTTCCTCAAAACATCAGCATAACTTTTATTTATACACGATGCCAACAATAAATGAGTATCTACAGAAATACATAGTTTTGAATTTTTTCTTACCTAAAGACCATTAAGTTCACTGCTTATAAATGCATTTAAACTTCTCAAATTGAAAACTGGTATTTGACCACGAGCCAGACCTTCATTTACTTGGATTCTTATTTAATTAAGCTACTTGAATATTAGCTGGTACCTGATTTTTGCTTAGCTTCTTGCTAAGGACAGAATGGAAGGCGACAGGGTGTGTGGTCTGTGCTTGTAAAACACAAATGTTCTAATTGGAGAAATGAATATATATCCACAGCTAATAAATCCTTTATTGGGGGAAAACACATCTTCCCTGCCAGGAGAAGTGGGAAAGCGGCACTATGATGCCTCCAGAGAAGACTCCAGAATAGCTCTGAGAGAGGCTTGCTACTTGGATATAGAGGAGGAGTGTGGTTTGGGGGAAGCAGAAACCTGAGGGAGGGTTCCAACGGTCGCTTCTCTGGATCACATTCCTGCCTCCTTTCCTCCTGTGTTGCTGACTGGCTGAGGATCTAGCTCAAGTCCATCCCTTCCAGGAGGGACAGCATCACCAATTACTCTAACTCCAAGACCTTCCCGTGGCCTGGTTTAGTTTCTCAAACCTTCAATGTGAGACTGTCCCTCCCCTGTCCAGCCTTCTTGCTTCTCCTCTTATATCAGATACTGTGTTGAACTCAAGCTTCAATACGTTGGCCGTTCGGTGGCTACACGGTGAAAACTGAATGAAATTCTTTTGAGAGCAGTGCAAATGCTTCCTGTCTACTCCCTGGAACTTCCTTTTATCCTTTCTACGTATTTCCCCACCACATCCTCTTACTCCATTAATCCTCCCAACTAGCACAGGGAAGGGATCACCACCCCCTTTCCCATCTCTGAAAGGTAATGGGAATGCTTGATTTTTTTTTTTCTCATTAGAAAAGACAAACACCAGCAAGATAGAAGTGGTTTGCAGCAACATGGTATGTTTTTCTGCTGTCTCTGCCTGTCTCTGTGTGCTTAATTTAATCTTGCACTCAGAGAAGAGTGTTTTCTTTAAGATAATGTCAATGAATAGAGAAACTTCATGAAGGGTTAGCCCCAGAGGAAGTGACACTAAAGTTGACACTTGACAGATGTTTGGAAGTTGCCCAGATGAGGAGCTGGGTGAGAATATGATCCATGAAGACGAAGCATTGATCTAAATGACTGAAAGTCACTGAGAGCATGACATGCTTGGTGTGTGTGTACATATGACCCTCTTCCTGTGCTTGCATACCTATGCTCTGCTGGCAAGGAATGAGTATACAAAGCAAGCCAGAGGCCCTTCTTGAACAGCTATGAGAGTATATGATAGAGTTCAGAATAATATGGAGAATCGCTGGCATAGTACCCAGCTCCCTTCTCTTCTCTACTTGTCTTCTTTCCACCTTTGTCTTCACTGTTTGTAAAGACTGATGAGCTCTGTCGGCAGGTGGAATCTTAACCCAGGGTCCACAATAGAGCAAGCGCAGAAGACATTCCTGCTGTGATGAATGAATGGGAACTAACAACCGAAATGTAAATGAAGGTCACCAGTACTAGCAGCTGTGAGGAACACCATAATAACAGGAATGCCTGGGGGTATGTGATGCTATTTGAGTCTCTGGAAAGAATCCCGGCCTTTGAGTAACATTAAAAAGGCCCCAACTCCTAACTTACAGCATAAAACTATCCAAATCCCAAGCTTTGTGCTTGTAAAAGCTAGATAGGCTCAAGACAGACTCAAAAAGCAATCTTAGCCTGCTTCCATATCAAAGGGACAGTGAGTTCTTGAACCATGACTCTGCGCTTGCGCTTGTGTACCCACCTGGGCTGGTCTTCGTGCTTGAGTAAGAAGAGCTGCTTCTCTGACCTACAGATATCTTTCTCTTCTGTGCTTATTTGTTTATTTTCCTGCTTAGTACTGAGACAAATTTACTATGTTTAAGAACTGGCTAGAGGCACTCAATGCCTTTCATTTGTGGATAGCCAACTTGGGAAAAACAATGATACACACACACACACACACACACACTCTCACACTCACCACACTTAATATACTGTTCCCCAAGAGATTCACTGTTATTGATAACTTCATTTGTGGTTTCAGCATGAATCTGAAGAAGAAAAAGTATCTTAATATAACCTCTAAAGCTTTTCATCTATGCCTTCAGTGCTGCTTACCACAGCTGAGGGTTGTTTTTCTCCCTCGAATGCAGCACATTACGTATAGTGCATTTATGGGCTACAGTCTTCTGGTCTGCAGGAACTGTTAGGATGTATCTGGACTCATACTGGGTTTGATTTTTATGGAGGCTGATGGGAATTGTAGAAGGCTTGTAGAATCCTTTGCTTTCAGGGATCCTAAATTCACGCAGCCTAAGGCGACATGGCCTCACCTGTGTTAAGAAATGCACTCCATCCACTGGCAGGTGGAATCCAATCCCCAGCGTTTTGATGATCACTAGAATATTCAGCAAATTTTCCCTGAACAAAATGATCAGAATTTTTAAGTCAAAAGCGCCTGATGCATTTCTACCTGCTTGTTAATGACGTCAGCATATATGACAGAATTCTTTGAGAATGTGAACATTTATATAAAACCAAACTCCTATTCTATTGATTTTTCACATAATAAGATTTTCTGTAGACAGAATTTTGTGTGTTCATGGGTATTATTTAATAATGATAATAATCTACCTTAAATATATTGATTACTTTGTTTCATCTGAAGAATCACTTATATAGCAATGAGAATGTTTTAGACAAGGTTATTAAAACTTTCAGTATACATGTATGTTTGTTCTGAGACAAGCTCTTATTCAGTAGTCCCTGTCCGATTTGAACTCACTAGCCTCTTATGGTAACCTTGGAAATGTTTGAATTGCAGGTATGTGCTATCACACCTGACCAGAAAATACGTTTTGATCTTGGAGAAAGTTTAAATTAAAATGCTAAAGATCCCTGATTAGACATAAAAACATTTTGAAGTGTAAAATTCGTCCTTAAGTTTTAATTTTAAATCCTAAACTTGCCCTTTCAATAAGCCTTGGATGAGGCTTGGTTATGAAAATGGCCCTTTCAAATAAAAGATGAAGACATTGACGACAGTGACTGCAGACAGTTACCTCTTTAAAACCTTGTGGATAATTTGCAGGTGATTGGAATTAAGCCACTGGACACCACCAACAACCAATACCGTCTGGTCAGAATTCTCGAGGGGCTGTGATCTGAAATCCAGAAAGAAAAACAAACACATGTTGCTTTCGACCAGATGGTAAACATTTTAACTGGATCACCTCACATTTCAATGAACCATGTCTGGCTTCCTGATCACAAGACTTCCTTGTCGTTTGCAGTTCGTTTTCGGTCACATTAGTGGGGATGTAAGCTTTTCAGCACATTCAGTATACCGTGTGCAATTATGACGGCACAATGGTGGCATTTTGCCACTCATAGTAGTTCCGTTGTACCTTTGCAAGAGATGTTCAAGTGCTTTCTCAAATGCTGGTCTCAATGAAGGGCTTATCCAGAACTGGGGATAATAGGAGTAACTGATCGGAGTCTTCCCATCATTGACACTGGGTAGAGTTTAGTGCCATGCAGCTTCTGCCACTCCTGCAGCGTTTCGTTCAGTCTCTCAATTAGATAGTACATCATCCCTCGGTTGGTGGAGTCTCCTATGAAAAGAATCTGTAAAGAAAATATATCTGTCGTCATCAGGTGTTTACATGGTGTATAATGAAAATATTCTATTAAATGCTTACATAAACGTATCTAATTGAAGGATAGCCCTTAATAGCAACATCTCCCCCATCATAACATCGCCCAAACTTTTTGTTTATCTCTTTCATGTTTTTAGTAATGATGTCATCTCCTGATAGACTAGTTAATGTGTGAAACTTTCACTTCATGTTATTTCCAATTTTTCTATCTCCCTTATAGCCATCACTTTAATTATCTTCGTCTAATCAGGTAACAAGATTTACTGACATAAAGATCCATGTTATACTGTAGAACTCTGGGGATACTTAGGATTTTCAATCTATGTTTGATAGGTGTGCAAACTTGTAACCCACTGAAGTAACTCCATAGAAGTAACTCCATAGAAAGTATGCCGTTACTTAAAAAAAGAAAGAAAAGAAAGAAACACAGGACCAGTTTCTTCCTGAGCAGTGTTTCTCACCCGACTTTGCGCATCCTAGTGGCATTTGTTTTTCAGTGAAGTCTGTCATACTTCCAGAACAGCCCAGCCTCAGGTTCATAGTACCTCAGAGCTCTACTGTTGTAAACACACCACTCACGTTCTTTTGGTACACCAATTCATTCAGCATTCTCTTATTTCCATACCCAAAATTATATTCACTCACCATTGCCTACAGAGTCAATTCTGAACTACTCGGGGTTCAGCTAACAGTGACTGAGACTTTATTGCTTAATAGTCTCTGTTCTGTGGAAATTGCCACAGATGGGAAATTTGAGACCCGGGAAGACTGGGGTCATAAATCTCGTAAATAGTGAACCCAAGACTCAAACCCAGGCTCTCTGACTTCAAGCGCAGGTCAGTGGCCTACCTTCTCATTGCATCTCCTCGTATCAGAGGGGCAGACTTAGGCTTTCTCATGGAACATGATTTGTATTCGACAACATCTGTTTTTCCCTTGTGCTAATCCATCTACCTCGAGGGTTCCTTCCTGCACAATCCTGCCTGTCAAGCATCAGAACCAACATAAATGGCTTCCCAACAAAGGTCTCCCCTAGTCTCCTAGCTAGAGTGACTCACTCTGTATTCTGCAAGTCCATTAAATTTTAGCTTTGTTATAGATTTTACTAAAGGCAATGTGACATTATGGCTACTTGCACGTGTGTCTTTCCCACCGTATCCTACCAAGAAGTATTCGAAAGGCAAATTTCAAAGTCTGTTTTCCCTTACAATGCCATGCGTACATGTGAAAAGTAGTGACTTGAATGTAATATGACTTTCACCATAGACAATTCCCTTTGAGTGTTTTTTGGATAAGACTTAACTCATTATTCAGTTATTTTTTCCTCTTCGAGATTCGGTTTGTCTCTTAGTGATGCACATATTTCTGCTGTCACACTTGGAACCCCACACACTGTCACCACTTCCCATATTCACACCCACAGTGAATTTACTAAGAACGTGCAAAGGCTTATGTTTTCCACAGTATGCTGAGGTACCTCTGAGAAGAAGCCTAGAAAGCTGCTCCAGATGTAATACTGTTGTCAGAAATGTGGTTACGAAACAGAAGAGCACAGCAGACCCCCTCATTGATGACCTCAGTCAAATTTCACTGAGTGGAAATATTCCAGCACAATAAAATAGTGAAATAAATCCAATGGATTCTTACTGGGCTTTGCATTTGGTTTTATGGTCTAGATTTTTGTTTAAAATAAAAAAGCTTTAGTTTGAGTGGTGGACATTGAACCCTGATCCTCACTCACACTAGGTAAGCATTCTGTCACCGGACTGTATCTCGAGTCCCTTCTTTGCTTTCCATTGTGAGACAGAGTCTAAGTTGCCCAGGTTGAATTTGCTGTATAGCCTAGGCTTGCCTTGCGCTTGTGAACCTCTTGATTAAGTCTCACTAAATGGCTGGGATTACAGGTTTGTGGCACCAGGTTCAAGAGACTTCTTGCTTTTCAAGAGGACTTTTGAGCCACTAGGAAAATTCTTCAGGAAGTAGTAATGACTTACCTCTTTCTGTATTAGTTTACTGAGGCTGTTTACCACAGACAGAGCAGCTTCAATGACAGAGATGTTTTGTAAACATTTCTGGAAACTAGAAATACATATCCAAGGGGCTGACAGGATTATTTCCTTCTGGAGGACTCTTCAGCTGGTAGATGATGGTCTTCTCTGTCTTTCCCTGGTCTTCCTCTGCACATTTGTGTCCTAATCGCTTATGTAGACTCTGTCCATACTGGATTTGGTACCTCGTTTTATCCTATTTGCCACTTTAATGGTCTTAGGTCTGAATATCAGAACTTTCTGGGTTACTAGGCCATAGAAGTTCAGCATAGGAATTTGATGGCAATGACACAAGTCAACTCAGAACACTAAGTTGAGAATCATTGAGATAGAACCTTTTGTTATTATGTTAAGATAGGGACTCTATAACACCCAAACCAGCTTCTAATTCATGATTCTCCTGCCTTATTCTCTCAAATGCTAGCTAAATAATCTAAAGATTTTTCATTGTTTCCTTTTCATTTCTGTATTGAAGTTAGTCCTTCCCATGCAGGCAGTAAGCCTTGCACTAAGTATCCCAAGTACTAGGTAGATATAATGTGCATTACAGAGAGATGTGGAAGCTCAGACAAGTCAAAGAAATTACATATTACAGCAAAAACATCACCCACACATCTAGATTTCCAGTCTTTTCCATGTGGTTATATCTGAATCCCACCAAAGCACATCAGAAGCACATTAGCCCTATTTCAAAATTCCTGGGCACTGCTCTTTACTAACTAGATAGTATTTTAAATAAAGTGTGTTTCTTTTACAAAGGTTTGTTTCCTTGTGTGTAAATTGGAGGGAAGTAATGGCACCAGAGGGCTTAAGTGAGATGTCAAATACTTATTAATGGCAGACGGAGAGTGTAATATGAACGTATGCTGGTATCAAAGCATGAGAAAGACGAGCAGCACATTTTATGTTTCCAGTGCACATGATCGCACAGATAAACATGGCAGAGGTAAGAAGTGTTGAAGCCCCAGCTGGTTTTCTCCATCCCCAACAAGCCAACTGCCACTGAAAATCAGTACCCTGGCTGGAGGACTGAAGCAATGATCCTCTACTCTGAACACTCACTGGGGCACTGCAGTCTCCATAGCAGATTGGTAACCAGTAAGAACTACATGCAAATTGGTAGATACTGTATGCTCCCTGATTAGCAAACAAGTTCTGCTACACATTACTCTTTAATGCAGGTGGTGCTAGATAGTTATCACGATACAGGCCAGGAAAGAGTAGTCTGCAGGGTTGTTTCATCCAAGTCTTTCCATTTAGGAAAGGTTAGAAATGATAAAATCTAACTGAAACATTCAGCCACGATGTTAAGGTTGTTATGTCAATGAAAAAGCTTTGCCAGAGGTAAGTTGGTGTTCTTACTAAGGAAATACACCTAACTTCAATCCATCAGCTCATTCAGTACACGGAGCACAATTAAACAATACTATGAATTACAGGCTGGTCTTTAAGTCATATGATTCATCTTTAATCTTTATGCCTTTTAGATAATTCAGTTTTTCTTAAATTACTGGAGTATTAAAGCAGTTGTTTGGTTTATTGGGCCCCACTGTGATTCTTTGGAGCATCAAGGTTGAGAAGCAAGGTTCCCATGAGGTAAATGTCCATCTGTCAATGAGAGAGACAAGGGTCCACTCAACTGTGATATGCAGCTGGGACAAGTGAGATGGCTAATAAAATTTAGGTCATAATACAAATCTAGCTCAAAAAAATATTTCTTTGTAATAATGAATGTTTTCCAATTATGCATTTTAATTATATTGGCTAAGAACACACAGCCAAGTTGCTATTTGAGGTAAAAATGTGTGTAAGACGGAAATTTAAGCAACCCACTCTTAATCACACAAAACTGGGCAAGAAAAAAAAAACCCAAACAGCTGTGCAAAGGCAGACAGATTTATTCCCTCTACCTAGGGTAACTAGTCTCTACTGTCATTTTCTATGGCCTCTCAATGAAGGAGGCCATCTTGCATAAGCCAACCTTAACTGGACATAATGAAGAAGAACTTTCATGCCTTCTTGTTCACTCCAATTATTGAGACTAACAAGCAAAAGTGAATTCTGTATTCTTTATGGAATTCATGTGTTACTAAAGACATATTATAAGTCAGTCAAACTCCAAAAATTTAAACACCTTAATGTCCAAATCCTACATAACTTGAAAACACTACTTAAAATTTTACATGTTAATCAATGAAATAGAATCAAAGATTCAGTCATAATTCTATACACCTAGAGACACCTGATTTTTGAAAAAGAAGACAAAAATACACATTGAAGAAAGGATAGCATCTTCAATGAATGGTGCTGGTCAAACTGGATAGGTGTCTATAGAAGAATGAAAATAGATTTTTATTTATAACCCTGCACAAAATTCAACTCCAAATGGATCAGTGACTTAAATATAAGACCAGATTCCCTGAACCTAGTAGAAGAAAACGTAGAGAATAAGCTTGAATTGATATAGAACAAGCTACTGATAGCTGTAGCATTAAGAACAATTAATGGATGAAAACTCCTCAAGCCAAAATAAATAAAAAAAAAACATAAAATTTCTGTACACCAAAGGATATCACAATTTGAGCCTATAGAATGGGAAAAAAAAATCTTTACTGATTGTACATCTTATAGAGGGTTAATATCTAAAATATAGAAAAAGAAGAAGGAGGGTGATGAGGAAGGAAAAGGAGGAGGAAGAGGAAGAAAAGGAGGAGAATAACAACAATAAATCAAACAGCCAGAAAACAACCCATTTAAAATTAGCATATAGAAAAAAAAACAACAGTTTTTACAAGTTAAAACAGAAATGTCTGAGAAACACTTAAAAAAAAAGTCAACATTCTTACCCACCAGGGAAACACAAATTAAAAACACTTTGAGATTTCATCTTACTCCAAGGATAAGTAAAACAAGTAACATCACATGCATGAGAGGACGCGGGGTAGGGGAACACATGTTTTGCTGGCGGGAATGCTAACTGAAGTAGCAAATAAGTGCTAGGGAAATCAGTGTGAAAGTTCCTCAAAAGGCTGAAGATTAATCTACTGCAGGATCAGGCTATACCTCCATTGAGTGCGCACCCAAAGAACTCTGCATCTTGCTGCATAGATATTTACTCATTCATGTTCATTGGTGTTCTACTCATGATAGCTAGAAATCAGAAACAATCTAGATGTCTACCAACTAATGAGTAGATAATGAACATGTGGTACATTTACTGAATGGGATATTATTCAACTGTTTAGAAAACTGACATTGATCCATATAACCACAGAGGATAGGTAGCTAGAAAGGGATCAGGGAGGAGGAGGGGATCCTCCAAGGATGGGAAATACAATAAAATGCTATAAAAAGATAAAGGGGAAAGTCAAACAGGAGAATTGAATGGGAGAGGAATAGGAGGGCAGGATAAAGCAGGAGTATAGAGAGGGACAGCTAACTAAAAGCCTTCTGAAAAAATCTAATCAACTGTTTCTGTTTATCAGTCATGTATAAATATTTTCTTTAAATATTGTGCATATTGCTAAATATAAAAGAATGCAACCTTCTCAGTACATTTAATGTTACTTGGCTCTATGTGTTTCCAGGGTGACCATTGGACAAACAGTTGTGCTGGATTGTTCTAAAGGAGGGACACCACCAACAGTCCTACCCAGCTGCAACATCTATTTCCCTCTCTTAATTGGACTCTTCTTTCAGACATTTTCTTTCTGATTTGAAGCCTGAGCTGTTTTCAGCTGACAAACAAAGCAAAGCTCTCTAATTAATTTGATTTTTTTCCCATTATAAATCTGTCATATTTCTAGACTACTTCACATGATGAGCACAGAATCCTGCTGACCCATGCTTATCAAAGTTCCACTCAGTTTATTGAGAGATGAGAATCAATTTGTAGAAATACAGTTATGATTAACACCCTAGTTTTTCAATTGATTTTACTTTGATTCAACATACCTATTACTATGTCTCACAAAACAAACACATACATAAACACAGATGAAATAACGACTTGGGTAAAATTAGTTTAAAGTTTTATAGGTGTTCCACATTTTTCCACCCCACCACTATGTATGAATGTGTCATCTGCTCTGATACTTGTTGCTTTCCCATTGAGATGTCATTCTGTGCTTCTTCTACTCAACATTGCTGAATCGAAAGAAAACACCTGAGGTGTGGTAAGTCCAGCTCTTTTCATTTGCCATCAAGTGAGTCTCTTGGTCAAAGTTTCTGGAAACTTGAGCTGGTTTTCAAATCTTAACTGGGTAGTGTCCATTCCCTTCCCACCAGATGGGCTTGCATTTCAATGTCCAGTGTCGGCATTCACCCATGTAAACAGTAGAGAAACTGGCATTCACCCATGTAAACAGTAGAGAAACCATAACAGAAGAAAGGGATATAACAAAGCGACTTGGAGAATCTAAAGGAAGCAGACTGTTTCTTGAGGGTCTAACTATCCGATTATTCTCAGTGGGCAGGTTAAATCCTGTTGCCTTTATATCTGATTCTTTGGATAAAGAAAATTCAACCTGTCCCCCAAAGCTGAAGCTTGCTAGGATTAGGACTCAGAAGTCTGCTTTTCTTGTAATACAATATGTTCAAACTCCTTCAAGGCAATAGTTAAAATTGTGGACTTTCATTGTTAAGGATCTGAGGTTTTCATATGGATTAACAGTCTTCAGGTTGGTAAGGCTAGTAAAAAGGGGGCAGGCTTTGATATGGTCTCACTTCCATGTAATCCACACTGTAGGGAATTGAAATACATGTGAGCATGAGATCTAAAGCCCACCTTTGTCTATCCCCTGCACAATCCTGCCCCTTTATCTACTTTTGCCATTTGCATCCGTTCTCTCAGCAAGAGGGAAGCAAGTGACCTCCTGGTTTGAAACATAGGATGCTCACAGTAGATGCTTGAGAAAATGACTATGCCTAAATATTTTCTTATCTCTATTGAGCTATTTCAAACTAACATGACAGCTATCTGGCTGTTAATTATAAACACTTTTCTCTCTAGCTGCCTGCCTACTTTATGGCAACTTTGTCAGACAGTCCCCGCATGGATCTATCTGGTGCTTGCCTCTAGGCTTCGCCCAGTCTATGCAATTATCACACATTAAACACTTCTCTTGTTAGTGTTTACACGTGAAATCCAGAGCCTTGAGGGAGCATGTGCTCTGCTGGAACAGAGTCTTAGCTCAGCAAACATGAGATGGACGAATGAAAAATGTGATGTCCCATAGTCAGAACATGGGAAATGATCTATAGGACTCCACCCTGCAGTAGCACTACAGGCATAACAGGCAGTGCAGGGTTTCGCAGACAAGGAGCAGAAATAATAGACAAACTCGATGAATAGAGCTTAGGTACAATCAGGATGTAGCTCAGGTTTCCGGGCTGCCATTCTGAGGATTTTCCTACCTCATGTCTTGCTATCTGTACACATATGTAAGTAAGTTTCTGAGCAGCACTGCTAATGTAATATTTAGTATTGCTAAAGTCTTCTTGACTATCTGACATGTCAGAGATAAATTTCATGTATTTTAAAAAATAAAATGTGCATTACTTCTTTTCCTGTTTCGTATGTATGTAGTATAAGTGTGTATGTGCGTGTGTATGCATGCAGAGGCTGGAGGCTGATGTCCCATGTCTTCCTCTGTCGTGTCTTCACCTTATTATGTCTTAACTCTTACCTGTTTGGTACACCTAGACGTTTTCCACGTACATAATCAGGTTTTTATGTTTACATTCATTTTTATACTGATGGGAGTGCTTGATATATAATCCACTCTTGCATTGCCTCTCTCCTTTGCGGTTTTGGAATTTCACGGAACAGCCTCTGCCTTCCTGCTTCATGCCCTTTTGTTACAGTCCCCAGACCACTGTGAGGTGACTTCTGATGACCTGCTGTCATAGTTCCCAGACCACTACAGGGTGACTTTTCTGATTCTGGTGATGTCACTTTGTTGCTAAAAATGGAGAATGCTTATCTAATGTACATAGCTATTATATACAAACTAAGTGAGCATTCTGGTGAACGCAGCAGAGTCTGCAGGGAAAATGCCCATGTGAGGGCAAACATGAACTGAGTGTGCTGAGACCAAGGGGTACACGACGGTGAGCCCTCTGTGCTCTCCTGCCAGCCAGCAGGCCTCTGCTCAAGTCATTTGCACATAAGCTTTGGTTTTTCTGGTTTTATAATAACTTACATTTCTTAACAACAGAAAAGAAAATGTCCCCCTTTCACCACTCCTTGTAGAGTTGCTGATAACCAGTTTTGTAGCCAACTGAGACAATGTTACAGACTGTTTATGACTAATAAAAATTCATATATCAACACAGTAAAACCCACTGTGGCCATGACAGGTAGAACTCTCAGCAGGTGACAAGTTTAGACTAGGTGACAAAGGTAGGGTCCCTATGATGGTGTTCTCTGAATGAAAAGAGGATGTGACTTCCACACCTTATCTTTCATATGTGGACACGAGAAGGCAACCAGCAGAAACTGGAAGTGACCTCAGACTCCCCAGTCCAGAAACTTCTTTGTTTGAGCCACCCAGTCTATGATATTTGATTATAGCATCTTTAGCTTTCTAAAGAGGTGATGCATCCACTATGGAGGGGTATAGCATAGTTACTTATCATTTTACAGATGGAGAGAGGAACCTAAGAAACAAAGTCACATAATTTAGCGATGTATTTGCATCAACTGCTTTTCAGGTCAATAGACTGTGACATCTTCTTGGCGTTGTGCCCAGTACTCTGGATTCTGAGGTTGGAATGGAATTTTGGATAGAGAGCAATCTGGCTGGTGTTACAAGGGTGATTGTCACCGCTATACGGCTTCAGTTCTCACATACAGTCCATGCATGGCCAAAGTTGGTGCAATCACAGGGCTCACACATTTTGCCAGTGAATTCCATCTCTGGGAGCATTCAGTTTTCTCAAGTAGACAACACACATAATATCTACCTCATAAAGTTGTGATTAAGAAAAATTAAAATTTTCATTTATTCACTTATTCAACACATATTGATCGATGGTTGTAGAAAATTTTAAATCCAATCCAGGGTTTCTACCCCACCTTGATCATTCAGCTCTCAGATAAAAGACACACAACTTTTATTATTTACCATAAGCCTCAAGCAGCTAAGAGCTTGGCAGATATCTACCCTCTATGCTATTAGAATCTACTTTCCTATCTATAATCCCAAGTTATTACTTTCTATGTTTCATCTGGGATGCCTTAACTCCAATTGGTCAACCCTCAGGGCTATGTTTTCATGACCCACCTAATCCATGGTAGCTTCTCCTCCATTCACTTCTTCCCTTCTGGTTATTTTCTACTGACCTCCAACCCAGAAATCCTCCACTCCACCTGTGTCTCTTCTGCCCCACTATTAGCTGTTGGCATCTTTATTTACCAATCAGAAATAACTTGAGGGCAAGGTCACGTAGCATCACTTGGTTCTACTTGGGACTCTCTGATCTCTGAGGCAACCTGGCCTGGTATTAGCATTAGAATACAAGCAGCATCAGGCAACCCACTACAACTAATTGATGATGCAGGGGATTAAAACAAGTCATTGCATATTTTAAGTTCATAGTTTCTCACTGAGCTTCAACCCTACTCCTACTAATATCCATGAAATAATTACTATGTATCACAAACTGTATACATCAATTAGGCTATTGTAATGAATCAAACACACCCCTTACCCTAATGAAGTTCAGAGCCTAGTGGGTTTTAAGATTTGAGAGTTAGTCGAACTGCTCCTTACACAGAAAAACAGCTCAGTTAATATTGCTGACAACAAGTTTGTACATCGTGTTTTCTTGCTCTCCCTTTTACAAATGAACTAATACCGCTTCTTAATTATGGGTCATGTTCTCAATCTTGAGCATTCCTCTACTTCTGTTGAAATGAAGAGCACATTTATCTTCCTGCCCTAGCCCGCCCCTGTTCACATTCTTCTTAAGCTAATTACTAACAGAAAATTTGGCATGCATTCCATACTATGCTGTTTTTAAAATCAGCTTTTGAAATGGGCCTGCCCATCTGTGAGAGCTTACACGTGGTGCAGGAGGATGAGTCCATCTGATGAAAAGCACTTTGAAAATCTGGTTAAGATTACTGACTTGATGTCAGCCAAGCATCTCAGCCTATGTGCCAGTTTTACAGGTCTGAAGGTTCTGCTGGGCTCTACCTAGTCAGAGCATGCCTAGCAAGAAGAAACTGTATGGCCAAGACATCAGCTTAGGAGTCCCAGTAGAGGGAAAGTCTGCCTGCTGAGGTCCACATGAGACCTGCCCAGGAATTTCCGAAAAGGTCAGCAAGGTTAGAGTGGAAACCAGCACTGTGCACATGGTAAGTTCTAGAAGTGAGTCCTGCACGCAGGGGCATTTGGCTCCTTGCATTGAGCTACAGATTTCTGTTTCAGCAGTGCTGTATGCTAGAGCTTCCAGAGATGAGGTTGGCTGCTCTGAGTTGCCCACTGTCTGTTGACATGACAAGCTCCTAACAACGCGTACTACAAAAACAGCATGGAATTGGGTCAGCACAACACATGGCTTTAATATCCTCCATCTGCCAGAGAGACTTATTTGGAGAAACATGACCATTGTGAGCAAGAATTATTAAAGATCATTGGTGATAATGTCTACAGGTGATCCAAAAAGCCAAGTGACATCGAGTTAGTTTTCCTCTAACTGCAAGGGGGCAGAAGTTGGTTTAGTACATGCAACGGTCTGGCTTCTGTGCTGCAAGATGGCAAGAAGCCCAGGTTTCCCTGACTGAGTACGGAACCTACCTTCCTTCCTTGCAGGCACTGCTGAAGTTCTGGCTTGGTTAGGATGTCATGTTGGCAGTTGTGTGGTTGCCAGGTTATTTCTCTCCAGTCACAGGTCCTGTTGTCTGAACAAGTAAGGCAAGGCACAATCCACTGGCCTAGAAAACATATCAGGACTTTGTTTGGCTTGTGAAACTACTGGTAAACCTACACGTTGCAAGTACAGAAGTCAATGTCATCAAACTACAGAAATGAAAATGAGAAGACCATTCTTATCTAATAAATCCAGTGGGAAATTGACTGGCATGGCCTCCTGCTAGTCAAACAGAGGAGTAACATGATGGCCTGTTCTAAATTAACACTGTTCATGCTGGAATCCGGGGCTGGGGGGGGGGTGCATCCCATACAACCTCCTGAGTCCAAAGGAAACCAGTGATTGCTTGCTACTCAACCATTAACTTACTTTTGAACTTCAATACGACTAAGGTTGAGTGGGAGTCTCCAAGTTGTCAGTAGGGCCTCGAACATTTATTAACCCAACCCGTGACTAGGCTACCAGTATGATAAACAGACATATTCACTGCTCAAGGAATTTAGACACACGAGAGATACAACAGTATTTTGATAATTTATAGTTTTCAAGACTTGTTATTAGTCCTTCACTTGATTGATGGCACTTTGAGTGTGGCTATTTTCGTTTTTTTACATAGCTGCGTCCTCTTGGTTTCCTCATAGCTTGGTTGAAGTGAGTAGTGTTCTCATATGCTTAGTGAGAGGATGATAGAGTTTTGCTGACTTCGGGTTAATAAAGAAAAAAACCTATTTATTCATTTGTTGGGGGATACACTGCAGGTAGAGGTTGCTAACAACCTTTGGGAACTGACTCTCTTTTCACGCCACACTGAGGCAGCACGTTCTCATTTGTTATTTCTTTTGTTGCATTGCTTATTCCAGGCTCTATGGCTTGAAAGCTTCTGGGAGAGTCTCCTGTTCCTATCTCTCTTCTTTCCAGAGGAGCTCCAGGGTTACAGCCCTGCAGTGCCAGGTCAAGCTTTATTGTGGACTCCAGGGATTGAACTCCCCTTTTTAGGCTTGTACCCCACCTCCTCCAGCCATCTATCTCTCCAGCCTCAAGGGACATTTTTAAATAAAACCCTCTACTTTTTCTGAGTCTGTATTGCGGTGCTGTTTGGAAAGTCTCTAGTGTGATATGAATTGCAGTGGGGAGATTGTCAACCATCCGGACATGAATACAGTACCTATTCCATTCACAACCTCAGGGGTGTGGTGTCGGAATTGTGTGTGTGAGTGTTGGCGTATGTTGAAATGATTGTAAATAATAAACTATAAAGAGAAATATAGTGCATAGCCTTTACAGATCTGCCACCGAAAGAGAAAAAAGTGTCAGCATATTAGGAGAAAGTAGCTGGGAGGGGAAAAAAGGCTATGAGGAAATTACGAATTGTAAGAAAAGAGAGGAGCATCAGAGTAACATCGACAGGTAGAGTGTTAACCAAAGCAGAACAAAGCACTAAAATTTCAAAGAACACTGGCGTATCTGTCTCCTTGCCACATTCTTTTTTTCTTTTCTCTGGTTTTTAAATGCAAGGAGAATATCAGAAAATGGCTTTATCTGATGTCTACCCACCAGCACTTTGTGTTTCAGGACTAGTCACCATCACTCCATTCCTCCTTGCTCAGACCACACTTTCAGTGTATTGTAGCTTCAGGAATCAAGGTGGTGAGTGAGATGTTAGTGTTGGGTACTAACATTAAAATGTCATGGGAATACAAAAATAGCTAGCACTTATACATGCCAGTCATATTTAAGAGACTTAACATATTAACTTGTTTAAGCCTCAGAACTACCTTGCCGTCTCTCCAGCTGGAATTCAGGAAGATGGATACTGTGTTGATTTCTACTGAAGAGGCAGTGGAAGGAGGATTTGAGCTGAGCAATTCGGGACCCACACTTTTAATTATAATGCTAAATCTACGAGAAAAAGCAGTGATATTCAAATTTGAGGTTTACACATTCACCTTAATAGGTGATACAAAATTGAGTAGAAATATCTGTGACGGTGAAATAATTCAGACTATGGAGACACACACATCCTCAGGCTCTGCCTCCTCCAGCTAGCTTGTGGAACTCAGTGTTGATTGCAAATCTCACCCAGAAAGCTTTTCATAATTCTTGGGCCTAGGGTGTACCCTAATGCACCATTAAGTATGAGACTCGGCCATCTATATTTTTGAAAAATGCTTTCAGATGGTTCCACAGTGAAGCCAAGGTTGCAGCTCACTGTTTCAATTGGACAAATGACTTAATATTTTCATGATTAAATTTACTACTTTATAAGGAAAGTATGCATAGCACCTGCCATGGAGTCTGGCACTGAGCTGCCCATAAATAGATTTTAGTCCTGTGTCCTGACCACAAGTATGCCATGGCGGTTCATAATAAAGTGAAAACAGAAAATTCTGGAAATTTCATTAGATGTAAACAGGACTTTCTTGCAAGATGAGAGTCAGAGGATTGGAAGTGTGATGTGTGAATACTGCAGGGATGAGCTTTTTAGGAGTGAGGCCGATCTGACTGGCCTCCACATAGAGTGAGACCGATCTGACTGGCCTCCACATAGAGGGCACACACTGAGAAAGTATAGGATCTTCCAGAGGAAGGTGTTTCCTTCAGTGTGCAGTGTGTAGGGTGCAGATAGATAGACAGACAGACAGACAGACAGTTGATTGATAGACAGACATATATGTACTATTGCTCAAAGACAGAAGATGAAGGAGACATAGAGGGTATTATGGCAAAGGGAAGAGTTTGCCTCCCTTGTGTGCACATTCATCTGGGATGGGGTTGGAAGAGAACTCAGAGCTGGTCCCCATCACCCTCTTGTTTCACAGATGAAGTAAACAGAGGCATCAAGAAATAAGTAAAAATGAAGTGAGTGGAATACCGGAGCTGGGCCATAATCAAGACTCTTTTTGGTTTTGATTCAGATATCACATTATGCCAGGTTAGTACAAAAACATCAGTTGAAAATGATGCATGACCCAATATGTCTCTTAGGGGAAGTCAGATTATCTGATTGTCCTAATGATTTATTTCTTCATTTTTAAGAAGCTGAATTTAGGGGCTGGAGAGATAGCTGAGTGGTTAAGAGCACTGACTGTTCCCAAAGAGAACCTGTGTTCAGTTCCCAGCACCGGCATGGTGGCTTACAACCCCCTGTAACTCCAGTTCATGGTTTCTGCAGACAGCAGCTCTGAGCATGGTGAGCCTCAATGTAGGCAAAGCACTCACATACATAAAATAAAATAATTAAAAACTTTTTTCAAGATGAATTTACTCAATGGGTATATGTGTTGGTAAAGACTGTGGTTGGTACTTTTCCCTGATTAGGATGATGGCATGCTGGGCAGGTATCCCCTCCCCTCCCCTCCCCTCCCTCCCCTCCCCTCCCTTCCCCTCCCCTCCCCTCCCCTCCCTCCCTTCCCTTCCCCTCCCTTCCCTTCCCCTCCCTTCCCCTCCCCTCCCATTTCCTCTCCTCTTCTCCATCCATCCATTAACCTGATCTTTGTATATCTAAATGCATCATGTATCCAGAACATTCTTATTCTCTAAACTTGTTGATGGCTAACTTTCCACAAACTAAGACCCCAGATCTGTGGCTACTTCTGTTATGAAGAAAAAGTGGTCAGCTATAAGAAACACTCAAATATGGATGCAATTAGTTTTGGGGCATTAAGTTTTACATTACATAAAACGAAGTCTTGATTTGGTATCTGCAAAGTTGGCCCCTATGTCACACACTACTATATATTTATGGAGCCATGACTTTCTCTGTTTCTAAATCAGTTAGCAATGCCTTTTATTTACTGTGAGTTGAAGTAGCCATCTGTATAACATCTGTAGGATTGGGGTTCTTGACATTTTAAGTGACACCAGCTCTTAACTAAAATTGTCAAAAAAGGAGGGGCATAAACCACAAGCCCTACATTATATATTTAAACACGGACTGAATCAAAGCTGCAACTTCTGAAATAAGGTATGACAGGTATTTTAAGGAATGACATTCTGAGGAGCACAATAGTCTTTTGAAAAAGGATTTTTTTTTTTCATGGTTTGAGCTGTTTGGTAAACACCACTTGAGTGGATTATATTGGCTGGTATCACAGAGAAAAAAATGTTCAGTCATTTAGGGCCACAGTGGAAATAAAACCACATACATACTAATATTAATTACTATTATATAATCTCATAAAATAAAGGTTTAATTTTAGTGAATAAAATATATAATAAATATTAGAAGTACAAGCATTTTTTTTTCACATTTTCTCACTAAAAGCAAGTTATAGAGAAACCTTTTTATTTTTTATATATTGTGATTTGAGGAGATTTTTTTAAGTTCTTATTTAATTATCATGTATACTTCTTTTCTCCAAATTAGAAGAGTTATTTTTACTTTATTAAGCAATCGAGGAATAGAAAAGAAATACAGTGATTCAAAACTATTTAAGCTAGTGTAACTAAAAAAAAAAAAAAAAAAAAAAAAAAAAGACAATTTGGCATTAGTATATTACAGGTAAAAAGAATGGATCCAGTACTGTCAAACTGTAGCACATGATTAAAATAGCTTTTTTTTTTTGCGACAGAAGATGTTTGAATAAACACACAACTGTTCAGATTTCCTTCCGGCATCATCTACCAGGACAGGTTCTTCCTTAAGATGTAGAAAGTCCTGTTATGAAGGATGGGATCATCTCTGGGAACATACAGTATATTCTAGAACAATAGTTTCTGAACTTTTTCAGTGTTTTTGAGTCTGTGGGCTTTGGTGCTCTCTCTGTGTATGTGCGTGCTTGCGTATGTGCATGTATGTGTGTGTGTGTGTATGTGTGTGTGTGTGTGTGTGTGCGTGCGTGTGTATAGTCTCCTAGATTCCTGTGTAGGAAAAGATTTAAATCTTCATTTAGTTTGGTAAACTTTTTAAAAAATTGTCTATTAAGCACTGGGAGATTAATATAAACAATTTATGTCCTCGAAAAATCTAATTAAGGGAAGCCGTCAGGAAAAACATACGGCTCACGCACCCTTGACGTCTTAGTACATGCACACTATAAGATATGTAGACACTCCTATGTTTATATATCGTGTCCACCATAAAACATGGAAATAAAAATGATTAGATACAAAGCGATTGCTCATATATTTTCATCCTTATTGGCTTCATCCCCAGGGCTGCCCCGTTCTGTTCTCTTCTCTTCCTGGTGTTTATCACTGGTTTCAGACAGATCCAGGTAAGTAGACACTTGAAAGAGAAGGATGTAGCATTATGAAGATTCCATGCCTGGATTGCTCTGGGCACACAGAGCAGCTACACTGGGCATGTGGTAGAAAGAGGCCGGCTAGAGAAAGGTGTGGCAACAGATAGTAGGAAATGACAGGATGGACCTGTGGAGTGTGGGACAGATGAGAGAACTGGACATCTCAAAGCAGGGTTATCAGCACAGAGAGACACAAGGAAGTTGAGAGGTAGGGAAGAGATGGGAGGAGGAAGTCTTGAAATTCCATGATATAAAACATGGCAATCAGTGTGGGGCCTTCTCTAAAGGGTCTAATGATGAACCAAATCAAGTCCACGCAATGGACAGAGATGATCCAGAACTCGGCTGATGTGATGGCGTATTTCACAGGGTAGAACAAACTTTTGCTATTTCCTGAGCAGAAACAGTGTCATGAACTTAAGAGTGGAAGAGCTTTGACTCGGTTGTGGTACAAAGAATAGAATTAAGTTGTTTTACGATTGTCATAAATTGTCATCTGATTAAAACAATACTGAACTGGACACATAGGTATCTCCTTTGAAGACCGAGTCTGTGTCTCCTTCAGCAGGGAGACACAGATCACGGCACCTGACCCTCCTTAACAGGCGAGTCCCTCCCTGACTGAAGTTTATTATTTAGAACATATGTTCAAGAATGGGACATGCCCACATTTGCTAGCTGCGTGCCAAATTGCAATTTGCCCTGCCCATTTGGGAAACACATTTCCCGTTGCAGCAGCCGTGTGAAGTTCATGGTAAGGCTAGTGCAGCTGTGTGTGCCTTCTCAGGCCTTTCTGAGGAGGAGAGTCATGGGGTCCGGATGGAGCGGGAACCAGGACCGTTGAAAACCACATGCTCTCAGTCTTAATTACTTTGAATACATTCTCGGCACCAGTGCTGCTTGACTGCACTCTGCCTGCTTCAGGAAGCCTGAGAGGATGAAACTAGAGAGCGATGTCTCATCGCAGGTCTGTTCACGACACATGTGAAATCTGCGGAAATCTGAAATCCTCATGTCCCTATTTGTAGGAATGATCAAAATAAGAGGGATACTTGTGGTTACTTCCAATACTTTTCTTACAATGAAAATAAGTTATTTAAAACCTGGCATTTATTTTCTACCTACCATGTGTAAAGTATGCATGCATGTATGTATGTATGTGTGCATGCATGCATGAATGCATGTATGTAATGAGTTGGAAAAGGGAACTGGTGAGCTACACAGTGGGTGAGGGTGCTTGTCTCTAGGCCTGACAACTTGAACTTATTCTCAGAGACTCACATGATGGAAAGAGAAAACTGACTTGTGCAGACTGTCATCTGACCCTTGTGTGCTCGCCTTGGCATACACATGTGTGTGCAGGGGCACACACACATGCACACTCACACACAAATGAAAATTAATAAAAACTAAAGTGAAAAAGCCAACATCCTGCCCTCATGAAACCAACTTCTTGGGAAGAATGGCACCAAACAACGAATCACATACTAATTGAATTGTAGAGATTGGGATACAAGAAAAGTACAGAGTTAGGAAATGAGTTAGAGGCTAAAGGAAGGCTCCTGGCAGAAGTGACCTCTGATCTCCCATTTCTAAATCTCAATGGATTAGCAAAGGGTTTGCTTAATCAAATGTTTCAAGTATCAAAACAATCCATTTACACTTGTAATATGTCTTGATGTTCACGTGAGTGAAAAAGTAAGGTCCTTGTTTAAAACAAGGGCCAATTAAACATGTACTCATAGACCAAGGAATTTATGTTAGAGAAAGGATACCCATATAATCACCTTTAGTGTCCCCAGATGGACAACTCTCTATTTCAGGCTGTGAAATGGCTTCAATGTAGTCTGCAGAAATAGGTTGCAATCCACAGGTTTCTTCTGGGTGAATCAATAAATCACAATCCTGCATCAAAATTAAAAAAAAAAAAAAATAACTGTCATCATCATGAACAGATCATGTGATAAGAAACCTAAACAATAGTATGCAAAGCAGAGGCCGGGAACTCACTGGCCAGCCAGCCTAGCCTACTTGGTGAGTTTCAGGCCAGTAAGATACCTTGCCTCAAAAACATGGTTGGCTCCTAAGGTTATTCCTTGGCGTCTCACACATGCACATCTGTACACACATGTGTGCATCTGTACATGCAATGTACACACACATATGGCCACACACAGTGGGGAGAGAGAGAAGAGGATGAAAGAAGTACAAAGTCAGAGGTGCTAGAAAGGGAAGCTCTTCCCCATCACTGGGTATACTATGTGCATATTTTACGAAATCAGAGAATAGAGAGACACACTGGAAAGAGCTCACTGAACTTGGGAATTTTAGATCTAGCCATCTCATGAACTGGCTGGGATATCAAGTCACACTATCTAGTTTTCTTATTACAAAATGGTGAAGGGTAGAGAGAGGGGAGAGCAAAGAATTGCACCACATGATCTCAGGTTCCATGGCAGACTGCCTTCGGTGCCTACACAGTAGCCACTCCTATTTCCTTCCTTCTTCCCTTCACCTTGTTTTGTGGTTGTAGGTAGCTATGTACTCTGTGTTGAAAATGAATCTATTTCTTGTAGATAAAGGTGCTCACAGGCATAGCTGTTATCTAAGAACTGTATGTGATCTCAGGTGTGGACTTCTGGAAAAGATTTATGTTACAGTGAAACATTTCCCTTGTCTGTTTGTATTTCCTTCCACTTGATATGCAAATAGGAGACTAAAGAATATTCAGCCTTCTTGGGATCACGAGGCACCTTGGAGCAGGAAGGGTATAGAGGACACCGTGGCCGCTCTGCTGCGGATTTCACAATAAAAGAAAAATTATAGAACACATATAAGTGGCAGATACCACAGTTGGGTTAAAATCTATTTGAATTTCACTTTTTCTCACTTTCCTCTCTGGAAGAGAAAGTTAATACCACTGTGTCTATCTTACAAAAAGGAGTGACCTTTCATGGGAGTTGAATTGCTGAGAAACCTGTGCTTTCTGGTGTCAAGTTTTTTCTTCCTTGTAAAAAAAGTTTCTAAGGATTTTAAATGTGAACTGATTTATTTGGGGCTGCATATGGATGTGCATGCCATAGGGCATGTGTAGAGGCCAGAGGACAGCTTGGCGGGAGGGAGATGGGGTGACACTTGAGGGAACTGGTTTTCTCCTTCAATGAGTTTCCCCAGGATTGAACTCAGGTCCTCAGACCTGAGAGCAAGCGCCTACCTACCAATCATCTCAGTGGCTCCCAGAGGTTGGTCTTTGCTCTGTCTTTTTTGTCTTCCTGCATTTCGGGACAGGCTTGTGGTAGCTGGAACAACTAGTGTGCACCATGAGGGGAAGTCCAGAGCTGTGACGATATAGTTCAGACTTCCTTGATCTGCAGCCTCTGCTGCTGGATGCTTTGATGTGTAAGAGCACTTGCTTAAGTTCTTATTAAGGTTGGTGCTGCACACAAAACAGCCACGTTTGACCTTACGAATTTCTAACTTATAATCTGTTTTGTACCTTCTAAACTCCCCAGGAGCTCACAGCCAATCCCATCAGGTTTCTCCATCAGAGCTGTTATCATTCTCCCTTCATTTTTCCTAACATCCAAGGAATCCCCACACCATTGCTCATGCTGTGTCTCTCTGATGTCATTCTTTTCTTCTACTCCATGTGGTTCTGGGCATTATATTCATTATATTCATTCACCATAGGAACTGCTTTGACCTCTTCATGGATCTCTCTTGCCAGACCTATTGCTGGTTCATGCATCCATTTCCTGTATTGTTGCTAAATATCCTTCCCAGATGCTAAATCCTAATTAGTTCCTTTTCTGCTCTAATCTGTTCTCTAGACTGCATTGCATGAACTCCACTTGGCCCAAATAACTGGTTTGTCCAGGGCATCTTTCTCTATTTCTTCTGTGCCATCACACACACAGCTGTCTGCTCCATCACTTGCTTAACATCGACTCCTACTCCACACCTGTCTTCCGTCTATGCCTCTTTTGAAGAGCTGGCTCCTATGGTCTAATGTTGGGAGTATGTGGCCTTACTCTTTTCTTATTGTCCTATGGTTGCTTTCTTTATCAGCCTTTTCCTATGAGGACAGAAAGCCTGACTTCTAGTTTATCGCTTTTATCTTTATTGCATGTCACAGCAGATGTGTGAGTAAATACTGTTAAGCCATAGATGTATCATGAGGGACCCAGGAGGCTTGGTGTGTGGCTCTGAGCTCAGAGCTACAGTTATGTTGTTGTCTTCTAATAGTGAGGAGAAAAGACACATTTAACTGATGGTATTTATTCTAGGGTCTTTTAAGAAGTTTTTCTTAAGAACTTGCATTTCTTTTATGTAGGAAATGTCCTTAAACATGATCCCTAAACTGTAGGACACACCAAAAGTTAAAAGGTACTAAATGAAACATGTAGAACATTGTTGTCAAATATAGCTTAAAGCACTAGAAAAATGATAGCTCCTGACATAAACAAAGTAAATTTTTTTTCTGAAAAAAAATTCACCATAATCATTGTCTGAGAAACTTTCATGGTGCCCTGTAAGATATGATATTCTACAATGAGTATGTAAAAAAAATTAGGTAATTAAGCTTTGAGATTTGGGAAGTTCTTCGGTGAAAATCAGTGTACAATTTTTATTTTGAAACCTTTATTTTCTTTTGCCAAGAAGATGGTTTTCTTGAACGAATATTCAAAAATAAGTTCATATGTCTTGAGATGAATGTCACTCAAATTTAAGAGGCTTATTAAGAAAAACTGTGCCATAAACAAGTGTAACTTGGTGCAATACCCAAATGGATGTGGTCACTTTTGCACTTAGGATTTGTGGGGGTTTATTGTTATAAAAGTCCCATATTAACAAATATGAGAAGAGATATTAACAAAGCATACTTAGTCAAATATATATTGAGTAACTCTTCTGTCCTGTGAATACTAGGATGAATATTCAGTTGCTAGTTGGACTTCTAAGATGCTTTCCTTATGAAAAAAAATCCCAATAAAACTTCTTGTTCTCTGGTATAAAACTGAAGCATAAGGATCACAATAATGATAATTGAAATCACTAAGAATTTCTCAGCATCTTTTATACACCGACCCTCTATATTAGGTAACTTATGAATATTATCTTTTTCTTCTTGTGGAGAGTTCATCCGTTTAGAGATAAGAAAAGAGAAATGGTATGTGAGGTAGGATTTAAACTTAGGTCTGCCTCATGTTGAAACTCAGTTACCTCACCTCAGAGTCTAGATGATGTCACTAAAGAGCAAGACGTTATATCTATCATTGGAGTTGAGGCTTTCAGGGAACAATCCAGGACTTTTGCTGCTTTGCTTTGCCCCAGCCCCGGCCCCGCCCCGGCCCCGGCCCGGCCCCGGCCCCGGCCCCGGCCCCGGCCCCGGCCCCGGCCCCGGCCCCGGCCCCGGCCCCGGCCCCGGCCCCGGCCCGGCCCCGGCCCGGCCCCAGCCTCAGCTGCAATTTGGTTGGTCAAGGTTCAGCTACACATGGGCTGAGTTTGATGTACATTAATTTATGATGTGAGCCACAACACTGTGATTGTTTATCATGATCATGGGCATGTGATAATCATTTTAAACATGGGCCTAAATTGAAAATAATGTCAATGTATGGAATCAATGAAAAGAAAGAGATTCATTTAAGGACAAATTCCAATTCCAGTTAATAGGCCACTGGAACAAAGACAAATGAGAAATAAAAATAAGCGTGTCTTACAGAGACCCTGGCATGTTACAGTTCCAAGCTGTCAGACAAGATGTGCCCATTGGGGCAGTAGTGGCATGAAGATCTAAGAGTAATCAACCACTTTGGGCTTGTATGTGAGGCCAAAAGGCTGACAATAAGTGACAACTGCATGTCAGCTCTAAATGGTACATCTATGTCAAATCCTTTCCTAAGGGGAGGAGATTTGGGAACATCACAGAACAGAATTCAGAAAGAATATAAGAGTCAGAAGGCAGGTAAGAGTGCTGTGACCTTCTGTCTCTTGGACATGACATTGGCATTGCATTCATGAACTCATTGTAGATATGGTTATCTCCATAAAACCTGTACCTCTAGTAGAACATTTTAATACACACAGTGAAGAGCCATCACAGAATGAGAGACCACTGTGTTTCTTCCCTAAGCAAGTATCAATGAGTACAAAAGCCATAGATTGTATTATGAAAATATTGTAAGTTAGTCTGCAAAGCCTCAGGAGGAAGGGAAACTGAAACAAATCACAAGCAGATGAATTCATTACTTTCCATTAAATATATTAATCTGACATCAATATTTGGAATACTCTATATTTCTCATGCATTCCACATCTCTAAGCTAATATGAAATTTTATTTTCAACTTAGACCTCAAATCAGCTGAGACGGAGCCACTGTGGTCCTGAATGCGGAAGTCCACTCTGAAGAAACAGCCTATAGACTTGACTGAGAAACACACACGTGTCTCTGGGCTTTATAGAATTTAGACTGGAAAATATGGGATCTGGGGTTTGTGAATGACTAATACACGCCACTTCCGGGGATCTAGAAACCCCAAGGAAAGCAGCCTTTTTTGTGGTTGCTTAGCACTTTTGGTTTTGGTTCCAGCTGGAATCCAGAAGGATAGATATAAAGGCAAATGAAAAGGAAGACTGAATTTATATGTTGGGATGTCTGAAAGTGCTCAGCCCCTTTTGGTTCGCGAACAAAGCAGGGCAGAGCTGGAACAGCACGTGCTGCTTTGCACTGTCTTGCACTTTGAAGAATCTGGATCTGTTTGGAAAAAGTCAAAACACTAACAACAACACAACAACATCAAGGAAAGGTTATTTCCCATTCCAAAGAGCAAACCTAGTCTTTGTAGATTAAAGCTGAAAGAGCAATGACTGGAAATAGCCTGTAGGCCACAGAGATGTTTCTAAAGACAACTGTGGGGGAATGTGTGCTTACTAGTAATGGAGAGGATAAACATAACGGATGTTTTCCATATATTAAATAATAAACAGTCCTGCCCAGGAGACGCTGATTAGTCATACTGAAAATATTTGCTGTTACAAGTATTTCAGCTTGGACTTTGACACTTGTAAATTGTCCAATGAGCAGGAAGGCCAGATTGTAGTCTTTAAAGATGTGGCTTTAGTAGGGCACATTCTGTCTGAGTGGCACCAACAGAGTTGACTATCTAATAAAACATGCAGTTACATTAGCCTTGGGCCATTTGTATATTTTCCATCTGTATTTATCAGGAGAACATACACATATACTAACATACCTCTACACATGTGTGCATGTGTGTATACACACACACATACAACCATCAGTGGTCTTGAGACATGTGGTACTTTAAACATGAAGGACATTAAACTCTAAACATCTATGAACCAGATTAGATTTGCCTTAAGTCCCAGTGCAGTGCTGATTTCTTCCACACCTGCTTTCAGAAGCAGAGGGATGTTGGGATGCTGGCACACCATCAAAGAGTGAGGGGGCCTCAATCCAGTTGCCAGCCATCATGTTCTATTGAATTTGTCATAGACCACATTGACTGAGCAAAGTCAATCCTTCCACATTGTCCTTAGAGATGCTTATGATGCAAGCATGAACACAGAGTACCTATTGGATTAAAGCATATTAGTATCCATGGACTATTAGTACAACTCCACAGAGAGCCAATACCTCAAAGAAGTTTTAAAAGAAGATACCAGGAAACAAAACAACAGCATCTTCTAAAGATATCTGTTGACTTAGACAGAGGCAGTACTACTTAACATAGATTAGTATACTTACATGGAACCAACTAAAAGCAACAAAAAGAAAAACCCATGAAACTTTTTAGAAAGGTACATGACCTTGACACCTCAAGCCTGGCTTAGAAACCTTTACTTGACCCCTAAAACAAACCTGATTTCTAGTATTGCTCTAGCAAAAGTTGTACTGTCCTCTAACTAGACCATATTGTCAAATATGTTTTACATCTGGATAATAATTAAGGTAAAATTTCCCCTAAAGGACAGTATTTCAAGTGCTTTCTCTAAAGATTAGTATTAGCTGAGCTGACAAGAGAGCTCCCTCAATGTTCAAATGAGGAGTCTTTGTAAATTCTCCACTGAATAAACAGTGTGGACAATGGGCCACTGTGGCTTTGGTCCTTCTCTTGCTTGAGAGGGCATTTCTTTGTGGTTTGGAGTTTGGAGTAATCTTGGCAAATATCTTTTTTGACTATAGGCCACAGGTCTATAGTCAGGGGGAAACAAAACCAGTAAATTTCTCAGAAATCTTAGAATAGTGCCTGGTATATAGAAATATCTATATTTTATTATTAGTGTTATTGTTAATGATACATTTTCATTGTTGCTATTATTCTTTTTTTGAGGCTGACTTTCTACTTAGTACTTAAATAGCTAGAAGCTTACAACAAAAAGAAACATGTAAGCTATTGCCTTAAAAAATGCATTCAGGTCTCTGAATAGATTTAAGTGATGTTAAAGTTCACAATAAGTCTTTGACTTTTAGTTTTGGGTTAAATTTCACTGTAAAGAATTGATGTCAGTAGCATTCTCCCACATAACAGTTAAGGAACTGTAATTTACTTTTTGTTATCTATAATGTCTAATAAATAATGATATGAAGACAAATTATAATTAGTGCATTAAAACATGAATCAAAAGGCAGGGAGATACTCAGTGGGTAAATGCATTTTTGTAAAACTGAGAACCCAAGTTATAGCCCTAGAACCTGCATAAAAAACCACACATAATATTGTACATCTGTAACCCAAGCACTTTTATGAAAAATGGAAGCAGAGACAAGAACATTTTAGCGTTGTCAGCTATCCTCGTTCACTCAGATTGAAAAAACGAAACAACAGAACAGCTCTTAAAAGTTGTCCACTGATCTCCACATGTGCATCATAGTAGATGTCATCTATACTCACTCATAATACCACACACACACACACACACACACACACACACACACACACACACACACCAAGCAAACACCGCTAATGCCAGATTTGAGGTCAATGGCCGAAGTTTAGTTTTGTTAAAAAAACATAATCCAAATTACAGGTACTGAGTGATCCATGTATTTTGGACAATATGCAAATATGCAGTGTGTGGTTCATTCTTAAACATTTTATGAAATGATAGACTAAATTTATTTTTCAAGATGCAGTAACAAATACTTGCCAGCAATGAATGGTATTTTACCTAATGTACCTATTCGGTGTTTAGCATAAGGCCTGATGTATAAAAGGTGTTTAGTGCCTGTTTACTGCATTAGTGGATGGAGAGAAACGTGGACTGCCACTCCTTTCTGGAACAGAGCCCATAGCATGGACCTCAGACACTAGGTTTCCTGGTAGTGTGCTCTCACTAGATCAGCCCCACTGTCATAACCATAAACACATGGCATCTGACCATGGCCAATCAACATACTAACTCCTTAGCGTAGAGCTCAAGCTTGTTTTTCACTATTCATTCTAGGTAGATATGTGCCAAGTCGAATAGATAGTGATGAAAATGAATCGTTTTGTCATATTACACATCTGAAACTCAGAAGTTTTACTTTCTACTGAAATGTTAATAGCAGTGGCTTAGTTCTAAATAATTTTTCAAAGTTTTCTCACTGATTGACATGAGGTTCATCTACTCATTTTGAGTTAAACTCAAAAGATCTTAGGAAGTAAATAATTTTCGTCTAGGGGCCATGCTAATTCTTTCAAAACTGAATATCCAAACTGTGAAGACATTGTGAGATCATAGGTTTATATTCACACTTCAAAAATATGCTAATACTTAAAACCTAAGTATTGAGGTCTGAAGAGATGAATCAGCAGTTAAAAATACATGCTGCTCTTCCTGAAAATCTAGGTATGGTTCCCACAATTCCTGAATTTGGTTCCCAGCACCCATGTCAGGCAGCTCACAACTGCTTGTAATTCAGCTCAGGGGATTCAAGCCCTATTCTGGACTCCCTTGGCACGTGCCCAAACTTGCACTCACATGCACAAACTTACATACACATAAAATCCCAAATACATATGGAACATAATTATAACTAGCACAGGCAGAGTTGTCTATGTAAGGTTTTACGCATGTGAATCGGAATTGGTCTAGAGCCATCTGAAGGTCACTTCTGCAGTATCACACAGAGAAAATGTAATGTGTGATGAAAAGCCCAGCAGACACTGTCCTCATTGAGGGAACAAGAAAAACAGTTCCTTTGAGAGTCACAATGCTGCTCTGTATGGCCCGGCCTTTTGGTTGTTGGTCTTCTTGATCCTCTTCCTGAGTGCTGGGTTTACCAACATTCACCATCATGCCAGTCACCCCAGGACTCTTGTCCCAACTGTGTTACTCCATCTGCACAAACCATCATCTAATTCCAAACTCAGATATAGTCTACAAAATAGCTGACCTTCATTCATCAAATGGCAAGGTCACAGAAGACAAAAAAAAAATGAAACAGTCACAGATAAGAGAAGAGTAAGAGACATGACAACTAAAAACAGCATGGAACTCGTGATTAGATCCTGCAACTACTCCCTGCCCGATGCCTCCCAGAGCACCCCATGTTACAAAACAAACTCAACCCAACCTACTTGTTGACTTCTCAGCATTGATAACTGCACTATTTAAACGTTAGAGAAGCTGGGTGAAGAGACTCTGGTAACTTTCTGTAAGTCCAAAATCAACTTTTAAAATGAAAACTTGAGTCCAGTACAGTTTGGAAAATTTTCTAGAAGACAGAGTACATTCATAGAAGAAGAATGTTCTAACCTGTATGAAAGAAAGATGACTTTAAAACCATTTGCTCAAGTTTGATTTTAAATATTAAATCATTTGTGCGTGATATGTCTCTGTGTGCTACGTATGTGGACTTCACAGGCTTGCGCTCACATGTTACATTTCTACACAGACACATATACACATAATTAAAAATAAACCAAAAAAAAAAAAAAAAAAAAAAAAGAATCATGGTAGGGCATTGCTAAGGAAGAGCCAGGGCAGCTACAATCTTAAGGGTCAGAATTTTGTGAGCTCTCTCTTTTGCAAGAAGGTTGTCAGAGACAGAGAGAGAGAGAGAGAGAGAGAGAGAGAGAGAGAGAGAGAGAGAGAGACAGAGAGACAGAGAGAGACAGAGAGAGAGACAGAGAGAGACAGAGAGACAGACAGAGAGAATGAACTCCATTTATAACAAACCAAGATTACAGGAAGCCCTTTGGGTAGGTACTTGCACTGAATTTTTCCAGCTGTTTCCAGCAGACATTATTCTCCCTGCTCACCAGATGAGGAAACCAGAGCTCCACAAAGTTTGCTTTCCTGAAGTCACACAGCTCAATAAGCAAACAATTAGCATTTGAACTACAGTTTTATCTGACTTCAAACTCATGTTCCACACACTGCAAAACAAAACCAGGCAAAGCAGAGCACGTTGTACCAAAAAAACAAAGGCTGTGTTTGGGAAACACTTACAGACCAATTAAAACCTCATCAGGGAAGACTCTTGGTGGTGGCAGATGGTCTCTCTAAACACAGACAGCTGCGCTCGAAATGCTTACAGTTGGTCATGAATGAGACCAGGCAAGACTATGAATAGTTCCGGCCAGATTCACCCCTTCTGGAAACAACTAAGCCTCAAAGCCTCAAAGCACTTTCCCAATTCACACCGTACTGTAACTCCTGTAATTTCTATATCGAAAATTAGTGATTAAGTGAAGATTTGAATTTAATTCCCATGGTAGACGGTGACTTTTTTATTTTTCAGATTGACAATCATGAAGGACAGTATCTGTTCCATCGGGGTCCATCTATCACGTTTTTTAGTTCCCCCATGAAGTCATGGGAGGACAGTCCACTGGCAACGGAAGTTGATAGTTTATGACATTTACCCATTTGTTGTTTTCTTTATCGACTCCCTGGACAGACATTTGTTTAACATCTACATGAGCCAACCACAGCCCCAGCCCTCACGGAGTTCTAGCAGAGAAAACAGATATGTAAACACACCATCGCTGCACAGAACTGAACGCCTTAACGAAGATTGCTCCAGACAGCGTTGGCTCGAAGGAGCGCAATCTACGCTGCTTCGTAAAGGGATGCTTCGGTTTGAGCCGGACACACTGAGATTTACAAGACAATCAGGGATGATGGCTTTCCTAGTAGGATTTTTTTAAAAATGTAGCTGGAGATGAAGGAGACCCAGAACATCAGATTCTCTCCTGCAGTGATGTCTTCAGAGACCTGGGCATCTTTAATATCTCAGATTGACTGAACCTGGTTTTTTAAATCGCTACTTTTTCTTCCTGCCTGTGCCCATTAGTTTGTGATTCAGTCCGTAGCCATAAAATACAGGGGACAATCTGGAACAGATTGGAAATGGATCTTGTCAAGTTGTGTTTAGGGGCTGCCTAAAGCACACGGTGTCAGTTACAATATTCTGAGGCAGTCTGTTCGAAACCCAACCCGGGCGTATCAGTTCCGGTTTTGATAATGTCGGTTATCATCCAGCGTGCCCAGGGAGGAGCTGGCATTTTCCTGTGGAAAATATGTGATTGTCCTTGGCACGCAATGTAAATGGAAGGATAGCTTGTTTTAAATGAAAGAACTTGGGAGTCTGTGGCCTCAGATAAAAAAAGAACGTGTCCTGGAGAAATGTCAAGGTATACGATTGTCATTTTGGCTTGTCTTAAATTCCCCATGGGCTTTTAATTAGCTCATTATTTCCTGAACTTGAATGCTGTGGCTGTGATTTGATCATTACAGTCAAGCAGTTGTCACAACTCACTGTGTGGCATTGCTGAGACGACTGTTTTATTCAAAGCCAAGTCTGGCCAGTGTGTTTGTATAAATTACTTATCTGTAAGTCTCGACATCTTTAGTCTCAAAAGGCAGATGTTATGAGTCTACCCCAGGTTGCTCTTCCCTCCCTGCCGATGTCACTAGGCCTCACCTCTTCTGCTATGTGCCTTCCGGTTGTTGTTTCCTTCTTGCTTATAGTCAAGCTCGAGTATAACACTTGTCTGCACTAGACAACGGGTGTTTTGGGATCCTGGTTGTCACCCACCAGATATCCCTGCCTCCTTGAACAGAGTGTAGCTACATTCCTTTAAAGTCAAAGGCTTGGTTTTCTTCTAGAAAATTCTGCTGCTGAACTCTGCCCAGATCTGACACGGTGGCTTACTCTGCCGTGTTTATTCCTTTAAAGACTAACAATAGCTGAACGTTCTACTGCCCCAGCTAACGCTGACAGGTTCAAACCCACATGGACATAGCACAGCACACTTGTAACTAATGCTCAGTTCTATTCCCTCTCCCTACATAGTACTTTTAATTAGAGCTGTGTGTATGGTTATCTGGTTAACAGTGGAGACTGATTTGAGGAGAAATACTATCTAAGAAGATAAACTGCTCAATAGATGATGACTTCTTTTATTGGCATAAAATATTACATAAATCCACATGATCATAGAAAGACCATATGATCCTCAACATATTTTTCATAAAATGGAGGGTGGGGGGACAATTCAATTGTTATCTCAGTGGAGAGAGGCTGACATGGCTGAGGAGGTTGCTATTTTGCATGAAATATCTTCAACCATGAAAGAATCTATAACTAGGCCATCTATATAAACTTAGCTTTCTGCCCAAAGAAATCTCCCAGTGAGGAGAGTGGCTGGAGAGATGGCTCAGTGGTTTAGAAAACTGGCCTATTTTGCAGGGGACCTGAGTTATTTTCCAGAACCCACCTCAGCTCACAACCATTTGTTAACGTCATAACCCATAACAGAGGGCTCATAACCACCTGTGACTCCAGCATTAGGGGGTGCAACATCCTCTACCAGCATACATGGGTACCCATACGTACATGACATACACATATACACATAAATAAAAGTTTAGTAATATCCCTTAGGGTCATTTATTCTGTGGCATCAAAGATCAAAACAAAAGAAAATACCACAAAGCTATATGGAAACAATTGCTATCCCTTCACCAAGCTCTTAACGCATAAACAAAAGAAATATCTTATGATGACAGACATGTACTGGCACAACTAAGAAATCACTCCTAGGAATGAATAATTAGTCCTTGAGTTAGTTGAAAAGTTTCTTTTTTGAGTAAGTCATATACTATGAACATGAAACAATCATTATTCTGTGAACATATCCACTTCTTTGTTTACAGTGATTTTTCTTTGTGTCAATAGTAAAGCCATTAGACAGACAACATGCAATGAGAGTAAATGTAATTTTCAAAGTCTATCTTCAATGCTTACAACATCAAAGTATACAGACAACATGCCATATATATTATACCATGATGTGTGGGGCAAGACTAGGGATAATATATATTGTGCTCTTTGTGAAAGAAAACCAATAAAAATTTTGAAAGGAAAAGTTATATTTTAATTAGGTCTGGGGAGTTTTTCACTTTACAAAATACCCTTCCATAGCGTGAATGAATTTTTGTGATATTAATATTCACAATGCCTGAGTGTCTATTTTGGTCTACTTAATGCTTGCTCTTCAGAGAACTAGAGATCAAAGATTCTTAATGATCTGTTTGGGGCTTATTAAATGAGAAATGTCATTTATTTTTGCCTTGATTGGCATCTCAACGAAAGCTTTTTGTCCTATTTCTGTAAGTTCAGTTATTTTCTTTCTTTTTTCTTTTGAGGCAAAGTCTCACATAGCCTAGGTTGTCCTAGAACTCACCATGTAGCCAAGGGTGACACTGAATTTCTCATCAGCCTTCCTCCACCTCCCAAGTACACCAGCAATGCTGAGTTTATGAGGGGCTGGGCATCAATCCCAGGTGACTGTGAATGTTAGGCAAGTGCTGGGCTAATAGCCACATGCATTCTTCTTCTTTCTTCTTCTTTCTTCTTCTTTCTTCTTCTTCTTCTTCTCTTCTTCTTCTTCTTCTTCTTCTTCTTCTTCTTCTTCTTCTTCTTCTTCTTCTTCTTCTTCTTCCTCCTTCCTCCTTCTCCTCCTCCTCCTCCTTCCTTCTCCTCCTCCTCCTCCTCCTCCTGCTCCTCCCCCTCCTTCTCCTCCTTCTTCTTCCAGCAAGATGCTGCATCTTGGCTGTTTTTTAAACACAGAGTTAGATAGAAGATAGATCGGAAGTGATGTTTCTGGTCTCCTACAAAAGAAACAGATTACAGGATTTGCCTGAGAGCAAGAGCTCCAGAGAACAGCTGTGTAAGCTGCTCCCTGTCTGCAGGCATCATCTTTGCTCAGTGCAATGCTTAGACATCGGGACTTGCTCAGTGCAAAGCTAACTCTCATCAGCCTGGTTAAGCCAACATATTGGCTGGGGAAACTTCAGCTTTTGACTTGCTCCCAACTGTGTTTTAAAGAGCGGTTTACTGTCTGGGTATTTAACATGTAATTGGTCTGAAAAAATTCATGCGGGATTCTGTGTCATCAAAGTTTTGGGATTTGGTAGAATGTTAGCTGGAAGCCTGGAATTACTAGAATCTCAATGCTTCTGAGTGGATTTTTAGAAAGTGGGACAGGGTGAGTTTTATTTCTTTATATTAAATCATATGTCATTCCACTGTTCATCTCAGAACTCCTAAAGGAGTGATTTATTACAGTCATAATACAGAGCTCAGTTTTCTGGGGAAAAAATTACAGTGAGAAATACTGTGCCAAAAACTTCTAAAAGTGAGAAGAAAAAGAGAATATTCCCATGTGCCTGGAGACAGACTTTCTTGAATATCATCTAAGGAATAATTATAAAATCTTACAACGGTGTGAAAAATGAACAAAGAATCCATAATTCCTCATGGGGAAAAAGTCAAAGGGGATGAAATAGTTAACTTATTAAAAATGAAAGCTTTGCTTCATTGATAGATAACTGGGACTTATAAATTCCCGAGTTGCAATAAATGTTACTTAATTTCTCTGTTTCTGATTAGTAATGAGCAGTGTTTCTAATGGCCTCATAAAACACAGAAAGGATTTTCATGCTTGGTGATATTCATAGATTTAGAAAAAAATCTTCAAATATGAGAGAAGTTATAATCATTATTTTTCCTGTTAATTGATTCCAATACACGATTTTGTAGCGTTTAAGCTGTATGCAACATCATTATGGGGAAATAAGTGTGGTCAGCTTTTTCCTGAATGGATAATGAACTGTGTTACAAAGAAGAAAGCCAGTGTTTTATGGTAGTGGCCTGCAGTTCCCACTGAGTCATCAAGATTAAGCAATGACTTTCTTAGGGTTATATTTATCTGACCATTTCAGCAGGAAAAGAACATTAATGACTGCATAAAGCTTCCACACATGTTGCACAGAGAGGACTATATAAGTCTCTATTATTCCTGCCTGTAAATGACTACATGTCTAGCACTAGCCTGAAGCAGAACTGGCTGCTGGGGACACTTAACCTGCGTCATGGGCTTAATGAAGCTTTAACTTTGTGTGCATGATTCTTTCTATTTCAAACTAGTATTGTATCCAGGGAGCTGAGATAATGCGCCGCTCTGTATGGGCTCATCTTGGCTACTGACTAGTGCTCTGCGAAGTGACAGGTAAAGCAACCTGGACACTGCTTGGGTTCTTTAATTTGCCCTGCTCATTGCTCTGGGGATTACCTTTTGATGAGGAGCAGCAGAAACATTTAACTCAAGTCACCAAGGCTGAGATAGGGTGTATGCTGACTCTCCGATGTGAGTGAGTATTCTCATTTACAGTTGACCACTGCCTTTCTCAGGTGACCAATACAAAGAGCTTCCCAACATCTTCAGTTTGGAAATCTTTCCCTTTAGCATTCTGAGCCCTTGAGGGTCTCTCTTATCACTCAGAAAATCCTATTTTATGAGAATGGAATTTAAACTTTCAGTCTTCTCAGGTCACCACAAGAAGAAAGCAATGGATATTACAGCTTTAGAAAGATGTATTTAATATTTACACATGTGTATGCAAATGTGCATGTCTGTTTTGGTGCTTGTGGAGGCCAGATGAGGGAGTCAAATTCCCTGGGCTGGAGTTACAGGTGGTTGTGAACTACATGACATGGGTTCTGGGAATCCAATTCTGGTTCTCTAGAAGAGCAGCAAGCACACTCAACCATTGAGTCATCTCTCCATGTAAAGTATTTTAATATTTTACAACTTCAAACCATTAAAATATAATTGCACAATTTCTCCCCTTCCTCCATCCAGTAATTCTCAACTTACGGGTCGTGACTCCTCTGGGACTTGCCTATCAGCTATCTTGCATATCAGATATTTATATTACAATTCATCAGAGTAGCAAAATTTACAGTCCTGAAGGGATAATGAAATGATATTGTGGTTGGGTCACCACAACATGAGGAACTGTATTCAAGGGTTGTAGCATTTGGAAGCTTGAGAACCACTCTTCTAAGTCCCTCTCAAATTAGCTGTAGTCTTTCCTCTTACATTTACAGGCATAAATATACAAATGCAACCTGCCAAGTCTGTTTAGTATTGTTTGTGCCTATATTATTTCAGGGCTGATCACTTGGGGTTGGATAACCAGTTAGGGCTCTAATTAGATAACTACTTGGTAAGACTAATTCTTACACTAGCCTTCATTAATTGCTCAGAGTTCTTTGTCTATGGGTGAAGCACCATGACATTTTCCCCTTCTACATTAGCATGTCCATTGCTATTGTCATAGTTCAGGATTTATTTAGGAAGCCATATTGATAAGGTATAATGGGTATGGCTTCCCTGTCAATTTTAGGAGACATGGTCTCACAATTTCTGGTCATCTGGTTCTTATAATCTTTCCACTCCATCTTCCACAATGCTCCCTGAGCCTTTTTTACAATTTCAAAACATTAAAATATAATTGCACACAACGCTCAGTGTAGGGCCCTGTAGTAGCTGTATCCACTGAAATCAGGCAGCCTTTGATAAGTTGCTCTCTTTGTTTTGACCAGCTGTGGCTTCTGTAATGGTTACCTAAACTTCAGCTAAACCTTAGTTTGTATCCTAAGCTCTCTTTTCCAATTTGGGAGTAAATTTTTGCAACTGAAGCATGACTAAATAGGAGAAGGAATCTGGGTGCCCATTTTTTTGTGAGGTGTGTGTATCTAACATGATGTAGATGCTGCTATGTCCCCTCTATAAGAGCCCATGTATGCTTCAGCTCCCTGACAGTGAAGAAATGAGCTGCATGGGGATAGATGTACATACAGAAACCCTGGGGGGAAGTAGATGATGAACCCTCTCTGGTCCTTTGCAGTAACAGCTACAGAATTAGACCCAGCTCTACTGTGTTGTACCAAACTAACAATCTCCAATCTTATTTAAGTTCTTACTTTCCTATGCCTTCTATTCTTCTTCCATTCAACATTAAATTAAAACATGACCCCATGTTCTTCTCTTTATCATCCCCCACTTCTGCCATGCCTATTTTTATCCCGTTATGAAGTTATTAACAATATCATTGGCCTTGTTTCCTTCAGACAAGAAGCTAAGTTCCAGCACACTTGAAATCAGAAGGAGTACAGGATTATGGGCTTCTACACTAAGAGCAGCTGGTGTCTTAAGTGACTCGATTAAAGGACACTGTGGTAGTATAGAATGTTGTACTGGTAGAGTGGAAGCTGTGCTCCCGGACACTTACCGATGACAGAGGTCAGGGAAAGATGGGAAGATGGCCCTGGGAGTATCAAAGATAAAGAATTATTTTCAAATTCAGAGGTGATTTGAACGTTTATTGACAGAAGGAAGCAACCGAACGAATGAGTATGACAGTGAACTTGCTCAGTGAGGCGGCTAAGAGCTAGGAGGTAGAGAGCTCTGAGGAAAGAAGAGGGATTATCCACTGAGGGAGGAGGGCTGCCTCTTCTTAGGAGAGAGAGGAGAGATCTTTGATAGTATAGAACTCTGGTCTCAACCTTCCAAATGTTGTGACCCTTTAATACAATTCCTCGTCTTGTGGTGACTGCCAACCAGACAATTACTTTTGTTGCTACTTTATAACTGTAATTTGATACTTTCATGAATCATAATGTAAATACCTGATATGGAGGATATCTGATATGTGACCCCTGGGGGGGTCATTCAACCCCCAAAGGCATCTCAGAGAACTGCTGGTATAGAAGGATTTGGAGACATTGTGGGTTTATACTAGCTGGCTTTGATCTTGCTAATGATCTGCTGAGACTTGGGGCACAGGAATGGAAGCTTGAGAAGAGAAGGAAAGATCTAAAAAGGCTGGGTCATGTCCTCTGGTGTTGGGCCAGGTGTGTCATCTTTATTTATGATGGGCGGCAAGTCAGCAGGTCTTAAAATAGGAGCAACTGGTCTCAGAAATTAGCAAGGGGCTATGCTTGAAGGAAGGAATAATTCTAGAAGACAAATGTGATTGGTGAGTGTGTAAGCCAGCATGTCTGAAAACTTACTGTTGCACAGCCCTTTTGGAATCCTTTGGAAAATGTATTATTTACCAGTAGAGTCAACTACCTAACAGCCTTGCTGTGTTTGGAATCCATCAACGCACGTAACAAACCTATCTACTGTTCATACTCTCGTGTGCTGTCAGGAACAACAGAAAACTGAACACCTTCTGACTTCAGCTCAGGGTTTTGCTAGTTGATTAGCTGCCTACCCTGCCTCATTTGCTAGGAACGTCAGCAGAGTTAAACATTTCAGATACTACTTTGTAGATTTTGACCTGTACCTCTGCACCCGAAGTCTCACCCAGCCCTGTTAACCACTGATGCCTGGCCTAGTTCTCTGTTTATTTTCTTGTTTTCAAATTCAATGTATGAGACTGGGCAGTCTTTTTCTTTCAAAAGTCAATAGTTATGTGCCATGATGAATATACTAATTTGTTCTACTATAGTAACTAGTTTATTAGGCATATCCTATAACATGCTGCTGTAGGTCTTAATCACTAACTCCAAATAATAGCCTATGAATCTCTTAGACCTGGATCCTCTTAATGCACAACATTAAGGAAGGGCAGCCATTGCTACTCAGTGGGGAGCCAAGAGCACAGCTTCATACCATGATTAGGTCAACCTTGCCATTTCCTCATATCATCAGTGACTGGTCACTATTCCTGTGGTTGGCTTCTATGATGCAGACATCAGTGTTAATTCCAGCAGAGGCACAGCACAAGCAGCCAAGTGCAAACCACCAGCGTTCTTTGATCTTCAGCCTGGTGCATTCCTTGGGTGGCCATAACATTGGAAGGACACACTAAAAGATTATGTCAGGTCAAGGGTCATGTTCTGGAGAGGATTTCTAGGGGCATGAAGAAAACTGCCTTTTCTTGGTAATATCTGAATGGACAATATGAAAAAGTTTCCCCAAATTCTATCTAAGGGAGTTAGATCCAGGGACAGTTCATGACCTACAATTATGACCATAGAATTAATTTCTCTCCAAGTTTATTTATCATACTCAATATTTCTCAATGTTTCTATTGAAACATTGAAGCATTAAATATTGTCATCATAGAGAAGAAGTGTGATTATTTTTTTTTCATGTTTAGGGCATGGAAAAAAACTCTATTCTTAAATCAACGATATTTATTTTTTCAAACAACAAACACCGAAAAGCTACAGAGCAGGTAGAGACCACAGGAAGGAAGAAAGGAAGGAAGGAAAGGAGGAGGAGGGAGGGAAGGAGGGAGGGAGGGAGGGAAGGAAGGAGGGAGAGAAGGAAAGGAAGGAAGGAAGGAAGGAAGGAAGGAAGGAGAAGGAAGGCAGGCAGAATCAAACAGAGCAACCATGTCTTTTTGTTGAACTGTGTGTATTTGTAGTAGAATTCAGAAGCTGGGTCTTAGCACTACTACCCAGAGGGCATGGATAAGCTGCCATTATCTAGATAGGAGAAAGCAGGCACAGAAGCTGTGAAGAAGGTAACTTCCTGAGCATCCTTCTTTAATTAACCCACTTCTGTTTCCTGCGGGAGCAGAGTAGAAGTCCTCACTCTGTACTTTCCTCCCTAGCCTCTAGTTCTTCACCTTCCCAGCTACTGCACTCTCCACTCTCCATGCCTCCTCCAGCCTTTGCCTCAGATCAGAAACCCAATAGAAGGTCTATTTGCCAGAGGCCAACGTGTCCACGCACCCAGTACAACAATGCTGGTTTTGGATTCTTAGCCTTGCTTTGTCTTTCTCTTCTCTGATTCCCCCCATCAGAAGCACCTTTAAGGTGTGACTCCCTGTCACTAAGTGCCCAAGAGAAGCTGAAAGACTCTTGGCTTTTGTGCCTGTGGTGAGGACACTTTGTGCATGTTATTTCCCTCCAGCTGTGGTGTAGTGTTTCTTGGCTTGTGAATCCGATGCTCTCCATCTCTCTGTATTGCATTGATTGCCGTCAAAGCATCTAATAATTCCATTTACTGATAACTCTGTTGTTATCTGAATAGGTATGACCCAAATAGAATTGTGTGTTTGAATGCTTAGCCACAGGGAGTGGCACAGGAGGGAGTGGCCTTGTTGGAGTAGGTGTGGCCTTTTGCAAGGAAGTGTGTCACTGTGGAGGTAGGGCTTTGAGGTCTCCTGTGCTCGAGTTATGCCCAGTGTGGTGCAGTCTCTCCCTGCTGTCTATGGATCACGATGTAGAACTCTCGGCTCCTCTAGAACCACTGTCTGCCTGTGTGATGTCATGCTTCCCACCATGATGCTAATGGGCTAACCATCTGAAAATGTAAGCCAGCCCCAATTTATGTTTTCCTTTATAAGAGTTGCCATAGTCATGGTGTCTCTTCACAGAAACAAAACCCTAAGACACATGCCGTGTCCTAGTATAAGTTAAGAATGTGAACTAAGTCCTGCTTCTCTTTTCAACAAGCTTCAACACTTGTGGAGAAGGCAGCCAAGCACACAGAGATCAAGCACAAAGGTAGATTGTTAGGGACATACTGGAGAATTAGCTGAAGGGCACATGCATGTCTACAATAGCTATTCAGAAAAACTGTCTCACTCTTGTTTGATTTCCAGATTCCTACATCACTTAATTTGGTTTCAAATCCACATTTTCCACAGTAACACTAGTCCTGAGAGAGGCTCTGTGAAAGAACAATTTCATGACCAATTACGAATAGAAAGTGTACACATATAACCCCAAGCACTCGAGGTTTTCACCAGTAGAAAAGCCAAAGAAAATTAGTTTAACCCAGGATTTTCCAGTCCTATGCACTCTTGTGCCCTTTCCAATATTACAGATGAAAAGCAGTGTCTTTCTGACATGCTCCAGGAAACACTACTGTAATTGTCTAACGGCTGCTGCTGCTAATGATGATGCTTGTGGTGATGATAGTATAAAAAACCATATGTTTGCAAAATACTACTTTTATTATCATTTATGAAGAACTTTTGTAATAGCAAAATGGTTAAATGGCTAGAATTGTGCTGTTTAATATGGTAGCCAGCAGTCACATGTGAAGAATTGAACACTTAAAATGCAGCTGCTTGCTCTGAGCTCTGTTGTGAGTTAAAATACACACCAGATTTGGGAGATAATGTGGAAAGATTTGTGAATTCTAATATTGATTGTGTGTTATGATATCATATCTTAGGTTTACTCGTTTAAGCATATATTATGAAAATTAACTTCTATTTCATTATTCGTCTAAACTTTAAAACTTATATTTATTTACTTTCTCTCCTCTCCTCCTCCTCTTCCTCCTTCTCTCTCTCTCTCTCTCTCTCTCTCTCTCCTCTCTCTCTCTCTCTCTCTCTTTCTGTCTCTCTGTGTGTGTGTGCATGCATATGCATGTGCATTTTATGATGCACATGTGGAGGGTGGGTTACAGCTTTGGGGAATTGATTCTCTCCTTCCACCATGTGTGCTCTGGGAAATTTAACTGAGGTTATCAGGCAGCAAGCATCTTTACCCCCTGAGCCTCTCAACACACACACACACACACACACACACACACACACACACACACATACACACACACCCTTTATTTTTTTTAAACGTGGCAACTAAAACATTTAAAACTGGGGCAGGAAAAATGGCTCAGTTGTTAAGAACATCGGCTGATTTTACAGAAGATTCAGCTTCCAGAACCTGTGCTGAGCTTCTCAGCTTCTCCCGTAACTCCAAATCCAGGGCTCCTACACATTTACCTGACCGCTGCCGGGATGCATATGTCACCCGCACTCCACATGGTCAACACATAATTGCATAAATTTAAAAAGTAGGTATAATATTTTTAAAATTATATATAACTCCCGTTATCTTTATGCTATCAAGTACTGCTGTAGGAGAAAGAAACTACATATTTTTGTATTTAAACTTTCCTAAAACTCACAAAAAGAAAATGTACCCAATTTAAAGCATTCTTATTAGCTACATTAATTCGGTTGGCAAGTTTGGAATTAGGATGAGAACTGAATCTTTCTCCAATGTACTTGGTATTACCTGCTCCACTTCTGCTATGGGTCCCTATTATCAATCACAGGGAGTCAGTGCCATGCTGATAATGATTCCATGAGACCCCAGTTGACTTCTTCTCAGTAACCCAGCAAGAATACCCAGGAGCACTTGAAGCTCCTGCTTCAGAGCAACGATTGCAGTAGCATTTCTGTACGTTGCAATAGTGTTCAGGTACTCACAGAAATAGAGTTATTCCCTCGCATTTAATCTGCATTTGCTACATTGCTCATTACTGGGTTTTTATGATCCAGAATACCACTATTCCTCAGTGGGTAAGAGAGAAAACAGTGAAAAATCCCAACGTTATTTTTCTTTCATAGAAATGTGCTTTCTCTATGGGCTGAACTCTGAAGGACCATGTCATAATACTGGGAAATAACTGACAAAGATCTCATTTTTGTTGTTGCTGTGGCTACTGATGAGAATGAACTTGAAGTAAAATCCAACTGAGAGTTGTGACACACCCCAGAGAATCATCCTGACAACCAACATATACCTGTTAAATTATTATGGCAGTGGGTAACTGTAACTAACTGTATTAGAACCAGGGAAGGAGACTGAGACACGACACTTGAGCACTAGCGAGGAGCACCATAGTTTTCTGAACTTCAGAAAGAAGTTAGAAGGCTGCACAGAGATGAAGATGAGCAGGATTGGGCAGTGCTTCCCCATACATGCATCAGGAGACAATGAGGGTAAACCACCAATGAAAATACACTTCAGATCCCTTAATCAGGCAGACGTGGCCTGCTCTGCTCATACGTGCCATCCAGAGAGAGAGGCAGGGAGAGTGGGTTGGATACACTCATCCTTCACGCAGAACCAACTCACGCACCCGCACCCAAGTAGGTTAATGGGTGGGATTATTAACATTGAGCTTGCAAGTGAGAACCTATAGAAAGTGTGGAGAGTGGTATTGAGGAGCTGGCATTGGACAATAGATGATTAAGTCTTGCAGGCTTGTCTGGCTGCTCAATAGTCTTCTGATCCATCCTAGTCAGTAGACTCCAGCCTGTGTAGCACTGAGGGTTTGAGGAGAGGTGTTTGCTTTCCTTTGTCACTGGGTTTGAGACAGGTCTTACTGTGTAGTTCTGTCTGGCCAGGCACTTGTAGTCTTCATCCAGCCTCAGCCTTCTGAGTCCTGGGATTCCAGGAATGTTTGGCTATTTTGCTTTTTCTTTCATTAACACTTAAAATTTTGGTTTGCTTGTTTGTTTCACTGAGATGGGTTCTCTTGTGGTGCAGGCTGGACTGGACTTATTATATAACTAAAGCTGGCTTCGAACTGCTGATCCTGACCCCTCGTCTCTACCTCACAAGTGCTTGGGTTTTAGGGATGCTCTCTGCTTACTTTGTCTTTCCTCTGCCCCCCTCTGTCTCTCTCTCTCTCTCTCTGTCTCTCTCTCTCTGTGTCTCTCTCTCTCCATCTTCCCCTCTCTGCCTCCCCATCCCCCTCCTCCATCCCCCCTTCTCTCTCTCCCTTCTCTCTCTCTCTCTCTCTCTCTCTCTCTCTCTCTCTCTCTCTCTCATTCTTGATGAGCTAGGAATCTAACCTTAAACATTCCAGGCAAATGCTGTACTATCGAGTTGAACCTCAGTCCATTTTTTTTTCTAATAATGAAACACTCTCCTGAAAACACCATGTATTTCACACAGTGCTTTCTCTCCTCAAACACTATTTGTCCTGGCTAGTTGTATGTCAGCTTGACACAAGCTAGACTCATATGAAAGGAGGAAACCTCAACTGAGAAAATGCCTCCATAAGATTCGACTCTGGGACAGTTTCTTAGTGATTGACAGGTGAGGGCCCAATCCACTGTTGGTGATGTCATCCCTGGGCTGATGGTCCTGAATTCTACAAGAAAGCAGGGTGAGTAAGCCATAATGAGCAATCCAGTAAGCAGTTCTCCATGACCTCTACATCAGCTCCTGCATCCAGGTTCCTGCCCAGTTTGAGTGCCTGTCCTGACCTCCATCCATGATGAACAGTGATGTAGAAGTGCAAGCCAAATAAACCCTTTCCTCCCCAAGTTGCTTTGATCATAATTTCATCATAGCAATAAAAACTTCTAAGGCACTATTTATTTTTTATTGCTTTTTATGTACAATTTTACTTTAAATATCTCATGCCAGGCTTGATCACCGTGTGACCACACTTTGTAATTAGATTTAAACTGGACAATCCAGTTCCAAGGTCCTCTCCTATTGGAAACAAGACAGATGTTTGGTGACTGGGGATGTAGCTTGGTTGGCAAAGTGTTTTCCTTGCATGCACAAGACCTTGAGTTTAATCCCTAGTACTGAAGAAAGGAGCCTGAAGCTTAACGGTATCATGTTGGCTTCACCCTCAGAATCAAACCCCACTCCTGCTACCCCAGTTAGAAGAGTCAAGAGGTCAACTATTTCCCATAGTTATCAGCTGAAAGTGATGTTTCTATTCTTGGTCTTTTGGATTTTTGTTTTTGTGTAATATTCTAGTGAGGCCTTTTCACCTGTAATCCACTTTGTACACTCTAAAGACCAGGTGTGGACCCTGCTCCTGTGGCCAGGCTCAGTCTTCTAACCTCACGGATTTAGTTTCTACTCAGAGTTCAAGGTTAGGTCAGATTGTGTTTCCCACAGTAGCTGTGATTATAGTCTTTGGGAACTCTCAACACTTTTCTCAGCACCCCCAACCCTGTGTCTGTCTCCCCTCCCTCCATACATACACCCTGGCATGTGAACAGTTCTGCCTGAATTAAATCCCGGCCTTACCAATTACTGGGGGTGGTGGTGGTGATCTTGGCTTTTATGCTCTCTATGCTTTGCTTTCTTCATATTGGAAAACTGAATCAGTTTCTGTAACTTACTTTATAAAGTTCTTATAACGTTAACAGCATTTAGTATTTCCCTAGGGCAGTTAAAAATATCCTGTGTAGTGATTTTATTGTTCAAAGGTAGTCATGAGGGCAGCATTAGTGGCATTGTCTGTTATTTCTGTAGTACTGAAACTGCTTCTTTCTGTTGGACACACTGTACTTGGTCAATAAACGTTTATGATATAAAAGACAATAAATGGGTCTATGGTGAGAAATTTTAAAGTGAGAACCAATGCATTAACGTGTTAGTACTTTAAAACTTAGAAGTTCTGTCTTAGCAGCTCCAGTAGATATTAGGTACAAAGGAAAACACAGCCAAGGAAGAACTAAAAAACAAAACAAATAAAAACAAAACCCACAGCTCTATTAGCTGTCCAGCTTCCGAATGATGCTCTGCTTTATTTAGTAAGCAACTGTGGAGAAGCAAGCATTTCTCTTTATTCGTATCTGATACAACTAAACACCGATAAACTTAAACACACACAAAATGGGTTCAGTCAAGGCTAAGAAGTAGAGATGACTGAGGGGAGTTTTCAACTCTCCAGTTGAGCATCTGTACTCATGGTCTCATTAAGGATGCCTTGCTCTAATGGGTTGTATTCCTGGGAAAAGCTTTAAAAGTAAATAGAAAAAGAAAGGAAGAAAGGTAGGGGAGGAAGAGAGAAATAGAGAGAGGGGAAGGAAGGAACAAAGGAACAAAGGAACGAAGGAAGGAAGGAAGGAAGGAAGGAAGGAAGGAAGGAAGGAGGGAGGGAAGGAGGGAGGGAAGGAGGGAGGGAAGGAGGGAGGGAAGGAGGGAGGGAAGGAGGGAAGGAGGGAGGGAGGAAGGAAGAAAGGAAGGAGGGAGGGAGGGAGGGAAGAAGGAAGGAAGAAGGGAGAGAGGGAGAGAGGGAGGGAGGGAAGGAGGAAGGAAGGAAGGAAGGAAAGGAAGGAAGGAAGGAAGGAAGGAAGGAAGGAAGGAAGGAAGGAAGGAAGGATCTCAATGTAGTCTCTTTTTTTCTCAGTCTTTGTCTATGTGGAAAGTACTGGAAACTGCAAACATCTCTCTTCAGCCTTTGAAAATCAATGTGCATTTGGTGGGAGAGAGCTGCGACCTTCAGTCACAGTGTTCCCCTGCTGTCTTATAACCATGTCCCTCTCTAAATTTAACATGTCCCCAGACTCCCATTTAATTCTCACAGCTGGGAGACAGGACTTGTCCAGCCAGATCTGTTTTCCTACAATACCTACAAATCTGCCCTTCAATAATTTATTTTCTCCAGGAAAATGGTCTCTTACGAAGCTCTAATAGATTTTTGCCACACGGTTGCTGCTTTAATCAGAGAAAAGCATTTGACGGGTTTATTAATCGTGCTCTTTTTCAAAAGCTGCTGATTAGGCTTCTCCTGCTGGTTGCAAGCAGCCAGAAGGTAGATGCTGCCTGCCCACTTGCTGCACAGCAACCTGCATGCAGCTTTCTCGTGGCCTGTGACAGAGTGCATACAACTAGGACCAACTGAGCGGACTAAGGTTCCAACCCCCCTGCCCCGCTCCCTCAGCCTTTAGCAATGGATGGCTCGCAGCGCGCTTCTTTCCACTATCTATTCACCGAGACTGTTCCAGCAGCCAATAGCAAAATCCCTCTCCTTTCCCCATATCCCAAAGCAGCTAAATTATTTCTGAAAACTGAATGACATGCTTGGCAAAAGAATGCTGTACCGCGACGCCCGGCTTACAACAAGATTTACTTTGGCCTCCTCAACCCACAGACCCACTCTCTCCCTTCCCCTCCCCCGGCCTTCTAGGAAAGCAGTGTCCTCAGTCACACGGTCCCTTTATGTGTTCATCACACACGAGAAAATCTGCCAAGCAACACAAGAAGGCTTCCTGTACTCAAGAAAAACTCGCTTTTCTGAGGCCAATTTATAGTGTGCTCATGAGAACACATGCTCGGCCCGAATACCAGCCCTGCTTCAGGTTCTGTACGAAGGCACCAGGAATAAGCTGGGAGCGGAATTTTATTAGTCACACAAAATACATTTATTAATTTATTGATTATGTTTAAAGTTAAATATTATTTGGAAAATTCCTAGCTTGTCTGGAAGTCCTAATTTCTTAGAGACATGGGACATTTTCTTTTGCTTTACTGGTTATAATTAGGGAGAGATGATTAGAAACACTGTTGAGGTGAGTTTAATCATAGTTGGTCGATAGCCTGTCCAAAATCTTCTATATTGGATCTCAGAGGAAACAATTCCTTAAAATTTAAATAAACATTGTAGTCTCTGCATACATGTATCATATATACATCTTTGTTGATATATAATGCCCAGTTTAAAAAGATGAGAGTAAGGAGATATTTAGCCTCCAGCACTCACATCAAAAGTGGTGTACAGCTATGCTTGCTTGTACCCTCACATTGTGGGGTTAGCAATTAGGGAGAGCCCATGAGTTTGTTGGCTAATAGCCTAGTAGAAATAGGCTGGCTTCCTGGTCAGTAGGAGATTATACCTTACAGCAGTAAGTTCAAGAACAATAAAGACACTTGACATCTTCCTATGGCTTCTGCATCTTGTATACTTGTGTGAGTGCTCTCTCTCTCTCTCTCTCTCTCTCTCTCTCTCTCTCTCTCCCCTCCTTGGATTAGTGATATTTTTCTATGTGCTGTTCTATAGCAAAACTGATCTCATGAGCTTCAAGGAAAATGTGGCTTATTAAAATGTGGAAGAAACCACGGAAAATGTTCACCAATCATTTATGTGTCTCAACACTCAGGTTATTACCTCTCTGTAAAGATTTCCTGGGTCAGTTTTGTAGGTATCTCTGTAGATATTCCATTGTATGTGCCAAATGGATCTGGAATCGCATGCATGCATTTTTGTATCTCTCATTGTGAAAGAATTAATAATCTAGTTAACAAAACAGGGTTGATTTTGCATGTTGCAATAATGCCGAGGAGAAAAAAAACAATAGTTGGTAGACAAGTAATGAAAATAGCACATAAGATCATTCCTTCTTTTTCTTGTAATGATTTATAAAATTAAAAACCTCTCTTTTCATAGACACTACAAAGTTCTAAAATAAGACACCTTTCAAGTTCATTTCTATTATCCATAGCATAACATATATTTTTAAATAAACATTGAGACCTACTTTATTGACAAACTCAATAGATTTAACAGAAAAGCAAAACTGAGAACCAAGTCAGCTGACAATTAGAAGCATATGCTGCTGTTGATATGTAGACACAAGGTGTGCTCTGCTTCAGCGACCTGAAAAACTGAAATTTATGGTTGTTCTGTGGCAATTAGATTCCTTTAAGTCAGCATTATCCAGGTAGTTCTACAAAGGATGTTTATGGCTTCTACTTACGACATAGGGAACACTTATTCATCTGTGTTTAGTGCAGGTCAAGGGACTCTAATCTCTAACAATTATTACGCACACATAATAAAATGCATCTGATTCATTTCTGGGGTTTCTCTTACTGATTTCACAGATTTAGCAGTAGAAAGTTTCCATATATTAAAAGGAGATTTAAATCTGTACCATCAGTGCTGGACAAGTCACCGACCACCTATAACTTCACATTCTTCACCTCTAGAGTTAATAATGCATCATGGGTTTTTCTGTGAGGCAATTCTGTATGAAGTATCCAATCAAGTCCAGTTTCTCCCGTGTCCCCTGCCTCGCCTCTGCCCTGTGTCTCAGTTCCTCTGTTTATCTGTGGACCATTCTAGAGTCTCTGGGATCATAGAACACACTATGTCATAGATGAAAATTTCAGACAATTGACAAGAAAAAGAAATTAAAAAATAAATTGAATTAATGTGTCTCTGACATTATGGGTTGAAATGACTCCATAGGAATCTCAGAACAAAAGAAAGGGAAGTGTTACAGCCACCAAATGGGCCTTCAAGGCATCAACGGACTGTCCGTGGTTTGTTTTTTCAGCTAAAGTATCCAGACTGTTCACATTTTCCATTGTGTAGTTTGGTATCTTCAATAAATGTTGGCCACTCCAACAGGTCTCACATTTCACTTCTGGTTCTTTTTTATTTTAATTTCTTTTATTGAACATTTGTTCATATGCATTGTAAAAACAAACAGAAATTAACCATGGTGATCGCTAAATTATAAACCACAAACTCGAGTCAGCAGAGGTTTCTCTGGGCAACCAGACATTCCATGTCTCCGTGTGTCTCAACCCTTTGTCAACTTGTTCAATGATAAATGGAAGAGATCAGAACAGAACACAAATTGACCCCTCTTAAGAGTACTATATACTCTTGGTCAGATCCTAGCCCCACAGGGAAACTTGATCTAGGTTTAAAAAGTACTTTGGTGTTTCAGAAGGCTTTGACTTGATCAAGATCCAGAATATATGTGGTATTGACTAGTGACAAGTAGTCAGGAAGCTGAGGAAAAAGGCTTTGCTTCTCAACTGAAGAGCAGAAATCCTGTCTGCTAATTAAATTTTTAAAAATTTTCTTATATTCACTCTTTGTCACTAGGGATAGCTGTTGATTGATTGATTGATTGAAAGTATGTGCTTTACATTTAGACAAAGAACTAAACAGAGTCATGTTTCCCTTCAAGTCCCAGTAGTCGTTTTATTCCTCCCCCGCCGCAATGGTTTCTAACTAAATATTAGTCCACTCTACTCGCTCCCACCGAGTCTGACTGTAGTCATTCAAATTTGAATGTAACGTATCAAGTATTTTTTCTCTACAGTATTACACTATGTGAAGGGTCCAAAGAATGTGTTAAGGTCTATGCTCAGGGAATTTATTGCTTGATTCCAGAAAATGTGTACATTGCCCACAACCCACAGGTATCATCCTTTGTGTAGACACTCAGAGATGGCTTCCTGTAAGAGAGGATGAGAGAGAATGGAAGACAAAATATATGAAACCTATATATGTTGGCAACCTAGCAAGGTGCTGATCCTATTTAGAAAATGGCCCACAGGTATGATGGGTATTATTTGCAAAACTGAACACCCTACTGAAGCTTAGGAGCTTCCGCTCAACACGTTCATTCTCCCCTGCTTTCGACACTCATCACACTAGGAATGAGACAGCCTCACAAGACGTTTTCAGGGGGTCTTATACTATTTCCTATTGTCAATAGAGAGTTTTTGTTGCTGTCATCCTGACAGATCAGACATTTTGACTAAAATATTTATGGTAGACCTAATCCTAGTTCAATGTTGTTATTAAGCCAGGGAAATGAGGCTGGAGGAACTGTATAAATCACATTGTTCAAACAAAGCCTTTTTCTTTCTTTCTTTCTTTCTTTCTTTCTTTCTTTCTTTCTTTCTTTCTTTCTTTCTTTTTTTTTCTTCATAATGTCTTTCTCAATTTCTGTGATGAGCTTGCCAATTAAAAATATATCCATTCTGATTGAGGTCTGAAACTGATATACCTCCCAGAGTTTTGGACTCAAAACTCGATGAAAAGGGACCACAGAGGCACGCAACCGACAGCCACCCACATTTGAATAAATTACAGTTGTTCCGTTTTGCCACAGCATCCAGAAAGCCACAGGCATTCCACCACTCCAGAAGGGTCTGCAAACTGAGGGAGCGCATATGCTGTGAGCGCAGACTACACATAGCTCTGGCTTCATTTGTGTTTAACAGCCCCAGAAAAGGCCTCAGTTTCAATTCAAGAGCATCCCTTGAAAAACCAATGCATTTCAAATAGCAATTTTCAGTTTTTAAAATAGAACCAATACTTTAACAAAACCTTGAAATTCTCATCCTAAAAACACTCTACAGTTCTTTTTGTTAATTAGGGAGGCAGAGGTATAGGAAATCGCCTTATTTTTCTTCATGTTTTTATACTTGAAAGATTTCATAATGGACAGTTTCTGGGATAGAGCCCGTTTGTGGGTTTTTACTTCATAAACTTGTAGTAAGAACTTCAAGTGCATCAGGACAATTCATTGGTTGTTGATCAAGACAAGTAAAAGACAAGGTGCCAGACTTATGAAGCTCTTAACTATTTTCCTCCTTCCACATTAGAATGTCTGTTGAGATGTCATTGTTCAGGTCTCTTTAGGCAGCCGTATTGTTGGGGTATCATGGGTGGGCCTTCTCTGTCATTTCTAGGAGACACTGTGTCAAAGGTGTTCTATGACACCACTGGGTTTAAATATTCCTGTCCATCCAAAATCCATGTTGAAATTGAATTCTTGTTCTCTGGCATTAAGAAATGCAACTTTCTGCAAAGTGATTGAACCAAAATTGCCATATCCAAATAAATAGCATAAATGCCCTTATTAAAGAAACTACTGAAGGTTTCCTTGTCCCTCCCTAATCCCCTTCCCTCACCAACTCTGTCACAGTGTGCATGCTTTCTGCTTTTTGCACTGTGAGGGTGAGGTAGAAAATGCTGCCTATGTAACAGACCCCCACTAGACACTGAATCTACTGACTGTAGTCTCGGACTTTCCCGATCTATGAGAAGCATATCTCTTATTGCTTATAGGTTATCATGCCTAAGTTATTTTGTTACAGCAGCAGAAATAAACTGAGACAAGTGGATAGGAACAGGTAATTTGAAGAAGCCTGAAAGATTGACCTCACACCTGGTCTAATTCTAAGGACTAGACTGTAAGAGAGGTGAACTTGACCAGAATGTTCTGACAAGAAAGAAAGAAAAGAAGTTTTCAGTCAAAGGGGCAGCATTTGTGAAGAGAAAGCAAACTGACAGAAATAGGCCCAGCACTGCAACTTGGAAGGTGAGGATCACCTTCAACAATGACAACTCAACAGTGGGTCATTCTTATATTAGTTCTATCTTGAGGACAAAGAGGGAAAGAGGGATATGGACCCTTTCCCTTTAGAAAGATCCATGCTACAATGGCATAAGGTTACAGGTAGAAAGATGATGCCATCAGAAATCTAGTTGAGAGAGTGAAGAAAAAAAATTCCAAATGTTTTAAAGGAAGAGCTAGGACTTGTCAGTCAACTAACTGCATGTAGACCACAGATGGCTACACACACACACACACACACACACACACACACACACACACACACACACAAGATACCCCTAAAGACCTTAAATGGGTCTAAGTTTGTATTTAATATGTTTCTTTCTGCAATGTGAGCTTCAAGACTGTGTAATAACTTCAGACACCCCCCCCCACTTTTTCTTTTGCCCTTATGATGCTTGAAATTAAACCTATGAATACCCTTGTGCATACTGGACAAAGGCTTTAGGACTGAAACAGATCCCTAGCACATTTGACTACATCTCCATGTCAATGAAATCCCAGCAATCTTGGAGTTAGAGCATCATACAGTTTTTCACACTGGTCTTATGTACTCCTTTGTTTGGTATAGAAGCTAACTATAACCTTCTTGGTAATGGTGAATCATATTGGCTTTTCTGTCCACATGGTCAATGAGTTGCAGAGCAACGTTCTGTCAGGATATGAGACTTCCTAGAGGCCATGAGTTCTGAGATGGTCTTGAAAGTCTGGTAGAAGTGAATGGTAGGACGGGTGCCAGGCTGAGGGAACATCATCAATAAAGGTGAAATAATAAATGTGTCTGAGAGACTGCCAGAGGGTCAATGATATCTTGTACTCCCCCCCTACCCCAAATGATTTGGCCTTCTACCTTTAAAGACATGATGTTTGTCTAGACTCGAAGCTCACTGGAGTTCATTGGCTAACTACTTGGAGAGCCCAGGTCACAAGTGAGAGACTTTGTGTCAATAAACAAGGTGGACAGTGACTGAGAAATAACACCCATGATTGAATTCTGGCTTCCATATGCATGAACACACAAGTGCATACATGTATGTGCATGAACACTTGCACACAAAGACATGAATGTCTCTCTATCTATCACTGTGTATGTGTGTGTGTGTGTGTTTGTGAGAGAGAGAGAGAGAGAATATCCCCTCTCTCAGTACCTATGCTGTGCTTAGATTTGGGGAAAATTTTCTCTACAACCTCATCACCTCCACCTGGCCTTACCAGCTAAAGGAGCATTTGAGACAAACCAGGCAGTCTTTGAATCTCAGCAGGGACGTGTGTCTACGGAAATTCTGATTTGTATGTGTGTGACTTCAGTAAACTGACTTGTAGCTGAACTCGTATGACTTCATCAACGTTTAATAAAACATTGTCAGCATATTCAGGTTTCAGAGTTCAGCCACTTCCCCTGTGTTGTAGAGTAATTCATACCCAGTTTTATTTCATAGCATTTGAGAGATAATAATATTGACAAGAAGCTCTCTGGGACAAGGAAATGAAAGTGGAGAACACAAAAGAACTTCTGTGGGCATCACATGATGGATATGTATTTACTAGCTTTCCCACGACCAGACAAACATGATGCCTTTAAAGGTAGACCCGACACCAGTCACTGAAAACACTGAGTCTAGAGTGAGTTTAGTATTCAGAAAATAAATATCTGAAAGTGAGAAGTTTTCAATCATTGTCCTATTTCAATTACTGAAACATATTTTGTTTTATAATTAAATATTTGAAAATGTTTATTGTGTTCCTTCTTTGACCATTTCATTCTCTCATAGTGCATTCTAATAATGCTTACCCCACCTATCTTCCACTCTCTTACCTACAAGTCCTCTACAAATCCCCTTCCCTCATTCATGATTTTAGTCGTGTTGATTTTCTTGTTTCTTTTCTTGAGGTCCACTGAGTTTGACTAGTGTCATCTGTGTGACTGTGTATTTGAAACTATCCCTTATGGCAGGGTGGGCTCCTCAGTGGGTACATATTAGACAATGACTTCCTTGTCTCAGAGTCCATTAGGAGCCATAAGAGAGGTAGAGCCTACTTACCACCAAATGAACAGCCTTGTTTTATCCAAACTCTTACTCTCTGATCTAGGAGCACCCCATCACTTGAAATCAGTTTCAAGAAACTGGGCCATTTTACCTAGAAATAAGTATTTCTGATAGCAATTTTAATATACCTAAAATATTATCAAATTTAGGGATTATGATCTTAACAATACACAAATACAACATTTAGTTGAGTGTTTTTATTACTTTTTCAGTGCATCAAATGAAGAAAGACATAATGTCCAGCTCAATTGGAATAATAAAATAAGGTCATAAAATCTATAGATGTTTCTTTACTTTGTAGCCATATTAGTATATGGGAGCCTGGAAAGCTAGGTCATTGCATCATCCCTTCTGTGTGGTACAGACTTTGTAACCCTAGTGTCTCGTTGTTCTTTGGGTTGCTTCTTTGCTCTGTGTCACTGATGTAAGCAATTCCCACAGTTGAATGAACCGTTTGAAAGCCTTGAGTGTTTTCTCCTTTTGCGATCACTTGAGTGATACAAATGGAATCTCAAGCTTAAGTTTGGACCTGGGAAGACTCAGGTACGGAGGTAAGATCGATAATTCCCTGCTCTATCAAGGACGCAGAAGGCGGTCCTGGTCTGTCCTCTTCGTATGTTACCTTCTCCCTTGCTCAACCGCTCATACCACACTGGTCTTCACAGTCTTTCCTTTAAAAGTGATAAACTATTTCCTGTCGCAGCTAATCTCTGACACAAGCCTTTTCTTTCACTAGATTTTATTGTACAAGTTTTCGTTTATTGTAGATCCACCACCATAGGGAGCCAGTCTGTTCCTACCTTGTTAGTGTTCCTATCATTGTCCATCCTTACAGCCTATTCTTTCCTTTACAGAACCGCGTGTAGTTGGTAGCAAGCATGTTACTGATTTGGTGGTTTAACGCCAAGTATGTCAAGAGTTTTGAAAACTTCTGTATGCACAAGGCAGACATCCTGCCAGTTTTGTTGACTGCCTGGAAGATTGCATCTACAATGATGAATGAATCTGCTGCAGAGCTAGTCCGATGTGTTCAAGGACCCGCCCAGCCTCAGGGAAGCCAGAAACACTAGAGAGACTACAGGCTATCTGATTCTTTTCAGTATAATATCTGAGTACTCTGTTCAAATGAACCTCCTACAGTTTGACATCTTTGTGGGAGTCTGAGGAACTGGGTCAAGAATTTCTACTCTCCTCTAGAAAAGGCAACACAAATTTAGCCAATTTAAATTAATGGGTAAAGAAATCTAGCTATTGACTGGATTGATTAAACTAGTGCCAGTAGCCTTTTTAGATTTAAGATAATATTTTTTTTCTGGCACCAGAGATCAAACTGAGGGCCTCACACATGTTAGGCAAATGTTCTAGCCTCAGCTTCATCTCCAGCCCTAAGACAATTTAAGATAAGAGCATTTACAGTGATTTTTGCAAGATGTATAATTCTTTCATTTCTTGAGGACTCACAAAATCTTGTTTCTTTGACACAATTCTAAGCACCTGGATTGGCTATTTTATTTTGATAATTTTGGTGGATACATAGAGCATGCCTTATCTGATTAGAACCTTCTAAGAATTATGCTTGTCTTCAGTTTTCCAGGCACTATGAAACCAAACAAGGATACTAGCCCAGGGACAGTATTCTGGTGGAGGCATAAACAACAAGACTTTGAAACATATCCCTTAGGACTCCCATTTATAATAACTATCTGCAAGGTAAACGTTAATGTCTTGCCGTAACACTCAAATAATATTTTATTATTTCCTTTTTGCATTTTTCTCTGGTGTGTGTGGCGTGTATATGTGTACATATGCACGTTTTGTACCTATAGTGCAGGTGCAAGCACTTGCATATACAGACTGATGTCTGCAGTCATCCACAAACATTCTTCTACTTTATTCACGGAGGCAGGGTCCTCAGCCTTAATAACCAGCCCGCTCTGTGGTCCTTCGCCCCTGCATTTAAGGCTCAAATTACAGGGGACCACCACACCTACTTCAATTTACTTCACTTCTGGGCATCAGAACCCTGGTTGCCATGCTTGGTATGCAAATACTCCACCCATCTTCCAATACACAAACCTCAAATTTTATTGAAAATTAAGTTTCCTGTGAATCCGGACATATGCAATGTTTAGATAATTTACAAACATCACGACACCATTTGAAAAGTATGCTACAAAAGACAGAGAAGGAATAAAAGGTAGGGACAAAAACTTGGACAGCAGCTACAAATTTACATACTCAAAAGTATAAATAACAAAGTATTAAAGATGGCATTACTTTGTTAAGGCAGAAAAGTGAATTAGGACATGAAAATGAATGTTTTTGTCTTCAGCTAATTCTTTAACAACTGTACGGAAGAGTGGGCAGTGGAAACAGACATTCCACAATTATTAGGGCTGAATCCAGATTCGAATGTCTGTAACGTACACACCATAGTGTGCTGTCCTATAGGACTAATCAGTTGTTGGCACAGCATTTGTGATGCTCTGTTTTGATTGCCACTTGCTCACTGCCATTTTCCTAGCATATCCCCTCCCTTGATCTCCCTGTAATGGATGGATGGGCTGTTCAAGCACAGAATCTCAGTTATCAGCCACACGCCGCGGAACTAAACATCCATTAGGAAGCTGTGATAATTGGACATGTGTCAGCAGCAGCAGTTCATTGCTGGGCTCCCTCAGAAGATACTCAGTTTGTCCATGCTCACCACCTGCAGATGCTGAGAGGTTTTCACTCCTGAATTATGCTGCTGGAGAGAAACGGACACACTGGCTGCTATCTTCATTCACTCCTGCCAAACCCTCCACTGGTACATCGATTTTCATTCCACTACTTAAAAGCTTTATGCTTTATTAAAATACAAAAATTAGTTATTTTTCTATGGTAGGAGTTGCCCCTTTGTGAACTGTATGTTTGGCTGTTTTAACTTCCATGGTTTAGGAGAAATTTTAGCATCAAAAGTTAAGCTTGATCCAGTGAAAAGCAGGGGTGTGACAAAATCTGAGTGAGATCATCTCTAGGTCTCCAATCTGTCACTAATGAAAGGCATGGAAGTATTTGTCAGAGTAGGCACAAGAGAGGTCTTGCACCTAGCACAGCATCTTGGTGTGAGCTAGATCTTTTGTGACATTTCCCATCAAGGAGATTTTGTTTATGTGATTGCTACTTATGATCCATATTACTTAGGAGCCATACACCATCCCTTTTATTCGGAGTTTAGACTATTGACCTTGTCTTCTAGGGTGGCACTGAGCCATTCTTTAATGCCCTACTGTGTGCTCATTAATGATGGACAGCATTTTCCCCCCAAAGGTCTTGCTGTGTGCTCTTATCCATTGGCAGAGCGAGTCTAACATGCTCACAGAGAATCCCCACACACTCTTCAGTCCCTATTTAACCATGGAGTTAAATAGTCTCAGGCACAGCAACAATTATTTTCTGTTCTCAACTATATACTCAATTGAATATTGAGTATTGTTTCCCTATGTAGATCTGACAAAATTTCCCTTCACGAAATAAGCCTAACTGTGTAAGCAAAATCATCTCCTTTATTTCTATCCCCCATTAACTTACTGTTGTTTTATGCTGGTTTTTTTTTTTTTTTTTTGCAGATAGACAAAAACATAGGCTCAAGATACTCCAACCTTTTTAAACCACAGCAATCCATCAGTTGGACAATAGTAGGAAACATGGCTAAAAACAAATCAAATCTCCCCACATCTAATAAAGAACACAACTGTGTTGCAACTTCCTTCCGCTTAGAAGAAAAACATGACACAAGAGGACTAATTTTTAAAGAAGTGTGGGAAAGGAGGGACTCAATCTCCAGTAATGTGAAACAGACACACACACACACACACACACACACACACACACACACACACACTTCAGAGAATGATTCCCTCAAGTGATTTGCCTGAATCTTAGAAAACTGGTGTGTGTTCGAGAAAGAGAGAGGAGAGAGACAGAGAGAGACAGAGAGACAGAGACAGAGACAGAGACACAGAGACAGAGACACAGAGACCAGGGACCAAAAGACAGAGAAACACAGAGAGAAAGAGACAGAGAGTGGGTGTGGCACACTTGTGCCAAAAGTGTCAGTGTAAAAGTCAGAGGGCATCTTTACTGAGTTGGTTCTTTTCTTCCACCTTAGTGGGTTTAGAGGCTGGCACCCAGGTCACAAGGCTCTCAAGGCAAGCTCTTTATTCACTGAGCCACCTCAGTGGCCCTTTTGTATGAATTCTGACTCAAAAGTTTAGTATTTCATTGATTATCAAAACTTAAGCATAACACATTTCACATTTGATACATTCATTCATTCTCATTGCCTGTTTTCTCTATTAGTTCTGTGAGGAAGAACACAGATAAAGCCCCTGCATCGAGAGATTTCCAGAAAAATACAGGCCTTTGGGACTACTCTGAGGGTATCTGGTGCCTTAGTCACTTTTCTATTGCTATGAAGAAACACCATGACCAAGGGTGCTTGTAACAGAAATGATTTAATGGGGCCTTGCTTAGAGTTTCAGAAGGTTCACCTATTCTCATTCGAACAGCCACTACCACATCTGGAATTCGCAAGTTCCTCTCTTCTCATCCTCTGGGGAGATGTTGAGGTCGAATACCCTTTATTGATTATCTAAATCAATACTTTTGTTGACGTATCACATTTATCAAAATTTTTATTTTCAAAGATTTTAAAACTATTATTGAACCACTTTCATTTCCTACCTACTTTCATATGTCTTACTAAGTTCAAACTAGAGTTTCTAAGAAACAGAGCAAAACTCAGGAAAGCTGAAGGAAACAGTAGTATGAAACAAGATTCTGAACAAAGATTAGGTACCAAATGAGTTAGTTGAACAAGTCGTATGTTGAAAGATATTGTTATCAGAATTTTTATATATTTAATTTTTAGAATTATAATTTGTAGGTGATTCGTCGATTGTTTGTAGTTTTTGTTGCTTGGTTGTGTTGATTGGATGGCTGTGCTAAGGAATAAATCGGAACAGATAATAATCGATAATCATAGAAAAATGTCTAATGATGAATAAAAATAGTGTAAGAAGAGCAAAGAGAAGTAGAAAAACAGTTCACAACGGTGGCCAATACAAGTTCATCCGGCTTTCCATTCAGGTTGCCTGGTCCTGTACCTATGGGCATGATTTGCTATACCCATTAAGATGAAGTGGGGGCTTACCATCATTTGAGATGATTACCAACTCAGCGTGAGACCCAGATTCCAACAGGGCTGCTGCTAAAGCTTTCTTATGATGTCTTTTTAAATGATTTCTATTTTAAATGCTTTTTAGTGCACGTGAGCCAGGAATAACACTTTTACGAGGGAAATAACCATGTGTGACACACTGAATAGACATGTATAGCTTTTTACATGACATTTTCCAAAATTTATTTTGGGACAGGTATAGCACCAAGTGCCTAGATCCCAGCCTTTTCCCTGAAATATCGAACACAGATGAATATTAGGAGCTGTGAGGCTGAAAACTTTTGTGTGTTCCAGTGTCCCTTGGCTCATAGTTACCTGATAAGAATCTCCTATAATAATAGGCCTTTAGCAGTGACTATTGGTGCTCACTCCTCTAAGTGACAGCAGGCTCCAAGCTAGACTGGCTAATCATCTAAGGATCCTAAGCATCATTCCCTGTTGCTGTCATAAAGGACACCTCACACTCTCTTTCCTACCACAGTCATTGTGTAAAATAATATTTATGAAGCAGCACAAAATTTAGGCAACTACTAGGAAACGGAGTAGGCTACAGGGGTTATGTGCCAAGGTCTAAGTCACTGGGAGATGTATTATAGGCATATACAATTTATCACCTTGGAGTTTGTCAGAAGTCTATTGATGTATTAGAATAATTAATTGTTGGATGTTTTGAGAACCCTACTGGCTTTGATGTAAAATGGACATCCTAAAAGAAAACATTACTTGAAATCCATTTGTCTTTATGTTGATATTTTCAAGGATAATTATCACAGTTAGCTTCAGTTGTCAACATACACAACTCACAGCTGGAAAGAGGTATCTTCCATCGAGCAGTTGTCTTCATTGGATTGGCCTGTTGGCATGGCTGTAAGAAAGTTTCTTAATTGATACAGGGGAATGGAGAACAATGTGGTTGGTGCTATCCCTAGGTAGGGGGCCTGGCTGCCTATGAAAAGCATCTGAGCAAGCCAGGGAGACCATGCTGGCAAGCTACTCTCCTTCATTGTCCCGGTTTTAATTGCCACCTTGAGTTGCTTGGCTTTCCTCCATGATGTATGTAACCTGTAAGCTTCAAGAAACATTTTTCTTTCTCAAGTTGCTTTTGACATGATATCATAGCAGCACAAACAGAGCAGAATATATATTTTGAAAAGCTGTGGCTACCATTTGTATGTTGAAATAAAAAGAAACCTAAAATAAACGAGGCTCTTGACTGGAAGAGTTGGCTTTCTGCAGGATGACTGTCACACGTCAGCATGACTCTTTTCACAGGGCTCACAAAGTCTTTCCAAATACAAAGAGGGAAATGCTTTATCAAGGAAATGACTCATCAAGAGTGCTAGGCATCTTAGGGACCACAGCTGATATGATAAGATTCTAGGATTCTGAAAATTCCAGCAAATCCTTATGGAAGTCATAGATGATACCAAAGCCATACATAAAACAAACAGACAAACAGAGCTGTGAATCAGGTCTGTGTGAGCCATGTGAGCTGAGAAGTCCCAGTGTGCATAACAGAATACAGGACATCATTGTCAGGGTCTTTGTTCATTCACAAAGTCTGAGTAATGACAAATAACTTAATAGATTTCATGTTTACTGCAGACAGTCAAAGTGATGCAATATAATTCTTATACTCATTAAAATGCACTGCTTTCTTTACTTTCATGGACCAGGATGAACAATAATAACTATCAATTTACAATGACCAAGAAGTTAGCTATAAGTCCCCATGTTGCGTTTGGATTAGCTCATTATCTCTGAGCTAATAGTCATTCCAAATCTTAAACACTCAAGCACACTGTAACCATGTACACAAATAAAGATAGTGTGCTAGAAAAATAATGTCCACAATTAAAAGTTTGAAGGTATGGACACACAGAGACAAAGTTGTCTTCCTGTTTAAAAGAAGGTACCAGAAATACCTCATTCTTACACTATAAAGATAGCAGCAATATCTGAGACGTAAGCATATCTTCAGATAATCCTCTACATCCTTGACATTTATTATGTATCTGCATTAGAACGTAAAGGTTTTCATTAAGTTGGATGCTTTCTGTTATACTTGCCTTGATCTTACTCCAACCATCATGCTCTCCTTCATTTACTGCCAGATTCCCCCCTCTTTAGTTCCCTCTCCTCTCCCTTCTCCCCCTCCCTCCTCCCTCTCTCTCATATATATGAGAATATCTGTAAACATCCTCAAAAATATACATAGTTCTCATATATATGTACACATACACATGTATATATGTATATGTGTGTATGCATGTGTGTGTGTGGTGTATGTATGTATGCATGATACCTACATACATTATTGATAGCTCTGTCTATATATAACTGTATTGCTATATAATTAAGACCTATACACACAGTTATCAGCTCTTTTCACCATTCTGTCTTAATTTTGCCACCTTTTCTCTGTCCTGATCATTACAGTGAAAGAGCTCACTTGAAGGTCTCCAATCTCTCAACTGAACAGGGTAAGCGGTCAGCCTGTGGTTTTACTATTACCCTTTCTACATATACTTCTCTGATGTTTGCTCTCCACTAATGCTCCTTCTTGATGCATCTTCATTTGGGCTCCCAAGGCATGGCACCCCTTGCTTCTCTTCCACACTGCTGCATTTGATTTCACAGGGCTTGCTCCTCCTACCCTTTAAATACAGAGCTTTCCCATGGTCCTCTCCTTGGACTCCTTATCTCCACTGTCTCCTTTGGAGAGTCTCATGTAGCTTATAGGCTCAGGATTCACTTTGGTATCAGTGACAACCACACCTACAACCTCAGCATTAACTTTCTACATATTTCAGTTAGTTCCTGGTAGCTCTGCTACATGGCTCACAAGTGCCTTAAAGCCTCAAATGTTTGAATGGATAATGAAAATGTAATACAGATAAAAAGGGGAGTTTATCTTAAAATTTCTTACCTTTTAGTGTGGTATGTGTGAGGCACATGTACGTGTGAATGTGTGGATATATGCATACATAGTGGGTTAGAGGCCAATGTCCAGCATCTTTTGAATCGCTCTCCACCTTACATTTTGTAAATTAAATTTTGTTGGGATATATTCATGTCCATTCACACACATTGCTACCAGCTACTTCCATATGACACAGGAAGACGAAGAAGCTGTGACATATTCTACCAAGCCTGTTTTGAACTTTTATCGCCAGTTATTAGGCCCCCTTAGGCTGTGACAAAGTCTCAGAGTGAACCTGAAACTCAGCAGCGAAGCTAGGCTGACGTGGTAAGGAGCTACAGGCATCTACTTGGCTCTACCCACTTCTCTCAGCAATCACTGGGGCTACAGATGGGTACCGCCTGTTCGATTTCTCCATGAGAGCTGAGGATCCGAACACATGTCCTCATGCTGTGCAGCAGACAACTTACTGGATGATCTCTCCCCTAGCTCCTAATGGAATTTTCCTCAGCTATGAAGAAAAATGAAATCATGACATTTTCTGGGAAATGAATGGACCTGGAAAATTATTACCTTAAATGAAATTTCCTGGACTCAGAAGGGCAAATAATATGGTTTATTTTCCTCATAAGAGTTTCTGTGAATCAGTTTTTATAGATATGTGTTTGTTGTCTGTCTCCCTTCCCCCCACCGTGTGTGTGTGTGTGTGTGTGTTGTTAGAGAATCTAGGTAATGAGACTATAAAGGAGATGTAAGAAGAGAAAAGATGTCTTAAGGATAGAATATATGTGACATAAAAGCAGAAGGAAGAACAGAGGAGAGAGGAGGGGACCAGCAGGAGGGGCTACGAGAGAGTATGGGAAAACTATGTGTGTATGAAAAATGGCATAAGGACACTCTTATATTGTATGCCAATTAAAAGGAATGAATTAAAATTCTGTTGGTGAACTGCAGGCTGTCTGTGTGTTTAATGTGGCCACCCCCAAGCCCCAGCTATTCACATGCAAATCCTTGGATCTATGTTCTTCCCATGATCCTTTCCATTAGCGTGCTTCTATTCCTTGCTATTACGGTGCAGGCTGAAACACCTGGCACAGCCCTATCCATCCTTCTCCACAACCACCTCTTCACACTAAACATTCCTCCAAGTGTTCACTCAGGAAGCTTTTTAGCTCAGCAGTCTCTCTCTGCTGCCATATCACTGCCCCAGGTTAATGCTTCTTTCCATAACCCAGAGAAGCTCACACCAGTATTAGCCAGTATTAGCATAATTACTTCGAGCTCCATAGATCACAGGCTTTATATGCAAGAAAATAATTTTCTTTTCCTGAAAAGAAATTAATTTCTGATCAAGTTTCTAGTCTTCCTGGATGAAACTTTTAGATCTGTTTGGATGCGTTTGCCTTGAGTGAAGGGGTCTAGGACGCTTGTTGGGGTTGCCTTGGGCGTCATCTTTTCTTCACTCCACCCTGCTGCTACTGTGCTCGCCACATGCTGACTCTAGCTTCCCCCTTCCCCACTCCTGCCTCCTCAGAAGCTGTCACAGTGAGGGGGAGAGGTCTCCTCTGCTTTTGACTTTCCCAATCGCTGTGTCATTATGGTGATAGAAGGACTTAGATACAAGGATATCTTTGTGTGATCCTTGGGAGCAATGCTCACCCTTCCTGCTTTTCCTCTTGCTTATGAATTCCAGGAATCATCTGTTTTGGGGGTAGATACAGCAGCCTGGCTCTCAGGGAAGTTTACAGGTAGGACAGAACCCAGCTTATTCATTCTACATTCTTTTCCGCTCACATACATACATGCATGTGTATGGTGTTGTTAGAGGTAGAATCTCATTTTCAAAGATGTTTTGGGCCAACTTAGGTCCAGCTTCAAATAAACAGAAAACTCTAGAGATGCTAATGCCTGCTAGGTTACCCTCTCTAAACTCTGTTAAGCTCATCACTACCTCCATGCTGTGCGCATACACATGGCCTACACATATTCACACAATACAACTTAAACACATTTTTAGAAAATAATGGATTTTCTGATGAGTGTGCTGCTATGGAGTGTAGAGATCCTTTCAGTGATGCAGGCAAACAGTTGCTCATCACTCATTCATGCACTTAGCAAACATCCTCCATGTCCATCGTTCACCATTTGTGAAGAGGAAACATATAGAAGAGATATGCACAGACACAAGAGTGTCAGAGATGTGACCAATGTGAAATGAACAACAAGTATAGCAGAAGAAGAACTAGTTTCCTCCCATAGACATTGACTTGACAGAGCCATTCACACTTGGGGGAAAAATGCTTCCAAATGTAGTCCTTCAGCATGAAAAATTAAACTTTCCTCGGATATTAGTTCAAAATTAATGCATCAATGCCTGGCAGCAATCACATTTCAGCACTGTTATCTGAACATAGTGAAGATAAATTCTAGACTAGTCAGGCTCTTTCTCAAATACACAGCCTGAATTAGATCATTTATTTATTGATTGGCAATATTGAAATTTGTCATTGTTTATTACATATCAGAAGACCTCTCAGCCCTGAGGTGACAAGGGCTATGAGCTTCTAAGCTTATCCATTAGCTCATAGGATGAAATTTAACATAAAAACCTAGTCTGATCTTCTGAATGGTGAAGCTAATTTTGACACATTAAGGTTTTTGTCTTAAGAATTATGGAATAGAGATCATTTTAATTTTCTTATGTGAAATATTAAAGAGGTTAAGAGGTCTGCAGACAAGCAATTCTCCATTTTATCAAGACTGAACAGAAGGACAGCCCTGTCATTAGGTTTATGTGTTGGTGACAAAATATTCTGCACGTGGAGAGATGCTAAGCTAAGCATGGAGTTCAGAACCCGACCTTAGCTCTTGCAAGTTTAAGAGGACCAGGCTCTTGAAGGTGAGTTGAAACTGATGGGGTCTAACAGTTCTTCAGTACCTTACAATGCACACTTTTATCCCAGATGCCAACTATGAAGGCGTTTTTTTTCTTCTTCTTCCAACTGTAACGGAATCACAGACCACACCTCCGGCCCCTTCATTAGGGTTCCCAGCAGACTTTTCCTTTTAGTCATCTCACAATTCTGAATGTGAATCCCCATCTGCTGAGAATGTTATCCTATCAGTTAAACATTGAAAGTGGAGGGTGCTCTTTTTCTATGTAGATTGTGTTCTAGAGAAAAATCCCCTTTCTATAAAAGATGGCCGCTGTGGCTAGCTCCTCTTGGTCCTCCTCATTCCTCAGGGATGGAGGGAGGCTTCTCCTCTTCTGGTTTTTAGTCTTCCTGGTTGCACCCTGATTTCATGAACTCTAAGTTAATCCTTCTTTTCTTCCCAAGTGTAAGCAGCCCAACTTCAAACAGATTACAATAGGTCACAAGATTTCACGGGCACAGCAACAATCATCTAAATTACATTTCTAGGACTGATGGGGTAGACAGACTTAGAGACTCCCTTCACCAGCATTCACTGTTAATCAGCAGGTCTGGTGTCTCTCTCAGCATGGCTCCTTGGCCTTGCTGCAGGAAAGGGGAGAGGCTGGCTCACACTGACTGGTTATCAAAGACAGCTGCGTGAACTTTCTTCTCTCACAGTGTCTGTCCCTAAAGGACTTGAAAGTCAAATGTGGCTGCCAATCAAATGGAGAGATGCACGCTTTTTATCTCTGGGATTTATCTGACTCCACTTCTAGTTCACAGTCCTCCATCCGACAGTTGTCACTGATGCTCAGGGCCTGTTAAGGCTTAGGAATTTTCACATTAAAGAACTCTCCTCTGCATTGCCTTCTAGTAGCATCCAGCAAAATTCCATTGTCAAATCCTGATTTTCAACTGTTTCTAGAGTCTCAGCTTTAGAAGAAATAAATACCATGGTATTGACCTGACTAAGGAATAGATAAAACCTTACCTCTTAAAATTAAAAAAATAAGCAACCTTTGGGCACAGACAGAGAGGATACTGTCCTGAGGTGCTTGTCCAATCCCAGCTTTTACACTTTGGTTATATATATGATTTCAGTTTCTTATCAAAGAAAACAACAGCCTTCCTCCTGATCCTGATACAGCAGGAAGTTAGGCTGCAATGAAAGCTAAAACCTTGCACAAAAATGAACTGAAACCATTCAAAGTTAACCGACGCCTAATATATAGGTGACGACGATGCAATGCCTCCCACTGGCACAATATCTCATTTACATGGGACCTTTGTGTAAAGTTTCATGTTATCTTTTTAATAACAGCTCAGTGAAGTAGGTTGGAAACGTGTCTCATCTCTATTTTGCATATCATGGCAGTTTTCTGAGAAGTTCAATGGTATGTTCCATGTCACTGAGATGAAAAGTGACAGAGCCAGCACATGAATCCAGGGCTTGTGATGACACATTCAGTCCATGTATGTATGTGTATGTTCTATACATGAATATATGTGTCTATATGCACATACATATCTTGGGCAATAGTTCTCAAAATATGGCCTTTTGAGGGAATGCCATTGTTTTTCTTAAAAACTATTTGATTGAAGAGGCTTGGATGGTAGAACTTGTAAGTAAATTGTGTTTACTCAAATTAGCCTTTTAAAATGAGCAGAATCAGATATACTGAACTTATTCAATAAGAGAGAGGTTGATTGTCCAAATAGCCGCATTCATTATACCATTTGCAAAATCTTGGATAGCTGTCAATAGCATAAAGTTTATAAAAACCACAGAAATATGAAATCATATTTTGGTTTGACTCAGAGACTAGAAATCTAACAATCCAGTGGCATATGAATGATATACATAAAAATCAGAATCAAGAAAATGGTTAGCTATCACAAATTCTACTTTTAAAATATTAGAGATTTTTTTTCTGAATTATAATAGTTTAACTGACTTCCAAACACAATAAAGAAAGGAAGGAAAGAAAAAAGGAGGGAAGAGAAGTAAGGAGGGAGGAGGATGTAAGGAGAAAATTAGAAACCAGTTTAGACCACATGGAAAACTGACACGGCCATGGGTGCACTGTGAGTCTCACGGGGAGAACTCCAAGAGTCAGTGTCAAAATGATGACTAGGGAAAACTCTGTCTTAACAACACACAGAGCAGTCATATGCTTACTAAACACTGCATCATTCTGTCATGATTAAATACTAGAAGGGAACAAAGATGGTTTAAAAATATTTATTGAGTCTCAAACATAAACAGTTATTTTATTTTCGTTCCTAACCAATTTTGGTTTTCTCTCCTCCTCCTCCCCCTCGTCTTTCTTCTTTTGTTTTGTTTTGGTTTCGTTTGGTTGTTATTGTTTTTTTTGAGACAAGATCTCACTGTGTAGCCCTGGCTATCCTAGAACTCATTCTGTACACTAGGCTGGCCTTGAATCAGAGATTCACCTACTTCTGCTTCCTGAGTCCTGGGATTAAAGGCATGTGCTGCCACTGCCTGGCCAAAAAAAAAAAAAAAAATTATGTGTATGTTTGTGTGGCTGAGTGTAGGTTATGTGTATCACACGTGTACAGAAGCTTTCTGAGGTCAAAGACGGTGCAGGATCTCCTGTAGCTGGAGTCACAGGCAGTTGTGAGCTGCCTATGGGTGCCGGAATAGAACCCGGGTCCTTTACAAGAGCTGCAAGCATAACCTGCAGCCTCAGAAATTTTTAACTTTCAATGTCTGACCAAACACAATGTAGTTGCTCCTTAAGAGAACTTTTAAAAAATCAGACATAAACAAACAAAAATCAAGAAATCCTGCTACTGAATGCTTTAATAACAACACATTGGTTGGCAGGTCTTATACATGATGTTTGGTGAACTTTTCATCTGTGCTTTGGTTCCATTTTTCTGTTTTAATATATTTGAATTATATTTGACAAAAGCAAATAAAATTAAAATAGTAATTCATGTCATAGAAACAGTCATTTGAATACTTGAGTTAATGTGACATTTTTGGATATGTGAATTATGGATGTCCTTGAAAGTTTTAAAGATGTCAAGAAAAAAAATGGAAAAATATCTTTATTGTTTAGCATCACATTGGGAAATCTGGACAATGTTGAGGTAGATAATGAATAGGAGCACATTGTATTATGATACAATATTATATTACAATATTATATTACAAAAATAGTCAATATAAGGTTCACAGTCAAATTATGGTAAGAACCATAGCTAAGATTGTGTTAGTTTTCCATTTCTTATAACAAAATGCCTAAGATAATCAACTTATAAAGATGAAAGGTAAATTTTGGCTGAGTGCTTCATAGCTTTGGAGGTTTCAGTCGGTGATTGGTTGGCCCTGTTGCTTTGGACATACAACTGTCTTGCTCAACTGGGATGTGTGACAGAACAAAATTGCTTAACACGTAGCCAAGGGATGACACAGAAGAGGAAAAGACTAAGGTCACAGTCCCCTTCAAGGGCATGTCCCAAATATGCTCAAACTTTTCATTAGGTTCCACCTTCAAAATGTGACATCACTTCTCAGCAGGGCTGAGCCAGGACCAAGCCTTGTTAGTATTTTGTTCTTTGAGGGATGCTGCAAAATCTAGCTATAACAGGAGAAGTTTGTTTTCTGAAAAAGAATATTTGCCTGATGTTAGTAACTAAAAACCAAGCTTTTCACAAGCAAAGACAGGATGATAAGGGGCTAAGAAATAGCATAATAATAAATGATAATAATAGATAATAAATGCTTTCTATGAGAAATACACATGAGCTTCATGAACCTAAAAGCATGACATATATGTGTGTGTGTGTGTGTATGTATATGTATATATATATATGTATATATATACATATATGTATATATATATGTATATGTATCTGGTTTATATGTGTATGTGTATATGTATGTATGTATACACATATATATGCCCTACATCATATATATAAATGGATATATGAAATACATGTATATATACATATGTATATATGTGCATATTTATACAGATGTACATATATGTTTATACATATACATACATAATACATATGTGTATATATGATGTAGAGTGATTATGTATGTAGAAGATTTTGTATATGTATATGATATATATGATATACATAATATATATGTGTATATATGATGTAGAGCAGAAGCAGACTCTGGGAACTTTCTATACATGCAAAGTATTGGACTTTCACAAGGTCTTACTGAGCCAGCACCTGATGTTGGCCAGTGATTTGTTTCAAGGAGTCTCTATAGATATCAATGCATGTTCAAGTTTGAGAATCGATAGCATAAAGAAATCCAGACAAAGACAAAGAAAATGAAGTCAGCTAATGACAGCAGGGGCAGCTCTGGGCCCAATGGCGCTGCTGTGTTTTAGAGGGAGGGATTCATAAACATCTCCAATGTACATAAGCAGTCAGAAAGACTTAAAAACCTAGATGTATTTAACTTGTGAGCCCCACAAGATGCTAGAGAGAAACTGGGTGGCCAATTGTAGATGTAATCTTCAGATCCTTTGTGGCAGGCAGCCCCTTTAAACCTCAGGCCAGGTGGCCAGGAGTGGGTCGGCCGGCCGTTCAGCGCCTGGAAAGGGATATGCACATAGGGTTTTACTGGGCCTTTGAATCAGACTCACATATTATGAGCTTTTATGAATCCTGGATGCTAATAAACATGCAAACAATGAATTTGAAACCAGGAACACACTTCCAGTTTTTCATGTATTTAAAGTTTGTGTTTGAAAATTTAAATGAGATTCCAGAAGTTGTTCAGTCCCACTAACCCTGCAATGATTGAGTTCTCTAATACTGCCACAGTGGTCAATTATTGTATGTTTTCCACACTTAAAGGGAATCAAGGTAGCTATTCATTTGTCATTGGGGAGCTTTAGGAATGAGAATGGATTTACTTATGCTGAGATGTTAGCTGTCTTCTTTTGGGCAGCTTAATAATTATTCTTGCAGGATTAAGGATATTTGTTGGTATATCCATTATTCAGTCCATTCTCGGCTTGAAGGAATTCTCTTCTATACAGCCAGGAATTTCTTTTCCCTCTGTCTAGTAAGTTATGCAAGGACATGGGACCTAAACTTAGCCAACTGAATGTCTTATCTCAACATTTTTAATTTGGAGCAGTGACACATTGTTTGAAGGGGCAAATTAGAATTCAGTCACGGCTGCTGTGGCCAGCAGCAGAGGTAGAAGCATCAGCATATGGGGTCTGGCAAAAGGATTGCGTCCAGGGTTACTGTAGCCATTGGAATGTAGAGTATGTAGCTCCATGATATAATTAATCCTCTTACTTTCTTTAATTCTATTTCAAAGTTCTTTCTCCTTTCCCTCAACAGCTCGAATCGTGTGAGTTATCAGACATGCTCTGAGTGTGCCCTTCTGCTTGGGTTAGCCAGAATTGATTTTTATTCCCTGTGCTCAAGGACTTTGGCTAATAAAGTAAACATAATGGAAAGCTTTAGGCAGCAGGGAACGAGGGTTAAATAATAAGTCTGACAGAAAAGCTAATGAGAGTTGAAGGTGTGCTTCTTAAGTGACGGTGAGCCACAGACAGTAGGAGAAATGGATGGAGCCCATTAGAAGAGACTGGAGCTATTAAGAATTTTTGGACGGAAAGTCTTAGGACTGGAAAAGGTGACCCCCGACATGGACTCTGATCTGTTCTTTTCTCTTGTCACCATGCCTCTGTGTTTGTTGTTGTGGGTTTTTTTGGGGGTGGGGGGGGGCTTGTATTTGTGCAATTGATTCTTGTTCATAGTAAGCCATAGCATTTGTGAGGATTAACTTCACACAGTCTCTAGGACGAGATTTCATTGGCTCGAATCAAACAACAGCAAATACTAAATCCGATCATGGATAATGAGTAGTACACAGTTTCTATAAGAACATCTGGGTATGTGGTAGGTCCTGACGTCTCGTACAGCCACAGACATACACAGAGAAGTACGACATACATCCGCCCATTGGTTCCTTTAGAAAATGTGAGGGTGGGGGAAAACTAGAAAGTACAGTAGTGGGAAAAAAAACCAGGTGACACCGTTTAAGCACATGACTATACAAATGGCTCCCAACTTTTCCAGTTATATGGTTAGTGAACCCTTCATCTTGGAAGCCAATTTAAATTGGACTCAACATTAGCAGTATAAATTATTCTGACCATTGCTTCTTTTCTCAACGTCCATTTCTCTCCACACACAGAGATTTAGATTATTATTATTAATTCGAGTGGGTTGGAGAACATCAAAAAAACACAAACTAATGGCCTTTGGTTGACTCAGATCTTAGAATTTGATTTCTTTGTTTGTTTGCCATGTGGAATGTTCCTTTTTTAAGGCTTAGCTACCAACATATAATCCTGGTGAGGTCTTCCATGAAAATCCAAACCTTTGGTTTCTTCTGAAGAATCGGATCTGACACCACCAAGCCAGCATTCCAAAACTGGCAAAAGTGGTCCAGAGTGGGTTAGGTACTTTCACTCTTGACAGGGAAGGCACTTCTTAAGCTACAGTGCTTTGCATACTCTTGCCCCCAAATCAGCCTGATTCTGTCATTCACATTAATCCACTTCTGAATGGATTTGTGTTTGCTGTTCTTTACAGTTGGCTAGATCTGTTGTAGGCCTTTCAATTTATAAAGTATATGCAAACCTTGGGAGAAAGAGAAGCTAATACATACATATTATACATAGCAGCTAGTGAAAAATTATTAGAGGCAGAACATGGTTGGATTATGAAGATACCCACAGCTTTGATAAACATTTGTTGCGTGGCTACATATGCTTTCTCACTTGGCATCATGAGTAAAAGTTCCACAGCACTTAAAGATCAGCCCTTTGTCTAACAGTTAATGCCACAAGCCTTGATACCAGATGAAACTGATCTTACATCCAGGCCTGCCTCTTGTTTGCTGTGATGATCATGCCCTCACACATGTTATCATATGTATTAAAGTGATCAAGAATATTTGGCACATAGGAATTCCTTGGAATAGATTGTCTGTTATGTGAGATTATCCCAGTACTAATTGCAGTTGGAGAAACAGAATTTTATTTCTCCAGTAACTGCTCCTATAATATTCTACATACTAACCCGTTCTCTTTCTTAATGGGCTTGGCTTTTTTAATGTTATGAAAGTTTTATACCATAAATCTTGAGTCATTACCACCCACTAAAATCAGCTTACTTCCATCTTATGTTGAATCTAAAAAGCCCTCCTTAGGTAGGATAGAATTGTTGACTGTTCCATAGCTTATGGTGGTTAGAGACATACATTACATTTAATAGGATGGGTTTACTTTTCCCTTTAGTCAATCAAACTTACATAATCAGGGTATTATGTAGAATTTGAAAAGTGTAGTCAAACTTCTGATTCTCCTTACCTTAAATTAAGGAGATGGGGAAGATGGAGAGACAAATCACGAGAGGGATCCTACCTCTTAATGTTCACTACCAGCTTAAGAGATGGTGGGACTATGTGGCAAGGATGTAGACAGCTTGCAACAGCTGTGAGTAGCCCTTGGTTGACAGCCAGCTGTGACACAGGGGCCTCAGTCACACAGCTTAGAGGGACTGAATTCAGTCTCCAACTTGGGTGAACTTGGGTGAGGCTTCTTCAGGACCTTGATAGTTCAATCCAGTCAACACCTTGATAATAGCTTTTAAAACCCAAGCCAAAAACTCCATCAAATTGTCTTTGTGCTTCAGAGTTAGGAATCTTTGAACTAGTAAATGAAGGTTGTTTTCAACTCTGAAGTCTGGGATGAATGGTTGCCCAGCAACAGAAAAGTCAGCACCAAAGATATGAAGATGACCACATCAGTCTGTTCTAATATCTTTTCTCTAAGTTTCCCTCTTTTATCTGGGATTGAAAAAAGAGCAAGGACAGATAAGTCTCTTTTCCAGGCCCATGTCTATTGCTCTAGTTCATTGTCTATACTTGATGTAGATGGAGGACGCTGCTTGGGACATTGGAGCCTCAATCAACTTCTCTCGCACATGCTTATTAGAGTCTTGGGTGTATCTCTAACTGTGTTGCATTCCTGGTAAGCCTGTCTACAGAACCCAGTTTCCTTTGCTTTCTACAAGCTCTGAGTCTGTGTTCTGTGGCTTGGAACAGATAACATCTCTAGGTCCTGAAAAACTTCCCCAGCTCATCTTTAGAACTCCTTGGGCTGGGGAATTTCTAGCAATTTCTCAGCAAGTTCCTTCTCCCATTCTCAAAGTTCCAGACTTGTTACTATGCAGACACCCACCAAGATGGCAACACTTCCTCTTTCTCTTCAAGTTATCTCCAGACTCCACAGATCATTATTCCAGGGAGAAGAAACCAACCAGGGCCATTTCTTTCCCCAAGGAAATAAGGCAAAAAGTGCTCCCTTCCTTTCCCTCCCACCCCCTACCCCCAGAGAGAAACATTCCTCAGTGCTCCCCTTAAGTGTCTCTAAGCCCTTGAATATGCAAAGAAGCCTGAGGCTAGAAAAAAACTTTTCAAATTCAGATGACCTACATCAAAATAATTTTAAAATAGAATGGATTTGAATTGGTCCGTATAATTTAGCTTAAAAATCTAATTGCAGAAGTTATAGTAGAGAAAACTGATTAATATGTGCATATGTGCATATATTAATATATGCATATACCAGAGGCAGATATAGAATTCAGAAAGGAATGGGGTGGGGCAAGACTAGTAATAGTGTTAATTGTGTTTGCCTTCTCTGGTGCTAAAGCAAACACACTTACTATTATCTTATCACCTTGAACCATACGCAGCTAACAAGTAACAAAGAATTCATATGGATTCAGAATTTCGATATGTCTGCTGGGGTATTTCTGTAAAAGTAAAAGGAAGGTTTGCTAAAGAAATCAAGTTTAAAGAAAGCATTTTAAGGTTTATACATCTACGTTCTCTCCAGTTCTTTCTTGGTGTGATGCGAATGTGTTTCTATTTTTTGAAATAGAAAAACAAACAGACTGAGACACGTGGAATTTTCATTCCTCTTTGATTTCCTCTTTGATTTTTCCCAAATTGGGATTTCATGGAAAATGAATGGCTGTCCTTCCACTTGCAAATTCCCCCTGCCCAAAATTCTTGGAAAAATCCGAATTTTCTAAATCAGAAGGATAAACTGCACACATGCCTTTTTCTCTTTTTTTTTAAATGTGAAATTTAGAATTTATGCTGTTTTTATTATACCCAATAAAAAGCAAAATCTTTATTCTGTGGGTCTGAAAAGCAACTTTTGAAGTCAGATGTATTTATCAACATATTCATTAGAGGCAGTTTCCCCCTCCAGTTTGGAGAACGTTTGAAAACCAATCCCAGTACGGTTTAGATAGTCATAATTGTTTACACATGTCTCAGTAACAAAATATATTTGGGGGTGGCACTTCACTTTTAGGATTTGCGACAGCTGGAAATTATTATCATTATGGTTTAAAATGTTCCAACTGGATAATGGTGTTAAAAAGAATATAACATTCTAGAATGCTTCCTCATAGCATGGAGCACAGATCGTTTTATTAGATTGAGTACTGAGTTATTTACATAGGGATGGGCTGATCGAGTTACATGTGAAGGAATCTGAAGTAATAAAGTTCCTTCACGTAGCATCACAGAGAAAATGCCTATGTCTTGTGGTTGGCACTACTATCATTGTTGTACCAAAAGCTTTAGTGTCCCGTTTAGATAGCATTTCCCATTTACAGTAGCAAAATCTAATTAAATCTTTAAGAAGTAGGACAACTTTTTTAATCATAAGCATGTCGAGTACCTTAGAGAAATGCAAAAATTCTTCTCATATTTGGCTCTCAAGAAAGTAAGGAAGAAAGAGATGATTAATAAGGGATTCGGTGGCTCCCTCAATCTGTTTCTTCTAAGCAGTTAGATTGTGTTAAGAGCCAAGAGGGAGCAAAGTTCAAAGGAAATTCATCTAATATTTGTGCTCTGGCTAAGAAAGGGGCTGAGAGGCTGTTCATGTGGCCAGTTGGCAGTGAGGGCAGCATGCCAGGCCAGGGAGTCTTTGTGATCACAGATGGACTTATGGGAGAGATGATGCCAGAGTCTCAGGCAGGACAAGCTATTTTAGGGACTTTGCACAAATCATTTGCTTTTAACTTGTTGCCAGTTTTGACACAGAAAAATATCTTCACTTAGCTTCTAACAAAAATGAAAACCATCCACAGCACTAGAAATTACTAAAGTAATTATATCTTATACGTTGACTCTATGGCCTGCAATTTATTGCTTGATTGCCTACTAAGGGTTTGCAAATTACTGAGGTAGGTCTCATCCTGGGAGATAGCATCCCAGGATGATTTTGTAAGTCCTAATTTATACTGCATTACTCTTATAAAAATTGTATAGTTTTTATATTCTGTGATATCAAAATATTCTCACTAATTCTTAACAAATAGGGGCATGGAGTAGCCAGTGCTTTTGCTCACTAGTACAGAGGTGCCTGGAATGGAGTGTTACACTGGGTACCAGCCACTTGTTAATTGGATTTGTGACTTGCTCTATGAGAAGGAATTCATGCCCCCTCTTTTTTTTTCTGTGAACTTGGTCAAAGAGCCTCATGGCTAAGGAGATCATAGGCCCCAGTCTGGAATATACTGCTATCATTTTGCTAAATACACATTATCATATGGTCTTCTCGATCTCATATTTATCTCCCCAGACTAGTGGTACACTCAGAGGAGTTTTTTACTGCAGCAGACAGGGGGATTCATCCAGAAACCAATACCTGCCAAAGTGCAGAGAATTCATGATGGTGGATCGCTCAGCCGTAAATGGAACAGCAATATTACCTGCTCCAAGGCTCAGATAACATCTCTGAACAGGACACAGAGAGAATGTAGGAGCCAAAGGTTGAAGAAATGTATAGTAAAAAGATTTTTCTTCTAGACATGGCACAGCTGTTGTACCCATGAATTTAAGGCAGCTGTGGTTATCTGCATAAAACCAACTGCTCAAAATCGGGCCCATAAACACTTCATTATGGATGTGAGAAGGACCATAAGGTCCTACTCCTCACAGAGAGACTGTTGACAATTGACAGTTGTTGGGAGAAGGGCTATCATTTGTTCAGTCAGTAGTACAGCCACTACTAAGTTGTCCTTGATATAATAAATAGCCTTCTATCTATACCTGGCAAGAAATTCCAATTAACTTCAGTGAATCACACACAAAAATAATACACAGGGTAGAGAGGCCTCGTTGAAAACAGAGGTTCCAAAGGGAAAGAGATAGGTGAAGGTTGGAGGTGAGTAAAAATGACAGGAATTCATATATAAATATAGGAATCTGTTACATAAATGTTAAATGAAAAAGCAGGGACTCTTTTTAGTTAAAGGAAGCAGTTTTTCAGTTTATAATGTCATCAGCTTGTCACACTAAAATGACTATTTTTGCACTAGGCACTTTCTGGAGGCTACAGAGCTGGCCCAGCAAGCTCAGGGACAAGTCTGGCTACAGTTGCTTTTCCCTGTAAGGCAGAACTACAATATCTGCATTTCCATCCTTCTCTGCCACAGATGAACAAAGACCATTGGTCAACAGGATGAAGACTGAGTAAATTACTGAGGCTTCTTTATACACAAGGCAAAGAGTTGCTTGTCAAGGATACTCCTAACAAGAAAGTCATAGATAGACATTGGACCGCCAAACAGCCATTTTGACTTCAGAATACTAATTAGTCCTGTATCTAGGGTCAAGCTCTTCAACCCATTTCTTCCAACTAATGTTTTCATCCACTCAAGGCCATCTTCTACATGTACTGGTTACCAGTCTCCATGGAATAGCCCTTCCCCAAGACCATCTCATGATCTTTCCATGGTGTTAAGAGTACGTTTCGGAGAGTTATATCCCACTTGATTTAAAATTGTCTTTTATAAGGCCAGGAGTATGGCAGAGACCAGTTGTTCTGAACTTTCCTTTAACACAGCTCCTCATGTTGTGGTGACCACCAACTATAAAGTTATTTTGTGGCTGCCTCATAACCGTAATTTTTTTACTGTAATAAATTGTAATGTAAATATCTGATATGCAGGATATCTGATATGTGATCCCCTGTGAAAGAGCCACATAAGTTGAGAACCACTGGCTTAGAGCATGCAAGTGTTTGCCATTAAGCTTGAGTTTGATCCCCAGGATTAACATGGTTGAAGGAATGAAATGACTTCACAAAGTTGTCCCACTCACACACACACACACACACACACACACACAAGACATGCGTACACAGTGCACTCACTAAATGTACTTAAAAAATTAAATTTTTCTTTTATAGAAAAAAATTAAATCTTTGGCTGAAGTCTATTGGAAACTTGTGCTTGTTTTGCGATCTTGTTTTAGAATGACATATTGCAGCCAGTAAAACAGCTTTGAAGTAGCTCTGGGACCAGATTCCTAGTTCAAAGTAGACTTGTACTTAAAACTGGGTGACATTAGCCAGTTCTCTGAGTCTTTGTTTCTCTATCTGTAGTAAAGTTACAAGATTGCATATTCTGTGTTTTGTTTTAAAATAGAGTTAGTAAACTTTAAGCAATTAAAATAGCACCCAGCATATAATAGGTTTTAAATAAAGTTTAAAGTCTTAGCACTATAGAAAGAGAGGGGACGGAGGGAGAAAAAAGAAGGAAGGAAGGAAGGAGGAGAGGAGGGAGGGAGGGAGGGAGGGAGGGAGGGAAGGAAGGAAGGAAGGAAGGAAGGAAGGAAGGAAGGAAGGAAGGAAGGAAGGAAGGAAAACAATTCAGCATAAAGTACTCTAATTCTGTCTTCTCGGAACATAAGTCAATTCAGCTTACACTCTGTGATTACTGAAGCCTTCTGCAAAATAGACTCCATTCTCTACTCTTGCTCCCATGAGCACACACTTATGGTAGGAAAAGTCCCAGTTAAATGCGTGTGCAAAATTTTCTGAGCATTACCTAACTGAAACACTAGCCAACTTTCTTTGAACAAAAAATTGAATCATTATAGTCTGCTGAAAGAAAGCTCATCAATATCTCTCACTAATGACAACATAAATGGTCCCAAGGATCAATGATTAAATTACTGCTTGTTTTCAGAACACCATCACCTAAAGCTCACAAGCACTTTTTGAGTCTATGAGAAGAAGCAATAGAGGTGTAGCTCCACCGATGATTGTCTCTGCAGCAAGTATTATATTGAGTAGCATTTTGCTTTGAAAACAACATAGCATCATTGAAGGACCACACACGACTCCAAAACACTATGTTGTAACATAAATACTATTTTATATTAGAGCCAGAAATAAACAACCACATGCAATTAGTAAACTTCCTGAAAAAAGTAGGCACTCAATAAATTGAACGTTAATAGTCTGTATTTAACTAAGAAACGATATTACCCTTCTTGTATCTGTCATTATTCTGCTCTAGATTTTGAACTTTTAGTACAAAGACATATACCTGAGAGTTTTTCTAACTCTGAAGTAGCATATACATATGCTGTGAATGTCATTTGTTGCACTGGAGGTTCAAAACTTTCATCAAGGGACGCAAGGGCATGCCTTGTGAGTCTCTGACAGTGCCAAGGACTAGAGGCATCCTTTGCTCTCCCTTGTCCTACGGAAAGCCAACCCATGTGGCTTACCATGCCTTTTTCCAGTAAGTCATGTTCTACTGTTGGTTTGGTCTCTTTCCTGATGAAAACTTTTGGCAGAGTTCCTTTGGACTTGAGAAACAGGGAAGGATGTGGAAAATATTAGAGAAAAGCTTTGGGACCCTTCAGAGATATTAAAGCTGGAACGAAGTGAAAGCTGGTATCTGAAGCTATTAAAGAGACCCCCTTCATGATTTCTCTTTTAGCTATGGTAGCCTTCAAAGTTTCAAATGTAGTATTTGAAGTCCAGTTTGTTCAGAGTGTTTTTTAAAAGACAACAACAACAAAAAGAACATCCCTCCTCTTTTCTATTTCCTTGTCCAGCTTAGAAATCAGAGCACAAGTTCTCAGACTGTCAAAGCAGACCTTTCAAGCAACATGAGGAAAGAAAATAGAAATGTTTGTTCGAGATGCAACTGTCATGTACAGAAGAGTTTTTTTGATTGATACATTCCTTCCAGGAGGGAAGGGATGGCTTATGAGACTCAGGAGGAAAACAAAATCTCTTCTCAGAAAGCAGAAGGTCGGACTTTTTTTTTTTTTTTTTTAATTTAGTTATTTAAATCACATCATAATTTACTTATTTACACAGAGGTTGTAAACAAAAAAGGCAGGATGTGGGAAGGGAATGGCACCGAGCATAGGTGTTCAGGGGGAGTGCAGATACCTTTCAGAACAGGGAATCAGCTGGGTGAGGTTCAGGGGACAGGTCATATGACTCTGCCTATGATTCACTTGTCCTTATCTAAGTTGGTACTGTCCACGAGGCTGCCTATTTATAAGACCTATGACTACTTGGGCTGGTAAATTTCCACAGAAGCTGCCTGTTTACAATAGCTTATAGCCTTCTGTTTCAGTGTTTTTCCACAGAGACCCAAGACTTTGTGTTAGCATGCATGTATGTCAGGCCTATTGCTGATTTTAGGCCTATGGCTGATTTTAGGTCTTTAGTGTACATGCAGGGCTGCTCCTGACATCTCCTCCCTTCTCTAGTATAGAAGGGACTTGGCGATTCTATTCTTCCAAGGTGAGAATAGAGGCCTGACCTCCAATAATTGAAGGGGACCTTGTAATGGCTCCGGTCCTCCTGTAGTTGTCCAGTGAGGCATGAGGGCCATACCCATCCAGATGTCTTTTTCCTGGAGAGGGGATACTTTTGACATCAATCCCTATGCAGTCAGGCTTGTCCCTCAGGGAACCCAGATAGATATTTTTAACTTTCATTTATATTCCCTTGCATGCTTAGCCTCTCAGCTTAAGCAAGAATTCAGATCGCCAGTCAGAGAGGGTTCTGGGTAGCCCTTCTCTGCTTGGTCTAGGGGCAGAAGTCCCCTCTTTTAGGTTGGGTAGAGATGGGTTTGAGGAACACCCTGGATAAAGTAACAACCTCATCTTGAGTCTCGTGGTCCTCCATAGCTAACTTATGATAATGTATCTGAATAAGTTTGCTACCAAATTATGTATCTGTTGTATCACAAAGTTAGTCAGCCTATTTAAGGCCCGGGACCAAAAAAAATCAGTAAAAATAACCCAATTAATGGTCCCAAGATGGGAGGAAGTGGGGTTGACAACCATGGAGAGGTTGAAAACCAGGGTCAGGAGTTCTTGAAGGCCCCTCCTCAGTTATAACTAAACAACTGCCATGGGAGGAGACTCTGAGCAGCCCAGAGGAGATTTGTGAGGACTTGTGTAGCTACCTGCACGTTGCAAGTGAGCTCCCAGGCTGCAGCGTTTCTGAGATGTCACCCCTGTTAAGGTGGGCTTTTAAGTCATCCCTGCTTCTGTAAGCAATCCCTCACACATTCCTGCTAGAAACCCCAATAGAAAGTCATTGGTCATAGTGTTGGACTTGTCGGCATCATAACTTCAATCTGTTGTGGGATCCTTGTCTAGTGTGAGAGATGTATGTGATGTGTGTCCCAGGAAGAGTCTCTCACTCAAGACACTGGAGGTAAGAAAGACCCAGTTTTCTTCCATCACGTGGCATTGGCTCTACTGTGCTGACAGAAGAGGAGTTTATTTCTAATCATGGAAGCAGATGTGGCTCAGAAAGACACACAAAACAGATGTAGCCAGCAAAAGACTTTATTTAAACACTAATTTGTCTGACCATAAGTTATGCATTGGATGAATGTGTAACACCACTCTTTTACCAACACAGAGTGGTAATTTATTTTAAGTGCTAAACAGATTGTAAATTAAAGGGCACCCTGCCCATCATCACATGCTTTTAAAGAAACTGAACTCCATACAAAGAAGGCTGACTTCAATGACAATACCTCCTGGCTACTGAGAAGTCCTCTACACTCAAAATGTCAGGTGACACATTGCTTATAGAAAGAATCCAGCCCGGCCTTCCCTTGGTAACATGTGCAATTTTGAAGAAAGCCCATAAATGCTCATTCAGTCTACAGCTTCAAGTGTGCAAACCCAGTAAAACTAAGCATTTTAGTTCAAGAGTCCTTAATACATCCTGGGTCATTAATAATGAAATAGGTTCAGTCACTGCAAATCCCCCATAATGAAATGGATAAAAAGAATTCATTCTTTATTAGGCACAAAGCCTAAGGCACACGATATTTTTGGGCTCGTGACAATATTTGAATGTCTAAGCCTACTGGAGTAGGCTACATTAAATTGTGGTGCCTGGCAGTTAGTGTGCTACATTAATTTTAAAAAATTGTAATATGTATTGACTTTGGTAGTGGGAAGGGCAGAGGGACATGCCACAATATTCATGTGGATGTCAGAGGACAACTTGCAAGAGTCAGTTGGTTCTCTCCTTCCACCATGTGGTCCTGGAGATCAAACTCAAATGATCAGTCTTGGTTGCAAATGCTCTTCTGCTGAGCCGTTTCGCTGGTCTCTAATTGAATTTTAGACAAGGTAGTTTCAATTCATGGAGGACTTAACAGAATGGAACCCACTGTATGTTGAGGAGAATTTGTAGCAGAATCCGACTTTTGCCACAGATTACACAGAAAGCCTGGACTAGGTTTCTAACCACTTCTAAAGTCTTGACTTCCCAGTTACATTTTTTTTTCTATAAAGGGGAGAGGATTTTTTTTTTTTAATTTACTCATGTCCAGGGTTACAAGTAAATATAACAGGATAGTGACGTGCTTGAGTGAAGGCTTGGCACATAAGGAAAGTTCTGCTCTCCGACTTCCACGCCTGCCCCTTTGTGCTTGCTGACTACCCTCCAGCACACAGTGTTATGAGCAGAACACAGGGCACTTTGAACTCATTATTAGATGAGAGCACAGTCACAGTGCAATAGATGCCATTGTGGGAAAACTGGTAAGCTGAAGCAAGGGAGACAACGAATGGATGTTATCATTCAGTGGACTAATTGAGTGATGACACTGGTGTTTCATCAATAATTATCGATGAATACATCCCTGTTCTGTTATCACTTTTTTCTAAGACATTACACAAACATCTCTTTGAGCCACTTGACTGTACTTCTTGGTGGTTCTGGGAAAGGTGAAAGAATAAATGAATTATAAAGCATTTATACTGAATTGGAGTCATTTGCATAGAACTTAGTGACTTAGCATCTAAGTGGCTAATTTCTCTTTTTGTAAAGTGGCATATGCCAGTTAATAAAATGTATAGATAAAGCTGAACATCTTTTCAAATACTATTTCCTTTTTCCTCAGAATTTTTCCTTTGTGTATAATAATACATTTTAAGATAAAAATGGTTCTAGCAAATATGTCCATGGAACTCAGTCCTCTAGGCTTCTGCTGTGTGACTTTCTTGTAGATCTTATTTATGGCTTGACACAATGCTTTGGGGCACAATGTACACTAGATTCTAGATCAAGTACATAAATCAATTTCTGTGTAGTTATTGTTATTCATGTCAAGAATTACATTTGGAAACAGGTAGTAAAATAAATTTTTCTCCATATGTATTTCAATTTCCTTAGAACATAAATATATTTTATTATTTCCTAAACATGACATTTTTTTAGCCACAGTAACAGTTTATTTATTACTTTCTAAATCTTTCTTCTTAGCAGTAAAGCCTTATATATTGATGGATAAATCTCAATGCAGTAATATTGTGAGTGTGTCAGTCACATGATGGTTTCAGGTTTCATTAAGAACGTGCTTTCTGTAATCAAATGCACACATGTGATTGTAGTAATTACATTAGAAAAGATGGCTGGACAATGAGCAGAACTAGAATTAATTAACATGTAAGGATGATAAAATAGAAGAATGAATCTCCAGCACAGAGCACTTAAGGAATACCTGTAAACCATTCTCACTCATTTAATACCATGTTACACAAGGAAGAATGGTTACTACTTTAAGTGGGTGGCTTTTCACCGGTGTGATTCTGCACCATGGAAGACATTGGAAATGTCTGGGGGCACACATCAGCCACCACTTTCAAAAGGGACTACGAAAATATTTAGATAACTTTCCTTTTATCATCCTGGACCAAAAGTCAGTGACACTGGGTGGAGATCGAGTGGTTCCAATGTAATTATTTATTTCAATTATAAAAAAGTTTTCCTTCTTTCCTATAATGACTAAAACCCCTTTGGGGCAACCATATACAACTTAAATTGTAAAACCATAATTGAAATAAAGATACTACGTAATTTCAAATAGTTTATTATGGTCAAGTACCTAGTTAGTAATGCTTAGACATCTAAAGGATAAAAAGTGGCTTATAATTTAAAGATCTATCATTTACCAGAATGGATAAGATCTTAATACTCTTGCTTTTGGGCCCCTCTACATATGAAACACAGCACACAGCGTGTATCCTTTTGGCCTCTACTACAACTGGATTATCCAGAAAACCTTGGCAGTTAAAGGTCCAAAGATCTGATCTTGAGTTTCTCAGCCTCCAGAACTGTGAGAAATAATCTTCTGTTCTTTATAAATTACCCAGCTACAGGCAGTATGTTATAAAAACACACAATGGACTAAGATGCTAATTTAAACTGAACATAGATTCTATGAAACCAAAATCTAATTTGAAACCCAGGGAGAAGTTTCAATTTCTTCTTTTACCAGAAAATAAAGTGTGATTAATATTTAACTTCTTTCCATATAGGCTTGCATGTATATTTTAGGAGCTCAAATTAAACTGTCTATCTGATAATTTGCAAGGGTGTGCCATGGACTTTAATCTTAACAATAAAGTAGCAGAAAAGGGGAAAAAGTTTGGAAAATCAAACATTTTAAGTTTTGCAATATAGATGTACTTTGCTGAGTTTAATTCTAAAATTCTCACATGACTAAGAATTGGTGATTAGAAACTCCATGCCTCCTGCTTGCTTTGCATTAAAACCTTTGCCCTGTTATCAACACCGAAACCAAAGCCCTTGAGGCGACTAAGCAACTAAGCAATAATCTTCACCATCAATTTTGCTAGATTTTTGGATTTATGTGCAAAGTGTTTCCAAGCGTTGCCTATGAGGCTTTTTCTTTTTTCTTTCTTTCTTTTTTTTTTATTGGAAATTTTATTTACATTTCAGATGTTCTCCCCTTAGCCCATTCCCCCCCCCAGGAACTCCCTATCCCATCTCCCTCCTCCTGCTTCTATGGGGGTGTCCCCCCACCTACACCACCCACCGCACCTCACCTCCCCACCCTCGAATACCCCCCCACAACACCCAGCCTTCATGGGACCAAGGATCTCTTCTCCCACTTATATATAGCTCCCTTGCATATATAGCTGGAGCCATGGGTCTCTCCCTAAGAACTCCCAGGCTGGTGGTTTAGACCCTGGGGGCTCTGGTTGGTTGATATTGTTGCTTTCCTCATGGTGTCGCGAATCCTTTCAACTCCTTCATTCTTCACTCTAACTCCTCCACTGGGAACCCCATGATCAGTTTAATGGTTAGCTGTGAGCATCTGCCTCTGAATGTCAGATTCTTGCAGACCTCTAAGTTGACAGCTATATCAGGCTCCTGTCAGCATGTACTTCTGACATCCACATCAACATCTACCTTTGGTGACTGCACATTGGATGGATTTTTCTAAAGTGGTTGAACTGAGAGGGAGAAGCCCAGTTTAAATGTGGGTGGCACCATCTACAGCTAGGGTCCTGTGCTGAATAAAAGCAGAAGCTGGGTTGAGCATTTATGTCTGATTCCTGACTCTAAAGGAAATACAAACAACCGCCCCAGCTCCTGCCCCCATGCCTTCCTGGCTGTGCCGGTGAGCTAAAGTGATCTTCTCCCAACTTGCTTTGTCACAATTATTTTTTAACAATGAAGTTAAAAAAAATTAATTAAAGACTTCATGTTAAAATATAGTACTCATGAAAGACACCACAACTTTCAGTACTAAAAACTTTGGAAAGATCTATCACAACGAAATACTTTCTGCCACATTTTGAGATTATTTAAAGAAAGTCAAAAATATATTTTCACATTATAGTAACTAAGACAAAACTATTCTTGAGTACTAAATTGAAAGATAATTAACTGTTTTCTGAATAGTATTGGTATTGAGAAGTGAACATGTCACTAGGAAATAACATTACAAACTTTCCTTCTAACATTATTTTACTTATCATTTTACTAGAAGACATACAATTTTATAATTGCAAAATTTTTGCTTCCAACCATTTCATAAATACTTTCTGTGTTACATAGGTAGCATACAGTAAATTATATAAGTTTTAAGTGCACAGTTTTCAATGTTTATACACCATATGTTCATACAAGTGGCCATCACCCAGATTAAGACATTTTCTCAAAGGGTCCCTTCATGTTTAGTGGCATTGACATCTTCCAGAGAACCACTGTTCTGGTCTCTATTCCCGTAAGTTACCTTTACCTGCTAAAAATGTCATATTAATGAGACACAGGGTGACATTACATGTCTGGCTTCATTTTTAATGGAATGAATAAAGAAAATATTGGACAGGGAAAACATGATCAAAATATATTGGATGAAATAAAATTTAAATTAAAGAAATAAATTAAAAATAATAAAATAAAAGTTTTACCATACATATGATCCACAGGTATTAAGGAGAGAAAGACTCTCAGAGAAAGGACAGTGTCTTTCTAAACTAAGATAGATGCAGACTTCTAAAGCATTGCTTGGTTTCCCTCTGATTTCCCAGGCTTGGGGTTTCCTTAGAAAATTAAGATGGAAGGAACGAATAGCCTTATGGAATGGTAAGCTCTTGGTAATAGATGTGTGTGAAGTGTGATGGAGGAGGGGAAGGACTGTGGTGTTTGGCCATAGATTATCAACAATCACGGGGTCCTTAGCACCCACCAAGGTGCAATGGGTCATATCCCTGTTTAATCTTTTCTATTGCAAAGCAGCTGGTAGCAAGCACATCGATTCTTCGGATAGTCTATACTTGTGATTATACTTTCTGACTGGATTAGGAGATATATGATCCAAGTTCTAACTGCTGTTTCCTTGGCGTCATCTGTACTGAGGGTATGTGCGTGCTACGAGGAAATGTCAAGGGTTATGTGTGTACTATAGTTCTTTAAAGGAAATCAAGAGAGAGCTGACAAAAAGACAAAGACAGAGGGTAATAATTACCCTCTGCCCAAACCAATAAGGCTAGAAAATGGAATGTGTTTCTCAAAGGAGAAACCACGGTCTTGAGAAGTGATTCAGGTCTGAGGCATGAATGAGATATACATCTATGCCAAGCAAATTTCATTTATTTAGTGTACTTGCTGTCAAAAGCGCTATAATCTCTCTCTTTCCTTCTTCTCTCCTCTCCATCTCCTTCTCCTCTCCTCCCTCCCGCTCCCACTTCTACTCCCCCTCCCTCTCTGCAATAAATTGTACTGGATCTAGTTTAAAATGTCTAAAGGAGATCCAGGGACAAATCCAAGAAAAACAAGAAAATCTAAATGGGCAGTGTAAAATCAAATCCATAGCTGCTGCTGCTGGACAATTTTAAATGGCAACCATGATAAATCCCTAAGCCCAGTGAGCTCAGACAACACTGAGAAGAAACCCCAGAGTGCGGGTTGCAGATACCTGCTGGGGCATAGACCACAGCTGAGAGATGCACAAGGCTGCAGGTGACAGTTTCACTTGGCATTGCTCACATAGATTAACTCATCAGTTCCAAATTCAACACAAATGAAATGCAAACTTCACTCACTTGTACAAAGCCGCACGCTGTGAAGTCCTCAAAGAAGGGCAGACTTGGGCGGTCTTCTCTATAGATGGTGAGTTTATACGTGGTTAGGGCGTCACCCTCTGCTCGAGATTCATCTACCACAAGCATGGAGATTCTGTTCAGCCCTAATCCCAGAGGATAGTTGGCAAAGCTGAGGGAGGGTAGTGGGAGGAGACGGAGTAAGAGAGATGAATGAGAATTAACATGCATGGAGACAATTATTCAGCCCAAACAAATTTAGACATCAGCATTAATTATTATTATTATCATTGTAGTTACTATTTATCATTATGATGGTGCTTACCTGCCTAAAACATATATGATCTGAATAATTTTATTATAAGAAATATGAAATATAAAAAATGAAATCTCCTTTGCCTAGTTCTTTGCTATGCTGGGGGCGGGGGGTCATCTTCTAGGACAAGTCATGTTCTTCATTAACTGGAGGGAAAGACACTAATCTTTACTAACCACCTGGCAGGATCAACTTTACTTCTAATACAATACCTCTATACAAAACCAGGATTAGCCTTACTTATTATAAACATAGAGACTATTAAAAAGAATTGTTATCAAATTGCCTCGTTACATGGTAGAGCCAAGGTAGGACCCAGACTGGAGTGACAAGAATCCTCTTTTCCTTTCTTTATCTTCTTTCATTTTTTTCTTCTTTCTTTTCTTCCCTCCCCACAACTTCATTTCTTCCCTCTTTTAACAGATGTTCTCATATATCCCAGGCTGACCTCCAACGGAGGTTTTGTGCATGCTAGACAAGCGCTCTACTAACAGAGGTAGGCACTGAACCCAAATCCTCTTTTCTTTATACTAAATAGACTGTCATCAATGCCAAGCACGTTTGTTCCCCTTCAGCATGCAACTGTATCCTCCTCTCTGAAGATACTGTATGTAAATGAGGTTCTATTCCTGTTCAATTTTTCGAACAAAAACGTTGGGGCCTTTTTAAAAAAATATCTATAGAAAATAGCAATAAATAAATAAGCAGATCCTACAAGACGAGGAAAGTTGGCATTACGATGCCCACACGTTTTCACCTCTGGCTGATCAGACTGGAGAAGTTGGCTTAAGGTAAAAGGGGGGGTTTGTAGGTCGGTTGAGAACCAGTTTGTTCTCTAACACATGAAGCCTGGAAAAGGAAAGACTTCATACCACCATGCTCTCCAGAAGGGCTGTAGTTCAGCTTTTCTGAACCACATTATTAAAGGCGGGATCAGACATCTGCTTCCTGGTGAAAGATCAAGTCATCACTGTGCACACGCCTTACCCAGCCCATACCTTGGCCCTGCCTGCTCCTGCAGGTGCACCTTGCACTGACACTTAGAAGTCTCTGCTCCAAGCCTCACGGTTAGCACATCAAATGGAACTTCACAGTAATAATCTTTGATCTTTGGATTAAACTCAGGGCTGAGTTCTAAATGGGGACGGGTGAAGATCTTCTTGATATGGCAGAGTGTGTCTTCCTCTACTACAAAGACAGAAAGAAAGACAAAGGCAACTGTGAACCGCATGTAGATTCTAAAACGCATGTGATTGAGGTGTTTCCCCTCCTACACTTGTGTACAGTTTCAGGGATCAATGGCTATCCACTCAGGACTCAGGCACAACTGGTTGGTGGTATCAGCTTGATTTCCAGTTTGTCAGCTATGGTGAGCCTCCGCAGACCAGCTGTTTATTTGGTTTAGTCCAAACAGTATTTGGTTCCTAGTCCTTGAAAGGATAAAAAGTACAGAAAGTAGGGGAAAATGTCTCTCCTGTGCAATGATAACATTCTTATAAGATGTATGACATCTCAGTTAATTATGTAAATGGAGACAATAACTCCATGTGACAGCGACAGAAGGAAGCTAGCAGGTAATCAGGAAACTTTCTTAATGGAAAATGTCCTTGAACGGCCGTTAGTTGACAGAGGAGTAGTAGGGTAGAAGAAAGAAAGTGAACTTTGGTATCATACCACACACAGAGGTCAAAATATCCACAGAACATCCTGGAATTCCTCCCCAAGCCACCTCAACAGGGAAAAATACCAGAAAGTTAAAAAAAGGAACTGACACATGAGTTCAAACCTGTTCTCGAATCTAGAATGACTTCATGCCATTGAATAGAAACTCTCCTTTGGCAGCTCATTTTATAGCAAACACTGTCTTGGTCCAAGAAAAGAAAAACAGCTTTAGCTGTGCATATACACAGAGCAGAGCAGCCCCTGTTAGGTTATAGGTAACAATATTTGGAATGAACAAGTGCCCAAGAGTTTATCAAAAATGGTTTTCAATATCTACAAGTATTACCTATTCAACAGTCAACAAAACTTGAGCAAATGGAAGCATAGAAAGTGCTCCTGAAGCAGCCCTACATATACACTAAAAAGCCTAAAATCAGCCATAGGCCTAAAGTCAGCAATAGTCCTGACATACATGCATGCTAACACCAAGTCTTGGTCTCTGTGGAAAAACACTGAAACAGAAGGCTATAAGCTGTTGTAAACAGGCAGCTTCTGTGGAAATTTACCAGCCCGAGTAGTCATAAGTCTTATAAATAGGCAGCCTCGGTGGACAGTACCAACTTAGATAAGGACAAGTGAATCATAGGCAGAGTCACAATGACCTGTCCCCTGAACCTACACCCAGCTGATACCCTGTTCTGAAAGGTATCTGTACTCCCCCTGAACACCTATGCTCAGGTGCCATTCCCTTCTCCACATCCTGCCTTTTTGTGTTTATAAACCCCTGTGTAAATAAGTAAATTATGATGTGATTTAAATAACTAAATAAATTTTTAAAAATCCGATAAAAAAAAAAAAAAGAAAGTGCTCCTGAAATCAGCAAAGAGAAGGCATCTTAGCACCACTTGAGATCCAGTGATAATTGACTAGTATAGATAGCAAGAAAAGGTACAACTGAGTTCCATGCCAGAAGGGACAGAACTGACGTTAGTGAAAAGACAGTGTTCTGGCCCTGTCTGTCTCTCTCCTTTTATATGGCTATCACAAAGGTTTCTCTAAAATCAAATCTGATGGTTTGTTTCCCAATTCTAGTGGTTTCTCATCCTTTCCAGAGACAAACTAAAGCAGGGCACAGGCATTCCACAGGTTCCTCATTGCTTTGCTGTCCGTCAATTCTGCTATCATGTCCTGGACTTTGAAGGATATAAAGAAGCTTCTTCACTCAGTTTAAATCAGTCGCTACCTGTTGTTCTCCAGTTCTGAGACCTGTGTCTCCAAATAGCTACCTGAGTGCTCTAAACAATGAAAGTTAATATGTGCATTTCTGTCTCCCATTCTAAGGGTTTCTTTGCCTGTGGGAGAAAAGCCATTCATCAAGTATAAGTTAAGAGCACAATGGTATCATAAGTACAGTGGAATTTTAGTTTGCAGGAAAGTCTTATTTAAAAAAACTCAACAAGTCAATTTTGTTGAATCTCTTGATGATTTAAGCAAACTGCTTAATTTTACTTGGCATCTGAAAAGAACAAGTCAACCAAAGATTTTTATCTGGTAAATATATCTATCTCTGTCTCTATATCTATCTCTGTCTAATATATATATCTGGAATATATATATATTATATATATATATATATATATATATATATTTATCTATAATATTAATAATCTATCTCAGTTTGATTCACAAGAATGTAAGTACAGAGTATTATAACTCTCACTGAAAATAATCATTTCTTTAATTCAAATTTAACCACTTTTTAATAGGGTATTGATTTTTGAAATCAAAGTCCCACCCACCCCAGCCACAACATGGCCTCTGTTCAAGGAATGGAGAAAAACAGAGTGAAAACAGGAGGTGAATAGTCACGGGATTTGATCCAAAAGAACACTCTGACCCCAGCATAATACTAAACAAACAGGAGCTGTGATCAGCACCAGTTAGGGAGGGCTGAGCTGCCCAGGCACGAAGGGAGTATAAATACACTTTTGTGCTCAGAACCACTTGAATGAATAGCAAAGCAGTAAATTGTTCTATCAACATGAATCATAGACAGTGTATTTTAACTTATTAGACTTTCTTTCTATTTTTATATATTTCATTTATTTCATTTGACACAAAGTCTTCCCATACATCCCACTCTGGCCTTGAACTTGTGATCTTCTGGCCTTAGCCTTCCGAGTTCTGGGATTACAGGCATGTATCACCTCTATAAACTAAGAATATATTTTTATAACAATTCACTGAGAATTAATTTCCTTTTGGTTTTAAGTATTTATGTTTCTTTTTCTATTTCACGGAGTAGTCACTGTTTTCAAAGGGTGATTTATACTTCTTATAAATTGAACCTACCTCCACATGAGATGAAATAAATGGGCAGTTACTTCCTTAAAGCAAGATTTTAGCAAGACTCCCCCCTACCCCAAACTTTCCACCTCTGTGTGTTGGGTGCTGCATCCTGGACCCTTACTTGAAAATTGATTTATCTGTGACATCATTATAACTGAATGAAGGTTGCTGCCTGTAAACACCTGGTGTGTCCTTGGCATCTCTCCCAGTCCAGTTCTAACTTGTCTCGGGCCAGCTTACCTTAGATCTAGGAGAACCCAGCATGAGGGGGGTGGTAGCAGGCTGCCTAACCTATTTGGCAAGCACACGTGGGAAAGTTGTTTGAAGGTTTGGTTGTTTTTTAAGGGGTTTTTTTTAACTACAGGATTTTATTGCTCTCTTGATGGATCATCGTAACTCATCCTGAACACAGGAAAAGCTTATACTCTTAAAGATAACCCACCCTGTGCAGAAGCGTCACCAGTGTATTTTTAAATAATATATCAAAACCATAAAACCGGGGAGATTAATTGTAAAGATCCAGATAGGATGAATTTTTAAGCAGGGAACAAACAACTTGAACAAAGTTGAAGAGATTTTCTGACAATGTGCCCGGCATCTGTGGACGCGTTGCCTGGGAACCGAAAGCCATGAGATCATCCAGTGCAGGAAAACGGAAGCCCAAAGAGACGGAAGCTTTTCCAAGTTGCATTTAGCCCTGAGCCTACTCCCCTGGATACACCCTTAAAAATACTACTACTTCCAATTGTTCTACTTTTCTCATTGAGCTGAGTTTTTATTTTTGTTTTTTAAGTCATACTCCAAACAGCAGTGACCCTGGAGAAATAACCAGGTCTTGTGTGACCAGGACTTATGTGATCAGTAGTTTGGGGTTCGTGGTGGGGACACTGGCTCTCTTTTCCCTGGTAAATTCAGCAATACTTTAAAAGCTTTCAGTCTTTAACTGAAGGCCCTTTTTTTAAAAAAAAAAAAAAAATTCATTAAACACTAATACTACTCAATCTAGCATGATACTTGATATGATTGTTTTAAAAGGTTGAATAAATACCAGTATTTAGAATGCAAAAAATTGAATAGTATTAAAGTATAACTTTTATTTATAGAAAATTTAAGCCTAAGTTTATACATTTATACATTCCAATCAAGTTTTCTTCTTCTTTTCCTTTTCTCTCCTTCCCATCCCTTCTTTTCTTCCTTCCTTCCTTTTTTTCTTTCTTTTCCTTTTCCTTTTGCTTTTTTTTTTTTTTTTTTTGAGATATTGTTTCTTTCTCTTTGTAGTCCTGGCTGTCCTGGAACTATGTAGACTAGGCTGGCCTCAAATTCAGAGATCTTCGTGCCTCTGCCTGAGTTCTGGGGTAAAGGCATTGTCCAGAAGACAAGTTTGCTAAATGCACATTTTAGCAAAAAGTATAAGGATTTGGTAGATGTTGGATTTATTTTTAAGAGGGTATATATTATTAATTAAAAAAAAAAAACCTAGAATGGAGAACTTTTAAATTCTTTACTAATATAAAATATTAAAGAAATTTCAGGAGTCTGGAGAATTGGCTCAGTGGTTAAAATCACTAACTGACTGCTCTTTCAAGAGGACCCGGGGTTCATTTCCAGTGCCTACATCGGAAACTCACAACCACTTGAAATTTTTGATTCCCGAGTTAGAAAGAAAGGGGACCTGAGACCCTCTTCTGGCCTCCTCAAGCATCATCACTCGAGGAGTGCACAGAAAACATTCATGCAAAACACCCATACATGTAAAATAAATAAGAATATTTTAAAAGAAAAAATTTAGGAGCTTAGGATGAATCTGAAGGCCATAACCCAAATAGCCAAGTGATCTTAAAAAGTTGACTGAACTCACTAAAAAATGATATGTTTCCAAAACTTCTGTAAGTAAATCAAACTGGATAAAACAAAATAATTTTTAAATTTAAGTTTTACATAAGCTAAATTGCACATATAGTTTTATTTTTATAGTTAAATCATGATGTCATATGAAAAAAAAACTGAAAATTGAGTTTGGATTTTCTAAATTTGGGTTTGAAGAGAGTTTTTCTAAAATACTTTCCGTTACAGCAATTGCATAGGAAGAAAAAATTACTTCAGAATAGTGAGCCTTCTGAAGATGACGCATAAATCAAATTCCACCCCTAATATAAAGCCTAAAGATCCTTGGGCCCCTAAAAGTGAGTCTAGAAGTCACTGTCATAAGACAACATATATACACACATAATATTTTAAACTGTAAAACAGGATAAATAAAAATGAAATGCTTTGTTCACGGGGGAAGTGATAAAATTAAGTTAACCTGAAATGAAACTTCTCAAAATTGACTTTAAAAGAAACTAGCAGACTAAAGACTGAATAGGATAAAATATTTATAGTTTTTAAAGGTTGGGTGGTATCTAAACTTTGGGCTATACTAGGGAAAACACTTTAATCTCAACTCACCATCACTGCAATGTATATCTTTATTTTCATACAAAACTTGTGGAACTGCATCTAAAATAATAAAGGAAATATTAACTTTAAAAATAAAACTTTTAATTCATGTAAAAATTACAGGTTTCATTAAACAATTATCTCTCTGTGTGTATCTGTCTCTGTTCTATCACTCTGTCTTTCTGATTCTGTTGCTGTATGTCTCTGTATCTCTCTGTTTCTCTGTCTCTGTGTCCTCTCTTTCTCTCCATCTCCATTTCTCCATCTCTGTTCCTCTGTCTGTGGCTCTGTTTCTCCCTTCTACCTCTCTTCCCCTTCCCCCCCCTCCCTCCCCCCCCTCTATCCCCCCCTCCTTCTCTGAATCGGGAAATTTCAGGGTGATAGTCTGGCTACCCAGCAAACCCCAAAGATCCCCTTCTCATCCCCCCCACTTCCAACTTGATTTTGGTTACTGACCAATATCCCCAAGAATTTGCTTGCATTCTAGAGA